>JALGBA010000497.1:0-1280928 GCA_023970755.1 Azemiops feae | reverse complement strand
CCTCCTCTTTTATTTGGTCTGTTTCTTTTAAATAATTTAAATCCCTCTAGCTGTGTGTTCCATTTGTGGGTTTCATCTCACCATGTTTCCGTAATGGCAACAATATCATATCTGCCCTCATTAGCCTGAATTTCTAGTTCACCCTGTTTGCTGTTCATACTCTGTGCATTGGTATATAGACATTTGAGTCCTTTATGACTGACCCTGTGTTTACTTTTTACGTAACCTGTGTGGTGCCTGAGTTCCCCTATTGTCTTACCACCTATTTGGTTAGTGCACTTTGTGTGGCACTTCCTATTAGAAGCTTGATTTTGCTTGACAGCAAGGTTGATATTCTTGTCCACACACACATCTATGTTACATGCACTGATAGCCCTATAATTGTTAGATTGCCGGGGACAGGGATGTTCTGTATCAATTAACTCACTGTCCCCGCTGTTTAGTTTAAATATTCCTCCAGAAAATCTGTGAACTTATAGCCGAGTAACTCAGTCCCTTTCTTTGATGGATGCAAACCATCTCTTTTGTACATTTTTTCATTGGACCAGCTACAGACATCGTGACTAATATATCCAAAGCCTTCCCCTTTACTCCACTCCTTTAGCCACATATTGAATTGCTATACGCTGGCCTTTTCCATTTTGCTCCTTATATACTGGTAAAACTTCTGAAAAAGTATGCCTACAGCCTATTCTGCTAAGTTCCTGCCCCAAGCTCTGGAAATCGTTCTGCACAGAGAATACATCTTTTTGGGACAGATCGTTAGTGCCAAGATGTACAATAGCCTCCACATCACAGTCCTTGCTGGCATTCTTGATTATTTTAGAAATACGCTTCTTGTCCCTACTGGCAGTAGCACCTGGAAGACACCTAACCTCTTTTGAAACCTCTGTGTCCTTTCCTAAATTTACATCCCTTATAATTGAATCAACTACCAGAAGGTGGCTTCTCTTTTTGGATGCCTTTCTGTTCTTGCATGACTGATGTGTAATACCTGATTCACACTTCTCCCTGTCAAAAACAAGTTCTTCATCTCGGACCACGATCCCCTGCTTATTTGAGTTATCATCGCAATTACTTTTACCTGTCTCCTTAATTTCCCTATTAAGGTCAGCAAGGGCACTGTATCTGTTGTGCAGGGATGTTTACGGTTTATGCGTTTATGGTTCACAGCTCTCACCCTGCCAGATCCCATGGTTGTCCACACTGCCCTTCTCCTGCAGGATCTTTGTGGTAGAGGGGGCTGATAGCGTGGAGGCTCAGTAGAATAGTGGGACTGAACTGGACACCTAATTTCTGCCTGAAGAGCAGAGATTACAGACCCTAGATAAATAATCTGTCCTTGTAGACTAGTGATTTGTTTACAGATAGGACAGTTTCCAAGTTTGAAAAGGGTACTTGAACTCATGGTCTCCAGCTTTCTAGTCTGGTGCCCTAACCATTGATAAAAACACCCCTTTCTGCAAGAAATTGTGCTTACAGGTAGTTCTCAACTTACAACAGTTCATTTAGTGACAGTTCAGAGTTAAAACAGCACTAAAAAAAGGGACTCATTACTTTTTCATATTTACGAGTGTTGCAGCATCCCCAAGGTCATGTCCACAAAGCTGATGAAAAACACCAGACACGTGCAGGTTTTGTTTCCTTTTATTGAAGCACTTCAGCAAAAGGGGTCCCAGCCAGCAAAATGCCAAGATCCAGAACAAGGGATTAAGAAAGCCTTATACAATTTCACTAAAGCAGAAGGCAGGACAAGGTGGGATATATAACAAATATCATCTAATAAACATTTTAGAAATGATCAAACCATTTGTTCTATTGGTCTCTAGCTGCCCCTATTCCTTAACTTTGGCTAATGAATGCTCCAGGAGTTATCTAATACACATTCTATTTGCTCCAGGCCATCCCTATTTCTAACTTCTAGCTGAGGTATGCAGGATATCTAACCCTTTGTCATAAAATGGGGCTAAGCTCACTTAACAAATGTCTCACTTAGCAACATAAATTTTGGGATCAATTGTGGTCTTAAGTCAAGGACTACCTGTAAAACATGACTGTTTAAAAGAAGCCTCACTAAATCCATAGTCTAAAAGTACCAACCAAGTATATCACTATTGCACCTGCTCAAAAAAAAGTAAGGCAAACTGAAAATTTTGGTCAGTGCCTTAAAAACAACATTCAGACAATCAAACCTATAATAATTGTTTCTGTAAATTAACTTGTCTGTAAGAATCTGGTTGCAATTTAAAATGTAAAATTTCTTGAAGAAATGTAATTATGTTCCTCCAAAAATTGTTTTTTTTAAAATAATTAGATGTGTCCTTTCTTGATTTCTTTAATTTCCATCTCATTCAAGATGGCACCAATGATTGCACAGTCAAAACCTCACCATTTTTTAATGTGTGCCATTTTGGTATGGCTCAACAGGGCTGCATAGAGTAAGCTGGCCCCATATTGGAAGGACTAACAGATTAGAGATTGTATTTCTATTCCAATGTGCTTCTCCCCAGCCAAAGTAACTAAAGTAACCTACACAATAGGTTACTATTTAAAATCAGAATGGATAGTTCATTAGGAAAATGGATCATTTTGCTGGCCAAGCTTCTGATTTCTGAACTGGAGCATATTGTTTAACTGTGTAAAACATGAGTCACTGTTATCATTGCATTCTATAAAACTGCAAGACTGTTGCCTTCAAAATAAAAAAAGATGGCATCTTTGGATGCTAAGATGCTTTTTTTTCTCCTTCCAAGTTTTTTATTAATTTTCCAATATTACATTTACATATTTGAAAAGTAGCGTGGTGGCTGAGCACAGTAATTCCATTACATTTGAATATCATCAGTACAAATCTCAAAGTATTGCAACAACTAATTCCCTCTCTTTCCCCCATAATATCTACTGTCTCATATTCGGACCAACACAATTCTTATATTCTATCAATCAAACAAAAAATACCTTTTTAGTATTTATCAATAATCTTCAGTCTATACATATCTTAATTGATTTGACATTCCATCTTTTAGACAATAACCTAGTAAGTTTTTCTTAACTTTAATTTCCCATTGATATTTAAGTTTAACGTTTAATCTTTATCATTTCCAGATTTTAAATGATCCCAATTTCTAAGTCTCCTATCTCATATTTGAGGCTAATAATTTTTTTCTTTTCTTCCTTCTACTTCCTTCCTTTCTTCCTTTCCAGAAAAAAAAAGAAAAAAAAAAAACCACCAGCATTTGTACCACAAACCCATATACAAATTTAATTATTAGTATTTATACTTCTAAGTTTTACTTAACCTTTGTCTCAACTCATAACAATATCTTAAATTCAAATCTTAGTTATTTGTAAACATTCAAACTTTTAGCCAATCAGTGATCTGATGGTTAATTTTCTCTTAATATTTTAATTTAACGTTTAATATTTATTTTTTTCCAAATTTTTAATTAAACACAATTCCTTTATCACAATTCCTCATACAATCTAATATTTAAAGTACACCCCTTATATATAAATTCTACCATCTATCTTAATAAACTAATAAAACAGTATAATATTCTTATTTCAATATTTATATTTCTAGATTTTATATGACCAAAATTTTCTTTATCTCAAATCTTTACAATATCTTGTGTTCAGAATACATATTCTATCCATTTAGATATATTCTATTTTAGATCTCATGTGTAGATCAAAACCCCAATCTTTTTCAATCTTATTCTAGCTTTTTTTCTCTGCCAGGTCATTTTTCGTATCTTTGCTTTTAAATCATCAAAAAGATCTCCTTGTATTATTGTGGCTATTGTTTGATGTCGATAAGAGCGTCCAGTTGATGTTTTCTTAAGAGGACTAGCTGATTTAGCAGATCGTCTCTTTGTTTTTCCAGTTTGATGCAGTTGTACCGAAGTATTTATCTTCTCTTTCATCTGTTTTTCTTTTTTATCTTCAAATTCCTTCTGGTTTATAAGAAAAGTCCTTTCCTTGTTCTCTATTATCAGTTTCTTTTTTGTGTTTTCCATTGTCTGTATTTGTTGAGTATCTAAGTCTTCTGTCATAGCATTTAGTTGTTTCACTTTCTCTATAGAATTCTGTATAGATGATTCTTTGGTTGAAGTCATAGTTTGAATTTGCATATCCAGACTTATACATAGAGTTTGGATAATCGCTTTTAACATACAAAAAATTTGTTCCTGTGCTTCCTCTGTAGAAAAAATCCATTCCTGTTCTTCTTCCATTGTAGTATATTAAACTAAAAAACAAACTTACAGTCAGAAAGTCCACCAAGTGAGGAGCTGAGCTGGGTTTCTTGCAGATGGTGCTTCAAGGTTGCTTTATATCTTATCTATTTTCAAAGCTGTCAACAAGTCTCTCTTAAAGAATAACAGGTTACGTCTCAAAGTTAGTTGGATCTTTTCAGTTTTTTCCCTCCCTCTATTTTAAGGGGGGGGAAACCCCAAATCTTCAATAGTAATTAGAGTAAAAATCAGAGAGTAGAAAGTTACAAATCTTATAATCCACCAATTTTAGGAAATAGAATTCCAATTAGGATCCCAGTATTTTTCCAATGTTTTAAACTCCCGAGTGGTTGTTTGCTGCTGTTTCTGGAGGGAGGGCTAAAATCCCCCTTCCCTCACCACAGGGGGGAAAGTACTTTAGCAGCTTATGCAGGTAATTAAGTAATTAGAATGTAAGAGAGGTAGACCTCACCCAGTCCTGTCCACGCTGCTTTGAAGTTGCCAGATGGTAATATGACTTCGGCTGTTAGCAGCCTAGGGACGAGCCATGTTTTTATGGCCGGTCCTTTCGTCCGCCGGTTTGGAGGGATCACCAGCTCTAACAGGAGAGTTGCTGCTCTCCCACGATCCAGCGAAAGCCCCTCCTTGCTGGTGGTCACCTCTTCGGGGCAACTTTCGGCCCTTTTCAGGGGCCCCCAGCGATGCGAAACTGAACGGGAGAGAGAGAGCAAGTCTCCCAGCCGTCCATGGCGGTCGCGTGATGAACCGGAAGTCAAGATGCTTTCTCTCACGTACACAAACCTCTCTCTCTGTCTCTCTGTCTCTCTGTCTCTCTCTCTCTCTCTCTCTCTCTCTCTCTCTCTCTCTCTCTCTCTCTCTCTCTCTCTCTCTCTCTCTCTCTGTCTCTCTGTCTCTCTGTCTCTCTGTCTCTCTCTGTCTCTCTCTCACATCTTTGAATGAACTCTATATATGCTTTAAAATCCAAGATTCTATTTAATCTGTTAGTACATACCTAATTTGTTTATTTTATTTGGAATTCTTTACTTGTGATATCTCCTTGTTTTTCCCTCTTTCTTAAATATGTTTTATTTAAAAAAGAGATTAGTCATTAAAGTCTTATCTGCCTACACATCTGCCAAGCTACATAGTTGCACTTGCATACTACATTCAAATTTCCCAAGCAGACAAAATAAAATGTATTAGGAGGCACAACCTGATTGATGGCAACTTGTAATAATTTCTTTCATGGGAAAACTCTTGCGGGGAAGGAATCTAGTGCATTAAAATCCCCAAACCTGACCTTCCATGCTGATTGTTTGCACAAAAAAATTATGATAGCAAAGTGTTTAGTCACCACTTGCTCAGATTGCAGCAATATAGTTTGCATAAATTTGTCCTTCTGGTACAGTGCAAGTCATCCTCAACTTACAACACTTCATTTACTGGCCGTTCAAAGTTAGAACAGGACTGAAAAAAGTGACTTATGACCGTTTTTCACACTTATGACCATTGCAGCATCCCCATGGTCATGTGATCAAAATTCAGATGCTTGCCAACTGACTCATATTTATGACGGCTGCAGAGTCCCAGGGTCATGCGATCACCTTCTGCAACCTTCTGACAAGCAAAGTCAATGGGGAAGCCAGGTTCACTGAACAACCGTGTTACTAACTTAACAGCTGCAGTGATTCACTTAACAATTGTGGCAAGAAAGATTGTAAAATGGGGCAAATCTCTCTTAACAATTGTCTCGCTTAGTAACAGAACTTTTGGGCTCAATTGTGGGTGTAAGTCAAGGATTATCTTTAATTATAATTATGCAGAATGGCGAGATCCTACTTAAATACTAGTAGCTCGTGTTCTGATACCTGAACCAAGATGCTTTATAATTCAAATTCAGACAGGGACAACTCAACGAAGATGGTTTTAAACAAATATTTATTCCAGGGATACTTGGTCAGAACTCACGATTCTGTAGTTTTATCTGGATGCTGTACATTTGTCCATTTTCGTAGATAAATTCAGTAATTCCTCCATATTCACTTTAGCCTGGTTACAGACGATGTCCATGCGTGCAGCATGGTTGGTTTCACACAAAGACAATTAAACACAAGCTGGCACGTAGCCAGGATATCCTGTGATGAACTTAGTGGCCCCTCCCACTGACTTGATAGATATAGGATTCACTGAACAGCTAAAACTACATTACCCATAAGCCATCTCTTAAGGAGACAGCGCTTAACCCTTTAAATACCAAACATTCTAACATACGGTTCTCAGTTACTGGCTGGTCCAGCACACTCCCCGCTTGGAAATATAAATTTCCACTACTAACTAACTAAAATAAGCAAAAACATAGCATTAAAGCATGCAAATTCACTGTTAGCTAACTAGAATAAGCAAAACATAACATTAAGGCATGCAATTTTCATTACTGACTATTTAACTAAAATAGGCAAACATGGTATCAAGATGTGTAAAACATGTATAACTGTAAGGCAATTGCAAAACATGCACAACTATAACAGACATAAACAAGTGTTACATCAAACAATGCAACCATGAGGTAAACACAATATACATAGTTTGAGAATTAATCTTCCAGTTCGGTCTTCTTCAGCAACAGGACCAGGTCGATGATTGGTCTGGTGTAAAACCTTTTCGTGAGAGTTTTTGAGTCACTATCTGGCTCACGTGGCTTCACGATCTGGACCTCAACTTGGCGAACTAGTCCATCTGAACTGGGCGGGGCCCGGTGTACAAGTCCCATGGGCCAAGAGTTCCGATGAGCGTCCTTGTCTTTCAGTAAAACAAGGTCTCCTTCTTGTAGGTTAGGTTCTTTGGTCTTCCACTTGCGGCAATCCTGAAGGGTAGACAAATATTCTTGCTTCCAGTGCTTCCAGAAGGTGTTGGCCAGTAGTTGAACTTGCCTCCATTGTTGTTCATACATGTCTTTGGGAGCAAATTTCCCGGAAGGTGCTGGCCAATCGCCTGTCTTCTGGGTTAATAAAGTAGCTGGGGTGAGGATGGTTGGATTTTCAGGATCCGAAGATACTGGAACCAACAGTCGAGCATTGACAATAGCTGCTACTTCTGCCATGAGGGTGGTAAGGACCTCATGCGTCAGTGTGGGTGTCTTAGTCATCATAGAGTCCAAGATTTTGCGGGCTACACCAATCATGCGCTCCCACGCTCTTCCCATGTGAGATGCAGTGTCGGTTTCATCATAGGAAAGGCGAAACTGACAACACAACAAGGCCACAGCGTACCAAGGTTAGAACTCTACGGTACCATATTGGCAGTAAAATTCACCATCCTGACAATACAAACGATAGGTCTTGAACTACAAACCACCACCTTCAACACAACCAGCAAGTAACCGAATACAGAATGCAAGTACACGTTTTTGGAAACGATTCTTCCCCCGCAATAGCTAATTACGGCCTGCAACGCACCGCCCATATAGGTGAGGTCAAATATGGTGCCGACGCCAGACGCTTCATAGAACGGGACTTCTGCGTCGATGACGGCTTAAAATCTGTTCCTACTCCCGCAGAAGCTATAGACCTAATATTTACTGTTCTGATACCTGAACCAAGATGCTTTATAATTCAAATTCAGACAGGGACAACTCAACGAAGATGGTTTTAAACAAATATTTATTCCAGGGATACATGGTCAGAACTCACGATTTTGTAGTTTCATCTGGATGCTGTACATTTGTCCATTTTTGTAGATAAATTCAGTAATTCCTCCATATTCACTTTAGCCTGGTTACAGACGATGTCCATGCGTGCAGCATGGTTGGTTTCACACAAAGACAATTAAACACAAGCTGGCACGTAGCCAGGATATCCTGTGATGAACTTAGTGGCTCCTCCCACTGACTTGATAGATATAGGATTCACTGAACAGCTAAAACTACATTACCCATAAGCCATCTCTTAAGGAGACAGCGCTTAGCCCTTTAAATACCAAACATTCTAACATACGGTTCTCAGTTACTGGCTGGTCCAGCACAGCTTGCCTCTTTGCACTATACTGTGACAAATAAATAAGAAATGCCTTGCGGACTCGGCCACCTTATTGTTCTATACCTCCAGGTAATGTTTAATCAAAGTAGAAGACAGTTTTAATACATTAAGATGCTTTAATTGCTTTTCCAAGCAATGCTGTCACCTTAACCCTAAATGAATCCCATAAAAATTAATGTTACTGCACCTCTGCTTATATTATGATCAGATTTAAATGCTAATCAAAAATAATGACAAACCTAGGCAATATACTATACCTTTCAGAGTTAGGGTGAGGATCCTGATCTACCACAACCACTTTATAGGAGGAGTCTCTACTTATTGATATGTATCTCATGTTATGTTACAGAAAACCGTTAACATGGGGGAAAACTCATGAATATGCCTTTCTTCTATTTTCAGTTACGGTTTATTGCCCTTTGCCAAGAGGAGATAAGGTACCAACACAAGGTAGTTCTTTGTGGTTTAGTGTGACAATACGTAATAGCTAACTGTAGCTTTTATTACTTCTAAAACTAACTGTAGTTTCTAAAAACCTTTACTCAGAAAACAATATTAGCTATGTGTAATGTAATTCTCAGTTTAATAGTCATATTAAATAAAGTCATGATATGCCTGAGTCCATGGATTAATTATTTGCAACATACCTCAATGGTTAACTCTTCCCCTGGTAAACAGACAAACTGAGGCACTGAATTCTGCCAGATATTACAAGCAGGCACAACTAAGAGAATACAAGGGCTTTCATTGTCTGACTTCCTGACTTTCCCCTTAAGGCAGGAAAACCTTCTCGTAACTGTTCAAATAGGGAACGTTTCATTTTCTTTAGGACTGTATAATTAGGATAGGAAACTGGAGACCTCTGAAATAAACTTGGCTTCTTGCTGGCTCTGTCCCCTCTACTGCCTCTCTTTTTAGGACAACCCAAAGCAAAGAGATGAGGAGCAGCTGGCAGGGAAAGAAGTCTATTTTGGAGCAAAATGGAAGAAGAAGACTTCCTAATCTACCATACTCTATGTTTTTCTCAAATTGACTTTCCTTGCTGACCAGAACTATACAAAATAAATACATTAAGTTATTTTCAACTTCCAGGGACCACATAGATGGACTTTCTCTAAAACAATCTATCCCTGTTTTTTCAAGACTTCCAATGGTGCACTCATTGCCGCTGTGACTGAGTCCATCCACCGTGTAAAGAGAAGGTCCAGCCACCTTCTCTTTTCTTCCACCTTTTCCAACATTAGAGGCTTTCCCAGTAAGCTGGTCTTTGCATAATGTGTCTGAAGTAGGACAATTTGAGCCTGGTCATTTGTGCCTTGAGTGAGAACTCTGGATGATTTGTTTAATGATCCATCCGTTTGTTTTCTTGGCTCTCTACAGTATTCTCAGGAGTATTTTCCAACACCAAAGGTCAAAGGCATCGATACCTTTCCTATCCTGCTTCTTCAAAATCCAACATTAAAAGTAGTGACAATTGTTTGCTTCCTACCCAATATATTTATAACACACAGCAATGACTATTAGGTATCCATATTTAAAGAGAAGCTATAAAAATCTGCAGTGAATTGCTTTTTTAAAGAAAATTGTATGATTTGATTGCTTTGTCATTGATACAATTGGCCCACAAGATGGATTTGTGCAAAAGGCCCTCTGGCCATGGCTGCTACCTATTTTTCCAGCAGGAGCTGTGAGTTTATATGGACCCCTTCCCCAACTGCATACCATACTGATGACATAGAGTCCTGTGCCAGTGGATGACCTCTTCCAGTAGCTTCATACAACTATTATATAGGAGGGAAGAGACACTTGAGTCCTGAGGCAGCCCCACAAAGGGGCCTAAGGCTGGATCTCTTCTTCCCCACTAGTGCTGATCAATATCAATCAGGGAAAAGGGAGGAGAACCACAGCAAAACAGTGCCCCCACTCCCCAGAGCTGGTCAGCAAACTACCATTCCAATGGTATCAAAAGCTTCTGAGAGATCCACAGGTACCAGGATGGATACACCACTCCCATCCTAAGTCCTCCAAAAGTCATCTATGAGTGTAATCAATGCAATATCTATATTATAGTTCAGCCTGAATCCTACGTGAAAAGGGTCCAGATAAACCACTTCATCCAAAGTCCTCTATAGCTGGGAACCCACCTCCTTCTCTGCAACCTTCCTTAAAAAGGGAAGGTTGGAGATTGGACAAAAGTTATCTAAAACCATAGGGTGCAAGGATGGCCTCCTGAGCAGGGGGTGAACCACCACCTCTTTCAAGGCTTGGAGAAGGGCATGAGTCCTCAGACAGCACGTTGGTTGAAAAATTACTATTGTATGTATGGAAAAAATGAATAAAAAAAAGAGAAGGGCATGAGTCCAAACTCCAGGTGGCAGAACTCACTCCAGTAGGACCTCTGTCCACTTTCTCAAAATTGACCAGCTCAGACTCCTCCCAGATAACCAAGCTAGGCTGTGACTCAGCCATTTTAACTGGATCTGCCTAGCGGCAGCCAAAGTCCACTCCAAACAAAGACAAGTGCCTTTATCCAACAAATGCCTAGAATATTTCTTACTATGGTTGATATTATTGTTGACTTTGGCCAGAACATTTGTAGATTTCTACAGCCTAGAGGGCTTCCTGTAAGATGTCTGTTCCAAAGTTGAGCTAACTTAAACAATACATGTATGTCTCCCAGAGGCTTCCAAAATTTGGATTAGAGATATCAAGGATTCCTCTATTCTGACTATATTTACTGCTTCATCCAGGGTCAAGTCATGCTTGGGTGGTTGAGTACCATATACACTGCTCACAATCTTGTCCTTTATAAACAACACAGGCAGTTCTCCAAATACACGTTTGAGACAACCTTTTTGGCATACAGTCAACATAATCTCCTTTACTCCTTGAATTCTGATATTTAAAAAATGCCTTTCAAGTTATGTCCTTCTAGGGTCAAAATGCGCAGGAAAGGTGTCTATTATTGTTTGTTTATTCGCCTTCTGTATAAACAGGAACAGATTATAAATCTCCTCTGCCTCTTTGCAAGCAAAATACAAAAACAAAGCCCTGAAGTTGATTTTCTTTTTGCTAGGACCTGCCAACAATCAGACTGAATTGAAGCGTTGGAGCCACTTTTGCCAATTATTTGCAGTTTGAGCAGGACATTGGAGATTGGAAGTGAGGCCATTTAGAGTACACTCACTTTTGACACGGAGTAGCTTTCATTAGCCCAGCACCATCCCACGGCTCTATTTAGATCTGAGGTCCCCAGTCACTTCAGATGACAAGCAAGTTCTTTTAGTCATAGGAAGGGAGCCCACACACAGCAACCAGTACATGTAAAGTGATTGTAAGCAGCTCAGGAAGGAGTACAATTGAAATATATAAGTGAATCGGACTAATTAGAACTAGCTGTCTAATGGGCATCTGCTGGCTATCAACTCTCCTTAAAAGCACAATACTCTTATTCACAAAAAAGCTACAGGATATCTTGCTCTCCCTCTGCAGGCTGATCTCCTGAATCTCGCCATTCTTGAAATATCCTGCAAATTTCATATTAATACAACATGCATGGTTGAATAAGCGTGACCTACTGTTTCAACATGAGACTGAAAAGGAAACATATACTCCATCATTTTAAGACCAAAAGCTTTATAATCAAATAGCAATATAATTATACTATAAAGTGATTCAGAGTCTTTGGAAAGCCAATAGACCAGAAATGGAGATGTGGCCTTCCAGATCTCCTTAGGTTT
The DNA here is from genome assembly GCA_023970755.1 of Azemiops feae. Lineage (NCBI taxonomy): Eukaryota > Metazoa > Chordata > Lepidosauria > Squamata > Viperidae > Azemiops > Azemiops feae. Next base: position 1,268,919 of record JALGBA010000497.1, on the reverse strand, counting down.
CCATTTTTGCACTGCTACACGTGATGGAGGCTACAGTGTACAATACTCTTATTCTACACTGTAGCCTCCATCACGTGTAGCAGTGCAAAAATGGAAACCTAAGGAGATCTGGAAGGCCACATCTCCATTTCTGGTCTATTGGCTTTCCAAAGACTCTGAATCACTTTATAGTATAATTATATTGCTATTTGATTATAAAGCTTTTGGTCTTAAAATGATGGAGTATATGTTTCCTTTTCAGTCTCATGTTGAAACAGTAGGTCACGCTTATTCAACCATGCATGTTGTATTAATATGAAATTTGCAGGATATTTCAAGAATGGCGAGATTCAGGAGATCAGCCTGCAGAGGGAGAGCAAGATATCCTGTAGCTTTTTTGTGCTTTAAGCCACCCAGAGTCACCTTATTGCAGAGATGGCTGGCATAATCATTTAATAAATAAAGAAAAATAAATTAAATATAGTATGTAAGCATTTCAGCACTAAACACAAAACATGACTTCACTGATGCATGTATAATATGCCTGGGGAAACCTACCTTATAAAAGAAATTTGTCTCCCTGCAATATCAGAAAAAAATGAAATGGACCAGATTCACAAATCACAGTATCAATCAATTATAAAAAGAAAGAAATGTAGACTTTGACAATTAAATGCATATTTATGTACAAATAGTCATAAGCACATAAGTAGTATCATCCTTCAGTCTTTTAGAACTTCATCTATGTGGCTGACTTATGCATCCAAACCCTGATGCTATTAAAATGCGCCATCCAAATTGGGACGCACAACTGAGATGCCATGAATCAGCTTTGGTAGAATAACTGGTAGACTTTCTCTTGCTTGGCTTAATTGAACAGGAACGTATTTGAGTTTAGGTGGTGGATATGGCATTCTGTAACACAAAGGAGAAAGATCCAAGACTCCTTCTTGATTCAAACTCCAGGAATCATAGACTTCAGCTGTAGGGCATGGATGTGGAGGATGTACCATCTTCATGAGTTTGGGCTCCATCACAAGTTTCAATAGATCTTTCTTAAACATTTCCCAGGCATTCTGTCGAAGGAAGATCTGACACAGCTCGTCGTCACTGAAAAGTGGAAGCAACATTAAGAACTGGATTCCTCTTTTTGAGCAGCAGATCTCTGGAGTATTTTCGCTCTTTCTATTTCTAAGTGTCTTAAGTATTGTTTCTCTACATCTGAATGAACTCATCAGACATGGTTGCCACATCCCACCAGCATCATTTCCTTTTCCCTGTAGTTTTTAGAAAGTCATGATGACTCTCCTTGTTTCCTTTTGTTTCTTTTGGTTGAAGCTTCTTATCTCACCTGATGCCCGACTTGTATTTGTAGGCTGAGATATGGCATGTATGCAAGATCTAACCTGGGTTGGTCACCAGGACCAGAGGTTTACACTTCCGAGCTTTCGAACTCATGCTGGAGCCCCCATCCTCTCTCTACCGGAATATGTGCTTTGGGCTCAAGTTCCCTGAGGATGGGCTTCAATAAATCTCTGATCCCAGTGACTGACCCAGATTGGATTTTGCAACATTATCCTGGGACACATATATTTGCCTCATTTTTGGTATGTATGTATAAATTCATTATGCCCACGGGAAAAGCACTTTAGATACTGTTCTTTGTCTCTACACTTTATCTACTTCCTGTTCTTGACAGTTAGTCAAGTACATTGCATGGTGGAAGGAAAGGGAAAGTTAAAGTGCTCATTGAGATTTGATATACTAAAAAGTGCTGAAGTTGAATCAGCTGGATTCCAGACTGACAGTTCATGTTTTCCCACCCAGTGCATGTCTATAGAGATTCCACAATGCTGGACACACAACTCTCTGTTACAAGGATGAGAACCGTTCTTCTATTAATCAACTCTCAAAACTCCCTCAGGCCCTTTGCTCCTTGCAACCACCATACTAAAATTGCTCTCACTGGCACACAGATCTCTTGAACACTCAGAGATACTCATAATTATTTAGTAATGATTGTTCAGTACTTCGAAAAGAAGGCATTCCTGGCTAGAGCTGCTGCTTAAAGTTTTAATGTGTTAAAACTGTTTTGGGAAATATTCTGAATAATTTGGGAAGGGTAAAAGATGTGGTTAAGGAGAAGTTTGGTATTTGGAGGATAAAGAAACCAGTAATATAACCCCACCTTTTCTATCTTTTGCTTTCATACCCATCCATCCAGTTGTTCTCTAGCTTACTTACAAACCTGCCCTCACGTATTACTGTGTGCCTAATAAATACTTATTTGGGTTCAGAATTATGAAGGAGAGGACAGTGTACATCTGTAATAAATATTGGAGGAGAATAGGGAAGTTAAATTTACATAGTTATCCTTAGGTCAGGAAGAGAGGTAGCTTTTGAGGAAACCCCTGTGTAGCTGTGGGTATATGGACCATTTTTGTTAAAAGAAAAAGAAAGAAAAACCTGACCATATTGTCTATTTTCAAATATGACTTAATTGTTTTCCTTGGAAAGGGCAAACCTGAGCCATCTTTTGAAGAATTTTATCACGTGAAAATGCCTGATGAAGAATATTAAGGAGACTCTAGTGATTCCAATTCTCTCTATAGACCAGAGGTCCCCAACCTTTTGGGCACCAGGGACCAGTTACGTGGAGAGAGGTTTTTCCGCGGATCGGAGGAGCCGTGGTTTTGTGTGCTGCCTGCATCCCGCGGATGGGGCTTTGCTTGTTTGTGCGGCCCGGTTGCTGGCATGCCGTGGCCCAGTACTGGTCCATGGACCGGGGGTTGGGGACCCCTGTTATAGACCAAAGGATTTCCAATTCCAGAATGACAAAAAGTGTATATTACTAGTATTAATAGCAGCAGTAACACTATTGTTTAGCTGTTCAATAGATAAATTGCTTTTTTCCAGCAGAACAAGATGGCTTCCATAGGGTTCCTCCTTCATTTTATCACCACAACCACAGTCCTGTGAGATAAGGGAGGGCTGAGAGCATGGGACAAGCCCCATCATTCAATAGGTTTCCATAGCTGAGCGTGGACTTGAACCAGGGTCTCTCCAACCCTAGTCAAGCACTTATCCGCTGTATCACAGTGGTGATAATTCTTGCTTTCTTTTTTATCCCAAAGAAAAAAGTAACATAATTTTTAAATTTGAATTCCATTCATACTAAAGAAGTTCTGCAAGACCTTCACTAGATACTGAAAATGCTGCATAAATCTCTTTGACCATGATCCATCGTTGATCACGAGCGTTTCCACACAATGTTGTCAAATTCAGTAACTGCCAGGCTCAACTACACCCACCTGGGATATTTAACTTTTAGTTTGTTCAATTTCATGAGAATAACGTCATCAGCCCACGCCTCAATCTTTTCTTTTTTCAGTCGGATTAGCTCAACTCCATGACTGACCATGACAATGACACGACTGTCTTCCAGATTTACCTAAGAAATACAAACAGTTGCACCTCTCAGCTTATATCGTGGATACAGTGATACAGTGGCCATATGTTCTTTATTCTAAAGAACATTCCTTTATTTCAGAAAGCTATCCTTTGGATTTATTTTTTCAAAAACTCAACTTTTGTCCTTTATTTTGGCCATTTAACTTTTAACGTACAAAGAGTACCGTTTAATGCACAATCTGCAGAAATATTTGCTTCTGATAGCTTTTCATGCTTTTTAGATATTTTTATTAGAATATGTGTTTTGTAAAAAAAATCTCTTGGTTTTCCTCTTGAATCTTCTTTATAAAGCAAAGTTATAATGTAAGCAATTAAACATTTTTATCCTTAGGAAGCTCTTTCAGATTTTTCCCTTTCTTTTTTCCAAGAAAATATGGCCATTGTAATTTTGGAGCAACTTTTGAATGTTTCCAATGGTCCAATGGAATATTGGGCGGGGGGGGGGGGATTTCCAGTGCTGCATACAGACCATTTGATACATATCATTGAGATGGGTAAGCAGGGCAAAAAGCCACTTCCATATAGGTTCAGGTTTTTCACAAAATCTAAAATGTATATTTTTTTCTTGATATAAGGAAAGATGTGCAACAACTGGCAATTGCAATTGCTGAGTAAATACCAGCAGCTTCCTATCCCTCTATTCCTATTAGCATAAAGGCCTTAATTATGTTGGGGTATTATAGAGCAAAATCTACAATCTAAATTTCTAAGAATTAGAATGAATTAATTAATTAAGAATTAAGTGTGCCTAAAGCGGTCCTTTGTCACGAAAGTGGAGTGACTGGAGACCAGAAAGTGGCTATACATATTTTCATTCTGGTTGAAACTATTGTTTTCTTTTCTCCCCCCCCCCCCATTGTGCTTGATCCTTGATCCCCTTGAATCAACTTGATTATTTTCTTTTATTATGTATGTTTTAATTTTTACTTTAAAAAAATGGAGTTCTAGTCATTGATCCTGATAAAGTACTATATATATACACAGAGACAGCCCACATATAGTTATCAAGTTAAGATAAGATAAGATAACCTTTATTGTCATTTTTATATTGTGGGCACAATGGCACACATCAAAAATGAAATTTAGTTATATAATAAATGAAGTAAAGAAAATACACTAGATCCAGTGGTGGGATTCAAATATGTGAACAACCAGTTCTCTGTGTGGATGCCGCCTCTAGAAGTCCATTCTGGGCCTGGGCAACAAAAAATTAGCTACCGGTTCTGCTGAACTGGTGCGAACTGGCTGAATCCCACCACTGACTAGATCACACTTATTCAGGATTATTTTTGCTTTTTTCATGTTAACGTAGCCATTGTATCTTTATTTATTACTATCCCCAAATGCCAGCTTACAGATTTACTTACTATGTAATCTTCTTTATAGAGTTGATCTAGTCGGATATATACAGCTGCGGCAACAGAATTTGGCATTTCTCCATAGGTTGTAGAGTGTGCAGATTTCTGTCTGAATATTCCTGATACAACGTTCTGCACCATCTCTCGTTCATCAGATGGTACCAGTTCATGAAGGATGCTGGAATTTAAGCAAATAAACTTATATATTAACTCTTGCCTGGTCGATGTAGGATTTTACTCTCAAAGACCAATACTTTCCCCTCTGAATTCAGAATAAGAACCAACTTTAAAAAAAATGAACATCTTCAAAACAAGGCAGCCCCTGCTGTTATTTTCCTTCCCTATATCAGCCCTTGGAGGAAGACCAAATCAGGAAGCAAATTCTGCAGGAGAAGCAGAATTCTACTTTATTTAGGTGGGTTCTAATACAAAATCCTGCAAGTCTGATTCTGCTTTTTCTCCCCTCTCTCTTATACCCCAGGAGGCAGGGAGGACCCAACCTGAGTCTCCTCTTAATGCAATCTCTATTCCCAAGATTTAAGGAATACATCTGTCCTCAGTTTCTGAAGATTTGCTTCAAGGCCATTTCTCTGCCTCTCTATATCCTAACATTGAGATGAGTCTGAACCACAAATCTCACAGTCCCCAGCCAGCACATGTCATGTTGGGCTGCCTCAGAACAGCAGGAGAGAAGCAACCTAGAACTAAGAAGAAATTTCCTGATGGTTAGAACAATTAATCAATGGAACAACTTGCATCCAGAAGTTGTGAATGCTCCGACACTTTCCCCTTTTTAAAGAAGAGATTGGACAACCATTTGTCTGAAATGGTATAGGGTTTTCTGCCTGAGCAGGGGGTTAGACTAGAAGACCTCCAATGTCCCTTCCAACTCTGTTATTCTGTTATTCTGTTAATTTGCAGGGAGTCAAGTTAAGCAAAACTGCTTTATTACAGTCACCCTTTCCCAGACTCTAGGTGGCTTACAAATACAAATATAAATCAGTAAAAATATATAACTTCATAGGCAGCCTGGACTAAAACAATCAAAGAGTAACAACTTAAACCAAAGGCCCCACAATTGCAGGCTGGGGAGCAAAGCCAGGTCTTAAGCACTTTTTGGAACCTCAGGGGAGAGGGTGCTGTGCGCATCTCTGGGGAGATGCTGTTGCAGACAGTGGGGTCCATGACAGAGAGGGCTTGCTTCCTCAGTCCCATAAAATGATATTTAGTAAAAGAGACCTGGAGCACATCCACTTTGCCAGAATGTGCTGGGCAGGAAGAAACAGAGATAGGTGTTAATTGTTCCTTCAAGGTTGGTTTCTCAGTTTCCTTCCCTCACTTCCTGGCCATGTGAGCCTCCTCTAATCCAGAGCAAATCCAGAGAGGAGAAGGTGCAGCTTTTCAGTTATACTCTAATATTAAAAAGATGTTGAGACTCTAAAAAGAGTGCAGAGAAGAACAACTATGATGATAAGGAGCCTGGAGGATAAATTATACAATGAACAGTTGCAAGAACTAAGTATGTCTAGTTTAACAAAGAGAACGACTAGGGGTAACATGATAGCAGTGTTCCAATATTTGAATGGCTGTCAATCCCCTCTTCTCAGGCTGTCACTTGAAGGTAGGACAAGGTATAATAGATGGAAGATTATTAAAGAAAGTTTCAGCCAAGAATTAAAGAGAAATTTCCTGACAGTGAGAACAATTAATCAGTGGAATGGCTTGCCTCCAGAAGTTGTGGGTGCTCCATCAGTGGAGGTTTTCAAGAAGTGTCCAAAATGGTATAGGGTCTCCTGCTTGAGCAGGGGGTTGGACTAGAAGACCTCCAAGGTCCCTTTCAACTCTATTATTCTAATGTTCTATGCTCTATGTAAACAAAATGGGCATCCATAAAACCTTTTGTACCAAGGGTGCCAATCAACCCTGATATGGCCATCAAGCTGATATGCTGCCAATGTTCCCATCTCCTGTTTCATTCTGGGTGGTGAGGATAGCAGGAGTGGAGGCTTGGTTGCAGATCATGTTTCCTAGGAATTGACCCCCAGGCCCAAATTAAGATAATCCTGCCTTGGATCTCATCCATATAAGAAGAGAGTAAGAAAAAACATATCAAGCTTTCAAGATATTCTATAATTACAAAGTTCCAGGAGTCCTTAGGGTGTCTGTTTCCAAATCTAGCCTACTTCAAAGTGTGGACATCAATTTTACATGCTTCAATACTCTACTCAAAGATACATCTAATCATGCCTTTGATTGTGGAAATGGGCATCAGAACCTTGGGGGGGAGCTGCCCACAGAACAACTTGCTAAAACATTTTTACAACATTAATAGCAAGTGAATGTATAAATAACAAACTAATGTAGCATTTGGGATTAAGCTTGCCCAAGCAAGAAACAGTCCCTTCAGTATTTCTTCACTTTCATGAGATTTTGTTTAAAATGCTTGTAGGAGCCCAGGATGAATTTCTCACTTTTACAACTCATTGTGAATTTTTTGTGATGTCGACCAGCAGAATTTCCTATAGATCGCTCCAGAGTGAATTTTGTTCCGAGCCAGCTGAAAGAAGGAACAGTCAAATGAGCTGTGCCAGTCATTGAGGGCAACACTTCTTTAACGGAAAATTACCAGAACTTTAGATAAAGACTTAGAACTGATGCTGTAGCTAGGAGAGCAACACTAAACCAAGAGGATATATAGCCAAAGTTTGGATACTATAGTATAGATCTCTAATTCCGTTGCTGCTGTAAGTGCCACACCTGTGGAACTGTATGCCATGTGGCAAGCAAGTGCCCAAATTGGTCAGAAGTCTCGACTTCAGGAAACATGGCAGACTCTTCTCCCAGGAGTGTAACAGCGGTGCCCTCAAACAATTAAGCAGAGCTCAGACAATCAACAATAGGCAAATTATCCCTGTTACTCTTTGTACACTCTCAGATATACAAATACAAGGATCTGCTTTTTTTAGATTTAGATTCAGCAGTTAACTTCATAGATGAGGCCATAGTGCAGCAATTTAAATTGTCCACACTGTTTATCAGAGAAACCTATGTTTGTGGAAACTATTGATGGAAAGTGGCTTAAGCTGGTCCTATTCTACAACACACAATATTTATTTATTTGTTTGATTGATTGATTTCTATAGCTGCCCATCTCAAGAAGCAACTCTGGGCAGGGTACATTATAAAACATTAAAACAATCAAGACAGCACAAAATAATATATATGACACCAAGTAAAACTGTTACTATGGATGGTAATATAGCCAGGCAACAAGGCTCTTAACACACTCAGGACTCCAGGCCTTCAGTGTCAGGATCATCCAGATATCTGAAGGGAGAATATTTCAGAAGGCAGGTCCCTACCAACCAATATTCCTTGGCTGATGGGATACCAACCTGCCTGACCAAATTGGATGGATAGAAATATCTGGGACCTGGCCCCAAGCCATGAAGGGCTTTAACGGTGATAACCAGCACCTTGAATTGCACCCCGAAACACACTAGCAACCAATGCAACTCATGAAGCATTGGTGTTACACGTGTGGAATATCCAACACCCTTTACTACCCATATAGCTGAATTCTGCACCAGTTGAAGCTTCCAAATGCTTTTCAAGAGCAGCCCCATGTAGAATGCATAGCAGTAGTCCAGACAAGAGATGACTGTGAGCAAGACCTTTGCAACTGATAATAAATGATCAGAATTATTATCACTTGGTATCACAGCTTTCTCTTTCCCCACTCTGCTGGGCAATTATTGGCTGTAAACTCATAATCCAGATGTCCACTGGGAGCCAGGGGCTATATCTTTTCCATCACTAAAGTGTCAATAGCAGAGTTGGAAAGGCTCCTGTTTTTATCCATTTAAATTTCTAGGATCGCCTTCTGAATTCCCTTCCTTAACAACAACAAAAAAAATCAACATGCTTAGGTTGCTGAAGTTTTTGGAGAGGATGGAACAAGTACATTACTTTCTCATCCAGTGTGTAACTATTAAACATTTGAAGCTGCAGCCCTGATTCCACACTATTTCACATCTACTCAAGAGTTTGCCACTTTAAAAGTTTTTTTGGTGGACAGTCTGAAGAAAAGATTCATACACCCTTTATCCTCACCTTTATCTGCATAGAGGTAATCCTTGGTTAACTACAGTAATTGGGACTGGGATTTCCATTCACTATTGTGATCTGTCTTTTCTCAGTAGGACAACTGGATGAAAACTTCCTTTTTGCAGACTTTGTATGCAACAACTCAATACATTCCTCCATAGATATGTCTCCTTTTCAGACCGTCCATGGCTACCAGCCCTGCAAGTTGCTCTCCCAAGCTCCAGTATCTGTTGTTCCTTGACTTATTGCAGGAGAGCCAGGCTACTTAGCTCCTCTTAAAGAAAAGCTGCATTTGGCACAGGCAAGTGCGCCACAGATGTATCCAGGCAAGGGGATGTCAGGATTGCAATGGAGGATTTGGTGTGGTTTTCCACTGGATTTTTACCTTCTGTCCCATTGTAAAAGAAGCTGGACATAAAGTTTATTGATCCTTCCCAGTTACCCAGTAAATTAACCCAGCAGCCCTTGGTATAAAAGTGCCTACTTTGATGAAAATTCTTTGGCAAATTGAAAAACTGGCCTCTCACAGTATTTCTATGATTCGTTTATCTTCTACACAACAGTATCAGAGCCTTATAGCCCCCAGTTCTTAATCACCAGCTTTTTCCTGATCTATCCTCTACCCTGCCCCCCCCCCCTTCAATTTACCTGTATCATGCTTGGATACCATGGCAGCTTGCCCTGAGCAAGGCCCCAGACCTCCCAGGAATGAAAACTGACAGTGCCAACAAATATGCCATCCCTAGAGACCCAAGCAATGCTTTTCTCACCTTTTATCAGGCTTCTGCTCATTTATCACTACACTTTTACAACTCTTATTGGAGCGAGAGATCTGCTTCTCATCTCTTTTACAGTTTTCACAGGATAAATTATTTCTCTGTAAGTAATAGGTTTTCAGGTCCCTCAATTTGTGTCCGGAATAGGAGTTCCACATGCTGCTTTTGAATCTATCAACAGAGGCAATCTCTAGAAAGTGGGGGGAGGGAGGGAGAGATATTGCAGAAGTTACTCAATCCAGGTCTATCCTTTGCTTTCATACCTGGGTATGCTTTTAAAGTCAGGAATTAAATTAGAACATTTTCACCTTTCCTGTTTGTTTGTTCTTACAGGGTTTTCATCCATGCAATACTATATTGCAATTCGGGCAGAACACAGAAAAGGCAAATAAATATGATAAGAATGAAGATTTGATAATAGTGCTGCCATGCAGTTGAAGCAAACTTCTGGGTAAAAAAGTTATTAAGGCCAAATGCTGATTCTGAAACATGGAAAAAAGGAATAGCTTTCAGTTGTGAATGATGGGTGTTTTTCTTGTTTTTCTCTCTCTATTCTTCAGTAAACTTTGAAAATGATAAACAAACAAAAACTGTTTTCAGTTTTTTTCCTCCTATTTCCTATTTCCTGCATTTTACCTCAGAATTTGCCCCACCCTCCCTCCCTCTCTATGATCAATGCCATGTTTAGTATAGTATATTTTAAAGAAAGGCCCTACTCTGCTTATTCCTTTCCTTCTTAGTTTAGATGGGCTTCCAGTATTCAAGTATTTTTTGTTTTGTTGTACCTTCTTTAACTAAATAGGACATTTTCTCTCTATCGACAACTATTTTATAGAGACTTCCGGTGAAGACTTGGACAGCACCTGACATGCCCAGAGAATCTCCTCTCTCTGGACTGTCATTTTTTTCCAATTTAACAACAAAAGGAACAGGCTTCCTTTCATTTATTTATTCCTTCTGGATTAGGGAGAGTCCCAGAATCATCCCTCAAGATCCTCCGATAACAGCAACAGTCTGCAAGCAGTTTTGGAAGCCATGCTTCAAAATAGTTGGTGAGCTGAAGCTGGGGGGTGGGGCTGAAATCATTTTGTTGTTGGATAAAACAGCCATTTCGGAATTTACTTTTCAAACAGACAATAAGCTGTGCCCTTCATTTCTTAATCAATTCATGAGACAATGTCTCTACTAGTTAAAAGAGGCTCTCTTTATTTACGGCTTATCACTCCTTTTTGAAGCTATCACCATCTTTGAGACCTTTATCATTAAATGACAAGGAAGAGGGTTGGTGGTGGCAGCTAAAATAAGGAAGAGTGGAGTATTTTTTTCTTTTGAAATATAAGGATAAAAGTTGATTGGCTAGATAGACAGACAGACAGATAGATACATGGCTTTTTTTCTCATAGAACGCTCAGAACGAAGTTCCGGCACCTTTTTTGGATGGAACAGATAGATTAGATAGATTAGATAGATAGATAGATAGATAGATAGATAGATAGATAGATAGATAGATAGATAGATAGATAGATAGATAGATAGATAGATAGATAGATAGATAGATAGATAGATAGAGAGAGAGAGATAGATAGATAGATAGATAGATAGATAGATAGATAGATAGATAGATAGATAGATAGATAGATAGATAGATAGATAGATAGATAGATAGATAGATAGATAGATAGATAGATAGATAGATAGATGATAGAACATTATTTGACCACTAGAGGAAGCTACAAAGATGTTTAACTGAGCTGGAGACTGTCGTCAAAGAAATCTTTGAAAAGTCCATACAGAAAATCATTTATACCATAAATCTGATAGGGTCCAAAGATATTAATTATACAGAGGATGTTTAAAAATAACAAGAGACACAATTAGGTGTAGAAAATCACCAACCCACTGTGTCAACTTTACAAATGCTGGACAATGCAAATAACTTAATTGTACCTCTGGAGTATAAATCTGACACCAGCTTTTATTATGATGATGCAACTGAAACAAGAGTGCCAAGTAAATTTACAACTCCTAAGAGGTCAAGTTTGGGACTTTTTCTTCATGGATACTAAGAAGGCCGAGAATCCTTTAGAGAAAAAAAGATATGATAGACATCTTAGAGAAGGAAACTTTATTCTATGAGAATCTGCTCCAGGTTAATCTACAACATCTAACAGAACAACTTTGGGATATTTTTTCACGGATATAAATAAGGCTGAGAATTTCTTGAAGAAAAGAGACTTGATAGACACTCCTGAGAAGAAAAAGATTTCATTTTATGAAGATAAGCTGGAGGGAGTGACTTAAATTTAATGACTTAATTAATTAGGATGGATTTTTATAACTTTGATATATGTATTGAAAGAAAGCTTTAAGATAGTTTTGTATGTATAAAATGAGTTTGTAAATGCATGTCTTCTGTCTTTTTATGTAATGCTGAGTAATTCCCAAAGTTTATAAAATACTATTGATTAAATATGAAAATTAAGAGAAGAAAAAGATTTACTCCATGAGGATAAGCTCAAGGGAGAGATTTGAATTCAATGAGCTAATTGGAGTTAATTGGGCTTATATTGGTATGATATATATATTGAATGAAAGCTCTAATGTAGTATTGTGCTTTGGGTTTAAAATGAAGGAGTTACTTGAATATTTTTTAAAGTTAGTAAAATATCAAAATTAGAAAAAGTGTTTTCTCCCTTTACGATTAAAAAAATTAAAATAATATAGAGGATTTTCTTGATATGAATTATGATAAAGATTAGTGAGTTAATAAAAGCATATACTATTCCCCACAGCAAAGGGAAGCAGAGATGGTCAAACTGATTCTTTTATCCAAAGAAGAGAATATATCTAACCTTGTTTCTATTTTGAAATTGCTTCCAGATTTTGTGCTTGCAATGAAAAAAGAAATGAAACCTTTTGTTTTTGCCAAGGTTTATTGTTATAGAAATGGCTTGTACATACTGCTGTGTAAAAGTAAAAAGTTGTGGTTGTAATGTTGTTACCTTCCACTGTGCTAAAGAGTGTCAGAAGTTGGTACCTTTTTCTTTCTTTTTCCCTCCCTATATCTTTTTTTCCCTTTCCCTCCCCCTCCTCCTACTTTTCTATTACTTTTTTGAATTTCTCTTTATATTTTATATTTTGATAAACCAATAAAAATTTGAACAAGAAAACTATTTTATAGAAACAGGTTTGTCTAGAATTGCACAAGAATGTTCCAAAGAAACATAAACTAAATTGCTTGATTACATGCTTTCCTGAAAAGCATTTCACACAAAGATTAGCAAAGGAGAATAAAACTTGGTAGAATAGTATGACATAATATCTGCTTTTTATCATAATCAAAGCTTAAAATTTTAGTGTCTAATATTTTTAGATTCCCACTTGCCAATTAAATTGGGAAATAATAATTTTACAGAGATGAGTATACAGTTGCATAATAAAAATGATTTGTGTTGGTGTGTATACATTTATATACACAGCACATCATCAGTAAGAAACAAAATAAAAAGATTAAGGTAGTCCTCAGTTATGATGGCAATTGGGACTGGGAACCAAGCAATGCAGTCATAAAGTGTAATGTCACATGACCATATCACTTAGCCATGGCAATTCTGAAATCTCAGGAATTGCAATCATGTGACCACAGCTTGCTGGAGTGTTGTAATAATAAGCTGGCTAAAAAGAACTTTGATCATAATTCCTATAACTGAAGGAATGCTGAATTCTAAGGACTCTTTGCAAGCTCCCCTTATTTAGCACTGTTGTAATTCTGAACAGTCATTGAAAAATTGGTCATAACCCGAAGACTACCTGGAGTTGATATTTTCTTTCTACCTTCCAATCAAAAAGTATGTTTGCCTTAAATATTTTGCCCACAAAGAACTAGTTCTTTGGACTGTAAGACCAATACCATTATCATATGCTATGTTTACAAGAATTACACCTTTACAGAAGTCAACATGTAACATACCAGAATCTATTTGCTGCCTTTCTTTTGTGGATGTTTTGTTTTTGGGAAAATGCAGCTGTTTAGCGATCCATTTTTGATAAGAAGGACAAGTGCTCAGGTTAACCAGTCGCAATACTTCACAAATGCCCTGATGAAACAAAACGAAAACAAAAGGCAGTTGTTTTGTCTTGTTGAATGGAGGTCTGTGAGGTGAATGAATGAACAAATACGGTCTGAAAATGTAGGCAGCTTATAATATTAAGAAAAGAAATCTGTTCACCTGAATAATCAGTCTGAGTTTTAAAAACCAATACCTAAACCAGAAATTAGCAAAGTTATTCAGAATCCATATGTGATCTAAGACTCTCTTTGGGAGTTAATTAGCAGTCCGAGGTAGATCAGTGAAGGAAACCAAAGTTGTGAATGCTAATGCTACAATTATTATAAGATTACATTAACAGAATCTTGAAAATCTGAAAGTGACTCGCCCCCATCCAACTTTATGCTAAAACGAACTAGGAAGAGTCAACTCTGAATGCTTTCTCAAATTACATTTCTGCCTCAGAATTTTTCTTTAATTTTGAGACAGAAAAGGGAATTTTAAAAATTAAAGATAATTTAGGATAAAGGGGGCCAAACTGCAGTCCTGGGGAAAGACTTGAAGTGGTTCAGTTTGTATTTCATTAAAAATGAGTTTGTATGACTTGGAAGCTGCTACTTGCCTGAGAATGAATTGATTATATCCAGTGGTGGGATTCAAATACCTGAACAACCGATTCTCTGCATGGACATCGCTTCCGGAAGTCCATTCTGGGCCTGGGCCTCCGAGACCCAGAACAGGCTTCCAGAAGTGGTGTCCACACATGTCTGGTGGGCTGTTTGGGGCCTGGGAGGCCTCCCCTGGGCCTCTGAGGCTCAGAACGGACTTCCAGAACTGGCATCCATGCACTTCCGGTGGGCTGTTCTGGGCCTGGGAGGCCTCCCCCAGGCCTCTGAGGTTTAGAATGGACTTCCAGAAGTGGCATCCACGTACTTCCAGTGGGCCGTTCTGGTCCAGGGAGGCCTCTCCCAGGCCCGCGAGGCTCAGAACAGACTTCCGGAAGTGGCATCCATGCACTTCCGGCAGTCCATTCTGGGCCTTGCAGAAAAGGGCTAGGGCTTTAGTCGGTTCGCTGAAGTCCACAAAAAATTAGCTACCGGTTCTGCCGAACTGGTGCAAACTATCTGAATCCTACCACTGATTATATCTGTATATACTTGTTTGTGGCCAAAATGGTTGTTTTGGAATAAAAGGTATACTGCAGTTACATGTATCACAGAAACATTACCTTAGAAGAGACTTACGGTTCTCATGAAGGAGTAAGGCTAAAGTATTTCTTATAAAACAATATTCATAATATCTAGAGTTTTTTAACTCTTGATTTTTTTTCAAGTATGCATTTAATCATGGATATTTGCTCAACTGAGCAAAAATGTTTTGGTGAATGAAATTTGCCTCAGGCCCAAAACTATTTGGATAGCAGAATGGCTGACCAGTGTGGGGTAAACAGCTGGAGATCTCCTAGTTCTTCAAATTCTGGCACTATTTCATTACTCTGAGATAGTAATTTGGTGGGACCATGGTGGCTGATGTGGTTAGGATGCTGGGTTGGAGGTTAGCAAGCCCTCTTTTGAGACCTGAGTGCTGCTGCGTGGTGGGGTGAGATCCCATCATTCACTCCAGCTCCTTGACAGGGATCCCCGGGCAACAGTGATGTCACCAGCTAATCCTTTCAACCCAGAAGTGCCTTAAATGTGCCTCCGACACAAATGGGGAGTGATTTGGTGGTTCCCATTATCGCAGCCTATCTTTCATGGACTACTGCACTTGTCACTCTCTCTCTAATCCCACTGTATGAGAAAGTAGAACTTTCACAATTTGTATAGGCTTTTTGTCAATTAAAAGGTAAAAATGAGAGTGGGTTTGAAATAATGGCTATAATGCAACTATATAGCTTAGAGGCATATGACTAAAGGCTTTGAACCTGGAAATAGGCCAACCTCACAAGAATTAAAGAAAGGCAAAATTTATTTTTTAAAAAAGATATATACATGAAACCTGTTTTACCTTAAAATAAAATTACAAAAGTATAGACAATGTTCTGTGGTGGAATGTAGTGAGAAGGTGGATCCCCAGGAGGAAAGGGGTGCATTCCAGAAGAGTAAAGGACAACTCAGTCCAAACATCAAGTGTTAGAGAAATAGAGTGAAGATACTGTAGCCCCTCCTTATTAGTTCACAGAGTGTATTGTGGTTGCAGATAGAGTCCTTAATCTGGCAAGATTTTGTCTATAGGTGTGAAATAATAAAAAAAATAGCTTAGAAGAATTGTCACATGTTATTCTTGGTTTGGGGCCTGACAGTTCTAGGGAAATGACAAATGGCATTGTCAGTTCTCAATGAATGCTTTCTCCTAGTGAACAGGAGTACTTGCAATTTGATATTGTGGACCACTAGAAAACTAAAAATAAAATTAATTTCTTCTTGCCCAGTAAAACAGATGGCGTCCTAACTTGTACGGAGAAATAAGAACTTTTAAGTGTAACTTGGCAGCACATAGAAAACAGAAAGAAACAATCTAATATAATTTTCTGGCTGAAATTTTACCCATTTTTACAGAAAATAGCAATTTCTCGAACTAAAAGTTCCCCTGCTTCATTACATAGATAACCTCCAACTTTCTGGGGAGGATCTCTGGTATCAGAGGCTACTTGGTTATAAATTTGCATTCTTTTCCAGCCTATCTCTCCCAGCTCCTCCCCAGTTCAACTATGCTTTGTTCTTAAAAGAAACCTAACAAATCCTTTCCATATCTGGCCTGATAGCAGAAGCAGTCACGCAATGGCTCATCCAGCCAAAATTCTGGGGATGTTACGTGGATGACACTTTTGTCATTATTAAACGCTCCAAACTAGAAGAAACACACCACCTACTTAATAATGTGTTCACTGGAATCAGTTTCACATATGAGGAAGAAAAGGACCAACGATTCCCTTTCCTCGACATTGACATAAGAAGACAGGATAATGGTGAACTAACAATCAGCATAATCCGAAAATCTACACACACAAACTAGATTCTTAGTTTCGCAACCCCACTGCACACAAGAGGAGCTGCATCTAGACCCTCTTCAGAAGAGCCAAGACACACTGTAGCACCAAGTCACTGAAAAAGCAGAGGAGAAACACCTTTTCAATGTCTTCCTCCACAATGGCTATCCCCAAAACTTCCTACTCCGATGCTTATCATCCAAACCCTGACATACCATTCAGCCAACCGCAACACGGAAACAAGTCCTACCATACATCAAAGGAACATCAGAAATGACTGCCAGGATTTTACAACCCCTGGGAATAATGATGGCTCACAAACCCACGTCCATGCTCTGACAAGAGCTATCTAAGATCAAAGCCAAAAACAGAAAGTAGACAGCAGCAACATAACATATAAAATCAGTTGCAACAATTGTAACCAGTTCTATGTTGGACAAACAGGATGACAACTAAAAACAATGGCTAGCGGTCAAGCGACACGACCAAAAATCACTGATCTTGACCCACTGACATTGAACAACACCAGTTCAACTGGGATGGAATAGGAATCATTGGCCATGCCAACACTTGCCCTGCATACCAATTTGCTGAAGCCTGGTATTCTACAAATGGTTCAATCAACAAACATATAGATTTGGAACCAGTATATGAACCCATAAGAAACTGGACCATCAGAACGATCAATCAATGATAGAACCGACCACCGCCTCACCAGCTGCCTTTTGCACCATGCAACCAGCTAGTCACACGACCACCCTACCACACTAGACTTATTTAAGATGAAGAGAAATGAGACAAGACACTTCAAACAAAGTACTGCTGATGATGTTACATAGCTTTGTAACAAAATGTTCAGGAGCTAAACGGAAAGCTCGGAGCACAAACCATTACCAAAATCATTTCCATCTTTAGTACAGGAATGGTTGTAGTATCTGTCTGTGCCCAGATTACAAAGAACATCTGTCCCTTACATATGTTTATTGAGGGTGTATGAACATCAGAACCTGTTGACTGACAAGAAGAATCCACTCACAATAATAAAAGAGGGCCCATAGGGTTGATTACATCAGATGCCCCAAAGGGCCTTTCAGGGGATTGCCATGTATTTATTGCCAATATAGAGGAAAACAGGTCACCTAGAACATGTGTGGAAAATAAGACACAGATTTGCGTAAATATTATATGCGCTTTGAGAAAGAGGGAAGAAAATAGAGATACTAGAATAAAAATGTGATACTTTTTACCTGCTAACTCTGCTGTCCACATGCTAATTGTTGAAGAGAAAAATCATTTAAGTTTTGGCTATTTTGTTCCATAGATATTTTCCTTTAAACCAGGTATGGACTGGTTTAATCTTAATCAGAGGACATTTTCAGACAAAAGACAATCTTCACGTATCATGTTCGGCCATACAGTTTTTCCTCACTAGCATAATCCCATTGCTGCAGCCTACAAGCGAAGTATAAATGTAAAGGCTGAGGCTGGTGAGGTGGATTCAATGGTTCTCAGGCTAAAGCTGGCCATTATGCAAAGATATCTTAAACAGTTCCTAACATCATCAAGGGACTTTCCAAGCTAATTTGGAAGTGTGGAAGAAGCTGAGTCATAGATGTGTACAGAGGAATGCAAATGAATGCTGACATAGGAGTCAAGACGTCATCCTTTTATGAAACACAGGTGAAGATACAACTTATGTATTTATGTTCAACATGGTACAAATGATGCAAATTACATATTTCTGTTATTTGTGTGATATGACATGCATGTCATCATTTTGATATCATGATGGCCTATAATACAGTAGATACCTGTGATTCAGGGACCACTGGTGGTCTCTATTAATGTATTCCCTTAGTTTGGCATAGATATATTTTTAATGGATATATCTCATGAGACTGCAAAAACTTACTAGATTTTGGTGTTCCACATACAACATACATCATTGAAATAATCTGATTTTTGCATAGATCATAGGTTCATTGTTAGGAACTGCTGACTTAATGCAGTGTGCAAATCCACCCATTTGTGAATTTGTAGATAAAAAAAAACTTTAATTAGTAGAAAGAAAAGGGTGCAAACCATACTATAAACATGAAACCAAAGTAAATCTCACCTTGGTAACAAATACCATACTGTGGGTTTCTGCAAGATCAGTGGTAATCACCTGTCCACAATAGAATCTCTCAACTTTGCAGTAATTAGCTATTTTATCTATTGAAGAATCAGGCAGTGTTTGAAAAAGATCTATAGCCCTGAAAATAGAAAAAAAATGTGGCTATTCTTATCAACTATTTACTTTACTACAAATTGAAAGCTTTCGGCTAACTACAGATCAAAGCATTCAGGAATGACTCTGAGATATTCATCTCTAAATCCATATCTATTCTACTATGTAAGGAACTCCATTAAAGTTATAGGGAAACACAGGCAAAGGAAACCCAACCATCATTTTTCTCTAAGCCTAGCATGTGAAATAGTCCTTTTATTTTGTTGGCCTGATGCAGCTCAACAGACACCAACCATTTAATTCCTCTGAAATACAATGTCCTACATATCTATGTGCATATTGTGCTGTATTCTGGAAAAATGAAAATGATGATAAAGCATGGAGCAGATGCTTAAATTCTAAATAATATATATATATATTGCTGTTGCTGCTATTCTTCCCTCTTGTTTCCAAGCTGCCACCAACAGCAACAGCAAGTGACAAATAAAGAGGAGGAGGAGGAGGAGAGAAAGTCCAGGAAGAAGAAGAATGGAAATAGTTCCTGCCAGGTTTCTGTAGGGAGTCTTGGAGATGACCTCGGAGAAACCATCCAGCAGCTGTTAAGAAAACAACAGGGGCAGAAGAAGCTTGTGTTAAGCCCACAAGACAGGAAGAGACTCAGGCCAGCTCCCCCTTGACTCTCTGGAGCTTAAAAGAGATGGAAGGCAAAACACAGGTGGACTTGCAAGATTCTGCTACTAGCGCCTATCTCAGTAAAGTAGAATTCTGGCTTTGTCTGTGGAATCCATTTTCTGATCTGGTCCACCTGTAGGGCTGAAATCAATCTTTCTCCAAGGTTTACTCTGTGGTTCCCTACAATTTCAAATCAGCAACGTTTGATTTGTGAAGCAAAAGTTACAGGCAAGGTAAAGGGGAGGTCTAAAAAGGCCCGGAGCTAAATTTCAGGTGTTTTTCTACCTCTGCAAAGAAGCCATGAACAGTGAAGGGTAGCCTGCAATAATCTGAAATTCTCTAGCTAGCCCAAATAGACAGCAATGCTTGAGGCAATATAATTGGGGAAAGTGTACTGCAGAAATAGGGCAAAGCTGTGTGCTCTGTGAAGGTGAGTGGGGATTCAGAGAAGGTGAAGCGTCTGCCTTCCAGAAGTGGCTGCCTTGGATGTTCTGGGGATAGGCAATGGTGCAGCTGAGTCAATAAATATATCAAAGCAATCTGCTTCAGGCAGCCTTATGAAGAAATACCATGAAGGCACAAACTCCTGCAAAAGTATTATACGTTTGTTCTAGATAGGAGGGAGGCACCATTTGGATTTTCTTTCAGGCAGTAACATTGGCGTTTTTCTCTCAAGCCCCCTCTTATTTGAGAATCCTGAGCAAAAAACAATAATATGGACAATCTCTATAGTGCTGCTTTGTTAATTTTAAAAAACAGTGAATGCTTAACAACCTGGTTCTTTTTCCACCCATCAATAAAATGAAATGAGCTGAAATGAAATAATAAAATAAAAGTGGAATTATTAAAGGGAAAGACTATAAAAGGCTGGCTCAGAAAGCTGCATGTTTAATTCTCTGTAAATGGGGAAAATAAGGATAAAAACCCCTAACTGTAATTTCTGCAGCAGTCTAATAGTAGCTAACTTATTTTTTTGTAAATACGAGCCCAAATCATCCCAAATCTATCCTCAGCTGGATGAAGGCCTATTCATTGAAGGTCATGGCCACAATCATTGGCCATAGTTTACAACATTGGTCCAGTAAAACTTGGTAGATGGATATTTTCTCAATTCCCAGCCTGAGAGAGAGTAATTGCCCCAAATCATCCAGCTGGCTTCCATGTCTAAAGGAGATGTGGAACCAGGATCCTTCCACTCAGTTCACACTTTAAGCGCCACAGTACAATGGCTGTCAGACTGGCAGATTATTTTATTTATTAAACAAGTTTATATAGCCTCCCAACTCACACACAGTGACTCTGGCTGGCATACAACATTAAAAATCCACAGTTAAAAGTCCTCTATTTATACCCCCATCTCACCCCATGGGGCATCAACAAAACAAACAAGCCACTTGATTAGCTCCATATGGGATCCCCAAGCCTGCTGACAAAATCATGTCTTCAAAAGCTTGTGAAAAAGCAACAAGGTGGGGGCCAATCTTATCTCTAGTCTAGACTCAGGAATGATCTTCCAAAGGGAAAGAACCACCACAGAGAAGGCCCTTTTTCTAGGTGCCACCAGATGTACTTCCTTGATAGTTGGGACCTGGAATATACTCTGCCTTCCTGTTCTGATGGGCTGGGTTGATGTAATTGGGGAGAGGTGGTCCATCAAATAACCTGGCCCCAAATAATGCAGAGCTTTAAAGGTGATAGCTAGCACTTTGAATTGCACCCAGAAGCAAATTGGTAATCAGTGCAGTTGACACTTGTGGAAATTTGGACTTACACAAAACCATGAAGGTGACTGCATTTTCAGCCAATTCAAGCTTCTGGATGCTGTTCAAGGGCACCTCTATGTACAGCACATTACAATAGTCCAAATGGAAAGTGACCACTTTTTAGGTGACCATGAGAACAGGCCATTGGTCCAGGAATGGGAATAACTGGCACACCACACACAATTGTGCAAAGGCCCTTCTGGCCATGACTGCCACCTGCTTTTCAAGCAGAAGTCATGACTCCAGGAGAACCCCCAGATTATGAACTATGTCTATCTGGGGCAGTGCAAACCCATTGACAATCAAAGATTGTAATTCTCCAACAAACCAAGAAGCCCCAGATCCAAAGCTACTCAATCTTGCCAGGAGTTAGTTTTAAGCTGCTCCTCCCCATCCAGACCTCAACAGCATCCAGGCACTGAGAAAGGGTAGTTGCAGCATAGCTTAACTCACCACAGACAGTGGTATACAATTGAGTATCATCAGCATATTGATGATATCTACCATGACAGATGATTTCATCCAGCAGTTTCATGTAGATGTTAAATGGGAATGGAAAAAGCACTAACTCTTGAGGGAGCCTACAGCGCAGGGGCTGAGGGTCAGACCTCTCACTCATGATCAGCACCAACTGGAAACAGTCTCAAAGAAAGGAGATAAAACAAGGCAATACCGTACTCCCAGTCCCCAAAACCATTTCAGAAGAATACCATGGTATCAAAAGCTGAGAGGTTGAAATGCTTGATGTCTTATTGAAAAAGAAACACTCCTTATCTATGGAGTTCTTTCTATAAAGGTTGATTAGTTGAACAAAAGCCAAAACCATGGAAACAATGGACAACAGCGATATAAGGAATACCTCAAATAATCGTAGCGAACTTTGAATTCCCGTTGAAGTTCCTTATCTAGGTTATAGGCAAAAAAATCCTTTTTATCCACCGCCAGCAATTCCGTTTCCGCCATACAGACGACAGTGGCATTTCTTTTTGTTCTTTGCAAAAGGGCAATTTCCTGTTAATAAGCAAAAGATAAATGAGAGCAAATATTGCCATGGTTGATTCTTCCTCTTTTCCTATTATATACCTGGTCCTTTTCCTTTTATTTAATTTGTCTCTTCTCATCCTCTTCACCGGTCGACTCCCCCCTTCATATTTCCTAAACTCAAGCTTTTCTCAGCTTTGCCTTTCCTTTTTCCTAGGCAGCAGAGTAAATCTATCAACAGGAGCCTTCCTGAAGACCATCATTTTTGCTGAATCTATTTGGAATCCTACAATATTATAGGAAATACAGGTGGGCCAGGATGATGGGAGTTGGCTTCGCAATATGTCACCTTGATTTTCAAATTTATTTAAAATTCATTTTTGTGGTAAGGATTTTATGGCCCCTGGACACTTTACATTGTGCTATCTTGGTAACTCATTCAACAAGATTTTCTGAGTATCAGTTTCCCTGAACGTTACCTGTCTTGACAATGCTACCTGCTGGATTCTGGAGCTGAAACTTCCCAGTGCTTGGGAAGATCAGCATCTTTCAATTGGAAAAGCAATAGTATAATTCTTATATATTGAGAATGCTTAGAGGCATAACATTTATCAAAACTTGTAAGGATATAGAGATATCCTTTGTGGGAAAAGGTGCATGTGTGTGCATGTGTGTGTTTCTGTTATGGAGAGAACCATTTTCTTTGCTAATACTGAAAAGTTGAGAACCACAACTGCAGATCACACTCACACCAAAAGAAGCACCCCTCTGAATTGTAGTTGGAGCTGTTTCCACAAAGGCACTGCTACCATCATCATCATCCGTGATAGCAACTGTACCATAATAAATGAAGTAAAAGGCAGTTGCTTCATGCCCTTTTTTTATGACCACTCTTCTGCGGCCAAATCTGGAAAACAGATCATAGGTGACATCACAAGCTGGCAAAAATGAACCTGAAGAAGAAGACTTAAAGTGCTAGCACAGTTCGCTACCCTTCCTCAGATTGATGCCCTTTTGAGTATGGATTTATTCATTTATTTTTCAAATTTATATAAAGTAGCTGCCTACCTCACAAAAGAAGGGACTCTGGGTGGATTAATGGTACAGTTTCAAGAATTCCAGGCCAACAAACCTAAAAGCTGTTTTTTTCTTTGCCTCAAGGTTTCTTTATAGATTCAATGACACTATAGACATTACAGGGGGTATCTGCACTACACCAGCTGTGCAGTCACAGCCCTCACAACTTCACACACAGATTAAGGGTATCTTCACAAGCTCTTCCTCTGACATGAGATATGCCATCATCTGCCAGCAGTGTCTCTCTTTAATAGAAAGTAGGAATGATCTGAGAAGGCAGGAGGAAGAGCTGCAGCCAAGGCAATGGTCTGATAAGCGAACTTTGAGTCTGAAGGAGGACAACTAGTGAAAATGGTTCAGAAGGAACCCTCCCTAGTATTGGGGTGAATAGAGCTGAGGGATGGGATGCAATTTTTCAAATGTAATGTTAATGTAACCTTTCAATAAAGGTAGAACTAGTATTCCTGGTTATGCTTCTTGTCTGGACTCCCTCACAAGGTTAACACCCTCTGGAGTCTAGGAAGGACAAATGGGGCAAACCTTCTGTAGAAGAATGAATGCACACAAGTTTGACATCAGGACTCAAGACAAGGGCATAATAATAACAGCATTTTGACCTGCCAATATACCTTGTAACAGACCTTAAAGTAGCTATTCTGGAGCAAAGAAACTTCACCAGCACAACTGAGTAAAATTGAATAAAAGACTGCTGAAAGGTTGACTCAGCCTTCCATCCTTCCGAGGTCGGTAAAATGAGGACCCAAATTGTTGTGGGCAATATGCAAACTCTGTAAATCGCTTAGAGAGGGCTGTGAAGCACTATGAAGCAGTATATAAGTCTAAGTGCTATTGCTATCATACATATTAATCTCAAAAGGATTTAACAAACACAATGGGTTTTTAATATAAAACAAATTTTAATTTATAAGAAACCTGTAATCTGCGTCTGCATAACTACCATCTTCTGTCTTCTGCTCTTTCCCTTGCCACCTCATTCCAGTTTAAATCCTACTTCAGTTTAGCCACTTCATGCATCCAATGAAGTAAGCTTATGCCTTTTAAAAAAAATTGTGTTAGTCTGAGAAGATGCTACCAGACATCTGGTTTTTTATTGATTCAATATGGGACATATCCAAATCATGTAATTTTCAGTTAGACACTGAAATAATGCATGGCTTATATTCTTTTGCCTTTCTACATCCCACAGATTTGTTTGCTATTTTTTATGTAGTATGCCACAGCTACATTTTTCAAACATGATGGCATTTCTTTAACAGGCATCTTCTTTTTTTGTGTCTGAATAAGCATCATTCTCAGAGAACAATTAAGATCATTATCTGTTCCTTTTCTCTTTATTAATGTCAGATTAAAACCAAAAGAACAAGATCTTGTGACCACTTGACTGAAAATACAATCAGCTATTGGATATCTGTAAAAAGTGGGGGGAAAGAGACAATCTAAATCATGAATGTCCAACCTTTTGGCTTGCCTGGGCCCCACTGAGTGAAGAGGAATTGTCTTGGGTCACATAGAAAATATATAATATAATGTATGCAAACCACATAATAATGTTAAAAGTTTACAATCTTGTGGGGTTGCATTACTAGCTCACCAGGGCTGCATGTGGCCTGTGGGCCGCAGATTAGACACGCCTGATCTAGACATTGTAATAATGATATTCTTCAGTATATCTCTTTCCAATGTCTCCCTCTTTTCTCTACGAAAGCAGCTATGAGATACTCAAGCTAGATCTGATCTAAATGGAGAAGAGGTTTTAAGGCTTTTCTTTCTTACACTAGTTAGCAGTTACTGGGAAGCAAAAACAGAAGGATGCTGTTCCCTTTTAAGCAACCGGCGAATTATCCGTTGGCCATTCTGGGACTAGAATTCTGACCTAAAACAATTCTTTTGATACTCTGAGTAGTAACAAAGACAAAGTCTTTTTGATAACAAAAAAACAAGTCTGATGTGTTCTATCAAATCCTAGGAATCCGTAGGAAGCCCTGGTTACAGCAAAGCCAGAGGAGAAAACAAATAACTTTAGTTTATTTGAATGATACGTGAAAAATCACAATGCTACCTATAGGGCAGTAACTTGGAACAGATTCAGTGGAGGCAAGGTACAGATAGGCAATGAAGATAGTAAATTTTATGCCAGACTAGTTTCAGATAAATGGCTCTTTGGGTAGCTAGAAAGCCAATATCTCTATTTCAGTAGGTCAGGACTGTAGGAGAATATAAAAAAGAATATAGAATATAGAAAGAAAGGCATGGCCTATCCAGCTTTCATGTTTAAGGAAACTATGTCCACTTAGCAAATGTTTGGGAAGCACACTGATCTATACTGAAGATTACTTAATACATGTATCATATCTGGGAAGGTGATCTACCTGCATTATTTCCTCCCCTCCAGCTACAATCTTTTCTAATGGCAGCAGCTGGGGTGGGGGAAATCCCCCCCCCATTACCAACAAAGGGGTGTTGAGCCCTTTGGGAAATGGTAATAGGATGAGCAGCTTTCCAGAGTGAATTAGACTCAGGAGAATACATGACAACAGTTCCAAAAAGCAGAGTGAGACCTTGCAGAGATTTTCCATGGAAACTGTCCAGGATTTTTATAAAGGTCTTGTGTGATATCCACAGCAGAAGAATGCAAAGTAGTGGGATACCTTAGGCTATTCCAATTCCTGCAATAAAATATGTTGGGTAACTTTGATGGAACATTACCTTTAATTGGGATACTTGGAGACTTTTAAAGCTACAGATCTAGTTTGGATTGCTCCAAAGCCATTATTATCTTCCCTAGCCCACCTTCCCTTCCCGATTACCGTTCAAAGCGAATCACTTTGGCCAACAGATACTGTAGCGTTGGGCTATATTGGCGGTAACTTTCCAAAAGCTGTAAGCGGTTGCGCAGGTGTTTTATTTCTGATTCAGTCCTCCATGTTGGTGGCTTCTTAGTTATTTGGATTGCTCTAAAAGGGAAATGTTCCTGAAGGCAATATCAAATACATTTAAAAATAAATATTCACAGGGGCAGCAGTAAAAGATGGCAATGTCATTCTCTCAAGACTCTAGGCATCATTACTTCTCTCTTGCTCTCTTTCTTTTGCCTCCCAAGATGTAACTTCAAAGTCCTAATATTGCTTGCTAGTTTGATCAGTATTTTATCAGGTCTCCTTGGGATTACTTCTCAGTTCCATGGAGAAATGTGTGATTTCCACCTTCACAAAAGAGCAATAACGTTCCATTGCAATGATGGAAACTGGACAAACATTGGCCTCAGCATTTCTATAGCTTTCCCAGTCCACCCAAGTCCTTCCCATCACAAGCCTCTCCTCCCACCGTCAGTAAGAAGCCTGTGTGACAAGCCTAAGTTAATGTAAATAATTAGAAGTAATGAAAGTAATAATGGGGGAAGTTATTGCTTTCAGGGAAAAGCTTGTGTAATGTTGAGGCATTCTTGAACTGAGAAGAAAGCCGGCTGTGGATGTAATAAGCAGAGCATCAGCAGGAGAGAAGGGGCATTAAAGTGGATTTTGGTCTGTATTATATCTTTAAAAGGGGTGGCTCCTTGATCATGCAGTCACAGAGGACAATTTGACACTCTCCCCCCACCTGCAGATGCTCTTGGGAATAAGAGCATCCTCTTATTCCCTCAGGAACTCCCATGCTTCAGCTATACTGCTTACCATTTGTGTTTAATTTTTAACACAGTATGCAGGAATGACTCAGATGAGTGTGAACTGCATTTCAGTTCAGCAATTATGTGAAGCTTCCCTCCTGACCTTTTGCTATGCAGCTATTGCACTATAATTCCACCATTCCCCAGCCCACATGAACATGGTCACTAAGGGGTGGTGGCAGAGATAATACTAATCAATCCAAGGATTGGGGAAGACAGCCTTTAGTCCCCATGCTCATACTGAAGTGCATCTATTTCAATATATTCCACTCACTCTTTTGTGCACCTTTCCTCCCTCAAGCATCTCACACTCACCTCCAGTCAAGCTCAAATACTGAATCTCCTGCAGCAGACACACAAAAGTTTCTGCTACTGTGGTTCTGTAAAGCAGGACTAAATAACAGTAGCCAGCATGCAGGAGGTTGACAATGTATTTCACCTTGAACTCAGAACCGAAAAACCGAACTAAAACATTGGGTCAAAACATTTTAAATTTTTGTTCTTGTTTTATCTTCTGAAGAGGTATTTGGTCAATTTCCCCACTGCTATATCCCCACCCTTGTCTTCTAGTTGTCTGTCACTGCAAATGCAAAAAAACCATCCAAAACAATAATATATGGCTTGTCCAAACCTTTGAAACGCTGAATTCATGTCGATCAAACACAGCATTGGCACTTTTGATGTCCTAAAAGGCAGACATTGAATGGCAGTTAATTTTACATAGAATTCTGTAAAAAAAAAAAAAAAGCTTAAAAGTATTTTACACTTTCATGTTAGTTTTTAACAAATAATTCTATTTTATATTTATGGCTTGTGATTGTATTGTAGAATACCAATAGAAGTTAATGTTAAAAAGCAATAATAAATAAAATCAATGATAAGTAAAAGATTTTCAGTTGTTTTTGTGGAACTCCTTACACCTTCAATTTCCCGATGACAGTCTTTCTCTATCAGGTCAAAACCTGCGAATCCTTTCAATGCACTGCGGAATCCTCGGCATGCTTTTATCATCAGAATAATGTTCACAATGAGCCTGTGAAAATTCTTTGGGGGGGAGGAAGGGAAAATGCAATAATTTAGCCACATATGAAACATATGTCATCTGTATCACCATAAATCCTGCAGCAGAATGCCTTATGCATGCTAACCCACTGTCCTCTCTAATAAGTATTTGATCCTTGGAGACAAGAAAACAAAATATCTGGTAGCAGGATTAACAAGGACAGCTAAAACAGAATACTGTGTAGAGGAGTTTTTACTTCAGTACAGTGGCTCCACTTTCTACAAAGCTGATGATCATTTTACCCATCTCTTCAGCATTACATATGGCTACAGAGAGTAGCCATAACCATATCCTTAGAATAAACAATACATTGCAAATAGATCACCCAAATCTGTATATATGTTGGAAAATGTTCCTTCTACTATACGAATACAGGTATACAAGGCATCAAGACAAGATACAGAGCTAATCTCAGGTGTCTCGGTATTTTTCACATTCTAGAAATCCGCTGTGAAAAAAAATTAAATGTACCTCCTCGGAACTGTTTGGGGGAGGTATTAGAGAAAGGGCAGGAAACAGGATTAAGGAACATCACTGATTATGAAGTCATCCCAACTCTCTCAAAAAATATTCATTTAGAACAAAACAAACACGGTGGAACATTTGTTCATTTTTATAAAGATGTATAAAGATGTACCATTCTAATGCACCCATTTCACTTAAAGTAGCTGATTCCCTTAAAAATCAGTGCAACATTTAAAATGTTTAACAGATTAAAAAAGGAAGACAATACTAAAAAAATCTATAAAAACAAAAGACAAAAATTTCTAAAAAAAATTACAAAGCAGACAGCAGCTTCTGCTGATACTTCTTTAAAAAAAAGTCTTGTTGGTTGGGCAAAAAAGATAGTAAGGTGCTTTCTCCATTTATTGCCAAAGTGGAAAGTTTCAGAGTTTAACAGAATAACAGAATTGGAAGGGACCTTGGAGGTCTTCTAGTCCAATCCCCTGCTCAAGCAAGAGACCCTATACCATTTCAGACAAATGGCTGTCCAATCTCTTTTTAAAAGCCTCTACTGATGGAGCACCCACAATTTCTGAAGGCAAGCCATTCCACTGATTTATTGTTCTGTCAGAAAGTTCTCCTTAGTTCTAGGTTGCTTCTCTCCTTGATTAGTTTTCAACCATTGTTTCTTGTCTTGCCTTCCGGTGCTTTGGAAAATAGGATGATCCCCCTCTTCTTTGAGGTAATCCCTCAATATCAAAATACTGCTATCATGTCATCCCTAGTCCTTCTTTTCACTAGACTAGACATACTCAATTCCTGCAACTGTTCTTCATATGTTTTAGCCTCCAGCCTGCTAATCATCTTTATTGTTTTTCTCTGCACTCTTTCCAGAATCTCAACAGCCTTTTTATATCGTGGTGATCAAGACTGGATGCAGTATTCCAAGTGTGGTCTCACCAAGGCCTTATAAAATAGTTAGATGTGGTCATTCTGTCATTCCAATCAAATGTGCCTCTTCTAGAGGTAGGCATAGAGAATGATTTCTCTATCAGATGGCAGGGGAATAGGCAGCCCAGTATGAGAGAGGTAATTTCTGAAATGCTATATACCTAACTCGTTTGAAGTTTTAAAATTTATAACCAATACTTTGATTTGTCACTGGAAACAAATTGGCAACTATCATAGCTCTTACAGGATGGCATAATATAATCCTCCCAACCTTTTTGCACCCGCATTCAAGATAAATTATAGTTTTCAGAGATTTTTCAAATGTACTTCTGAATATAACACATTGTACTAATCTGATCTGGCTATAACTATGATACCACAGAAAGGTATGACCAGAAGGATACCCCAGACAAAGGTACTGAATGCCACTAAGAAGCCCAGCAGAACCAGATAGATGTATTCCTCCTCTCTCATTCATGATGTAGATAATCTCACTGAATTGTGATGGTAGTCTCTGTTCTGGATTTACTCCTGGAATCGGATTGAAACCTTCATAAATTTGCAGTTCTGTGATAGTCATTTCTGCCTAAATACAGTAGATTACCTCTGTTCAGGCAAAAAAAAAAAAACTGACCAGAAATAAAATATGAATTGATAACAAAAGATAAAAATTATGTCTTCAACTCAGTTAATGATAGTCCATAATAATTATCTTTTACTGGGAGCCTCCTGGAAAAAAGGACTTACTTCTGTTAGTAAGATTTAAATTAAATTAAATTATTACTTTTCCCAACTCATAAAAGAAGGTAAAGCTGGACGTACATGGAAGACAAAGACCTTACCTGGGATAAAAGTCCCCGATTGGATTTCCTCAGAAGATATACTGTTAAAGATACACTGTTTCCTGATCAGATCTTTTAAAATCCCCTATTGTACTATCTCAGTCAATTTCTATCCACATAAACAGAGCTGCACACATCAACAGCAGAGTGGCACTGTGCTCATGGGACGTCAACAGTCTCTTTTCATATATATTTCTGATGCATGCACAATCCTATTTTTTATAAATCATTCACAGACTAATTTTGGTTTACCCAATACACATAACCTTGTTTGACTAACACACTCGAAACAAAATAAAGGCGTTACTGCATGTGTGAGTGCAAACTAGCCTACACAAATATCTTTACATTCTCCCCTCAGTTAATAATGCATCTGTTTTCATTATCACTGGCTGTTGATAATGTTAATGTTGATACTTTTCCTTCTTCTAAAAATTAAAATATGTACAGTACATAGGAGAAGTAGCATACCTTAATTCCCCTTTTGTGGTTAACCAATTTGTCCTTGTAACCTGTAAAAGAAAATGGCTGTGGGTTTATTTTTCTTTAATATATTTTCCATCAGCTGAAATTCTCCCATTTTCTTTGGATTGAAAACATCTGTATGCACACAGAGATAAACATTTCTTCCTATATTTTTTCTCTAGCTATGAATGGAAAAATATATCAAGAGAAAGCGGAGAAGATTTCCCAGAACATATGCAATAGCCTATATCCTTTTTTATCCTTTTTCCATTACTTATCAGATTGATCCACTCTAGATGGAAGAAATAGATTATCATATGACCAGCAAGGAAAGAAATGGAGTATTGTTGGATATAGTTTGTACAAAGATTCAGATTCACAATCCACATCCCATGAATGAGAAATAGCTCACTGTCAGGTACACAGGCTAGGTCAGGTTACTCTTGCTCTACCCTCTGCTGGAATTGGAGAAAGGTTTTATCTTTTTTAAAACACAGAGAGAGTATAGGAATTGGGCTTTTATCATTCCTAGCAGCATTGATATACACTGGGTAATCCAAGCGTGGAAGACTATGCAGTTGAGGCAGTGGGTGCTGCTTTCATTGGCCACTCACATACTTCCTTCAATTGTTCCCTTCCAGATATCTCTGAATGATTGGTTGAAAAAAATTTCTAGCAGTTCAGGTAAATCTTGAGTTATGACTGTAATGGAACTTTCCAATCATGGTTGTTAAACTCATGATAGGCATAAAGTGGGCCAGTCACATGCCGAAGCCAATTTCATTATCTTTTTTGCAGTAGCCATTAAGGGAACACTGTGGTCATCAAGCAACCCATGGTTTACTATGGGCTGTTTTTGCTGAAAAGTGGATGTAAATATCATTTTCAGCAAAATTGTCAAAAATTGTGGTCATGTGATTGCGGGGCACTGTAAATGGCTATAAATACAACCCAGTTGCCGAGTTCCCAAACTGCAGCCACATAACTGTGGGCGTGGGGGACAGTCTGAACTTCAAATCCAGATTGTAAGTAACTCCAAGCAAGGTCCATTGGAACTCTGAATGGTCAAGGATTCCCTGTAAGACAGCGAAACCAATTACCCAGAGATGCGATAGCTCCCCTTTACTGGATGGGGTCAAATAAAAATGAGATCACCATTTGCTGGGGATTCTTGGATTCTTGTGCTGAGAGGAGAATAGTTTAGAAGGCTGAATCCAACCCTAGCATGTTGTGAAGATGCAAGGGTTTCATTGAGTCTGTAGGACTGGTGGGCCTCATTTAGTTTCAAGTTCTATAAATGACAGATAGCCAGACCTGGAAGACAGCCCAACGAACACCAAGCACATCTAGAAGCACTCTTAAAGGTGCTTTTTCAAAACTATGACCTGGATGACTGAGAATCTCCACAGACATCTAGAAGCTCTCTGCAACAGCCTGCCCAAACTGAAGGAAGGTAGCAGATCTGGGAGGTTTTACCTGAGCCAAAATCACCAGATCAGCAAGTGAGAACCTGAAGGCTAGAAAAACTTGGATATATGTTCAGGATCCCTAGCAGTGAGGAGATTAATGTCTGTTCTGTGGAGCTCCCAGTATGGATCTGGGTTTTTTTTGTAATCCTTTTCTTTATTTCTTTTTAATCAAACAATTTTAATCTTAGAGAAGAAAATTTAAAAACAAATTAAAAGTACAACTAAAAATATGAACTAATAAGTAAAAAAAGAAAAATCTGTCTTATATTTTATACTTATCTATAGTTCACAGTTTTCCCATGAATTTACTACTATAATATGAAGAATACAAGAAATTATTGTGTATTGTAATCACAAAATCACTGCCATTTAACACATATTGCTGAGTGGAGAATATTGCCTTTTCCAAAACAGATAAATCACATATTTCTGACAACCATTCCTTGATATCTTGAAAAAAAAACAATATAAAGTCAAAAAATTCTTTTTGCCACCACCCTTCCCCAATGTTCTATATACAACCACAATTCCTGATAAACAGTCAGATTCCAAGTTTCGGAATATATATTACATTACATTAACACCCTTGATATGTAAAGATCTAATAAGATACATTAATGCACTATCCCGAAGATACTAAATGATCACTTGCCCATATCATATAGGTCAGTGAGCCTCCAGGTTTTTACCTCAAGCACAGAAAATGTGTTTTCCATCCTTTCAAATACATTGTTTGGCAAGTCCAATGCATCCTAATTCAATCTTAAGCTCAAATCGGTAGATATCACTTTAACATGTTTAAGGACATGAAGCCATTGATATGCCTTCTTTGGAAATTTAGTATCTTTTTTGAAATATAAATATAAATCTTCACTTCACAAATATCCTTGAGCTTTTGACAGAGATATGTCATTGGTTGATTTCTTTCATGGATTCCATCAAGTAAAAAAGCAGCTCAGATGCCTTTGAAGCAGCCAAAGCACCTGGTCTATATTGGTTCTTTAGAACCTCAGTTTTTCCTTTAGCATCCTTCAGAAAATCATAGTAAAACTCAATGTGAGGAATCGTTGCTTCTTTAAGATAGCCAAGGCACAGATCACTGGTGGGGTGGGTGGCAATTACAAAAGTATAACTTGTATCTCTCAGTCAAATATTACAAAACATTGCCCTTCCTCAATTATGGAAAGATTATGAGGGATGAGAACTCCCCAAGTTCAATTATATCAGAATGGGCTCCTGCGTTCAAAACAGGCTGCAGCTTTTCAACTGTACTGAAGGCCATTCCTACACACAGCAAAATGCAACTATCTCTTTGGAGGAGCCTTTGACCAAATGTTCAATGTCTTGATATTTTAAGCACTTTTCTGAGTCTCACTGTACAATATTTAATATGAAGACCATTTGCATTTTATCACTCTATACCTTTTCTAGATTGCTTTCATGAAGCAACAGGGTGGGAGATCTCACTCTCACACACACTGAGGTAATGGTCTGAATACTTAGTGAGATACTCCCTGGTGATGGCAGCAAAAACGATCAAAAACTATCAACCTGCTACAGCAAAGCAGGAGGGGGGGACCAGGATATGAAGAACTTGAGGGCTTTCAACAGATAGGATTCAAGACCTCCTGCCTTTCACAAAACAGGCTTAAATACATGCATATTTTAAAATTTCAAACGAAAGATATCAAGTGACAGAGAGTGGAATTTGGTAAAGGCTCATGTTTGCAAGAAATGCCTAATGGTGGTGAAGATGATCTACAGCAGGGCTTTTCAACCAGTGGTACGGGTACCACCTGTGGTACATTGGCACCTGGCAGGTGGTACGTGACCATCCTAGAAAAGTGGTAGCAGGGGAGGGGAATGAGCTGAACCGGTGGCAGCACTGCACAAGCCTGAGCGAGAGATGGCTGGAGCTGCAGGGCTGTCAGGGCTCAGCGGAAGCGCCAGGATCAGCGCTTCTTCAGGGCTGTCAGGGCTCAGTGGAAGCGCCAGGATCAGTGCCAGGCTCCAGCTGGAGCTCGGCGTTTATCCTGGCGCTTCTGCTGAGCCCAGAAGAAGCGTCGGATCAGCTGGAATGTTGCAGCATCTCCAGGGTCTTGTGATTTACATTCAGATGCTTGGCAACTGATTCATATTTATGACAGCGGTCAGTGTCCCAGGGTCATGTGAAGTGACCAAAACCTGCTGCAACCACCCAGCAGATGGGGGGAATAAAAACCACCCCCCCACCCGACCCCTGCTGCCAATCCTTAACAGAAATGCTCACAACAATGAAAACCTCGGACAGGAGGAAGAGCGCTGCCGGATAGGCAGGCAGGTGTCTTGCTCGGCTGTGGCTTGGGGGGCACTTTTGTAACTTCAAACAGTCACTAAGCGAACTGTTGTAAGTCAAGGACTACCTGTACTTTATCACTTTTTTCCTTTTTTCCTTTTTTTGGAGGGGGGGTCATCAGGTTTTTGACACCTTGCTAGGCAACTGGTGGTACTCGGATGTTGCCATATCCTAAAAGTGGTACAATGGGTGAAAAGGTTGAAAAGCCCTGATCTACAGAACATTTCTCACACCAAAGCAATGGTCATGGTTCATTAGCCACTTCCTTTTTGGTCAAATCCCAGCAAACTTTGTGGTGGCCTGAAAAATCAATCACCAAAAGCCCATATGAAGTTGAAGCCACCAACTCCAAAGGAGGAAAGTTAATTCTTCCTGCAGCCTGTTATGTTTTCAGAACAGAACCTGTTTAGCCTTAGAAAAGGTGAAAAACAAGCAGAGATACTGTTATAAGGATAACTCAGCTTTGCTAATATCCCTAAATCCCACCACTTTTGCTGAGGATAAATCCCTGGTTAAACACAACCTATTCTTAGTTTGGATTTGTACTATTGCTTAGCCTAAGCCATCTGGCAGAATAGCCAGAAAGGACAAGAGATGATGGTGGTGGTGGTGGTGGTGGTGGTGGTGGTGGTGGTGGTGATGATGATGATGATGATGATATAGTATATTTCACTCCATCCTTTCCTGAGAAGACTGTATGAGACAAAGGGAATATAAATGAAATGATGATTTTTAGGAAATTGAACTCTCAAACAAATGATTTCCAGCTAGGAGTGATGAAAAAGAGGAATACCCCTGTCAATGGGTATGGGGGAAAAAATACAATGTGCAAATACAAACTCAGAATTTCCTTTTTCCCTTCCACCAGGTAAGAATAAATTATTCTATTCTGTCTGATGCTCACTAAGCCAAGGGCGCAGCAGGAGTCGTGTAGCAGGCAAACGTTTTTTCCATAGTGAGCTAGGCATATTTAGGGATTTCCTCGGGTCATCTTTCTTGCAGAGACTAAGATGACTTAACCCAAAGCATTTTGTAATAGGATCAGAACCAACTGTAACAGAACCATCCAACAGAATTCTCCAGACAATCTTCATTCCATTTTTTTTTTCAAAACAGCTCCTAAGAATTATGGTAGATATCTACCAGATTGGAAGTCCACTTCATGCAACGTTCTGGTTCAGTAGTACATTATCCAAATGATCATGGAATTTTATAACTAAATGAAGGAAGACAGTTATCTCTTCTTCTTTTCACTGCTCTGAATGGAGTACATGGAAATAGCAATAGCACTTAGCATTTATACTGCTTCCCACATTCAACACTTGGGGCTATCAAGGCTTCAGAAGCTCAATATTTAAAAAGTACTTAGCAGCTGTATCTCAATTTCTTACAATACACCTAAATAATTCCCCTCCCCCCCAATCATTTAACAGAAATGGCAGTTTCTTCAGAAATTTCATGCCAAAGCTTGAGTTTAATCAGCATCCTTCTTTGTGGTGCTATCATTCCTTTCTTGAAATATGTATTATATGTATATGTATATATGTGTGTGTATGTGTGTATATGTATATATGTGTATATGTATATGTATATACTCAATGCCACATGTATGAATCTGTGAACACCTGGCGCTATGCAAAGTCAACAAGACACTAAGGACTTTCTTCAAGAACTCAACAGGACTGTGGAGGACAACACTGGAAGTCAACTCAAGACAGCTCATACAAGGGGTCCTCAGGTGGGACGTACTATGCTGGATAGGCTTGAACCCCCTCAGCCAGATAACCACAAAGACTGAGTGTGGATGCAAGTTCAAGCGTGACTACCATCAGCCACCCCTCTACATGGATGATATCAAGTTGTATGCAAACAATGAATGCGATATCAACTCACTGATCCACCCGACACAGATCTACAGTAATGACATTGGGATGTCATTTGGACTTGAGAAGTGTGGCTGGATGGTAGTCAAGAGAGGGAAAGTAGTTAAGACTGATAGGGTGGAACTACTAGAGGGCCACATAGCAGACATGCAGACCAGCTACAAATACCTTGGTATCCCACAAAATCATATGGGGACCATGAGAAGGAGGCAAAGAAGACAGCAACATCCACTAAAGGATGAAGAGCCAGCTAAATGGGAAAAACAAGATCTATGCAATCAACATATATGCCCTGCCATCAGATATCCTGCTGATATAGTGAGCTGGCCAAAGAAGGACATAGAAGTTGCCAATGTGAAAATCTGGTAGCTCGTCATAATGTACAAATCCAACACTCAGGGACTGTAAACTAGATGAAAAGAGGGTTGTCAGGGTCTGGTGAGTAACAAGGCGACAGTCCTGGATGAAACCCAGAGTATTCAGGAATACATCAGTAAGATGGCACCCAAAGATGAGCTGATGTGAGAATGCCCGAGGCAGCAGACATGGCAGGAAGATCAAGCAGAGGAAGTGGCATGGCAAGACAAGAACCTGCATGGAATGTCCCATCGATAGATAGCTGAGATGATAAGACACTGGGAAATCCTACCAGTGCTGGAAAGGGCTGGACAAAAAGACAGCACTGAGGCACTGTCCAGAACAGCACAAAAACAGGTTCTAAGCTCCAGATCCATAGAAGCAGAAGTCTACCACACTAGACAGTATCCAAGGTGCAGACTATGTAGAGAGCCCTCAAGACAGCCCAACATATAGTGCCAGGGTGATATAGGCAGGAACAGCATTAACTGAAATGTACAATCGAGGAGCTGACCTTGTGTACAAAAACGTCTGCACAGAATATGGACTAGACCATCCTAGGTCTGGGTGGGAGATCCCACAGAACGTTGTGGAGAATAAGAAAGCTAAGTCAGATCCAGATAGACAGATACTAATCAATCAACCAGACTTCATGGTAATAGACAAGAACCAAAGACAACAGTGATGATAGATGTAACAATGCCAAGTGACAGCAACATCAGGAAAAAGCTGGAGAATTATCAGGACCTGAAGGAGGACCTGGAAGGATATGGAATGTTAAGGCCAAAATGGTCCCAGTGATAGGAACACTTGGAACTATGACTCCTAAACTGGGAGAGTGACTCCAACAGTTCCCAGGAACAGAATTGTTTTGATACAAGATGGGCAGCAAATAAGTTTAATAAACAACAAAGCTCTCTGTCCAAAAGTGTGCAGTGCTAGGAACAGCTAAGATCCTCTGCAGAACTCTCAAACTCCCAGGCCTCTGATAGAAGACCTAAGACTGAGGAAGACACAAACCACCTATAAAGCTGGGAAGAGAATTTTTTTTATGCAGTGGTATGCCTACTTTGGGGAGAGAGTATCTCAGTGGGAAAGATTCTGCAGAAAAATAAACTATTATTGCAATAACATAAACATATTAGTAATACAAACATTTGCAACCACATACATCCCCTATTCTTGTTGATCTTCTAATGTTCATTTTTAAAATATTTCATTCAGTAACTTATTTCCTTACAGCATCCTATTTTATTCAGTTTGTCTCATTTCTCAAAATAGCTTCTCTCTCCATCGTCAGCAGAAATATAGCAGCGAGCATTACCATCATGAAGCACAGCATGATTGGAGAACATATCATTAGGGACCGAGTTGTCTCGGCAAAGGGCGTTTTTGCTGCATCAAAGCAAAAGACCCCAAGAGAACATATGAATTTGAAGGCAAACTTGGACTCGGTTTTGTATACTGCATCAAATTATGAGATTGGTTTTGACTTAGTGAGCTATATAGTTCATGTTCCTTATTAGGATGGATCTGATTAATCTAACAAGGATCCAGACATTAACCTAACTGGCCACATAGAGACTGAGAACATGGTGGAGCTGGATTTCTGTGAACCCTCCTAGTAGCCAATACCTGAGATGCCAACTACACCTTTCAGAAGAATGTCAGGAAGTGTTTTTCCTCTGAAATTTGAAAATGCCGTGCATCTGGAGGCACCATATTATGCTTCAGTTCTGGTTTAGATATCTCATCACTCAATATAGGTTTGTCACTCAATTAATACATTTTCTTTGGAATAGGCTTGTTCAATAGTCCAGATCCAAAAACAGTGACCAAAGTACACGTGACCACACACATCACACCAATTGACTTTTCCTTATGTCTTTAATGGATTTCCAACAAAAAATATGCACATGCGTATGACCTGAATCATCTTTCCCACTTTGAATCCAGATTGATGCACAGCCCTACTATGCATTGCTACATCAATTCAAAAATTGAAAATTCCATGAAAATGGAAATTGGCGATTGATGTAAGAAAGGCTCCTGTTTGTAAATATTGAAGTAATCAGGATTATATTTTGAATATATCTAAGATATATCATAATTGGATTAGCTTTACCATTTCAATATTGTCTTTAGAAACATGCCATTTTTTAGAAAAAGAACCTCAGAGGTTTGCATTTCAATATGAATATTGTATATACAACAAAAAAATGAGCTACACATTTGTACCAATCGTTGACTTTTTAATAGTAACAAAATCAAGTGTAAATCTTTTCAGCTTAAAAATGGTTTCTTCTAAACCTTTTAAATATTAGAAGCTACTAATAGCAAACAAGAATATTAAGCATTTCAGAAAGTATCTTTGCATAACTACAGTATTAATTTGTGCATAACTTGTGCTTGATCCTAAGTTACTTTCATTTAACTCATAGATATTTGGGTAAGAATCCCAATTTTGGAATGCTATTCCAAGCACATTGACTATTCATTGTAAAAGTGGACTTTTGACATTAATTAGTCTAGATGTGTTTACTCTTTCCCTGTAAGTTTCAAATAAAAGGAAAAGCAGCTGCCAACGTATCTTTATGAGTCATCTAGAAAGATAATGGCATCAAATGTACTCACATTTATATTTAAATAAAACCTACAGTTGACTTCTGAACCAAGATCCTCAAATATAATAAGTGAAATAAATGTTAAGATTTATTATGAGAGCCGTCAAATAACTCCTGATTATCAAAGGACTGAGCATTACCAATTCCACATTTAAGGAACTACAAAGCAGCTTGGTTAGGCATGCTTCTCCCATAACTGTAGTACTAAAATTGGGGAAACCATTATTAGTGAAATTGTTCTGCTAGAATTGCTGCTCTTTATATGCTTCTTGTTAACCTGAATTCATAAAATGTTCCTTCTCACACTTCCAAGCCACAAATGAAGCTGTCAGATCTCATCTTGCATCCAACGGTCCAATGGCTGTTTGTGGATACATTTCCAAAGTAACAAGACAGAGAGTATCATACAGTATGGCCAATACTATGAATCAATCCTGCAGAAATAATACTTAAGGCAAAAGTCTTATTGGATTTATCAGACAAATGATAGCTTGATGCTAATGGAATGAAAATTTAGATATCCATATAACAATATTTGTAATTAATGGGGAACATAACATGAAACTGTAAAATGCAACATTTGGAATAGTGAAACAAACAATATTTTAACTTTTCCCCAAGCTAGAGATGGAACAATAGGATTCAGGAACTTATTTAGAAATGGGGGCCATAAGCAAGCACCTTAATGAACCCCACTCTAATCATCCCTAACTATAAAGGAAAACATTCTTAGGAAATTGGTTTCGTACAAGGAATAAAGATAAAGCTTAGAAGGACTATGCATGTGCATACAGAAAACAAAAATTACATTTACAAATACAGAAACATTAGTCTGTTGTTTGAATCTCATAAATTTCAGTAATGCTGAATTCTAACTTTATATAGATATTCTACCATAATTCTTTACAACAAAAGGAAATCTTCTGCCCATTCTGACTTGTTCAGAGCTCTGACATCCAATCACTCTTTCACTTTGAATTTCATGACTTTTCAGAGAAAGGATTTTGCATTAAAAAAATTTACTCTGTGGAGGAAAAAAAAAAGCAAAATACAGATGAAGCTCAAATTATTCAAGAAAGCTATAAATAGGACAATATATTTCTTCTAAAGTGAAATGTATTGAAGGTTTTCTTCTGCACAGCAAACTGAAAAGACGTCCTAGTATTCATCTTTTTATCCCTAAGGTGTCCCAGAAAGTACAGAATAACTGTACAGAGCTAAAATGTAACTCACAAATGTATCAGACGTACTTAGTCTGTATGATCCATTGGTCATAGAAGAAACGTTATCAATAGAAGTTAAATGTATTGGATAAAAAAGCTTTTCTTCCATAATTATTTTGTGACTTGCCGTTGTTTAGGTTTTCTTGAAAAGTACTGTAATTTCTTTTCCCAGAATCTGCTCTCTCCCATATTCTGCATTTTTATTTTTTATTTCCTCTCCCTTCCAAAGAGAAAGGGGGCATCTACCTATTATTTTTTGTAAAACAATCTCTATTAGATAATGGAATTGCTATACTGAAAAAAAATCCATTACTGTATTCCTTGATTGAAACGCTATGAAGGGATTAAACAATATGACATCCAGCAACTTCATATAAGAAATTTGAGATCTGAAATCAGCCATAGATAAGGAAAAGTTGTGGAGAAGGTGACCCCATGGTAGCTGCAGAGGACCTGGATGAAATAGATTATCGAGACCCCCTTTTAGTCTGGGCTACAAGTCCTCATCCAAACTATAGAAACTTGGCAGTCTTCTTTAAATTTCAGATTCGTAAAATGTCAGAGATAAGATGTAAAGCAAAAAATACTGGTAGATCAGAAACAATAAAAGGCAAAATGCAGTTTTTCCAACTTCAGTGCAGATCACAGTTACTTTTTCTCCAAATAGTATCATCAGATAATTGTTTAACTTTTTATTCTTTTAAATAGTGAATAAATCAGTCACATCTCTGCTCAGAAGCTTTTCTAATATACTACTACAGAAAATGAACTCTGTTTTACATGTTTGAATTTTTATTTTATTAAATTTATATGGCTGCCATCTCACATGACTCTGGGCAATGCACAATTTTAAAATAAAAATATATACAATAACTAAAATGAACCTAAACAATAAAGCACACATACAAAAACAAAAGGACATTGCAACCAATCATAAAATGCTTTTAACATAGCCAGAAAACTTTATATTCAAGTACAATATAAAATATTTTCAACTTTGGATAAATACCTAATTTATAAGGGAGTGTTTTCTCTGACAAAACAAAGTAACTGAAACAAGAACGTGCAGATCTATGAGGATACATCATTCTGTTCTTTAAAATGGCAGTTCATTCATCAGTCTAACTAACCAATGGTTTCCAATGTTTTTTTTCCAGAGACTACCACATGGTTCTTAAAGCTTAAGATAACCACATAAGCCAGGAGACAGCAACTCAGACCTGTGGTTACCATGGCATATATGACAACATCCGTAAAATCACAAATTAATTTTAAAATGTTAAGTTAAAGTCAACATTTGCAAGACTTTGATGCTCCTGTCTACAGATTATGGCATTTAAAAAAAAATGATCTGGGACCACCTTCAGTAGTTTTACAAATGCCTTTGCTCCAGATTAGAAAGCAATGATTCAATCAGCAAAGTACAGTATGTTACAGAGCTAGTATCAGAACTAAGCATCCATTTAGCATGTGAGAATTTTTAACATGCTTACGAAGTGCAACTTTTAAAAATGAACAAATAAATGTTAAATATTTGCTGAGTTTCCACGTGCAATTATCAATATTGTAATTGAATCATTGCAACCCTTGTACATCGTTTTAGAACTATGTCCATTATTTCTTTAAGTAAATGCACCTATGATTAAATTTTAACTAAATCGCTATAATTTAATTTCAACATTAGCCAAAATTGCAAATATTACAATCACGTGCATTTTTACTTAAAACAGAATTTCTTTTCTATTCAGTGCGGGTCCTTTTCAGCAAAATGAGTCTTGCCTATACATTATTGTAAACTGCACGGCATACTGTATTGGTATTATCCAATCTGCTTTCTCTAAAATTTTCAAAAGTACCGTCCATCTTCCTGTATTTCAAGGCCTTGGTAACGGGCGATAATGGGGATTATAATTCCAACACTAGAGGTTGCATTGCGATACCTGGTTACAGAAGAAAGGAAAGCTAATGATAAGTCAATTCTCCGCCCATCCCAGATGAGTAACAAATCCTATAACCGCCTCCTCCCCTCCCATGTTTCTGCCTGTCCCTTGAGTAAACAAAT
The DNA here is from genome assembly GCA_023970755.1 of Azemiops feae. NCBI lineage: Eukaryota > Metazoa > Chordata > Lepidosauria > Squamata > Viperidae > Azemiops > Azemiops feae. The sequence goes on along the minus strand of JALGBA010000497.1, from coordinate 1,226,064 downwards.
TTCCACGTCGGGGCATCTTTTCACAGCAATCACAGGCAACAGCCGAAAGAGGATGGAAGCTAAGGAACAAGGTTTCCACCCTGGAACGGGGAGGTCTGGCCACGCGCAAACGAAGAAAGAGGAGGCAACTCAGCCCTGATTCAGCACCCAATAGGCACAGAGCACGGGGAAGGGGGTAGAGTCTACCCAATCTGGTCTTGGAGATAGCACGCACGTCGTATATAATCACTCGTATGGCGCAGGCGCAGTCCTAGCATCACGCGAACGCTTTTCAAGGCAACCTAATGCGACACCGTACTTCCCGGAAATGGATTGTCGCTGATAGCTAGCCCCCTGCGAGGTCTTTTTTGAAGTCACGTGTTTTTATCTTTTCCGGTTCCGAGGTTTTTAGGCCATTACCAGAGATGTTGAGGTTACAAGTGAACTAGAGCATAAGCATTCTCAAAATATTTAGCATTCCTGATTTTCATTCTTGTCTATCCATCTGGCACTTTCACCAAGATTTCACTTTCTATTTAAATGATCATGTACAGTTTTATAAATGAGTTATTTTTATATGATTTCCAGAGAGAAAATAGCAAATTTCAATTCTGAACTGGAAATACATTTTTGTTAGATTTAGAAGCACACTTGACTATTGCAAGCTGTGAGATTGTAAGGTTTTTTTAAAAAAAAAGTTTGGAACGCTTTCCAATGCCAATATACAATATACAGTATACTACTAAAACTCAAGATTCTTGTAAACTTTTAAGTGGGCAAAACGGTGGACCATAGGGCAAAACGTTTTGAACTAGAGTACCTCAAATGGGCTAATGTACAGAATGTGTCCAAAATATGAGACCTTTGACTTGTGGAATTTAAATTTGGCAAATTTTATAAAACATTTTATGAGATAAACATCAAAAACAGTTTGTGATATAATAGAAGTTTGTGCTGTTCGGTTGAACATGAGTTATTTTCAAGGCAGATACATTTCTGAATGTATCCCAACTTTTCCAGTGAAAGCAATAAGTACATTAGAAGCTCTGTCTTGTTGAAGGTACTGAGGATTATGGTAAGGATTCTGAAACGATGAACCAACGGCGACACGGGTTGTCTAGTTAGTAACATACCGTACTTGAAGTGAGCTATGCATTCAAAAACCACATTGTAGGCATATATCCAAAAGCTCGAATTTTAAAACTGATTTCTTTTTCCAATATTTTCATCCTGCCCACCTGAGCAATCTATCTAAGGCAGCCCGGAATTCATAGTTTATATATTCGGTATAATTCATTACTGAACATAGTAAGTCACCGCTTTTCGTCCCAAATAAAAATAGCATGGAAGGCAGGAGCTGAAGTCGCTGCTCGAAAGTATGATATGGTTGCGAGTTGCATCATGGGAATTGTAGTCTAAGATGGCCGCGTGTTTCATTCATATTGTTCTGTCCTAAATACTGTACACAGATTCTCCGTTCACCTCATATTCTTTAGCGTAAGAAAGCAGGTGCCTACTTTAAACTTCAGTTCAACGTGACTCGTCCTGACTGAAGAGGGATTTACTTCTGAATAATCACGCCTAAATTATGCGGTAAAGTTAGAGTAATGTGATCCTCCAGAGATGGGAATTCCCGTACTCCCTGAAAGGGCTTTCTAAAATCTAATTCTGCAGAGGGTTGAAAGGATAATTAGCTACTGAAATAATGAAAAGGAGTACGGTAGCTGGGAAACCCGTGCCTCACCAGAAAATTAAGACAGCTTTATCAAGCCTGTTGCACTTCGGTGGGCTGGATTTCAGTTCTTCTAATTCCCAGGCATTTGAGAAAATACTAGCTTGGGAACGGTTGAGTTACATTATCCGACTTAAACGAGTATCTACAGAAATGCTAATTTTGGGAGGCAGCGGCGGCAGCAGTAAGGCAAATGTTTGCAAAAAGAAAACATGCACACAAACAAAAATCCCCAAACATTGTAACAGTCGCCATTCGGCTACTCTATTTTTTTATTTAAATAAAAAAAAAAGACAAACTAAACTCAGACGAGAGAGAACAGAAAGTACAAGAGGAAAAAAAAGGACAGGAAAAAATAAAAAGAAAGGAATTAAAGAAATGACTTGCAATCTTCGGGACACATTTAGTCATTCTTCCCTCCATTGGGCTACTGTATTATCAGTGCTACGAGAGAATAAAATATAAAATACTGACATTGACAGAATCACCCTCTGTCTGGAATTGTACGAGCCGGGCTTTAGTAAACTCCTACGAACGCCGTTGCAGAATGTCAGAGTATTGTTCGTGTTTCTCAAAGAATAAATGTGGTGGAAGCTCGGGGTTGCAAGAACGTGAACCACTTCTACGATAGCACGCGGGTTATAGAAGAGAAGAAGAAAAAACCAGCACCGGCATGCTCCCCAAATCAGGGATTTCTCCTTCCTCCTCGAGGAAAGAAGAAATATTAAAACTCCAAGGCTGGGTTTTGACCTTTAAGAGCAGACCTTACTAATCATTCCCTGAACTATCCATGAGCCTTGCAGGACTGGGCGAAGGGGACTCTCAGCCACGTGGGATCTTCGGATTTGGAGAGGCCGGGCATCTACTCGGGTGTTGCGTGCCCGCTGTGGAGCTCGCCGGCCGTAATCTTCGCTATGGCACAGCTTCAGGCTCGCTTCTTCACCAGCACCACGACGTAAGTGGGAACGGGAAAGACTCAGAGAAAGAGAATTGGAACTGTAACTTTTCAAGGGTCTCTCCTTGGGACTATCACTAATTTAGCTTTGGCTCCCTCCCTCTCCTTTTTGTCAGAAAGTGAAACAAAGCTTTTGCCCCCTTCGACTTAATTCAAATCAAAGCTGAGAGGGAGGCGGGCATCTCCCCCCAAGCAATTTTGGAAAGCTATCTCCAAAATCTTGTGCGGAAAACGGGCCGCTCTTCGTAGCCGGAGCGCATCTGGGCTTTGCAAACGTACCGTTTTGTAACCAAGCTTTCAGTAGTAACTATGGCAGTTGGATAACTCTTAGGCAGTTTGTATTTGAATGGACATGTAGCCTTTTGTTGGGGAAGCCCAAATGTAATTTGAGTGATAAAAACCCATCATCCACGATTTCAGGGAGCAACGTTGTATACAATAAACTCTATTGGTTGCCGGTTCTTGGAATAGCAGTCAGCTCATTTGTTAAGCACTGAATGCAATAGAGTTATAATTGAAACAAAAACGGGATTTTGAGGTGATATTTGTTGCAGTTAACGCTCACTTGATAGTACATAACCAACCATATCAGTCTGTGTGCAGAGGAGTTCCTGTGGGCAAGAATTCTTGTTTCCTGATCAAACCAAGGAAGGAAGGAAAAGTAGACAAGACCCGGGAGCTGTGCCTACCCAGTTCCGTAGTAAATGGAACCACGCCTACTTTCTATCTTGTGGGGAATCTGTTGTATGTAGATGGCGTTGCCTGATTCAACCTATTTCGTAAAAACAGTTTTTCCCAATTTTGGGGGGGGGAATGTATAATAGAAATAAAAAGAAATTCTAAAAATTATTAACTCATAGATTCTGAAGGCGATTCATATTAACTCATAGATTCTGCAGTGTAACTATGTACTTTAATAAACCCAATGAAATACAATAAAACATGTATAGGCAGTTTGTTGCCTTCCAAACAGCTGTATTTTCTGTTCCCACCAAATTCAGCTTGCATGGCTAATGACAAGAAATTGTAGAAGCTTTAGTCCGAAACTAACTTGCTTGGAGAACATGATAGAACTGTATAGTTTTTCATGCATGAAAGCTTTCTACTACCTGGGTGCTCATTTCTATTGAACTTGGTTTCTCTGAGTTGGTTGTGGCGTTGTGGTGCCATTGTGGTACCCTGTGAGGTAGACTAGCTTTATACAGATTGGGACTTGTAACAGGAAGTTATGATTTTAATATCAACACTAGGGTTTGAAAAGTCATGTGAAACCTGTACCCTCATAAGCATTACAGTTGTACTGGTTTTCTTAGAATCATATTGCTGCAAAGTGACATTTTTAGAGCACTGAACCCAACCACCAACTTAGTATAAGAACTTAAAGTATCTAGACAGACAGTTGTCAAGACTGCTTGAACACATCCAATAAACGTGAATTTTTCCTAACATTGCATATGTCTTTTTTTTGCAGCCACATCAAATTGTTGACTTGTATTTGTTTTGCAATACATGTTATTTCAAGACCTTATTTCATCATAAGCACCATTACTAAGCCAAATATTCATCCTTACATTTTATGTTTCTGTTAAATGTCATTCTGTTATTTCATTTCTCTCACCTGAGATTGTTTTGAATTTTATTTCTTTTGTAGAATATTAGCAAAATTTTGTATCATCTACAAAATTGATTAACATTTCAACATTTATTTTCATCCAACATTAAATAAATAGTCCCAAACTGATCGTTGTGGCACCTATTTCCAATTTGGTGAGGAACAGTCGATGAGCATCTATAGTGGGGGTCCCCAACCTTTCTGGGTTGGCGGCCCGGTGGAAAAGGAAGGGGCAGGCACCTTTATGCGCACACACAGAAATGGGGCTGCATGCACGTGTGCGTGAATGGCATCATGAGCATGCGTGCTCCGCAAATGGGGCTGCTAGCGCCGGCGCATGGCTAGGCTAATGCTGGCACGCAGCTCGCTAGCAATGAGAGGCTCGTGGCTTGGCTAGCACCGGCACGCAGCTCACAGCTCGGCTAGCACTGGTGAGAGGCTCACGGCTCAGCTACCGCCAGTGCAAGTGGATGAGCGCATGCACATGTGCGCACGCACTGGCCAGCCACTCAAGCGGCCCAGTGGCCAGGAGGCCACGGCCCATAGGCTGGGGACCTCTGATCTATAGAGTACAACTTTCAAGCATGCTACTTTTTGTACCTACTAAATTATTTCATCCTGACCATTGGCTTAGTGACTGGCACATCAGTGGAGACCTTTGTCAATTTCTTTCCTGAAGTTGAGATATAATACAGAATTTCCACACCGATCAAAATGTGAGATAAGATGCCTGGGAAAAGTATTACATTATTCTTAAGTTTAGATTATTCTTAATGCTGACTTCTGGAAAGTCCTATTCTTATTATGTTGTTTCTAAGATCAATATCTCTGGAATCTTCCTATGTATCAATTCCAGACTGACTGATTTATAGTTCCCTAAATCCTTGTTGCTAAATTTAGAGATGTTTACTTTTCCCAGGCATCTAGCATTTCATTACTATGCTAGAATTTCTCAGTGATAGCACCTAAGGATTTAGCCATGAGATAGTTCTTTCATTACTGTAATATATATATTACAGTGAGAGCTTCTCGGTGCAACCGTTCAGAAGTGGGGATTGTCTTGTAGGATTTCTACTAGTGTTCAGCCAACTATTATAGCAAACGTGAGCAAACAATCTTCCTCATCAACTGAAGTGTGGCCATTAACTGCTCCAGTCCTTTGATTTTTTTCATGAAGGATACCTACAAGCTTCCATTGGCTATAAATATATGCTTTATTCAGGCAGTAAGATAAATATGCTACAGGAATTGCAAATCACAAACACAGATTGCATCTATTAATCTTTGCTTTGGCTGTTTAGAGTACCACCAATAGAAGGGCTTTCATTTCTTCCATGTTTTCTCCTCTGATTGTTTCACTTAAGGAAAAAATGGTACAGATTTTCTTGGAAAACATTCTGGAGTCTGCTCTTCTTTGAACCAGGCTGTTTTATATTCCTCTTAAGAGTTGCTGTTTACTCTGTAGGAAGTAGTTGGTCAGTCACCCACACTGGCAATGAGCATATCTCAGTAGATCTTCTAAACAGAAGCCATTCAGGAGAACACTGTGTTCATTGCTCAAAGCTAAGCCTAAGCCCACCATCGTGCAGAATACAAGACTTTGAAGTTACTTTCTTTTTCCTCCTTTGGAATTCTTATAAAAAATGTCTGTTAGTTCTCCCCATTTGTTTCCTCTCTGAGCAGAGAGTCTTGAAAACCCAAATTATTAGCCATATTTTTCCCTGAGAGAGCTGAAGGTCTGAGATGCCATGTTTTGTTAAAATATGTGATTCTTTTCTTTCTATAGATATACAGTAGATGATGTTCCTTTTTCTATCCAAGCTACCTCTGAAGTTGCTGACCTCAGTAACATTATCAACAAATTGTTGGAAGCTAAAAATGGTATGTTTATATTTGAGATGTGGTTCCATTAATATTGATTCTAACCCTCTGGGGTATTGTAAAATCAGATATCAAAAACATACAACTAATCACATTTATTTTGGAATTATAATTATGCAGACTTGACTTATTTTGATAACTGATTGCTTCACTATATATTTTTCAGATTCAGTATTATTTAATCAAACAAATTAGAGATGATTATAATGTAATCCATGCACTAGATTATAATGGATTGTTGATCTCTCTATGCTTTCTTTCACCAATCCAGGACAGGGCATATGGAGTTTCCCACAGTATGGAAAAATAGATTAGACTGAGAGATAGCGATGTCAGGCTGGGTATTCCATTCAAAATATAGTAGTATTTACCTATAGTTTTAAAACTTTTTAAAAAAATCTCCCTTTCCCTGGATGCTTCTTTACACAGACAATTTTTTTGTCTTGGCAGCTTTGGAATGAAGCCAGATTGTCTGCAATAGCAACTCAGTTTTGTTCTCATGATTGTTTTTACAAAGAAATCCAGAGCAAGTAATATATTTTGTAAAGGAATCTAGCAAAACCTGTGATTGGAAAAAATCCAAGATGCTGCATTCCATTTTATATGTATTGGTAATATTACTAGTGATCTGGAGAATAAACTTGTTAAAAGAAATTCAAGAACAATGAAAGAGAAACTATATCTTAGAGACCATACATTTTCCAAATCTGCTCTTAATGTAAGTTGTAACTTATGTAACTTGATACCTTTGATTTATTTCCAGACCATCACAAATATGTGGAATTTGACTTCCTTGTCAAAGGACAGTTCTTGCGTATGTCTCTGGTCAAACACATGGAAATGGAAAATATTTCAACAGTAAGCCATTTTAATGTTTTTTGAGGAAAGAGGTGAATGTTATGATTTCTTAACATTTCTCAGAAATGTATTTTTAAAAATGCAGTGTAATTTTCTTCCTGGCAGCTATGCGGAAGACTTTAATGGGTATGCTGCCTATTTATTTATGTTTAATCTCTGCTTCATGCATTGTAGGGTATTGAGATACCTATTATCAACCAGTATTCACTTACATTAATAGATACATTGGTAGTCACTTCTAATGATGACTTAAACTATCAGACTTGCAAGCATACAGATATAAGACTAATATCCTACAGGTGGTCCTCAATTATTGACATCTCATTCAGTGACCACTCAAGGTTGTGATGGCGTTGAATTAGTGACACTTACGATTGGTCCCCAAAGTTCCAGTTGTCCACAGTATCCCCGCAATTGTGATTGTGTTCCAGCCGCTTGGCAACCAGCCCAGATTTCAGAGCATTCCATGGTCATGTGATTTTGACTTGCAATCTTCCCTGCTGGTTTTCCATAAGCAAAGTCAACGGGGAAGCCGACAAGAAGTCTAAAGTGAGGTTCTTGCTTAACAATAGTAACCGAGTACTGTTCCAATGCCTATTACTATTTTTAAGCAAAAATTGCATGTATTTTATTTTGAAAGTGTAAGATTCAGTCTCATGTGAATAGATTGAACATGCCCAGCAGCAGAGTTCCTACCTATCCATACTCCGCACCACCCAGACCTATACAAAGTGTCCCCCAACTATCTGGAGCATATTTGGAAGGAAGAAAAAAAAAATCAGATCTATTTCCTTGTACCTGTTATGCTGATGGAAGTCAAAACTGGATACAAACAACATTTGTTCAACTTTTCCCAAACTCAAAAACACTTTAATGAAAAGTGAATGACTGTAAGAAGTTATTTTTTTTAGGTTATACATTTAACTGTATTTTTGACCAGTAGAAACTTTATACTACTATTCTGATTCTAACTCAGTAATTTCCACCATGGAATGGACAGTTCTAGAGTGCAAATGCAATGGATGAGTGGACGGGCAAGTGGTATGTTGATTTGGAAGTATAGTGCCTTGATTCCATTGAACCGTGGAAAGGGACAGTAGCAAGGCTGGGGAACTTGTCATTTTCTAGATGATGATGATGATAAAAACTCCCAGCATTCCTAAATATTGGCCGTGCTGGCTAGGATTGATGGGGTTTATGTAATATAGCAACATGTTTTCCATTCCTGTGGGATTGTAGGCTTATCTCCTGGGTTTTGTTTTATAGTACAGTAGTTAATGTTTCTTTCTTTCTTCCACATACAGGAAGATGTAGTAGAAATTGAATATGTAGAGAAGTATACAGCACCCCAGCCTGAAGAGTGCATGCTACATGATGACTGGATCAGTTCTATTGAAGCTACGGAAGAATGGCAAGGGATTTTTAAATTTCCTTTTGGCTCTTTTTGATTTCTGGTACAGCTTACTGCACTAATATAAGCTTGCTTTCCTTGTAAATAGGTTCCTGTGCTTTATTCTTCTAGACGTTTATCCATCTTTCCTTGTCCCTTTCTCTCTTCTGTGCATCAGTAGTTCAGGAATGAGATGCTCATTCCAAAACTATTTAATTTTTATCAGCTGTATTAGGTAGAGCTCTCGTCTCACAGTCAGGAGGTGGTGAGCTTGATCCTAGATAGCGGCAGATATTTCTCTCTCTGGGCGCACTGAGTAATTGGCCTCAGGAAGGGCATCTGGCTAGTAAACGCTTGAACTCCATTTAGTTGCCCCGACTCCACTCCGATGCAGGTCGTTAAAAGAAGAAAAAAATGAAGCAGTGAAATTAAATGGCATCACCAATAAGGTTAAAACAGTCTTTCCAGATATACAGCTGCTATTGTAGAAAATTTTGAGGCCTCAAAAATAAGGGTGCAAAGCTTAAATTATAATAAGCTCCTTCCATTCTTTTCAGACAAATGCCAAAAGTGATTGTACTGTTGCTTTAAATTGAGTGGGTACATTAAGCATGCATGTTATATTAGTGGCTCTTTTTCTCACAGAATGATTGGCAAAATAAAATATGATTACTTTTTTTGCCATGATTTTTTTCTTTGTAAATTAATGGGAGAATGAATGGGTATGGGGTGGAGTTGGTATTTTCAGATTTGTAATAGCCAAGTTCTGGCCTGACTTAAAATGTTTTTGGTACAAATCACAAATATGGAATTTCTAAACAGTGCAGATGGAGTTTGAACCTCATAAACACCTTCACATGACATTCAAATAGTTAACTGTAATGGTTGCTATATGGCTACATGGACAATAAGAATTATTGGGGAATAGCTATATTTTTCTAGAAAAAAATGGGAGAATGTCAGTTGCTTTGAACTATGCACAGTATTTACAACTCATTACCATTCACATCTTGGCATTACATTTACAAAAATATGGCTTTGCATAGAATCTAAAAGTTCTGTTCAGTAGGTATTGTCAACGCTGTGACAATGGATGTCATCACTCTGACAACTGAGAATCAGCAGCCATTTTTACTTTTGCTTCTAGCGTGCCTTTCCCATTCTTTAGAGTTCAGATGTAGAAGGGGGGGGATGGGATGAATGCTTGAGGGTTTAGCTAGCCATAACAATGTAGAAGTGTGGGAACTCAAGGACATGGTCTGATAAGGGTTTGGCGGGCTGAGAGACCGGTGAGAAAAGCCCACATCTTGCGTTAATTGGGGAATGTGATTTATGACAGCCTTTGTGGGATGGGAATTGCAACTTGTTACTTTGTATCTGGGGAGGAGGGAATCTCAGTTTTGGGTTCAACTATGTAAGTGCCAATACTTTGTTTCCTAATAAAATGTTCTTTAAGGAAGAATTCTTGCCTTGAAGTTCTTTTACTGGTTTCATCTATCGGAACAATGACAGGTATATGTGAAATTTTTAGAGGAGAAACTGATTTAAGAGCTGTGCACACCTTCAAAAATGTTCTTTACTTCTGACTTCCATAGGATCTTGACTGGTTCCTATGATCAGACTTCCCGGATTTGGTCAGTAGAAGGCAAACCTATCATGACACTTGCTGGGCATGTAGATGTGGTAAAAGATGTAGCTTGGGTTAAAAAAGGTAAGTAAAAAAGGGCAAAATAGATTTCCTTCAAAACCTTGTGATAGACTTTTATTGTAGTCAGCTCTGGGTTTTTTGGTTGCTCTTTTGCTTTCCACTAAGTGATGGCTGTCTCTTTAACAGTTGTTAAACCTTCAATTTTCTTTAAAATTCTTTCTTTCTTAACATTTGTTAAGATTTTTTGGAAAGAAGATCTACAGCATTCCCATCTTTCACAGATTTGAATGGGCTGTATTATAATTTTTGTCCTGGTGTTGTTTACATGCAGGAACAATAGTGCAAGAGGCTTCAGACTTCTGCTTACCTGAAGTCATGGCGTTTTTCCTGGCCTCTCATGTTTTGAGAGATAATGAAACTGGGGAAAGGGGGGGAGCGTTTATGTTATTTAAGACTGAGCTACATGTTATTTTAAAATGCATAAAAATATGGCTTAATTTTTACTCTAGATTTAGTGAAAGGGACCCAGTTATGACCCAGCCTTAGTATAAAAGGGGATGTTTGATTGGTTTTTATCCTTCAGCTGTGTTTCTGACGTAGCTGTGGATAATGGCAATGGAGCTATGTCTCTAATTTACAGCGCCAGAAAGTGTTGTCTTCTTAGAAGTATATGTTTATGTAACATTGATCCATGTTGGCATTTCAGCAAGATGCAAAGGAATATAGTAGCTAGATTCCGTAAGTTTACTGAAAAATAAAACAAAAAACAACCTGGTGTCTTCGGATTTTAAAGCAACATCTAGATTTCACCTTTAGAAACGTAGGCAATCACTGTCCAAGAGGTTGTTCTTCAGGAGCTGAGAGGAGCTGTATGGCCTAAGAGGCGAGTGAAATGATTCTCAGAATCCCATGTATTCCTATTACTTTTTCAGACAGACCCTACTTATATAGGATTATTGGTTCATACAATAGTAATCAATACTTACGGATTACCACTGATCTTCATATTCCTTAAAATGTATGTATTCCTTTAGGTATAGTGGAGCGTCTCATTTTAAATACCCTAAATCTAATTATGGTTTTGCTGTAGAGTTTTGCTTTTTTTTATCCCATTACCAGATTCTGGGGTAGAGTGAAATTGAATGATTGGTTTTAGGAAATGCTGCTCAGTGTATCCTTGCCTATATTCTTCAGACAGCTTGTCATGCTTGCTGCTCACTGCCTCTATGGACCAGACTATTCTCCTCTGGGAGTGGAACGTGGAAAGGAACAAAGTGAGGGCTCTTCATTGCTGCAGGGGACATGCAGGAAGTGTGGAATCTGTAGCAGTGGACAGTTCAAGGACCAAAGTAAGTTATGTGCCTTCCTCCTCTGCTGTCATATTCTAAAAGGTAGACAGGTGTGCTGTACTGTAAGAACTGTACTGCAGTTCTTTTGAACATTCAGATCAAAACCTCATAACATGGCCTTGTAAGGCTCTGAAAATTAAGAAAGACACATTGTGATCCTTGTGAGCAGATTTCTTTATCGCTCCTCACTTATAGACACTTGCCAAACTACAAGCAGACTACTTGCACCATAAATCATATACCCTGGAAACTATTAGGGAGGACTCATCTGCACCCTCTTTCTCTCACACAAACTATCTAAACTGCATTGTCTCTTGCTCTTCTGGAATGTACTCCTACCCCCCTGGGAATCTAGGTAACTTTCCATCACAGGTCTTGTAAGATGATGGCTGGCACTGGCCCTCTAATTGACCTTTTCCCAAGGATGGTGTTTTTAAATAACATCAGTTTTAACTGCCAAGGGCTTTAAATGCATTTCTTTCCAAAGTTTTGATGAAATACAGAAGTTTAGAGTTTGCAAAAGCCAATGGATTCGGACTGGAGAGTGTAGGTTCAGGTAGGGGAAAGGAGAGAGATATATCTTAACAAATAACATAAGCTGGCTTTCTGTCCTCCCTTTCTTTCATTCTTGAATTTCTAGGCATTTCTGTCATATCATGTATGAATTGCATTATTATTTGTTGATGACACTAATGTCTCTTAATCTGAGGTGGAGTTGGATTAGTGAAATAATGGGGGCAGCAGTGTTGGGGAACATGATGGCAACAGAGATTTTACATTTTAAGACCAAGAAGACCCTGGAGGCAGCTGTACAATTCAGTGTTGTTGGAATCACTGGGAATATTTTTCTGCCACTGGTAGACAATATCTCAAAGTAATTGAAGCATCAGCTTCTCTGCTGCTGCAGCAACTCTACCCCAGGGCAGGCTGGACATGTGGGGAGAGCAGATGATGAGGAACTTTCCAGGATTCAGTGCAAATCTGGCTTGAACACAAGCGTATTAATTTAGGCTGGAATCAGATCAGATATTTATCTTTTTATTCAAATGTTGTGCTTTTTATTAGTTTTGCAGTGGCTCCTGGGATAAAATGCTGAAGATATGGTCTGCAGGTAAGAGAAATATTTTAGATGTAAGCATTATGTTTTGCCCATAGCTCACCCCTCCAACACATGTATCTTCCTAACAATTGTAAATGTACTTCCATGGTGCAAACATGCTGTGTTTATTGTCATACAATTCTAAATGTAGCATCTTAGTGCAAAATTGTAGATTCCTACCCACATGGTACTACTTTTGACTCTATAGTTGCAGTGTATGAAACAGTCACATATAAAATGGCACATCTTGTAAAGCATATGATAAGCTAATTTCATGGTGAAAAGCCTGAATAAATGGAATTCAGTTCCAGAATTTAGTTCTATCCCATTTAGAATAGAATAGAGCTGGAAGGGACCATGGAGGTCTTCTAGTCCAGCCCCCTGCTCCAGCAGGAGAACCTATACCATTTCATACAAGTGACTGTCTAGTCTCTTCTTGAAAATCTCCAGTGATGGCGCGCCCACAATTTCTGAAGGCAAGCTGTTCCACTGGTTAATTGTCCTCACTGTTTGGAAGTTTCTCCTTAATTCCAGATTGCTTCTCTCTCTGATCAGTTTCCAACCATTGTTTTTTGTCTTTCCCTCTGGTGCTTTGGAGAATAGTTTGACCCCCTCTTCTTTGTGGCAGCCCCTCAAATACTGGAATACTGCTATCAGGTTGCCTCATTTTCTTCTTTTCTTTAGACTAGCCAAACCCAAGTCCTGCAGCCATTCTTCATATGTTCATCTCATTTATACAATAAAGAAATGAAGACTAGACTTTTTCATTCCACAAGGGTTATTAGCAAGGTGGATTTCATGACTAAATAATTTTTTGATTAACTGGCTAGACTCAAGACATCAGAGATACAACATTTCTGGGCAAAACAGGTTGGTCTTTCTCAAGAAGCTGGATTGAATTATCCTACACATTCCATAAAATTGAGGGCAATGCTTAAGAAAATGCTAATAGGTAGAAGGTAGATAGGTAGATAATAGATAGATAGACAGAGTGCCTGCTTAATAACATCCAAGAAAAGATCCAGATTATTTCTCTTCTTCCATTTCCTTCAATGAGCTTTGAAAATGTGTTGAAACCCAAGAGGTAAAAAATGACTTATAGCTAATTTAGGCTATTTGTGTTTATTTGAGATTATGAGTGTGTGATTATTGCCCTCCCTTTTTTTTATCTTATCTCATTTTCATTTCAGTGCCTGCCGATGAAGAGGATGAAGCAGAGATGGAGGAAGTAGTAAACAGACCAAGGAAAAAGCAAAAAACCGAGCAACTGGGACTAACAAGAGTAAGAAAGAAATGAGTGGAGTCAGGCTTGGCTTGATTCATGTGGGCAGCTGCCAGGGTTGATGATTGATAGTGATTCCCCCCCAGTGGTTCACATGGCATGCTTTATTCACAATTCACTTAAATAATTGAACTCTCAAGGAATGTAACTATGACTAGGACATGCCTAAGTTCTACTCATCTGCCCATATACCAGTATGTCCTGCTAATGCTTCTAAAATAACATCTCTCTCAAGCTCTTAGTAACTACATGGAGAATTCCATGTTACTTGGCAACATTATGCAACTGGATTGCAATTGTCTTCTACTGGTTTATTTCCCCAATTTAGTTTTTAATTGATAATCAGATTTTTCCATTTTTAAAAAACCCAGTGTTAGCTATTTTTTTTATTGGTCTTTATTCCTCATGTCTAGACTCCTGTTGCAACCCTCTCTGGTCATACTGAATCCGTGTCTTCCCTACTTTGGTCAGATACAGATGAAATCTGCAGTGCTTCATGGGACCACACAATTAAAATTTGGGATGTTGAAACTGGAAGCTTTAAATCCACTTTGGTAAATGCCATTTTAATATGACTTATTTTTATTTTATTTATTTATTTTTTCCCAAAAGGGGATTTTTATAAAATGCTACTTACTACACTTTTTATTGTGTCATAGACAGGAAACAAAGTGTTTAATTCAATAACCTACTCACCACTTTGTCGGCGTATAGCCACTGGAAGCACTGACAGACACATTCGGTTATGGGATCCTCGGAGCAAAGGTGAGTAAGTGCCTTGATTATTAAAGTTTAAGGTCACTCATTTACTGAGTTGAGTAATAAGGCTTTCGAATCAGGAGTGGCTACTCACATGTCAACTGTGGAATTGAGAAACCTCTGTAATGCCTGCCTAAATTGGTTATTATTCTTTGAATAATAATGTGGCATTCTTGATGTGGCAGAAAAGTAATGGCCACGTCTCGCCTTCTCTTTCACTTCTTGCAAACACAGTGGTAGAGGACATACTTTACATGCAGAAGATCCTAGCATCTCTAGATCAAAGAGTCAGGGTTAGGGTTGGGATGATGGGAAAGATCTCTCCCTTATTCTCTGCAACATTTCTACTAGTCATACCATGTCAGCGAAGTTGATATGGCAGCTTCCCCTATCTCTCCTTATGGCCAGTGGTGGGATTCAACCAGTTCGCACCACTTCGGCAGAACCGGTAGCTAATTTTTTGTTGCCCAGGCCCAGAATGGACTTCCGGAAGTGGCATCCACACAGTGAACCGGTTGTTCACATATTTGAATCCCACCACTGCTCATGGCCAATAGGTGTCCTATTTCTATAGTTGTATCAGTATCATGACACTTTTATTTTAACAATCCAGTTTACATTTTAAAGGAAGTTGTTCAGCTCATGAGTGGCTGAGCTCTGGAATAGTGGTCACAAATAGCACAGGTAAGACTGTGATAGGATTATTCCCCTATCATTATCTAGCTGAGATGCCATCTGTCCTAGTCTACCCTGTGTTAATTTCTTGGCTGTAAGAATAACTTTAGGAAACAGGAGAAAGAGCTGCAACCTAGACAACTATCTGATAAGCAAAATTTGAGTCCAAAGGGGGTGGAGTAATGATCTCAGAAGGGTCCCTTACTAGTTCTCTGGAAAGTAAAGGAAGAGAGGGGAGAGATGCTTTCATACTGCAAGTTTCTATTACTGTAACCTTACAATAAAGGTAACATTATTACTTAACATTTTGGTTTCCTGTCTGGACTATCTTGAAGTGACAGTGGACCCTCGAGTAAGTGTTGGCTACTGGTGACTATGGACAGCCCTGAAGTTTTCTTGGCAACATTTTTGGAAATGGTTTGATGGGACGTCTTTGTAAGGCCGTGTAATAGTATGTGGGAAACACCTTGAGTAATGGGGCAAAAAGATGCTGCCGAGGGAATAGTCAGATAAGAAAAGGCATAGCCCACAGCTGGATAGTGGGCAGAGCAAAAGGCTCAAAAGGGACCCTCCCTAATTTCTTGGGCTGTAAAAGAAATGGTGGGAGAATTGTACTTTCAGAGTTGCAAGATTGATATCAGTGATGGAATGTGAGAATGACCGTATAAAAGGAGGCTGGGGCGGGTAGAGAGGGATGCTGCTAGGGGATGATCAGATAAAAGGATGAGTCACTGACAACTAAGTAATGGGCAGAGAAAGAAATTTAAAAAAAAATCCGCCTAACTATTCAGGTGGTAAAAAGAGACTGTAGGAGATTTGTACTTTCGGACTTTAAGATTTTGTTACTGTAACCTTAAAATAAAGTATATTTAGCTCATCATTGTTTTTTTCTGTTTGGTCTACCTGGGAGGCTAATAGCAGACAGACCAGACAGGAAACCCAACCAGATGAGGTAATTCTGCTTTATTCTAAAGCTACAGTATAACAACCGTGCAAGTTCGAAAATACAAATCTGCCATCTCCTTTACTGCTTAAAAAACTAAGGAGGGCTTTCCAAGCCTCTTGTCCCACCCACTATCCAGTGGGGGGGGCTATGCCCTCTGTTATCTGACATTCTCTAAGCAGTATCTCTTCTCCTCTCTTAAGGTATTTCCCACATATCATTACTGGTTGAAAGAGAATGACTATCACCCAGCTGGCTGAGTGCCTAGGACAGGGGTAGGCAACCTTGGCTCTTTTATGACTCGTGGACTTCAACTCCCAGAATTCCTGAGCCAGCCATGCTGAGGAGAAAGGGAGAGGTTTCCATGCTGAGCCATGCCGGCTCAGGAATTCTGGGAGTTGAAGTCCACGAGTCATAAAAGAGCCAAGGTTGCCTACCCCTGGCCTAGGAGAAGACTAGAACTCAGCTTTCCCCATCCATAGTCCAGCATCACTACAACAGATTGCCTATCAACTTCTACCTTAGCAAACTAAAATCAGAACCCTACAAAGGAATAAGCTTTTTGTATTTCTGGCTCTTGTTTTTCCCCAAAAAGACCATTACAAGCTTCTGTATCAAGTATGAATTTATCTTGGCTTCTTTTCAGTAACTATAGTATATTGTACCTTGTGGCTATTGAATCTGTCTTGTTTCAGATGGCTCTTTGGTGTTACTTTCTCTCACCTCACATACTGGCTGGGTGACTTCAGTGAAATGGTCTCCTACTCAAGAGCAGCAACTTATCTCTGGTTCTTTAGATAACATTGTCAAACTCTGGGATACAAGGAGGTAAGCTGAAATCTGAAGTTCTCATTGGTTGCATTTTATATATGATTTCAGATTACTATATGACACACAAAATGAAGAACTGCAGTTTTAAGATTTTTCAAGTTCTTGCTTTAAAATATACTCATTGGTTAATAAATCTTACTTCAAGAATACTCTTGGTGAGCCATTAGATCTGAACATGCAAGTGAATTTTGCAAAATGTGCCTCCAAATTCTCTACCAGAATGCATGTGCAATACATGACATTGTAAGACACTCAGAGTCCCGTGACTGTGAGATGGGCAGCATATACATTAAATAAATTAAGTGATATAATCACTTTAACTTGTGAATAGAGCCCAACATGTTTTTTTAATCTGAATTTAGTACTAAAGCACTTGCAAGGCTATCATACCATGCCTGATCTTGAAAAAGCTACATGGTACATTCGGAAATTGAAAAAAAAAATCATAGCAAAGAAAATGGCATTTCTATATGGACATTACCAGGAGTCAAGATCAACTTAAGTAAGATTTTTGTTTCATCTCAGATGAGTGGACAATATGTGTGTCCTGGTAAATTTAGATTTAAAGAAAAAGAAAATAGAGAAAGAGGAGTTGAAGATAAAATGGACTGAGAGGGAACTGTATTTGTTTCAGCAAAGAACTATCAGAGTCATACCATTTAGGTAACAACACTAACAACACAACACTAAAACTGGCTTTAATAATCTATATCTCATCAGTTGCAAAGCTCCTCTTTATGACTTGGCGGCTCATGAAGACAAAGTTTTCTGTGTGGAGTGGACCGAAGCTGGGGTAAGAACTGATTATTTCAAGAAAGTATAGAATCAGATGAAAACTGAGTACAGAACTAATGTTTAACTCTGCATCACATAAAATATTCCAGGACTCTTATCAGTATCCTCTGTTTGTGTGAATATGTAAACTTGGGTGTGTACAGAGACAGGTGACAGAACAGATATGAGACATGCAAGAATCAGATGTGGGCACTGCAAATCTTTAATTATAGAAATAGGTGCTTCTTACTTCTCAGTAGAAAGAATTATAGCCACTATCCAAACTCACAAAAGGACACTTAAAATTAATTGAAATTATTGTTAATGTTAAAAGGTACAGAAGTTAGTATTGCATATGTAAACTCACATGAATCTCATACGAATGCATGCAAATGCAAATATATAAATGCCAGAAAAGGGGGAAATAGCCCAGACAGTATAGGAGCAGAGTTGGTTTTCTTAGAGCTAAGATTGCCCTTGTTTTTAAAGCAAGGGTGTAGTCAAGTAACATGATCCCTCTAAGATGGCTGGATCAGACATTGCAATCTGTTAGGAGTTGGTAGTTGAGGATTTAAGTCTTCAAGAGACTTAAGGAATGCCTTTTTTTTTCTTAATGCCTCCAAACTAGGGAGTATAAAAACAATTTGTTTTAGAATGAAACAACTCCTTAATTTCTCCAGGATTACCTCAAAGGGCTAAGATATCTAAGCACATTCGCCCCAGGAATCTTCTATAAAAATGAGAGGCAGTTACCATGACAAAGAAGGCCGACTCCCATCAAATGACTGTGTTTGATCATTGGGACACAGAACATACTCACTTTATATGATTGTGCAGGATGGATCAGAGATCGGTAGCTCCTCATAGCAAGATCCTGTGCCATGGAGGCCTTTTTTAAATAGTAATTTTATGAAAGATTGTAATTACAATGGTATCATGAAAATCTGTACAGGTACTCCTCGACTTACAACAGTTCATGCAGTGATCATTTGAAGTTAACAACGGCATTGAAAAAAGTGACTTATGACCGTTTTCCACGCCTATGACCGTTGTAGCATCCCTGTAGTCACATGATCAAAATTCAAATGCTTGGCAACTGACTCGTATTTATGACAGTTGCAGTGCCTTGGGGTCATGTGATCACCACCTGCGACCTCCTGACAAGCAAAGTCAATGGGGAAGCCAGATTCACTGAACAACCGTGTTACTAACTTAACAACTACAGTGATTCACTTAACAACTATGATGAGAAAGATTGTAAAATGGGGCAAAACTCACTTAACAAATGTTTCACTTAGCAACAGAAATGTTGGACTCAATTGTGGTCATAAAGGAGCCGGTATCTGAAAGTCAAATAAGTGCTCAGTAGTGGAGCAGCAATGTTACACAGGCATATCACAGCAGGCCCATCATTGCCCATATCCCTGCATTCTGGACCACCTGCAGCTTCCAGGTGGTTTCCCAGGACAGCTCTGTCTACAGCACATTGCAGTAATCATCCCGTGTGGTGATTGGGGTGTGAATGACCTGTGCAAAGGCCTCCTTGGTCACAGCTGTCATCTGTTCTTTGAGCAGAAATTGTGAATCTAGAAAAACTCAGATTGCCCACAGGGCCCAAATGGGGATATGTAACCCCATCCAGAAAACTTCTGGGATTGGGGGCTCAAATACTGAAGCCAGTTAGTCTTGTTACGGTTGAGCCTGAATCTGTTCCTCTCCATTCAAATTCTGACACCTACCAGACACTTGAACAAGATTTTGACAGCATTATTGTCAACCCCAAACCAATGGATGACTCACACGCAGCCTCGTGTAGCTAATATTAAGCAGAAGGTAAAAGTGTGAAGGCTTGAAAGACCCCACAAGTTAGGAGCTTCAGTCTCACCCCCTCCCACCCCAGTTGATTAGAACAGTACTGCCCACAGAGAAAGGGAGAGAAGCACTGCCACACCATGCTGCCCCCTCCTAATCCTTACAGATGGTCCAGAAGAACACCATAATCAACTGAAAGCCACTGAGAGATCAGGAAGAATGAGGATGGCAGCACCGCTCCATCCCAACTCTGGATAAGATGTTTCCAAAAGGGCCACCTGGAGCTATAGCCCAGCCACTTCTTAAAAAGGACAATTGAAAACAGGATAGAAATTTTCCACACTGTTGGATCCAGCAGTAGCTTTTTCAGGAGGAGGTGCACTGTGCTTCCTTCAAGGCAGACAGAAACACTCCTTCCCTCAAAGAGGCTGACACTGCTGCATGGATCCAATCACATAGCACCTCCCTAGCAGCCTTGACAAGCCTGGAGGGACATGGGTATCATAAACAAATGGTTGAGCTTGCAGTCCCAAAGGCCCTGTCCTCTTCCTCAATCTAATCCCAGCTATATTGTAAATATTTAGAATTCATTTTTCTTCAAAACCAAAACAATTGAACCAAGGGAAGCTAGGTTAATAAAAACTGGCTGAAGAAAAAGATGGTAAACTGGAACTGTGTTTCAGCAGATCCAAATTATTTATTTCCTTCCTTCTCATTCTTGCATCCAGGTTTTGTTTTGTTTTGTTTGCACTGTGATTCAACCAATTGTGTAGAAAGATCCCTTTGCAAAATTCCCAAGCAGTTGCAGCCCCTTCACTGCCCACTCTAACAAAATAAGCTAAACCTTTTAGTGTCGGGGTTTATAGGACAATTAGATAGCAACATTATTTTTACTTTATAGTGTAAGTTCTATCTTTCTCCCAATTATGCATGAATCCTCATCTCTCTGGTATTAGATAGACCAGAGGTTACCTCAGAATGTCCTGATAAAAGAACATACTGTGATTTGTTTAATTTTTGCTTAATGTAATACAATTGTGGTCATTCTATATTGCAAATTTTGTTACTCGGGTATGCATTTATTTATTTCCTTACTAAAACTGCCCTTCTGTTTATGGTTTAAAGTAACATTTAGGAATGAAGCCATGATGATTTACTTAGCAAGTCTTGTTAAACAGTCACTCCTTATGTGAAGTGAGTATGACACAAGTGATTTTTTTAACAAGACTTGCTAAATAAACCATCATGGCTTGATTGCTAGATTGCAGTGCTCTCTCCACAAGGGTGCCTTTAAAGATACCTAGAAGCTCCAGCTGATCCAGAATGCAAAGGTGTGGATGGTGATAGGTATGCCTTGGTGTACACCTGGAACATTACTGATTTATCAGTTGCACTGGCTATTGGCATGCTTCCAATTGGCATCCAATTCAAGGTGCTGGTTATGGCCTATAAAGCCCTATCTGGCCGATATATCTCCCATGGTATCAGCCTAGCTGGTTCAATATAAAAGAGTTGGCATGCTGAGGCTCTTCAATTAAACAATGTCATCTCCTGCGAACCAGGAAGTGTGCTTTATCTGCAGTGAAGTTCCTCCTGCTGTCAGTGTGGCTGCCATTTTGATGGCATCTGGAAAGCCTTAAACACCTGGCTATTCTTCCAGGCCTTGGTTAGGGTATTGGGGGCTCCTGCTAGCTAGACTCACTATTGGTTCTTGTTTATTTATTTAATATTTATTTATTTTATAATGATTATATTGCACTTTCTATTTTATTGTACATCGCCCAGAGTTAATTTGGAGCTGAGTGGTTCCTATGTTGTGTTAATTATTTTTATTAAATTATATTGATGCATTTTGTTAAAGCATGGTTAATCTAGCCAACATCATGATACAAAATTGAGCTGGAGTTGCATGAACAAGAAACAGAACATGGCCAAGCAATTATAAATATTATTGCATATAAAAATGCTTCCTTTTCCAATACAGGGGTAGAGACTTCCCATTTTGAATCATGTTACTGGGTTTTTTTCCATATCATACTCTGATGATACAGTGATCAAACATGAGAAGTTTTTTCCCCTGTTTTTTCCACATTGGGAATAATGCTGTTAGGAGAATATTTTCCTGCTATTTGGAAATTATTGAGAAACAAAAGTCATGGTGGTTTTTTATTATTTAAATAATAGTTTTCAGGGACTTTGTTACTTTGCATTTTTATCCCTTTCGATTGGAAAAACAATTAGTTTGTAATAGTGTCTTATTATAATTTGATCCTCTCCCCCTCTGTGTTACAGTTGCTGCTGAGTGGTGGAGCAGACAACAAACTGTATTGCTACAGATACCAAGCAGCCACTTCAGATGTTGGAGCATGAAAGTAAGTGAGAGGGCAGTTAAAGCAAAAACTCTTCCCCTACAGCTACCTTGTTTACCACATATGTAGAAAATGGGTTGTTTAATAGCGAGACAAATCATAGGCTATATCCAAAAGTTCTTGTGAGTTCAACACTGCCTTTTAAAGAGGCGATGTTTATCCATTCCTTCTTTTCCCATTAGATTCTAGCGATTTTCCAGAACAGTGTGGGAAGTGACCTAGGGGTTAGCAATGATGAATTGGTAAAATTTAATTTCTTCTCCCTCTAGGGAGGATTCTGCTGGATCTTCATCTCATATATGAACAGAAAGTGTCCTGCTATTTGTAGAAAGGATGTTCTGGAGCCAGTCAAATGTGTATTCTTGTGGCATGGAGCAAAATTCATTTCCTTGACTTTCTTCAGGGTTGAAATTGCTGTCCTTGTATTTAAAGCTTTTTTTAAATGTACATATATGAACAGTACAAAAAGATTTTAACCATTTAAACACGATACTGGATTTCAGTATAGTATTTATGTCAGTTATTAACATAATCTTATTTTGTGCAACTATATTTAAATGTTTCAGTTTATTATAATTTTCAGCTTCCCAAACCATTTGAGAAGAAATGTCCTTAAATTGGAAATCTGTTTATTGCAGATGGCTAATGGTGATTCTATAAAATGTATGTTTTTAAGATTTTTTAATTAAATAAATAAATACATTTAGCTTTGAGAAGAGATGATAAGATGAAATGCATGGTTATTTTTGGGGGGTAGGGGGGGTGAAACCTTTGAAGCCTTCCATTTCAGCTGAGTTACGAGAAGCAACTAGAATCAGGACATTGTCAGTCTTACTCTTGGTTAAGACATTTCCTACTGATAGTCCCAAATTCTTCACTATTATATTACTGTACCTTGGATATCTATTTGAGGAAGTCTTTGATGTTTTGAATTTGAAATAGGCTCTGGAAGCACGTGATCCTCCAAGAGCCAATTTGAGAATTTCCTCTTACTTCATGGACATTCTCTGAATGTCATCCTTAAGAGACTGAACAGTTAGCTGCAGAGGGTTAGAGGTGACAATACATACTTCTGCTCATATTTCTTTCGGATAGCGCCTTGCTCCCTATAAATGCCTTTTCCTCTTCTGCCCAAAATTGAATCTTGAATATTTTTAGACTGTTCCTTAATTACCTATGTAATATTCAGCAAAGTACCTCTTCTTTGACACCCAAAAGCAGTTGCTTTTAAGGGATTTTTGCGATGTGTCAGTCGGGCCTTTGTAAAGTCCTGGGCAACATTTAGCATGGATTCCTTGGCCTCTTGCCTTTGACCTTATAACCGGGTCCCTCCTGATACTTTAGCAGTGTAAGTGCCTCTTTAAAGAGAGCAGAAGATTCCCATTTCAACAGAAAACTCTTTTAACAACCAGTAACATTTGTAAAAGACTTCCACTTTGGGGCCATGGAGAAAGTAGGATGGGGGGGGAGGTTGAGTGTGCTTCTCATTGCTTAAAAAATGTTTTTTAATAATAAAATTTTATTAATTTATCAAAATGTAAAACAAAAATACAAGGAAAAGCAAAAATAGTGGTCAAATAAGGGAGGGAAAGGAGAAGAGAGAAATGTATAGAGTAGAGGGGACAAAGAAAAAAAATAGAAAATCAAACAGTTTGAAAGGGTACCAGGCAGCTCATATCATCATCTGTTTGTTAAATGTATATCGTGTTTCATTCAAGAGCTTGCGCAGAGTGCTCCATCCCCCCATTTTTCCCCATAATAAAAACTGAGCTGAGCGGGTTGATCAGCCAAAGTCACACTGTATGTTTCCACAGCCAAGGATTGATCTGAAGCAGCATCTCCCTCATATTAGTGCAGCAATCTAATCACTCCATCATATTAGTTCTAAGCAGTTCTCCCTGTCCAGATTTAGTACCCCAGACTGATGTAAATACAGGTACAACTATTCACTTACTGACCATTCGAAGTTACAATGGCACTGAAAGAGCTAGTAAAATTTGCTGTCCTCGATAACCTTTGTATTTGGTTTGCAACTTGGTGCAACTAGTCAGCATGATCTCTTTTTATATGTATTGTTTTTATGTTTATACGTTGTCCAGGAGCCAGGCATATTTCAAATTGAATATAGGTCTAATCCTAGTTGGGTATAGCATGGAATCTGTCCGGCTAAGCATATTTCTTGGTTAGAGTACAAAAATGGATTTTCATGCGTATCAGGATAATTTGTTTTCAAGAGTGGGCGGGGAGCATCTACAGTTAATCCAATATGCCTTTCATTTTCAACAGCCTATTTTTATTCCATCTGGTGACTGAAGCCTGAGATTCATCAGTAGTCACATTTTACACTCAAATGGAATACAGGGCCATATTCGAGCCTTCTGCAGCGTTGAATGTTGCTAAGCATTAAGCTTGTATGTCCCAAAAGATGCATTTTTTTCAAAGGGAAAAGTAACCTCATTCCTCTGCACAATCTATTGGAATAGGAGAAGAAAGGAGCAGTTTGGGCTGGAAATTGTTTCTACTTTTTTCCAATTTCTAGAGCAAATTTTAAATACAGTTTTCTGAATATTGGGGAGGAATGGTATTGTCTTGACAGATTGGGGAGGCTGACTCAGCTTGTATCTGTTGAGCATATTTTGTGTTCCAAATAGTATTAATTAAGCAATGAAATGATATCTAGGATTTGGTATGTATAACTTTTTTACATATGATATGGTTTACCTGATCTGATTCTTTTAGAGTTACATATTTACAATACATAATTCTTCCAAGAATGATTTTTTCTCTCTCATGTGCAGAATCAAATAAGCAAAGGAATTGAAAATATTTGGGAAAAAGAATTTTAGGAAAAAGAATTTTAACTGCAGTTATTCTAGCATGCTATGCTGAAGTAAAATAATCTTAAATTCCTTTCTGCTGTCGCAAAAAAAGGCATAATTACCTTTCCTTCTTTGCTGTTTGTCTTTTGTAATTCCTAAGTATCTAATCACGTGGACTAATAAAATTTGGTTGATTCTGTTTCTGTAATTCAATTAATATTATTGACTAACATTACTATATTGACTAATTAATTGGTGACCTTATTTATTTGAATGATGCATTTATGATCAGCCTGAAACAATGCCTGTCGATTTCATCCCAGCTCAATACTTGCTAAGCACGAATCATGCAGGAGAAGGAAGTTGGAGTGATGTGGAATGCTGTTTCACATGTGAAATTCCCCTTGGGTGGCGTCTTTGGATTTTCAAGAGTCCTGAAAAAGTCATGTTCCCCAGACTTTTATTGCCAGGACTTCTCTTTACTCTTAATATGGTTGACATATTTTTATTGTATTTACAGTACATATGCTTTAATTTGCAAGCTATGCTGGGGATTTAATTCCTCCCTAAAATACAAACCAGCTTTTTTTCTGCTAAGTTTTTTCTGCTAATGATTTCCTGTAGCAAATGGGAAGCAGAACACCCGGGCAACAAGAGTTCCTGCTTACACGGCCTTCCAGAAACTAGTTATAATTTCAGTATGGTAGGCCTCCATGGGCCTGGAATATAATGTTAATAATAATAATGTAGTTAGTCTTAATTCCTGTTGACTGATCTAATGCCAAATTCCTGGTCTAATCCCTTCCAATTTTCTTGGCAAGGTTTTTCAGAAGTGTCTTGCCATTGCCTTCTTCCTAAGGCTGAGAGTGAGTGACTGGCCGAGGTCACCCAACTGGTTTCACACCTAAAGCAGGACTAAAGTTGATAGCCTGGTGCCTTAACCACTACACCAAAGTGGCTCTCACAGACAAAATTATTATCACCACTATTGCTATCATGGTCTAGTGTAGTTGTTCTCAACCTGTGGTCCGTGGACCCCTGGGAGCAATGATGTCACGGGGTCCATGAAAGCTTGAAGAAATGTTATGATTTAAATATTAAATTAAGCCTTGGTGGTCTGTGTCCCTGGTCCGTGGCCACAAAAGGTATTTAAAGGGGGTCCATGGTGAGAACAACTAGTCTAGTGTAGTACCTGAGCCTAGTCTATATTATTTGGTTAGTGTACCTTTGGTAAGATGGGCAGTATAGTAATGTGATGAATATAATAAATGAAAAGATTGTATGAACCTAGAAAATGACTTAATTCGGTAACTAGGCTGAGTGTAGCACATGAACACAGCAATTACAAACTTGCCTTCCCTTTACGATTTAAGTACATTTTGATGGAAAGTCAATGCAATCTTCACAAACCTTTTACATTTATGGTGCAGCTGTGCCATAATAGAAAATTGTGGTTTAAACTATTAAAATGTTAATAGAATTGCAAGCTTTGATCTGTCTCTTGATGCGTACCTGCAGGCCAATGTGGGCTAAAAAAGGACATTCTTTGAAAAATATAAAGGAATTATATGTTCGTGCTATTTGTATTCACTGCTTTTTGATCCAGTGAGAGTGATACAATATATTATTAAATTTTTATCCTGAAACCTAGAACTCACCATCTCTTGATTTCTAGGTCATCATCTTCACCATTATATCACACTGGCTCCCTTATTTGGGCTATAATTCACTGCGTATTGCTATAATAATGTAAGTTTTTTTTTAATGAAATAGTTTGGTAATTTTGGATTATTTTGAAAGGTGTGTATTAAATTTAAGCAATTAAAATGTCCGTTTATTTGATCTGTTTTTAAGAAGCTAACTACTAATTGTACTAAGGTATCCAGATAATATAATTCTCAAGGTAGGTAATTAAATTGTGCTTAGGCAATCACTTGCTAACTTTGGCAGAGGGAATTGTACAGAAACAGTGCTAGCTATAGAACAGAATGGTACTGCTCTGTTAGAGAACTTTGCAGCTGGTTCTTGGACAAATTAAATGTGAAAGCAGAGAATTGGGTCAGGCAATCTAAGCCAAAAGACAAATGAAATGAATTTTCCTTTGTTTTACGACCTGCATTGATGAAAAGATGCTCATCCTAAAACTTGAAGTGAGATGCTAGACATGGTTACTCAGATGTAAGCCTCACTGAATAGCAAACTATTATATTCCACTGAGCCTATCAGGCCAACTTGATTGCAGTTTACGTATTGTCTATAATTTACATTCAGAAAAAACTAAAATAGTTTTAAATACTTTTAGTTTTTGGTAACAATGTTCTTTTGAAAAAGTATTCGAAAAGATCATTATGCTAAGTAAATAATTTATTTTGATGTCAACTGATTTGAATATAACTATTTTTTCTTTATTTTGAGCTATGCTTTCTTCTATAAATATAGCTGAGAAAAAAAATGATTTTTTTTCCTAAAACAGATTTACATAAATGTAGACATGTATACACATATTTATTAAATAAGTTGTTTTACATTTAACTGGGATGTACCAATTTGTTTTCTGGATTCCTTTTATATAAATATAACATAAAAACTGCTAAGGATTTGTAGAATCATGGAATAGGAATGTTCTTAGAGATGACTAAAGTATTAAGCCTTTGCTTCTCTTAATCCACACTGGCATTATAATAAATCTCTTACTTGCAGCTGGTAAATAGTAACCTAGCATTAGCCTCATTTCTGCGTTTGGATACAGATATACATTTATACACACACACACATGCACGCACAAACACACAATTTAGTTCACGGACAGCAGTCCTTTTTTCTCAGCTAATGGCTCATATGCTTCCACTCCGTGAAATAGTGATGGTGATTAGTAGTGGTTCAGACTGGAAAGAGAGAAGGAAAAAAAACATAATTTACATAAATGTAAAACATCAGGCAGTCTTGTTTTCCAGGAACTATTTCCAGTGGCAACTAATCAGAGGCTTTGCTGGCAGCATCACTGATTGCAATGATCACATGTTCCTAGCAGAAACCCTTAGTAAATAATAGGCAGCATCCATCTTCTTTGAGTGATATGTAGACAGTGGTGGTTTGGAACTGGCTAATCCTAGTCATGGCTCCAAGTAAGGGTTTAGTTTCTCATATTTTTTCATCACCATTAGTTAGAAGCATAATACACAGAAGTACATTCCATTATATATCCACATTGTTTCTTAGGCAGCAATCTTGCACACACCACACAAAGCTGTATCAAGATTTCAGCAATTAGGATACAGTGGGATCTCTTCAACCACTGGTTTAAGGGCACACCACAAGAGCCAACTGCCACTGTCTCCAAATGTTAATGATCTTGATAGAGAGCTTGAAAGCAGGAAGCAAAGACCTCTCCCTTCCTTCAGGAGGAAGGGAGAAACATGCCTAGTCATCATATTACTTTACAGAAAACAACTACCACCATAGAATTATGCAAAGCATTTCCTGAGTCACCTGGCAACCAAAGCAGCAGGCAACAATTAGACACATTTTTTTAATATTTTGACTTATTTTTCTCCGAAGATTCATCATTTGCAGGTGCTGCAGGAAATCTATTCAATTGGAATAGTTTGGCTTTTGTTCTTTTTTTCCCCTCCTGAAGGGATCCTCCAATCCCAGATTAAAATTAAAAAACCACACCCAATTAATTGAGACGAGTGCCTGCATTCAGGCACACCTGAGAAAATCAGGAGCAAAACTGCCTGGCTCCTAGAGAACTGATTGACCATTGTACTCCAACCCCCTTACAAGGGGATCTCTCCTTACATCCTTCTAAGTGCAACAATAGAAGGTAGTTTGGGCTGAAAGGATGCCTGGCTATGGGTGACCTTGAACCTGGATCTTCCTACTCGACCTAGACCAACATCCTAATCATCACAGCACAGAGGCCTATCTTTATTGTGCCAACTGAGAACTCACAAAAGCAAACTTCTCTTACATGGTTTCAATGGGAAATGCTTAAACCTGAAAACTCTTTGCAGCTAGTGCCTTTGTATATAAATCCACCGCTCATCTCATAACGTTCCACTTTTTCCTACAATCGTAAGTTAGGCAAGTCATGATGTCTTCTAATGAATTCTCAATGTGGCACCCAAAGTTTTATAGATCACTTTTAGGAAAGCTTGCTGCCAGGCAAACCTGGTGGCTTTTCAGCACCAGGTAAAGGGAACAAGGATGAATGGTGTATGCACACAGACCTTTGGATTATATAACAGTGCAAACTTTAGAAATGCCCTTTTGATCAGCTGCACACCATAGCATGTGGAGTGGTACCTTCTTCTAGTAAAGAAAGTGTAAGGCCCTTGAAATTAACAAGCAAGGGAAGAATTCAACATACGGGTTGTTGTTTTTTCAAAAAAAAATCCCTGGAAACATCACATGGCTAAAAGGAAGAATTTAACTCCAGTTGTGGGTGAGCTCTACTTAGATTCAAGAAGGAATCAATGATTTATGATAGAAATGCCTGTCCCAATTGTGCTCATAAGCTGAAGACGTGCTATACATTTTTTTAGGCAAATATGCATATAGCCAAAACAATCTTTCTCCAGTATTCTGACCGAGGAAGCAGCAGAGAACATATCTGACCACAACATTTCAACAGTCAGAAAATCAGCTCCAGCAACCAGAGAACATTTCTGGATCCCACCCTACTGCACACAGCTCATTAAGTAAACGTTAACATCCCAGCGTGAAATGGCTGACATACTTGGTTTCCAAAAACTGTTCCTTCACATTCAAAGAAATCTTGGATGTATTCCCAGTTTCTGGAAAATTCAAACTGCAGCTGCTTCAGGTTCAGACAACACAAATGTCCACAAAGCTTGATTAAAATGCAGCACTAAATTGGGGTGGATGTGGAAGTAAAGTTGTGGTACTTGCATGTTAATTAACTTTTTAACTTAACACATCTTGTCATGCAAAAACCTCCCTTAATAAAGAATCCAGAATGAGTTGTCAAGTACTTTAACAAATATTAGCACAGCAATACAGTATTTGTTTTAGTAGATCGATTGATCAAGTAATGTTGTTTTGTAATTTAATAAAGCTGTTTCTGCCTTGGAGGATGTATATAGAAATATTATTTATACAAACACTGCAAGGTTTTATTTTGGGGAAAAGGGGCGTTGTCTTACCTGAACGCCTTTTCTCAGCATGAGGATGGAGAATCCACCAATGGGTTTAGACTATCTTCCTGCCCAATGAGACTAAGTCTGTCAGAGTTGTTACGCCTCCTGCTGGGCTTGATGCTCCCAGACACGACGAAGGCGAAGCTGCTGACGACAGTCCGATGTGTTGACTCTCTTTGCCCCTGACACAGGACCTGATAGGCCTAAAGGGGACGGGCGTGGATTCTCCATCGTCATGCTGAGAAAAGGCGTTCAGGTAAGACAACGCCCCTTCTCCAGCATGAGGATGGAGAATCCACCAATGGGACATACCAAAGCTGTCCTGTCCCTATGGGAGGGAATCAGTCAGGACCTGTGTCCCACTGGATGACGCCACCTGCTGGAGTACTCTCCGGCCAAATGATGCCTCTGGAGAGGCGAATTTGTCCAGCCTGTAATGTCTCACAAACAGGGAAGGTGAGGACCAGGTCGCCGCCTTGCATATATCCCCAATGGGTGCCTGCGTTGCCCACGCTGCCGATGTAGCGGTGCTGCGGGTAGAGTGAGCGGTGATACGGCCTGGCAGCGACAGATGCTATGATTGATATGCTCTGGCAATGCAAGCCCTGATCCATCTGCCTATGGTAGAGGATGAGACCGTCCGCCCCATGGAAGAAGGCTGGAATGAGACAAAAAGCGCTTCCGATTTGCGAAAGGCTGAAGTTCTTTTAAGATAGTGGCGCAACGCCCTTCTAACGTCCAAGGTGTGCCACTAGCGTTCTAGATCGTGAGAAGGCTGGGGACAGAAGTTTGGTAGGACCACCTCCTGTGACCTGTGGAACAAGGAGTTCACCTTGCGGATAAAGGTCGGGTCCAGCCGGAGGACCACTCTATCGCTGTGAAAGATGCATAGATACTCTCTGACCGAGAGAGAAGCCAGTTCCGAGATGCGTCTAGCGGATGTGACAGCGACGAGAAAGGCCACCTTCATCGACAAGAACTGCAGTGAACAGGTCTTAATGGGCTCAAACGGTGATGAAGTAAGGGCCTGCAAGACCCGTGGGAGATCCCAAGAGGGATAATGATGAACCACGGGTGGTTTGGTGTTAAGTGCACCCTTGATAAAGGACTGCACCATCGGGTGCTGGGCAAGGGTGTCAGAGTGTCACACGTGAGCATTGTGGACAGAGCCACCACCTGCCAGCAGATGGTATTGGGCGATAAGCCCTTGTTGAGTCCCTCCAGTAAATACTCCAGGATTCTCGGGATCGTGGCAGCCGAGAGGTCGAGGTGGTTCCTTGAGCACCAACCATAGAAGTTTCTCCACGAGGAGTTGTATATTCTATTAGTGGAGGGGCGTCTGGAGGCCTGAATCAGGGAAATGACTCCCGCAGAATACGACTCTCGGGCTAGGAGCCGCCGTTCAAATGCCAGACGGCTAATTGGAGGCGCTGGGGTTCCGGGTGCTGTAGAGCCCCCTGGCTGAGAGCCACCTGTTTTGGAGGAATCCTCCACTGTGGGGAGATGGAAAGACCCACGAGGTCGGCAAACCACGGCCGTCTCGGCCAATGTGGAGCAACTACTATCACCTCCGCCCGTTCCTGTAGTATCTTCCGGATTAGGGCCGGGAGCAGGGGAAGAGGGGGAAAAGCATACAGTAGACCCTGGGGCCATGGGCTGCGGAGTGCGTCCGTCCGCTCTGCCCAGGGAGATGGAAACCTGGAGAAGAACCTCGGGAGCTGGGCATTCGCCGGTGAGGCGAATAAGTCCAACACCGGGAGTCCGAACCTCTCCGAGATTTCCCTGAACAGGTCAGGATGCAGGTGCCACTCGGAGTGGTCCACTGGTGACCGGCTCAGCGAGTCCGCCTGCTGGTTTGCCTCTCCCGATATGTGCTCCGCCCTGAGGGAGGAGAGATTGGTCTCTGCCCAAGTACCTAGTGACTGGGCATCGGCCATAAGGGCCTTGGACCGAGTGCCCCCCTGCCGGTTGACGTGGGCCTTTGCTGCCACGTTGTCCATGAGCACTAGGACATGTCGTCCCGTCACCTTGTCGCTGAAGCATAACAGTGCCAGATGTATGGCTCTGAGCTCCAGCCAATTTATATTGTGGCTGAGGTCCGCATGTGACCATCGTCCCTGTGCTAAGTGAGAGCCTAGGTGTGCTCCCCAGCCAAACAGACTGGCGTCGGTTGTTAAAGTGAGTCTGTCCGGTTCCTTGAATAAGGAGCCCCTGGCTACAGCTGGGGATGTCCACCACCGAAAGGAGTCCAGGACTCGGGACGTAACCCTGACCCTCTGGACGGATGCACTGGTGCCCTGCCTCTGGTACGGGAGTAAGAACCACTGGAGGGTTCTGAAGTGTAGTCTGGACCATGGTACTATTCCCATGCAAGAGACCATCTTGCCTAGTAGTTGGGAAAGTGAGGCCAGTGTGACTGTCCGCTCCCTTCGCACCTGTCTGATCAGGGAACGAATACTGTCCCGGCGTTCCGGGGACAGGTAGACCATACAGAGGTCGGTCTCTATAATCGCTCGTAGGTGAAGGATGCGATTTGAGGGCTCTGTTAGGCTCTTCCGGAAGTTGACTGAAAAGCCGTGGGTCTGAAGGGTCCGGACGGTTAAGTTCAGGTCCGACCGGGCCTGCTGTAGGGAGGAGAACAGGATAAGGATGTCGTCCAGGTAACATTGGACCCGGATGGGGATTAGTCTTAGGTGGGCGACCAGTGCTGCCAGGATCTTTGTGAATACTCTCGGGGCGGACGATAGTCCGAATGGTAGGTCTCTGTACTGGTAGTGGTGGGACCCATAACAGAACCTGAGGAACCTCCGATGGTCGGGGAAGATGGGAACATGGAGATACGCCTCCGTGAGATCGATGGAGGTGAGGAAATCATGCCTTCTGATGCTGGCCAGAATGGACTGTAGTGTCTGCATCTTGAATCTTTGTAGACCAGATGAGAGCTCAGTCCCTTCAGATCGAGGATTGCTCTCCACCCCCCCGAAGGCTTTGGGACCACAAAGAGGATGGAATAGAACCCCCGATGTGTTTGGCCATCTGGCACCGGCTCGATGGCCCTGATTTCCAACAAATGGTGAATGGCCTCTGTCATGAGTTTTATTTTGGCCGGGCTTCTTGGGGTAGGGCAAGATATGAAGCGGTCCTGTGGCCGTGACAGAAACTCTAGGATGAGGCCTCGCCTGATGGTATTGAGCACCCAGGTGTCTGTAGTGGTGGCCTCCCATTCCTGCGTGAAAGAGGAGAGTTTGCCGCCAATGGGGAGGTCCGTCTTTGAGTCATTTGTTTCTTCTAAAGGGACGGCGTCCCACGCCCCGAAAGGGCCGCTTGTTCTGGAATTGTTGTCTAGGCCTGGGAGCTGGACGGTCCGGCTGACGGCCTGGCCTGGGGAAAAAGGGACGAGACGAAGGAGCCCACTCTGTTCCCGACCCCTGACGGAAGGGTGGCCTCCGCGGGTATGGGGAGGATCGCTTGTCTGGCCTTCTGTTGAGGTGGGCCAACACCTTGCGCTTGTCCCTATTTTCCACTAGATAAGGGTCTAGTGCTTCTCCAAAGAGGTGCCCGTCCCTTTAGGGAGTGGTTGCCAGGCGCCACTTAAATTTTAGATCTGCTCGCCATTGTCTCAGCCATAAGAGTCTGCGGGCAGCAATGTTAGCGGCTATGGACCTTGATGAGAACCTGGCAGCGTGATGTGTCCGCCATGTATTCTGCTGTGGCCACTAACTTACCCAGATTCTGATGGGCACGAACCTGATCCGGGGGAATCATGGCCTGGAGCTCCCTGAGCCAGAGGATGGATGTCCTGGCGAAGAAGGAGGTAGATGTGGACGCTTTCACTGACCATGCCGATGCTAGGTGAGACCTGCGCAAGGAGAATTCCGATTTCTTATCCTCCGCTCTCAAGGCCTCAGCCAAATCACCTGGCACGGTGGAGGCAGAAAGAATAGGTGTTAGTGATTCGTCCACTTTCGGAAGCTCCAGGAGGGCCGGGGCGACAGTAGTTTCCTGTCTGTTCCCCCTACTGCTGGGAGAGTGCCCGGATCCCATTGTTTGCGTATGGTGTCCAGGAAAAATGGGGGGCAAGGGATGTGCCTCTCCGTAACAGTAGGTTCGGAGAAGAGCGGCTTTGGTGGAGGGAGCCAGCTGTGCTTCCTGCTCGGGGCTAATATTGGCCGATGTAGTGGCCTTTAGCAGGAGCGACTTTGACCAGGGTCAAAGGCCAACGAAGGGAGAGGGGTCTGGAGCCGACTCCTCATCTTCTGACAATTGGAAAACCGCCGACCCGTACTCCTCGGAACCTGAGTCCTGTGCTTAGGAGGAGTGATCAGAATACACGGATTCCGGATATTCCGGAATTGCCGCCCGTGATTGAGGTGGGACCGTGGATGAGATCAGTTCCGGCCTGGGATTTTGGTAAAAGGAGGAGGCCATGCCCTGGGCATATGCCTGGGTGAGTAACGCCTGGAGCTGTTTGGGGGCCACCCCTTGCGTCTCAGGGGGACGAAGTCCAGCCGCTGTGGGCGTGAATGTGGCCTCAGGGGCCGGTTGAACCCTGGCCGGGAAAGCCAATACTTGGGGGCTTGACCCCCGATCAGTACACAGAGCAGCGCCCTGCACTGTTGGGCATTGCGGGGACCAGGCCCGCTGGGCTGGTGGGCCAGGCAGGCCGAACAGCGGGCTAAGGAGTGAGCTCTCGAGGGGCCGGGGATACCTGGTCCCCTTCATTTAGCCGTTGTGCCCTGGAGAACTGCTTTTCGAGAGCAGTATGTCTCCTGCTAGCCTCCTTTTCAGCGGCCTTAAGAGCTCCTCTTGGCAGAGATGGCCTTGGCTTTGGCCTTCGCCTTTATCTTCCCTGCTGCCTCCAATTTGGAGGACTTACGCTTCCCTGAAATGGGAGTGCCGGGAGCGCCCTGCGCAGACTGAGAAACTGCACTGTCAGCCATTATAAACGGTGGCCAGAGGCCTTGGTGTCTCTGGAGCAGGAGCGAAGCACCGGACTGATGGTGCAAGAGAGGATGATGACAGCAAATGCTCCGGGCAGCAATTGGCTTAATCGCCCTTGCGCCCCTTTAAGGCTCCCAGTGGCTGACAATGCCCAATGGCGCACTGTGGCGCGTGGACCGGGCGTCAAGTAGCGGTCAGGCAGGAGGGCGCCTGCCCCAATTGTATCTCTCAGTGGCGGTTGGACTGCAATCGGCGAGTGCCGGCACGCACTTTGGCCGATCAGTGGCGGCAATCACCGTGGTGATATGTGCCTGCGCACTCTCCTTATGGTGGCGGCAATCACCTGAGTGATCTGTGCCTGCACACAAAGCCTATGAGACTTAGTCTCATTGGGCAGGAAGATAGTCTAAACCCATTGGTGGATTCTCCATCCTCATGCTGGAGAAGGTAGCAAACAAAAAAAATTGGTAAAGGTGTTTTGGCATACTTTGCATTTCTCCCCTTGAGATTCTGTCTTCCTCACTTGTATGTATGCATGTCTATACATATGTTTATTTGCAGAACAAACATGCCCTTTTTTTGTAATCAATATGCTTGAGGGAAAACTCTGGAAACTCAGAAGTTCTGAGATGTTCATATATTTTTTTCCAGTCAGAAAAACCTTTTGGGTTCTTCCACATATTTGGAATTTTGAGTTAATCTAGTTTCACCAAATGACTGACATAGTAGATAAGTCAAATAATGGACATACATCTACACATATGTATGTACAATATATATGAAAAACCAACAGTTGAAATTGTTCCTTAGCCAAACAAAACACTGGTCTGGGGCCATTAACATTTTTATTTCTCAAGGATCAATTTAGGGATTACATAGGCTGAGGGACATGCTCACATACAGTAATCTACACTCAGCATAACAAAATTGGCAAAAGTGAAGGGGGTCTGAATACTTTCTGAATGCACTGTAGATAATGCAAGGCAATGCAGATACTTCAAAGATTTTTCAACTTTTCCCTTTAAAGGGATTTTTAAAAAGATGAAATAAGAGTCTGATGGGCACAACAGTGTTTATTTGAAGCTTCAGTAGTTCCTCCAATACATTTTCTTATGCTTAAACATTTAACCTGAATTTCATAATGTCAGAGGTTGTGCAGGGTTTTCTCCTTAAAGTCTAGCTATTTGACTTGCTTCCCAGCTGTGGTGCCACTACCTAAGAACAAGTTATTTATAGATAAACATTATCTTCTTGCTACAGTTATCTGTAGCAAGAAGTATCTGTCATGATGTAAACAATATCCACTTCAAAATATAAGCCACCCCTGCAATTTTAGTCTTTTTGCTGTTATGTAATCAAGATCACATTAGAAATCTATAGCTTATTTTTAGTATATGCTTTCTAACAAACGTATTTTAAAAGAATTGATATTTTACTACTGCATTTTAGGAAGAAACAAATTAAAGATTTTTTTTAGTCCAAGAGCCAACAATATATTGAAGCAACTGAAAACAGAAATAACTATGATTATTTTAGAATGTCCATCTGTTAGCAAAATTCCTTTCACATTTTAGTAATTACAAATTACCAGGCAACCCATGATCTATTGGGTCATTTCAGACATACTTCCTTACCTAAAAAGAGAAGGAGAATGACCATAGGTAGGGAAAAAAGCAGAACAACTTCCGAATTCCTGCTGGCTTCCCCTTTGACTTTCCTTGTGGGAAGCCAGCAAGGAGCATTGGGAATAATGATCACTTGACTATGGCTGACTGCGGCAGCATGGCAGTGCTGAAGTGGCCACTATTATGCCAAATTTCATTCCCATGGAATTAATGGGTCCTGGATTTTGGACTCATTCTTTAAGTTAGCATACCCCATTAGAGGTATGTTGATTCAAAAGCTGTTGCCACGTGATGCACTGTATTGCCCAATTGAAGGTTATAGACCAGGGGTGTCAAACTCGCGACGTCATGTGACATCGCGCAACGTATCGGGCCGGTTTTGCCATTGCCAGCAATGGAGTGGGCGTGGCTTCCGGATGACGCGTCCGGCCCGCGGGCTGGCAGTTTGACACCCCTGTTATAGACAGACTGGAATGTTTTAATAATATGTAGCTAGCACACACATTGTGCATTCTTCATATTTCATCTTTAAAGCAACCAAGTCTGAACTCATTTCAGAGAAGGCTGTTCAGGGTTTTCATCAGAGAAAGAGCATGAATTCAGCTCACTTAAGAACAATATCCATGTCAAACAATTGATTAAACTTCTACAATATAAGTAACTTTTGAAAACCTTTAAATATTACCTTAATTAATTGGTTTTAAAATAAACAATTTTACACCAGTGTTTCTGTGGGAACAAAGCAATTTGACATATACCCCTCAGTTTTTCAGTCGTTTTAAACCTTCTAGTAAGCAAAATCAGATTGCTGTGTGTTATGTTATAACCAAATAGGGGGAAAAACAGACGTAATACATGATTTTGTTGAAGTATTTATTGAAAGTGTACAAGTTCCATAAAGGTGAGGAAAACATTTTTTGTAAAAAAATTCAATAAAATTTCTTGTTGACATATTGTACATCAATCATTAAAATAAAAACAATAGAAAAACAAATGCCCAAACACACCAGTGTGCACTGAGAAGAAAAATTTTAAAAAATCTTACATATTCAAACATAATTGGCCTTTGCAATTATAGCACATAGCCGTTAACACCTTTATCGTTAGTACTGGCTCTAGCAAGAAAAGATGAACCTGGAAGGAAAATACACCCCATACTACTGGCAGTGAACTGCTGTAAAGAGGTTACTTATACAATATTTAGGTAGAACTAGAGTGGGAGGAAAGATACAACTTCATAAACATTTTATTGGCATTTGAACGTATCTATAGCTAAACAAAATGAGGAAACCAGAACTCATAAAAACATTCCTGCTCACTAACTCCTGTTTGAAAATTAGCTATTCATGTGTGTGAGAGAGACAGGAAGTCAGAGAGAGTAATTTGATCTTTTTGATGTTTTTTGATATTCTATGTATGACCTCAATTAGCCACAACTGTAGTTGAATACAGTTTTATGCTGAAGCACGTACTATAAAGCATAAAAATCTTCAAACTTGCTGTCTAGTCAAATGGTGCAGCTACCTTCACGTGAAAATCAATCACAAAACTTCTCTATAGGATCCAGTTTCAGGTCACCAATAGCTTACATAAGCAGACAACCATTTCATCAGAAATAATGCTTTTTTTTCTAACAAAGAATTACGATGACTAGCATTGGTGCAAACTGAAGTAAAAAAAAGCAGCAACTTATGTTGTAAGCATTAAGCATAGATGCAATTCGTTACAGGTAGTCCCTGACTTACAACCATTCAACGACCATTTGGTTACAACAGCACTGAGAAAAGTGACTTATGACTGTTTTTCACACTTATGACTACTGTAGCATCTCTATGGTCATGTGACTGGCATATATTTATGACCGCTGCAGTGTCCTGGGTCATATGAGAATTTTTTGTGACCCTCTGACAAGCAAAGTCAGTGGGGGGCCCAGATTCACTTAACAACTGTGTTACTAACTTAACAACTGCAGCAATTCACTTAACAATTGTGGCAAGAAAGCTCGTAAAATGGGGCAAAACGTAACTTAAGTCTTGCTTAGCAATGGAAATTTTGGACTCAATTGTGGTCGTAAGTTGAGGAATACCTGCACTGTTCTCCAAGGCCTTTGCAGGGCAGAACTTTGCTATCTGTATTATTTAAAGTACTCCCCTGCCTTAGAGTAACAAACAAATCACCAAGGCAAAATTCAATGCTATCCTTAAGACTTCTCATTAAGGTTTCCTCTTTTCCCTAAATGCACTCCAAAAACATGAACAGAATATTATCAGGGTGTACAAAGCAATATCAAGGGATTTTTGTTCTCCATATAATTGTTTATTCTGTTGGTGGTGGAAATCAACTATATACTACACTCCAGAGCAGGCCTATTGATGAATTTTGATCTGGCAAGAATCCCTTTTTCTCTTATCTTTTATAACCAATGTGTAGAAAAAAGTCAGCAAATATGTATTATTTAGTCAGTTCTTAATAATGCATTTCTTGTCATATGCTACACTGAACGTGATTATAAATCAGTTGAAGACATTGGATTTTTAATGTCTTCACATAAGTTACATTACTATGTTGTAATTTCTATTTCCAAATACAGGATACAATAATTTTATTCTTTTGAGAGAGATTTCAGGAATCTTTGCCAAATGACCACTTCTGTTCAATTTGCATGTCAGCAAACAGCTTCTATATTAAACAGGCCATTATTTTTCTGTCTTTTTCCTGATTTTCAACTCCAAAAACTTGCAACTCATGCAGTAGACATTTTTAACTAACTTGCAAAGAGGCACAGTGATAAAGAAAGAAGTATGTCTTTCTTTGTGTGTTGTTCATTGAATCTCATTTTGCCATCTGAAACCTGTCCTCAACTTTGGGTAATCTGTTTTGCTTTCTTTCATTTTCCCAATTTTTTTTCCTCCCCTTCTCTCAAATGTTGCTGCTTCTCTACACGTTGGGTGAAAATAAGATGTACTCCCCTATGATTGGAAGTAGGGAATATTGGCAGCTCTCGGACAAAAGAGATCAAGGGCAAGGGTACATGAAGAACACTCCGTTCCACTTTGGTGACTGCCTTTAGGAATAAGAGGAATTATCCTTTCTCATTTTTTCAAATAGATAATAGGCCTCATGAACGATTAACCATGAATCATAAAAGGCAAAGAAATCATGTTCTTTCTCAAACCAACTCCTGGAAAATGCTTCTCAACAATCTCCCAAGTTCTTTAGCTGCATTTGGAAGAGAGAGAATGCTTCGAGCTCTCCAGGTGACTTGGAAGTACAATGCCTCTGACTGTGGAAAAGAGTCCGACTTCTCTGCCTTGCTTTTACAAATTTCCTTGTACTTTTATCATTCCTACCTCTCTTGAAATTATTAGCTTAAATGCTTGCATACCACAGAAGGGCAACTTACCACACAGACAGCTAAGATGAGGTTTGAAGAAACATAAAAACTGCCATTCTAAACAAAAACTATGCTTGCTATGAACTAACATCTCGTGGCTGCAAATCAATTGAGTCCTCTCACTGCATAAAAATGGAAATATTTTAATCAAGCCCTTGCTGGTTATGATATACAAATCCTCAATTTATTACAATCACAGGGGCTAAATAAATTCTGTTCTCTTAATAAAAGTTGAAGTGTCAGTTTTTTAAATGTGCATTTGAAGGCCAGCCTCAAATGTCTTGAGAGTCATTTACTACTAACACTTGTTCTGGCATCAATGAGGACAGTAAAAATCATGTTTAAAAGACTTCAATATATTCAACTTGAACACACCTTACACAGATTCATGAAAACAAAGTGTTTTGGGTTCAAAGACCCACTATTTTTCATTACTCCTAATTGCAATTTGGCCCTTTAATATTTCCACAAATCCCCTGAAGGATTTGACACAATCTGTCAAATCTAAACTGCTCCTTAACATGAAACAACAGGAGTTGATATAGATAAAGTGCAGATATCCTTTTGCACAAATATATCCAACTCTCTTGTTTCATAAAGCTGGAGCCTTAAACATTTTGAGAATGCACATATGTGTTTAGCAGTAAAAGAGGCTTCACATTGTTTGAGCAATGCCTTTTTTTTTTTGCAAGATACTGTTCTCTCACACAACCTACATCTGCTTTAAACTAAAATTAAAGTCAAGTAAGAAATACTTAGCTCTCCCATTATAAATGTTTCATACAGTAAATCTAGATGACCCACAAATTTAAGACTGTGGAATGGGTGTAAGACTATTTTGCTCTGCTAAAATATCTGAATACAGAATAAAACAAAAATAAAAATAAAGCAATACAATATAGGATCGAAATACAACAGCAATCAAATAATACTTTAAAAAGACTTCCACAAGAATAGTGTTGTCTGTCCAGCCCTTTCATGCATTTGCTTGGACCGGTGGAGAGAAAACAGACCTGGGCATATAACATCATCTCTACTCTCACAAACCTCCATATGTTCAGAAAAAAAGTTGAAGAGCTCTATTCTGGTACATTCATGTACCATAAAAGCAAATACTGCTCCTCACTTGCTTTAGGAATGGACTACAGCAGAATGCAGAATCACATTAACAACATACATGATCTTGCATGCAAGACCAGCTATCTTTCAGAGCCTCTACTGGTATGTCAGGCTGGAGAAAGTTGGCAGAGGAGGGGGCTCTATAAGTGCAGTCTCCTCTCTCCCCTCCATGCATTCAGGAAATACGAGAAGAGGGCTTCTGTGGCAGCAAATGCAAAAAAAAGTGTTTTGGTACCTTAAAAATGAACAGCTCTATTATAGCATTAGTGTTTCTGCATCAGAACCTATGTTGTTAAGTGGACAAAGCAACCATCTACCTGGGTAAGTCAAAATGCAAGTTTTT
Organism: Azemiops feae; assembly: GCA_023970755.1. NCBI lineage: Eukaryota > Metazoa > Chordata > Lepidosauria > Squamata > Viperidae > Azemiops > Azemiops feae. Next base: position 1,184,713 of record JALGBA010000497.1, on the reverse strand, counting down.
ACTCAGTTGATTATTTTTAACAAGAACCAAGAGGCCAAACAATGTAGGAGTAATTATTTAAAATATTGTATTATTAAGGCAGCAAAACAAATGGAAGATCCACTTGAGGTGGATGTGGTCCATTTCCAAGTAACACTGCATCAAAAACATGCTGATGCTGCTATGTCTGTTTATCTGCCAGTCTGGAATAGGTTACACACTGCTATGATACTTTTGTTTACTTAAAGATACCAGAATATATTGCTTTCTAAATGTAACTTCTTTCTAACTATTCCCCCAACTGCTCTATCTTGTGCCATTTAATCAGCTTGGTAAATACACTTTTCTATCCATATTAGCTCAGACCCTTTCACAAGCAAACGTAACAACAGAAATTTCTTATCTTCGATTCTTCCATAAGTATAGTTCATTTTTTTAAAAAAGCACTAAAAATGAAATGGGCCACATCAATGAAAGCATAAAAAGATTCTTAGCTTAACACCCTAACAATATTGCTACTCCAAAAGGAGACATGTCCATTGAAATAAATTGCTTCAACAATATCATGCCCGACAAACTATTACCCTCAACAGACCCACAAAACAGTACTTTGACAAGCAAAAACCACCATGCATGCATGGCCCTTTTAAGATCATATGACTACAGGGTTTATATAGTATAGTGGCAAGACATGATAGAATCAGGTATATATGCCAAAGGCAATTCAAGATTTTGACAGTAACATAAAAAACTAAGTTGTCCCAAGAGGCACCGTTGTGACAGTTAGTTGGCGTTCTGGGGAAAAAAGGATGGAAACATGTCCTGAAATACATTAGAAATAAATCATGACATGATTAGCTGAAGTGCACTAAAATGCTATTTTCAGACAAGAAATTCCACACATGTGCTTTTCCCCCCTTCCCCTGCCCTTCAGCATGTGACAATATTGCTTTTCTTCTTTGTCTGAACGATGTTACACTAATCTGGGAAAAGGAGCAATGTCAGCTGGTCTTATGACAGAATACTGAAAAAGTTTCAATCCATTGGTCCCAGTGAAAAAGATGTAGCAAGAAAAGTGCAATTATCCTTATGAAATTTAAAAAAAAAATGCACATTTGTAAATACTATCTTCATATGAATTAATGATTTCCTTTTTTTCTCTCTCCTGAAAACAGATATTCTGCTAAGAAAAGTTGGGATGTCTTTTTCATTGTTCAAACTCAAAAGTTTACACTGAAACGTAAAGTATCAGAAAAAAAAAAAAATGGTCCCTCCAGTTGTGAGGAATTGTGGAGATCTCCCTTCTTTGTGGTACCAAAGCAGCATGCTCAGAGTCTGCACCTGAACCATCCCAAGACAAATGCAGTTGGCTCTCGGCTGCTCCTTTTTTCCTAGATCTCACAGGAGGCTGGCGTTCATGGCATGGTGTATATGATACTACCTATGACCTGTTTATGGAACGGTCATCTGTTGTGATATAGAGAGATGTCATCTGGAAAGTTTAATCACAGCTGTTTCCATAACCGCCCCCCCCCTCCCCCAAATAGCAACACGGAGCTTATCCTTCAGTTTCTTCACTATGTCCTGACTGCTGGAGCACAGACATCTGTGATATTACTTTGCTCGTTCCACGAGAGAGCCGCTCCTGGTCTGTGTTTGCTGAGAGGGAGGCCATGGAAAGAGGTTGCAGCAGCGTGGGGGTCATGCCAGTCGTGACGGTCAGATTATGAGTAGCACCTTTGAGTGTAAGATCTTGTGTGGGAAGAAGGGGCTTGAGAATGCTGACAAGGCAGAAGGCAGAGCCACTTTTAGGAATAAAGTTAACTTTATTCTTGTCAGGACAATAAAAGGCTGGAATTTCATGCAAAGGTTTTGGCCTACAAACAGAAAAACAACACCACAGGGTGTTAACATTTGGAAGTTAAAGATTAACAAAGGCTGCAAGGAATTATCTAAAGTTTATGGTATGTTGTACAACATAGCAAGAAATACTTTTCTCTTTTTGTCCCAACTAAATGAGAGTTGTCCACAAACGGGGGGGGGGGGGAGGGAAATACTGCCACATACAGTAGCAATTTTATCTCCAAGTCTGATTATTTATAAAGCAGTCAAAACATGTCGGCACACCTATTATACAGTAGGTAGTCCTCCATTTACTACCACAATTGGGACCAGAAGTTTTGCTGCTAAGTGATGCAATGGTGCAGTGCAAAATCACAGCATCTCAGGAAGCCCCAATAGCGTGACACAAAGCCTCAGCATTCTGGGAAGCCCCAACAGCACCGCTGCCCAAGCCCAATTACCCTTGCCACCCTGCCTTTCGAAGCCCCTGCCGCCCTGTCTGCCACCTCCCAGCTAACCTTTGCTATCTTCTTGCTCCTGCTGCTGACAACGCACGCCTGCCCTGGCTTTTTACAAGGCAGCTACTGGCTATGTCAGGCATCTTCCCCAGGTCTCATGAGGAAACTGCTGTGCATGACCTTGGGAAGAAAGCCTTAGTGCAGCCCAGCAGCTGCCTTGTGAAGGGCCAGGCCAAGTATGGTTGGTCAGTAGCAGGAGCAAGATGGCAAAGATCAGTTAGGCTGACAGGGGCTGAAGAACGTAGGAGCCAAAAAAGGCATAGATGAGAGGGAGATAGGTGAGGAGTGAGTTGAAGCACCACTGCAGTCATAAATGTGGGAAGGCTGATCAATTTTTGATCACACAACCATGGGAATGCTGCAATGGTTCTACTTCAAGGACCAGTTATAATGGGTGCTGAATGAATTGTCATTAAGTTGAGGACTACTTTTATCTAAGGACCAGTCTCTTTTTCCTCTCTAACCCTAAAGAAGCCAAAGTTGGCTACCCTTGATTCTATCATATCTGGAAGCATCAGATATCTTATTCTTAGTTGTCATCTTTTTATTGGGCCACAGCCTCCCAAAGAAAGTGCACACAGAAAGCTCTGCATTGACACTTTAAATCCAATGGGGTATGGTTCCTTGACAACTTTCAGGTGTGTGGATTTCAAAATCCCAGAAATCAATGGGCCATTGATGAGAATTCTGGGGGCTGATGTACACATACCTGGAAGTTGCCAAAATGGGAAACATTGCTTTAGGTTTTCAGCAGATCTCAAAAAAAGGGGAAACATTCAAAAGACATTTTGTCAATACATTTCTGCAAAATGCATATGAATAGGAAGGGGGAATGATCCCTGTTTTCTCAAAAGTGGTCTAGGAACAGCTTTAAATAATTATAACCCTCCCCAAAACAAACACAAAGCTACATGTATAGATATGTCCTCCTTTACCCCAAAAAGTAAGAAACATTCAGCATAAAGCTATACCACCAAAGTTCAGAAACCAGGCGCCTAGTGAAATATTATGATTCAAAAAATTATGAAGATCATAGCAACTTACAAGCTTTCCTCAAAAACTTTGACTTTCTCACAGCCTTCAGGAGGTTCACGTTTGAACATATAGCTGTTGTTGGGCTTTGGTGATGTAGCATATTTGGGCAGAGGAGAATTGTTTCCATTCTCTGTAGTGAGCAAAGTGCCAGTTATATATATACAAACACACACACACATATATATATATTGCAACATGCATGAGATTATTTTTGCATTTCTCATACTCCTTGATTAACAATGTTAAAAGGCAAACAAAAGCCTGATCACCTGGCATAAAGCAGTTTCTTACTGTCTGCATGGTTTTTGCTATACAAAGATAAGCAATCTGGTACTCTCCAGATGTTTTGGATGATCACTTAAATAATTCCTGATCATTAGTCAAGTTTGGACTGCTGAAAAGCACAGACCTACCGGCTGACCTATGTAGGCATTTTGCTCATCAACATGTAACAGCTGAACTATTACCTCTGGCAGCATTTAACCCTACAGCTAAACCAGGGGTAGGCAACCTTGGCTCTTTTATGACTCGTGGACTTCAACTCCCAGAATTCCTGAGCCAGCATGGCTGGCTCAGGAATTCTGGGAGTTGAAGTCCACGAGTCATAAAAGAGCCAAGGTTGCCTACCCCTGAGCTAAACAAAGGCATAGCTATCCAGGTGGCAGACATTGATTCATTTGCTTTAAAAAATGTGATTTAAGTTACAATTTTCTATGACCCCTCCATCTCCCTTCTTCACCTCGAGTCTACTTAGATATGTATATGCATGTTAAGTAAAAACAAATCAAAACAATCAACTCCCTATATGAATTATTTTTAAACATTTATATACCTCCATTAAGTACAAAGAAAACATAAAATTAAACTGGTAGGCAACAGAAAACGATTACCCCCAAAACCCCAACTAAAATAATACAACTTTTCCCACTTGTAATAATGAAGAAGAAACTATTCCCCCATTTCTCCCCCCCCCCCAAATGAAAAAAGTAGTTCTGTTAGCCCACAAGATCCTGTGCTTAAAACTTTCAGCACAGGAAACTGGAAACATTTTAAAAAGTGGTTTATGATATGGCTCAAAGTTGAGCTTCCCTTTGGCAGGTGATAAAATACCTTTGCCTGCACTGACAAAAGAATCTGTGAATTTTGGCCTGTAACTCAAATACCCAGGAAACAAACAAGGTTTCTTAATTGAAGGGTTAGTCCTAGAGCTTCCCCTCTAAGGAAAGCATTGGAACACTTTTCAGGAAATACCTTTATCTCTGGGGTCCATAAGCAGGTCATCTGCCGAGCAAGGGCTCTCCTCACTGCCCTCATTGGAGATAGCAAGGAAGGAGCTAGGGGAAATGGACTGAGATCGGCTGCTGTTGTTACTGCCTTTCTCTGCTCCACCTGGAGTCTGTGTGTCAATGCTGCGAGTACTGCTGCTACGCTGCACTAAAGGAGGTGGCGCTCGATGCCCATCTGGAATATCTTGTGGCTGTCGAACAAAAACATATTACATACCTCTTACACACCACACACTATTAATCTTGTCTGGTGACTTTAATAAAATGAAAAATAAAGACAATTTTATTGCTTTGCCAATAAAAGCTCTTCAACTGAAAATCAGTTATTCTTCAGGTTCCCCCCCCCCCCGAAAAAAAAAAGGAAACCCAACTAAATATAAGAAGGATTGGGAGTCTCATAAAGAAGCCCTTCAGAGCTTTAGAGCTTCAATTCATGCACATATGCAACCACTGTTCCTCCTTATGTTCCACAAGAAAACAAGGCTCAATGTAAGTGGGTTAACTAGAAATAAAGGCCTAATTTTGCTTTAAGATTCTGTTATTACTGACATTAATACAGTTCCCAAGTTTAGACAAGAAGAACTATGATTTCAGAGAAATCCAGATTAAAGGGTAAAGCTAACATGAAGCGGGGTAGTGATAAGAAACTGGTACGTAGGCATGATGCTCATTCCTGGCTTTGTCTATAGATGCTGAATGTCATAATTCTAAATATTATATTTTTCCCAGACAGGTCTTGATGTAACCGTTCCAAGATGGTAGCTTCTCTTTCATACTCCATATGCTCCATACACCAAGGTATGCTTATGTATAGGCATGATGGACTCAGCTCTCCTTATCTGAAGGCCTGTTTGAGTACAAATATACTCACAATAAGTTGTTCCTCTTTCTCTCCAGTCTCTTTTATGATTATTTCAATCTCCTGATTCAGCCCTTCTATGCTATTACGGAAACGGGATCCACTTGACTTAGCTATTGGTATCACAGGAACCAGCATGCTCTTTGGGACTGGAGCCTGAAAACCCAACAGAGGTAAAAGAAAATCAGGGTTATATCATATAATTTAGAAAAGAAAATCAAATTATCTATAAGATTTTATTATAATAACAAAATGCATCTGGTTTATTTGGAGAATTTTAGATGACATGTATAATTTTATTATTGTACATTTTTGTATTTATAATCTTTGTTCCTTGAATTCTGTATAGAAGTGTGGATACATAAAAGTATCCATACTACATTCAATTGATCTGTTGTATTCAAGCCACCGTTCTGGTACAGATGCCCAGCAGGAAGGACCCAACAATGAAAATATTAATTTTTAAAATGGGTGCTCAGTTGTTTTCAGAATCAGAAGTAGAAATATGAAGAGGGAGTGAAAATACCTCTCAGGTTAGTGCTTCAAAAAGTTTTGGAACAGATAAATAGCAAACATAACAGTCAATTTAATTCAGAAATTTCAGTTTAATTTCAATTTAGTTTCAGTTTCATGAAATGAAAATACTCGATGAAAATGTTCTGCTTCTCCATCAGCACTTTCATAGCATCTACAGTTTCAGTTCTTTTGTTATGGGGATGCAAGATACACAATATCATAATGTGCATTATGAAGAATTAATCTGCAATTTAGCCTGAATTACAGAGTTTGGTTTGGGAATTTCAACCCAAATTTATATATTTCTGTCAAAGGTGTAAAGTATCTGCTGGAGGCTCAAAAGAAGCATCGATCTGAGTGAAGCAACCAGTTGTCAAGACTTAAAACAGAATTGTTCTACTTCTTTTACTTACTTTGTTAATACACCACCTATCAAGAAATGATAGCCCGGACAGAATTCAACTATTAACTCTTTTCCAAACTATAAAATACAGTGGGGTCCTTGGTGCTCTCTGAGCTTGGTTGTCACAATGAGAAGTCAAAGCCAAGAAAGACAAAAATCTCAGGAAAAAAATTAACAAAGCTTCAGGGAACGGTTGGAAGAAGCACTATTACAATTGCGAATGTAGAGACTTTGAAGACGGAAACAGACTTGGAAAAACAACTTCCAAAAGATCTCTAAATTCAGGAGGTTCCAATGACAGTGGACAGATAGTAACTGATTCAAAGATTTAAAAAAAAAAAAAGATGGAAGGAATATATAGAAATAATGTACAATAGATATGTTAACATCCCAGATACTTTAGAAGCTATTTCCTAATTACAAGTATGTCTAGTATTAGTACATGAAGCTACATCAGCACTCCAGTCCTTAGCAAGTCAGAGGGCTAGAGAAACTGATGGAACACTCACAGAAATATGACAAGCAACCGAAGAAGAATCAATGAAAGTTCTAACTAAGCTATGCCAGCAAATCGGAGAACATGATGGCCAACAAACTGGAAGAAGTCAATTTACATTCCAGTATTAAAAAGGAGACTTAACAGAGTGTGTAAACTATTGTACAATATCCTTAATTTCACACACTAGCAAAATCATCATCCAACACAGATTCGAGTCCCACATGGAAAAGGAAATGCCAGTTGTTCAAGCAGGCTTTTGAAAAGGCCAAGGACCAAGAGACATTATTGCTGAAATTATTGCTAGATAATTGAGAAGCCCAAGAATATAAAGAGATGTCATAATGTGTTTTTATTGATTATAGAAAGCACTTTGAATGTGCTGAGCATGTTAAGCTATGGAAGGCACTTAGAAAAATCAGTATCCCAGAACATCTCATTGTCTTATGTGAAAAACCTATATAGATAGTCCTCAACTTATGAGTACTTGTTTAACATTCATTCAAAGATATGAGGATGCTGAAAAAGTGACTTGAAAACAGTCCTTGCACTAACAGTAATCACAGCATCAGAACTGAGGCACTTGGCATGCAGTTACAATGGTTGCAGCATCCTGGAGACACATAAGCATTATTTGCATTTCAGGGAACCAACAACAAGCAAAATCTATGGGGGAAGCTGGATTTGCTTAATGATCATGTGATATTTTTTAACAATTGTGGTGACTTGCTTAATGACCATGGCAAAAAATGTCATAACATTGAACATGACTCACTTAACGACGACATTGCTTAATGACAGTTTTGATCCCAACTATGATTGTAAATTGAAGACTACCTGTATACAAAACAGGAAACTACAGTATAACATAGATAGAACATGGGGAAACAGGCTGGGTTGGCCAAGGAGGGAGTCAAAATTGTACAGTATCTTCTTCTTTATTCAAATTATGTGCTGGATATATATTAATGGAAACTGGATCAAAAGAAGATGAGTATGAATTTAAAAGTGGAGGGGAAAACATCAATAAGCATTATGCTTATGATACTACTCTCATAGCTGAAATGCATAGGATTTGCAAGATCTGATAATAAAAGTCCTCAATGAACAGTGAAAAAATGGGACCTAAATATAAAGAAAACCAAACTAATGAGAACAGCCACAGAACTGACAATGAACATATCAAAACAGTAAACAGCTTTTGCTTTTTAGGATCAACCATCAACAATAAAGGGGAAAAAACAATCCAAAAATATACTCAAGATTTGGTAAAGAGTCCTGAAAATTTTAGAAAAGATATTAAATTTAATTTGCAGTACAGACAAGATGGTACCTTACAGTTGCCACAGTTGCCAAAGATTTAGCTCTTCCAGTGCTACTCACTGTGATACATCTTGTAGGTACAAATGGCACCACTGTAAAATAGCACTCTTTATTCCCAAATCACAAAAGTAATTCAGCAGATATTTTGGTTAAATGGCAGCAAGAGCAACCAACCAATGAAGATCATTCATTTGTGCAACCAAGACTCCATTTTCTTTAAGAGTACCCAGAACTAGACTTCAACCACTCTCAAGTATCTAAAGTAAAATATTTTGGACGGGCTGTGTAACTATTTTCAAGTTGTTCAAATAAACTGAAGTGGAAACAATATTCGCTAGTATGGTCTCTTCCTCCTGCAGCGCTAGCAGCTTTGGCAAGTCAGTGCCTGAAATATATTGAACTTCCTTGGCAACAACTTTTACAAACCTTACATCTAGAGCTCATCTTACCTGGCACTGGTTAATAGCTGCATGATTACCATGGAATGGAGACTGTCTTTCTTTATCACGATGGTGTCTGCTGCTGTGTTTACTTCTTTGCAATTGCTGGCGTAACTTGGCAATCTGAAAGGACAAATGTTTTGTATTTCTTTTTTAATCTACAACAAAAATGTTGAGTTTTTGAATCAAACCTCACCATAAGAGCTCCTGCTAACATTACTGTATCAGATGCTTAGACAAAATAACATTCTCACTTGTTACCAACAAAGCAGAAAAGAGAATTTAAAAAAATGAAAATAATAAACAATTTTGTTTTTAAAAAGTATTTTAAAAAATCAACAAGGAAAACAACTGCTCAAATGCTGAGCAGCCACCGTGCCTCTAGCATTTCTGGATCAGACAATGCCCCAAAGAGGGAACTATATTAATGAAACCTGGGGAACACCAACACAAGCACACCTGTCTGAGAAACCAGAGGACGGATCCGATTCAAAAACATCCCCAAACTGTGAAGGTAGCCCTTCTGGGATATGCAAAACCATGTAGAAGGACTTTCAGTTTTGTGGGATTTCTTACTGACTTGGATCCAAACCATATTCCAATTGTAGCAGCCTACTCTGCATGAAGCTCTGACACTATTGATGATTTGGGGGGATGATTTTTCCTGATTACCCCTTTGTTCATCATTTCTTTTGAGCTGGAAGGCTGCAGGGAAAAGTAATCACTGGCTTCAGTTTTATGAATAGGATTCATCCTACTGAAGCAATTCCTTTTCAATGGAAGTTCAAATTTTATAATGCAGAGAGAATATTTCTCATTGTTCTAAACTGTGAAATGGTTGGCATGTATAATTATTATACTAAACTATTATCAAGATGGTAGAAAAACAGCATATTTCTTCACCTCTTTGAGTTGGTCTGTGCTGCCCCAAGACGCCGAGCGCTTATGAGACCCCTTTTTCTTTTCCAAGTATTCTTCAGCCCAAGCACTCTCAGTCTTAAGAAAAAAGACAAAGGCAGTAGATTTAGGCTTATGATATTAAAATCAATTTTCTAAAGTTATTGATTAGGTTTTATTCTGTAATGTGCCTCAGTATTCATAGAAAGCCAGTTTGGAGTAGTGGTTACGGCAGGGGTGTCAAACTTGATTTCATTGAGGGCTGCATCAGCATTGTGGTGCCCTCAGAGGGTGGGCGTGTCCCACTGGGTGGGTGTGGGCTGTGGTCACGGCTGACTGGGCGGGTGTGGCCTGGGTGGGTGTGGCCTTTTGACGTTGCTTGTGGGGAGGGATGCCTGTGGGGGGCGAGCAGGGTTGGGGGAGATCCAGGGGGTCTCTGGCAGGTGAGGTGGTGGGCAGGAGGCTCGTCCTGCGGGGTGAGGCGAGACGAGGCAGGGGCCGCTGCTGCTTGACACCATCAGCCCCCGCACACAGAGGCCAGCGAGCACATGGGGGCCGATAGTGTCCGTCAGCAACCACAACCTGCTGGCCCCTCGACCGGTGCACTCTGGAGCTCCGCAGCCCGCTGCGAATACTGGGCCAGCCCTCCATCAGCAGGCGGAGTAGGGGAGGGGAGGGGGAGAGGCATGTGATACAGACCGCCGGACGCGCCTACTACGTCCCATCTGTTTTTGCTTGCGGTTGGAGAGCAGGTGGCTGCTGGTCATCTCAGCCACCTTGTAGATCTTGCCCTTGGCCCGCATGTGGAGCCTGTTCCCCTCACACACCCAACGCACCTTGGCCCCGCCTCGGGCCGTTACCGCCAGCAGCTCACGCAGGTCCGGAGCAGCAGGCCCGCCCAGCACAAAGGAAGCAAAGCGGCCAGCTAGGTAGCTCGAGTAGAGGTGGTAGAGCACTGCCATGCCCAGCAAGCAAAAGATCACCCCGAGTGGGGAAAACCAGATCCCTATCGGCGCCATGGCCGCCCAGTCCCAGCCAGGATTGCATGCCTCCCCATCTCTGCTGGGCCTGGGCGGCCATGGTGCCGATGGGGATCCGGCTTTCCACATTCGCGATGGCCTTTTGCCTGCTGGCCCTGGACATGCTCTACCACCTCTACTCGGGGCTTCCTAGCTGGCCGCTTTGCTTCCTTCATGCTGGGCGAGCCTGCAGCTCTGGGCGGCGGCCTAATTGATCTGCAGCTGGCGGCCACGGCTGAGGCAGGAGGAATGCACTCCACCCGCGGGCTAAGGGCAAGACCCATGAGGGGCTGAGGAGATGATCAGTGGCGACTTGTTCTCCAATCAAAAAGAGATGTGACGGAGTAGGCATGTCCGGCAGTGTGCATCACATGCCCCGATTCCGCATGCTGCCAGTGCCGCCACAGCGCTGCTGCTGGAGGCCCGGCCCAATATTCACAGCAGGCTACATAGCCCCTGCTGTCAGACGCCGTCAGCCCCCGTGCACTCACCGTCTCCTGTGCATGCGCCTTGGGGGCCACCAGATTGGGCAGGGCTGGGGCCAGGGCAGCGGGGGCCAGTCCCTCACTATCTCTGGGGCATCCCCGAGGGCCAAATATTGGCCAATCGTGGGCCGCATCTGGCCCACGGGCCTTGTGTTTGACATGTCTGGGTTACGGCATCAGGCTAAAAAATAGGAGACTGTGAGTTCTAGTCCTGTCTCAGGCATAAATCCAGCTAAGTGACCTTGGACCGGTCACTCACTCTCAAACCTGGGAAGAAGGCAAAGGCAAGCCACTTTCAAAAATTTGCCAAGCAAACTGCAGGGACTAGTCCATGCAATCACCAGGAGTCAATGCTGACTTGAAAGCATGCATACATAGAAACGAAAAAGGCAATAAAAAAATCTGAAAAAATTATCTATTTTATAGTACATATGCATATTCATAGGATAACTATTCATCTGATAATCACATCATCCATACTTAATTAATTTGGTCATCAGAGTATTATGGAGTACTTTGCCAAATGTTTTGTTGAAGATGTATTTCACCATATCCTTACTAAGTAAGTAACCAATTTTTTTTAAAATAAACAAGATTAAATGTAATCTAATAAGAACCTGTTCTTGACAAATGCATCTTCTAACAATCATGCATTTTTTCAAGATATGTACAAACTGATCTTCATGATCTATTCTAGAATCTTCTCCAGCATTGGTGTCAGACTGACTGATCTATAGTTCTCTGGGTTCTCCATGTTTTCTTTTGTATTGCTATTATCAATAGATCCCGTCATTCTCCAAAATTTCTCAAATATGTACAAAAGTTCCAGTATATACAAAGACAATCAGCAAATTTTCTCCACAATTTAGAATGTTATTTCTGCCCAGGGACAGTAAATGACGTCAAGAAATAAATATAATATATATAATTTTAATATATATAAAACCAATTGTTCATTACTAAATTCATGATCCTCTTCATAAACACAGTCTAACTTATTGAAGTTATAAAAACCATCTATTGTATTAATATATATATATTGCCTAATTTGCTTATCACTCTATTTTAATTAGAAGAGTTTTATAGTTTTTACCTTTAAAATAACATGTAATTTTAATATTGGCATTTAGATTTTGCATATTCATAACTGCATTTCCTTTTCATCTATATTCCTTTTAAAAAAAATCACAACAGAATGTATATTTTATAATCTGCATGATTAAATCAAAGAAGCATTTATTTCATAAAGATTTATCTATAAAGCTTCAAAAACAAATCTTTTCTTTCTTTTGCATAATATATGGAAGCTGTCTTACCTGAGTGGCTTTATCCCTCATACAAGGTGTGACCTGCCCATGATTATCACGAGGCCATTGCCCAGCAAGATACGGAGCAGCAAGTATGTCTAGTGAAGGGGTACGGCGGGAAATACTAGAAGGGCTTGATGATGGTGGCCGTGGTTTATCTACTTGGAGACACACATAGGACTCCATCAGCAAAAATAATACACATTACAGATTTCATTAAATTATTATATTTTTGTTACTTTGTAAAAAAAAAATACCTTTACAGTATATTAGCATATATTTTTCCTTACAATTTTTCAGGTATTCTATGCTAAAACAACATAGTCATAGATTACTAAAATGTACACTATACACAAATGCATGAAGTGCACAATGGACAATAGGGAGTACATATCTGAGTCCAGAACTACCATTAATCTAGCATGTGGTGGCCTTGGGCAGCTGCCAAGGCCACAGCACCCTAGCAGAGCTCATCCCTAATGCTTACAAATCCTTTACTCTTTCCTAGTTCGGTACTCCCAATATAGTAAGTAAATAAAGATGATTTTCTACATTAATCCTAACATAAGTCTCCAAGAGGTATTATGAGAAATTAATTCACTGCCTAATGGCTATAGTCTATTACAGGCATGTCAAACTGCCGGCCCATGGGCTGGATGCGTCACGCTGAAACCGCGCCCACCCCATTGCCGGCAATGGGGGGAAAAATCACGATACGTCGCACGACGTCACAAGTTTGACATTCCTGGTCTATTAGGTATGTTTTCCAAGCTTCCAAAGGCACTTTTCCTAAGAATTACTCAAACCTGGAATTGTCCCTTGTTGACTTTATTTTTTTTTTTTTTTAACATATATACTTCCATGCATTTTTGAGCACCAAGCCAAATGAATAATAATATATTACAATGCAGACAAAATTTAGCAAGCATTTACTAAAATTTATACATATATAAATTACTAGAAGATAATAATTTAGAGAACATAACTACAGCAACAATCAGGAGGGGGAAACACTTTTACAGCAATGCAATTTAAAATTATTCTTGTTAGTGTCAAATAGCATTTCAATTTATATTAGACAAGGTGTGACCCATTGGGTCATCCTTTCAGAGATATTTTCATACCTAAACAGAGAAACAGAATGATCACCTATTCTTTTGGTTTTAAAATTAAAGAAGAAAACATCATTTTATTAAAGAAGGATGCATAGCAGGCAAATATAGATGCTTTTCATTTAATAAAGGATGCTTTTGATGACATCATTTGTGGCTGATATGCCATTCTTTAAGAATACTATAATGTTTTCACTTCCTTTTTCCTTTGCTTAAAGCAGTATACAGCTGACCAGGCTGAAATACCAGTTTCTTCAGATAAATCAGCACATTTTCCATTGTCCTTAGGCTTTATATATACTGAAAGCAAAGCATGATTATACTGGGAACTGGGTCCACTAAAGAGTGATATCTTCACTTGATAAATTGAGCGAAATTCTTGGAATAATGACATTTTTGAACACACTACAAGAAATTCTTGGGGAGTTCTTCCAAGATCTTCCACATTCCATTACAAAGCCTTGGAAGATTGAAGTTCCTGATTAAAATGATGGGAGATTCTGTCTTCAATTCCAGCTTATGTCATGACAATCCGGAGTTCAAATGTATCAAGAAATTTTGCTGGAGAATGAGCGGAGTTTGTTTTTTCACTGACAGCATTTAAAGAACAATATTTTTCATCATTCCAGAAAAGTGTTTAATGCACGTGAAATTTATTTTTCTCATCATTTCATTTAAGGGAATTAAGATATTTGAGAACAGTTCTGCAGGATTGTTGAATGTTGGGTAGATGAAATTTGCACATTCTAGTTTACACTTCTATTTCATCTTCATTTTTCTGAATTTTGTCTTCAGTAATATTCAATAAGAATTCAGAATATCTTTCTTCTCTTTCACCCAACCACATGTTGCTTTTCAACTGAAACTTCACAAAACTTCTCCATAAGTATGATTTTTTGTTGCATGAATAATTCACATTAACATCATTTCCTCTTTTCACAACTAGTAGAAACTTGTAGAAATCACCACAGCAAATGGTTAAAATTCCTCCAAACGACTCATTCTTCCCACATATAACTTAAAGAGTACAGCTTTAAAACCATCCCTCCTAATCATTGGGTTCTCATCCCAAAAAATAAGCATGATGAAGCAAACCTGCAGTACTGGAGGGGTTTTTCTTCAATATTTACAAAGAGTATTTTATTCACTATGAGGGGGTATGTTGATTCTTAAATACACTGTCCCACCACCAGGTATCAAAGTTGATGCAATACCAGATGATGCTACAGCAAGAGCAACATCTCCATCTCCCCTAGCTTTAGCAAGAATCAAATTAGTGACAAATGTATTTTCCTTTACCCCTGGTGCATCAATGAAAATTATTGAAAAAAGATTGCTTTGCAAGTAGTTACACGCACAGTTGCTCAATGTTCAATAGAGGCTCATTGTGTAGTACAAATTCCTGCTGTCTGTTGTATTGCACTTCACTTCAATAATCCAGATTACCAAATCTGGATTAATTGTATCATTTGTTGCTTTTAGCAAATTATATTCTTCAGGAGTTTTTCCAAATTTCACAAGTTTGTCTTAGAAATACAGAAGAATATGTTCACAATGCCTCACTGATAGTTCTCTTGATTTGTAGGAAATCTTCACACTTCTTGAACCGGTTCCACAATTGTCATGGGATTGTTGATTTCAATGTTTGTTAACAAACAACAACAACAAACAAATTTCTCATTGCTCTGGGGATTCTTGTTATTTTGGCATCTTCCATGGTTTGCTGCAAATGATCATCAACTTGCAACAAAATCCTTTCTCTTTCCAGACATCTTTGAATAATGGAAGGATGTGTCCATTTGGGTACCTCTTACTGCATGTACCATTTTCCCAACAAGCTGATTTTTTTGCTGCAATATGGATCCTTGGATCATGTGCTTCAAAACAATGTATGCAGATTTGGATCTTCATTTGGGTCTGGTATTTCGGTTTGCACAAATGTACTGATGTCTTGGCTTTGGATTCTTCATCAAGCTACGGCAGGTAGTGCAAATGAGGCAGATACCACTTTTGGTATTTCACACTTAGTACATAAGTGATACACCTACCAGGAACCATATTTTAAAGGTAGGTTTGTCGTAAATCTCTTTCTCTCTTTTTACAATTTAAAACAAGAGATCTAAATCACTTGAAAAATCAATCCAGCTAGTACCACACTCGGATATCTAAGCTGAGCTATTGAATGATGCACATAGTCCTGCAGCTTTATTTGCTAATACTCAATTGCTTACATAGTATACATAGAAAAATTTATTCATACAATTTTAAAAGAAGTATTCATTTTGAATCAGCATTAATTATAGCAATATAGCAATTCAATCAAAGCCACTGTTTCTGAACATATTTGTTAAAATATCCACAAACTGAAAAAACCTGATATACAGAGACCTGATTTAGACATATACAACAAGACAATTAATATTTCCCTATTTCATCCAGTTTCTTCCGAAACTGAAATTCATATTGGGTTTGTAAAATAAATCCTTGCTTTAACAAACATATGTTTTTGAGACTTCCAACTGTTATATGCTTTTGTGTATGTATTGAATCCCATCTGCTATTTTGTACATACACAAAACACACAAGTGTAAAATTTCATTTGGATTCAACAGATGTTCAGATTTAATGAAATGCCCACCACATTAAGCCATTAAAGGGAAGGTATATATAGAAGGTCAACTTAGAAACATAAAAGCATAGCAGAAATATATTGTGTGGTTTCATATTACGGACACACAGCTTGTCACATAATACTTCAGACAACTGTAACTAAGCTGATAATTTCTCATTATTTTATAACCTTGAGGCTTGTTTGCTCAATTTATTACATAGTATCCAGAAATATTTTACCCTTCTGTACCAGTAGTTGTCCATCTTGACTGATTCTTAATTCCAGATACAAAGATGTATTAATTAAGCAAATGCCAAAATATATGAGCAGTTTCAAGACTGCAAATATCAAGTTCTATTTAATTAGGGCTACCAGAGCTGAACTGCAAAACTCCAAATAGCCTTTAGAACAGGAGTCCCCAACCCCCGGTCCGTGGACCAGTACTGGGCCGTGGCATGCCAGCAACTGGTCCGCACAAACAAGCAAAGACCCATCCGCGGGATGCAGGCAGCACACAAAACCACGTCCCCTCCGGACCGCAGAAAAACTTCTTTCCACGGAGCCGGTCCCTGGTGCCCAAACGGTTGGGGACCTCTGCTTTAGAAAGCAACAATTTCTTTGCTTTTTTAATGGGGAGGGGGGTATCTGGATTTTTGCTACCTAGATATGGTAGTCCTACACTTAATTCTACCAACAAAGTATTTTAAAACTTTTTTTCTGAATCCATTTTCTTTCATATAATTTCCTGGGTTGTCTGAAAATATTTCATAAAATACAATCTATCCCCATGTAGTATTTTCATTATCATTTCACCTTAGTTCTGCTATTCATACCCTCCCCCAAAAGTGCCCAGCTGCTAGCTTCACACGATGTGACCTACATAACAAGAGATAGTCTTGCTTCAAGATAGCAGTTACAACAGCTGGGCTGATGAGAACAGTAGTGGCATTTGAGCAATGCCTTCATTTTATTGGACCAAATTACACTATACTCAATTGCTACAAAACTATTCAGTGTTTCCTCAGTTTGATGTTCTCCTCTCAAAATATGATTATAAAATCTTCTTTAACAAACACACAATATTCATGTACTATACAGATAAATATATATAGATTAAACATTCCCAGAGGCATTAAAAAATCAGAATCCATGTTAGCTCCCTACACAATATTCCTGAATATTTTTTAATTGGACTCGCTTCGCTACAGAAAAAAATCTATGGTAAAAATTCATTGACATCCTGTATGATCTAAAAATTAAGCAGTATCAGCAAATAAAATGGCTTGCTTAATGTATGTTTCATTGCAACTCAATATAGTCTTTAAATTATACTCAAATATTAAAAATGCAGTGGAAATCAATTAAAAGTGCATGTCTTATCTGTTCACCTTTGAATCATACTGATTCATCTAGGAAAAACAAATGCATCTTTATAATTTATTTTTGGTTAACTAATATAATACAACCAGGCTCATTAAAATACATAAAATTATTTCTCAGCTAATTATTTCTTGGATTTCCCTGCTCCCATGCCTGGGAAAACTACAACTTGGATAACATACAACCTGGCTTCACAAGAACCTAAAGAGATGGTTTTGCCAATGGGCATAGTGACAGTGAATGTGATGCAGCCAATACAATGGCTACATTGACTGTTTTGATGAATGGATTATTGGCTGTTGAGTTTTGTGCATTTATGATGTTTCTATATGATTTTAATAATAATAATAATAATAATAAAGTTGGAAGGGACCTTGGAGGTCATCGAGTCCAACCCCTTGCTCAGGCAGGAAACCCTACACCATTTCGGACAAATGGCTGTCCAGTCTCTTCTTAAAAACTTCCAGTGTTGGAGCATTCACACTTCTGGAGGCAGGTTGTTCCATTGGTTAATTGTTCTAACTGTCAGGAAGTTTCCTTAGTTCTAGGTTGCTTCTCTCCTTGATTAGTTTCCATCCGTTGCTTCTTGTCCTGCCTTCAGGTGCTTTGGAGAATAGTTTGACTCCCTCTTCTTTGTGGCAGCCCCTGAGATATTGGAACACTGCTATCATGTCCCCCCTCGTCCTTCTCTTCGTTAAACTAGACATACCCAATTCCAGCAACGGTTCCTTATATGTTTTAGCCTCCAGTCCCCTAATCATCTTTGTTGCTCTTCTCTATACTCTTTCTAGAGTCTCAGCATCTTTTTTACATCGTGGTCACCAAAACTGGATGCAGTATTCCAAGTGTGGCCTTACCAAGGCATTGTAAAGTGGTATTATCACTTCACGTGATCTTGATTCTATCCCTCTGTTAATGCAGCCCAACACTGTGTTGGCTTTTTTGGCAGCTGCAGCACACTGCTGGCTCATATTTAAGTGATTGTCCACTAGGACTCCGAGATCCCTCTCACAGTTACTACTATTGAACAAGGTACCCCCTATACTATACCTGTACATTTGGTTTTTCTTGCCTAAATGTAGAACCTTACTTTTTTCACCATTAAATTTCATTTTGTTAGATAGCGCCCAGTCTGTCCAGGTCCTCCTGTATCTTAAGCCTGTCTTCTGGAGTGTTGGCTATTCCTGCCAGCTTGGTGTCATCTGCAAATTTGATGAGTTCCCCATCTATCCCCTCGTCCAAATCGTTGATGAAGATGTTGAAGAGCACTGGGCCTAGAACAGAGCCCTGGGGCACCCCACTACACACTTCCCTCCATGTAGATGCAGTTCCATTGAGGACCACACGAGTTCCATTGAGGACCACATAAACAATTTTATATTGTTTTAGCTTGTTTTTATATTTGTTTTGTTTGTAAGCTGCCCAAAGTCATATAGATGAGATGAGCAAGTGGCTATATAAATCTGAATAAATGAATGAATAAATGAGTGAATAAATAAATAAATAAAGATCTGCAACATTGACTGTATTTAGAATAGGGAGGACTGGTAATCCTGAAAATCCTGTTATGGAAATGAAACTGAGTTGCATTTTTTTAAAAAATGAACAGAGAGGAATAATTATGCTTCTAGTCCAATGTTTCTCTGAAATCCATAAAAAAGTTTATCGAAGATTACTTTTTACAATAAAATGCACATGATTTTTGCACTTTTAAAAAATAACAATCCAGAAGTAATTGATTTGTTTGTGCTAATAAAAGCCAGTAAAACAGAAGTGTCTTGGTCACCTCCATAACAAGGTTGCCCTTGTAGAGAAATCCATTATTATAAAATGGAGCAGCCTGTGGCTTTGCTATCAAACTATAGCACAGAGACCATTTCAGAATAGTTCTAAAACAGTCCATATGTGGCATGTTTTATTAATCATCTGCTTCATTAATGTGTATAATAAGCATTAAGACAAAACATTACTCTGTTTTGACTATAATTTATAAAATAGCATATCAAGAAAAGTAACAACTCAGGGCAGAAGCAAGAACTGAATGGCATACATCTCTCCTCATAGTAGCATCAATGCTTCTACTCTTATACCACAGAAATAGAATTGGGTTTCTTTGCAGAGCATCTGGACTACATGCTTTCCAATTCAAAAATAACAGGGCAATGGATAAACTGGAGAGGCGCAGTGATTAAAACATTAGGCTTGACAGCTGGAAAGCCTGCAGCCCAGGTTCGAGACCCAAGCGCCACGCAACGGGATGAGCTCCCATCCTCATCCCCAGTTCCTGCCAACCTAGCAGTTCAAAAGCATGCAAATGTGTAAATAGGTACCACTTCGATGGGAAGGTAACAGTGCTCGGTGACATCATGCTGGCCACCTGATCGTGGAAATGTCTTTAGACAGCGCTGGCTCAATGGCCTTGAAACGGAGACTAGCACCACCCTCTATAGTTGGCAATGACTAGCAGAGTAAAATCTGCAGGGATTCCTTTACCTTTTAATGGATAAATTACTTGCACAATAAACTAACTACCAGTAAATCTAATCAGGTAAAATGCTAGCCCTTCCTTTATTCATCATGTCATTATATTTTCTATTTTTTCCTAATGTTTTTCCCACAAGTTGAAGGATCTGTTGTGTGTTGATCCATTGGTTGCAACAGGAATTAACCAACCAGCTTCTTTACCAGAACCTGAGGGAGACTGGCCCAAAGTCATTCAGCCAGCTCTCAAGCAACACTAGAACTCTTGTT
Organism: Azemiops feae; assembly: GCA_023970755.1. Classification (NCBI taxonomy): domain Eukaryota; kingdom Metazoa; phylum Chordata; class Lepidosauria; order Squamata; family Viperidae; genus Azemiops; species Azemiops feae. Next base: position 1,164,454 of record JALGBA010000497.1, on the reverse strand, counting down.
TCCTGGTTTCTAGCCTACTGCCTTAACCGTTAGCTGAAACTGGTGCTCCATCATGTCACCATACTGTATGCAACAATCCAGAGAGAACTTCAAGTAGCCAAAGTCATGTCAGATTGCATAATATGCCAGCACATAAGTTCTGACACATAGTAGGCATAATAGCTAATGAACAGTTTGAATATAATCTAGTGCCAAAATTGATGTGAACAGCTGCTGCTTCTCTCACAGCCTTACTGAATGGGTAGCTAACTCAGACTGAAAGATTGGTAAAACAGGGATAAGAAAGTTAGCTAAAAAGTACTATTTATGCATTTATACAGCATTGGCATATAAGGAAAAGTTCAATAAGATGCCCTACAATTTACATAATGTCAGAGTAGAAGCCCTGAAGATCCAGTCTTATATTCTGTTGTACTCTTATGTATCTGCTTAGCAATAGCAAAAGTGCATTCTTATCTGTCGATTTTATCAACCACATGATTTGTTGAAAGGCACCAAAATATAAATCTTTGCACACAGGCCCACAAATAAATAAATTTTACTTTTAAAAAATGAATGCTAAACATGCTACCTAGACATCTGAATGAGTCCTAATTATCTTATTCCATATTCAACAAAAGCTTCTGAGAATTATTTCAGCTTATTGGTTTATCCTTTCTCCATTTATTTTCCAGGCTCTACAGTGGCATTCCTTTTTTCAAATGATAAAATCCATATAATTATTATTTGTAGACAAGGGTCATTAATAAAATCTACCAAATCTTCATACCTACAGCAAACTTGGATTTCAGGAGACAAAAAGGATGACAAATTCCATTATATACCATCAAGAGAGTCTGATAGTCAGTAGTACACTATGTTAAATACATTTCAGCATTTAAAGAAAAAATGTTCTGTTTCTCTTTCCCCCTAGTACAGGTAGTCCTCAACTTACAACTATGCATTTAGTGACTGTTCAAAGTTATAATGGCACTGGCAAAAAAGTGACTTATAATCGGTCCTCACACTTGCAACCGTTGCAGCATCCCCAGAGTCACATGATCAAATATTGGGTACTTGACAACTGGCATGTATTTATGATGGTTGCAGCATCCCAAGGTCATGTGATTTTGCCATTTGTGACTTTCCCAGCTGGCTTCCTACAAGCAAAGTTTATGCTGGAAGCTGGCTTTGCTGAACAAATGCGTGATTCATTTAGCAACTGTGGTGATTTGCTTAACAATCGTGGCAAAAAGGTCATAAAATTGGGCATGACTCACTTGACAACCACCTTGCTTAGCAATGGAAATTCAGGTCCCAATTGTGGACGTAAGTCGAAGAATACCTATATCCTGGATGACAAGTTTGAAAAGACAAGAAGGATACCTCCATTTTTCAACAATGAGAAATCAATAGAATTCAAGAAACCATTAAAGTAAGTCACCTTATTGACTGTAAAATAGTTACAGAATATGGGAACCTCTAATTACTACACAAACTCCACACAAATCATTTCAAAAATACAGGAGGCCTTCTCTCTGTCAGAAGCAATTGCTAGTTCTATATCATTAGGTTTATTGGGACAATAATCGGGTCATGATTTTTCAAACAGCACCCAGTTCAGAAACGATGAGAGCAATTTCATTCACAAAGTATTTCATAAGAAGCTTCCATGTTCCCAAGTGCAAGACATTTAGAAACACTGAACTGCAGACTCCACATTTTTGACAAATTTTCCAGCAATACCACATCATTTTCCATGTTACGAATACTCCCAATAATGTCAGCTCTATTACACACTTTTGGGTCTTCAGCAAAAAAATCTTACCTAGCTATCTTTCTGTCATATCATCATTGCCGTACCAGTCATCATTGTGACTGGTCTCTGTTTAGACAGTGTCCTGTTAACAAGCACACACTGGGATCTATCCCTGAGCCAACTTCCTGTGCAATGAACCACCACGTAAGAAAGTAAAGTTGTACTGAAACACTGTATTAGAGACAATGGAAGAAAACAGTAGATGAGCTTTGAATCTGATACAGATGTGTTCTTTTCAGACTATTTGTTCCCACAGAAAAATCTTGCATATCAGCAAGATTTCAAATTCTATTATGTGTAGATTGGTTTATGCTTAAATCTTGGCTGATTTCCAAAAAGCCCAACAAGAAACAGAACTCCACTACTCTTGCAGATGCATTATGATCAATCTATTCTCCTGAAGAAGATATTCTGCAAATGGTCACCTAGATTGCTAAAGAAGACAGCTTTGATGCCACAGAGAATTATAGTAAGCACCTTTCTCCCAATTTTGTAGCATGCTGCGTTAAAACAAAAAATTGACACTTAAAACAATCACTTTCCAAAACTGATTCAATATGTAATGACTAACTGTGGAATAATTATTTTGAGGGAACAGTGAATAATATATATTAGTATTTTTAAAACTTAAGATTTCAGAGTTAAATGACAAAGAATATGAATATAACAAGGATATTTAAGAACTTCAGTCTGCAAATCACAATGTCTATGTGAATATTGTAAGCATTTTAACCTATATATAAACTTTACCACTCCTTGAACTTTCAATCTTGTTTCTTTATCTTCCAATACAATTTTGGACAAAATTCAAGCTTAAAAGAAACAAGGGATGGTATTACAAAGTCTTAAAGAACAAAAGGCAGCACAAAAACCAAAAAGTCAAAACTAACTTCCTGTTATATTTATATTCTGCGTTATCTTCAAAGAGTCTGGAGGTTTACAAATAAGTTCCAGCTGATCTCTAATTGCTTTTTGTTTCTTCAAATTATTATGTACCTTATTATAGTTTTAAATTACTGCTTCTGGTGCTAGTCTTACCTCTTTCAATATATTGTTTAGTTCTCCTTACAAAAACTTCATACCCAGCCATAACACTCAAGTATTCATTTTTCAAGACAATGAAAATGAGTTCTCAATTTTCTTGAGTCTGTAAGCACATTCAGAATTTTAACATTATATTGCTTGCTGTAGTGATTCCAGTGCAGTACAATCTAAACTCAACAGAAGACAAAGAATCCTCTTGACTCAGCCTCTTTAAACCATTCAAATGTATTCAATTTTATTACTCCAATATGTTTATATTGCTGGAGTTTTAACTTTCTTTCTTTCTTTGGCTACAATCATTATTTTATTTTCTAAGGATCTCTTAAGTTATACCCCAGAAATATTCTTCAAAATAAAGATTATACTTGACTAATGTTTTGCATCATACTATTTTATAGTTTACACGTACACACACATGTGCACCTACCCGGATGTGGGATCTTAGAAATAAAATAGGATATTTTCAGGAATATTTCCAGGAATACTCAAGGAATTTTTTAATTGCATTTATCCACTTTTCTTTTTCTTATTATCCCCAGTCTTGCCACACATAAATGCTTATCTAGCTATCAATTCACACATGACAGGCCCAAAGTGTGTGAGTTTCAGCTTTTTGATAATTGCCTCAAATACTGTCTTAGTGGTTCAGGACAATTGATTGTTTTTGTAGTTCATAGTACTCTTAGACAACTCTGAATTATGGGTCCATACTATCTTTTTCTCTCTGTCTTTCTCATTTTCCACCTTTCACAGGAAAAACTATTGCTTTACTGATTCTGATTTTTATCATACCTTTCTTTATCCTTTATGTTCCTAAGCTTGTCACTGCCTTCCTCTAAGATTAATCTTCCAGTGTCTGTTGGAGAATTCAAGAAAACAAAACACTTTGCCATATTTGTCATCAACTATAAATCCACTAAAATGTTGAGATTTTTCATTTTCCATTTTACTTGCATAATAAGGTCCTGTAAATCTTCTTTATTTTGGAATAGAAATATGGCATTTTTTTGCATATTTCAATTTTTTAGTATTTCAGTTTCCAATTTTTATTTTTGCTGTCATCTCTTCCAATCTTGCCATTTTGCCATAATATAATCACTCTGAAAGTTAAAAAAAGATGTATTCTTCTCTCACACTCTTTCCTAGTTTGAATTGTTCTCCAAACTATGTTCTTATGGTCCTATCATGTTCATTTGTATAAATTTCTCAAATAATAAATAGTTACCCTGGCACTCTCATTAACTTTAATGCATGCCACGTGCTGAGATCACCTACAAATAAAGGCCACTGTCAAGAAAGCAAAGGTGCACCTCTTCTCTTGTTCTATTCCCATCTGATCTGTTTCTGTGCCCCACTGATTTTGCAATCTTGATTCTTAAAAGTTGCACTTTTCATTTTCCTTTAACTTCATTTGTCTCTATTATATGTTTACTAATTCTTGAACAGTCCTATTTCACCTATAAATCTTCTAGAGATTTATTTTCCTAAAAGACTTCTTTCATTTTTATTTTCTTGTTATTTTCCTGAACCTATTGGTGCTCTTAAGTGAAGTATCTTTCTTTGCCATTTGGTTGAATGTCTGTATTTAGCCATCATACATCCTACTTGTTGCCCAAGGCTTTCATCTTCCATCTTATCTGACTATCATAATAGCTTGTCCTGAAATCCACTTGCATCTCCTTGACATTTTGAGACATGTTTTGGCTTTGATATTAACAATGTCTCATTCCATTCAGTAGCTATTCGGGCTTTTTTTCTCATAAATTTATCAAATCTGTTCTTTGCACTTATCTTATATTCTGAATATGAGTTCTTTCAAGTAGATACTGTTTAAACATCTCCACTTTTCCTAATTTCAATCTGTATATTTGATACTGGTATCAAATATATTGGAATCCTGACTGACTAGATGCATTTCTGTTTACTATTATGTAGCTTACAGTATTTTGATTCTGACATTGCTCATCCAATAATGTGTGGAGTCTTATTTATGTTACCTGAACTTTGCAAAACTATTAAAATCTATCAAATCAATTTTTATTGTAGATTTGGGGGGTGGAGGTGGATGGGTAATGCCATTATATTCTAGTTCCAACTTTATGTATCTCTGTAAAGCAAGAAACTTTTCTTTCAATACTAACACCATCACTGATCAAACTTTCTTGAGCGTATGTTCTGGGCACATCATCGCTGCCCTCTAGATTTGTAAAAATTAAATCCTCTTTTCCAGTAACCAGAGGAATATCTCCTGATGGGGGTCCCAACACTGGAGACCCAAACTTATATAAACATTACTGTTATGCATATACAGTTTTCTTGGCAGCATTATACAAGTTATATTTAGATTATCTATAATCTGTGGGAAAGCTGTCTAGCAACACAGTTTAAGAATTCACTCCCAGGCTGCTTACACCAAATGCTCTCAACCATAAAACACTATACTTTGGCCTCTTCAAACCTGAATCTTCTCTTGTTTCCTGTCCAGCAAAGGCATTCTAATAGCCACATTGTTTCACTTGGAAAATTCAGATATCACTTTCTCTTCAAGAATGAAGAGGGGTTGAAAAGCAGTCACTGTTTCCAAAGACCATAGCAACTGACAATAACAAGTCAATTTAGTCACTTGCAGAGTAGGGCCAAAACTTTAGATATAATTCTCAATTCAGTTTATTTCTGAATAAATTTAAGATTGCATTAAATCAACCAATGACAGGCATGCTTTTCAACGTATCAGAAGACTGCCCAGTGTGTTTGAAATTCAGTGGAAATGATCCATTGATAAGCTATGATAGCAGCATAGGCCTCTTTAATACCTAACATGCCATTCTAAAGCATGTTTAATATAGGCACAAAAATATGGTTATTTATGGTATTTGGGGCAGGGGGAGGAGCTGTAAACACAAACTTTTTCCTAGTTTGCAGAAACTGGCACTCTTGTCAGTCACCAAAAATAATGAGCTAGTCTACATTACTATTACTAGCATTATACCAATTTCAAACTAATCAATCTCATTTTATAAAGAACTATCACCTCTTCTACACATTCATGAGTCTATTAGGTAAACAGCTAGCTTCCGTGGTGCATATCTAACTAAATGTGAGAGATGCATGTTAGCAAGACATTATTATTGCCTGTAAAAATGCTGTAACTGAGCATTTTTACTCAGGTAAATAAAAGAACAAATTTTGTAGATGACAGTTAAATTATTCCCCCCCCTCCCCCAAGTTAGTTATTTACATTCATTTTCATTTACCTCATCTCATTTCTGTTTCCTACAGGCCCACCTTCCTCCTGGACTGAGGATGAAATCTAACAGAGCCCCAAAGTAGCTATTGATTCTTTCTCCTGCTGCATAAAAGTTGTCTTTTGTATTTTCAGAGATCAGACAAAATAAAGCTTAAAGACATACCAATGTCATTCTTAGACATTAAATAGAGACTGTTATCTCTAGGCTAGGGTTTATTGTTTAATCATCGTAAGAAATTTTTGTACTTTGTTTTATTGCAAGTCTTGTGTGTTTATATAAAAAGAAAAGCAGGGCATACATTTAAAAATAGATATGAATATCTGCCTTAAAAGCAGACAAGTCGAGACATGTACTTGTAATCTCTCTTACTCTCTTTGTAGACATAACATTTGTTGTTTCACAGCATTTTATTTCTGTGGCATACCATCACACCCACCCTCCCAGGGACCATTAGAATTAGGAAGAAAAGGTAGCTGAGCAGTGAAAGAATTTCGCCCAAAAACAAAAAAGAGGAAAAGAAGAGATTTCTCTATCCGATTTTAATTTCCCTACGATAGCTTCAGAACGAGAACGAGAAGTGCCCAAAGTTAGCGCCTCGTGGTCAGCTCGCGGGGCTGCAGAACTTGGGACTTACAATTCCGGGATACAAAAGATAAGCACTCTAGCCCATCCTGGGGGCTCAGCCCCAAATCCAACCATTTCTCTCACCTTTACAAACAGGAGAACTAGGACTCTTGCTCTCCGGAGAGGCCCTGTTTTGCTCCGGCGAATGCCGTCGCTGGCGATGCCGGATTTTTCCTCCTGATCCGGCGACGGCGGCACAGGCGCTGCCCTCAGGCACCGGCGGCGAAACCGGGGACGAGCAAGGCGAAGGCGTCGAACCGGGTAGGGGCGGCGCCGGCAGGCGAGGGGGGCTGCCACGCGCCCCTCCCCCACCCGTGGGGCTGCCGCGCGCGGAGCCCGAGGAAGAGGACAAGGAGGGTGTCCCCGTGGCGGAGCCGCCCGCCCCAAGAAGCGTCTGCGTGCCCACGGCCGGGCTGCTGCTGCTAAGATTGGTGTTGCCCCCCCGCGCGCCAGCGTTGTTGCCGCTACCAAGCGTCGGTCGCGTGGGGCTGGCGGCACGCGCGGAAGGCAAGGGAGGCGGTGGCGGCGGTTGGAGTGGGGCGTTTGCTGCTGCTACCGCCGCCGCCGCCCCTCGTGGAATGCTGCCGCCGCCGCTCCTCGTGGGGCTGCCGTGTTGCTTAAGCTGGAAAGGCACCGTGGCCCGCATGGGCTGTAGGCGGCTGTTGGTGCCGGCTGCCCCGCCTGCCGTCGCCGCCGCCGCCGCCGTAGTCGCCGCCACGGCCGCGGCTCCCCCTCCCCCCGAGGAGGTGGCTGAGGTCGGGGAGCCGCTGCGCCTCACGCGCGACTGGGAAGACATGCTGGTCTTTTCCGGGCGCCCGCCCGAGGCTGAATCAGTAGTAATAGCGAGGCGAGGAAGCAAACAAAACCCCCACCTTCCTCCCCGTCCCTCCCCCACACCAGCACTGAACCCTCACACACGGGGAGACACTCGTGAGGCTTCTCCGACCGCCTCATCAACAATAGTAGCCTCACCGGCCTCTCCCATTGGAGGCGCATCGACTCCGTTCCTGCCGCTACAGCGTCCTGATTGGCTGAGGGGCGTGGTCTAGGGGTGTGGGGGTGTGAGGCTTAAAGGGACAGGGCCCGATCTGGGCTACGTAAGAGGAAGGTGCGTGAATCGTATGACAGGGCGCTGTCTACGCCTGTGTGCCTACTACTCGATTGAGGGAGGGAGGGATCTGGTAATGCCATTGATGCAGCGCACTCGTAGTCTTACCTTTCGTCTAGGAAATGCTGAATGCTTGCTTGCATTTCTATCCTGGGCATAATATCGCAGCTTTGAAGTTAAATATATGAACGAGCAGTTTCTCCTTTTGGCCACATAAAGCCAAATAGAGGCCTACTCACTATGTCTTCAGCATGTGCCAGTCCACCCTGCAGAAATCGCAGGGAATGTGTTGCTTCCTATCCCACAGTCCGCCAGCCCATCCACCACTGATCCTTAGTTTGTTCCAAAAAGAGACATGGAATATCAGATACTCTAACCTTCCTTCCTCTGACAGGTTCCAAATGTTATCAAAGCCAGCAACTATAGAAATATATTGAATTATTGATTTAATTAGCAAACAACTGAGTAGAGTCAGAGTTCCTGGTAATCATCTTGTTTAGGAATAAACAAATGGTAGGCCTAAATTAATTCTACTTTGGTGCAGCTTGCCAACTAGCTCAGCACTTCCTATCTTTGAAGAAAACGCTAATATAGATTAACATATGTAGTAGCCAGATTGTCATCAAGCAATGTATTGTGATGGCATTGCTCCACTGAAGCGCAAATCAGGTAACAGACATCTAGGGTTTTATGAACCCAGATTTGTGATCAAATGTATAGTATGTTATGTGGATCCAGAAAATTATACAAGCTACAGTTTATCTTAACATGATAAAGCACATTGTGTGATTTTTTTTTCTAATAGCATGTTTTCATACACACACACTCATAAATATAAGAAATACAGACTTGAATATATACTAGTTTTATATTATCTTATGATCCCTTTCAACCTTCACTGTTTTTGTTCTATAACTCCCAGTAATCAGTCATATTGATCTCTGGCTGATAAAGATCATAATCCAACATTTCTGGTGGCACCAGGTTGGCTTCACCTGATTCCTACTACATTGAAAACAAAACCAAATTTCCCATCCCATGCTACAGCAGTTCTTTGAATGCCTGAGGCTGCAACCTTTTCCCATATTAAATATCTACTGAGTCTGAGAAAAGGGTGTGGGGCTACTTGAGGAATCAAATGAACAGGTTTAAACCTGATTAAGAAATAATATCCATTTCCCACACCCTGTGTAACCCACTATACGTCTTATTGCTGCATGAAAAAAAGGAAAACCTGTCCATCTGCTACTGCTGCAGCTTCTACCAAAATATTTATTTACTGTATTTGTTTTCCCATTCTTCCTCATAGGAGAGCAATATTTTAGCTATGCAGTAATTGTGTGGGGTGGAGATTAATATAGTGTAAATTTCAGAGCCAAACAAAGGTAGTTTCTACTATGGCTGTTCGGTGCTTCAGCAGTAATTAGAAAAAGGCATTTTGGACTGTGCAAGAGTGCATCCTAGAACTTCACTGCAACTCTTTAATTAAAAAGTTGAATTTTTTTCCTAGAATCGCGCAATAGCCCCTTGCAAGCTGATGTATAATTCTTGGGAAAGACTAGCGATTTGTATATAGATATTATATTTGCATTTCCTGTGTGCTCCAAGGCACCTTTTTGAAATTGAATCCTGAACATTACATAGTGCTAGTATATCCAATCAAGCTTACCAGCACTTTTTTCCTGTACAGTAGTAAATATTCTGTCCAAAGTTGCCTTATCAATGTAGTCAGCAGTTAGATCCATCAGTCATTTGAAACTATGGTTTATTTTCACCATTGTTTGAGTGGCAGTTGTAGTGACTAGATTCACAGATTTTGAGTGTAACTTTAAACCCTTTCTTTAATTATGGCTTTTCAGTAAAACCTGTCCTGCACTGTTATATTCTTCCATTATTAAAATAACAACACTAGACAACCATGACCATTGAGTCATCATTTCAGAGGTATTTCTTTACCAATTTCCTCAGTGCCTTCAACAATGGCAGAGCTTCTAATCTACTGCCTTCACTGGAAGTGTTCTTAAAAATTTAGGGTGATATTCAGAGATGTATCTGCCTTGCAAATAGCACAGTTAAACTTTAAGAGTTGAGCGCAGAGTAAATGTTTTTTGACATTTTGTATTCTATCATTAAATGTTTTATGATAATGTTTATGTCATAAAAAGTTTTATAAAATTTGCCAAATTTCAGTTCCACAAGAGTCATAGGTCCTGAATTTTGGATGCATTCTGTAAGTTAGCCAGTTTAAAGTACCCTAATTCAAAAAATATTGCACCATTATGCCTAGTTAAGACAAACAGTAGTAGTTAGATAATAATTTCTGCATCAAATTGTAAAAATCTTTTTTAAGTTGAGTTTGAGTTTATTTACTTTCATGTGTTCCAAACCATCATGCTAATGTCTGCTTCCAGAAAGTCTGCATAAGAGCCATCATTCTTCGCATGCCCACAGTTTGTTATTGGTTGCCCACTCTATACCACATGCTGTAACATGTGTCACTGATTTATATACACCTCAATGGATTATGCAGCCATTCTGTCAGCTTTCCACAAAAATTCTGAGCTGATAGCTTGGGGAGACAGCTGTATGGATGTAAACAGATGTTTCAGGATATCATACAAAAGCAAAAAGAATTATTTCTAGAGGTATATCTTTTGGGATGAAGGGAAGCAATATTAATCCCTTATTTGCCAATCATAAATAAATGTATTTATTCAGCCATTGATAATATCAATCAATCAATTTATTATTACAGCCAAAGGCCAACACATAAATTAAACATTCAAATAAAACAAAACAGAACCAACACAAGAAGACATAGCAATATATTACAATTAATGATGTATTCAATGAGTGACCAAGGTCTGCCTAGTTTTACAGACAGTATAACAAAAACTAGCTAGCTTCAGAAAAACTGAATCATACTGACCTGACAATAAAAATACACTGAGCATAGTTTAATGCTGGATAAAAACACATAATAAAATTAATTATAAAAGATTATTAAAAAGATCTAAAATGTTTGTTTATATTTCTGGCGAACCCCCAATGGTGCTACACAGAATCTAGCTACCTGCACCGTGATCACTGCCTGCTCATCCTTAAGCAGCCACTGGAGATAAATACTTTCCGAACGACCAGGATACCTATCAATTATGGGGAGGATATGGTTTTTCCAAATAGCTCTATAGAAGGAACTTTGAAGGAGTATGTGTCCAATGGTCTCCACCTCTCCTGAGCCACAGGAGCAGAGTCTTTCAGCCAACGGTGTCTTTTTATACTTTGCCGTACAGGACGGCTGATGGAAACGCATGGCACCGTGCAAGCGAGAATGCTTTCCGGTGGTTTACTGACTCCAACTGACTAAGATACCTGGCAGGTGTAACCACGTATCTAATAGAGTCTGGAGCCAGAAACAGTGGAGCTATACCTAAGTCTGCTTGCCTCTCGATGTCCTCTACCCTTTGACGCAAGGTTTGTTTTGCATGGTCGTAGTCCAATTTGAGAATTGAGGCTGACGAGAAGCCTAGTTTGGCAAGGTTGGACTCGACTGCCTTGATCCATGAAGAAGAGAATTTATCTTGTAGAATTAATGGAGCAAGGCCTTGTGAAAAGCAATTAAGCCTTAGCCAGATGTTTAAGGAAGCTATACAGATTCTTGCTGTATAGAGAAGCTGTGCTAGCGACTTGGCCAGAAAGAGCTTAATTGCAGCTGGAACATAGTGTCCTCCCTTTGTGCGGAAAAATTTAAGAATGGCATTTGCTGATCGTTGGCCAGAGGCAGCTGCGTATTCTCCATGGGCTTTTTGTGAGCCAGTGGCATGGATGACCACCCCTAGGTACTTAAAGGTGGTTACCTGCTCTATTTTGTGGCTATTTAAAGCCATAACCTTTGTTTTCTCATAATTTATGTCCAGTTTATTATATTTGCAATACTGGACAAGGGCTCGCAAGGCTCTTTTAAGGCCAACTGGAGTCCTGAAGAGAATCACAGTGTCATCTGCATAGAGCAGCAGAGCAATGCTTCGGTCACCTATTTTTTGGGGGTGGTAATTTGGATTATTTAAGCATTTTACCATATCATTTATGTAAAAATTGAAGAGCAAGGGGGCCAAAATGCACCCGTTTAACCCCCTTTTGAGTTTCAACCGACCTCGAGAGAGACCCTTGCATATTACACCTCACCTTGAGGGATGTTTTGGTATGTAAGGCACGTAACAGATGGAGGAGTCTGTGATCAGTTGAGGCAGCTTCCAGCTTCTCCCATAGTTTAGTCCTTGTAACCGTGTCAAAAGCTGCCTTAAGATCTATAAAGGCAGCGTATAACGATACAGGTCTATCTGATGCATATTTTTCAATCAAATGATGAAGAACTAAGCACTGATCTATGGTGCCTTTCCCCTCTCTCAACCCAGCTTGTTCTTCGGCAATCAGGTTCTCCTTTAATTTATCTTGAAGGTGTTTGGCATAGAGTTTGCTGATTATATTTAGCAGACTTATTGGTCTGTAATTGGCAGGGTCATCTCTCTTTCCCTTTTTATAAATTGGGACCACAATTGCCAAGCCCCAATCCTCTGGGACATGGCCGGTGGAATCAATATAGGTGAATAGCGCTGCCAGGATGGGTATCCACCACTCCATATTATTCTTTAGTAATTCAGCCGAAATGAAGTCAGCTCCTGGAGCCTTCCCGATCCTGAGTTGGCCAATGAGGGATTTAATTTCAGACTCTGAAACTGGAGGCCACTCAGGTAAATCCTTCATTATAGACCTTGTACTCTCGCTGGAGGGATCTTCATACATTCTCCGAAAATGAAGTTCCCAGGTTATAGGAGATATATGACAGTCTAATGGGGTATAGATTCTTTCAGAGTGGCAAGCTATTAGACGCCAAAATAAGGAGAAGTTCTTTTACTTTGCTGCCACGATGAGCTGTTCCCAGGAAGACCTTGTGTCTTGTCTCTTCTTGAATGCAATCAATTGCTTGAATTGTTTTTTGAGTGTAAGTAACTGTTTAAGAATTGCTTTATTGCCATATCCAGTCTCGCTTTTGTACTCCTTGTATGCCAAGTTAAGGGCTTTCTTGGCTTCTATGCAATCCTTATCAAACCATGGTTTGGAGGCGGTACAGGACCTCTTAACTGAGAAATTTTGGTCATGTGTTAATAATGGTTGTAACTCATAAACTAAACTTTTATATAGTTCTAATAAGTCTTGAGTCGGGTTGGCTGATATAAAGGCTGCGTGGATTTTTTGAAAATTATCCTCTGTTAGGGCTCTCCTTACCTTCTGATCAAGTTGTTGGGTCCATTTGACCCGACATCTTGTTAGGCCTGCTGTAGAGATTGCAGGGATAAAATGGTCCTTGGAGGGTATCTGCCTGATAAAGGGCTTCGTGTATATACACAGAGGTAGATGATCATTTTCTAGGTAAGGCAGGACTTCAAAATTTTCTATATAATGTACTAAGTCCATAGAAGTTAAGATGTAGTCAATGGTGCTAGTTTTGGACCCTGCCATAAATGTAAACTCGCCAGGATAGTCACCAGGCCATGAGCCATTAGATATGAAGAAGTTAAATTTACTGTATTTGCCAACTTGGCAAGAGAGAGGCCAGCATAGTTACCTCTAATGTCTTTAGAGAGTCGTATGAGGGAGGTGTTGGTTTGTATAGGGACCTCCGATGGTGGGTATTGATGTTTCATGAATAATGTATAATCATCTGGTCCCAATCTGGCATTAAAGTCTCCCCCTAGTAGGACCCTGGCATTTGGGTGCTCCATGAGTTGTTTATTAACGTAGTGTTCCAACTCCAGGACTTCAAAATTTTCTATATAATGTACTAAGTCCATAGAAGTTAAGATGTAGTCAATGGTGCTAGTTTTGGACCCTGCCATAAATGTAAACTCGCCAGGATAGTCACCAGGCCATGAGCCATTAGATATGAAGAAGTTAAATTTACTGTATTTGCCAACTTGGCAAGAGAGAGGCCAGCATAGTTACCTCTAATGTCTTTAGAGAGTCGTATGAAGGAGGCGTTGGTTTGTATAGGGACCTCCGATGGTGGGTATTGATGTTTCATGAATAATGTATAATCATCTGGTCCCAATCTGGCATTAAAGTCTCCCCCTAGTAGGACCCTGGCATTTGGGTGCTCCATGAGTTGTTTATTAACGTAGTGTTCCAACTCCAGCCATACAGCAGTGGTTTCAGCTTTTCTTAGTGAACGAGGAAGATAAAAGATGATTAGGGGACTGGAGGCTAAAACATATAAGGAATGGTTGCTGGAATTAGGTATGTCTAGTTTAATGAAGAGAAGGACAAGGGGAGACATGATAGCAGTATTCCAATATCTCAGGGGCTGCCACAAAGAAGAGGGAGTCAAGCTATTCTCCAAAGCGCCTGAAGGCAGGACAAGAAGCAACGGATGGAAACTAATCAAGGAGAGAAGCAACCTAGAACTAAGGAGAAACTTCCTGACAGAATAATTAACCAGGGGAACAACCTGCCTCCAGAAGCAGTGAATGCTCCAACACTGGAAGTTTTTAAGAAGAGACTGCCATTTGTCTGAAATGGTATAGGGTTTCCTGCCTGAGCAGAGGGTTGGACTAGATGACCTCCAAGGTCCCTTCCAACTTTATTATTATTTATTATTATTATTATTATTGTTGTTGTTGTTATTAACATTAATTATCAAAAGCAGGACCCAACTTGAGGAGAAGCTGAATGGTTTAAAGGGGTAATAAGTGTGGACTCTGCTCCCAAGTTGGTAGAAATAAATATACCCAGCCCTCTTTCAGTCTCCCTGGGCCTCTGCCTGGCCTTGCTTCCAGCTTATATGAATAATAGCCATTAAGCAGGAGATCATCAACAGTCCAAGTCTCTTGCATCAATATAATATCCTTACCTTTCAGAGGATCAGAGTGATTAAGGCCTCTAAATTGATACCACCCGGCTACATTCCATGACATGATGTTTAAAGTGTTTTTCTTGCACTAGCCTTCATATAGTCAGTTCAAGTTCTCATAGGGGCACTTGTTGGAGGATAATTATAATAATTGTTATTTGATGCATTAGATTGAGTAGTTGTTGTCCATGCTTCTTTTAAACCATCCAGTCTCTGTGTATTATTAGCTTGCTCAGGTTCTGGCAATACATCGTTAAAGTCTATCAACATTTCTTCTGGCACACCCTCAGCAGAATCAGTGACCATGGGTAACTGTTTGTGGATCACTTCTCTGTTTTCTCAAGGTTAATTCAGCTGCCCCTGCTTCAAACTTATCAGTATGAGGTCTGTTGCCCCTTGGATTTAAAGCAATAGTTCCCTCATGGAGAGACTGAACCACGAGTGGGCGCAGGTTCCCTGAGCGGAAGACACGTATTGTAAATATTGAAAAAGTGCTCAGGAAGTGCTTCATTCTAAAAAGCATCGAGGGAATTATGGACTGCTTGAAGGATAACAAAATTCGCATACATTGCCTTCTTGCTGGCAACTACTCTGCATGTAATAAATCAATCTGAGTATACTTGCAGCGGAGCAGCTGGCTCAGAGACTGCCTAATAGCTTTTCTATCACTCCAACGTCCTCTATTCCTTCTGTTGTCGTAGATTTGCATGGTAACCTGGTTGGTCTGTAAACTGAGGTTATAATGGTCAGCTCTAGAACTATCTGATTGAGTGTTGTTTTCTTTGTGGATATTCTTTCCTCTCTCATTTATAGAAGGGAGAGAGGGGCCTATTCTAGTTTCCATTTCTGCATTAGCCATCCCATGTCTATCATTATGTGTCCTCCTGGGTCCTTCTGCAATGTTTGTTTGACTGCTGATAAACTTTGCAAAAGACTCTTTCAAGCAGTCAACCTTATTTGTGACAATTGATAAAAGTTCGTAGATTGAATTTACGGTTTGAGCTGTGAGCAAACATTGGAAAGGAGACCTGTTTCATTCTCCCTTACTAAGTTTGTTACTATCCCATCCTGTGCAGGAAAAGCGGGTGCTGAATTCCAGGGAGGGGAGCTATTTTCTGTGAGAGAAACAAAGTTCTATATGCTGTTTGCTTTCAAGTTCAGTTTGCAAATCCCATTCCAATGAGTCACATACAGATGAGTTACTTACTGGAGCAGACTGTCTATTTGCAGTAAAATCTTCCATTTTCTGCTGCTTCAGTGGCTTGGAAGAACTCTGTGCTGCCGAGTGAACATGCTGTCTCTTTCTCCTTTTCCCCATTCTTGGTAATCCTGGCTTGTAGAGTTGTTAAAATGTAGGTAAAACAATGGTAGCCTCTCCAGTATATATCCTTTATAAAAAGCCTTTGACTATTATAAAAAGTCAAACAAGGGTTAAAACAGATTTAAAAATAGGTTAAAATGGGTTAAAAATAGGTTAAAATGGGTTAAAAGTAGGTTAAAATGCAGTGTTAAAAAGGGTCAAAAAGTTAAAATAAAAAGAAAAGAAAAGAAAGCTTTTACTTTTGGAGGAGCTCTTTACAGCCTTTGCTGCCTGTCCACCATCTTGGCTCCTCCTCCCATTGATAATAGAATATTCATACTCTTTTCTTCTTAGGAACATACATGTGACTATATATGACTTTGTGTTTTGACTGGTGTCATTAAAAATTGCTGTTGCTATGTCCAGAGGCTTAACTCATTTGAAGTAGTGAATTGTTGATTTATTCTTTGTTGTAGTTGTTGTTGTTGCCATATGCAGAGAATGGAATGAAATTAGAGGTATTAACCCCTAAGGAGTATTTAAGAATGTGGCCTAAATCTATAGAAGATCAGTTTAAGCCAGTAAGATACATTGAAAATGTGTGTGAAACTAGTCTGTTTTTAGAACTAGGGCAGTTTAGGCCTGACTGCTTTTACAAAAGATGTGGGAAACAAGGTAACAGATGCAATTACTATATTATTTCATTTACAATGCAGTTCTGGCAGCCAAGACAGTTCAGTGACTTTCCTAGAGCAATAGCAATCTTGTGACACAGAAATTGGAAGAACTTCAAACTATTATTTATGGCAGTGTGCCAGTGTTTGTTTCTTTCATTACTTCATGATAAATTGGGGGAAGGGAAAGGAGAAGCAAAACTGAGTCCAAGAATAGGTTAGAAATTCCAGCTTCAGCTTCTGGGTGTCCAGTTAATTTGCCTGGTGAGTAAGCCGAAATCAACCCAGGTGCCTTCTAATAAAGGTTTTACTGCCTGAACAAAATATGAAATTCACATGATATAACAAGCCTTATTAGCATAGAGTTGACTATTCACCACTTATCCCTGAGCAGTGTGGTTACCATAATATCCATTTATTTATTTTTTTGAAGCTGTGTGTCATCCAAATGAAAGATTTGGGCAACATCTGCCTGAAAATAGCCAAAAAAGTCTTTATGATGTTGTTGTGCCAGCTAGAACTAGTATGCATTCTATATTCTGATGATATATCAAATCATGATTCAGTACTTGCATCAATCATTAAAATTATACTAAGTAGCCTTAGCTGAACTGGAGAACACTGTGAAAATGTATCTTTATATCGTTTATATATCTATAAACACATTGCTGTCATAGTAGAAAAAACAAATGTAGCTATTTAATAACAGCAATTCTGAAATTTATATAGATTCATATAGATTTTTATTAACTTCTCAATAATATTTACATTTCTGAGATATCCAGGTCTCTCTGGCAGAAAAATGTAAGTTTGGGACTTGGAAATTTGCATTTTGGGGAAGGAGATAATTTCGAGTTGACCTAATAAAAAATATCAGCCTGATCAAGAAATGGGCCACCTATGGCTCAAAAATCTTTCTTGTACAGTTTCTTGATAGCTGTAGATGAAAACTCTTAAGCAGGCTTTATATTGCCTTTAAAAGAACAAAATGCAAATGATCCTCAGACTCAGGAAAAAAAAATAGAGAATCCATATTAATTTATGTGAAATGGTATCATTGCCTGGCCCAATGCATTCTCCTTTGAAATATATAAAAAATATAAATTAAGCACCATAAGTTATTTCTCTGCTCTTATGCAAGTAAGAAAAGTAATTAGAAAATGTACTTAGCAAAAAATAAAAAACAGCACACTTTATAAAATCTTATTTATTTACTCATTTAATGTTATTATTCACTTATATCCTGCCACAATCCAATGGACACTTGGCTATCTTCTCTTTCAATATGTATTGCATGTCTCACCCACTCATGGAAAAAAAACAACAAAGAGAACTGAGGAAAGAACAAATTCCCAACCATCTATTATGTAAAATGAAGAACAGGTGAGAGAGGGCTATAGCTGGTGCAGTTTTTGATAATGCAGGTAGTCCTTGACTTACAACAGTTCATTTAGTTACAACAACACTGAAAAAAGTGACTTATGACCATTTTTCACACTTACAACTGTTGTAGCATCCCTGTGGTCACGTGATCAAAATTCAGATGTTTGGCAACTGACTCATATTTATGACGGTTGCAGTGTCCCAGGGTCATATGATCACCTTTTTTTAACCTTGTGACAAGCAAAGTCAATGGGGAAGCCAGGTTCACTTAACAACCATGTTACTAACTTAACAACTACAGCAGGGTTGTCAAACTGCTGGCCCACGGGCCGGATGCATCGTGCCAAAACCGCGCCCACCCCATTGCCGGCAATGGAAAAAAAGTCACGATACGTCACGACACATCACATGACATTCCAAGTTTGACACTCCTGAACTACAGTGATTCACTTTATAACTATGACAAGAAAGGTCGTAAAATGGGGCAGAGCTCACTTAACAAATGTCTCACTTAGCAACAGAAATGTTAGGCTCAATTATGGTCGTAAGTCGAAGACTACCTGTATACTACTGGGAAATTTGTTTTAAATTATATTTTATACAAATATATTTCTTTATTAAATTTTTATTCTGCCAATATCACTATCAAGCGATTCAGGGCAGCTTACAATGTTTTAAGTACAATATATGAAGTGCATTTATTAAAGATTGTAATTACAATAGCAAAAAACTAATATAAACTAAAAGAAAGAGAAAAAATAGAAAGAAATAAAAAGTGCAAAGGAAAGCTTGACAAACAAAGTATATATTAGATTTTGCATGTGATAACAGCAGCAAGATTTATATTCACACAATATTGGAAAAATGAAGAGATACCATCAGAGGAAGAAATAATTAAAAAAATATTAGACTGCAGAAATGGATACTTATTTTGAGACTGAAAGAAAAAGAAGAAACAGAATATTTTCAAACTTGGGTCTTATTTTATCAATGATTGGAGAAATGAACTAGGGATTAGGAATTTAATTTGTATTAGTGAATGATAAACTCAGACAACACGCTTGTTGAATAAGCACTGTTGAATTGTATTAAAAAATCAGTAAAAACTTATTTAAAAAGTGCAAAGGAAAAATAGGAAAGAAAAAAATAAAGAAAAATGGTAATATAGTAAAGAAGAAAAGAAACATATAAAGAAATGACTCCCAACTTTCATTACAATAAGTATAAACAATTTTAGTAACTTCCTCTTAAAATACAACAAATGATTGATTTCTATTTCCCTTATCCTACCTCTTTTCTATAAACAAATCCACAAAGTACTGCCATTTTGGTCCTAATATCCATATAAATCCAATAAGTCTTACCTCAAACAAAAACTTATCTATTTTAACCTTGATCAAATAAATCATCTATATATTCCTTTATTTTTTAGAATCTTATCTTAAGCTCATTGAAATAATATTGTAGAATTTGATGTCTTTTCATTTCTTTTTTGTCCCTCTTGTGATTTTTAAAAGCTTTAACAAATTTCTGTTGTAAATATAAAAAATATCCAAATCACTCTCTTGGTTTGTTGTTTGTATCATTCTTTTGATTATTAAAACATCAGCCAGTTTCTTTGTGTGTTCAATATAGCATCTTTTCCATGTCATACTTGTATTCTTTGTAAATCCATTTTTAATTCAGTCTGTCTTGTCTGATAAAACTTTTTCTTCCTCTATACTATCTTTTAGATGCAGTCTATGCATACCACTGCTGACATTGTTAAGATTAATGTCTGACTCCATTTTTTGAAGATAACCCTCAGTATTGTCAGTGTTAGAATATTTTGCATCATTCTGTAACTATTATCAAGTTTATGTCAGGCTTTTTGTCAGGCTCCAAAAACAAGAAAGACATGATGAATAACCTCAAAACAATTTCCTTTATTGTTCCTAACCTACAGACAGAAATCTTGCCAAATTAAAACAAACTAGTTGTATCATTAAAAATATACTCTGAGAAGTCCTAGGGCAGTGATGGCGAACCTTTTAGAGACTGAGTGCCCAAACTGCAACCCAAAACCCACTTATTTATCGCTGGGTGCCAGGTGGGCGTGGCCCACTGGGTGGGCGTGGCTGTGGTGGTCATGGCAGACTAGGTGGGTGTGGTCAAGGTAGGCGTGATCACCTCGATGTTGCTCGTGGGGACACCTGTGGGGGCCGGGCAGGGTTGGGGGAGATCCAGGGGGTCTCTGGCAGGTGGGGCGGTAGGCAGGAGGTTCATCCTGCAGGATGAGGCAAGGCAAGGCGAGATGCGGCGGGGGTGCCATTGTCACAGGGCAAGGCGAGGCAGGGGCCAGGGCGGCTGCTGCCTGACACCATCGGGCCCCGCACACAGAGGCCAGTGAGCGCATGGGTGCTGGGATGCATCCGGCCACGTGGGACCTCAGCGAGTTAGCGGGTGGCTGGTTGAAGAGGGACGGTTGCCATCTCTGGGGCATGGCAGGCGTGCCCACAGAGAGGGCTCTGAGTGCTGCCTCTGGCACCCGTGCCATAGGTTCGCCACCACTGTCCTAGGGAGATGCTGTCTTGTACTCTCCTAGGTATGTGGACTACCTTCCACATCTTTAATTGAAATCTTTAGTTTACCTTTGTGTCCAATTCTTTAAAAAAAATTACTATGTTTTTTCAAAATTCAAAACAAAGGATAGGATTCTTTCTTACTAATTCCCAAATCTTAGCTTTCCAGAATCAAAGTTTTAATTAACCTTTTGCTATTTATTTTTTATTTTTTTTGAAATTCTTAAACTTGTAGTTAAAATTTTTATTTCATTAAGAATTGAAGGCAGACTCACCCAGTATTTTCAAACTTGTCTATTCAAATATTTCTAAATCTAAAAAGTAGTTAATGAGCAATTTTGACCTAGGGATGCTGAGCGGCGGAGCAATTTGCCGTTCCCCAACATGAGCTCCGGAGATCTTCCAAAGGTAAGTGTGCAATCAGTGACAAGCTGTGGGGTGGAGGGTTGGGGCCTAGTGGGGTAGGAAGTACACCCAAGACCTGTGAAGATCTGGTCGGTGACAAGCAGAATATGAGTGGCTTAGAGACTGTGGGAGGCTTGGGGCGGCAGGTGTGGATCTCTATTAGGCCTCCCAGGGCCTCCCCTCTTCTTGAAGCATCCTGTGTTCTGCTTAATAACCCATGCAGTCACTTAACAGTTGCATCAGGGAGAGCAGTGGTGGGAGTCGTTAAGTAAGGCAATCACACAGAGTGGGTGAGTGAAGGAAACATTTCAGGGTGACAGCCAAAGAAAAAATTGGCATCTAACCTTTCCCCCCTCACCTCATCCTGCTATACAAGAGCATAATTTCCCCATTGTTTGTGCATCAATTGTGCCAATATAAAAATATTTAGATCTTAGGAACAGATGCTTGTGTTACAATACTTGGAGTCGGTTCTTCCCAATTTTAGTCTGAGATGAGGGATCAAGGGAGGGAATCTAATGTGGCTTGCAAATTAAAAACGTGGGTTAATTTTTATTTAAGCCTTCCCCTTTGGTTCCTTTATTTAGAGTATTGAGTCATCAAGAATTATTTTGAGTCTAGTATTGCTGCAATTTTCAATGGCAAATTGAAGTCATAAACAATTTCAGGATAATTTCTATTTTAAACTCACTTATGTCAATGGGGTAAGGAAATCAATCAGAAATCCCATTGGAGTTACTCAATCACATGTAGAAGATAATGTAGTTTTTTGCCTTCTTTATTTCTTTACCATATTTTAAAATGCTAGCAAGGGTTAAACAGGAATTCTTGTAAAATCGGATTGTATGTATGCACATATCCCATTTAATGCAGCAATAATACAATGGCTGGCACACAACTAGTTTAAATCTTGCCTTATTGAAGCCACTATTTGGTTCAGATATTTCTGCAATTCTTGACAGCATTTAATACTATATTGGAATTGACTTGGATGTTTTAAAAGCTATGGATAACAATAATATCTGCTGTCTGAACCCAAGCCACCATTTCTCAATGTTTTATATTAATTTCTAGTATGAGTAAAATACATACATTTGTTGTGTTATAATATTTTCCTCAAACATGTACACTGCTTTGAGATGTTTTGAAACATTAGACTGCAATATAAACAGGCTTTAAATAAATGCATAAAACAGAACACACAAATGTAAGTGAAAACAGAACACAACAAGAAGCTGAGAAATATGCATGGGTCAAGATTTCTTTATGGAGTTATTATTGATCACTCTTAACCCTGTTTACCTGCAGAGCCACTCAATGAGGAGACAAGCCATGATTGCTTTGTGTGCAGCAACAAGCACACAAGGGCACTTGGAAGCTGTATTTCAGATCCCTCAGGAACAAGGTCTTGGCAAGCAAAGGTTACCTGATTGCATTTATTGGTCAGGGAAACAGCACAGGTGTTCTGTTCTTAGTCCTTTCAGCTTTTGCATCATGCCTTGTGTATCAGTCAGGATTCAGTCAATCATTTTCTAATGGAACTTGTATAATATTCTTCGACATGCCAATACAAAATATAAGGCAAGGGTAGAAAAACGTTTTAAGCTGGTAGGTATATTTAAATTTTAGAGAATGTATTGTAAGTATTGTCATAAAATGGCTGCCATTGCCGATGATGCTAGTAAAAAGCAAACCCTATTTGCCAGAAAACAACACTTAAATTGCTCTCTGCTACCCTCTTTCTAAGAGTGATCTCTTTTTACTCGTTACATTGACGCCAGAAGACACATATCCATTTTCATCCTTTATTGGGACTTTTCACATATTGGTAGCCAGATGTTATTCTGTGAGGTTCAAACACCCTACCAGAAATTGAACACATAGACCATCACACTTCAGACAAATATATACAGTGTATTACCTTTAGGATCTGTTCGGGACTTGGTGCTAAGTGGTTGCAGGAAGTGATACCTAAAACCTCTATCAGAATGGTCCATCTTCCCTTAAGGCAGGGGTCTTCAAACTTGGCCATTTTATGACTTGTGGACTTCAATTCCCAGAATTCCTCAGCCAGCGTGCCTTGCTGAGGAATTCTGGGAGTTGAAATCCACAAGTCATAAAAGGGCCAAGTTTGAAGACCCCTGCCTTAAGGCCTCAGAGCAGAGCAATGCAGATGTTACATTATGCCATGCTCTCCTCTAAAGTCATATAAAACCCTATCCATCAAGGGATAGAACACTTATCACTCCAATTTATCTTTATTTGTTTTCCCTTGAACAGATGGCATTTGGCAGCATTCCACCACTTTTATTTTCTAAGAATGTCTATACAATCTGGATAAAGTTCACAGGAAATTTTCTAATAAAAGTATGATAACCATTTTTTCTTGGAAAAAATAAAGGACAATCCTGAAAAAGGGGCAAATCTGAAAGAGGTTCATGAAGATAAAAAATATATATTGTTTATTTTTACAACTTGGCTTTAAAAAGGGAAATTTAAGAGCAAAACCAAGAAAAACGTCACAAAAATGTACATTCTGATAAACATATCTAAAATCAAACAGTAGATTTAAATCTATTTCTAAAACACAATTCAATTTCTATGTTGAATTCCATATTTTCTAATTGAATCAATTTCTTCAAGGTAATTCAGTTCCAATTTACTAAAAGCTTTAGTAGTTTTGATAGAGGTTGTCTTACATATGTACTTGAATGTTTCTATTCTTTTGAAGTTTTTAGAAGTCTTATTCTTCTTTTCCATGAAGTATAAGCAATACAACTACAAATGCCTTAAGAGCATCCCAAGCAGGTATTAATTGTGCAGATTGTCTTATTTACATAAAACCTTCAAAAGTTTGGTTCATTGATTTTGTAAAAAGTGAATCCATTAATGATGATATATTTGAATACTGTCTTGAAAAAAAGGACACTTTTTGTGTTGGCTTAGAAATTATAGAAATTATAGAGGTTCAATACATCTGGAAGTCATCAGGTTAAGAATAGCTATGTAACTTCTGGGGGAGAAATGGTGATCTGAAGAAACTCAGCTAAAAGCAGGGTCAATATCTGTAGTGGAATGAAGAGCTGGTAAGTAGACTGGTTCTTTAAAATTCCTTCTGGACAAGCAGGGGACTTGAGATTACTTATAAGTGCTCCACACAGTTGCTCCTCTTGGTTGTCAAAAGGACACTGGGTTGGCATTCTTCCTTTTCTAATCAGTTTCAGAAATTGCTTGTTAACAGCTTTGCGGCTATTAAGAACCTTTGGATTGATAGATTTGACAGCACCAGGTGAGTTTCCTTCAATTCTTAGAAAAAGAAGTTTTAAATACATGTTTAAGGACTTAATTTTTTTTTCTTTTGGAACAAACAGCAAAAGGTCAATTCAAACTTTGATTTTGGAAAGTTACACATGGACTAAGTGGATTTGAAATAAGATTTTGGAATGAATTATCAGAATCCTTCCCAAGAAAAAACACTTTTGTTTTGAATTCTCTTAAAAATGTTAGGATGAGAATTTGAATGTTGGACTTTAGAGGGAATCAGAAAAAACTAAAGATTACAATTAAAGAACAGTTAAATTTGACCACTACAGAATGAAGCAAAATATTTTAACATTGGACATATTGAAGGATATTTTAATGGATTCAAAAGTTAATTTTAAGAGTTAATTTTAAGTTAATTTTTAATTTTATAATCCCTCTACACACAGATTGTGTTTCAAAAATGTTATGAAAGAGTTTCACCTGACAGGATTGAGTCTGATCTGAAAGTGGATTTAAAAATGACAGGCCACCAGAATGATATGGAAAAAGATGGTACACAGGACATGCAAAAGAAGCTAGCTGATGTCATAGTAATTAAAAGGGATACACTGATAATAAACCAAGAGAACGATCTGGATAATTTTCCTACATTGGTTTTACAAAAGAGGATTGTTAAAACTTTGAAGAATTTTCTGAAAAGGAGCGAAGAAACAAAGTGAAAAAAATCAAATTCTAAGATATTATTGAGGAGACTAAAGATCGTTAAAAGTTGCTTTACTTGATCAAGATTAAAATAGATATATGGTTATCTCAGATTACCCACCCTCAATGGGCTTTGCTGATCAGGACTGAACAATAAGGCTTTGTTTATAGATGAGATGGGATATGGGAAGAAGATATCGTTAATAAAATCGTTTATACTTCTTGGGATGAGGGGGAAAATAATTTCTTTACATATTTTATTTTTCTTTGCTATATTCTTATTTTTTCCTATTTATTTGTTTATGTACTTTCCTATAGACACTCCCATGCATACCATTGTGAAGCCTGCATTGCATTTCCAGGTTGATAGAAGCTGTGATTAAGAATGTTCCTTAAACTGGGTGAGGAAAACCTCAACATTTTGTTGCAGACACTACTTGCTACTTAGTAAGAATGTATTATGTTCCATTTCATTCATCCAGAGGGTATTTCATTTTTGTTTGACTATCTGGCAGACTCGATTTTAAAAGCAAATAAAATTCAGTGATCTGATCACTGCATCATAATATATAATTTGATAGGAAGGTTTTGGCTTAGTATGATGAATTAATCAGATAGTATTTTACAATTATTTGTGAAATAAACCATTAATTATTTAAAATGCTGGTTTATTATTGTATAAATGCAGCTGTAGCAATATAAATACCATGGAAATTTAGGGTAAAATCTATAATTCTGTAAATAAAGACTTAAAAATAAATAATGGTATACAATAATTGTACTAAACCAAGAAAATCCAGTTTTATTTCCAAGTTAGCCATGGTTAATGTTAAATAATCACAGCTAATTGGTGATCTTGCTTCCACAGTAAATGCTTCAGTAATTATCAGGCTGTGGCATGTTTGGGTGAACTTATGTACAGTATTAATAATTGGTTTGACTCTCAGGATTAGCAGCCCAAACCATGAAAAACAAAAACACCTATCAAAACTATGGCATGGGAGTGAAATAGGTTTAACCATTTCCTTTTATTGTATAAGTTCCCAGTGCCTCTTGGTTCAGAGGGTTTCCAGCAGGCGCTTGGGGCATTACTAATGCCTGTGGAAGGAACACCGCTGGCAGCTTTGAAGGAGCCTTGCTATGCCCACTCCTTAAGAAGCCCTCTCTGGATCCAGAATTGCTAGATAACTTGTTTTTTTAAGGGGAATTTGATGAGCTATTAGTGGGAAGTCACCATCCTTTCTAAGGGAAGGTTGTTGAGATATTGGTGGGAAGTCACTCTGGCATCCCCCGAGAAGAAGCAGATTATTTGGGCCATTTTCAGTGAGGGTTCAGGCTTGGAATGAAATGGAGATTGCATTGGCTGCACTAATGGATGACCTTTGTCTGGAGCTGGCTGAGAAAAGTACACCCATGATTATCTATTTACATCTTTTAGTAGCATTTGACACCATTGAGAATAGTATCCTTCAGGGCTTCTTGTGAAGGGTTGGAAGTGCACTGTTACAGTGGTTCTACTCCTTCTTCAGTAGGTGGTTCCAGTCAATGTGGGACGAGAGAATGGTCCAGTGGCTATTCCCTTGTGAATGCCATAGAGGTCAGTTCTTTCTGTAGAGGCATTGAAGGCAGGAAGATTCATTACCATACCAACAATCAGACAAGAATAACTTAAGCCCATTTCAAGAAACTAATTTGAGGAAATACCTCAGAGAGGCCTATCCCTAATTCACATGGAGATAAAGGGAGGAGAAGCACATTCAGACTTGCAATATTCTGTTACTACTGCTATTTCAGTACAAGTAGTTTTAAACCTATATGGCATTGATCTCTTAATCTTGTCTACCCTACATCGCTGACATCTTCCCCCATTTTATGTTCACAGAAGCTACTAGAAGAAGTCATCTAGTAGTTGGAGGTCCAGTATCACAGTATGCTGATGATACTCAGGCTAGACTGATGATGCCATTGAATTCCTATCCTAAGAGTGACATTACCCTTGAAGGAGGAGGTCTGTGACTTGGGGCTCCTTCTGGACTTGTGGTTGTAAGTTGGTACCAATTGTATCCCTATCTGGGGTGAGAAGGGCTTGCTACAATGATTCATGCCCTTGTCACCATCCATTTAGACATATAGGAAGTCCTTGACTTACAGCCATAATTGAGCCCAAAATTTCTGTTGCTAAATGATATATTTGTTAAGTACCCCCAGGTCATGTGATCACCTTTTGCGACCTTCTGACAAGCAAAGTCAGTGGGGAAGACAGATTCATTTAACAACCATGTTACTAATTTAGTTGAGTTTTGCCCCCATTTTATGACCTTTCTTGCCACAGTTGTTAAGTGAATCACTGCAGTTGCTAAATTAGTAACATGGTTGTTAAATTAATGTCTTCCCCATTGACTTTGCTTTGCTTGTCAGGTCGGGATACTGCAACCATCATAAATATGAATCAGTTGCCAAGCATCTGAATTTTGATCACGTGACCACGGGGATGCTGCAAGTCGTAAGTGTGAAAAATGGTTATAAGTCACTTTTTTCAATGCCGTTGTCACTAAATGAGCTATTGTAAGTTGAGGACTACCTGTATTCCTTGGGTTGCTCTTAAAGATTACATGAAGATTGCAGTTGCCTCAGAATGAAGCAGCCCACGTGCTAACTGGGTGAAAGTCATGTATTCCTGGTGAAAATACATGACTCTAGTGCTCTAGGTCCTACATTGGTTAACAGTAGGCTTTTGAGTATAATTTAAATGGTGCTGACCCATAAAGTTCTACATGGCTCAACACCAAGTTATTTGCAGGACTGCATTCTCCCACTGGAATTGGTCTAGCCCAGGGATAGGCAACCTTGGCTCTTTTATGACTCGTGGACTTCAACTCCCAGAATTCCTGAGCCAGCATGGCTCAGCTTGGAAACCTCCTCCTTTCCCCTCAGCATGGCTGGCTCAGGAATTCTGGGAGTTGAAGTCCACGAGTCATAAAAGAGCCAAGGTTGCCTACCCCTGGTCTAGCCAGTACATTCTACCCAGGATAAATTATGATTGGTCCCCGGGTTTAGGGAGGTAAGTGAACTGATTTAGGTAACAAACTTCAATTGTTAAAAACAGTAGCATTTCCACCAATCTTTTTCCTTTGATAAAGACCAGCATGGATTTTGAAAGTATAATTATCAAATTGCCCTTATTGTAAAACAAATTATGCAATTGCCTAAAAAAGTATGTTTTGCAGTAGATTTAAAATGACTGAATATGACAATTGTTTGTGCTCCTCCTTCAGTTTTGTACAGACTCTGAGTTAGCAGGTTTGTTTCATAAAATATACCATTAAATTACATTTTTACTCCAGAATTCTGTATACATTATGACAATATTTCTATTTTTAGGCTAATCTACTGTGAACCTTTAAAAGTGGTCAGTGCTTATCCCATATACATATTTGCATTATTCTTTAGTATCCTATGGACAGTGAAAGATTTTCTCTTTAAAATTTTAAAATTTAATTTTTTCTCTTTTTCTAGAAGTTTCTCAATTCATTGTCTGGAAGCAATTCTCAAATATCAAAGTAG
Organism: Azemiops feae; assembly: GCA_023970755.1. NCBI lineage: Eukaryota > Metazoa > Chordata > Lepidosauria > Squamata > Viperidae > Azemiops > Azemiops feae. The sequence continues at coordinate 1,135,872 of JALGBA010000497.1, read as the reverse complement.
CTATTATTCATATGCTTGATTTACAAGATCATGTAAGCATAAAGGGAAGGACTGGCAAATAATAGATAAGGATGACCTATTCCTGATTGCATTTTTTTTAAGCATTCTTCTCTATTATGCAATTATGGGGATAAACTGAAAACTGAAAACTCCCTAAACTGAAAAACATCATAAAAGATATCAGGTCAATATAAAAACATTTTTTGCATGTAAGAGTGACATCTATTGGTCAATTTAGAGATGTTTAAGTGATACACATGTACAAACTTCATACTTTCATGAAGTGATATTTATTAAATGGATTAATGCATAATTTTACAGCAAGCCTTTCCCCTCTCCACAGACCCCCTATAGTTTTTAAATGTTCTGATCCATTCTTTTCATTAAAACAGTCTGTTTATTCAGATTCATATATCACAAGGTATTTTGTTACAAGAATTCATAGAAAACTCTAAAGTGGCTTTCAGTAATGTCAGCTTTCATAGTGGCCTCCATAAAACATTAAAAAAAGCAATAAATGTAATTAAATCACATTATCCTGTAATACACAACTTAAATAGCATAGCAAATATTGGGCAGTTTATACAAAAATAATAAAACTGATTATTATAAACTGGCTATTTCAGCAGTAATGTGGGAGATGGTACAATGGGACTACAATATGACAACTAATGTTCTTCAACTGATCTTACTTTCTATAAATATTTGAGGGCTTGATTATTGAAGATTTAGTAATTAGAGGATATATATAGCTTCACATTTCAACTTCAGTGAATGTCGTCTTGTATTTGGCTAGTGTCCCAATACACTTTTTAGAAAACATTTAATCTGAAGCAAAGAAAGGTGTGTTTCAATCTTGCATGGTGGCCAGTACATTTCCTTCAATATAAGAAAACAAATATGCAGCACTGATATCATCTGATCTTGAGTAACAAACACAAACTAAGATAGACAAATATTAGAGATGGAATGATTCTTTTTTTTAATTTTTAGTTGCCTTTCCCATTTAATTTGGATTTTTTTCATGGACAAACCTAAGCGCTGTAAATACCAGGGATATAGCTAAAAGAAAAACCACAACCATAATGTTAGTACTAAACAAATGTTAGATAGAAATATTTGGCAAAATCCCCCAAAATTAAAATAATCACTCTGAACTAAGTGCTCTAAAAGAATCTGGGGAATTTTTTTTTTTATTTTTTTTTAACAAAGTCAGAAGAGGGCACTTTCTGATTTCTAACTGCATTTTATATTTATTTATTTATTTATTTACATGGTAGAGCCTGAGACATTCCCATTTTGGGTGTGAACAAATAGATAAGTTCCCTACTTCTATTTCTCTGTACTTATAATATATAGGTAGTCCTTGACTTATGGCCACAATTGGAACCAGAATTTTTGTTCCTAACCAAAGTGGTGATTAACTGGCTTGTGCCCGATTTTACAACCTTTTTTTGCCACGGTTAAGTGAAACATATTGTCATTAAGCAAACCCAACTTCCCCCATTGACCCTGCTTGTTGGAAGCTGGCAGGGAAGGTTGCAAAGGGCAGTCACATGACCCTGGGATACTGCAACTGTCATCAATTCATGCTGATTTCCAAGCACTTGAATTCTGATTATATGACCGTGGGGATACTGTGAGTGTCATAAGTGCAGACTGGTTGTAAGTCACTTTTTTCAGTGCCACAATAACTTTGAATGGTTGCTAAGCAAATGGTTATAAGTTAAGCACTACCTGCAATGTGGCTTGTCTTCTACTTAATGTAGCATATGTCCATGAATTCGTGTCCTAATAAATTTGGTAGTTTTTAAAATATTCCCCAGAATTTTTGCTTCAGTTCCAATATTCTAATAGCTTTGTAAATAGATTCTCAAAGAGCCCCTGCATTATATAAGCACTATTGAAAAGGAATAATCAAGTATCTAATATCTGAATATCTTATAGAAAGGAAGGTGAACATTTTTACTTTTTGAGCAATAAGAGACCAGAATTTTTAACAGTACCAATTATTATGTCTCGAAATAAATTCTATAAAACAAAGAAATAAGCAAATTGATTAAGATGGCATTTTAACCACTTGTTTTTTTAAATGACCCCCTTTAAAATGTAACTATATTAGACAAAGGAAAGCCAATATTTCTGAATCTGTGTTTGTAATTTTAGATATGGACTTACACATCAGAAGCAAGCATACAGTGGGCAGGGACACTTCGGGAATTTGAATGACATGCTTGGAAAAGCAAATGCTTCAGTTTAAATCTGCAAACAGGACCATTGCCTGTCTCAAGTCTGAATTGTTTTCCCTCTACAACTCAACAGAGCATCCTGAAATGAAATACACACTTGAGCTGATAATAGGCATTCAGTAGTCCTGGCAAAATAATGAAACTGGAATAAGTGATGACATCTGTTGAAAAGGTTCACTGAGGGCTACGAGAGCTCATGCTTTCACTCTCTCTTGCCTTTGGCTTCAAAGTACAGCATTTTGTGTTGGTCAAGAAGCACCCAATGCTTTGGCTAAAAGTCTCTGGAAGCACTCTAGAACTCACAAAAAACTTTAGCTTTTTCAGGCATTTAAACTCTGCCCCAAAGATCGGCCCTTTTCAGCTTAAATGGCAGAATGCTTACTCAACTTATGAAAAATACAAAATGACTGCTGCCTCCCCCAGATGCTGCTAAAGTAGCAGTCATAGCAAGTATGGCTCATTGCAGAGAATCTAGCCAATTCCCCTAAGAAAACTTTTTTTTACTGGTCACAGTTCAAAATGCAAATAATGCAAGATACGGTTTCACTTATTTCCCAAGGTCTTTGCAATCTAGATTCCACAAGCTATGGCCTTAACTCTGATGTCCGAGTGGACTTATGGTAAGAAAATAAAATAAAACAATAACAAGGGTATCTAACCTGGATTGCTCAACACTTTTTAATCTTAAAATTGCTTACTCAAATTCCTTTTGTTATTCTCGGGGAAAGAGATGAAAGCCATATATGAAGTTCCTTTGCAAAAAAGAAAGCAAACCAAATTAGTGACTTAGTGTAGGCTAGATTACTATACATAGTTCAAAATTAATTTTAAGTTTGTCAGATAGTTTAAATCACCAAGGAAAAATAAAGATAAGTATTTAGACTATTCTTTATATCACATATTTTCCTAATAAAATTAATATTTCAAAAATTGCAACAGAGAAGTGAATGGTATTAACTGGGAAAAGTAATAAAAGATATACAAGTATGGTAAAAAAATGAAATACAAATTGTTCTTCATTATAATCCTTTGATGGAATAGGCTCTATAACCTTTATATTAATATCCTATATTAAAAACACTCATGGGGAAAAAAACATCACAAGTAGTGCTTAGAGATGCAGCAGATGTGCAATGGTTTACTGTTAGAATATCACAAATAATGTGGATGAAAAATTCCTTTCTCAAGCACGAACCTATTTTGTGTTCCTTCCCACAAGGTATGGGTATTCATGATTACAACAGCTTTTGAGGAACAATGCAGAATTATCATTTATGCATTTTATGTTGTTTATTCAATTAAAATAAACGTGACTACTGAGCAGAATAACTTTCTACTTTCAAATGTGATAACAAAGGTAGCATGAATTATTCTATTTGTTATATCTAACACAAAATACATGCTTTTAATATTGTTCTCCATGAACTAAAATGCAATTAACGTATCTTTAATTTTTTAAAAAATCTTCACTTATTGTACAATTTATACACTAAGAGTGCAATTGTTTAACTTGCACACTATTTTCCTTCCCCTGCATCACATTATGGGTGGGGCGGAGGTGGAATTACAGTGAAACAATGAGCCTGACATTAGAAAAATAAATTGTCTTTGATTTGTTAAGCAATGGAATTCTGACACCATTTTATTCATTTTTGGAAATTTGTTCTTACAAAATGGCAAATAATGTACCTCATCATGTAATATTTTCTTATTCAAAATATTGATAAAGGGAAGTACTTTTCCAATAAACACTTTTCAACTGATCATTTGCTAGCAGTATAATTTTAAGGAAGAGAGCATCCCCTCCATAACTGTGCAAAGTTAACTAAGAGCAAAATGTCTATGATACACCATATTTGGGAAACATAATATTATAAATTATGTTTTTTAACTTTTAAACTTGGGTCATTGAACTATATAGATGTGAGACACAGTGAAATAATAGCCACACCTTACAATCACTGTCAATATATTCTGATACATCTAATACCAAACAGATCTAAAGTGGAACTGAACTACTTTCAGAGACTTTTCTTTGCACCAATACTCCCTTCTGCTTTCTTTTTAATTAGCTGCTTCTCACATTTAAAAAAAAATCTACACAATGCTTAAAAAAACATCTCATGCTTCCTGTTTTTGGGAAGTAGGGAGAGGCATCTGTCCAAAGAAAGTTTATAGAATAAGACCCACCTCTTCCCTGACCCTTTGGATATTTGAAATATAAAAAGGAAACAGCCAGGCAAACTGGGCCCATTCAGGCTAATGGACTCTAGGCAATTCACTTTTCAAAATAAGGCTTCCTTTTCTGCTAAACCCTTTTGGAGCACAGCACTCTGGGGCAGCTGGGAGGGTATTTAAGTGCCACTAATCAAATTTTCCCTTGGCCCTGAATATTGCTACCTTGAGAAATCAGTTTGAGAAGTGTGAGAAATGGAGCTCAATGGTGTGGTGTTTTTTCCACCAAAAAAAATGTCTAAACTTGTTCTTTAAGGCTGATTTAGGGACTGCACAGCAATTTAGGTGGATACCTCAAATCTTGCCTTGAATAGCTTGATTTAAGCAAGCCATAGATTCAAGCCTGTAAAACTGCTCACCATGAAAGTTAGCTGTGTCCCTCTCTCCCCCAGAACAGTTCAGTGTAACTCAAAAGGTAAACGTTGATAAGAAAATTTAATTCCATGAATAGCTGTACAATAAAAAGCAAGCTTGAATGAAATATGGTAGGGCTACAACTTTCTGTAAGTGTGTTATTGCATGAATCTAGGCCAAAGTCCAAAGAAAACTGGTAGCCACGGTGTAGGTATGCTATGACTCGAAGAATAAAATAAAATGTTTTTAGAAAGACAGTAAATAATAGACAGAACTCAACGAGGTGACTTTTAAAGTTATTTAAAGTGGGCCATAAGAGGGTGAAAAATAGTACTAGGATAAAATTATTTCACTCAGAACATTGTCGTGTTAGGTGCTATGTTGTATGCATGTATGCATGTATGAATCTGCCCACCTGCATAGCAATTGGGTCCATGCTATGGCAAGTGTTTATACTAGTTTCAATTTAAGCAAATGTCCCTACCTATTTTCAAGATAATGACCCAGAGGTTGTAATAGCCATGCACAATTATGTACAGTTCTGCATCATTGGTGTCCAACCTTTTAGCTTGCCTGGGCTGCACTGAGTGAAGAGGAATTGTCCTGGGCTGCATATAAAATATATAATAAAGTTAATGTATATAAATAATGAACTTCCTTTATTTTTTAATATTTTTATTACATCTTGTGGGGTGCATTACTAGCTGTCCACGGCTGTGGGTTGGACACGCCTGTTCTATATGATTCTTTTGGGTGATTTGGGTGATTTCCAGAAGTGCTGGATTACAATTTCTAAGATTCCTAGTCAGAACAGCCAAAGACTTATAGGCTTTTGGGATAAGAATGAATCATATTCTAGAATAACTAATGAAAAAAGAGGAGATGAACTGGATCCTTTCATCAAACTCTTATATGGCCAATCAGATATAGGCAACCTAATGTCAATATTAAAGTAGATCATTTTGGCTGTGACAATAACCAAGACATAGAAATCAAGCAAATGAATCCAGGTTTTAGCTTTTCTACTTAAAAATATGTCTAAACCTGTATACAATGTGTTTAAAATAAATTACAAAGATTAGACAAAAATGTATTTCCAGCAAGCATCAAAAGCATTCATTAAGGAAAAATATACATAAATACTATATTTAACTGACAAATTGCATAAAATATACCATAAGAATGACAGCCAGCCACACAAATGCACACAAAAGAGGCTACATCCAACCACCCGTAAGCATATGCAAGAGATTTCACCTTTGCTCTCCTCCGTCCATGCCATAACCCCCCTTCAGTTCTGCTGTTTTTATATTTCTAATTCTCACATGCATCTTAGCTTGGTGAAAATAAACCATAAATCACCTATCCAAGGTAGAACTTTCTTTACCCTGTAAATTTGGTAACTGAAAATACATTTAATTAGTATCACGCTAATCAGGAAGAGAATTGTTGATTTCTTACATTTCTTAAACACTTTGATTAAAATTTTCCCAAACCTATGTCATTCATTATGAAGAAAAATTAAACTTCTAATCTGGAAGTATGAAAGATAAAAGATTTGTTCTTTTCAGTTTTTTTTTAAAAAAGAGTCTTAAGGAAGGGAAAAAAATCATGCATTAACTCTAATCTTAGAGCACATATACTGATAGATAAAAGCAGTTACTTCAAGCTGATTATGCTTGCAGAGTTCATGGTTAGAAACCACTGGCTGCCAAATTACCAGATTAAACACAGCTACTGACATTTTTAACTCCAAAAAGAAGAATGTATTGTAGGAATGGAAACACAAAGTATATTATGAACTACAGACTATTGCACATTTCAACATAATACAAGTGTAAAATGTAAAGTATGAAAGATAATACACTCTGTTACACAGAAACATACAAATGATTTGTGCACACAATTCAAATCATGAATAGCGGACGCTACCACAATCCACTGGCTTAGCTGTTTAGTGACCTTTAGAAACTGGTCCAGACTGATTATCAGCAATACATTTTCTTGTTTTTGATTAAAAAAAAATTTTTTTTTTGAGACCACAGTATTTGATACATACATATATAATTCCGTGGTCAAGGATGAACAGATGTACTTTTGCAATTCTAAATAAAAAGTGCAAAAATGTAAAAAAAAAAAAAAGAACAAAATTAAAATTATGGAAGAGTAAGCTAAAAATTGTCTGCATAGCTGAAATCTATTTAAAGCAAGTCCTTGGTAAGGAGTACTGACAGAAGAAAGCAGGAAGTTTTTTTTTTTAATATAAAATGTCTTCTGCATGTTCATTAACAGAACGCAAAAATGTCAGTTGTGTAAGCTTTTAAACAATTCACAGACAGTTCACTCCTGCATCTTTAGACACCATAGTTGTTGCGGTACCTCCTTCTCCAAGGTAAACAGCTGTGCTGGATTTAGAACTAACCACCCTGTCACCCCCATTATTATTAATCTCACAATCCAGGGGTTCTGTGGAGATGACCCATGTTGAAGGGCGCCATCTCTTTAGGGAATAAGGCGTTTTCACACGTTTCTTGATCTTTTCTCCTGAGCCAGATTTCCCCTCAAGAGATGATTCACCCACTAAAAAGGAAGAATAGACAGTAAGAATAGACATAAGAACAATAAAACAATAAAAAGAGCAAAATCTGTGTAAGTAGTAGAGGATAAATATTCTTTAATCATATACTGAACTCAGTCAAAGTACAATAATTAAAATGAAAGATTAAGTAATTTACTACCTAGTTTACATTATTATTGTTATTGTTATTATTATATTATTGTTGTTATTATTGTTATCATTATTGTTGTTATTATTATTATTATTATTATAATCTTCAATTCAATTCACAGTCTGGGACTGGTAAAAACTTAACAGTTCAAGTCCTAATCAAGGACTTAAGAGCTGTAAGGTAGTGTCTGAGTATATAGGCAGTTCTGAGTATTATTGTTGTTGTTGTTATGTTTGCATTATTGTCACAACTGAAAATTTTAAGGCATTATTTTGGACTTATTCTTGAATGGCAGATCTCAGCAGAATAAACAGGACATTTAAAGTATAGTTCATGCTAGATTGCAAATGAGAATGCACTATTACTATGAAAAAAATTCAAAACAACAGAATACCAAATACTTTTCACCATAACTTCCCAGGATATAATTTATTTGTGTAGGAATTGTTTTAAATGGAGAAGCATCAAACATTCAATTATTAATTTTTTTTGAAAAGCACCAAAATTTTTGTTATTTTGCTGTAAAAATAGTATAATCTATGAAAGTTTTCTATTGAAATATTTATTGCTGCATGTCTAAACTGACTAGTTCAGGGGTCGGCAATCTTAAACACTCAAAAGAGCCATTTGGACCCCTTTCCCACAGAAAAGAAAACACGGGGAGCCACAAAACCCTGCTGCTTCCCCCCCCAGCACTCCACCGCTGCTGCTGCTTATCCCCCTCCCGCACAGAGCACCCTGCCGCTGCTTTCTTCCTCTACCTCCCCCGCGTGGAACACGCCCTGCTGCCGCTTTTTCCTACCTCCTCCGCGTGGAGCGCGCCCTGCCATTTTTCCCTACCTCCCCCACGTGGAGTGTGCCCTGCCACCGCTTTTCCCTGCCTCCCCCACGTGGAGTGTGCCCTGCCGCCGCTTTTCCCTACCTCCCCCACGTGGAGTGTGCCCTGCCGCCGCTTTTCCCTACCTCCCCCGCGCGGAGCACCCTGCTGCCGCCACTTTTCTCTCCTACCTCCCCCACGCAAATGCCCTGCTGCCGCCGCTTTTCCCTACCTCCCCCATGAGGAGTGCGCCCTGCCGCCGCTTTTCCCTACCTCCCCCGCGTGGAGCGCCCTGCCGCTGCAGCTTTCCCCAGCAGCAAAGGTGGAGTTTGGGAGGCAGCGGCAGGGCATAGCCCAGGCATGGACCAGCAGCAAAGCTAGTCCTTCCCACTCAAGAGGCCCCCAGCGGCTCCTCAGCTCCGTCCAAGTTGAAGAAAACAGAGGCGCAGCAGCAGGATTGCTCTCAAACATTAAGAGCCGGCTGCGCTGGTCACTCGTGTGCACCCACCTTATTGAGAGCAATCCCGCTGCTGTGCCTCCGCTTTCTTCAACTCGGATGGAGCAGAGTGGGGAGGAGAACGAGGAGGAGAAGAGCGGTGAGGCTTTGTGCCAGCCGGCCGGCCAGGTGAGAGGTAGGTCAGATGATGGTGGCTGGCTGGCTGCGGGGATCATGGCCATTGGGGGGGATCTGAGAAGCCTCATGGCAGCGGAATTGGCAGCTCTCCCCACCCGGCCCGTTTCCCCGGCTCCGTACAAGATGCTTGGCAGAAACACCCCCCACGCCCCCGATTGGACCCACACGGCACCTTCTTTCCAGCTCCGATGCGGTCCTCCGTCACTTCCTCCGCCGCCGTTTGCAGTCTTACAAACAAAAGAAGCTTGTGGGCAGTCCCACAAACTTCTTTTGTTTGTTGGACTGCCCACAAACTTCTTTTGTTTGTGGGGCTAAAAAAAAGTTCAATCAATCAATTCCAACTTCGCGAGATCTTTTTTTCCCTGTGAGAAGTTGGAATTAATTGATTGAACTTTTTTTTGTTTAGGTGGCGGAGGACTGGGCGGAGGACTGGGAGCCGCAGCGGAGGGATGAAAGAGCCACATGCGGCTCCGGAGCCGCGGGTTGCCGACCCCTGGACTAGTTAAACTCTTAGCTCTGCTTCTGAAAACTACCACACTAAGGAGACTGATATGCTATGAAAAAACTAAAATACACAAAAATGTTCTAAATCATGGATTTTCTCTGATGTTTGAAATTTCAAACATAGTTCTAAAATATATTTAATGCATAATTGGTATGAAGGCTTCATTGAACTAAAGGTTGTATTCAATTAACAACTGCTTTGTACAATGACTGTTTTCAGTTATGACAGTGATGTAGAAACAACTTTGTGATCAATGCCCACATTTACAACCTCACATATCTGTAAAGCAAAGGAAAGTTGAAGATCATAAGTGCCATCACTGTTTCATTTAGTGACTGCTTCACTTAACAAATGAGTTATCAATCCCAATTGTGGTCGCTAAATGAGGACTATCTGTAGTATGGCAAAAGAATTACTCAGCTCCTACTGAACTATATTGGGAAGAAGGCTCCTTCTTTAATTAAATCTTAAACCAAATAATGCAATGTTTTATACAAATCTGATACTTGATAATCTGATACAAGATAATAAGCTTGTTATTTTATATAGCTAAAAATAAATTATTCTGGTGGTATTCAACTAAAACTGAGGATATGTACATGCATATGTATATCTGTTCTTCCATTATGCAGCTTATTACAGGATAAGTAGCTTTCTAAAATGTAAAAGAATTACTGCTCAGAGTGATTTAGAATATAATAACATAGTGAATTGGTAATGAGCCATCTATCAAGCAATGGAAGGTTTACTCAAGCCTTGAAAGCATTCTGTTTCATGCAACTTGAAAACACTGATATGAGAGTTCCCTTCTAATTCTTTGCCTTTCAAAGGACTCTATTATAACATTGGGAATGTATAACAAGCCAAAGATCAAATCAGTTTTGCTAAAGCACGTTCTTGAAGCCACAGCTTTCTTAGAAAAAAAAAAGGCTGCACAAATTATTTTTAGATCCCATAAGCATAAGCACATATTTATGCTTACAAGATGAAAGGATACGCTTCACTGGAAAGAACAAAGGTAATTTAACTGAGCTATGAGGCAGGCAGCAATGGAACAAATACAGAAATGGACATATACTTTGTTTCGGGGGGGGGGGAGGATGCAAACAACAACTTTGTCACTTAAAATCAACATGCTTAATTCTGAAAATAATTTTGCCAGGATTCACTGATGTATCCCAGCAGAACTCACACTGAATATTACACCCATCCAAAATATTTGTGGCAGAAAGATCCAGGGAGTTAGGCCTCTGTGCTCTTTTAGTGTGGGTCGGTCCAGAATTTGGTGCCATTCTCTGGCTGCTTTGGGTAGAAACACCTTGCTCTAGACACAGGTTACTATTGTTGTTGTTGGTATTTGTCCGGCCATTATCCAGTGACCGTTCTCTTCTATCTACCAGTCGATCGAGAATGCCCTCATCATGGCTCACTTGCTGCTCCCTTCTTAATAATGGCTCATGTTCATCAGGACTTGAATTGATATTCAGACGACTATCTTCTCCACTGAACTGATGCTGCAACATTTCTTGGGCTCTGTGTGTTCCTGAGCTAGTGGTTTGGCCTGATGGCACTGTCCCATTGACATACTGTGTTGACACAGTATGAGAGTTTGTTGTATGGCTCCTCCCTGCCACTTCATTTGTAGTAACCGTTACTAAGTGAGGTTCTGCAGCATTTACAGTATTCATCTTGGCAACTCCAGTTTCTACTTGCTTCAAGTTTGATTTGTGCTTCGCTCCAAATTTCAGCCGAGACTCCTTTGTCGAATTTTTGGTGTTTAAGGGTAGGCTAGTAGGCCTCTTTGGGAGGTTCTGCTGTTTGGGAAGAGGGTAGACCTGAGCAGGCTGGATATCTGGAATTAGGCATGCTTGGCCATTTCCAACTTGCATGAAGTCCTGTTGTCCATTTGCTTCTACTGCCAATTTTATCAGTGGGTACAGCAAACTGGAACTAGTGCTGCTAAGTGGATCTGGCCCACTGAACTGCTTAAGCGAATGCTCCATCAGGTTTTCATCAGAGCTTTCTTTTAAGTTTTTATCCACTTCTTTTGGATCCAGCTTGTTAGTTTCCAAGTCCTCCTCTGTTAGCTGCAGACAAACAGGAGTTGGCCCACATGACTGCATGCCATTTGCAGCACAAATGTTTGTTTCACCTGAATAAGGCATTTCAGATATGGTGGTCATTCCAGTGCTTGGAGTAAGGCCAGTTGTGTTGTTGGTGGTAGTGTTGGTTGACAAGCTGGTAACGCTAGTCTCAGGGCTTGGAATACGAGCTTGTGCTTGCTGCCGTTCATAGTTAATGGAATTTCTATTCTTCTCCCCAACTGTCAGTGGTGTGCTGGACACAGAAAGTTCAGATGAAATGTTCTTCACTTTGTTATCACTGTGATTAATTGAATCCTCAATGAAAGATGAGGAAGAATACTCTTGATATGGTCTGATCTTTGCCATTCGTCTATGGTGTGACAGGTTTCTTTAGGAAAACAAAAAGATAATAGGATTAAGAGTTTCATCTTAAAACTATTTCAATGCAAAAAAGGATATTTTAACCAAGAAGTATAATGACTGGGGGACTGTACAAATGGGAGCATTGCAATAGTGCTGATATTTCACATGTTTCCATACAAGCTCCTTGATAATTCTCCCTTTCTCTTTAGAAGTGGCATGCCTATGTTTTTTTTATAAAAAATAATGGTTATTATGATTTTTTAAAAATCAGTTATTCCATTCTCAGCGATGTTATTAACAGAGTTTTTTTTTAAAATATGAAGAGAATGGTATTTTGTAAATGTTCTGTTTTGTTCTTTGGGATGTAGAGATGAACAAAAATGGGCTATGTGACAATTTAATCGTTAGAGAAGATGGCAGCTGCCTCTTTAGTTGCAGTTGCCATCTTCTGAAAGAAGAAAACCTTCTGAAGCACTCTTTCAAAATCTGTAGCATTTAATGAAGCTGCCAGATATGGTTTGGATGAGAGTGCTACATACTTCTCTAAGGATACTTTAGAGGAAAAGATCCTGCCTGAGGGAATGAAATTCTGCCTGAAGGAATGAAAGATTTCAGAGAAGAATGAAGGTTGCACACATTCCTCAGATGAGTGAATGACACTATTTACTTCTGATATGACAGAGGGATCACTACAGAGGATTATTCCTTCTTTATGGACCATATACCTGATTTATAGGTCAGAAAAAGGTCACTCAATAAAAGCTACTAAGATACAGAGAATATTGTAAGATAAGAAGAGGTTGAAATATAAAAATTCATGCCTAGGCAAAGCAGGGGAAAAGAACTTGGGCAGAGTACAGGCGAACCAAGTTTAGAAAGAAACATCTACAAATGTAATTCCTGCCTTCCTGAGCAATAGAAAAAAAATCTTTGCTGGGGTCCTTTTCATGCCAAATTAAGGATATTTTCAACTCAAACGTTGCTATGTATGTCACTAGGTATCTTCCAGAGTAACCACAATTGTATTTAACTGTATATAACTCTTTTTGAAATGCTTTCCTGGATTTATTTTCAGTTTCATACTTCGACAGCCTATAAAAGGAACATAGGTGCAGTTGAAGATATTTTTCTATGTTTACCTAAAGAGCACCACGATTTCAATATTGCAATACTGAGTGAGTTCAGGTTCCTTTTTCCAGGTATGTAGCTAATATGCAGCTACTGTATATGTGATAACAATTCTTAAGGAATTACTTCAGAAACAAACAATAAATATAGCCTGTGACTCATGAATAATCAGCGCAAGAGGAAGGTATTACTGATTGGAAAAACAGCTTTTTCTATATATGTAAAATTAAGTGCTGGAGAAATGTGATGTTCTTGCAATGAAACCAAATTTTCAAGAAAAGCATGTGCAACAAATGTGGAGCTTGTGTAAGTAGATAGACAGACAGACAGACAGACAGACAGAACTATATACCGTTCATTTTGCATAGCTGTAGACATAGGGTTAACAGTTGGACTGACAGATTTGTTCCTCTCCCAAATCATCATGAGTTCAGCCATCCTCTCTTCAGCACACTGGGCTGTCAGCCGAGCTTCAGCATCTTGATCCCAGCAGTCATCGATTGTCTCTTTCAGTGACCTCACAGCCTACCAAAGAAAACAGGATGACATTTTCTCAACCTCTTTTTTTAACCTTTGTTCTTCAATACCACTGCTAATGATCAACAGTTGGATCATGTATGATTATTAAAAACATTTGGGTCTAGGAAGAGTAGTATTGGATAAGACCAAAGGCTTATCCATTCTAACATTGTTTCCCAAAACAACTCACTAGATATTTAAAAGAAATCAGATGTTGGACAAAAAACTATTCTCTCCAAATATTGTTTTCTTGATATTAACATTTAAAAGTATGCTACCACTGATCATGAAGATTTCATAAATCGTGACAAAACTCTCCAAATAAGTAATGTAATATTTGTCGTTCAACTGTTATGTCGGACTTCAATATATTGGAAAACTGTAATTCTGGGGCTGTTGCCTATTAGTGATCAATGTATAACTAGCATTTTACATTACAAAAATATAAGTTATCATAGATACATTACTTTTCTCTTTTGCACTTAAATGTTGGTTACAGCACTTAAAATTTCATAATAACAGTGCTCCATTTCTACATTCACATTCCAACAACATCGTCAACTCAAAAGAAAAAGCAGTGTAGCTTTTTTTTTTTTTTTTGCTTTTCTTACCAAGCTGTTCTCTTTCCAGGCCTCTGGGAATTTTGGCCTTTGCTTTTCTCTAGAAACAAGGACTTGCATATCTTCAAAAGTGGGGTGGTTTCCAACTTCTATTTGGAATGCTGTTTGGAACTCTGGCACAGATTCTCCTGTTTGCAGAAAAGGGCACGTCAATGTTATCACGAAGCAGAAAAAATAAAACAAAACAGAGTTGATACTGAAACGTTGGAGTCTAGCAAAAATGTATTTATTGTATTGTTTCTCCTCACTTCACAGACAAGATTGGATTTGTTAATTTGTACAGGCAGAAAATAAATAGGGAAATGGTATATAAACAGTTGGAAATATTCTGAAAGTTTTAACTAAACCTAATGATTAAACAAAATTCTTAACTATTCTATAAACATTTCAAAAGCCTTCTCGTGGCACATTCATGTCCCCTCTACTTTAGGATGCTAATTTTGGAATAACCTTTGAGTTGTATAAACGAAAGAACAGTTCTGCTGTTGTTGTTTTTAATGGTTTATCTTATATACTGTAAATCCTATAGTTCCATATATATATTTTGGTTGGATGTAAATAACAGGATTTGCATTATGACATCATTTGTGCCTGGGTTATCATTTTCTATTGTGCTCTATTGCAGGGCTTTTCAACCAGTGGTACGGGTACCACCTGTGGTACATTGGCACCTGGCAGGTGGTACGCGACCATCCTAGAAAAGTGATAGCGGGGGAGGAGAATGAGCTGAACCGGTGGCAGCACCGCACAAGCCTGAGCGAGAGATGGCTGGAGCTGCAGGGCCGTCAGAGCTCAGCGGAAGCGCCAGGATCAGTGCCGCTTTCCAGCTGATCGGCGCTTCGGGGCTGTCAGGGCTCAGTGGAAGTGCCAGGATCAGTGCCAGGCTCCAGCTGGAGCTCGGCGCTGATCCTGGTGCTTCTGCTGAGCCCACAAGAAGCACCAATCAGCTGGAAAGCAGCACTGATCCTGGCGCTTCTGCTGAGCCCAGAAGAAGCGCCGATCAGCTGGAATGTTGCAGCATCTCCAGGGTCTTGTGATTTACATTCAGATGCTTGGCAACTGATTCATATTTATGACGGTCACAGTGTCCCAGGGTCATATGAAGTGACCAAAACCTGCTGCAACCACCCAGCAGACGGGGGGAATAAAAACCAAACACCCCCCCACCCCACCCCTGCTGCCAATCCTCAACAGAAATGCTCACAACAATGAAAACCTCGGACAGGAGGAAGAGCGCTGCCGGGCAGGCAGGCAGGCGTCTTGCTCGGCTGTGGCTTGGGGGGCACTTTTTTCAGTGCCATTGTAACTTCGAACAGTCACTAAGCGAACTGTTGTAAGTCGAGGACTACCTGTACTTTATCACTTTTTTCTTTTTTCTTTTTTTGGGTCATCAAGTTTTTGACACCTTGCTAGGCGACTGGTGGTACTCGGATATTGCCATATCCTAAAAGTGGTACAATGGGTGAAAAGGTTGAAAAGCCCTGCTCTATTGTATTGCAGAAGTTAGGAGAATTATCCACCTTTTCCTCAATTCTTGACAAAATATAGGATAAGGAGGATTTTTTTTTTAGAAAAAAACTTTATGTACTTATTGTCCAGTTTCAGGCCTAAATATAATAATCATATCAAGAATATTATAAGCTTTTCAGTTTTGAGCCAACTAAGTGTCAATTTTATTTCTTTCCAAACAGACCCCTTATATTTATGAAAATACTTCTACATACTTGGAATATATCATGAAACATGTTTTCTAACGCAGAAAACATTAGCTTAGTTTTAGTGGTCACATTTCAGAATCAAGAAGTTGTTACTGTTATATTTGAAGAAATCACTAAAAGAACGATTGTAAAAGTTCAAAAAATTAGGAATAACAATTATTTTTTTTAAAAATGAATGTGACATTTAAAATTAACTACACTCACAGCTAAGCAATAAGCTGCATACAAGTGGCATGTGTATGTAGTTTTAGATATATGTTAATATATAAGCATTTACAGTCATATTAAAAAAAAGTCTATAGTATGAACTAGAAGTTTAAATACAGTGACTATAGACAGTCTACATAGCCCTCAAAAATGCCAGATTTTTGAGTTGTAAAAAAATCAGACCAAGATAAATCACTTCAGAATTCTTTCCACCTTTAATATAAGTTTTACAGTTCAATTGAAAAACAAACTGAAGTATTTTAGGGGGAAAATGGTACATGGAAGGCAGACTTCAGAACTGAAGCATACTTTGATTTTTCATTAGATCTCTCTGATCAGAGGAAGGCAAGTATGTGGCCAGTAAGCTGCATACAGTCTCTAGTTCCTCCCCCCCCACACACACACACTTTTTTCCTAGCAAATTGCAGGGCCAAATCTAACTGAAAAACTGAATTAGTGGATTAAATTGCTCCTTTCTAAAAAAAGAAAAGATTAATAAAGCTTACCCACTTTGTTTCAACATATCTCCCTCCACAAACCCCCAAAAGCGGAGATTTGGGGCTCATTCCCAAAATATTCAATGCTCAATATTCAATGCTGATTGAAAAAAGTAATAAAAAGAAAAAACTCTGCCAGCAATAAGGTTGCCCATCCTGTCTTATATACAGTACACCACTTGGCAAGTGGCTGGGTTGACAGAATAAACTGAGCCACGCCCTCACCCCAGGAAAATCAAAACGTAACAGCTGAATTGTACTGTGCATGGCAGCAGCCATTAGGTCTCATAACTGACCGGTTAAGCATGTTCTTTGAACCCAGCTGGTGACTCAAAAGGCTGTAGTTAAAATTAAAAAGGATACATGGTGCTTCCAATCATACACCATCCCTAGAACTGATTTTCATTACCGGAACTAAACTATGACATGTATATCAAAGGTGGCATGCCATGATGTTTTGAGTGACATGCCAATGTCCACCAACACTGACAAATATTCTCAAAAGTATGTCTTTCCTTAATACTGAAAAGTTTACTGTCAAGATTAACACAGGTTCAAGGTTATCATAAAGCAGAAAGGTGGATACCACCCTGTAACACTAGATGGCACTGAACTAATTTGACAAGCAAAGCAAAAAAGAGTTAAAAAGAAAAACCTGACAGCCAACATACCCAAATTGTTTACAATAAGGAATTATAGGCTTTGGCTGAGTTAGGAGAGCAATAACAATAAACAAATAGAATAGCTGCTGTAAGTGAAAAAGCATGCAGCATTCCAGTAATTCTTCTATTACCTGGGAAGAGGTCTGTACATCTCATAAAAATCTCCCAGTAGATTAGACCAAGTGCATACATATCGACTTGCTTCAAAGCTGATTCACAGTCTCTTAAATTTACTGCTCCTTCCAGCACTTCAGGGGCCATATAGCGAATTGTCCCAACCTGTAAAGACATGTTGTTGCATTCTTACATTGGCTTGGTATTTATGAAATATGTTCACTGTTCTTCAAGTAATTCAACAGAATTTTTTTTTAGTTACATTCACTTTCATCCTCAAGACAGCATTAATATGAGCATAAAGCTTCCTTAGGACCCATTCTGTGGAATCCCAATCTTATTATTTGCATTTAAAATAATGTCTAATCTTTCCAACATATTTTATTTTGTTATTTAGTCAACATAAACTCTTATGAAAAAAAACTGGTGAAACTGAGGAAAAATTCTTTAAACAAAAGTCCAGTAAAAAGAGGTGAAAGTTGCATGTTAAACAAATAAATAAAATGTTAAATAAAAAAATAATGTTAAAATTCTATGCTTATCTATCCCCTCGCTAATCAACAATCTTTAAAAAAAAATCTTAATCTTTGCATAATATAAATTGGAAAAATTACATAATGTAAACTACAATTTTAAAACTGTAGTCCTGTGGAGCATTCTTATTTTTTAGGAGTATCCTTAGATTATTGAGTTGGGAACAAGAGAGAATAAAAAGAACTCATTCTTTTCTTGATTTTTCCCATTCAGCTACAGATTTTCTTAGATAATCATCTGAAGAAAGTTTTAACTCTCCTCATCTTTCAAATTAAACTCCCTGCAATGCTAAAACAACAGATTAGCCTATGCAAAGTACTAACCTATATTTGTTTATCCTAAGCCTAAGGAAATGTACCTCACCCATTAACCTAGTGATCATGCCATCTTTCCATGCTCCCCATGTCAATCTCTTTTGTGTTTTGAAACAGAAAAAAATCTTCTGTCTTCCACTTCAGATTTGATTAGTAGTCAGGCAACCTGAAGCTGACAAAAATACCTACAGCAGTATGATGCAGGCTAGTAAGATACATTTGTTGTGTACAGTATGAGCAACTAAAAGTGTTTCAAGTTGGCTTTCTCACTTCAGAATATATTTAAGGAAAGAAAATTACTCTTGCCTGTGAAAATCAGAATAAGAAAGATATGTTTGAAGCTCATTGTTCTTTTTATCTGAAAGCAGATATGGTAAAGATTTTTTAGTGTTTAAATCCATTATTCTTAAAACAGATGCGTAAAACTTATGATAGGTTTTGGTGTCAACATTTCTGAGGTTCATGGGGGGACTTCCAAAATGTATTTTTCTGTTTTACTCACCTCACTAATTGCAGCATTATCCTCCTCACCTGGGCGCACCAGTCTATTTCCTGTTAGCTTCATGGAGAGGCCAAAATCACTAATGACACATGTTCCATCATTCTTTACTAATACATTGCGGCTGTTCAAATCACGATGGGAAATAGCAGGCTTATAATGATCTGTTTGAATATATAAATTACGTTGTTTCACTATTCCCACTGGCTTCTTTTCATATAATATAAAACAGAATATGGGCACTTCAAGAAAAATGATAACAGATGAAAACTCTTTTATGGTATCAGTTTTATAATCCTCTTGTGATGGCAATTCAGGTATATTAATGCAATTAAACAGGAATTGCTAGGAACAACTATTAAAGAATGCCATAGTTACATATCAATTAGGAATGCATGAAATCTTCATCAATGATTTGGATGAGGGGATAGATGGGGAACTCATCAAATTTGCAGAAGACAGCAAGCTGGCAGGAATAGCCAATGCTCCAGAAGACAGACTTAAGATACAGAAGGATTTTGACAGACTTGAACATTGGGCGCTATCTAACAAAATGAAATTCAATGGTGAAAAAAGTAAGGTTCTACATTTAGGCAAGAAAAACCAAATGCACAGGTACAGTATAGTACCTGATCACAGTAGTAACTGTGAGAGGGATCTCGGAGTCCTAGTGGACAATCATTTAAATATGAGCCAGCAGTGTGCTGCAGTTGCCAAAAAAGCCAACACAGTGCTAGACTGCATTAACAGAGGGATAGAATCAAGATCACATGAAGTGTTAATACCAATTTACAATGCCTTGGTAAGGCCACACTTGGAATACTGCATCCAGTTTTGGTCACCATGATGTAAAAAAGATGTTGAGACTCTAGAAAGAGTACAGAGAAGAGCAACAAAGATGATTCGGGGACTGGAGGCTAAAACATATAAGGAATGGTTGCTGGAATTGGGTATGTCTAGTTTAATGAAGAGAAGGACAAGGGGTGACATGATAGCAGTGTTTCAATATCTCAGGGGTTGCCACAAAGAAGAGGGAGTCAAGCTATTCTCCAAAGTACCCGAGGGCAGGACAAGAAGCAACGGATGGAAACTAACCAAAAAGAGAAGCAACCTAAATTTTTTTCTTATTTATCTCTTCAAATATTATATTATTTATAGATTTCACCTTTCTATGCTGGAGTCACTCAGCCATTAATATTTCATAATAAAATACCTTTAAAATTTGTGAGAAATCTATTAATTTTTCAAGTATACAAGAACTACTGATAGCATCGGCAGACAAATTCTTATAAAACTTTCAGGAACTTCTTGCAACTTCCCAAACCGCATCTGCAGAAACTTATGCAAAATAAGAATAAAACTAAGTGGCCAAATTTAAACACTAAATTGCTGTTTTTTTCTGAGATGTTAGTTTTTTGTCATAAATCTTATGAGACTTTCAATATATCATGACATCAAAATATTTACAGGAAAGATTTGGTGTTCTTACACAATTTAAGTTATTTCTAAAACACATTTTATTTTTATTTTGATGCCTGTATCATCATGCAAAATCACTTAATAATTCCAAACTGCTTGACTCCTGGCTACAGCAATATATCCCTGTTATGCTGCATGAATGGGGATATTAGACCTACCTTAAAAAAGAGAAATGGGATTCTATACACAATAAAGCACTGTTACCCAGAACAGTTATACATCAACCATCTTTAAATATAGGAGTCATTTTGACATAACACAGCTAGCCCTAAGAGAAGCAGTGTACCAGGTATTTCTGGTTCAAGTATGGAAAAAACTAATTTGTATCGACATCCATATCTGTACAGGAAATACAGCCAAACAAGTAACTATAGGAGGTCAACTGTAGATTGAGTTTTTTGAGGCATTGTCTTTTTCTATAAATCGAAAAGTCTACACTTTTGATAATTCAATAATTAATTAATTGCAATAGGTCTCAGTTTTGCTTAGAGAGGTATAGCTTTTAATTAGTGTAATTTTTATTTTTAAAATTCTAGCTGCCATTGGAAAGGTTACTGTTTCAAAAGCAACCAGTGGGAATTCTTATGTAATTGAAAGTATTTTACAGTCTAAGAAACTATATATAAATATCATGAAATGCATGAAAACTAATATTTCTGTCAGTATAACTAGACATGGTCCCAACTTCAGAGGGGAATGTATGATAAAAAAGATATTTTTTTCCACCTACAAAAAAAATACTTTTCTATATGAATCAGAAAATTAGGCCCAACAAAGAAGAGGAACATGAGTGTTTTGGTATTTATGTTTATATGCAACCACAGACCTGAGCTCAAGTTATTGAGAGCCTGACACACACCAATAATCACACACAACTGGGGCTTAATGTAGAGATAGCACCAATAATATTTGTTGATGATCATCCCAAAGGTGCTTATTCCAAAAGGCAACTGGCCTTTCTTGGTTTATTTTTTTTTTCTTTGAAAACATTTCACTTCTCATCTAATAAGCTTTTTCAGTTCATTGAAGAGCTGAAGAAGCTTTCTGGATAAAAAGCGAAACATTTTCAAAGAAAAAAAAACAACAAGAAAGGCCAGTTGGTTTTGGGAAAAAGCATCTTTGGGACAACTATGACCTGGATGATTGAGAATCTCCATAGACATTTGTTGATGATCTGTCAAGGTATGACCATCCTGGTTCCTCTTGATCTCTCAGTAATTCTGGATAACATAGACAGGCTACTGCATCTGGATGGGGAGAAACAGGCTTACACTCAATCCTGACAAGATTGAATGACTATGAATGCATGGTTTTTCCAGTGCCACAGATTCTTCACCATTGGTTCTGAATAGGGTGGCACTTCCACATATAGAACTAGGGTGTAGTTTGGAGATTCTCCAAGACTCAAAGCTCCTGTTTCAACTGCCAGATTAGATTGCTCCTCTAAACTGGACTGTCAGTGCACCTGTTCTGCAATAAGCAGAGAGTTGAATTTCATGGTCCAAATTACTCCTTTCAGATCCATGAATCTAAGATTATATTTTTAATAACGTGGTCATTTTTATTAGGGTTTTTTTTCATTTCTACATGAAATTCTATGTTTAACAATAGGTATCAAACTGTACCATAGCTTGACATAACTTAAAAGAGGAATTCAGAATTGAAACACTTATTATCTTACCTCCTCGTGGTAATTCTGTATGAAGATATGCCAGGCCTCTAGTTACAGAATGCGCCATTCGGCAAGAGTTCACCCAATCACTAGCCTGAAGAGTCAGATATCTGCACAAAGAACCCTGGAGAAAATAAGAAGGAATTTTCTTAGTGTTTATCTTCTACATGCGTTTATATAACCTGTGTTTCTAAGATGCCATTTCAACATTTGAAAGCATGGAGGGTGATGGTGATGATAGTCAATAAGAATAATGCACTTTTGGTTACTGTTTGCTTTGGTCTTGGAAAACAAGAAATAAACACTGGCCTTAGTGAAACAGTGTTGTACAGTCCAGGTAAAATGTGAAAGCATGATGAATATCCAAAGAGCAAATCAATATTTCCAATGATAGTAAGAGTCTCTGCTTTACTGTTACCACAGAGAATAAGAGGGTTGCTACAGGCTAATAGGAGTGGATATTGGAGAATGGAGTTGTGAAAGCCTTTTCATAAAAGTTTTCTTCAACAAGTAGGGAAAAAAGTACTTCCTACCAAAGGGGGAGCGGGGGAAGCAGAATATAGTTGCAAGAGGTTGCAGAGAGGGGGAGATCCAAACAGAATTAAAATTGTTATTTCCAATCAAAAGTCTTCAAAAGATTTCCGTTTAGCTGCATGGAAAAACCTTTGTGGAAGGTTTCCAAGAAGGTAACAGAAGGTACCAAGAAGGTAACTCTGCCAGATCCTCCAAACTATCAGTGGACATGTCAATAGCTCTTTTGAAGGGAAATTACAGTGTATCCCATTCAAACAAAGATTCTACATCTGAAGGAGTTCCTGAAACATTAATCCACATTTTGCTACACTGTCTTTATCATAAAGATGTCTAGTTGTTGCTAAAAACTACCCCATTTGATAAGATTTCCAGGATCCATTTTATTTACAATTATTACTGTATAATTGTTCAAGGATCCAACTGAAACTGCAAAAAGACACCTTCAGAAGCAGAATGGACTTGATGTGACCCACTACAGTTCCAGTGATCTGGAGTCAGCTGAAGGGGATATTCTTAATTTTGATTATCCTGATATTTAGTATGGTTTACATGCAGCTCAGTTCCCCAAGGATATTACATTCATAAATAACAAGGTTATCATCATCATCATTGGTTCCTTTCACGTGATGTACATAGGACAGCAAGCTTCTTCCAATGATCCTATACATGGTGGCATCTTTGGCATCTTCCCACTTGATGTCCACTGTCCGTAAGTCATCTTTTAATGTCTGTCACCAAGTTTTGCGTTGTCTACCCTGCTTCCCGTTTTCCTCTGGCAGCTCCTATTCTACAATGTTTTTTGGGCATCGATGTTCTGGCAAGCGAAGAATATGGCCAGCTAGACACATGCATGGCTCCATCACAATGGTCTGCAACTTCCAAGAGCCACTCTGCTGGAAAATTTCTTCATTGTGACACGGTTGTGACAAGTGACACCCAGAATTCTCCATAGGCAACACTGATGGAACACATTGAGCTTTTGTGCTGTGCATGCTGTTATTGTCCATGTTTCACTGGCATAGATCGCTATTGGTAAATGATGTTGGTAAAATCTTATAAAGCTGTAACGTGGTCTTATCTATTGTTGGGGCTGACCAAATAGGTCATAATTGCTGGAATATTGCTGAGGCTTTACCAATTCTGTGTTTGACATCTGTATCTATGCTTCTATCTTGTGATAAGATGCTACCAAGTTATGTAAATTGTTGCCAGAACATGCCAAGGTATGTTCTATTGGCTCTTGCCAGTTGTGATTAATGTGTTAGGAGGGTGACTCCCAATCAATATGACTTTGGTCTTATCCTCACTAATACATAGGTTAGAATAATAAGGTTAGAAACAATATTAATCACAATATATAAAAAAAAACATGCACCAGCTGCACCATCCAATGGGGACAGGCTAATCCTCATTATTTATAAATACTTTCTTGAATAGCCATATCTTCACAGTTCTCTGAAACAGATAAGAGGACAGTATGGAATAGTAAACTTGAAGGAGAATCCGTCATGAGTCTCCTTTTTCTGAGATCAACTTCTGTGCCTAAATAGGAGTCAGTGAGGGCTGTACAGTAGGAACTGAAAAGGCAGTGGAAAAGAGATGGCCATTGTGGAAAGATTGCCAGAACTAGAATCAGGAATGCAATGAAACAGGATTTTTTTCTCCCTTTTTAGCTGTGTTTAGACTTGGATGGGCTAAACCTTAATAATGGCTATTTCTCAAAGTGATACTAGGACAGAAGAATCCTAAGGATCCTGGGCAGCTAGTGGAGAATTCAGTCTATTTCGCAGATGAAGAAGGAACAACTTCTGGTAGATGACAGAAAACTTTGAGGAAGACAAAAAAGCTATGGTAGCTTTGCATTTGCTCTTTTTAGACCTTGCTCCCAAAAATTGGCTTGCAAACTACAAACTACAATGGGTGTGTTCACTAAATGAGTAGCAATATTTAGATGAGTCTATTGTGATTTTCACCAAGACCAAAAATAGTGTTTATGCCCTTCTAAGAAAAGTTTACCATATGAATAGCACCCAGAGATTATTAAAAAAGCAATTCAAATAATGCTTTAAAAATAATTGTATCTCTTATCTTTATTTTCTTACAGCTGTCTGAAATAAAAGAAATTACTTACATTGGGATAATATTCCATTACTAATAAATATTCCATCCGTCCATCTGCAGTGCATCTCTCATCCCCCACAATGAAGTGAGCAATATTGTCATGTTCCATCAGTGGGATTCTATAAATATTTCTCTCATTTATAAAATTCTGACGATTAGCAAAAGAAAATACTTTTACAGCCACTGGACGCTCATCTAAAGATCCTTTGTATACAGCTCCGTATCTCCCTCGGCCAATAAGCTGTGAATTTTTTAAAGAAAGAAACAGTTACATTTTAAAGTTCAGGACACTCAATCTATTGATTTTAATGACCTTCAGCATTTTATGTGTTCATGGTTTGAAGCCTTTCTTTTGCACACTGAATTTCATCCCCAAATAATGCATGTTCTAATTCAAATGTTAATTGAGAAGGAATTATGTCTTCTTCGGATTGTTCTTACTAAATCACCCTAAATTCTTAGTATGAAGATTTTGCATTACATAATATTATTAATAAATCATGTGAATTATAAAGACACAGAACTGGAAATTGTAAATGGTAAACTCACCTCCAGTAGTTTCAAACTATCCAGATCTAATGAGGGTTCTAAAGCTGCTGCTTCCATCATGTTCATAGTATGCAGGCCTTTTTTACGGATCCCTGAGGAAAGATGAAGATATGAATTATATTGCTCTTCAAACTGATCAGACTTCTTGATTTATTTCAATAGTCCTGCAATTCTGACTTATAAACCACACAGTGAATGAGATATATAGGTCAACTCACTCAGGCTATCTGCAGTGCTTTGCTCTTTACTTCCCATGGAAGAATAAATAAACTGCACAGGAGACTTGGTGTGATGTCTGAATCCAGAATTATAATTAAGCGCATACATATTAGTTAAAACTATAAGGTGGTTTTAAATCAGATCTGTTGTTGATTGACAAAACTTGATTTGTTTGAGCACAAGAAACCATAATTTTGAGTCTGTGAACTTCTATTCATTTTGTTTCAAAGCTCATACGAAGAGAAAAGAACAAAGCAGAAGTAATACAATGCAAGTATTGTGGACCCAATTGACAAAAGAAAGCTCAGGACCGTATAGGTTGGAAACATGCAGAAGAGTCCTTCATTCTGCAGTGGACAGACAATGGCTAGAATGATGATGGTGGTGGCTGGATTTAACCTAGCCAGGAAACCTCTTTCAAAATGTGGCATGTGGCACTGTGTTTCACATGTTGCTGAATAAAGAATAAAGTTCCACAATCCTTCAGGTCTACGATAGCAATAAAATTTAACTAATTCCTACAAATCTATTACGGCTATGATGGATGAGGATGTTGGCAATTATAGTGCAACATTTGGAACCCAAGATGAAGAAATGCCAGAGAGCATTAATAAGGAAGAAGCTATGGTAGGAATATGTGGCAATGATAATATTGTAAGGGTCCAAACTTTACTTTTTCAGGTCCGGTACTCAATGCCTTTGCTCTGATATTTAGAGCTATTTGTCACAGAATCCTTTGGAATGTAAGGTGCTCCAGTTCAAGTGTAATGCCTAAAGACAAAAGGGGTTTTTTTCCTGTATTCTCCTGTGAATGTCTAATAGTAGAAGAGAAGCAAACTGCCGTCTAGCAGATTGTAACATACTGAGGAGTTGGTAGGTGGAATATTAATATATATATATATAGCAAAACTGAGCAAGTAACTAAAGAAAACAAATATAATAGCAATGTGAACATTATCTCAAGGAAAAATAGAGGCAAAATGTTATAAAAGCTTACCTCCTAACATCCTGTATCCAAAGAAAATAACAGCCATCAAAACAGCCAGTACAGATACTGATGCCAGAGTTATTACAACTGTGTCATCTCGTTGTGGAGGATCTGAAAGAAATCAAAATGTCTATGATTGTCTCTTCATATATAGTCAATTTTTCAGGAGAAATTAAATTAACATTCTGACCTGCTATCAATTATCTTGGCATTTCTCCCTCCTTTTAATGGGAGGGGAGGTAGCAAGATAACTTTCAAAATGCACAGGCTGAATCCAATAAGCAGAGTCCACAGAAGACTCTCTTCTCTCATCAAGAGAAAGATGGAGGGAGACCATTTTTCCTTATTTCCCTTCTCCTGCTAAGCTGGAGACCTTCCCCCTCAATTGTACCGGAAAGGGAAAATAAATGAAAATTGGTTCAACCATCTTTTGATCACTATCAGAGGCATTCTGTTAATGAAAACAGCATCCTTTCTTCCGCAAATTCCAGATCTCACCTTAATTACAAATATTAATTACAGTTGTTAGTTCCTTCACCCTTTCAAAGTTGTATAATGGACTATAAGAGGAATGTTATTTCTTTGGAGTATACAAACTACATAAACAACGGATGGCACAAAAGCCAATTCAACTGAATCAACATGAAAGTCAATAAATGACGTAAGAAACTACAAATCCATTTTTCTGTTTCTAGTTATGGATCAGATTATAGTGTAACAAAACAAAGAAGCATTGAAAGTCATCATTTTACCATTGCAGCTACTGGGTCTGAACTGAATTACTATGAGAAAATAAGGTAAATAGCATTTTCTGAAAGATTAATGGTAGTCAAGACAGGTCGCAAAATGTTCTGTGTGGGATAAGTGTTCCTACAGCACTTTTGGTTTTACATTAAGGACATACAACTTTCCCAAATTTGGAGGGATACAACTCTCCCCCCCCACAATGGGAAGGCTGCAGCTGATGTTATTGTAAGGGCAGTGACATTACAATAAGGGACAGGATTGATTTCTTTTTGACGTTTTTCAGAGGGATTAAACTTTTTAGGGATGTGAAGGGAAGCTCAAACTAGGCAAACTAGATTCATTCTTCCCTCCCCCATAAGCAGTTCCACTCTTTTTTGCCTCCCCTCCAAACATCCCTGGATTTCAACAGTTTGTTTCTAGAAGGCTCCAACTTCTATCCTCACCTTTACCTCTATGAACTGCAATAATGAAACTAACAAAATTTAGGCAGCAATATCATATGAAGGCTCTGGGCCACAGGCTACCCATTTCTATGAATAAGAATAAGAATCACCAAGCTCCAAGGGTCCTCAATACAAATTCCAAAAGGAACACAAATAGTATACATAGAATCACCTCTTTGGAGACAACTAGATTATTCTGGCCAGATTAAACTATGTGTCCCTCTTCTTGCCCTTGTACTTCAGTCTTCTGGAGGAAAGATAAGATAGAAATTTAATAAATAAAGGGACAAATCTATTTGCCAGCTTTTACCACTTTCCTGTTTTTCTCCTTTCTAAATGCACGGCTTCCAAAATATATTAGCATCTTTGAATTTGGAACCAATTTAGCTTCCTGTAGATATCTATAGAGATTCTCAGTCATCCAGGTCATTGTTGTCCCAAAGATGAGGCAACTGGACTTTCTTGTTTTTCTTTGAAGACATTTCACTTCTCATCCAAGAAGCTTCTTCAGCTCTGACTGCATGGTAGGTAAGTGAAGGATTTATATTCCTTGCAGAAGCTGGTCATTTGCATTCTTTTAGAGAGTTGTTGAGGCCACTTGGTTTATCTGTGCCCTCAAGGTCACCTGAGTGGTACAAATGGGTGTGGAGCCTTGTTGGAACTGCTGAAAGGACTGTGTTGTAGACTGGAGATAGATGATGTCATATCCATCCCCCTCTATTGAGAGAGGACTGTTCAAAATTCAAAATCAGTGCACCACGCAGGTGACCTTGAGGACACAGATAAACCTCCAAGGGGTCTCAACAACTCTCTAAAAGAATGCAAATGACACATATAAATCCTTCACTTGCCCACCATGCAGTCAGAGCTGAAGAAGCTTCTTGGAAACATCTTCAAAGAAAACAAGAAAATCCAATTGCTTCTTGAAAAAGCACCTTTGGGACTTCCTGTAGATGTATTTCAATGCCAACTGCAAATTTTAATTTAATTACTTTTTAATTTAAAGAGGAGACAGTTCTTATCTACAGTTTTCTTTAGCTTTAAATCGAAAAAGATGGTGATGACGGAGAATTGACTTCAACCCCCTTCCCCCCCCACACACACACAGAAAACAAGACAGATGGTACTTTGAAATTGCACATCTACCATTAATGAAATGACTGTTTTTAAAAAAGATGTTGGCAGAATTGCTCTATAAAGAAATGTTCCCCATTTACCAAATTACTTTAAATTATATTGGGACTGTTTAGGTGTGTGTGTATGTGTTTTTGAGTCAGTCTTCACTCCTAGCAACTGCCTGAACAAGACCACACAGTTTTCAGGCAAGATTTGTCAAGGTGGTTTGCCATTGCCTTCTTCCTCGGGCTGTGAAACAGTGAATAAATCTGAGTCATTCAGCTGGCTTTGTGAATAATAATAATAATAATAATAATAATAATAATAATAATAATAATAATAATAATAATAATAATAATAATAATAATAATAATAATAATAATAATAATAATAATAATAATAATAATAATAATAATAATAATAATAATAAGTTGGAAGGGACCTTGGAGGTCATCTAGTCCAACCCTCTGCTCAGGCAGGAAACCCTATACCATTTCAGACAAATGGCAGTCTCTTCTTAAAAACTTCCAGTGTTGGAGCATTCACTGCTTCTGGAGGCAGGTTGTTCCCCTGGTTAATTATTCTGTCAGGAAGTTTCTCCTTAGTTCTAGGTTGCTTCTCTCCTTGATTAGTTTCCATCCGTTGCTTCTTGTCCTGCCTTCAGGCGCCTTGGAAAATAGCTTCACTGCCTCTTCTTTGTGGCAGCCCCTGAGATATTGGAACACTGCTATCATGTCCCCCCTCATCCTTCTCTTCATTAAACTAGACATACCCAATTCCAGCAGCCGTTCCTTATATGCTTTAGCCTCCAGTCCCCTAATCATCTTTGTTGCTCTTCTCTGTACATTCTAGAGTCTCAACGTCTTTTTTACATCGTGGTGACCAAAACTGGATGCCGTATTCCAAGTGTGGCCTTACCAAGGCATTGTAAAGTGGTATTAATACTTCACGTGATCTTGATTCTATCCCTCTGTTAAGGCAGCCTAGCACTGTGTTGGCCTTTTTGGCAGCTGCAGCACACTGCTGGCTCATATTTAAGTGATTGTCCACTAGGACTCCGAGGTCCCTCTCAGTTACTGCTATTGAGCAAGGTACCCCCTATACTATACCTGTACATTTGGTTTTTCTTGCCTAAATGTAGAACCTTGCTTTTTTCACCATTGAATTTCATTTTGTTAGATAGTGCCCAGTGTTCAAGTCTGTCCAGATCCTCCTGTATTTTAAGCCTGTCTTCTGGAGTGTTGGCTATTCCTGCCAGCTTGGTGTCGTCTGCAAATTTGATGATTTCCCCATCTATCCCCTTTAAGGTAGGACTAGAACTTATGGTCTTCAGGTTATCAAACCTGCTCTCATAATAAACTGGCATTCTGTGGGATTAGACAAATTAAATTCATTTTGACTTTACCTATGTTCTTATATAACATTGAAATACTCTCAAAGAAGCAGGGAATTGTGATACACTACTGGGCTTCAATAAGACAATTATTTCATAATTAGAACAAATTTAGTTATATTTAAAGCCAAAATTAAGATTAGATTCCATTATAATTCCAGCATTCTGTGTGAATCTACAAAATAAAGGATAAATCAGAAATCAATTCATTGCAAAGAAAGGCTAGTAAATTTACTCTGTAACCAGGAATTTTAACTGACTTCTTGTTGCAATTTCTGGTTTAGAGTGAATCAACTGAGAAAAAATCATTACTATTAAAGTCTTTGGCTTGTCAGATTTAATACTAATCGATTTTGTCCTACAACTGACTACATTCCTTCCATCCAAAAGAATTTTGCTTCGAGAATGCATTCTGTGAAAAAGCATTAAACAATGTAATAAAACATAATAGCCAAGTATAAAATTCAGTACTGTAAAATTAATTTAACTAATATAAAACTGCAAATAACATGAATTTTAAAATGCCTATAAATTTATTGTTCTGTTAATTTAAAGAACATATTGAAAGAGAATTATAAATATTTAGGTTTTCTATATATTGATCCTGTAGGTAGTCCTCAGTTAGAGACCACAATTGGGACTACTCTCCAATTACTAGCTTAGAAACATAAAAGAGATGTCCATGTCTATAGCTATGCCTTCTGAAAGAATGCTAAACCTGTATCCAAAAGTACCAAGCTGACAGGTTGCAGGTATAGAGGAAGAGCATAGAATGAAGGGACAAGGAACAGTCCATAAGGAAAGAACTCCACTCTTGACATATACTGTATGCCAGAAACAGTAAGTGAATCCAGTTCTTTCCCTGTGGCCAGAAACATCCAGAAGAACCCCATGGATCGTCATGAAATAAGAATGAGCCAGGGAATGCCATGGTCCCTCCAAGCTCAGATAACCAGTAAAAAGTTTAGTCATGCAAACCTTCTGTTGTCAGAAGAAGCAGGAAACCGTAATGTACCCTATCATGACTGATCAGCAACCAAGCTCTTTTTCTCAGTTTAAATCAGATTGTGCAGCACTACTGCTCTTTCACAAGAGTCTAGTGCTAGTCTTGTTTTTTAAACACACTTTTTCAAGAGGTGTTAAATAGGGAACCTGCATAAGACCAGAATAGTTCAGAAAGCAGGATCAGGCATTGAGCAGTTGGAAGCCTTTGTGAAAACTAGGAGTCTGGTCCCTCCTTGCAGTCCAAGCTCAAAGGACCACAGAAGGCAGTTGTAAGTGACCAAAGGTGAGAAGGTCAGCTACAACAGCCTGAAGAGGAGGTAGGCAGATCTGATCCTAGTATCACCAAGCATGTTGTCAATGAAGTGGCCTAGATCAGGGGTCCCCAACCCCCGGTCCGTGGACCAGTACCAGGCCGTGGCATGCCAGCAACCAGGCCGCACAAACAACCAAAGCCCCATCCGCGAGATGCAGGCAGCACACAAAACCATGCACCCTCCGGTCCACGGAAAAACTTCTCTCCACGGAACCGGTCCTTGGTGTCCAAAAGGTTGGGGACCTCTGGCCTAGATAGTATCCTCAAAAACAATATAAAAAGCTAGTGATTGGAGAAGAGGGGAAATACAGTATACTTCAAATGGGAAAAGCTAAAGATGTCTCAACTGTGGGATGAGACAAAAGCACATTGTCAGAATGTAGCATTAAAAAACATTACTGGGATGTGTTTCTGCTGCAGTTAGAGGAAAGCAAGGATGAGCCCTGCAATTTAAATAAAGTGGTTTTTATTTTATTTCCGGTATGATTGCAACTTACTATTCTCAGTTTAGATATCTCTAAAAAGAGGATAATAAATTGCAATCACACCAGAAACACATTAAACAACTGGCAAAAAAAAAAACATTCTTCACCCAAGTTTGTAGATTCTTTTTTCCATTCTGCAGGTGCATGCTACAAACTACAGTATCTACCTGTTAAGGGGTGAGAATGTTAGAGTAGTTGCTCCATTTTAATAGTGATGACAAGAGAATCCGATTTTGAGTCTGAAAAAGTTGTACTTTAATTTCCCAATAGTCTAATCACAAACTGACATGTGTATCTTTTTCCCTTATCTTATCCAACTCATAGTCTAGATCATAATAAGGATATATAAGTTCTGACAAGTTCTTGGCAGATACAACCTTCCAGGCAACTTGCCTTACTCCCATCAATTATCCTTTCTTTTCTATACATGTACTGAAAACACTGGAGGCCATTAAAACCTTCCTCTTCACATATACAACTTTTTGACATTGCTGTCTCAACCTTCAACTCAATACAAGATAGTGACTTTAATACTCAAGGGCAAATTTCAGGTATTTAAATGAGTAATTAAGTACAGTTCAGCTAACTATGAAAGTAAGCTTGACTACCAATAAATATGTAACAAATGTCAAGAAGGAATCAGCTTGCTGAATTGCCAGTGCTGCTTTATTTTTTCTAAGCTTTTGCTTTTTCACTCAGGCGTTCCACCATATATTATTATATACATAAATTGACTTAACAAGACATTCCAAAGAATTAAAGAATGTTTTTGCTTCTAGAAGTGATAGAAAATTCCACTGAAAAAGCTGCCTTCATAGCTAATTTATTTTTCTGCGTGTCTGAAACTGCTACCCATTGTCTATCAAGCCTAAAACACCTAAAACACCACGAACCTTGCAATATGTAGGTTGAGAAACTTCCTTGTCTGAAAAGTCAAATTGGTTATTTCTTTATTGACATTTCTGCATGCTACTAATTCCAACCTTCAGTTTGATTTATTTTCTTGCTTTCTTTCATTTTGTAATTTGACTAATGTTTGGATGTTTTAGAATGTCGCTGTTTGAACTGGAATGTAAACCATGTGTTAAGTCATTATTTCTGTAGTTATCAACATAGTATCAGACAGAATTCATCATTTTAAGTATGAAAGCAATTAAATTTTAATACTAACATTTTATCACTTGATTGCTCATTCCATAATTATAAACTAGAGAGCCAAATCTTATACAGTTCATACAGTGGTGGGATTCAAATATGTGAACAACCGGTTCTCTATGTTGATGCCACTTCCGGAAGTCCATTCTGGGCCTGGGCAACAAAAAATTAGCTACCGGTTCTGCCTAAGTGGTGCAAACTGGCTGAATCCCACCACTGAGTTCATATCATGGGGGCATATCATTCTGGAGATGGTTAACAGACTAAGACCCCACTTCCCCCATGTGTATTTTGCTCCCTTCCTCCATATCTTTGTTCATATTTTAATTAATTTAATGTTACCATCTATTACTTAACACTTTAAGGTTTTTATTGTTTTTAATTATTGTAAGCCACCTAGAATTGCCTCCAGGCAAGAGGGTGGCATATAAATTGAATGAATAAAATTATATCAATAGTAATAAGCTATTCTTGAAAACATTTTTTGCAAATTAATTTATCTGTGAAATGTAAGACACTGTCAAAATGCTGAACTGCATCACTGAAATCTGAGTCTTCTGATAGACTCTTAAGAGTGTATCTGAGTATATAGTATATAAAACTATAACTGATTTATCAATTTCAATCTTCTTTATATAATCAAAGATGGAAGCACAGTTCCAAAATACTTTCCCACATTAACATTATGAGTCTTCTTCACATACGCTCAAGTTCTATTATGAATCTGAACTAGCTAGTATTAGTAATTTCTAAACTGCTTCAGATTCTACATATTTTCTGCATAATGTTATACACAAAAGAACATGAAAAAGACATATTAATAGCTTCATTGTGTTCAAAATGAAATACACACAATGTATCAACACAGGTTAAATATAGGACTACAACTTCAAATATTGTTGAATCTGGAGGAAGCAACTTGAGGAGGGGCACAGAGCAGCATCTCTTTCACAACAACTGGATTGTCTCTTTCCCTCAATAAGGAGTTGATCACAATCAGATTAAACTTTTAGTCGGCTTCCCCCCCCCCCAACTTTAACTAGCCTAGTGGAACAAGGATTAAATTCATAAATAGTAGACCTGACATTCCAAAGGGCTCTATTCACTAACCCAGTGGTGGCGAACCTATGGCACGGGTGCCAGAGGTGGCACTCAGAGCCCTCTCTGTGGGCACGCGCGCCGTCGCCCCAGTCCTAGGTCTTCAGCTGGGTTTTATAAAACCTTTTCACTTTAGGCCTCCGCCGTGTGCAAAAAAAAAAAAAGGTTCAATCAGTCAATTTCAACTTCTCACGGGGAAAAAAAAGATCGTGCAAAGTTGGAATTGATTGATTGAACTTTTTAGTCCCACCCAGTCTGCCGTTACCACCACAGCCATGCCCACCCAATGGGCCATGCCCACCCAATTGGCCACACCCAGCCAATGGGCCACACCCAGCCAATGGGCCACACCCACCCGGCACTCAACGATGCATAAGTGGGTTTGGGGTTGCAGTTTGGGCACTCGGTCTCTAAAAGGTTCGCCATCACTGCACTAACCTATGATCCATAGGCTCAAAAATCTCCAAGATAACATCAAATATTGCCTCTATTATATCTTTCACCTAGCACCTTACTTGGAACAAAATATGGATGATTTTATATGTGAAAGATCTGGCAAATTATCATA
The DNA here is from genome assembly GCA_023970755.1 of Azemiops feae. Taxonomy (NCBI): domain Eukaryota; kingdom Metazoa; phylum Chordata; class Lepidosauria; order Squamata; family Viperidae; genus Azemiops; species Azemiops feae. Next base: position 1,101,205 of record JALGBA010000497.1, on the reverse strand, counting down.
TCTAGCCCTCAGCAGATCTTCTGACTGATGTTGCCATCCAGAATGTTTCTGGAAGAAACTGCAAGGAAGCAACATTTTCCTGCCAACAGATCTTTAATTATGGCAATAACGATTACATGAAAAGTAAGGGGGTAATGTGGGTTGGTAGTGGAACAGCAATCAGAGAAGCCTATTATTTCTATCACTCTGACCAGACAAACTTTACTTTTCTAAAATTGCCATAATTTGTAGTGCTTTGTGTATTAATCTTAAAAGTTCATATTTCTATGGAACCTCTGAGTTCTATGAAACATAAGATAAGATAAGATAAGATAAGATAAGATAAGATAAGATAAGGTAAGGTAAGGTAAGGTAAGGTAAGGTAAGGTAAGGTAAGATAAGATAATCTTTATTGTCGTTTTTTTTACTGTGGGCACAATGAAATTTAGTTGCCCGCTCTCAAGCTTCACATGAGTATGTCAATTAGAAAAATATATTGAAGGATCTATTGCTGATTCTATGAAACAAGGAAATCCTATAAATTGACCAACTGAACATAGGTAGAACAAACTGACAGGCGCTACAGAAAAAACCATTTTACTTAGTTACCTCAATGAAGTATGACAGGATTACACATAAAAACTGCAAAAATACCCTGTACTTTTATTTTTAATTATTATACAACATGATACATAACAATGTATTACATTTTAGGCAATGCCTTTGTTTTCCTAAAGATGATCCCAAGCAGTGGAAAAGCAGCTGCCTTTGTTTCTTGACTTGTCTCATGGAGGATTAATAGTTTCTTAACCTCTAGTCTATGTTTCAGTAACATGCTAAGGGATGGTCAATACTTCTTATTCAAAAATAGTATATAAAGTGAGTTAATGACAACTTTCTAATTAAAATGCTGAAAATTCTAGACACCTAGAATAGAATTGCAACTATTCCAACCTGAAGATGACAACCAAACTTCAGTGATTGGCGAGACATTTGCTAGTTCACATATCTAAACATACACAGCTATGGTGGTACTGCAGAGTCAATTTGTGTGTCATTTCAAAGTCAATGGGGGAAGCCAGACTCACTTAATGACCATGTGACTCATTTAACTTCAGTGATTTGCTCAACCATGGCAAAAAGGTCATACTATCGGGCACAACTCAGTTAACAACTGACTTGCTTAGCGATGGAAATCCAGGGCCCAATTGTGGTCGTAAGTCGAGGATTACCTGTAATACTTCACTTCAACTGCTGATAACAGAGTGAAATTTCAGCAGTCATGCAACACGGCTAAGACTACAATATATTAATATGATGCTATGCATAACTATTAAAAATTAAATCCAAGCTTTTAAATTAAGCCAAAAACACAGAACCTCATAACGGTTTCAAGTTCCCAAATGGTGCAATAACCCAAACCGCTATAATGATAAATGAATATAGGCAGCTAGTTTTGTGACTAACACTAAAGTTCAAGTAAATAAATAACTAAACTATAAGTAAATTTTCCATGATTTGCAGATGATCTTGACAGGTGGCTAGGTCCACAAGTTTCACTTTGTCTCAAACACTGTTCCATGCATTGCCTGCTAAAGGCGAAGTGGGAACGTCCTCAAAACTCCTGCTGCATTTGCTTCTCACTTTGCTTGTGCAAATTCTGGATGGGCAAGCCAAGGCAGAATAGGAACGAGTTTTGACTGTGCTCCTACTTTGCCTGTGCTTGTCTTCTCAGCCTTTAAAAAACATTGTGAATCCTCCCTAAGTTGCTTAACAATTCATATGGGATCATGACTTGTAGTTTGAAGAACTCTTGCTATAGAGATTTGTAAAGGCTGAGGGCAGGAGGATATGGCTTAGGCTAATGTTGACCGAAGAATACTGCCTCACAAAACAGCTGACTTAAGCTACAGAAACTGATCACATTGCACATGAACAGCTGCAATGCAGTGACATATGTGTGTTTGTGTGTGTGTGTGTGTGTGTGTGTTTGTGTGTCTGTCTGTCTGTGTCTGTGTCTGTGTGAGAGAGACTTTGAGAACTGGGTGGCAGCAAGGCAAACCAAGCTGGAACAGGCAACTCTGGGAAACAGGCAACGTTTGGGGGGAAACCACTAAATACCACTAAAAAGAAACACAAGAAATCCAAGAAGAAGCCACCATGTTTGTATAAAGAACTCTCTGATCAACTGAAAGACAAAAAGGATTAGTACAAAAAAATGTAAAAAGAGACATATAAGAAAGGCAGAATACTAGCATATAGTCTGAAGATGAAGTCAAGAAAGTTAGCATGAACTAAAGACTTGCAACAAAAGTGAAAAATAATAAAGTTTCTTTCAACATGTAAAAAACAAGAAAAAAGTCAAGGAAATAATTGGTCCACCAAAGGAAGAAGATGGAAAGGAAGTGATGGATAGCGGGGAGAAAGCAGAGCTGCTTAATTCATTCTTTGCATCTTTTTCATGCAAAAGGAAAAAAATAGCCCATCCTATCAAATGCAGAACTGTAAAAGACAGACTAGAAATACAAGTTAGAATAGGCAGGAAAATGATAATACAACACTGTCCACCCTAGATGAATTCAAATCACCAGGACTAGATGGATTACATCCCAGAGTCCTGAAGAAACTGGCACACATGATCTCGGAACCACTGAATATTATCTTTCAAAGATCCTGGAGCATTGAAGAACTACCAAAAGACTAGAAAAGAGCTGACGTACTTCTCTTTTCAAAAAAAGGGGAAAAATGGATCCAGGAAACTACAGATTAAGCAGCCTGACATCAATACCTGGGAACATTCTGGAAAAGATAATCAGATCTGCAAACACCTAGAAGCAAGAAAAGTGATAATCAGAAGCCAACATGAGTTTGTCAAAAACAGATCATGCCAAACAAATCTTATTTCATTCTTTGACATGATTAAATTAGTGGACCAGTGAAATGCTGTGGACATAGTATACATGGATTTTAATAAGATATTTGACAAAATAGACCACAACCTACTTCTTAGTAAGTAAGAAAAATGTGGGATAGGCAGCATCACCATCAGATGGATTTTTAACTGGCTGACCAACACACTCAACATGTAGCCCTTAATGGAGTTACATCTACACAGAGGGAAGTATGCAGTGGGGTACACAGAGATTCTGTCTGAGGCCCAGTACTCTTCAACATCTTTATAAATTATTTAGATTAGAGGACGGGGAACTCAACAAATCTGTAGATGACACCAAGCTGGAAGGAATAGCCAACATATAGGCTCAAGATCCAGAACAATCTTGATAGACTTAAACACTGGGTCCTATCTAACAGAATGAAATTTTGAGAAAAGTAAGGTTTTACACTTAGGCAAGAAAAACCAAATGCACAGGTATAGAATAGGTGGAACTTGGCTCAACAGCAGTTACTTGCAAGAGGGATATAGGAGTCCTAGTAGATAACCACTTAAATATGAGCCAGGAATGCTGCTGGCAAAAATACTAATGCAGTTCTAGGCTGCATTAACAGAAAGATAGAATCAAGATCATGTGAAATGTTAGTAACGTTTTATAAGGTCTTAGTACAACCACACTTGGAATATTGCATCCAATTTTGGTTGTTACAATATAAAAAAGATTTTGAGACTCTATATAGAGTTCAGAGAAGAGCAATAAAGAAGATTAGGGGGCTGGGTCTAAAACATATGAAGAATAGTTGCAGGAATTGGGTATGTCTAGTCTAGTGAAAAGAAGAGCTAGGAACAACATGATAGCAGTGTTCCAATATTTGAGAGGATGCCACAAAGAAGAGGGGGTCAACCCAAGCACCTGAAGGCAGGACAATTATACACTACAAAATTGAGCATGATATATTTCTGCAAATGTGAATTCATACCTACTATTTCTTTGGGCTGTTTACAGATTAAAAATAAGAAAACAATGAATATGGTAGTGCAGACGTTGGGAACCTATTTACTCAGTATTTTATAGTATTTCCTTTGACATGTACAATAAATAACTAGATTTGTTTATCCAAATATAAGGTTGTCTCTGCAAAATGGGCTAGTAATTGAAATGATAGTTTTTTTGAATAAAAACTGAAACAGACATGCTTCTAATAAATTCCAAGAGCTTTCGAACTCCATTAACACCGATTAGTGCTTTGATAATTACTTAATAAAGACAGGAAGCACCTTACATGAAAAGCATCACTTTAAGCCTGTGGTTGCCATTCTTCCTGAAATGAACTATTATCATTTGTACCCTAGTTTGTATTGTGAAATAACAGATATTATTATTTCATACTGGCACACTTGAATCACTGGTATGTCATTAGCATGCTAGTCATTCCACATTCCCAGATCACCTTTTCCAGTAAGTCTTATTAAAATGCAGACTAGCACAGAAAGCAAGATGAATCCAATGATAATGGGACTAAGCAATAATATCAGCTTCTGAGTTTTGTTTTTTCATAAGCGTTATAGTAAAATGTGTATTATATAATGTATTATCTTTCCATTCAAATTGGCTTGCTACTATGAGAACTCTATGCTATGAGATTCAGTTCAGAATACACAATAAATGATAAGTCTGCATTACTAATTTCCTAGAAAAAAGAAAACAGCCCACCCAGCCTTTTATACAACAATTACCTTTTTCCTCCATAACAAGATTTGTCTGCTAGCCAATCTGGAGTTCTAAAAAGGTTAAAATGTACTGCCTACATGGACAGGCAAAAGGAAACCTCATTTTGAGAGGAAATACAAGGCTGGCCATGAGAAGGGAACTTGGAGGCAGGAAATCCATGAAGACAAAGGCACATATGTACCCAAGGGCAGTCAGAAGAAAATAGGCCCTGGAGTTTTTTGTAGTATTGCTTCATTTGCCTGAGGGCAATACGTCACTTTCTTTGAAACAAAATGGAATATAAGAATAGTTAAGATTCTTATATTCTAGGGCAGGGGATAGATGGGTATCCTTATAACTACGGATATTAACAGACACCATGTCCTATATTTCATAGTATTGTTCAGGAAACACACTTTGATCCTTTAAGCAGTTAAATGCTACATGCTTTCCCAGCATTCAGAGAAAGGCAGTTCTGGTAATTTAAATAGCTCCTAGATACTTTTATGCAATGGAAAGGCTTGTACAAGTAGGCATTTCCTCCATGCAGATCAGAGGGAGGGAGGGAGAGCCACCCGCTGTCTGCCTTATTGGAGTCTGGCCTGTTTCTGTTTACAAATCCTGGAGCCAGACCGGGCACTGGCTGGAGGCGGGCCGTCTGCTTCCTTGCTTACACTCAGTCTTTGTCTGGTAGTGCTGTTACAAGAATGTGCAACTCTGTATATGCTAGCAGCAAAGCAGAGCTTTCCTACAGTATTATCCTGGGTTCACTTTCCCTGCTCCCCCACCAATCTTATTCAAAAACATAATTTAAGGATTACAGTATTTATATTTTCCTGAGAGGCAAGACATAAAAAAGGCTTCCAGCCAAAAATTACTTTACATTTTTGCGGAATTGATCTAAAATCCTCACATTTTCAGATAGAACAATTACATTTCTTCCTCCACCATCCAAAATATATTGTTCTGATTGATGTGTGTGTGTGTGTGTGTGTGTGTCTGTGTGAGAGGCTAGTACACCAAACATATCTGTTGGGTGTACTAGCCTCCCACTAACTCTTTGTCAGCCACAAAATTTCGAATATATATATATATATGTATCTCAGAACAATATATTTTGGATGGTGGAGGAAGAAATGTAATTGTTCTATCTGAAAATGTGTATGTACAGTGGGGCAAAAAAGTATTTAGTCAGCCACCAATTGTGCAAGTTCTCCCACTTAAAAAGATGAGAGAGGCCTGTAATTGTCATCATAGATAGACCTCAACTATGAAAGACAAAATGAGAAAACAAATCCAGACAATCACATTGTCTGATTTGGAAAGAATTTATTTGCAAATTATGGTGGAAAATAAGTATTTGGTCAATATCAAACGTTCATCTCAATACTTTGTTATATATCCTTTGTTGGCAATGACAGAGGTCAAATGTTTTCTGTAAGTCTTCACAAGGTTGGCACACACTGTTGCTGGTATGTTGGCCCATTCCTCCATGCACATCTCCTCTAGAGCAGTGATGTTTTGGGGCTGTCGCTGGGCAACACGGACTTTCAACTCCCTCCAAAGGTTTTCTATGGGGTTGAGATCTGGAGACTGGCTAGGCCACTCCAGGACCTTGAAATGCTTCTTACGAAGCCACTCCTTCGTTGCCCGGGCGGTGTGTTTGGGATCATTGTCATGCTGAAAGACCCAGCCACGTTTCATCTTCAATGCCCTTGCTGATGGAAGGAGGTTTGCACTCAAAATCTCACGATACATGGCCCCATTCATTCTTTCCTGTACACGGATCAGTCGTCCTGGTCCCTTTGCAGAGAAACAGCCCCAAAGCATGATGTTGCCACCCCCATGCTTCACAGTAGGTATGGTGTTCTTTGGATGCAACTCAGCATTCTCTCTCCTCCAAACACGACGAGTTGTGTTTCTACCAAACAGTTCTACTTTGGTTTCATCTGACCATATGACATTCTCCCAATCCTCTTCTGGATCATCCAAATGCTCTCTAGCAAACTTCAGACGGGCCCGGACATGTACTGGCTTAAGCAGGGGGACACGTCTGGCACTGCAGGATCTGAGTCCCTGGCGGCGTAGTGTGTTACTGATGGTAGCCTTTGTTACGTTGGTCCCAGCTCTCTGCAGGTCATTCACTAGGTCCCCCCGTGTGGTTCTGGGATTTTTGCTCACCGTTCTTGTGATCATTTTGACCCCACGGGGTGAGATCTTGCATGGAGCCCCAGATCGAGGGAGATTATCAGTGGTCTTGTATGTCTTCCATTTTCTAATTATTGCTCCCACAGTTGATTTCTTCACACCAAGCTGCTTGCCTATTGCAGATTCAGTCTTCCCAGCCTGGTGCAGGTCTACAATTTTGTTTCTGGTGTCCTTCGACAGCTCTTTGGTCTTCACCATAGTGGAGTTTGGAGTGTGACTGTTTGAGGTTGTGGACAGGTGTCTTTTATACTGATAACAAGTTCAAACAGGTGCCATTAATACAGGTAATGAGTGGAGGACAGAGGAGCCTCTTAAAGAAGAAGTTACAGGTCTGTGAGAGCCAGAAATCTTGCTTGTTTGTAGGTGACCAAATACTTATTTTCCACCATAATTTGCAAATAACTTCTTTCCAAATCAGACAATGTGATTGTCTGGATTTGTTTTCTCATTTTGTCTCTCATAGTTGAGGTCTACCTATGATGACAATTACAGGCCTCTCTCATCTTTTTAAGTGGGAGAACTTGCACAATTGGTGGCTGACTAAATACTTTTTTGCCCCACTGTGTGTGTGTGTGTGTGTGTGTGTAGGTGTACAATATTCAGATCTGGACAGAGGAACTTCACATAGAGCAAGGGCACTGCTTCTGTATCGGTCAGCTGTTCCTTAAAGGACTCTGGGATCATGTAAGATAAGATAAGATAAGATAACTTTTATTGACATTTTTTTACTGTGGGCACAACGGCACACATCAAAAATGAAATTTAGTTGCCCGCTCTCAAAGTGAAACACATACATGACACACACCTAAACATACTATGAACAACATATGTATAGACCCACACCCCTACATATACATAGCAAATAAATATTAAATACTGTCCATCTTGAATATATAACGGAAGGAGGAAGCTTGAGAGTTCGCAAGGTTAATGCTGTATGGAATAAAACTATGGCTGAATCTGGATGTTCTGCTACGGATACCACGGAGCCTCCTCCCAGAAGGTAGTAGCTGTGCGCTCAGGAAAATATGCTGCTGAATTAAATAATTAATTTAGTATACTTCCCTGCATTAAATACCCACCTTAGGTAATTAATTTGCTTCAAGAATTATTTTGAACTGTGCACCATTGCATATAGATATCAACTTGAGCCCAAAATTTCTGTTGCTAAGTGAGACAGTTAAGTGAAATTTACCCCATTTTACGACTTTTCTTGCCACAGATGTTAAGTAAATCACCGCAGTTCTTAAATTAGTAACTAATTTGTTACTAATTTGTTGTTAAAGGTTGTTAAGTGAATCTGGCTTCTGCATTAACTTTGCTTGTCAGAGGGTTGTAAAAGGTGAACACATGACCCCAGGATACTGCAACTGTCATAATTATGAGTCAGTTACCAAGCGTCTGAATTTTGATTACATGACTATGGGGATGCTGCAACAATCTTAAGTGTGAAAAACGGTCAAGTCACTTTTTTCAGTGCCGTTGTAATTTCAAATGATCACTAAATGAACTGTTGTAAGTTAAGGACTACCTGTAGACCATTAAGGTTTCTTCCTGTCAATTCCCTCTGCACGTGTATAACTGTCATACAAGGAAAAAAGAGAAAACATGAATCTCAAACCCTTCTTTGCTTTGTCTTCCACACTGTACATGCAAGAGACAACATGATGTCATTCAGTGCACTGAATAATCTAGCCTGGATAGTGTGCCATACATTAAAGTAAACTCTCCCCACTACTTAGAAATTCCAAAGTTGGTATTAATGAAGACAAGCACAACTGTGTATTAAATGTTTATTGCTGGACTTGCTCAGTAGGAGCAAATGATCAAATATTATCTTTAAATTCCTTCCCCATAGCCAAGAGAGATCATTTTCGTAACCATAATGGCAACAATGCAACCCAACTTTTGTTTCATTAACATTTTTCTCACAACTGGAAGGAATGTGTATTCCTGCTATACATTTGTTCATAGGTGCCAACAGCAGATGGTCAGGTATTGGCATTTGCCATAGGCATTATAGCCAGACTTTTTTAAAAAGGCATTCCTATTCAAGTTTGTCAACATCTTATATTTTTTCCATGAGGAAAGATGCTTCTGTTCAACTGACAAAATCTGTTATCAATGGATGATCAATGGAACCAACTTAGAATTAAGGATAAATTTCCGGACAGTTAGAATAATTAATCAGTGGGATGCTTTGCCTCCAGAAAGTGTGGGTGCTCCAACACTGGAGGTTTTTAAGAAGAGATTGGATGACCATTTGTCTGAAATGGTATGGGTTTCCTGCTTCAGAAGGGGGTTGGACTAGAAGACGTCAAAGGTCTCTTCCAACCCTGTTATTCTGTTATTCTGATTTCTGTTATGGAGCAAAAGCAAAACAAAACCAAAAAGGCTCAAATCCTGGCAGATACCAGATCATATCTGTGTGAAAAGTTTACTTTTCTTTTTTTAACCACTAAGTCAGTGTTGACGCCTGGTGACTGCCTGAATTAATCCTCAAATCTTCTTGGCAGCATTTTCATAAATGGTTTGCCCTTGCCTCATTCTCAGGGCTGAGAGAGAGTGATTAGTCCAAAGTCATCCAGTTGGCTTGTGCCTAAGGCAGGACTAGAACTCACAATCTTCTGGTTTCTAGCTTGATGCCTTAACCACTACCCCAAACTGCCTCTCAAAATTCTTACTACTTCTAACTGTACCTATCAATTTTCTGCCTTACTAATTCCATTGGAAGCAAGTCATTCAGGTACTTCTCAGTATCAACAAGAGCCAATGGTCAGAATGTAACCTAAGAATGTTGTCTCATAGGGTTATCTTATTATCTTATTCCCTATTTTGCCTCAATCTCTTATTAAAAGGAATTAGACCATGCTGCTAAAAAAACAGTATTTGTTGAAATGTGGAAGCTATCTATTTTGCAAAACCTCAGGGTAGCCTTAAATGATTTGCCATCTCAGTAACAACCCAAAGAACATTAAACAAATCCATGTACTATATCACATATTGACTCAATAAATACAGGAATGCATATATGTGAGTCAATCCAAGGATTTCTACAATAGCTGAAAAAAAATCCATCTCTTAATATAACACATTCTAATTTATTCTGTTCTGAATACTATTTATACAAAATACGTTATAATTAATATTAGACTTGTCACTGAACTAGCACTTACTAAAATGCATCACACAAAATGGCCCATTCACTGCTAAAATGATAAGTTTCTATAGCAACTGAGCAATGTTCCTTTTATTTACTTTTAAAATATTATTTGCCAATGTGCTAGTCAGAAGCTTTTGTTTAGATTTTCATTTTTGAATTATACGCGAGACCAGATATATGGTCTTGTCATCTTGCCTGAAATTGCACAATCTCCTGAGTTTTTAAAGTCTTTAAATTTATTTTCTAATGTATGACATCTCTGAATGCCACCTAGCAGTGTTGTAGGTAATTGGCATCCATGAGAATTATGCTGCTGACCTTTCCTATGTAATGCCTTCTCATAAAATGGAGATTATGAGCCTCAGTTGTAAACAGCTGCTAAATTTAATAAGTATATTTGATTATTTTATATTAATGGCAAATATTTATGCCTTATGTTGGCATTCAAATTTGTAAATGTTTTAGATTAGTTCTACTGTCAAATGTTTTTTTTTCCTTTAGGGGTAATTTTGCAGGACTTTACCACTAGTTACACTTTAAACACTTTGCATTTCATAATCTACTCATTTCACATAATTTTTACTGCGCAGGAATGAAAAGCTTAAAAAAATAATTTTAAAGAAACAAAATATTCCAGCAGTTATATAATCTGCATCCTGCTTGCAAAAGCACCTGCCTTTTGGTGAAAACCAAACTAACTCCTGATATCATTTTCCCAATTCAATGAACTGTGGTGTTACATTCAAAGTATTTCCCATGAGATTATGAGCTGCCACAATACCATTTTTCTCTAGCCAGAGAAACCAGGGTCACTGCCAAACACACTCAGAGCTGCAGACAAAGAAGAAAACTGGCAGACACTAAAGGAACACTCTCCTCCTCCAATTAATGCAACACATCTCAATGCTATGGCAGTATTTTGGATTTGATCTCTAAATAGGCAACTGAGCACATGGCAGCAGGAATACCACACTTATCTGTGACACTTTAAAGACATTGTTGCTGTAAGATGGCAAACAAGGGCTTCTGTGTGCTCCAAAGCACCTTTTGGATAATCATATTTGAAGCATTTCATGCTGTATCAGAATGTCTCTCTTCTGACCTTAACGGCTAAGCAGAACTAGAAATACATACATTCACTTCCACTACCATTCTTTTCAATTATAGGTAGCAAGTTTTATAAAAATGAATAAGAATTATAGAGAATATAATCATTAATCTTTCTCTGGTTAAGAACAACACTATTAACATGTTGGCCTTTTCTTTACTCATATACTCATATACTCTCCTACAGTGTGGAATATAAGAAACAGGCCATATTAATTTTTAGGATGTGTCTGCCATGGGCTTTTAGGATTAAGATTAACAATGCAGGAAGCATATCTCATTAATGTATTTTAGATCAATGTGCAAGGAGCACATACTCTCTTATTTTCTTATTATTCACTCGCTAAAGTCAACTTTATATTTCCAAAAGGGAATAGTAAGAATATTGATTTGGATTTTTTCAGATGAAGCTTGGATTATCCCATAGTACTGGTCAATATCACTTTACTGTCAGTTTCTTCCACTATCATTAATAATGTAAATATTAAGACAAAAGACAATAGGGAATAAGAATACAAGGAAGACAGTTTCTTTTCCTATCGCAAACTTGATGTACAATACTACAGCCTTCATTATCCACAAGCCAATGCCAACACTTTCATTACACTTCTACCAATAATTAAGTTGGTAGTCCTGTGATGATTCCTTAGTATGCTCTGAAAGGTATGGAGAAAAATGCTGATTTGTAAATTAAAAAGAAAGACACAAACAATGGCCAATGAGAAATGCCTTGAAAATAAGCAGTCAACCTCGTGGTATTGAATTTCGGTGTTAACGGAACAAGGCAATTTCTTAGTACAATGCTATAGGGGAAGCAGGAATTTAATTCTTCCGACTATGATTTGAAGGACACCTAACTGGGCATACAGATATTAAGCAATATTATTCTCTTGCTGTTAGATTCGGGTTTATGACTTAATCCTATACTGAAAACCATAGAAAAGATTTAAATTGCTTCTATGTCCTTCTAACAATCTTTCATTGTACAGTAATATTTTTTCTCTTAACAGCTGATATTCAATGTTAGTTAAAAGTGTTTATTTTACTTTTAATAGTTATAAACAGATTTTTTTCAACTCAGAACATTGAAGAATCTGACATCTCAATATAACCTATGAAATAATATCTATTTAGCTAACACGACATAGTGTTTGTGTTTGTAGAGTGTGTACAGAATGTCTCCTGCAATTTTTGAAAGTGAACTAAAATTGTGCTATTTCTTATCCAAAAGCCATCTGATTAAATCCCTTCCTCTAAGCTATTTATCACAAACAAAATTCTGAGAAGAAACAAAATACTGCAGCCAAAACTAAACTGATGAATCCTTTGCTCAGATCCCAAGAGTTACTTGGTGTGCAGTTAGGCTAGCCATCATTCAGGCTTGTAGTAATGATTTAACAAACTATGAAAACACAAAGATCCCATTTTATAATAGGATATGTCTAAGCATTTAAGGATTACGTCCTAGGGTAGCACATAATTTTATCTAATAAAGAATATTCAAAATTAAAGTTTAAAGTTTAAAATACAATTCCAACCCCCACAACTAAAATTTTATACTGATATGATGAACTCTTCCACGTGTCTGTGAAACAGACTTATTGAAGCCTATATTTAAAGTATTAACCTTACATCATTGTAGTACAGTATTACGAAATTTTATAAAAAGTATTAGATGAAACCAGGAAGTCTCAGTGCTTTTTTAGATTAAATAAATATGGGATCATTTACATATCAACAGAAAAATAATAGGATTTTTTTTTTTTTACCATCTCAAACTCAACGGACTCCATAAAGATAGCAATAATGCTCTTCCTTAAGTCACAATTGCTGTTCCGTACTAACTGTAACTCAGTCTGGGGTAACTCACCAGAAGGTGTTGGATTTATAGGAACTCGTGGTAGAAAGTTCTCTGTGAAGTTGACATTGCACAGGTTGGTACTACAGCAGCAGAAACGGTATGTCCCATTCTGAATCAAGGAAGGAGTGGTTGTTACTATGCATTCTTCAGCATGACACTCTTGGGGGTCTCCTATATGAGTCCAACATCCTAAAACAAATGGCAAATAAAATAGCACATCAGTTTCATTCAGTTCATATTGTGAATCACTTTTCCCATGGTGAGAGAAAAGGCAGGGTAGATATAGCTGGTATATTCAAGGTAAAGCTTCCTTCCTTATTCTGCATAAACAACCTTTTTCTATCCAGGAGGAGAAAGAGGACAATATTTCATTGTCCATGTATACTCAAAAGTGCCCCATTCAGAATGCTGAGTGGAGTGCTGCTTCTCTGTTTCATTCTGCAGAGTGGTTTTCTCTCTAGGGTTATTGTTGTCCTTGCTCTCTAAGGAGAACAAGGATCAAACTCATCCAATTTTGTCCTAGAAGGCATCAAAGAACCAGAACTGGATGATACCAAGTAATCAAAAATTTTAAATAAACTGGGGGCTCCCTCAATCCCCATCACCTAGCATCACCAAATATCTTCAGGGAATGGACCTGGTTCAAAGTCCAGTCTCATAGCCTTACAAATTTTTAAACCCTTAAAAAAAAAAAAAAAAGTTTGGACAACTTTTTTTTAAAACAATCACTTTAAAATGACTTTCTCAATTAATGTAATATGCATTTTAAACTAACAGGAAGATATTTGATTTTATAGAGAATAAAAGCTAATTAATATAATTGGAATTATATTAATTGGAATATATATATATATATATATATATATATATATATATTCCACTGTATATAACCATGAAAACCTTCTTCTTCAAGGCTTTGTCTACCAATTTAGATCAAGCAGAGTTGAAAATTTATCCTTTAGTCCTTTATAAAAAAACAAGCAACCAAACCAAATTAGCTTGTAATAAATCAGGAATCTTAACTTACTAAACTATAATATGAACAAGGAGCATCTATAACATAGCTCCACCCTTTGTACAAGCACATACGCTTGTTAGAAAGCACATATTAAAGAACACTGAATTTGGAATTATGATTCTGAATACTGAAATCAACCAGGATTCAAAAACCAGCAACAAACTCTACTGATTCTGATATAATCCAAGATCCACATCCCCTGCTTGGTAAGCATAACACTCTTCATTATATACTTTAATAAATCAGTTCCTGGACTATGATTATTACAAATTGAACAGTGATTCTTGAAGAAGAGCCAAAACTATGAGCAATGTGGGTCTGACTAAAAATTCTCAAAGGTAGAGTCTAGACCAGACATGTCAAACTCGTGACGTCACGTGACGTTGCACGATGTATCGGAACTTTCCCATTGCCGGCAATGGGGTGGGCGCGGTTTCCTCGTGATGCGTACGGCCAGCGGGCCGGCAGTTTGACACCCCTGGTCTAGACTATAGCCTTTAATGTAACAATAGATGAGATAAATCATGTACTGTACAATCTATGTACTGTTTAGTTGATATAAATACTGTGTTATTGTTCCTTTTATATCTCACCTGGATATAAAATCTTAAGAGTTTGGAAGTTGTCCATCTGTTCAGGAAAAATAATGTAAGCAGAGAATATCCCAGGAGGCTAGAGATTATAGGTTTCTGATAAAATAGATGTTTGGGATAAGCTAAGTTCAATAGCAGCCATTTCTGGGGAATTTCCCATAATAAGCTCTAAATTTTCCAAATACCTCCTGTGCCAAAAAGGTTAGTAATCCATGGCAGATCTTCATTAAAAATATTACATCAAGCCATAGTAGAAAAAATAAAACAGCACCACAATGGTTGAAATTACCTTGTTTCACAAGATGTATTTCTCCTTCTCGGGTTTTTTCCCAGAGACCATAGCAGGTACTTCCTTTCATACATAAAACTGTACCATTCTCTTGAGAAATCTGACTTTCACTAATCCCATGATCATTTTGGTAGGAGTCTCTAAACGCACATTTTGTCTCTTCATCCTGGGCAGCTAAAGAAGAAAATTAAAACTATTATTAAGATTATGCCAAGGTTTAAAACTAGACATAGCTGACAAAACAGAAGAACAATTTTGGTACTTCAGAACTCATCTGTAAAAGGAAAATAATTTTCCTTGGCAGTTGGTGTGTGTACGTGATTATACTATGTATAATTTCCTTTTTATTTATAAATATTTTATTACTCCCTGAATGGCAATATTTGAAGCATGTTAAATTGTGAATATGATAAAAAGGATTGAGCTTAATTTCCAGTTTCAAATGAAGTGTTGAATAACCATTTTGGATCACTTCTCAGCTAAGTGATAATCCCTTTAGCTTTTGATTGCTTTACTGAAAAAGTGATAAACAACAACTTCTCTTGTATAAAGTACTTGCAAGTGGCACAGCACATGAACACAGAGGGGGGAGAGGGACAGAGAGAGGGAATATGATGACGAAAAAAGGTAAAATACTATATTAAACTACCCCAAACAAAACAGAACACTACCCCCAAAGATGAAAAATAATCCTACAATGAACTAAAAGTTTAAAATAATGAAATAAAACACCTAAAATCTAATCTCTTTTATTTACTATGAATATAAAATCCACTTAAAATAGACACATAGACAGATGCATAGAAACCAAACTACTAAGATAACAAGACTTTCTTCAATTTTTCCCAAGTCGTGATTCATTTGTTAAACAATAAAGGGAACCTAGACATACAGCTCCATTTTAAAGTTCTATAATATATCCCCCGCATTAAAAGCTACAATCAGCATTTGGAAGATGTTAAGACAAAATATATACTGTAATTTAGAGCCTTATTGATATGACACATTCTGGAGTAATCCCAGTGTGAAAACGGTAGACAATTTCTTTTTCAAGTTTTATTAGTCAAGTAGTGTTATTGAAGGTTTAGATCAGTTCACTGCCAATTAGAGTACATTTTTAAAGCATCTGAATAACTACAAGAGGAATCTGGATTGCTTAAAATGCAAAGTGGCAGTATATTCAATTAAATCAACTTTTGATTTCACAATGGTCCAGACACAACAGAGTTGGAACATGATGTATTAACAAAACAATGGCTTTAAGAATATTAAATTATAAATTTTAAGAATTATGGATGTTATGATATGAGGGATAGAGAGAAGGTAGCAAAAAAAAAGATTATACTTCAGTGTCAGAAAGGGAGTGCAACCCCAAATTTACAATCCTGGCTCATAAATATATGTTTACTTTGTTTTTTATGACCCTAGTGTACAAGTAGTCCTCTCTTAACAATTGATAGGTTAATGACCATCTGAAGTTGTGGCAGATCCCTCTCCCAAAAATACGTAGGACCCACTTCCAAAGTTATAGGCTGCTCACCCTTACGACCAACTGATAGAAAATATTTGTAGCTCAGGGTTGAAATGAGGGGTCCTTGGTGCTCTCTGAGCTTTATTATTTTTTTGCAGACATTTCACTATCCAAACTAGGTAACATCATCAGTGCTAGCGGGAAGTGATGTTTGCTCTCAATTTATATTCTGTCAGTGTTAGTGGGAGTGGTTTTAGTGGTTCTTTGGTTGGGCTGTAAACTGTAAACAAGAGCAAACCCCAACCCCCTACTAGCACTGAAAACGTTTCTAAGAAAATAACCAAGCTCAGAGAGCATCAAGAACCTCTTGTGATCAACTGCAGGGATGGGACAGAGGGAAAGGCCTGTCAGGGACCCAGTGGGGGAGGGGGAAGCAGGCCCAAGGGTTGTGGGGACTCAGAGATTATTACTATAGATTACCGGAATAATTTCATTACAAGGAAAAAAGTCTTGAGAAATAAGAGATCAACTGAAAGTTTTAACAATCATTTCTCAAGGCACAATCCTCATCCTGTCTAAGAGAAACTGGTTACCATCTTATTCTAGTAGGGTTTACTAATTCTACACCTTGATAGTAAGTATTGTTTGTGCTTTTAAAGGGCAAAACAAAAACAATACTTCTACTTTGGTAGGTCAATAAACCACAATGTATAATTTTTTAAAGATTTTTTTCATCCCATCTTTATTATTTTTTATAAATAACTCATTACTTAGCATACAATTTTCTTAAAACATAGTTTGGATATAAATTGAATAAACTGTTGCAAATTATTCACAACTTTTTTTATAAAAGTGGGGAGGGAACTAAAAGCATTTATAAAGTGTTGCACAATTGTTTCATGCCTTTGAAGAGAGAAAAAAACCTGTACTGTCTCATGAGCACCATGACATAAATCTCATAGCAATCAATCCAAACTGTGCATGAACACCATACACTGTCTTTGCCGCATATACAGGATAGACAATACTATAGGAGAATTTTTCAGATATCTTTGAAGACAAAGGAGCTAGCATGTGTTCATCTGATTAACAATTGTGAGTTACGTTCTCAGAAACCTGCTTTTTTCCTGAAACGCTCAGCTCTCCTGTATTTTCTGGTTCTTGGCAAGAGACAACCAAAAAAAACAAAGACAGGATATTTCAATCTCATGTGACAAAGAACTATTTATTTCTTGAATCGAATCATAAATATAACTGATGTGACTCAAAGAAAAAGTGAGGATTTTTACATTCTTGTTAAATGTTTGTGTTCCCTACAAATCCTTATCCCTACAAGTCCTTACTACCTTTAAACTTACAAAATTAAAACCACAATATTGCTCTTAAAAATCAGATAAACATACTTCAGATCATGATGTAGGTTAGATTTTAATTAGTATTATGGAAACTCATTATATATATATATATATATATACAGAGAGAGAATGTAAACTGTAATCTGTTGTTTAAAAGTCCAATTCACAGTTTCAGAATTTTCAAAGCAGAAAGAACAGAACAAATTTGTAACCTTAATATTGTAATCTTAATGATCTCTTGGAAGTTCTTCCTATAATAGCAATTGGATTTGCTTCATCACCATGTGGAATTTTCTTCTGAGTGTTGGCATCTATAAATAAACCTAATCAAATATTAACTCTGCACAATTAATTCCTGATCTGTTAAGATATGTCACATTGAGAAAATTTTGACTATGTGAACTGACCCCAGGCTTTCATAATCACTTTGAATTATGCATGAAAGTTTTATAACTTTGGCCTTGTATGTTTCTTCCTTGCATCTTTTCTAAAACAAATGACCACAATCAATCAATCTGATGTACTTGGGCAAATACTGGTCAATTTTTAGCAAATCCAACAATTCGGCTTATTCTACTGGCATACTGAAGCTGAAGGAATTTTGTTTTACATTTTGCATGGTTTTCATAAAGTCATATAAGCAAATGTTATATCTTTTTTATCAGTCATTTAGGTTATATCCAGTATGTTTTCCTTAAATAGCAATGTTTTGCATCCTCTTTTTTTCCCTGTAGCCCCCACATACGTTTTCAAATCTGAAACTTTCATCGAGCTTCCACCTAATATTTAGCAGAGCTGGAAAAACGGGGATCCTCTGGCAAATCTACTTTGTCAGTGGATGGACATCAGTGTCTCTTGCAATTAAAATATATGAAAACAGCAGTGTGTTACTAAAACTTATTTTACTAAAAAATAGAGTTCTCTCAGCTTCATGCTTTTTTGATATATACAATCTTTATACACTTTTTCTAGCGGATCAAGCCTTGAACCATTAAAACTGGGTAGAGACTTATTAGATTCTTATTAGAGCCAAAACAGCACCACCCTTATTTCCTGACTCTTGAAAAGAATGCTTTTGTTAGTGCAATCTAAAATAACTCATTCTTGGTTTGTGCTCAATTTCTTATTCAGGACAATATCTGAATTGCAGAGACTATCTTTCTTGACCTCTTATTACTTTTTAGATATAATAGAATTAGCTAAGTAGATGATTATGAACATTACAAGCCAAATCTGACTTAAAATAATCACTGACTTTCTTTACAGTCTCCATCCTCAAATGAAATCAAACCAAAGTCATTACTATCTTCAAATCAGAATTTTATATCATGATATACACCTAGTAATCCTGAGCAATACTGTAAGATAGAATCTTGTCAAACAACATGGTTAACAGCTGGCATTTCATTTTTCTATCTTAACAATATTTTTATCAAAGAAGCAAAGTATATCAGTTGCATACCTATCATTTATAAAGTTGATCTTTGCCCCACTTTTTTTGAGAAAGAAACATTGTTTAAATTACTTTGATATCTATTTCTTTTTCTTGCTCTAATATGTGTTCAGATAGAGAAGCTGAAGTGAGACCAAGGTTTATTATTTTATTACTGTGTTTCCCCGAAAGTGAGACCTATTCTGAAAATAAGCCCTAGTTTAATTGGGGGGAGGCTAATATAAGCCCTACCCCCAAAATAAGCCCTAGTTTTGGGGCGAGGCACAAACTTAAAAATCAAGCTAGGGTGGGAGTAGGGGTGTGGATCTGCCCCACACACCCCGCATCCACTTTCCTTACAGCCAGGCCTCTCTTCGCCAGCCCACTTCTTCTGCAGTGTCTTCTGCAGCCAGGCCTGTATTTCTCAGTCACAGGCCTTTCTGGAAGGCCTATGCAGTCAAGAACCGAGCTATGGATTCAATCCATAGCTTGGTTCTGCAAGTCCTCTGCAGCTGAGGACTGAGCTATGGATTGAATCCAGAGGCCTTCTGCAGAGGCCTTCTGGAAAGGCAAAATGCAGGCCGGAATGCAGCTGCAGAACGAAGCTGTTCCTTTGGCCACAGAAGAGGTGGACCGGCTGGCTGGGGCTGTCGGTGCCAGAGGTGAGTAAGACATCCCCCGAAAATAACAACTGGTGCCTCTTTTGGAGGCAAAAAAAAAAAAAAAAAGACCCGTTCTTATTTTTGGGGAAACATAGGTATGATTGCTACTTCAAGATAGACACCATATCTCTGGTCCACAGGATCAAAATCAGCTCAGCAATTCAACTATACACAAAAGAATGAGAGGTCCCTAATAGAACATTTTTATGCTTTGCACTTCCATATAAAAAAGCCAACATAGCATTTAAGAAAGTTTTGAGTAAACTGTCATAAGATGTATGAAATAAATTTCAAGTTTGGTAAAGCTACCTCACCTCTAAGGACTCTATTTCAACACGATCAATTTGCACAACTCAATAATTTGGCTACAAATAAACTGAAAAAATATATTTTTCCTCCAATAAATAGCAGTCCCTCAGGAGCTTGACATATGTCCTGTCTAATGCTTAAGACATCAAGTTATATAGACATAACTAAAATACTGCAATGTTTTGCTTTCTTTTCTTCATAAGAAACAAAATAAGCAAAGAAATCCAATCATCTGCACTTAATAGGCTAATATTCTTATCAATAATTGGAATCATCACCAAAATACTGCTCTTAGTTTCAAACAATATTAATTTTGAAATAGTGCCATTGATATTTGTAGCCTTATGGAAAACTAGATGTTATAGAGTTCCATTTTTAAGTCCTGTTGTATTGAGAAACAAAAAGCAATCTAACAGTGTATAACTGACAGTATGTATCCTGATAGATGTTACTGAATGACAATCAAATGCACTAGCATTCAATGCACTAGTAAAAATTAATCCAATTCTTCTTAAGTTCAGGCATATAAGTAACATATATAAAAATATTAATCATATATGTACAAATTTACACAGAAGTGAAATAGTTTAGTTTCAAAGAATTAGACAAATGTTTAGAACAAAAATGGCCAATTATTTTCTATGTGTAGTATACGTCAATGAACATTTAAAATTATATATATATATTAATATACAGATAGTCCTCAACTTACAACAGTTCATTTAGTGACCATTTGAAGTTATAATAGCGCTGAAAAAAGTAATGTATGACCATTTTTCACACTTATGACTACTGCAGCATCTCCATAGTAGTGTGATCAAAATTCAGATGCTTGGCAACTGAATCATATTTACCATATGATGTTGCAGTGTCCCGGGGTCATGTGATCATCTTTTGCACCCTTTGTGAAAAGCACTTGTTGCACTTGTTAAGTTGGTAACATATTCACAATCAGCTTACAAGCACCCTATGATCATGATTGCCATTTGCAATCTTCTCTGCTTGACTCTTTAAAAAGTTTCTGCCATAGAGCTGAAATTCCTTCCTGAAAGGCAGCTGTTTCTGCTCTGTGTGGAACTGAAATTCCCCTCTCCCCCACAGGCAGCCCTTCAAAAGTGAAAGGGCTGGCTGCCAGAGGGTGGGCAACTTCTCCGTCAGGCTGCAGAAATGGAGGTCAGATCCTGAAGATCCCAGCTCTGTACCTGCAGCCCCCCCTTTCGCCCATGAAGAGCTGAATTCAGCAGGCAGCTCTTTTGCTCCTTAGGCCTGGGTGCCAGGATTGCAGTTTTAAGTTAAGGAGTCACATTAGCATCTCAGTTAACAACAAGTTTGCTCCATGACTGAGATTCTGGCTCCAACTATGGTTATAAATTGAAACTACCTGTACAAGAGATAGGATCTGTTTACTAAATGAATCCACTCACTAAGTTTCAATCTGCATGATAATTTCTGATCCACTCTTATCAGAATATAAAAATAACCTTTTAAACAAGAACTGTTCAATCTAAATAATGGATATGTATTTTTAAGTATAATCATATATAGTCACACACTGTTAAATATAATGCACCAGTGCTTTTTTTGTAAAAAAAAAAAAAAGGTGCCGGAACTCACACACGTCATACAACCCGCCTTGCCTACCCTACAAGGTTCCATCCAAAAAAGGTGCCGGAACTCCGTTCGGGGCGTTCTATGAGAAAAAAAGCCCTGTAATGCACCATACCATAGATTGAATAATGCTGCTTATTAATTTTTTGTAAACATTACTTAAATTCTAAATTCTATTCTCTTTAAATAAAAGTCTGATTCAATGTGTTAGCAACCTACTGTTTCCCAGACATGTTAGACTGTAGAACGTGAGCCACAAAGTAGCTGCATAACATTTATCAGAACTGGAGACACTAAATGTTTTATCTTTCACCTAGAATGAAGTTCATGAACTTTTCTAGATTAGCTGAGCTTCCATTTGCCTGAGCTGCTCACAGCAAACAATCTATCAGTGGGCAAAGTTGTTGCCTCTCAGACCTTAACTATTTGCAAAGCATAAAATGAACTTTTAAAAATTGTCAGTTCAGAATCCAAAAATTGTAATTTATTCATTTAATGAGAACAAGTAAGATTCCTAGACCTTTCTAGACATTCTATTCAGGTAGGTTGCACAGCTCTAATTAATCCTCTAAATACCATATCAAAACATTAACTCTGAAACATTTCTATTATTGACAGGTCACTGTTTGCAAAGTCAGCAGCAATTATTGAAAACTTTGGGAAGATACAAACCTCCCCACTTAAATTTTGCTGTAAGTTATGAATGCCTTGCAGGTAGTCCTTGTGTAGTGAGTGTATCATTTAACAACCATCTGCAGTCATGATAGTGATGACAAAGTAACTTTGGGACCAGTCCTCCCATTTACAACCTTTGCAGGTCTTCAAAGCAAAGGTAAGCACAGATAGGATCATAGGCACAGTTGAAGTTTCACCTAGCGATCACTTCGCTTAACAACCAAGTTGCCAGTCCCATATGTGGTCGCTAAACAAAGCTTACCTGTATGGATGCTACCCCTAGAGCTGAATCTTTATGTCAATAAATAGTCGCTAGGTCATTTTGATTCAGGAAAACACTTTTGTCTACCATTTCCTTACCAGCATCAGAGCAGGACATTATTTCAATAAATCAGTATTAAATCCAGCAGATCTTCTCAATAAAAAAAATAACTCCGCAGTTTCTATAGCACAAAAGCAAGGATAATATATATAGCTATTCTCAAATTTGGATACTGAAGATTTTGTGTTTTTAAGTTTGCATTGTGTTTTCAAAACTCTACTCTTCTACTCTGCCTTCCTCCAAGTTCAGCTCCAAGTTCAGAAGCAGGGACAGAATACAGCTCATTCATGATATATGTTAAAAGCAGGCATTATTTATCTATCTTTCTTCTATCCCTACAGGAACAATTTTACAACATGTATACAACAGTATTCATCTCTGAGGCTCCATTCAATTTTAAATTTATAGATTAATGGAAGGATCACCTGGAAAACATAATATTCAGATCATCTCATATTATTGCCCAATTAGGTTGGTTTTTCAATCCCTTTCTCAGGGTTACTTTAAGACCAAAAAAAATGTATGCTTTCTTATATAGGATATCAGCTATGCTTAGAGTAACCTCAGCAGCACAATCAATTGTAGGAATCATACTGTTTTTTTCCTAGCCACAAGGTTGTAGACTGAAAACAGTAATTCCCAGCTCAGCATGAGAGAAAATGGGATATAGTCAGTTCATCTGTAAATAGATGTTATTACAGTTAAAATAAAACTGTACAGCTAGTAGAATGGCTTGGTTCTTCATTAAATGCGGTTTACATGCTCTATCCTGAAGATTCTTAAAGTTCATGTACAGAAACCAGAAGCTTTCCTTTTAGGTTTGATGTATAAATAGACTGAAAAAAGATACGAGGACTTGGCTTTTATAAATGATATCTGCCATAAGACTTTGGTATGCACAAAGATGGAAGGATGTATGAATTCCCACAATGGAAGAAGTCTTACAAGTATTGTGAAGTTAACTGAACTGACTGAAATGAAAAAACTTTGATTAAAGATAAAAAACTGACTACTTTTCTTTCCACATGGAAACCACTTTTGGATTTTTTGCTTGATAAAAGAAAAAAGAAGTTCTAATTTGGGGATTTAAAGTTTACATCTGCTATGAATGCAGATATTGTGTATTGTTGGAGTTTAATAGAATACATTTTATTTTATCTATTTGCTTAAACTTAAAGTAGATGATGTTTTATTATAGATATTTGATTATAGAAATATTTTGCAATACATGTATTTGTGGAATTGTTATGATGCATTTGTGGGACATACATTTTATTTAGAGTAAGAGATTATGATATTATATATTGGTGTTATTCAACTGTTTGGAAGGTACATCTTTTACATTTTAGTTTTGTATCAGCTTTTTGCTAAACTAAAACAGAGAATATGTCATTATATAATTGTATCTATATCAAATTTCATGTCATTTTTTTTAGCTTTCCCTGTGTCCCCTTTCCCTATTTTCCCTTTTTGTTGTAGTTTTAATTTTTCAACTTTCTACTTTTGAAAATTAATTAAGAATAATTTTTAAAAATGCAGTTTATGTGCTGATACATTCATAATGAACAGGGGTTATCTTCAGAGTTTACAAGGGGTTAACATCAGAGTTTACAATTGTCATATCCCTAGAATATTTATTTGGAAAATTTATGTTGCTGCCTACTTGCTCATGGTGACTCAAGACAGCTTACAGGAAATAAAAACACAATATAAAAGAAATAAAAATAATAAAATAATAACCCCCTATCCCACTCCGGTGACAACACACACTCATATCAGCCATTTAATGGGCTCCATCTGGCTCTGGGTTCTCCAGGCCTGGTTCTCCAGGTAGCACATGTCCATACCGAGGTCTACACAAAACCATGTGGGACGCTGCATTTTGCACCAACTGGAGCTTCTGGCTGCTTTTCAAGGGCAGCTCCATGTAGAGCACATTGCAATAGTCAAGACGGGAGGTGACTAGGGCATGAGTGACTGTGAATAGGGCTGGTCCAGGAAAGGGCGTAACTGGTGCACAACCCACAGTTGTGCAAATGGTCACAACTGCCACCTGCTCTGTTGTGATTCCTCGCCTGCCAGTGGATCCGGCAGCCGAGTCCAAGGAATCGGATGAGGAGGTGCCTGGGTTCACATCGGAGTCTGTGGAAGGCTCAGAGGAGCAGGAGGACTCGGAGCCAGATGTGGAACTGGGCCCGTCTACTCGCGCTCAGGCAGAGACACAGCTGTTTTGGGGAGTGGAACTAAGCGACGAGGAGGAACAGCTGGGGCAAGTCCTGGATGCGCAGATGTGCAGAGAGGAGAGGCGAGCAAGACAATGGAGGGCAGTGGGGCGGCTGCATAGGCAAAGTAAGAAGCCACGCCCTGGCTGGACTATAAAGAGGAGAGACATGGGAGGTGCTGGTTGCTAAAGGCAACCGTTCATGCTACGGTTTTGTGCTTCTGTTGTTGGATTTCTTGCATCAGGATTCTTGGACATTTAACATTTTACCAGGTTTGTTGGATTTCTGTGTGTTTGTGTGTGTGTGTGTGTTCAGCATTCCTGCTGAAAACTCAAGAGACTGATCTTGTTCATCTCAACAGCTAAATGACTGGTTGGAGTTTTATTACATAAAAGCTGTGTCAAAATAAAAGGGTTTTTTTCTTACAAAGTCCTACCTTGTTCAGTGAAAAGGGGTTTTCCTCACAAGTAAGCGGTTGAGCAGTACTCACGTAGGCTGTGTCAGTACATGCTCCCTGAGCAGGAGTTGCAAGTCCAGGAGAACCCCCAGATTACTGGGGGTCTTTTTGGGGCAGTGCCACCCCATCCAAGACCAATATAGTAGCAGTACAAGACAAAGAACCCACTATACAAACAAAAAATGATCAGACTTGACCATCGTCCTGTTGCCTGAGACTTGCAAGGTTAGTCAAAAGCAGTACAACCCCAGAACTCAGACTTACCAAGGAGACATGACTCTCACCCTCCAAGGACCACAATAGATGGACCTGAAGCAGCAATGAAAAATGACTTTGGTTGTTCTAGACCAGTTTTTTTATTAGACAGGGTTTTAAATCTAAAATTAGATTGGGATCCACAAGGCACTAAGGGGGGGGGAATATGACTCAGTTACCAAGCATCTGACTTTTGATCACTTGATCATGGCAATGCTGCAACAATTGTAAGTGTGGAAAAACAGTCATAAATCACTTGTTTTAGTGCCGTTGTAACTTCAAATGATTACTAAATAAATTACTATCTGTAATTATTTAATTTAACGAGAAGTTAAATATAACATACTGAAAAGTTAATCACTAGACTTCACAAACATTGAAAATAAAAAGAATGGATAGCTCCAGTCCTGTTTGAATGTTTGCTCACCTCCACAGAAACAAGAAAACTGAGGAGATATATAACATGCTGGGAAGTTATATGGTCTGCTATGGAACAAGCTTAATCATTTTCTCTCTGTTAAAACAGACATTTTGTAACTAGCTATTATATCTGAAAGTGCTCACAATACCTCTTGTAATACAAGGAAGATAATCTTATTTTCTGTATAATTAACACTGAGGTTGCATGATTTCCTGCAACTTAATGTGTTACTTTAAATAAAGATTCCATACTATGAAAGTAAATTACTGCACAGAAGTCATTTTAATTAGATATGCCCAGAAAACTAACACAATTATTCTCAGGATGCTGCTGCCACTATATCAGTACTGTAATGGCTTTTCTATGCCCATCACAGCTAAGTATATTTAAATAATCACTGCACCAGACAGTAATTCACAACTGGTTCATTAAAAATGGCTGGGTTTCAGCTTTGCCACAGTCTTAGAATGAGCAAAGAAAATTAATTACTGCCAAGGAATGTTGTAGAATTTATGTTGGATACCATCCCCACAGAAATGTGGATGGCCCTGACCCTGTTAGCCTTTCATAAAGCTCTCAAGACCTGATTGTTTGCTCAGGCATTTGGGCCAGGCAGGTAGGTGAGCTCTGTTGGTGACGTAGCATTTTGTAGAGGTTACTCTTTAACCATGGTGTCATTGGTTTATACTGTCATTGTGGTTTTAATCATTGTATGCGCCCAAAGTCACTGCTGTCACATGGCTGGCTCTTTACATAGTTTAAATAAATAAATATTTATTCCTGTACATGAATCAACTTCCACAACTACAACTACAATCCAGACAAGCTGCAACCAAGTGTATGGGTACTCCTCGAGTTACAACAGTTCATTTAGTATTCAAAGTTACGACAGCACTGAAAACAGTGACTTAGGACCGGTTTTCACACTGGTCATGTGATCAGATGCTTGTTAACTGGCATGTATTTATGATGGTTGCAATGTCCTGCAGTCATGTGATCAGTTTTTGTGACCTTCTGAGAAGCAAAGTCAATGGGGAAGCCAAATTCACTTAACAACCATGTTACTAATTTAACAACTGCAGTGAGTCACTCAACAATAATCACGAAAAAGGTAATAAAATGGGGAAAAATTTACTTAACAACTGTCTTACTTAGCAACAGAGATTTTGGGCTCAACGTTACATCCCAAATACGATTGTATCCAAGGGATGATATTAGCCTACATAAATGTAGTAATGCTTTCACAACTCTATATGGTAATGTAGTTTATCTGAAAAACCAGTATTATATAGTTAAACAAGGGAGCTTGCCATATAAGCAGAAATTCAAATGATTTAAGTTTAACTAAGAACCAACTATATTCCTAATACCCCCAATTCTGTACGCGTTTCTGGGAACTTTGGAAAACAGGTTTGTCAATATTTCTGTGTTGAACTTTCAATGGAGTTACTGCTATTACCTCCAAAGAAAATAGAAGTTAGATGGTCTTAATTCAATTTTTTTTTCAAAAGTAGGCAGATACTTTTCTTCATTGTTCTACTATTCAATCATTATTTATCCTATACATATACATATCCTTTTATGTACGAGTTCCATAGGCATAAACATCCTAGTTCATCTTCAAGAAATAAGGGCAGAACACTCAGCAATTGTACCCTTCTCCACTTTTCCCCCATCCTTTTTTTCATATAACACATCATTTTCTATTTTCATAATTTAACTTAACTCACTCACCGGCTGTGAACTCACAGTTGCCTCTCAGTACACTTATTTTTCACTCAGCATTTTTTTCTACACTGTAAGAGGAAAGAAGGAAGGAAGGAAGGAAGGAAGGAAGGAAGGAAGGAAGGAAGGAAGGAAGGAAGGAAGGAAGGAAGGAAGGAAGGATGGATGGATCCTGGAGAAAGAGAGCTGTTTTCTACTTCAGGTTGCTTTCTTTCCATGCTAAGTACAAAAGAAGTAGCAGCAGTTCTCTCTCTTCCAGCAGGGAAAAACAGTTGCCAGCAGTAGTCAAAAGCAGTAATGGAGAATTCACCAGGACAATTTGGAAGGGCTCTGAGTAGTAGTTCAATAGTAGTAACTGTGAGAGGGATCTTGGAGTCCTAGTGGACAATCACTTAAATATGAGCCAGCAGTGTGCTGCAGCTGCCAAAAAAGCCAACACAGTGCTGGGCTGCATTAACAGAGGGATAGAATCAAGATCACGTGAAGTATTAATACCACTTTACAATGCCTTGGTAAGGCCACACTTGAATACTGCATCCAGTTTTGGTCACCACGACGTAAAAAAGATGTTGAGACTCTAGTAAGAGTACAGAGAAGAGCAACAAAGATGATTAGAGAGGTCTGGAGGCTAAAACATATAAGGAACGGTTGCTGGAATTGGGTATGTCTAGTTTAACGAAGAGAAGGACGAGGGGGGATATGATAGCAGTGTTCCAATATCTCGGGGGCTGCCACAAAGAAGAGGGAGTCAAGCTATTCTCCAAAGTGCCTGAAGGCAGGATAAGAAGCAACGGATGGAAACTAATCAAGGAGAGAAGCAACCTAAAACTAAGGAGAAACTTCCTGACAGTTAGAACAATTAACCAGTGGAACAACCTGCCTCCAGCTTGAATGCTCCAACACTGGAAATTTTTAAGAGACTGGACAGCCATTTGTCCGAAATGGTGTAGGGTTTCCTGCCTGAGCAGGGGGTTGGACTCGATGACCTCCAAGGTCCTTCCAACTTTATTATTATTATTATTATTTAAAATTTATTATCTATGCAATTGAGAACACACAATTGCCCATATTGTCTCTAAAAATTAAAAAAAAAGCAGAGAAATAAAGTAAACCATTTATTACCTCTCTGCCTCCTATCAAAATTCATTTAAAAATGAAATGAAAATAGCAGGTTCCTTACATGTACATTCTCCATAGAATATAAAGAGGTTTGCCTTTTACTGAACTTAGTAGAAAAGGAGAGGTTTCCAAATCTTCACACTTCTCTTAAGGATAGCAACTCATCTAATGATTACAGTTGTACATGTTTAAACAGGTTTTCCATCTTTGCTATGGTTCTCTGAAACCAAAAATTATCTGCCTATTTGATTTTTTTTCAAGATACTTTCAGTATATCTTTTGAGTATATATCACTCAAAACTTTGGAATACTTAATCATTAATATGTAAATAAAGGATTATTAAAATTATAGTTTTCCTCATCAAATGTTGGGAAAATGTTATAATAAATGTTTGTATGAGCACTGTGTTATCAACAAAATGTCTCAACTGGAATTTGTAATCTCCAATTCCAGCAAATAAGATTTTGATCAGGCATTATAACATAGGCAAGGCAGCAATCTAAACTTGTGCCAACTCCGAGATGTTTCTCTTCTAGTCTCATGCCAGAAATGCAGGAACTACAAAGGAGAAAATTATTAATTTAAATGTAAAAAGATTAGAAACTTTAATAAAAACATAAATTTATATAGTTCCAATGCCGGGCCACATTGATGGCAGGGATATTTCTGAGCAGGTCATTCTGTGTGCATGTCGATACCAGGGGACACTGTAAAAGATGGATAGTTATTTGAGTAGTGGCACATTCAAACCCATGCAGGAAACGTCTCTGAGATGTTACAGAAATAAGAAATAAGCAGGAGGTGCCTCTGAATATGGTAGCCTAATGTAATCAGAGGGAAGCAGTTCATTGACAGGTTCATGTTTTTCCATGGGCCCATATGTCTGTCTGTCTCAAGAAATCCTCACTTTTATTGTTACTGTTAGATATCCTGAAGTTGGACAATTTATTTAGCCAATTGCCTGGTATCCTAAAGGCTAAAACGATTTAGAACCAAAATAAATTGTTTATCTGATTTAAAATCAATGCTATAAAAATAATCTAAGCCTACTATTATTTTAGAATTTTCTTCAGCATTATTATATTAATATTATAGGTCTTATAGATACCTCCATTTATTACATTTTATTACTTTTACCCATTAAAGCAAATTTTGAATAAGAAAGATTTAAAAATGTACAAAATGCACATAAAAGACTTACTAATTCAAATGACTCTATTCAAACAAAATTAAGTGGCATTAACCTGATAGTATTAAAATAAACTCAATAATAATTTATCCTAAGCTAACAAGAACAACGTTCGTTGGTCAGAATACAGAAAAGCTTCTGTTCTGCTTCAGCTCTTCCAGTTAATAGCAGCACAAATCTATTAAGCCACCAGCTGCTGTACAAAAGCCAACATTGTTTATCAACACACTGCTCTTATGAGTTTATTTTCAGTAGTTTATATCCAATTAGAATATAATAAATTTGAACAGAGATACTTTAATTTTTATGGTGTTAAAGGCACAAATTATATTTTACAGATCTAATGATTCTAAATCAGAGGCCCCCAACCCTTTGGGCACCAGGGACTGGTTCTATGGAGATTTTTCCGCGAACCAGAGGGGGCGTGGTTTTGTGTGCTGCCTGCATCCAGCGGATGGGGCTTCACTTGTTTGGGTGGCCCAGTTGCTGGTATGCCATGCCAGTCCACGGACAGGGGGTTGGGGACCCCTGTTCTAAATGGTTTAATACATCTAAAAATGTAAATAAATAAAATTATAGAAAACAGCAACTCATGACCAGAATGAGAAACAGAACTCATGAATTTTATCATAAGTAAATATAAAATCAATTATCTGTTTAGATATTGAGTGCATCAAACTTTTACTTATTATCTGCACCCCAATTTTTTATTGGGGTGAAAATCTTTAATTACCGTTGTTTTAAAAATGTGTCATTTTTTATTGTCATTGCAATTACATTTAAAAACATTCATTTCAACTATCCATCCAGTGACCTTGTTTTGGAGTCACTCTCCCGGGGTAAGAAGGGTCAGAGGAACACCGTGACAATTCAAGTTATCACCTATTTGGACTTTCGTGGCACAAGGCCGGGTTATCTGCAGGACTGTCTGTCTTCAATTATTTCTGGTTATCTCATGGGGCAAAGTGAGAGTGCTTCGGGACCTTCTGTGAAACAATCTTACTTGATGAGATCCAAGAGGCAGGATTTTTGTGTTGCAGTGATTCTCCTGTAGAACAGCATTCCCCCTCCCCCCCCCAGATTTAAGGAGCCCTGATTAAGGACCTGGTTCTTCCCCAAAGGGCATTTGGCCAGAGCATAGGTTGAGCCTATCTAGAAATGGAAGGTCATGAATACAGTGGCTGTCCTTGGTTAGTCAGTTATTCTGTTTTGAGTGTTTGTTCTATGCTTCTACCAGGGGTAGGCAACCTTGGCTCTTTTATGACACGTGGACCAACTCCCAGAATTCCTGAGCCAGCATGGCTGGCTCAGGAATTCTGGGAGTTGAAGTCCACGAGTCATAAAAGAGCCAAGGTTGCTTACCCCTGTAACCGAATATAAGATGCCTAGAGTTGCTTTGGTGAGTTGGGCAGCAGTATAAATTAAATCAATCAAACTATTCTGAAGATACAATTTGGCTCATAATTCAATTCACTTATCTTTTTACCCCAAGCCGCTTTTTAAAATCTGAATCTGTAATGTGCAAAGCTAAACAATCTAATGTAAATAAATGCTGTCTCTTTCTGCTAATATCACACTGTAATCAATTATGCTCTCCCTGCCACTGAAAGCCATAGAAAGGTTTTAAAAATATGGATGTACAGTATACTGTAGTCTTTTCAAGGAAGACAATTCTACAGGGATGTCAAAGTAACAACAAAATAAAGCAATCCTGCTGCTACTTTGCTAGTAATCCATCTTCAGTACTTTATATATCCAAAGACTAGAAAAAAGATTATAATATTATTGTTTTTATTTTATTTTAATTTTCTTTGCCACTCAGAATCACTTTGTTGAGATGGTGGCCTATAAATTGGGTAAATAAATAAATAAAATAAACTTGACTAATGCAATCAGGCTCTTTTGCAATACATTTAATAAAATGTAAAATATTAAATTATCTGAAAATGCACACTTTTTTCATTTGAAAACCAACAATTTTTTCTATTGCAGTATTTATTTATTTATTATTATTAAAGATATTTATTTCATTTTGATGCTGCCTAATTTCAGCCAACTCTGAATGGCTCACCAAATAAAGTAAAATAAAGTAAAAATCAGTAAATGGGAATATAATGAAAATTAATTCAAAAAAGGATCATATGATAATGACAAGATGGCAATCCAGATGACATCTCATAAAGGCTAGGAGAACAGCCAACTTTTCAAGGACTTTGGGAATGCTGTCACACCGGGAGCTGTGAGCTCAGAGGGGATTTCATTCCAGAAAGCAGGTACTACTACAGAGAAAACGTGTTCCCTAGATTCTGAAAGGTGATAGTGATTAATGAGGAGACCTGGAGCATGCTCCCTCTATTGGGTAGTACTACCCAGGCAGAAATCACAAGAGATAGGTAGTATCTCGAATAACTTGACCCTATGTTATATAATGATTTATAGTTGATAGCCAGCACTTTGAATTGCACCTGGAAACACAATGGCAATCATTTGGATTGACTCACAAGGTCGAGGGGTCATGTGGGAATGCCAAGGCAAGCACATCACTATCCATGCCTCCTAAATTCTGGATCAGTAGAAGCTTCTGAATGGTCTTCAGGGGCAACCTCATATAAGGTGCATTGCAACAGTCGAGTCATAAGTTGAAAAGGGCATGAGTAGAAGAGATATAGAAGATGACTTTGATGAGATATGGAGGAACCATTAAATAGGCAAAAGGGGCTGAAATGTTTTATAAGTCCAGAACAACCGGATAACATTTAGAAGAACCTGCACGAATGAGGTCAGCCCCACTAGATAGACCAGACGAGGAAATCAATTCCAGATACAGAGAAGGCTAAAAATTACTATTTTTGAAATTGGCTATAAAAAACAAGTTTGCATGTGCTGTATCTCTTCGTCTTCTAGTCTAATGAATTAGGGAGATGTTTGCCTGAGCCACTTTGGAATGCTATCTTGTTGTTCTGAATTTTAAAAATGCTTCAGCCTCTTTTTCCTAAGTAATGGATCCTGCATATTTCCATTTCCATCTTCTTTACTCTATGCAGCAACTGGGAAAGGAAGGACTGGGATTCAACCAGCAAGAAAAGAGATGTGAAACAATATTACCATATAAATGCAAATTACTTATTTCTGGTTTTAGTGATATTAATATGAAAAAAATTAACAAATGATGTTTTGAACAGTGTTTTTGTCACACAAATGAAACCAAATCATTCTGTAGTAAATAAGAAAAGTGTACAAAGTGCATGAATAACAGCCAAAAATGAAATGTGAAGGAAGGAAATGATGCAAAGCTTAACATTCTGACAACAATATTTTGTTCTTAGAATTCCAGTAAACATATCTTTTCCTGATATCAAGAGGTAAATACTGGGAATATGGAGCTGAATTTATTTCCATAAATTCAATTTAAATTAAGATACACTTATATCATCTTCAACAATTGTGTGTGTGTGTTAAGTAAAAAAGTCTAAATATATTTGCAGTTTTGTATTTTAGCACTGCATGTTGTGTACTAGCAACTAGTACTAGCAACTAGTTTCAATTATTTTATTCAATAAATATTATAACACATTTTGAATAAAAATCTGTTTCAGAGTCGTAAATCCTCCCAGTGCAAAAATCAAAACAGAAACAAACATTCTGTAGGGCTTAGTTTAGTCTAAGGCTAAAAAAAATTCATTTGAGACATAAAATTTAACTTCCAATTTACATTTCACTTTTTTACAATTTTATAACTGAAGTTAAGATCATTTGCTAGGTTCATTGAGGCTTATACTGTAGAAAATGCTATTCAAAATATTTGATTGAGCATATTGCCTATACCTGATTTAAAAGGATGTCTAAGTTATTATGTAGCAGTACAAAATTGAAAAAATAATTTGGAAAAAGTATCTGGGAATATAAAGAAGAGGGCAGCCATATGATTCAAGAAAAAAGTTGTGTTTGCTTTAAATATGGCAGCTACTCAGCCCCCCACCCCCAATGTACTCTGGAACACCTTTTTGGAACTCCACTGGAAAAATTAATCAGCATTAATATTTTATGCATGCTCAATGTAAATGTATTGTAAATGAATCTGTGATACTGTAAATGTCAAGCACATATAGGTAGTCCCTGATTTTTCATAATCCCTTGAATTAAAAGATTTTAGATGAATATCACACTGCAAATTTACACATTGGAAAAGATTGATTAAATATTCTGTGTTTGACTACAACTGTATTTCCAGTTATTCAGCATTTATGCATTTATTCGTTTGGTTATTTAATTTAGTGTCCCTGACACTAACTAGATTAATAATAATAATAATAATAATAATAATAATAATAATAATAATAATAATAATAATAATAATAATAATAATAATAATAATAATAATAATAATAATAATGATGATGATGATGATGATGATGGAAGGGCAGGAAACCCTATACCATTTCAGATCAACGGCTATCCAGTCTCTTCTTAAAAACTTCCAGTGTTAGAGCATTCATAGCGTCTGGAGGCAGGTTGTTCCACTGATTAGTTGTTCTAACTGTCAGAAAATTTCTCCTTAGTTCTAGGTTGCTTCTCTCTTTGGTTAGTTTCCATCCGTTGCTTCTTGTCCTGCCTTCAGGCACTTCGGAGAATAGCTTGAGTCTCAACATCTTTTTTACACTGTGGTGACCAAAACTAGATGCACTATTGCAAGCGTGGCCTTACCAAGGCATTGTAAAGTGATATTAACACTTCACGTGATCTTGAGTCTATCCCTCTGTTAATGCAGCCTAGCACTGTGTTGGCTTTTTTGGCAGTTGCAGCACACTGCTGGCTCATATTTAAGCGATTGTCCACTAGGACTCTAAGATCCCTCTCACAGTTACTACTATTGAGCAAGGTACCACCTATACTATACCTGTGCATTTGGTTTTTCTTGCCTAAATGTAGAACCTTACTTTTTTCACCATTGAATTTCATTTTCTTAGTAGCGCCCAATGTTCAAGTCTGTCAAGATCCTCCTGTATCTTAAGCCTGTCTTCTGGAGTGTTGGCTATTCCTGCCAGCTTGGTGTCATCTGCAAATTTGATGAGTTCCCCATCTATCCCTTCATCCAAATCATTTATGAAGATGTTGAAGAGCACTGGGCCCAGAACAGAGCCTTGGGGCACCCCACTACACAATTCCCTCCATGTAGATGCAGTCCCATTGAGGACCACATGCTGAGTACGGCCAGTCAGCCAGCTACAAATCCATCTGGTGGTGATGCTGTCTAAACCCACATTTTTCTATCTTATCAAGTAGTAAGTTGTGGTCTACTTTATCAAATGCCTGTTTTTAAAAGCAATATTGAATTTTAGAAGTATAAAGTAACAAAAGAACACAGGTTTAATACAAGGATAAAATGAGGTCTTTTAGAATGTGACTTGAGGATATGGCCTTAACATGTACTCCAAATGCGTGTATGCATTTAAAATTAAATTGCAAAGCATTTCCATACAGCCACTGACTTTGTCTAACCACTCTTAGACACATTTTTGTGCTGTCTTGAAAAGTGTTCTCACTGGTTCAATCTCATACAGCTCACTAATCTTCATGAACTAACCAACATTCCATCCAGCTAATCAACAGCTGAGTGAAAATATTCTACTTTTAGTTAACGCCTCATTGCTAACCCTCATTGTTACTTTGCTTTCGCATTGGCAGGGGAAAATGGTAACTTGATTAAAAAGCACACTCTACTGACGGCTAAAACACCATGGTGACTTGATTTCAAATGGGAGTGAGGCCAGCTGAGAAACTGGAACAAGAGAATTTTTGCTCATGGGAAATATAACCACTTTGCAACTCCAATGTCAATGCTACAGAACTGTCTTGCAATGTTTATTTCCGGTCAGAAATTAATCAGGCCAGCTGCTAAAACATGAACATATTATGGGAACAGAGCAGGACTGATCAGAACAAATATTATAGATTTAAGAGTAATCTAGAGCAATAGAATTGCTGAATAGTACAAAAATAGGAGGTAATCATAATAATACAATGAAAATTCAAGATCCATTTAATAGTTCTTAACTGGCAAAACAGAATCAATTCCAATTTCAACCTCTCTAGTAATCTAGAGAATCAACTGATTGAAACTGATCTGTGATACTATTTTACTTTGTGGTTTCTGTTATTCAAATTATGCTTCTGACTGAAAAATAATTGTTTATCCTCCTCATATTGTTTGCTCTTCTGGCAAAACAATAGGGGGGGAAAAGTAAGTCACTATTTCATTCTATGGGTTTAAAAGAAATTATCTAATTGGGGAGACAAAATTCTAATTAGATGAGAAAGTAGGCCTATTCAAAT
The DNA here is from genome assembly GCA_023970755.1 of Azemiops feae. Lineage (NCBI taxonomy): Eukaryota > Metazoa > Chordata > Lepidosauria > Squamata > Viperidae > Azemiops > Azemiops feae. The sequence continues at coordinate 1,064,827 of JALGBA010000497.1, read as the reverse complement.
GAAAAGCTTACTGAATTACATTCTTTCAAACTCTTCGAAGGTATACATTACTTAGCTTGCAGCAAAAATACCAATGTTAGAATATCTGCAGCAATTACTCTTATCTGGATAAGTTATACTAGAGCATTTGGCTTAAACAGGGATGCTGACAAAAATGACATAGATTTTCTCCATGATGATCCGTCCCCAACCTTGTCATTTGATCTTTCAATTGTGGGTTCATTGCTATAGTAACTGAATCTACAAATTAAGATGAAGGAGAATGGAAAAAGTATATGAAACATTTTATAAATGGAATTTTCATGGCAGTAGTCCTCAAGTAAGGAGTACTGGGACTGGAATTTCCATTGCCAAGCAATGTAATCATAAAGCAGGATGACTTAGTGACAGCAATCCCAGCAGTCCCTGTTGCCATCGTTAAGTGAGGAGCACACAGCTTGTTTAGTGAGGACCTACATGACGGTGACATGGGAAGTGGTGGGAATCCAGAAGCACATCACTGAAAAGTGTCCCAGACAAGCAGGCTGGCATGCAAGCAAATGCAATGGTTAGTAACAGCAGGCAGGTGCTGCATGTGGGTGCTGCAGAGTACAGGCAGGCGGATGGGTGCTATGAAGTATGCACCTCAGAGTACAATATCCCCATGCACCTGAAGGATCCTCAAAAGAAAAAGTGGCAGGAGCAGGAGCAACTTGCAGGAGTGACTTGAAACCGCCTGTTGGATTGCCCACTAACCCACTAACTACTGCGAAGTCAGTAAGGAAGATTGCAAATTGTGATCATGTGACTATGGGATACTGTAACTGTTGTAATGCAAACCAGCTGCCCAAGTGCTTGACTCATGATCATGTAACCTCGGGGATGCTGCAGTGGATGCAACTTCAAGGACCGGTCATAGGTCATCCTTGTTCAGCACCACTGTAACTTTGAAAGGTTCCTGAATAATAATCAGAGGATCACCAGTATAATCTTTCGATCTGCCTTTAACTTTATGAAAGAAGAGAAACATTTGTACAGAGATATATATTCAGAAATGAATTGCATTACAACAGACTATAGACTGTTGTCAAATAAAAAAGTGTCAGATAAAGTATTGAATATTTAACACTGCAGAACAAGCATTTAAAAAGCTAAAAGTTCTATATCATCATACATGGAAGATTGTGTGACCTATGAATTCAAAAAGAGCAGCAGACAGGTACAGAAGGGAGATTGAAGAGAATCTGTAAATTACTGAACCACTACTCGGATTCCTCACACTAAGTTTTGTGTAAGATTTTATATATAACAATGCCAAATGAATAGGAAAATTTTTGAAAAGAAAATCAAAGGAAATTGAATCAGATACCTAACAGGAGACAGAAATAAAGAAACAAGAGAATATAAGGAGGAGAGTTACTTTACTTTAAGTTAAATGTGGACTATATTAAAGCTAATGGGTTTGTTAGAATATCTGAATATTCTTCTAATTAACATTTATAATGAATAAGGCTCTAGAGTAATCAAATTTGGGGAAATTTACTAGTTCAGAAAGAGAAAAGGACTGAGACAAGAATTTATATTGTAGCATATCTGTTCAATTTAGAGCAAATATGTTATATGAATACTGTACTTAGAAGAGATGATAGAAACAAAACAGAAGGCTGAAACAGTAACAATTTAAGACATTCAGGTAACAACATTTCATCAGCTGTAAGCAAAGAAAGCTTATTATGCATTATGCAAGTAGGGTCAGAAAATGAAAAAATCTAATGCTAAAAATTTGAAAAGACAATGCTAATGTCAACTTAGTGAAGTGAAGTAACAGGTGATGGTAAGAAATTAAGGTGGCGATCGGTCTATATTCTTGGGCTCAAGTACAGATAAAGATGGGCAATGTGCTAAAAAATTAAAGAGGAAATTCATCATACCCAGGAAGGCAATAACAATTTAGTCATTTCTATGACAACGATCAGAAAAATTAAAATAACCTTTCTAGTAGTAGTGCACAGCTCTGAAAAATGACATTAGGAAACAGTGAAAGATTAATCCCTTCAAATTGTGGACTTAGTAAACATACCATGGGATTTTTAAGGATTAGCTACATGTGATAAACAACTTTTGCTGTACAATCTTGATGTAAAAATCAAGACCTATGGTTTATCAAATGGTAATTAAAACTATTCTCAACTAAAATACAAGTGGTTCTAGCAAACTAACAACTTAATTGGAATATATACTGTATATTTATGATAATATACACAGTATAATTTATATGATACAAAATGTGTATATTCATTTACCTGTAATCTGCTTTATTCCTATGCACTAAGAAGTTTGTTATGGCAGCAATGCAGATCTTTCATTTGAAGAATCCATTATTAAGAAGCAAATCTAGTAAATAGAGGGTCACAGGTATATATCCCTACTCTAACCATTCTAAAACTTACATTTTTCTCCAAATAAAGTACAGGTAATCCTTGACTTACAACCATTCATTTAGTACCATTTGGAGTTATAACAGACTGAAAAAAGTGATTTATGACCATTTTTTACACTTACTACTCTTGTAAAACTATTTTCTCTGGCAACTATCATACAGCATAATACCTCTGCTTATTTAAATGTAAAGTCATAGAACAATTTTTAAATATAAAACCAGTTAAAAGTGCATGGAAACATTTAAGAATAAGGGAGGGAAAGATTTCACAGTAAGTTGTACATTAACATTACATAAGCATCAGACAAACAATTTCCCATACTGCAGTCACAAGGAAACGAGAAGCTTCTGCCTCCATCTCACTTGTGATTAATCTTAACTATGGCTAATTTAAACAGTTCTACAGACTACCATTTGAAGTTGGCTAGTGTTTAAGAATTCAGATGAAACAACAAAATGGCAGCCATTTGTCCGAAATGGTATAGGGTTTCCTGCCTGAGCAGGGGGTTGGACTAGATGACCTCCAAGGTCCCTTCCAACTTTATTATTATTATTATTATAACAACCGCAGTCAGAAATAGAAACCAAAGGTGCCTAAGCAACAACTAAACAGGTAGGAAAATGAAGTGGGAACTCACTTAGGTTTGTTATTAACATAATGTTAGCCAATAACTATGAAAATAATTATAGAATTTTTAAACTAAAATGAACTGCCATAAACCTTTGGTATGTATCATATGAGAGCCATTTTGGTGTAGTGGTTGAGGTGTCAGACTAGAAACTGGGAGATAATGGGTTCTAGTCCCACTTAGGCAATCCTGCTTAGTGACCTTGGACCAGTCACTCTCTCAGTCTAAAGATCCCAAGATCCATGAGGAAACATATCTGGTAAATCTGCATGTGCATCAAATATATAATGTCTAGACAAATTTAGTGAGGAATCCATGGGGCTTTCATTGATAGGTAGTCCTTGACTAACGACTGTAATTGAGCTCAGAATAAGCCATGACAGTCGTTACCAAATAACTCTGCCTGATTTTATAATTGTTTTGGCAGCAGTCATTAAGCAAATGTGACAGTTGTTAAATGAACCAATTATATTCAATCGGCGTTTGTGCCAAAAACCAGAAAGACCAGAAACGGGCAAAAAAATACTGAAAATCGCAATCATGTAACCATGGGATCCTGCAAATGGCTGCAAATGCAGTCCAGTTGCCAATCACCCAAAATGTGGACATAGGACTGCAGTGTATGTGTGTTTATGTGTGTGTGTGCACGCACCTGTGTGTAACTTTGAAACCGGGTCATAACTAGCTCTGGGGGGGAAGTCTGTCATAACTTTGATCATTAAGTGACCAGTCCTAAGTCAAGAACTACCTGTATTTAAAACTTAATTATTGTCCTGTAACTGCAATATTCAAAATTTCAAAATTTGTTCTGGGGGAAAAAAATACTCAAGAGATCTGATTTGCTCTCCCTATTCTTAATATTCGAGACCTACACTGATTTTCATTTCAATATATAAACTTAAGGTTTTTCTTTTCTCAAATACTTAGAGAAGTACCTGAAATTTAAATTTTACTGCACCACTAAATGTATTGTATTTTAATATATATCATGCATCCAAAAAATAAGCTATCAGAAACAAAGGTTACACCACTTTAAATATATGTATTATGAAAAAATTGCTAAGTCAGTGTTCATACAAAAGCTACTTCTTGGTTTCCAAGCTCAAGAGTTGATGGGAAAAAAAAAACTGTTCACTTTTTTTTCTAAATCAGAGGTACCACATAACTCACAAATGTTCTTGACTTACGCAGTACAAATTCCCAACTTTAAAAGATAATAACCAGTGTTATTCTTTAAATGCAAAATGTATTAATATGAAAATATTTCCCTCTAGTGCAGGAAATACATAGTACTGTACATGTTTATGGTTGCAATGATTTCCAGGAGTTGAAAAATAATAGTATTTGTAATAATACTTACAAGTAAGAATTCTAGTTTGAAGACTTAATTCAATTAATAACTTTTTAATTTTTTTCTTTCTGGCTCCTCAAATGTAAAATAAACATCTATATTTGGCAAATATAATAATTACAAATTTAAAATATTCATTTATGTTATATTATCCTAAATATTTGTGAACATAGGTTATAAACCTAAGCCTAAATACATACATTTTTCTTAAATAAGATTGATAATAGAACATACACATCTGCATTGATTTATGTGATTCAATAAGACAGAAAGCTAAATTTCAAGAAAAGAACTAAAATCTTCCATTAAATACATCTGGATAAAAGCGAGTAAGGCCAGAGGAAAGCAGATATTATTCATGTAAATATATATTAAAGCACATTCACTTTAAAATTTTTGTTTTTTAAAAAATAGGTTAGTCAAATTACAGGGCCACTTCACCAGGCTTTTCCTTCTATGAATTTCAACAATCCTCACAAGCAGTAAAAAGAAAGGATAGAAGCGTGAGCATTCAAATTAGCTCATCTGAAAGATCAGTATTTTTGACCTATTTCTATTCCAGCTGATTATCAAAATTCCAACATCAGGCTGCATTACATTTGAGCATTCTAAGCATCCTAGAACATTAAGAATCTGAGAAAATTAAGAACTTTTGCCTAAACTTTACTTCCCTTTAATTTCTCAATCCCTTTTTCCTTTTTTAATCATATGATAAACTTGAAATTAGAAACAATCTGACACTAAAAACACAGAAATGCTTTAAAAATATATTCTGAAATTAGAAGTGAATTTGTTTACATTGTTTCTATAAATATTTTCAGATATTGTAAAACTATATTGATTATTCAGTGTTAGAAATTGTGAATTTACACATATTAAAACTACTCTGTAGAAAGTCAATAATTATTCTGAATGGTGGTTTTGGCTGAGTTTCAAACGAATGTACTTGTATCTGTATAAGAATTGCTTGGAAATTTCCCAACTCAGAGCTTAATAATATATATCAGTAGATGGAGGTAGGTCAAAACAGTACTGTAAATAGTTAATTAACACAGCTGATATACCCCTTTTTCCATTATATATAACAGATCAAGGATATTGTATCTGTTCATTTAGTTCAGAAATCACAAAAACAATTCTTATCATTTTGCTAGTGCTAAGCAAATTTGACAGGAAAAACATATTTTTCCAAATTAAATATTTTATTTATATTATATTTATATGTAAGTTTTAAAAATCCAGTTTTTATAGAAAAAGTCTATACAATTAGCAGAGATAGGAACAGTGGGCATCAACTTTAAATGCCAATGACACAAAATATTCCACATAAGCAAATATTTCATATCATTTTAACTCAGTACTTTTCAAAAGGAGAATTTTTAAAAACCTAGCGAAAGTACAACTTCAATTGTGCTTAATATTACAATTAACATTAGAATACTGAGCATAGCTAAGAATCATCTATATTTATTTTATATTTACATAGAATTAAAATATGATTTATAAAAATATGGTTTTTACTAAATCTTACTATATTAGTTGCTTGAAACTCTTAAAACATTATAACTTCCAGTTAAACCAGATCATTAAGCTTATCCTTCTAATATTGTTGCAAAATTTTCTAAGAAGTATCTCTTGTCCTATACAACTCTATATGTCATTAAAATAGTAACAGGAAAATAAAAAGAGGTTGTCATTTCTAGTAATGAAAACCTTGTAGGTTTGTAACAATGTAGTGCATCCTAATAACTGGAATGAAATCCATGAAATAAAAAAAAGTGAAGACACAATACTTCGGAGCATAAATCCTCACTCCTAGACCAGCCTACGCCAAAATCAAAATTACACATGAAGTATATATGAAGAGAATTTCCTTTTAAAATGCCCAAAATATGGTTAGCAAGTAACAAAGCACATGCCAACAAAAATTGGTCAAAATGCACATAGAATAGCTATGTATCATCCTTGGTATTTCATTCTAGACATTGACAGATTAACTTAATATGCCTAGAATATATATTGTTACATTTTTATATGTTAATGATCCTGAAAAACCACTGATCATCTCAATGGCTGTGAACAAAGATTTATGCACAACTAATAAATTTTTAATCACGTTGTTTGTTTAGAAACATTCTTTGAAAATATGTATCTTGAAAAATATTTTAAAATCAAAATATTTTTAATGACACAGACTGTGCTCATCTAAAATGCTGCAAAATAAGTACACACCTTTGAACACAATTTCCAAGGCATTTTTAAAAAACCTAAGCCACACGCCATTTCTTTAGCAAAAAAAAGAGTGTGGATGTCATCCCCAGAACTGAACCAAATTATTCAAATCCACCATTTATTCCTATGGAATTTATCAGAAATCCACTGGTTTAAATTCAAGTAATCCAATTTAATCTGTTTGCAGAACATGCTGTCATGTTACACCCACTGGCTACTTACCAGCCGCAATGCTGAGTTGTAAGGTGGCACTGGAGAACAAGAGCACCAGTAAAAGGTGCTGCAGCAAGTCAGTCATATTTGGAGGAATCCAGCTATATATAGTTTAAAAAATGCTGACAGGAGGAAATCTGTTGTCTTCCAAGAGTCTTAATTTCTCAGTTTACAATCCAGTCTGAAAGGGCAAATGATAGATAAGAGGAGCTGTTTGAGCTTTTACTCCATTAAGCAAATCTGCCTTCATGGTTCAGGGCTTGGCCTCAGAAGATGAGTTTTTCTCAAACCGACATGCATGTTCTTTTTCTTAAGATGATGGTCATTATTGTAATATTGAAATTAACTCCCATGTGTCTTCAGAGTGTCACCACACCACTCAAGTTTCAAATGAATCATATCCAGAGGTGAAAAGGACAAAAAAAAAAAATCGATTGTCACCACAAAAGGAAAAACGTAGGTTTAAAGGCCAAGATTTAAGATATGGAAAACAGGATCCAAATCTTTGTGCTGTCTCTTTCTTAAGAAAAGGCTATTTCCTGTCACTTAGGAATAAGAAGTCGTCATCTTCTTTACGGGGAATTTTAAGGACCCACTGCCCCATTAAGTGCCATCAATCTCGAATTAAATTTAACACACTCGGCGTCCACTTTGCTTTACACGCGCACCCACACGCACGCAAGTACGCGGAAAAGGAAATAACTCCAACCAAGGAAACGAGCAGAAAGTCCTGGCGTTTCTATGAAGCAGCAGCAGCAGCAAATCAGGGCTTCCCAGTTCCTGGCTCCAAGCAGCCCCGGCGCAAAGAGGCCTTTCCTCTTAGGCAGCCCTTGGAAAAATGCACTTTCTTTCTGTCTTCCCCCTCTTTCCTTTCGTGGCCCCAGCGGGAAGAGGGGAGGGGAGAGCCACTTCTTCCACCCTCTTCCCTCCCCTCGCAAGAGCCCGGTTCGCCAGCGACCAGAACCTGAGAGGGAACCCGTGACAAGCGCTCCCGCGGCGGCCAAACCCTTTCGCCCTCATGCACCCTCACACACTCACTCGCGACCCTGCCCTGTTTCCTCCACCCCACTGGGGAGTCAACTGCCCGTCTGCCCGGCTCTTCCTCCGCCCTCCGGGTGAAGGGAGCCTGCCCGCGAAGGCTTCGTGCAAGGGGATTCTCACGTCGCGTCGCCTCCCGCCGCTGGGCTTGGCTGGCTGGCAGCGGCTTGCCTTTTCTCAGTCCAGACACAAAGGGGAGTCGCTGCTAAACTGCCAGTCTCAGCGCCTGGCCCGTGGGCGCCGCGAAGCCCCGCCCCGCCCTATGCTGCTGCTCCGCTCCACCCGTCGTCTGCTGAGCTCGAGCTCGCCCTTCTTCCTTCCTTCCTTCCTTTCCTCCCTCCTTCCTTACTTCCTCCCTTCCCGAGACCGCTCCGACCCTCGCGCGCCGGTCCGACGCAGCCTTTGGATGCATGGAGCATAGAGATGGCTCCCCTGCTCGAGCTAGAGCGACCCCCTCAGCCGGCCGAATCTCGCCGCAGTCGCTCGAGGCCTTTTCGGTGGAGTTGCGGGCGAGTCGAAGGACAGGGGCCCGGCAGAAGGTTCTCTGCGCCCCTCCTGCACCGCCATGTTGCCAGGAATTGCTAGTTTGGCGGCTCGAGTCCAGCTGCGCGGAGGGAGGAGGCGAGGAACGTTGGCTTCTTTCTTTTCTGGCGACTGTTTCCCAGTGTTTGCTTTATTTGCTGAATACCTCCCGTGGTCTTGGGAATGCTTTACGGCTAGCAAAGCCAAGATCAGCAAATAAGATAAATACTCGTATTGGGCGCATTTTTATTCGTCGGGAGTAAATCACCTTAGTTCCTTTAAACGATTTGTTGTAACGAACTGTATAGGGAAAGTAAGAGAGGGATACATATAACCCAGAATATTACTGTAGTTCAGAAAGATGACCGGAGTTGGGAGAATTAAAAAACCCTGGAATTTGTTTTATGCAGTGTTTCTCAATACCTTCCGGATGTGCACAGTTGAACTCCCAGAATTCCCTAGTCAACATGCTGGCTAAGGAATTCTGGGAGATGAAACCTGCACATCTTAAAATTGCTGAGGCTGAAAAACACTAGTCTAAATAAAGGGATGGTAAGTGCACATGGAAAGGGATGGTAATGGCATATGGAAAAAAACTTGGGGGGGGGGGAATACTGCCTAGCTAGGGAACATTCAGATAAGAGAGGACATAACCTGCAGCTGAATAGTGGGCAGAGCAAGACGCTTATAAGGGACTCTACCTATAATAGTTTCTCAGGATGTAAAAGAGATGGTGGAAGACTTGTAGTTTTGAATGTGCAAGATTCTGTTAATGTAGCTTTACAATAAAGTACAATTAGCTTATCTATTTGTGTTGCCTTTCTGGTCTACCTGGTAAGACTGGCAGCTCCCATGGTTAAGAAAGATAAAACCCAAGAAAACAAAAGTGATAGGGATTTTGCTTTTATCATGTAATTGGAGAAGAATGATAAGCAGTTGAGAGATTTCAGTACATCTGCCCTTATTTTTCATGGCTGAAGGTCCGAACAAGGTCCACACAACAGCCTTCGGCTACTGGTTTCTTCTGCTGAAATGGCCCAGAAAGGAATCCAGCTTGAGAAACTATGGATTTCAAACTATTCCTCAGCTTTTGTAATCCATGTATGTACGTGCAGAACCTGTTTGCTATGGCATTCCCTGTACTTGGTGGCCTTGAGTTATATTCAGCACAGTTTGCTTGTGATATGTATGCAGGCTACAAAGCTTGACACCTTTGTGCCATTCTCACTTCTATTTTATAGTTTTTTTTTTTTTTTAAATATATCTTTTTAAAGTATCTATGGTCATTCAGCTTACAACTAAATAAAAATACCAAGACTTCCTTTTAGTAAATACTGTATCAAAGGTGCTTTTTTTCAAAAGGCAACTGGACTATGTTTTTTCCTTGGGGAAGAAGTCATTTCGCTTCTCATCCAAGAAGCTTCATCGGTTCTGACTGGATGATGGGAGGAATTGAAGGATGAATTCTGACAGGATGCTATCTGGCGGGGAGGGAAATGGAAGGATTATATTTCTTTGCAGTCATCTGGTTGTTGGGACCTCTCTGGAAGCTGTTGAGGACACTTGGGAGTTTATCTGTGCCCCCAAGGTAAATACTGTACCTTGCTTCTTTACTGTTTTCCCCACTACTGCCCCATAGAACCATGATTTCTTTCCATGGGAAAGTTGGAGAACGTGTTTTTTACAATTTTGTATAAATCCCCCTCTGTTGACTCCCCCTCTTATTTGACATCGTCATCCACTAGTAGACAGTGAGGACAAAAAGTTTTCCTATTCCTTCTATCACATGGACTAGGAGGGCAAAATACTAGAACTCTTGTCAATGTTTTATTTGATTTAAAAGAAGGAGAAAGGAAAGAAGCATGCCTTAGCTAGTTGGAACAAATATATTTGTCTACAGTGAAGCCTAACAGGCAGACCCTATAGCCCCACTCTTGCTGACAAAAGATGGAAAATGCTACCTTTGATGCAGATCAAGAAAAAACTAGCAGAAGATGCTTTTACAATAAGCGCAGAGCAGACTGAGGTGTTGTGTATTCTTTGTCCTCAAGAAACATCTACTCTAGTGAGCTGTCCTCAGGCAGGAACAAGCAGGACAGGACAGCCTATAGAGCATGTGACTGAGGTTTTAGATTCAGATCTGCTGAAAAATTGATAGGCTTTTGAGTGTCCTACTTCATTGCTCAGCCCAGTTCCTGTCTACATCTCTGCTGTGGTAGTCCCAGGGGCCACCAAGGATTTTGGACGAAGAGAGAAACTGAGAGTGAAGGAAAAACACTGCCTCTTAGCAATTGAGAGAATTGTCTCTGGAGTCAAAAATTCTTTTTCATGTTTGGGAAATGCAGTTTTTGTACTCAGAATCTTTAATTAAATTTACGCATTTTTTTTCAAGTATACAAATATTCTCCATGCCTGCTGATGATTGAACTAAATAGTAGGTTTTTGGTGATTAAAACTTTAGAATGGAAATTATTATAGTGGACTTTATTCATTTAATATGGCTTTATGGGATTGATGACCATTTAGTAACAACATTATTTTGTGAAGAATACATTTCTGAAGTGATGACTCTGTTGAATATTAGGCAATTTAGAGAACAACATGGATTTGATTTTTAGAGCAAATACATCCAAATTAGTGGATGAAAGAGCAGATGGAAACTGTGGCCATGACAGACTTTTGCACAACTTCATCTGGTGCATCAGTTGTGCCGTTTCCTAGATCGGATGAGCCCTTTAGACGTTCATTCATGCTCTGGTCATCTTGTGGCTTGATTACTGCAATGCATTCTACATGTGGGTATCCTTGAAGACTAATCAGAAGTTCTTAAATGGCCCAGAAAACTATAGTATGGATAACAATGGGCATGTCTTGCAATGCCAGTGTAACAATCTTCATGCTTCATGCACTGCACTGATGGCTAGTTTGCTTCTGGGTATGATTCAAAATGCTGGTCATTATCTATAAAGCCCCATATGGCATGAGGTCTGATTATTTGAGGGACCACAGTAGTAGTATTTGCTTGGCAGATTCAATCACGCAGTGTAGGCATGCTCCAGTTTCCTTCGGTTAAGCAAAGTCATCTATCAGGATGCCAAAAGCATGCCATCTCTGTAGTAGTGCCTCTCTGGAATGAGGTTTCCTGTGAGATGCCCCACTCTGCTGCTGTTCAGACGTGTCGTGAAGATCTGCCTCTTCATCCAGGCCTTCAGTGAGGGAAAATGAGAACCCTTGCTTCTTTTCCATTTGTTCTGCAATTCTTGCTATCCTTTGTCTTTTTTCCCTTTTAGTTGGTTTTATTATAATTTATTATAATTTCCTAGGAAATTGCAATAAAACCAACACTAGTCATTAGCATGCAGGTTTCATAAATAAATATTTAATTAATACTTTTTGAACTTAATAGAATGTGTTAATTAATAGAATTAACAAACGCCAGTTCACAGTTTCTTCCTTTCTCCAGCAGAGGCTGTGTCCTATCTTCATACCTCTGCTTGCTAATTATTTCTTCCAAAGACAACTTCATTCACTACCTATTGTTCCTGTGGTTGGACTGGAACCCTAACTTCTCTAAAAGAGTTGGAAAATTTTTTTCAATCATTATTGCTTTATGCAGAAAAAAATTATGCAGGCAAGTAATCCTTTAACCCTTAGGACCCCCACCATTTTATAATTCAATTTATACCACACCAATTGTTGATCCATACACGCACGCCTGTGCGCACACACACACACACAAACATAAGCATATACCTGTGTATTCATACTTGCTTAGACATAATATTTAATAAGTTATTAAATAAGCTTTTTACTACCTTACTCAAAGCTGTTTTAAAATCCTTCCATTTGTTTTCATTGTTTAGAGAGGTTTTATCAATGGTTGTCTTAAGTTTATATTCTATCATTCACATTTATTGAATTATAATGAAGAATTTCCTTTTACTGATACTAGAAATATTAATAATTTTTAATTTGAACTTTGTAACTTTTTACACTAGTCTGCAACAATAAAGATTAGATTTATGGGCATAAACATTCACTTAATACATTTATATATTTAATGATGTTAGCCCTTTGATTGGGGAGCTGGATGAAGGCTAACTACCACTTTTACAGTGGCAAAAATTTTTATTGGTGCATTCACCAAGGGAGAAGTTCAACTTGAGGATCTCCTTATTATGATTTTATAATGATGTGTAACATCTAATGCTTAGATGGGAATGGAGAGTACAGTTCTTTTTATATACAGATGGTGCTGTTATTCTTATGAAATCCCCATAAAATGTAATTCTGTATAGCTTTGTATCAGTTATGATTCCTGGGTGGAATGTTGGAGATTGATTTATTTTGCTTAATTAACTCCTTAAATGTTGTTTTTCTTTTATACCCGAACAAGAATATTAGAAGATCAGGCAAGACATGGAGTTCCACCCATATTTCTAATTTCCAAGTTTTTTAGTAAGAAACTGTTCACAAATTCCATTAACCCTATTCACTCACCATTCTAAAGTTTTGCACCAAAAGTCTTGGTTAAGGTTATTTTTATCATCAGCAGAAGGGAAATAATCTCTGCTCAATAAATATTAAAATCAGTTTAATGCAACCTCTAAAATTGATTAAATAATGGTATTGGACAGAAAACTCCATTAATACTTTGAGCCAACTAAACTTAGATGCTTCTGCTTTAGACAATAAGATCAAGGGAATCACAGTCACAAGCATTTGCTGTATTTAAAATATCTAGACCAATGTTTCCACATCCCCTTCTTTGCTTTCTCATCATTTCTTTTATTCCTACAGGAAAGCAATGACATACATGTACTGTACCACTTCCATACTGTGTCCAGACACTACATGAAGTTAAGTCACCAGTCAATCAGCTTAAAGATTTTACCTTTGGGAATCAGAATGCACAGATGAAAACATGCACAGTGCCTGCATCTATTATTGCTCCTCTCTGGAGACCCACACATGGTCTCCTCTCACAAACACACATCCTCTTTCACTTGGAAGAAAGAGGCATACAGCATATGAAGCTTTCATTTTTCTCCCCGTGAAACACGTGAAATTTTCAGCATTGCTTTTGTCAGTGATTTAGAGTGTTTTCACTGGGGGCAAAGGGAAAGTCCTCATTATCCTTTCAACGAAAGATGGTCCTTGCAGTCTACCAACAGGAAAATTGGAGATTTATTTATTTGTATCCCGCCTTTATTATTTTTACAAGGTGGCAAATATATTCAACATACCTGCCTCTTCTTATTTTTCCCACAATAACAACAATCCTGTGAAGTGAGTTGGGCTGAGAGAAAGTGACTGGCCCAAGGTCAGCTAGCTGGTGTTCATGGCTAAAATGTGACTAGAACTCACGATCTCCTGTTTTCTAGCCTGATGCCTTAACCATTAAAGCAAACTGGCTCTCACAGAGGATTGGGTGTCTTGTGCATGTAAGTTCCTGACTTAAGATGCTAGGCATTGCTTACCTGAGGCAGTAAAATGACTTTCATTAGTACTGGTAGCACAGGTCAAAAGCCGGCGCCAAATAAATGTAATTGATGGCACCTTTACCTTATTTTAACTTTAGCCTGAGAGTCAGAAAAGTATGTGAAAATACTATTGAGAAAGCTGCTTTATACTAAGTCAGGCAAGGAACATATAGGTAGTCCTCGACTTAACAACGGTTCATTTAGTGACTGAAGTTACAACGGCACTGAGAAAAGTGACTTATGACCGTTTTTCACACTTATGACCGTTGCAGCATCTCCATGGTCACGTGATCAAATTTCAGATGTTTGGCAACTGACTCCTGTTTTTGATGGTTGCAGTGTCTCAAGGTCGTGTGAACACCTTTTGCGACCTTCTGACAAGCAAAGTCAATGGGGAAGCCAGATTCACTTTACAACTAACTTAGCAACTGCAGTGATTCACTTAACAACAGTGGCAAGACAGATCATAAAATGGGACAGGTTTCACTGAACAATTGTCTCACTAAATGACAACAATTTGGAGCTCAATTGTGGTTGTAAATCGAGGACTATTTTTATGTCCTTCAAATGTTGCTGAACCATGTTTCCATGTAGCTGGTCAGGCTGACTGGAATTTCTGAGAACAGTAAGATTTAGAGAACAATTATTGCCCAACACTGTTCTCTGGTCACTGGCAGAGTTTCAACCAAGTTTTTCTCAGCTCTGTCTTGCATGCAAACCTGGCCCAGACCTACAATATTTTGTATTGCATGGCAGCAGAACATTTATACAATAGTTCAGTCAGACTAAAGAATGTTTAAAATTAGAAAATACATATGTTTTAAATTACTTTGTTCCTTATAGTAAAGTTAAATGGCCAGCTAAATATTCTGGAAGATTTTTATAGTATTGTTGCAATAAATATTGATATAATTGTAGAATGAAATTGTGAACTATGAGAAATTATGAAAAGATAGAGGTTTCTTGTGTAGCATCCTGGGATTATAAAGGGAGTATTTTTCTTAGTAGGTTTGTCAGTCTTTATTTATTCATTAAGTTCAAATAATCTTATCAGGAATGTTATTGAATCAATTTAAAGTTAATTTTCTGAAGGAAAATGTTATATTTTCATCATCCTTGGCTAGGTTTTTTTTACATTTTAATTGCATCAGTATTCATTGAAAAGTCATGATTAAACCCAATGTATATCTTTTAAGTCTCACAAAACACAAGAATCACTACTTCCTACTGTTTATACCAGACTGTGCTGCAATTATTTTTAGAATCATTTCTGAAACATGGAATTATTTTGCCCCTCAGAAAAAGTCTATCGAGGTATTTAATTCACAAGTTATAAAATTATAGGGGAAATTGTATAAAAAATGAAAACCAAATGTATATGTATTTTTATACTTTTGCTATTTATTAAAACTAGGCCAGATATATGAAACATGTATGCATATTCAAATACTACATAACCTCATATTTATTGGGGACAGAATTCTGCTGTTTTCACTGGTGCTGTTTCCAATATTGTAACTTTAGTCACTGTCAGTTTGCCTTGAAGTGTGAAGAGTACACAGTATTTGTTTATCAGTGTTCCTTCAAGCAATCTCTCTTCACAAAATGAGAATCACAAGCAAAACCATTCAAATGTTGGAAGGTTGCCTACATTATAAAAACTTCTTCGATAGTTATTCTAAAGCAGGCATGTCCAATCCGCAGCCGAAGGACCACATGTAACATGGATAGCTAGTATTGCAGCCCCATAAGATCGTAAACTTTTAACATTATTTGATTTATATAGATTAACTGTGTTGTATATTTTATATGCAGCCCAAGATAATTTTTCTCCCAGTGTGGCCCAGGCAAGTCAAAAGGTTGGACACCCATGTTCTAAGTATCATATACTTTTCTTGAAAAAGCAGATATTTGAGTTCATTAAAACCCAAAGTCAAACTGGTCAGATTCAAGTGCAGATGGCAAGTTGTAGAAATCACTGGAAGACTAAATGGCACTTGCACGGAGCAAACTAAGGCATTTAATTATTTGGGAGTTACCCTTCAATCTTTGGCTGGTTAGAAGGAACAAATTACAAGATCTGTTATTGACCAGGCCCACAAAATTGCCAATGCTGTTCTGCGTTTTGAATATTAGGGGAAGCAGTCATTAAGTTCATTTCTGTATAAATAATTTTAAGGCTAAACTAATCACACATTTGTTCACAGATCTACGGCTCATAGATTTATAGTTACAAAATCTGAGATTTTTACAAGCAATATTGGCTACATTTCTAAGAATTTTTATTATTCTCTTGATGGCATAATGTATAATTGGCAGCTAGCCTCTGACCATAAATACAGATAGCTCTCAACTTACAACTATTTGTTTAGTGACCATTCAAAGTTATAACGACTCTGAAAAAAGCGACTTACAAACATTTTTCACTTACCACCGTTTCAGCATAAATATATGCCAGTTGCCAATTGTAACTTGGCAATAGGCAATGTATTTATGACAGTTGAAGTGTCCCAGGGTCATGTGATCCCCTTTTGCAACCTTCTGACAAGCAAAGTCGATGGGGAAGCCAGATTCACTTAACAGTGTTACTAACTTAACAACAGTGATTTACTTGATAACTGTGACAAGAAAGGTTGTAAAATGGGGCAAAATTCACTTAACTGTCTTGCTTAGTAATGGAAATTTTGGGAACAAGTGTGTACATCAAGGACTACCTGTAAAGTAAGGATTGGAAATACCTGCTGCAGGTAAATGAAGAACAAGAGGAGATAAATAAAGCTGGCAAAAGTTAAAAGGCAGGAAATGGGATAGAGTGTGGGATGTAACAGTTGCAGCTCAGTCTTAAGAAAAGGATATTAGGAACTTCCTGCTTATGTGGAAAATCTACTAATACAGGGCTTTTCAACCTTTTCACTGATCGTACCACTTTTAGGATATGGCAATATTCGAGTGCCACCTAGCAAGGTGTCAAAAAACTTGATGACCCCCCCAAAAAAGGAAAAAAGTAATAAAGTACAGGTAATCCTTGACCTACAACAATTCGCTTAGTGACCATTCAAAGTTACAATGGCACTGAAGTAACTTATGACCATTTTTCACACTTATGACCATTGCAGCATCTCCAGGGTCATGTGATTTATATTTGGATGCTTGGCAACTGATTCATATTTATGATAATCACAGTATCTCAGGATCATGTGATCCCCTTTTGCAACCTTTTGACAAGCAAAGTCAATGGCAGGGCTGCTGATGGCCAAGTGCTAAGGTGGGACTTTCTTCAGACCCTCCCTCCCTTTCATTCCAATCTCCCTCCATCCTCTCTTCCCGTTTCCCACCCTCCCTCCTTCCCTGCCTCCCTCTTTCTCATTCCCATCTCCTTCCTTCTGAAGGAAGTACTTGAAAACTCCCCATATTTTCCCTCTTCCATATATTTATCAAACAAGGAAAAGCCTCCAAAGACAGAAAAAACAAGCCGCTGAGAGAGCTTAAAAAGGCGCATCCCCCTTTAAAAATTAGCTATGGGCTAGAAAGGAAAGTTAAGGAGCTGGCAGCCAGCACTTAAGAAGAAGAAGAAAAAATGTAGCAAGTACTGGCTACCGGCTAAGGCAGCCTCCCCAAATAGCTCCATTCATAAGTAAACGAATGTTACAGGCAAAATCCATTCAGGACAAAAATACATCAAAATCCCTTGCAGCAAAACTTACAGCTAACAATAGCAGAGCAATAGAATTAGAACCCAAAATCCAACACGGGACATCAGCCATCAGCCACAATAGAAATTGCCAAACACTCCTTAAGAACACTAAGCCCACATTGCACAAATCCCAGAACTTCAAAGTCACAAAATCACATAAGAATCCTTCCACTGAAGGATTCAGCTGACCCAGAACCAAACTGCCAATAAACATCTCCTCTAGAGCAGCCGGAGCAGCTGGCTTCATTTTTTTTTTCTCTTAAAGATATAGCCTCCCGGCTGGAAAGCAAGCCTCTGGCTTTTTCTTCCAACACTTTCTTCTTTTCCATTTCCCTCCCTCCCTCCTGCTCTCTCCCTCCCTCTTTCTCATTGCCATCTCCTTCCTTCCTCCCTCCCTCCCTCCATGCCTCACCTCCAGCCGATGCTGCCTTTCTTCATTCCTTGTGGAGGGCAACCCCTCCCCCGCTGCGTTCTTGCCTGTTTGTCGCTGCCACCTGTGTGTGCGCCTGGCATGGATGGCTGCCACGAAGTTGTAGATCGTCTCCCAGCCGGCCTGTTTGCTCTCCTCTCCTCTCCCCCCTCCTTTTCCCTTCGGTGCAGCTCCAGCTGATTCCTCTTCCTCCCAAGGCTGCATCTTTTTTTTCTCTCCCTCTCCCGCCCAAACTGCCTCCTTTTATAGCCTCTCCTGTCTCCAATCCCCTCCTCCTCCTTTCTCTTCTGGGTGAGCCAGAAGTGCTGTTCCTTGCCCCAGCCGCCCTACAGCTCCCGAGGATTCCCTCATGGCAAGTCCTGCGCTGCGCCGCTTTGGCTTGTTCCTTCCCCCACTACACTTGGCTGGGCTGGGCAGGGCCGTGTACCACCTGCCAGGTGCCAATGTACCACCGGTGGTATGCGTACCACCGGTTGAAAAGCCCTATACTAATATATACTGCTGCAGTAAGCAATGTCTATATCAGGAGTGAGTATTGTCTGTCTTGTCAGATTAATGTTTATTCATCAAATGAAAATAACAAATTCGAACAAGCAAAATAAAAATAAAATGTGAAGGGACGATAGGCACATTAGTGCATTTACCCACACCCCTTAAGGGCCTCTTAAATATGGGGTGAGGTCCACAGAAGTGGGAGTTAAAACTATGAAAGTTAGTAGCTGAGACAACTAATCAGATAGGATATTTCAAACTTTGACAACTCGATTAGAAAAATCAAATGTTCTACAATCAAGTTTAAAATGGTTTACATTAAGTTTAAAGCAGTTATTCTCATGCATTACCTTACAGTTAAAACTAAAAAAGTCATTTACAGGCAAAATATTGCTATGTACAAATTTGTATGCCATACCTAACTATAACCGCAAGCGTCGTAGTTCTAAGCTATCCAAACCAATAATTTCAATCCTAGTAGCAAAGGGTATTCCACTATGGATAGAAGAGTGCAAAACATTTCTTGTGAAGTACTTCTGAACTCACTTGACTGTATTAATGTCCAATATGTGGTAAGGATTCCAAATGGTGGAACAATATTCTACGATATGTGAGCAATACAGTATTTCCAGAAAAGAAACTTCAAAAAATTAAATTGACAACTTTTAGTGCTTTTTAGCAATGCTGTTGCAATGAACTTTACAACATAAATCATTAGAGACGAGTACATCTAGGCCACAGGTAGGCAACCTTGGCTCTTTTATGACTCGTGGACTTCAACTCCCAGAATTCCTGAGCCAGCTTGGCTGGCTCAGGAATTCTGGGAGTTGAAGTCCACGAGTCATAAAAGAGCCAAGGTTGCCTATCCCTGATCTAGGCCCTTAGCAAAATAAAGCTAGATCAATACCACCTAACTTATATTTTACATTCTGGTTTTGCTTTCCGGCATGTAACACTAAGCATTTCTTAACTGAAACTTGAAGTTACCAAATAGATGACCATTCAAAGATGTGGTCAATGTCATTTTGCAAAATAAGTGAATTTTCCGTAGTATTAACCAACAAAGAGGACACAATTTCTTTTAAGCTGGTCACATAAGTCATTTATCTACTCCATCTGTTACTAAAATTCTAAAATCTGCCCATTTCAGTCAGGCACAAGCCTCACACTCTTAAAGATGAAAGAAACTACTCTCTGAGTGTTCTCTCTCAGATCATGCTACTGCAAAGTACTAGCATTTCCAAGACGCTCTGATTGGCTTCTCCTAGCTCTGGGCAGCCCCATAGGTGCAATCTGCCATGCAACATAGAGAAGCAACCATTCTGAAGCAACAAAGCAAATGAGGAAGGAGAGAATATACGATGGCAAGAACTGGTGCTTAAATTGTTTTCAACTGTTGACCTAGCTGGAGAAGAGTCCATAAGCCTCATTTGCGCTTTATTTCAATCAACCAAACAACTTTGGCAGGCACTATCACCAAGAAAGTATCACTCACAAATTACCCCTTTGGAAGGGATTGGTAACTTTATAAGACAATCACATCTTGTAGGTGTTTTCTAAATAGATAGTGACAGTGAACCCCCCTTTTTAATAGCTTGATTGGTAGCTGCCTTCCCTCGGAACATATAGAAGTTTTTTTAAAAAAAACCACCAAGTCCTACAGTGGTCCCCATTTGCTACTTGTGAATGTAATGGAAAAGGAGCAATTTTGTCTCCACCTAAGGAATGTGCTTTGCTACATTAATCTGCAGATCAATGCAAAGCTTGTCTGCTTCTTCTTTTTCTTCTATCTTGAATTTAACATTCTAACTCCTACATGTGTGAAAATATCATTCATCAGTTTCAGTCCTACATGTATATGTGTTTCTGTGCATGTACATGTGTATGTGTGCATATGTATATCCATGATATTGTGCCTTAAAGATGTTCCTCTGTTGCCTTACCCAGTTACACTATTGCTAAAGAATGCAACATATAATCTGGCAGATGTTTCCGATTCCCATTGTTTAATACGTAATGTCCCAACGGATATTTAACACCCATTTCCCTGAATTTCATTGTTCGTGGGATAACTTCTTCATCTTTGGGCTAAATTTAGCTATCCTTTCAAGCTCAGTAGCAGCTTCCTGAATTCCAAGTCTGAATTCTTGGGACTGTAGTCCCAGCATGTCTAGAGAGTGCCGAGTTGGAGAAAGTTAATGCTTCTGAATATAAGCTGTTTTTAAATGTGCTTTCTGTTTTTGTTTTCCATGCTTTGGAACATAGGTGATTGTGCTTTACAAGTCTCTTTGCCTCTATCACACTTCCCCTCTCTGCACTGGACTTGCTTTCTTTAATTGTTGACCTTCTCCCACTCCCTATTCCCTATTGTTTGGGACTTAAAATAGTCAGAAAACTCATTATGATCAACTTGTAGTGAGAACACCCATCCCGAACTTATACTTCTTGTTTTTCCCTTTAGTCCTCTTTCTTAAAATCCCACTGGGACCTGCCACCAGATAAAACCAAATGCTGTTGGGGAAAAAAAAAAAACCTGGCAATGAAAACATTAATCTTAAAGCAACAAAGTGTCATTTTATATCAAGAGAAATGTAAACATTAAGAAATATTTATTTCTGGAGATAACTAAGAGATCTGTGTGTCTTGCATATAATTTCAACTCTAAGAAATGTCCTCTATTGGAAGCATGAAGGATCAGGAAGCTTCTCTCCAGTGATACTGCTTGAAGGACAAACTAAACTTTGCTAAAAGTGAAATACCAGGACTTTATTCCCCTCCAATCAGACCCCAGGACATAACAGAGTTTAAGCTTTGATTTTAATATTTACATCTTGTATATGTAACTAACACAGAGAAATAGAACTGCAAAATCAGAAACTGTTGTTGGCTAGATAGGAGACATGGGCATTCTGCCGAAAAACCTTGCAATCTTTTTCTGTTGATATGTGGCAAATGCTTATCCAGGTCTTCATGACCTCCAGTCAGCGGCAGTGGAATTTCAGAAAGTGATTGTGGCCAAATAATCAGCTACTGTATTTTTCCACAAATATAAGGCATGAGAGAGGATTTTTAAAGCTATGTTCAGCTGGTTATTTTGAGAAGCAGAAAAGGCAGCTGCTCCACAATTACTTTCTATGAGCCTTGATCCCATTTCGGTAGCTTGAATGATAAACATTTATTACAAGAAGCAGATTGGTTTAGTTTCAATAAAAAAGCTTTGTCTGGAGGAGAATATACTGCTGCTTTTTTAAAGACTCTTAGAAATTGGGATAAGCATTTTATATGAATAATTATTAAACTTTTACATCCCAATTCAGATCCCTACTCAGCCATGAAGCTTGCACTGAGCTTCTGTCCATCATGACCATTACAAAACAGAAAATGGCCACCGTTCTGTGGAGAAAAATGAGGTAGAAGTCAAATATTTATGAATAGGATTGTTTTCTCAAGAAGGATTAGGCCTATTTCTAAATGCTATGGTGGGAGCAAGCAACTATATGCATATGTGAGTGGACTTTCTGAGGTCAGCCTTTCCTGTCACCTCAAAGGCAAAGGTTTGGAATGGAGTCAGGCTGATGCATTATCATCCCACAATTCATGCAGTACCAGTGGTGATGAGACAGACGGATATATGAGATATTTGGCAACCCTTGCAGATCTGAGTTCTCTTACCTAGTTAAGATAAAAGTAATTCAAGGACCAAAGCCATATTCCCAGAGCTTAAGGAATGATCTGCCCTTGTTTCTGTAACAACTGTTGAATATTCTCTTCAAGGCTATCTCCATGTCTCTCCACATTATGGCGTGGGGGGTACATAAAAGAAAATAAATAGTAAATAAACATCTAATTTGAAATCAACTCTTTCTGATATAAAATTTAGCTTTAAAAAAGATAACTCCAGTGGTTTGCTGGAGCCTGTTTGCACTGGTTTACCCATCTCTAGCCGTGTTGCACTTTGCCAGCAATGGAGCTGTGAGGAGTGATTCTTAAACATATACCAACACACCATTGGCTAGAATGCATAAAAGCACAGTCATCATAACCTCATTCCTGCAAAATACAAATTCTCATGCTCTTAAAGACAAGCACGAAGAAGGTATTGAACTGGATTGGTACTGAACATTCTCCAGTCGTTTACTTAGTAGTGGCAAATATGATCGCAGAACATTTGAGAGGGCACTGGGCTAGAGGCTATGGGAAACCAATGCTTTGTAACTTGCAATGTCTTCCATTAGTAGACATTTTATGAACAGGCAAGCCTAATCCAATAGCCACTTTACATGCACGCTTACAAATTCCTAATGTGCCAACCAGCTCAAAGCGATCCTTGTTCTTATGATATTCTTCTTGGTATTATTCGATATTAGTTTAAACAATTTTACTAGGTTCTAGCTGGAGAAGTATACTCTTGTGAATACTATTTATTCCTTGTCCCAAAACTAACAGATCTGAGAAGTTGGAGAAGGAGAGAGTGATGTCAGCCAATTCTCAGGGTTGGTTTTGCTGCTCTCACAACAACAGGCAAAGTTGACAGAATCTAAACCACAGCCAGGCCCGGGGGGGGGGGGGGGGAATAGACTGGAAGGGAGCATGGGTCAAGGAGCACACAATCAGCCTCCTTGCTGTCCACAGTTAGCACCATGAAAGCAGATGCTGTGCCAGAAGGAGACAGCTTTTTGTAAGGGGGTGGAGAAAGGAAATACTTTAAATCAAAAACACATATCCTTTTCTCTCTCTGTCTTTTCCTAAACAAGCATCTAGTAATATAACAATGAGTTCTGCATCCCTGTGATTTCATCATCTGAAAATATTGCATAGTCACAGGAACCATGAGATGATTCATCTATGGTCATCTTTTAGATTATGATTTGATTTCAGACTTCATCAGGAAAAGCAAGATTCCAGTTTGGGAGTCTGAGTTGTCTTCTATACTTGTTTAAACAACTATATGGGAACAATTGCTTTTATTTGTTCTAGCAAACAAGAATTCAGCAACAAGAATTTAGCACCACAGACAAACCCACAAAAATATTCCTGAGACAACTATTTTCCATCTCCTTCCTCTAGAGGATTAAATCAAGGACCTTTAGTCTGACTCCCTCCTGATTGCCTGTTAAAACATATAGTAAATGAGGAGGGAATCGCCGGTCTTGTAAGGACGAAGATACATACATCTGAGAGCATCTCAGTAAGCTCTTCCTAACCACCAGCCTCTTTCTCTAGATCTTAGGAACAAAACTTCTGAATTATCTTTCATTTTTCAAATGCTATAATGGTAGTCTCCATTATTTGCAGAAAATGTCAACCAGTCTGCACCCATCTCCATTGCTTCCAAACTGGCTAATGGCTGTGCTCCCCCTCTGAGCTTCTAGAGACTATCAATTAACACAACTACTTTCACTCACACTATCAAAAGAAAAGGACTTTCAGGCATTCCCCACCACTGGTACTGCCTCATGTAACGTCTACATTTTTCCAGGGATGGGTAAAATACTGTTTCTGAAAGGTTGCCCTGTTGTGCAGTGGTGAGGGAAGATTGTTGATACAATATGAAAATAGATACATTTAAAACCCTGTGTGGTTGTCATGGTAGCAAGCCTGCACTTTGAGAGCTTCAGTAGCCCCAGTTGTGTAACTGGCATGGTGGCAAATGAGCATTGAAATCCTTTGCATTTCCGATAACCTCCCTTTTACAGTGGCGAATGAGAATAATGAGATTGAAAACAATTACATCTAGCAAACACCAGGATGTTAAATGCTGGCTGTGGTTGCTATGGCTGCTCCAATTTCACACGGAACTGAAATGGTTAAATTGAACATGGTGAAAATTCCTTCGAGTGAAAGAAGATATTTTCTTGTAGGTGCAGAAACTTCCCCATGTACTAACTGTTGTACTAACACATTTTAACAGTATAATATAATGCCTTTTACTTGGACAGGAAGAGAACTGAGAGTGAGGAACATCCGTATCATGAAACCAGCAGCAGATGAGGTGTTCTGTTGGTGAACTAAAAGGGATACCTAGATGCCCAACTTTATTCTGCTCTAGCAAGCAAATTGAGTGAGTTGCAATTTATACTATACTATACTATACTCATCACCAGTAGCAAACTTGGGCCAATATAGACTCCAGCCAGCAAGGGCCGTACAAGGTGTTGTTCTTTTTGGCTTCTGCAACTTCTGGCAAAGAGGAACTGCCAAAACAGATGCATGTTACTAGAAAAGCTCAAGACATTTATTCTAATAGTGATTGTAACACATCCAACTGGCATTCCAAGAAATTGACATAAGATTTTAAGACAAAGCTCAGCAGTGTTTTCTTCATGAGGATAACTTAGTTTATGTAATGTTCATCTTATAGGCAACTGCTTTCTTTTAGTTCCATAAAAATAAATAAAAATTCATAGGGCTGGTCTTTTACTGAAAAGATCTTTGTTGTTTCCTGTGTTACATCCTAATACACGGCATATATTTGGAGTTGATGGGATGTGAGGAATACTAATTTGGTTTCCAAGGTAGTCTTTAGGCCAGTATTTGTAGCATGGTCAAAATAGGGATTTGGTTATATTTGTAGCCCACTGGCCAAAAATGTGCCAGAACTGACTAGTACTGACCGAAACAATGGTGTGCAAGTCACATGTGGTATGGATATAGCTAAGGTTGGCAACCTAAGTCTGTTTCTGTGTCTTACTTAAAAGCACAATGTTGAAACTCAATTGGTCAAAACCAAGATTGGCACCGGAGGTTAATATCTATGGGCTCATCTGGAAATGACAATGGTAAATGGAAGACTGCAACCCAATATGGAAGAAATAATGAGTGTGAATTAGTCAGAATGAAATGAATGAAAGAAAAACTGATATTTTGCACGTTTGTGAAAATAAGAGGCAGAGAAGGATGATATAATAGGTTTGAATGAAGCTGCTCTGATCTTGTAGAATGGATTAATTCATGAGGGAAAATGAAAGTGTATGTTTAATTATGAATGAAATGCCTAAAATGTGTATTAAAATATAAATTGATGATATGTAGGTTGTTGTGAGTGCATATGAAACAACTTCCGGCTGTGACGTCATCGTGGAGCGGGTGAAGGAACAGATCTCTGTTCCTAAATCCCGAAAAAGTCTTCACTAAGAGCCCGGTAAGGGCTTTACCGACCCCGGAGAGATTGGTAAATTAAAGAGGAAGCTTCAGAGAAGCCGGGTGGAAAGCAAACACCCGAGCAGACAGGAGCAGCACTCTTAAAATTGGCAGAGAAGAAGCCAGTCTCTAAGGCTGGCCTGGAGCGATGGCGGCAGCCTGAGAAGGAAGCGAAAAGTAGAACTGACAGCTTTGTACGGGAGATGAGGAAACCCCTGAAGGAGGTGAGGAATACTTGGCGGAGAGAAGGCGCGGAAAAAGCAAAGCGATAAGGAGAGAGACACAGAGGCAACTGAAATGGAATAGAGCGGAGAAGGGAGCGATAGAGCAGAACGAGAGCAGCGAGAAGAAGCAGAGAGCCCACAGTAAAGTTTATAAAACGTGAAAGACTGGAATTTAAGAGCTGCAAGAAGCAGAGATTGAAACTAGAGAAAGGACTGGAGAAAGGACGGCTGAAGGTAACAAAGGGTGATTAAGAGACTTTGAAAAAGTTAACATAAGGATTAAAAGTTGAAGTGAGACAACAGAGAAATTTAATACTAATTAGTGGAACTTATTTTTGAAGAGCAAATAGCATTGAAATTTGAATCTTAACTGATACATATCTGGGTAAAGTGACTAGTGGATGTTTTGGATACATTGGATATACAGAAGAAGAAATAAGAGGTGACATTTGGTGGATCTGTGGACACATTAAATTGAGACAGAGAGGAAAAAAGGCTGATGCAATATTGCAGCACCCGGATATAATACTTAGAGAATAGTATATGTATATGCATTGTGTGTAGTGTTATAGAAATATATATAAGAGGTGTTAAGAGTATTATAAATTATACTATATAACAGTGGGATAAGAAAAGGTATAACTCTATTTGTAATCTTATTTTTAACGTTAACCCTAAGAATAATGTTATATAAAGGTATTATAGTCATATATATTGATACATAATTAGAAATATTATATATATATAATATAGATACATTTGCCAGCAATATATCAAAGATATATATATCTTTGATAACTGCAAAAATACGAATCCCGGGCATATCTGTTCAATAACACAGTCCTCGATCTCCGGGAGAAATATAAACCAGCTGTTTATTGTTAAAAAGTTTAAAACAATAAAAACAACTATTTACAATATTAAAACAACTTAGCTTTCGCTGGTCCCCTGCCAGCGTCCTCAGAGTAAAGTTTTGGGGTGGAAATTACTTTTATAAACCTTGCTAGCCTAACTGCTTACTCATTGACCGTGTGATAGGGCCATCCGTCCTGGCTGACCGTAATTGCCTTAATTGTCCCGCCTCCTCTTTTTTGCAGTCCAGTTCTCCAACCTTCCTCCCTCCCATCCTTGTCAATCCCCTCCTTCCTGGCGTTGCCGCCGTTGGCTTGCTTTCCAGCTGCTCCCCCGTATTCGTTCTGGGCCTTACACCCAGATCCGGTGTCTTAGATGCCTTCCCATTGCCGCTCCCCTCCTTTCCATCCCGTTTGTCTGCCCGCTGTTCCTGTCTTCCACTATCTATCCCTATTAGTGCTATTTCCTCCGATTTCCTTCCGCACTTGGATGTGCGTGCGCACAGCCGTATTCCGTCCCTCTGCCTCGTCTGCCTATGATCAGCTGGGCTATCTGCCGGCTCACTCCTGAATTCACCTCCTCTCATCCTTGCAGATCCTATCCTTCCTAATGTTGCTGCCGTTGGTGCGTTAGCCTCACCTTCCCCCCCTCCTTCTTATCCCTTTGAACCATCCGCTGTACCTGCCTTCCATTATCTATCCCCCTGGGTCCTATTCCTTCCAATCTTTCTGCATGCCTGGGTGTGCGCATGCACAGCCGCATCCTATCCTTCTGCCTCATCTGCCTAAGCTCAGCTGAGCCACCTGCTGCCTCGCCCTCAGTTCCACCCTCTCCCTTCCTTACCGATCTTATCCTTCCTGGTGTCATCGCTCCTGATGCGCCTTCCACCCCCACCCCCACACGCGTTTTGGGTCGCGCGGCTAGGTCTGGCATCCTCACTGCCCCCCCATTGGCCATTCCGGGCCACACGTTCAGATATGCTTTTAATGTCTGATATGCCGGGGGCAATTCTACGTGTCGATTAATCGAGCCCGCATCTGAGAACCAGGCCTCCTTCAGTAGGCGCCCTCCTTTGGAGGCATCCTGGGCGATGGCTTTTGCCCCCATGAAGTCAAATGAGTGTCCATTATTCACCATATGCGTCCATATTTGGGAATACTGCTCCTGCCTTTTGACGGCCAATTTGTGTTCATGTACCCTGGTTTTTATCCGTTTGGCCGTCTCTCCCGTGTAATTACACTGGCAATCCTTGCAGTGCACCCTATAGACCACCGATGATTTTTCCTCCTCTGGCAGTGGTTCCTTAGGGCGCATCGTTTTCATACGGAGTCGGGTCGGTGGGCCACCCTGTTATGTGGCGCTAATATGCGAGCCGTTGCCTCTGACACCACCTGGACGTAAGGTATCGTTGTCCAGGATATTGTCCCTAGGTCCTCTGGTGCTCTACGGGGTTCCTGGCGCTTACTATATCTTTGGACAAAACTGGCCGGGTAGCCGTTCCACCTGCATACCTGGTGGAGATGGGCACGTTCCACTTGCTTGGCCTTTTTGGTACTGCAATGCGTATCTATACGTGCAAATAACGTCCGAATGCATGCGATCTTGTGGGCTGCCGGGTGGTTGCTCGTGTAAAGGACCAGCGAAAGCTAAGTTGTTTTAATATTGTAAATAGTTGTTTTTATTGTTTTAAACTTTTTAACAATAAACAGCTGGTTTATATTTCTCCCGGAGATCGAGGACTGTGTTATTGAATATATATATATATATATATATATATATATTACTATTTATATTATATATATATTTATATATGTAAGCTTAGATTATATAGATTGAAAACCAACTTGATTAACAAAAACAATTTGCAATAAATTGATATATGCAAATGTGGAAGAACATTATTTAAGTAATAAAAATGACAAGTACCGCAACAACAACTAAAGTAGGCAAAAAAACAGCTACAAATCCCACACCCATAATGGCCTCTCCTACATGTCAAAGAATGATAGTGACCATGCTGGGGAAAGAAAAAGAAAAAGCAGAATTGGCGATGAACCCACAGAGCATGCAGATAACACTACAAATGATTCAGGAATCAATGATGAAGACCCAAGAGGCAATAGCAGACAATCATGAAGAAACGAAAATTCATCATAAAGAAATCAAGAATGATATTGGAGAAATGAGAGACGAAATTAAAAACATGAATGATAAGATAGGGAGTATACAACAAACAATGATGGAGAACGAACAAAGAATTCAAAAAGTCGAAACAAAAATGGACCAAGTTGATAGCAAAATAGAAAGGATGGAACAGAAATCCAAGCAAATAAACAGGGAGTTGACTGAATCTATTGCCTTCTTGGAAATGGAAAAAGCTTCGTTCTTCCTAAGATTTCAAAATATCGTAGAGGAAAAAGAAGAAGATTTGGGAGAGAAGATGGCTGAGATATTGGCTGAGATATTAGGAAAGGACAAACAGGAAACAAGAAGAGACATAGACGAAATATATCGAGTATATACAAATTATGCACGAAGGCATAGATTGGCGAGAGAGGTGCATATAAGGTTTACTAGAAGATCAATAAGGGATGAAATATATAAAAAAATAAGAGACGAACCGATAATTTATAATGGTAAAGAAATAATTGTACTAAAGCAAATACCATGTAGAATACGAAATCAGAGATGAGAATACCAATTTCTAACGACCCAATTAACTAAATACAAAGTTATGTTTCGATGGTTAGTACCTGAAGGCATATTTCTAACATCGCAAGAAAAAAAATATAAGATAGATACACTCGAGAAAGCGCAGGACTTTTATGAACGTCACTTTGCGCAGGGAGAAGAACAAGAAAGTAGGGAAGAGCCGGAGAGTAAAAGCCAGGAGGAAGACCTATTAGAAGAAGTTGAACGAGAAAGAGAAACACAAAAGATACAAGAAAGAGAAAGGTTAGAAAGAGAAGGAGCAAAAGGAAGGGTAATAGAGACAAGAAGCACAAAAAAAACAGATCAAGTAAAAAATGGGAGAGGCAATTAAGCTCTTTTCTGTAAACATTAACGGTTTAAACATACCAAGAAAAAGAGTACAAACATTTAACAAATTAAGGAAATTGGATGCAGACGTGATATGTCTTCAGGAAGTTCATATAAAAAAGGATCATAGAAAACTACTAGAGAATGTAAAATTAGGAACACTATACACAACATTAGCAAAAACAAGAAAGGAGGAATTGCTATATATGTCAAAGAAAAAATAAAATGAAAATTAATATATTCGGATGAAGAGGGGAGAATTTTAATGTTGGAAATAGAATTAAAGCAAAAACAAATTTTATTAACGGCAGTATATGCACCAAATAATAATCAACATGAATTTTTTAAAAAGGTACATAAGAAACTACTGGATCTGGATTATGAAAGCATTTGTATGATTGGGGATCTAAATGCAATAGTTGATGTTAAGAAAGACTATAAGAGTAGTAAAAAGAACAAAAAGAAGAAAAATATATTACCAAAATCGTTCTTTGACATGGTAACAGAACTCAACCTTCAGGATATATGGAGAGAGACACACAGGTCAGACAAACAATACACCTTCTATTCGTATCCGCATCAATCCTGGTCTAGAATCGATATGGCCTGGGCAACAACAGAAGTACAAAACGGGATAGACGAAATTGAAATAGGACTTACTGATTGGGCGGATCACAACCCAATAATAATAAAATGGAAAGGCCAGAAACAGAGAAAAAGATGGTCAATGAATCAAAGACTGTGTAAAGATAAACAATATATACAGATGCTAGAAAAGGAGTTGACATTATTTTTTCAGGTAAATAAAAAGGAAGAGACATCAACACAAAATTTGTGGGATACTACAAAAGCCTACATTCAGGGATTGACAATTGCATACAACTCTAAGAAAAATAAAGATAGGAGACTTCAACAAGAAAAATTACAAGAACTTAAAAAAATAGAAGGTGACCTACAGAAGGATCCACAAAACAAAAAGATAAAAGAAAAATGGAATATTATAAAACACAACATTAATCTGACAATACAAAAAGAAATGGCACAGGGAATTAGGATGGCGAAACAAAATTATTTTGAAAATGCGAATAAAACTGGTAGATGGTTGACCTATAAATTAAAAAAAGAAAAAGACAAAAGAACAATACATCAACTACAAGATGAAAGTGGAACAGTACAATATAGACGGGAAGAGAAAAACAACATAATACAAAATTTCTTCTCAAAGCTATTCCATCAGGAAGATATAGCAGATGATAAAGTCAAACAATACATAGAGGCAGCAAAAATGAGCAAAATCACCGAAGAACAAAAGGAAATGTTGAATAGACCAATAACTGCAATAGAACTAGAAACAGCATTGAAAAAACAAAAAAACAATAAATCACCAGGCCCAGATGGAATTCCGGTTGAGTTTTATAAAAATACACAAGAGTCACTACAATGGATAATGTTGGAGATTTGTAATGAGGTGTTGGAGGAGGTGAAGATACCGACAACTTGGACTGAAGCAATTATCACCCTCATCCCTAAGGAAGACTCAGACCTGCAACAAATTCAAAATTATAGGCCGATTTCTTTACTGAATACAGACTATAAGATATTTGCAACAATAATAGCAGAAAGGATTAAAAAAAATTTGAATCACTACATCCACCCAGATCAAAATGAATTTCTACCAGGACGACAGATAAAAAATAATATGAGGATAATAATGAATACTTTAGAATTCTATGAAGTCCATTTTGAAAGACAAGCTACACTGGTTTTCCTTGATGCTCAGAAGGCATTTGATAATCTGAATTGGAAGTTTATTATAACACAATTGAACTATACGGAATTTGGGACAAAATTTGGAAAGATGGTGGAGAAAATATATACTAAACAAACAGCTAGGGTAATTATAAATGATGAAATGACAGAAAAAATTGATATAACCAAAGGAGTAAGACAAGGGTGCCCACTTTCGCCTCTTCTATTTATTTTATCATTAGAAATACTTCTGACAAAAATCAGAGAGGACCAAGAAATAAAGGGTTTAAAAATTAAGAAGGAAGAATATAAGGTCCAAGCCTTCGCTGATGATTTGGTATTCATTTTGGAAGACCCATTAGAAACCGGCCCTAAATTGATTCAAAAAATAGAAGAATTCGGTGAGGTAGCTGGACTTAAGATCAATAAGAATAAATCCAAATTAATAACCAAAAACCTTACAAAGGCACAGGAAAGCGAACTGGAAGATAAAACAAAAATAAGCGTAACTAAGAAAATAAAATATTTAGGGATTTGGCTCACAGCGAAGTGCTCCTCGATTAAGGAGGAAAATTACGATAAAATATTACATCAGATAAAAAAAGATTTAGAAAATTGGGAAAATCTACAAATTTCATTTATAAGGAGGATCGCTACGATCAAAATGAATATATTGCCAAAAATATTATTCCTGTTCCAAGTTATTCCAATAAAATTAGGGAAAACATTTTTTCAAGAATTAAATAAATTGGTCACTAAATTTATATGGCAAAGGAAAAAACCCAGGATTAAATTAAAACTCTTGCAAGGTATGAAAGATAAAGGGGGATTGGCGTTACCAGAGTGGGAAATATACTACCAAGCATCGAGCCTAACTTGGCTAAAAGAATGGATGGAATTGAAAAATACCAGAGTTTAAACAATAGAAGGACATGACTTGCAAGCGGGGTGGCATGCATTCCTATGGGACGAAAAATATAAAATACATAGATACTTTCAAAGACACATAATTAGGAATGCATTGCTACAGACTTGGGGGGAAATAAAACAAAAACATTACATAAGAATTCCAATGTGGTTATCCCCAACAGAAGCTCTGAAACACCCAAATTTGCTGGACATAAATAAGATAATTAGATACAAGGAATTAGTAAACGAACAGGGAAATCTGAAAACAAAACAAGAATTGGAACAAGATGTAGGCAGAGAGATTGACTGGTGGACATTTACACAAATTCAATCTAAATATACAGAGGACAAAAAATTATAAGAAATACAAAAGGAGCCGCAAGAATTGAATAAAATTATACATGGAACAGAAATAAAATTAATCAGCAATATATATAAATACTTACTGAGATATAAAATGGAAGATGAGGTCGTGAAAGATACAATGATCACATGGGCAAAAAATTTCGGATACAATATAGAATTGGAGAAATGGGAAAAAATATGGGAAACAAACATAAAATTGACTATGTCTGCGGCATTCAAGGAAAACCAGTTGAAGATGTTCTACAGATGGCATCTTCCACCAGCAAAGCTTGCCAAGATGTTCCAGAACAATTCGCCAACATGTTGGAAATGTAAAAAAGTACATGGAACATATTATCATCTATGGTGGACATGCCCAGTTGCGAAAAAATACTGGACTAAAATAAGAAGATGGATGGAAGAAATAATAGATCAACCCGTAGACTGGAAACCAGAGATCTTTCTGCTGGGTATTTTAAACAGAAAATATAGTAAAGAAACACGGTACTTAATCCTACATATAACAACAGCAGCAAGAATAGTCTACGCACAGTTCTGGAAAAATGAGAATATACCAACAGAGGAAGAAGTGATAAGAAAAATCCTGGACTGTGCGGAGATGGACAAATTAACAAAAGAGATAAAAGAAAAGGAAGACACAGAGTACTATCTAATATGGAATAAGTGGTATGATTGGTTGAAGATTAGAAATAATAAATGAGAATAAATGTAGAAAGGTCAAAAAATGGAAAATGTGTGTATAATAATGTATAGTAATAATATGTATTATTTTTAGTATGAAGTATAGTATGAAGGAAGAAAAATGGAAATAAGAAACAATGGGACAACAAGGACAAATATATTTAAAGAAGAATAAGAGGGAAAAATGTAAATAATAGAAGATTACCGTTACGAAATCGCTGTTAAAAAAAAAAAGGAGTATACACTGTGTGTGTATGTGTGTTATGTTTTGTTGTTTTAAAAAATAAAAATATTATTTAAAAAAATATATATAAATTGATGATATGTAGGTTGTTGTGAGTGCATATGAAACTAGGAATCCATTCACTGTTACAATCCAGTAAATGGTGATAATGGAGTTTGGGAGGAAAATCTGCAATATTCTGAATGAATGTTCTCTTAGGATAGATGAATGGATGAGAAGTGAATGAAAGTTGGTAATTAGATGAAAAGGTACAAAAAAAGGTTATGCTGTGCCAAAACAGAGGCAGAGAGGACATTCTCAGTATGTTTGAAAATGTTTTTGCCATGTCATTAAGGAACACTTAGGACTTGAATTATCATTGATTTACCAGCAAGGGAAAGGCAGAGGCATATATAGAAGCATTATGTCGTAAAGCAAATAAGTAAAAACGATCACCGGGATGAAAATCTTAAAACAAAGATTGTTTAATTTACAAAGCTGAGCATTATGTAACAGTCCAGGGTTCAAGATATCAGTATCTGAATATCAAGCTAAGGGTCTGAGTACAGAGTAGGATGTCAAATACAAGCAACCAGATCTATATATGTGGAGTTTAAGTTATCTACTTTATTGTATTCTGCCTAAAATACAAGAATTTGCCCAGACTGCTTGCCTTCCCTCGGGAACAGATAGATAAGGTTCCATAGAGCTTAGGAGTGGGATCTCTTGCAGCTGCACATTGATTCAAGGCTAATTCCCTGCTTGATCCTTCCTCCCTGTCTGGCTGGGTGTTTCCCAACAAAGAAAGAAAAAGAGGGACCCAGGTTCAGAATCTGCTTCCAGTCGAGAGACAATGCCCTGGGGGCTGCTCTTATGTAGCCCCAGGTGGTGGCATGGCTTGATTATGAGCATTGCTGCCTTCCCTTTTCAAGGCGATGTCCTGATCCCCTTTGCTTTTTTCTTCATAGCTGTTAGTCTATTCTTCAGTTAGGTGCCCTGCCAGAATCAAGCCCCTCATTATTTGAATCAAACTCATTGGAGTTGCTTGCAGATATCTGACTGCCTGCTAGTTCTTCAGGATGCCTGTCCATGTCATCTGCCTTTTCAACTTCTGATTTGGATGATTCAGAGAAGACCATAATGATGTAAGTATAAAGGTTTGCTTCTAAGGAAAAAAGATAATAAAAACTTTCCTACACTGGAAACAAAGTGCAACTTCCCAATGATTTTCAAAATGTTTTCCTATATACCTTCTTAAACAATGCATACAGTAGACACATGTGATCTATGTGTTGTCCAGTTACAGCAGGGGTCTTCAAACTTGGCCCTTTTATGCCTTGTGGACTTCAACTCCCAGAATTCCTGAAGACCCCTAAGTTACAGGAACATCTCAATCTTAGATAGATGCAATATTTTATTTGAAACAGAATGCACACATCGGTATGAATTAAAATTGCTTGTTACAAAGAGTACATTTGGGTTTTGCTCGGAGGCTATAAAATCAATTAAAAGTCCCCGCTAGTGCACAAGCAAGTATATACAAGCAATGTACTGTTTGTCAACTCTCTTGATAGGAATGAACAAATCTAAAATAGTATGACCAAATATTAAGTATAATCCTTTTTTACACAGACAAAAAATTGAAGAGATATCTTCCAAACTTTATCTAAAGATATACAATTAAAATAGTTTCAGATGCTTGGCAACTGACTCAGGTTTATGATGGTTGTAGTGTCCCGGGGTTATGTAGTCACCTTTTGGGACCTTCTAACAAGCAAAATCAATGGAGAAGCAATGATTCACTTAACAACTGTGATGAGAAAGATTGTAAAATAGGGCAAAATTTACTTAGTAAGTGTCTCACTTAGCAACAATAATGTTGGGCTCAATTGAGCTGGCCATGAACAAGGAGTGTATATCGGAGGTGGTGACCCTTTGAGAGCTGTATGCAATGAAATTTCATTTTGATGTATGCTGATTGGTGTACATTCAAAGTGACAATAAAGTTGTTGTTGTTGTTATTATTATTAATATTAATTGTGGTCGTAAGTCAAGGACTACCCACATTTAGGAGAGCATCAAGTTGGGGAAGCATGCTTGTAGTATGTGCACAGAGGCCCACATCCCCACACCCGCCTTGCTAGATACTAAGAATGCTGTGACTTTTGGGGTTCTCATCAACATGAACATTACTGGAAGAATGATTATTTTCTGCAGTACAGAAGTTTTTTTTTTTTATCCCTCTTACAGCCTGAGCTTTAATAAACTTCACATCTAAAATGTGTTCCCTCTGCTGTTTCTTTTAACGGTGTTCTTAATAGTTCATTCCTTGTAGAAATGGAAAGCTTCTGAGGTTGTCTTTGTAATTATACCTTTTAATTTTCAGGAAGACTTCTAGTACAAATAGATTTCTCCACCTATATCTTCATTGTTTGACACTTAAAACAGCTGTTAGAGATGCAGATTCTTTTCTTTCTTAAAGCGTTCTTGGAGGTACATCTTAAAAGATTTGGATTTGTTTCCCTAATCAAAGATGCCTCAGTCTGCTGTTTTGGAATAGCCGCTCTTGTTCTTTTAGATAGAAAACTAAGCTATCCAGAGGCATTTTTCATCTTTGGGCATATTTTGAAGTTTTCCTGATTGTTCATCTTTCAGTTATATCACATTTAGGAGCTCCAAGTGATCTACATGGTCTTCCCTCTTCCCCCCACTTTTTTATCATAAGACCAATCTTGTGAGGTAAAGTTGGGGCTGAGACAGAGTGATTAAACCAAAACCATTCAGGGGACTTTCAGAGCTGCATTTCTGATCTCTTAAATATCTTTTCTCCCCTTTTGGGGGCCAAACTCGTCTTTTTGCAAATGTGTCATCTTATCCATTTCTACTGTATATTTTTAGATTACTATCAGTTGATAGATTGTCAAGAAGTAGAATGTCACTTATTTACGTACTGTCACTTTTCTTATCTGGCATGGATATTATTGTAATTTCTCCAATTTGTTTACTTTCTCAGCTGCCATTGCAGAGATTTTCATACGTTTGTAAGCTTCTTTCATTCAGAGTCCAGTGGGAGAAAAAAATAGCTTGATTTATCTACCTTAATCCATATGTATTATATAGTCAGCTTATTCCTCCCCAAAGTACCTTTTTAAAAGATGGATGTATTCAGGTTTATTTTAATATATTCAGAAGCAATAGCATGGCATGCTGATAGTTGTGGTCTACAGATATTGTAGTCTTGTCTCAGTATTGGTCATGTTGACTACAGCTGAAGATCCGAGAGATAAGATGTGTCTCAGAAAGATTTAGAAGGTCCTGGAATCAACCTTCCTGAACTTATTTCCTGTATTCAAGATTGACAGCCATTTTTAGCAGAACTTGGTAGAGACTGACTGAAACTACTTATAGATGTAAATCTAAATCCTGGGGTTTGTATAAGGAACTTACGTTAGTGAAGTTTTCAGACTGTTCTGACAAAGTCCAGGCTGGTAATTTATCAGTCACCTGTACAAACTTTATAGTATCTTTGAAAAAAGAGATTACTGGACCTAATTGGTTCTATTCTTCATAGAGAAGACAGTAAGCACAGATGTATTTTGTTAGAGGCTGATTAGAAAGACCTCAATTTTTGTTAAACGGTTTGAACTGTACAATGACAAAATGTAGGGCAATCTGGAGTGGCTTACTTTCATTTCCATAGCATTGTTAGAAATCCCTGCTTATTTCAGAAAGAGATTGACTCCTATTCATGAAATAAATTGAAATGCAGTCCACTTACGGAGCAAAAGCTGTCAGGTTGATGAGTGGTTTCATACCCTGCCATAAACTTCCCTTGTAAGGTGAGATTCTTCTTACACGCTACAAGATACACTAACATTGAAGTATTTGGTAGAATAAGTCTTCCTTAGTACCATCACTGAAAAGTAAAATGGAGATGGTGAAAAGCAAAATGGCACAAAAGTTGACCAGTCATTTTTTACTTCCTACCTAAGTTACTAGGACTTTATTTATCCTAATTAGGATTTTATTTATCTAACTTTCTAACTAGAATTCAAGTGGGCTATTCATGGAATAAATAAAAACCATTCCTTTATCTAGATCAGTGTTTTTTCAACTTGGCAACTTTAACATGGACATCAATGTGGACATCAATTCCCAGAATTCCCTAGCCAGCATGCTGGGGAATTCTGGGACTTGAGGTCCATGCATCTTAAAGGTGCTAAGGTTGAGAAACACTAATCTAGATGGAATGTTAGATAGAGCTGGCAAGGTGAGAAATGGGAAGCCTCAGACCCACAATTCACTACTATGTCAAACAGGCCAAGTGCATACAGGCCACGTGAGAAATAAACTACAAACTCTTGATCAGAATAAAACAATGGGCGACAAAACCTTGGGGTTGGTGCATCTGTACACACACACATGCACAAACATACACAGAGAGTAATGTGTGACCAGTTTCTTAGCCTTTTTAGAAGTGCATTTTGATTATATTTGCCTTTCCATGGCATAAGGTAACTTATCTTGTAAAGCCAAGATTTTGACTTCCCTTGAGAGCATCCTGTTCCTAAAGAAAGAATTATCAGTAGGGGAGAAGCCTTGAAGATTAAGTACAAATCAGTGTACGGCTGCAAAAGGGAGGGGGGAGAGGGAAAAGAAAGAACAGAGGCCTTTGGTCCTTGCATTTCTGGAACCTGGCCTCAAATAAAATAAGTAAATAGATAATTGGGCTGGTTTTGTTGTTGGCAAAAACATTTTTATTTTGTGGCAAATTATAAGTATTATATTTTAATATAAAGGTCTTCCACTGAAGACCTGTTTCCTCCATAAGCCAGGAAAAGAAAATATCTACAGACCCCCCTCACATCCTGGACATCAACTCTTTCAATTCCTCCCCTCAGGACACCACTATAGGGCATTGTATGTCAAAACAACTAGACACAAAGACAGTTTCCCCCCCCCCTGCCATCACTCTCCTAAACACCAATTACTACAGCACTATCTTATGCCTAATGATATTTACCCATGTAGGGCTGTATTGCTACTATCCTTCTACTATACTGTATTAAGGATACAATCTTTAATCCTGGGTTGCATAAACAGAGGCATAGAATCAAGATCACACCAAGTATTAGTACCACTTTATAAAACCCTAGTGAGACCACACCTGGAATACTGCAACCAGTTTTGGTCACCATATCACAAAAAGATGTTGAGACCTTGAAAAAAGTTCAGAGAAGAGCAACTAAGATGATCCAAGGCCTGGAGATTAAAACATATGAAGAATGGCTGCAGGACTTGGGTTTGGCTAGTCTAAAGAAAAGAAGAAATAGGGGTGACATAGCAGTATTCCAGTATTTGAGAGGCTGCCACAAAGAAGAGGGGGTCAAGTTATTCACCAAAGCACCAGAGGGCAGGACAAGAAACAATGGTTGAAAACTGATCAAAAAGAGAAGCAACCTGGAATTAAGGAGAAACTTCCTAACAGTGAGGACAATTAACCAGTGGAACAGCTTGCCTCCAGAAATCGTGGGTGCTCATCACTGGAGATTTTTAAGAAGAGACTGGACAGTCACCTGTCTGAAATGGTATAGGTTCTCCTGCTTGATCAGGGGGCTGGACTAGAAGACCTCCAAGATTCTATTCTATTCTATTCTATTCTATTCTATTCTATTCTATTCTATTCTATTCTATTCTATTCTATTCTATTCTATTCCATTCCATTCCATTCCATTCCATTCCATTCCATTCCATTCCATTCCATTCCATTCCATTCCATTCCATTCCATTACCCTATTGGTATCTTATGATTTATCACTTTGTTGTTTTCATGTACACTGAGAGCTTATGCACCGGAGACAAATTCCTTGTGTGTCCAATCACATTTGCAAATAAAGAATATTCCATTCTATTTTTTTGTTCTATTATAATTTGGTATATATACTTATAGAACAGAAGAATAGAAATGTAATTGTAGATTGTATCAACACAACTATAATGTTTAGATCAAAAGTCATTTTCTCTCTACTTTACTACCAGTTTTGGGCATTGCATTTTAGGAAGGACATTGGAGCATGCTGAGAGGAGAACAATCAACATAATGGCTTGGAAGGGAAAAAAAAGAATAATTTGAGGCACTCAGTTTAAGCTGGGGAAGATTGCAGAGATCTAATCAGTATTCAAGTATCTGAATGACTGTTACATAGAAAAAATAAAGCAGAATTGTTCACTTATTTCAGAAGAAAGTTCAAAAGACAATGGGATTAAATTACAAGAGAATAAATTTCAGTTGGACATCAGAGAAAAAAACATTCTGACAATATGAATTTTTCAACAGTGGAACAAACTGCTTTGGGAGCTAGTACCTCTTCTAAAATGCTAACTCATAAAGACTGCATTAATAGACTGCAGAACTTGTGCTTCTCCAACCTCTAGGAATAGCAATAGCCCACAAACTCACAGCCACACTCTGCCACAAATTATCCAGAACCAAAGACAAGACAAGATACAGAAGGATGAAAGAAACAATGTACTCTACAAAATCAACTGTAACAATTGCAACCAATTCTATGTGGGACAAACATCACATCAATTAAAAAACAGGATCAACCCACACTGACACCAAACACCACCAGTTCAATTGGAGCAAACACAAAAATCATTGGCCACACTACTACCTGCCACGCTCGTGAGTTCATCGAAGCCTGGCACTCTACAAGCGATTCCATCAACAGACACATTGACCTACAACCAGCCTATGAACCCCTCAGAATCCAAAACAACTACACAGCCAACCAGAGACATCATTGATAATGATGATGATGATAACCATAACCATAACAATAACAACAACAATAATAATAATGTTGGAAGGGACCTTGGAGGTCATCTAGTCCAACCCGCTGCTCAGGCAGGAAACCCTATACCATTTCAGACAAATGGCTGTCCAGTCTCTTCTTACCCTAATCATCTTTGTTGCTCTTCTCTGTACTCTTTCTAGAGTCTCAACATCTTTTTTACATCGTGATGACCAAAACTGGATGCAGTATTCCAAGTGTGGCCTTACCAAGGCATTGTAAAATGGCATTAATACTTCACGTGATCTTGATTCTATCTCTCTGTTAATGCAGCCTAGCACTGTGTTGGCTTTTTTGGCAGCTGCAGCACACTGCTGGCTCATATTTAAGTGATTGTCCACTAGGACTCCGAGGTCCCTCTCACAGTTACTACTGTTGAGCAAGGTACCCCCTATACTATACCTGTGCATTTGGTTTTTCTTGCCTAAATGTAGAACCTTACTTTTTTCACCATTGAATTTCATTTTGTTGGATAGCGCCCAGTGTTCAAGTCTGTCCAGATCCTCCTGTATCTTAAGCCTATCTTCTGGAGTGTTGGCTATTCCTGCCAGCTTGGTGTCGTCTGCAAATTTGATGAGTTCCCCATCTATCCCCTCATCCAAATTGTTGATGAAGATATTGAAGAGCACTGGGCCCAGAACAGAGCCCTGGGGCACCCCACTACACACTTCCCTCCATGTAGATGCGGTTCCATTGAGGACCACACGCCGAGTACGGCCGGTCAGCCAGCTACGAATCCATCTGGTGGTGATGCTGTCTAACCCACATTTTTCTATCTTGTCAAGTAGTAGGTTGTGATCTACTTTATCAAATGCCTTACTGAAGTCCAAGTAAATTATATCCACAGCATTCCTCTGATTCACTAAAATTGAGGATTGATCACTGGTGTATTGGGCAGGATATTAGAACTTTATATTGCTCTCATTTTACTGCATTGTATCCTTTTTACTGCTTATTTTACTGTACTGTATTTCATCTTACTGCTTTTATTTTGATATGTTTGGTGAGTTGTGATCTATAAGCAAGTCATTTGTTTGTCCACACACCTATCCAGCCATCATATTGTAACTGGCAGGAGAGTCAAAGTTATACAAGTATGGCAACTAGCTGACCAAGTCTTTTTCACATTTTTTAAGGTTCTTCTGGCCATAAACTGGTCACTGTAATATCTTGTGACACCAAACCAGACAAGCTGCTAGTTGAGAATTGAGCAAAGAGGTGAGTGAGAGCAGAGGATAAGATTTTTATGGGAGTGACTAAAACAAAAGGAAGATCTTGCTCAAGGAAGCTCAACTCTTGATGACTTTGTGGACATGTCCATGCAATATTTTCTTGGGAACAGTACGAAAGTGTTTTGCTATTCTCTTCTGCAACATTTCTGTGATCTCCTAATCAAGCCTACAGCTCTGGAATTCCCTAGGGGTCTTCATTCCATGTATTAACCAAGCCTGGCCTGATTTGGAGTGGGTTTTAAGAGGCAATATAGTCTGCCAGTTCAGGGCAGTGAACTCCTGAGAGTGATTAGGATTAATTTAAGATGCTTTTGTCTCTGCTGCACTGCCTTTGTCAAGTCAGCGAAGCAAAAAAATAAAATAAAAAATGACCTACAGTCCTCATATAGTGACCACATTTGGGACAGCTTGGTTAAATGTAATGGTTGCTAAGTGAAATTGCAATTGTGCTTATGATTTTACTTCAGCTTTCCTTTGCTTTACAGACCTGATTACAAAGTTACTTTTTCATCACCTCTGGAACTGCGAATGGTTGTTAAATGAGGCTGTCACCAAATGAGGAAAACCTGTATCCTTCCATCTCATCTTCTGATAAAGGCTATACCAGACAGCAAAATATCCACAATTATATCACTCTATTGCTTCATACAATGTGTTGCAATACATTTACGGAACAAAAGGTAACCATTTCCCTCCTTTTCTTTCTTACACAGTGGTGAGGTGTTCTGAACCATTTAAAGAACAGACTTTGGGGTTTCACTTCATACCAATTTGGAAATGTTAGCAGTAATCTAACTCTACCAAAAGGAGATTTATTATGAAGAGCTATATGTATATTCTTTGATAATTAAAAAGTATTGTGCAATGTAGATTCAGTGGAATATTTTTTAAAATAATTTGCCACAATTTTCCCGTTGTCCGATTTGTCAGGCCCAATGCGTAAAAACTGGTTTTAAAGTGAAAGAGTTAAATATTTGTGTACATTTTCAGTGCTGAAATCAACTAGATGTTAAAGTATTGAGACTTTCCCATTTCATGCCTATCATTTACAGCATATTAACATAATTAAGACATTCGTGACTCAGGTTTTCAAGGAGTGCCAATTTCATCCTGTGGGTTCTCTGATGACCCAACTAACAAAAATTGCTTATGTTAACATGCTGAACAAGCCAGCTCAGGAATCATCAAGGCTTAAGACATTTGAAAGAGTGCTAAAAGGACCCCATGGCTTAAAACATGCTACAGTACCACTCCCAACCTGTACTTATCCTTCTCCTCTCTTGTGTGACAATCTGCATAAACACCTATTATTTTGGGATCTTTTCCCTGCAAATATTTTGATATTTTGGTTATAGAACTAAGTGCTCCCTGCTCAGTTGATGCAGTGCCTGGCCTCTCCCCTTCTCAGGTAGACACCCAACAAGGAAGATAAATATGACTAACCTCTACAGTATGTGTCAGTTTTACAAATAACTGAAATTCTGTCTGACCTGTTTTAAAGGTAACCATAAGCTGGGTGATCTTGGGCCAGTTCCTCTCTCAGCCCAATTCACCTCACAGGGTTGTTGTTGTGAGGAAAATAGGAGGAAGGTGTGTTGGATATGTTCACTGCTTTGACTTATTTGTATAAATAATAAAGGCAGGATACGAATAAATAAGATGGAAGCAGCCCTAAAATTGCTATTTGTAGCTAGAAAGCAGTCACACTAGTCCACTGGCAAGAGCCAAGATATATTTTGTTTTAATTTATAAAACACCCTCAACTCCAGGCATCTGTACATTTTCTTAGCAATGTTTTTCACAACAGATTTGCCCCTGGCTCAAAGTCAGCCAACTGGCTCCCTGTCTAAGACAGAACTCACACTCCGTCTTTAGCCTGGTGCTCCTTACCAATGTTATGCGTCTCTCTTTATTTTCTGATGCATTTCCTCTTTCTGGGGGGAAAAACACAACTCCCAACCTTCCAGGAAAATT
This sequence comes from Azemiops feae, assembly GCA_023970755.1. Taxonomy (NCBI): domain Eukaryota; kingdom Metazoa; phylum Chordata; class Lepidosauria; order Squamata; family Viperidae; genus Azemiops; species Azemiops feae. The sequence goes on along the minus strand of JALGBA010000497.1, from coordinate 1,021,078 downwards.
CTGTCCCATTCTAATCCATGGGGAAATCTTTTCTGCAAGCAATATGGGCAGGAGCTTGCGCAAGCTTGAAGAACTAGTCTAGGTAAGTTTGCTGCAAAAGCTCTGCTCCAGAATATAATTCAGAACCTCGATATAATTGGATGGAGAACAAGATGATTCCAATTGATAGAAAAAAGAATGGTGACATCGCTTGGCTTATACTGCCTCACACAGGACCAGTTAGGATTTTCAGAATGGTGTCATAAAATTGTCCACTAAGTTTTAAAACCTATGTGGCATTCTATCATTTCACCAGGCTTTAAAAACAAAAAACAAAAAGCAGATACCAAGAACATGCATAGTTAATTGTTTATAACCATGGTTGTTGAACACATCCAACCATATGGCTGAAAGGATTTCCAAGGATTTCCTTTACAATCCCACAAGCCTCTTGTTTTTTTTCCAATTTTTCACAAGGAAGAATAACATTTGTCTCCTGTAGTTCCCAATATTGTTTTTCCACCTGAGAACATGTGCTCAGAGATAGATGATCTAAAGTAGAACTATCTGGCTTCTGGTTTGCGATCGCGGCTCCGGCGGACGTGCGGGGAGAGCGCTCTCTCCGCCGTCCGGTTTCCCTTTGTCGGAAGACCCTGGAAAAAGTCGAAAGTCGCCCTGGAGGGGCGACCACCATGAGTAGGACCCTCGATAGATCGCGGAAGGGTGGCAGCCCTTCCGTTTGATCCGAGGCAGCTCCTTTGGACTGACAAAGAAAAGATTGGCCATCAACATGGCCGATCACTAAGCCGTACCAGTCAAAAGCCAAAAGCACCAGCAAGGACAACAAAAGCACTGCGGAGGAATTGGGTGAGACCTTACCTTACCTTTCCTGTATCCCAATTATTTTCCTGTAGAAGCCTTTTGAAAATTTCTTCCCCCCTTTTAACTAGGCGGCGTCTGCCTACTTTGGGAATACAAAGCTTTGAGAAAAAGAAAAAAGAAAAGAACAATTAATCTAAACATCTAAATAACTGGACTTGCACCTTTTGGATATTTGGGGCCCCCAAAAGTTCCTGTTTCTACGGGGACCTATTACCTTATCTATTTGTTAAGTTGAAAACAATTTTTTTTTAAACTGGATAAAAGCCTCACTTGAGTTTGGAAAAAGATTTTACATGCTATCGGGGACATCTTGTGGTGAAACCTGGCATAGCAAGTGTATTTCTTTTTGTCTGTAAGACCTGTGAGACTAAGATTTGTCCTTGGCACTATCAAAAAAGATAAGAATTTGGAACAGCTGGGTGGTGAAAACAACTCTTTATAGTGGGGTGGACGTTTACTGACTTTTATCAAAAATAGCCTCCACTAAAGGACTATCTGTAAACACCACGGAAATGGAGGAATACTACCCACAATTTAACTACAAACTTATGCTTGAAAAAATCATTGAGGCTACTGAGCTAATGAACTCCAGACTGAAAGATAAAGGTGCCACCCTAAATTTACAAAATGCAGCCCAGACTTCAACTGATGAACTTACAATCCAAAAAGCAACAGAAGAGAAAGAAATTAACATCGAAGTGGATTTTAAAGAATACCAGGAACAATCTATTGAAAACTTTGACAGTCAAACCTTGACTTCAACTAAAAAATCTGCAACTCAAAAAGCAAGAGAAACTGAAGCAACATTAAGATGGAAGGTGTTGAAGACCAATATGCACAACACATCGAGAACTTAGACAACCTAGACAACTAAACAATAATTATAACATTGAATATGACTCCTTACTTAAGCCAGATGAAACCGGAAGAAGAAATCAGACTGAACTGATGACAAATATACCAAGCCAAAAATGGAGATTTGAACTACCAGGCCAACAACCCAATGATTATAAAGGGGCCAGTTCCTTTGAAAAATTGATCACTGGATGGTCTCCCGATTCAAATATTATGTGTAGGAATGAAGGGAGATCTATCTGATGATTTAAAGGCACTGGTATGGAAGCCTGCTTGGCACAAAAAGAAAGCTAGAGTTAGACTTAAAAAATGGGTGATGTTTTTTTTTGTGTGTGTGTCTTATAATAGAAGAGCTTAAAATCTCACTTAATGAGCTAAGGAGATTTTAAAAGATATTAACTGACTTAATACTTAGAACTTAGACTTATAAGGGAAATAAAAAATAGCCATTAGAATAATGGTTTTGAATTATAATTTAGAAGCTGGATTGAGATAATAAAGGATATTTTATTAGTAAGTGACAAGGTACTAGGATGAGAAATAGAATATATTTGTGAAATAAAGTAAGAATTTATTCGAGTAAACAATATGTGCATCTTAGATATGACAACTATTTTGTAATGAAATAAGGGAATTTTGGGCTACCCGAAATCTAAATACTATGAATATTAAGCTAATTGGAATATTGTAATCGAAATTAGGTAAAATTTAAATACAGGACATGGACACGTATAAGTTAAAATATACTGATAAATGTTTTAATTGATTTGAGTCATAATTAGCAATGTATTAATATGAATGTGATAAAATAACTAAGGGAAACAGAGGAAATTTTTGATGATGTAACCCGACCTATTTATGAAAGATCTTGTTATTGGATTATGGATTACCCAATCACCACCTTAATATTTGGATTTTTGTAAAACTGGAAAATTAATAAAACTTGTTTTAAAAAAATAAAGTAGAACTATCTGTGCCCTGGAGCAACAACTGCTTTACTTATGGTTTTAATGTGCAAGGCATGCTTACACTGCATTTTCAAATATAAGGAATATATATTATTTGAAGAAATTTAGAAGGCGCTTTAAAGGATGTATTATTTTGGATAACCCAGCTCCTGCATTGAGCATACTTTCAGAGAAAAATGTGCAGTTATAGTCTTTAGAGTAGAATATGAACACTTGGCTGCAACAGCTTTCTTGTGTTTATAATTAATCTGGAATTTTGTTCTCCCTCTCCAAGTAGCATGTGATCCCTGCTCCATCCTTCAAGCCACCAAGTTTCCATGAGGAAGCAATTTCTGAGAATAATTTGCTTAAAAAACAGGATTCATTTGGTTTTATCAAGAAAAATAGCAGCATGGTAGGTTTTTTCCCATCAATTCAGAAAAGCAAATTGAATCACAGCCTATCCAGCTAAGCAACCATTTTCCATAGCAGCCAACCAGCCAGATGTCCCTAGGAAACCGACAGGCATTGACCTAAAGAAGCCGCTCATCTACTGTATTCTTTTACTATAGATGCAGCTTCTAAACCTGGAGGCAGCATGTGTTCCTCGCAGATAGCTGTAGTCTCCATGAGTCTTAGCTGTAGTCTCCATGAGTCTGTCAATCTCCTTTTAAAGGTGGGTTTAATCTTTTCCCACCCCAAAACAAAAAATACTATTGATTTAGGATTGGGGCACTTGATAAATGTGCTCCATCCTTAACAGTAAATTGTTGCTTTAATGCAGGGGTGTTGAAAACTGCTGGCCCACGGGCCGGACGCGTCATCCGGAAGCCACGCCCACCCCATTGCCGGCAATGGCAAAACCGTCCCGATGTTACGCGACGTCACGAGTTTGACATGTCTGCTTTAATGATACAACAATCATTAGATCATTTCTAACACTCAAACCTATGATCATATTTTGACACTAGTTTAGCTAACAATAACACCTTGGCCAGTAATGCAAAATTCTTGCATGTTTCTAACTGAATTTTCCATCTTTTTTCTTCATGGTCCAAAAGTAATGCCAAGTCTAACTCCTTGGAGCAATTCAAGCAGAAGTGTGTTCCTTGAATATGCCATACTTCATGCGGATTGTCCAGCCACACTTGGAACAATTTTAAGTCATGGAAGTGAAAATTACCAATCTTTCAGTATATCCATTCCAGATAAATCTTTTACTACAACGTTCTGTAGGCCGATTTCTGTCATTTCAAAATATACCCCTAATAAAAATGCAGCCTACTTTTTTGACCCAAGAAGAAACATATAGACCAAATTTTCTTCTCTTTATAATCAGTATTTTTTGGGACATGGCAAAGAAAGTATTGGATATAAGATTTCAAAAGGCTAGCTGGTTGGGAAAACACAAACCACAAACACAATGCCACCTGGTGAAATATCAAACAAAGCTTCTCATCACTTTTATTCAGGGATACCTGTTAGTATCTTCCCATGCTCTTTTCATGCTAAAATTGTCCTATAAAGTTCATGGTTTCCCACAGAGAACTTTTTAATTCCCCTGATACTGCCTCTTTTTCTGCTGCCTTTTCTTGCTGCTCTTGAAGGCCAGGGAAGTCAGGGGAAGCAGTTCATGTGAGTTTGGGCTGGTTCTTGCTTCTCAGCCAGCAGTACAAAGAGTGGGACAAACAGAAAGGAAACAGCATGGTTTCTCACTTAACCAAACACTGATTCAGTTACCATTTGAAGCTGCAGTGGTGCTGAACAAGGGGGACTTATGTGCCATTCATTGAAGTTTCAACTATCACACCTGTCACACGATCACATTTTGGGTGCTTGACAATTAGTTTGCACTTACAAAGATTGTAGCCATTTGCAATCTTCCCTGCTGGCTTCATAGAAGTCAATGGTGAAGCTGGGAGGGAAGTTGTAAGTTGCTTTGGTAAATCGCAGATTGTACTTTATGACCATAATTCTGGCTTCAATTTCCATTATAACCCAAAACCTACCGGTAAAGGGATTTAAGTGAATAGTGCTGATTGCCAGTTTCTTTTTTAAAAAAAATGTTAGTTGTTTCTCTGTATCAATGGGCATAGTTCAATTTCTGTTAAAAATTTCAAAGGCCAGAATTATTTGTATCCATTAACAAAACTATTCTGTATACATTATTTCAGCATGTTCTGTAGTGGAACCACATTGCAACATATCTGCTAAATGTTGTTGCAAGAAAAGATATTTGAAAATTCTCTTCATAAAATTAAATTGATAGCAATTCAATTAATCCAAGTAGAGTTTTCTTTGGAGAGGGGAGACTCATTGTTACTCATTTCAAGCAATCATACTACTTTTTTGATAAGTAATTTCAAAACAGTTTATAGTATTATTGAAATAAAACTATAACCATTTAACAGGGCAATGTTAAAACTAAGATCAGTTTCAAAAACAAAATATTGGAAAAAAAATATTCCAATATACAGAATTTCTTGATCTTAATGATTAGACAAAAATCTAGTTCAAAAATTAATGTTCCTAAAGTCCAAACATGAGGCAAACCATCCAAAAAAACTCCCTGTTCTTAATCTTCTGGCTCTTCTTTAATTTTCTTCTTTTTCTTTTTCTTCTTTTCTGTATTCTGAGACATAAGCATTGTCACATCATTTCATTGTGATAAATAAAAAATATAATATCTATACTGTAGATAGTATTTTAAAAAACAGATTTTTTTTCTGTATGAAAGATATGCATAGCACTTCATGGTTTGATTTTGTTTCTTTAAGGTAGTATCTTTGGATAGCGAAGCTTACAGAACTGTAGGAATCCATGATTAACATTGATGTAACATTAATGAAATGAGTCAATGGAACTGCACAATAGACTATAAAAGCTTTTTATCTCCAAGCATCTTAGTGGAACAGTTCGACTTCCACAATTTAGACAGAGGCTACCAGACTTAAGACTAGGTACTTTGGAATTTTAAATGGAGAGAACATAACCTCAGATTAGATATGAAAACCCCCTTTAAGCATATTAGTGGCGGAAAGGAAACTAACCAGGATTTCTTTAATAATGGTGAGTGAAGAGACTTATCTGTTTTTGCAAAGGCAATTTTCTACTAATTAAAAAAATATTCATTCCTTTCTATAAAACTAGTTTAGAAATGATCAATAAATAACATTCAAAATACTTTTTTAAAAAAGAGAGAAGGCTACTTATTGGTTTAAAACTTTTTTTTTTTTTGCAATCGCATTCTGCAGCAACTATAACTCGGAAAATTCTAAGCAAAGAAGATTCAAAAGCTAGAAAACAGATCTGGCTACCTGGTGCCTTCCCACCCCCACCCCCCTTTTTTGTGCCTGTGATTCTTGATGACTTCCTGAACAAGACCATGCAATTTTCTTGGCAATATTTTTCAGAAATGGTTTACCATTGCAACCTCCTTCCTAGCACTGACACAGTGACTGATCCAGGGTCACACAGCTGCCTTTATACCTAAGGCAGCACTGGATCTCATGGTCTCCCACTTTTTAGCCCAGGGCCTTTAACTACTGCATTAAACTGGCTCTCACCCACTACATATAAAAAACTTTTTCCCCCTCTATCTGATATTCCACATTCTTCTAGGATAGAGACTGCTAATCTGCTCTCACCTTAAATCAAATATATACGTTTCCAATGAGTCTATATTTAGCTAAACAAATGGGAGCTTTTTTTAAAAAAAAAATTCAGGCCAGGTGCATACATAAATACTAAAGATGGCTTTGTTAAGGCAGCCAGATTTGTTGCACCAGAAAATATATAGCCCTGGTCAGCATCACTAACATTCAAGGTGTACAGCAGATACAGTGAACAATTCTGGAAGGCAGCAAGCTGGGAAAGGCTATTCTGAATGTCCTACCTCCACCACCATACTGGTCGATGGCTCTTCTGCATTGTCTTCTACCCAAACAGACGTTTCTTGAGTTTTCTGTTTTTTCTTTTTCTTTTTCTTCTCTTTAACATGTTCCTCCTCTTGTTCAACTTGCTCATTCTCATCCTGTTCGTCTTGTGTCATGCAGGGAAAATATTACAAATACAAGTTAAACAAAGCAGAAATGCTAGGAATTAGCCGAAGCTGCTAGTGGGCATTTTTGAAAATTGGGAGCATGCTGCTGGCCATGATCCATTCCTGACAAATCAAGGAATACAGTTATGGATTATCACAAACCCAGATATTGGAAAACAAACTGATAAGAGATGTTTTCTGCAACTTCCTCTAGCACTTTAGACATAACTTGCTTTATCATTCTGGAAGCATTTGCTGCCTACCTAGGTGAACAATTTCCAAACTGAGCACCTTAAGTAGCCACCTATTGCTATTTTCTATGGATGTCCTTGGGGAGGAAGAGATATTCCACTGAAGATTCCAGACCTAAAGCATTTACACTTATGGAACTAACTGGAAGAAGTCATTGAGGAATGTTTCAGACTGCCTGTAATGTAAACTGTAGTATACCCATAAGATACCATGTTTGGTGTTACCGTGCACCATCATACAGTGTTATAGTTATTCTTAAAAATGTGTTTCCTCTTTGAATGATTCAAAAGAAAGAGTATTTTTAATACCCAAACCATTAAATTAAACATCTTGTCAAATAACTGACAAAATCTAAAACAGAAAGTCTTAGAGGATTTCTTGCTGAAGATTGATCTTTGGAAGTCCTTCAAGACCTTTTCTACTGACGAGTGGAAGTAAAAAAGATGGGGATCTTGACAGACTTCTGGTTTGCGCGTAGCGCATGGCTGCGTAAGAGCAGACCCCCGCTCCCCACGGCTAATTTCGCCCTGCCTGGGGGACCCTAGATGGGTCCTGGAGAGGTGGGTCCTAGATGGGTCCTGGAGAGGTGACTGCAAAGGAGGGGTGCCCTGCTGATCATGAAGTGATGGCAATCACTTCGTTTGATCCGAGGAAAGCCCTCCGAACCCGACAGGAGAAAGGCTAGCCACATGCCAGCGTCTAGCCCAGGGGTAGGCAACCTTGGTTCTTTTATGACTCGTGGACTTCAACTCCCAGAATTCCTGAGCCAGCATGAAGTCCATGAGTCATAAAAGAGCCAAGATTGCCTACCCCTGGGCTAGCCCAAGCTACTGCAGTCGAAGTCCAAGAGCACTACCAAGAACAACGGTAAACAGCGTGCTTGGAACTGGTGAGAGTATTTGATCTTCTCTACCTTATTTTACAACTAGTCCCTGGGAAAGACCCCCAAAGCAAACAACCTCCGAAAGTGAGGGGAGGGAATTACATTCCCATTCCCCCATAGACAGAAGCGGCGAATTAACCTTTAAGGAGAAAAGAACTTTATTGAAATTAAATTCAAAATACTATAATCTGATCAAACTTAGAAACTAAAACAAACTGCTAAGATTATATTCTAAAGGATTTTGATTGAACTACATAGAAAAAGAAAAATAAGAAAGAGTTGGAAATAAATATTTGCTGACATCTAGTGGACAAGGAGAGTATAGCATACTAAAGACAAGGCCCAAATCTGTTCCCATGAACTCTAATAACCTTCAAGAAGATAGTTGCTAAGGAACAGAGAAGAGATTGTATACCAGGCCGGCTACAAGATTGGAAAGTGAAAAGAAATGTTCTGATTGTGGTTTAAATTCATGAACTGTTTAAAAACTTTGATCTATGATAAAGTATTGAGAAGAGAGGCTACAGGAAGGATTTAAGCTGGTTAATTATACTGAATTGACAATTAACTCCTGAAAAAAAAAGAACTGTTACAAAACATTGACTTTACTGAAACTTTGACAACTGAAAATTACAATGGATTACAAAAATTATATATAAGAAACTATACAAAACTGGACTGTATGAATGTTGAGTTTTGGTTAGCTGGACAAGGCTAACTACAGAGACTATGGCATTTATGATGGACTACTCGAAAGGGGGAGACAACATGGATATGACACATTCATCAAAAAATGGTAGAAAACCACACCTAATATCTATCCCTGAAAGATTTAGCTTGAAAGATCAAAGACCATTAGAAACACTTCAAGACAAGATAGATACTTTCTAAGACGAAATTTATGTAATGCTACGACAGATACAAACTACAATAGACTTAAACCACAAGATTAGATATAATTTTGATACTATAAGTGAATATACTTTTAACTTAAATCTACAATCAAAAAACATTCAAAGAATGATGGTAAAGAATGAACAAACAATCCAGACAACAGAATGTGAACTAGAAAAAAATGATTTGACTGGTGAAGTTACAACGGAAGAGAATTATACCTTAATACAAACAAGAAAAAACTTACAAGACTTGGAGACAACGATAAATATGGAAAAGATACCTTACGCATTAGAATGTCAAAACAAACCTGAGAAGAAAGAAGACTTAATAAAATGGACACTGCTAGGAGAATCATTGTTTGGGAGACAAAAAGCACACATCTTATCTACTATGCATCCTCTACTCCTAACAATAACTACAAAAATACAAGAACTGAACAAGTTGAAAATATTAATTTGGAAAACAATTTGGCAAAGGAAGATTAGAGATGGGCTGAAGAGACAGGATTTGCTTACTACATGGAATATTATATGAGTAAACACCTGTTTGAATATGGCTAAATAAATAAATAACTTTGGTTATAAAGGGACTTTAGAATAAGTGGGATAAGAGATATAAGTAATATAGTATTTTTCTGATAAGATACAAAATGTAAAAATATAAGGATGTTCTAAGTGAAGGAAAAGTTTGAATTTTAAAGATAAATTAAGTTTGAAAAGATTTAGAATTAAAAGATTGAAATATTGAGGGGAAATTAGGCTTAATAAGAATTCTGAAAAAAAGGATATATAGTGATTTAACTAACTTCTACAAATAGAAGTGAAATATAATCTGGCTAGAAAGATGTTATTAGATGTTATGATGATAAGTAGTATAGTATTTCTATAATATATGAAATATGAATATACTGGGATGATATATTTAAAGGGGATATTTAGATATTAAATACTGGGAAAATATGACTGATAAGAATTTTGAATATTATGGAGAAATTGAGCTTAAAGAAGATTTATGAAAATAAGATACATGGTAAATCAGTAAGATGATTCTTACGAAAATAACATAAGCTAAAAAAAAAAAGGCAATATAAGGACACTACTATTGTTGGTATAAATATAGAAGAAAATGTTTTTACTTAATCATTTAAATATGGAAAATGTCAAATATTAGAAGTTATATTTGTTTAATGTTATAGAAGGAGAATATCATTGGTTGAAGAGAAGATCTAGGAAATATATTTACAATTGATATACTAACTATGGAATAAAAATTAATTACTATTGTTTATTAATTATTATTAATTGTATATATATTTTTCTAAAAAAATTATGAACCAAGACAACACGCTGTACACCAGGCACTAAGGATGTTATTGTAAAAAACCAATAAAACTTTTACAAAAAAAATAAAAAGGATGGGGATCTCACTTCTCAAATTTCTGAACTAGAAACTTTAGTCTAGAGGTGTGACTTAATTCACCAAAAGCAAAACATATAAGTTCTTCTGCTGCAAACGTTCTGTAAGGCAGGAACAATAAGGCTGTGAAAAGGGCCCATGAGCCTCTCCTTCTCAACCATGGCTTACACCTACCCATCTCAGAGTGTTGGTCCATGCAACACTGCTTAAGGGCTTTGTACTCCTGCTTACCCAGATGTCCTGATACACCAAGTTTACCATCTGCAACTTTCAAACATATCTGTACAATAATCATACAAGCCTCATTCCCACTCATAATGAAGTGGAGAGTGATATAGAAACATTTTATAGGAAACATAAGATGCTATGGAGTAGGACAGAGATAAGCAAAATACGACTCTCCAGTTGTTGGAATGAAACTCATGCTGCTTATTAAGACTGCTGGGAGTTAACATCCAACATCTGGACAAATATCACTCAATTCATTTGTAAGGTAATGTAAGCCACATATTTTCTACATCTTAGTTCATCAATGTATCTCTACACTAATGTTACATAGAATCCATTCACAATCCCTAAGTTAACTAAACAATGTATTTATGAAATATAATTCTGGTTGCCAACTAAAGCTTGGCTGATCAAGCTTTGCCAGAAAGAAAATACAAAAAAATACAAAAAAAAAAAAAAAGCCAGCTGTTTTTCCCCCCTGGAGATTCTCAGTTAGGTACTTAGGATTCAGGGCACAAGACCCAGAAGACCACTCAGATTAATTAGGCATGTTAATATTCTGCAAAAGACTAAAATGCTGAAGAATTCTGTGTGCTGGTCTCCACACATATGTGTTATAGCTACCTTGGGGAAGATTTCATTGTGCATTATGATGCAGGATGTGACCAAATCACCGAACACGAGTTTACTACAAGGCAAACTCATAAGAGTTGTGTGGCATCCCATTCTCTATTCCCTCCCTAGCAACTGATCTTAAGTTTTTTTTTCTGGGTTGATAAGGAGAATTCAATGTAATATTCTGGACTACAGCCACTCACAATTTTTATTTTCTAACGATGTTTATGGAGATACAGTATATCTTTGTAGTGTGCCAGCTCTCCATTTATTTATTTATAATGAAAAGAATCTAAGAAAAAGTCAGGTGGATTAGGTAGCCTGGTATGAAAAGTAGCGAATGTAGGTAACAAACAACCTTCCTTTAAAATGTATTTTAACGCTTTGAAAATACACTGATGCCAGGACCTTCTAATGCATCATGGAATTAAATTTAATTAGATAACTTCTCAGGTGGAAAAAACAGTGGGATAAAGTGCATTAGGATTTGAAGTAGGCCTAGCTTAGAAATAGAAATCCAGAAAAACACTACGGGGAAAGAGAGACTTTGCACTATGGGAAACTAGGAGTTGTTGGGAGGGAAAAAAAGAAGATTGTCCCTTTCCTCTGGACTTCCAACTAGCAAATCCCTCCCCCCAAGAAATACTTTGGAGATTTTGAAGGACAAATGCAATTCAGCAAATAAACAAGTCAGTATTCAACCACACAAAATCCTTTTACAGATTCACCATTAAAGTTCATTAAACTAACCTTTGATTTCTATTTTAACCTTCTTTGCCTTTGGTGGAACTGCCCGTCCTTCTTCATTCTCTTCCCGTTCCTTGCGCTTCTTTGGGACCAGCGGGAGCGTGGATTCCCCAGAAGGATCATAAACCTTCACTTCACTGGAATGTTTAAAGGAGTATAAGCAAACGGTAAATGAATGGAAACCCATTAATGCCAATTGCTGGGGGGCAAAGTGAAGTCAAAGTAGCGCTGCCACAGCACCCATAAAGGACCTTTAGTCTGTTTCAGCAGAGTTCTTCTATGATCTAATGGAGGTTGTGAAACAGCCTCAATGAATTTGTGGCTCTTTGTGAAAAGCCTAAAGGAGCAGATATTGGGTACATTACCCTAACAGTTTTTACAGTGTAAAACAGAGGCTCTTTTCAAAACAATGCTGAATACAGAAATGCTAATTAAGAAAAGTAAACTTCACGGCTACGTATCCTCAATCTAATCAGCACATTATGGCAAAAGTTGGGCAAGCTTTTCTTTAAATATGACGGTCTCCAGTTTCACAATGGCTAGAAAATCAACCAAGCTAGGTGGTACTGAGAACTGAAAATATTTCTTTTGACAAAACATTTCTATGAATGTGAAGTATCTGAGCAGAAAAATTAAGCACTCTTGGCAGGGTTATCCATGAGTAAAGTGAACATTCACACACTCGCCTCTTGTGCTGGTATTTGTCTGCACGGGCCACAGCTTTTCCAGTACCACTTATTCGTCTTATCTGGATAGGAGGGGAGTCAAAACCGAAAAAAATAAAATTAAAAATTGATACAACCCAATGCAGTCCCTTAAAAAGGTTAATAGTTAATAGATGATAGTGGAAAGAAAAAAACCCCCGTAATCATGGACACAAAGCTTAAATCAGCAAGGGAACCAAGTGCTCTCTATTTTAACAGGTAAATAAACAGACAACTAGTTAATAAATATATTCCGTATCTATTTGATTTCATGGGAATAAAAGCTCCATTGCAATTATAACGAGTTTCATATTAATCAATACAGGATATCAGTTCTATATCCCAAAGGAAAGGGAGCAGCCTTCCCAGCTCCATCTCTACTCAGATGTGTTTGGGCGATCAATTCCCATACCCCAAGCTATTGTGGCCATCAGTCTCCAAAAACATAGGGAGACTGTGGGCAAATGAATTGTAGCTTTCTTGTTCATCCTGTAGCCATCAGTTGTTTAACCACAGAAACCTGAGGTATTTCTGAAACACTTTCGAATAGTTATTTTACTCATTTTTATTTTCAAAGGTCCATTTGCCCCAAACACGAGAGTTTTATAAACATACTCCTTTCTCCTCCAGGTGCCGTAATCTTGTTTCTACTTTCAATCTGTTCTCAGCTCCCATCTCAGCACTTGTGCTCTCTCCAAGGGCATCATAACGAATAGTCAAAGCCGTTTTGGCAGCTAGCATACGTGAAATCTGTAAAAAAAAAAAAAAAAAAAGGTGAAACAATTCTGGTAATGTTGGATGCCCACAAACATCTCAACCCGAAGACCAGATTGCATATCACTGATGTAGGTGAGAGGACCCCAGAATATATCAATCAGCCAAGACTTGTGCAAGCTGAATGCTCATGGCAGAGAATATTTAATTATGCTTGCTGGGACAAATCCATTTGTTCTGGTTCTTCGTGCCAAACTGAATAGGAAGAGACAAGTTCAGATAGCCCTGCTTCTTTGTTTAAATAAGCATTCCTTGGGTATGATTTAACTGATGGATGGGGACAGGGATTTTGTTTTATTTTTTCACATAAACACTGGATTAATACAAGTGTTAGGCCATGGAACATTCAGAGCTGATGTAGAGCAAAAGCATTGTATAATATTTGAAAGTAACACTAGATTATCTGATGAACAAAAACCTCACTGAAAACCAAGCATCATTCCTTATTTATTTTTTTATTTCCTGCCAATTGAACTTGCCGTATCTCAATCTGCCTGTTTCAGAAACAAAAGCAGCAAGAACAACATCTTACCTTTCCTTTATTTTTAGCTGTTGTTTGCCCTACAAGGGAAGCATGATAAATCAGACCAAACTTTGGAGTGTCACGCTTAGTCTTCAGTGCTCTAAAAAGTGCTTTCTCAGCTCCCAGAATCTGAACTGTTGATGCCGGGTGCTTCGCTAGATTCAGCAGGGAACCTATTGCAGACAAGATATAATAGTAGATTATATAAATGAAGTAAACTCTGAAATAGGCCCTTTACAAAATGTTAAGTTCAAGATTTGGAAATGACAAGCCTCATACCTATTACCCTCCAAATTGACTAAATATTTCTAGGAAACAGGAACAAAAGGCCTCATTGGGATGGGCATCATCGTACAATTTCTGTGAACTGTAGGGAAAATCCTGAACCTAAGTTTGCCTGCCCCATTTACATGATTTGAAAATAACTTAAAGGCAGCATAAATCTGGCATTTGGGAGTGAATGAATGAGAAAAGCAGAGAATGGCTCAAGAAGTGTCTCAGAAGAGGTAGTGACTAAAGTTACTTTCACCTTCCAAGATGAAATCAAGCAAAATTCAAATAATATCATCATCGTCAACTTCTTGACCTGACAATGTAACTGTGCATTATGGTTTCTTGTTTAGTTTATCTCTAAGATGATTATAGTAAAGGATGCTGCACACAGCCAACACACAAACTCAGAATTGCAACATACCAGCATGGGCAATAAGCCTTGCTCCTACTAGTTCTCCCACCATAACAGTGAGGTTAGGCGCAATGGCCATCATTCTGTTTTTCAGATAGTCATACAGCGTTGCTCGATACTCAGAGATCTCAATAACCTGAAAGGCAGAATAACAGAAGGTTCAAGCTGTGGAATATTGCCAAAGAAAACTGGGAATGAAGTGAAACAGATATTAAGGAATCATGAGTATGATGATCTATTATTATGCAATCAGTCAGATGTTTAAACTGCATTTGGAATTTTTATCCATCAACTGAGACCTACCCAAGGACCTGGGATAGGAGAAGTTGTTGTTAAAGATATTGCTCCAGGATGCAAACTGTTCCCAAGTAAAGCTACTTTTTGCAATTGACTGAAGGTGATTTTTATTGTTACTACAAGGAATAATGATTTAAAGTATGAATACTTTAACAAAAAAAAATTCTAATCCAGCATAAAAAATAAAACAGCAGTATTTCTGGACAATAAGTAAATTATTGTGATATTTTTGGCCCATTAGCATTAAGTAGCATTGGCCTCCTGGCACTATAATGACCTAACTAAAAGATACTATTCTGCTATCTTAGTGTATATCCTAGAAAACCTTCTGCAGATTTCAGAACAAGCAGGTACATACATTCAGCCAAGCTGTTGTCCTGAATATGTTCCAATTATGATAACCAGTTACTTGTGATGGCATCAGAAGAGGTAGTGACTATGCAACCCTCATAGGTTGTACATCAGGAAAGCATTATTAGAGGAATCATCACTTGCCATCAAAAACTAATATAAATTGCAAATTTGGTTGTGTTCTAAAATATTACCCTAACACAATCAATTGCCAAACAGATTAAAAACCAACCACAAGATTTGGGGGCAATCATATCTTGATTTCATAAATTTGCTTGCATATAGGTAGTCCTTGACATATGAGCACAACTGAACCTAAATTTTGGTTGTAAGTTGTTGAAGTCATTAAGTGGGTCATCATGTTAAATGAATCATGTGGTCATTAAGAAAATCCAGCATATCCAATGGGTGTTTTTTGCCATTTTCTACTGAAAATAGCAAAAGGTATGCATATCTCAGTCATGTGACCACAGGATACAACAACTGGTGAGCTGGTTGCCAAGTGCCAGCACTCACAGCACTCTCTGGGCAATTTACCATGTCAGCATACAGTATTGCCTCCAACAATCTGGGTTCTCCTTTTACTGACCTAGAAAGGATGGAAGGCTGAGTCAACCTTGAGCCTGTCAGGATCGAATTCCAGAGTGTGGGCAGTTTGCTTGCTGCAAATCTAACCACTGGGACTCCTATCCTTAACTATCATTAACAAAGCTAGTAATCATCATTTCTAAATAAACTGTGGTTAAATAGATGTTTTCTGAATTTATTAGAACATGAGACATAAAACAATTAAAAGGACTTTGACTATTTGGGGACAAATGTTTCTTCATGCCTTGAGCTCATTAAACCAAGACATGATCAACCAAACTGGATTAATCCACTCAGATTATATTTATTTAGATTTAAAACAGATTTAGACCAAACAAAGTGGCACTTAGATGTGTTAAATGGCCTACAGACTGGTAACTTTTTTTAACCAGCCACTGCTGCTACTGTTCATTTGCCATTACACCATCACCTGATCACAAAGATGCTGTATATTGCTTATATCTTCTTCTGACACTTCAGTCCCCATGGAGATCTCTGCAGCTGTTTTCACTTCTTCTTCCACCTCCTCCGGAAGGATCTCAGACAGATCAGAAGAGGAAAAGTTTATTCTGACTCCTGGGGAGTAAAAATATAAAATAGCAATAAGAGCAAACAGAAATTAAGAGTTAATCTAGCTATAGGTTTGTGGTACTAAGATAAGCATGAAAAGGAAATGGAGCAGCAGATGGATGATTTTCAAGTGTTTATGTCTAACAAGGAATTTCTACTTAATAGTTTAGATAAGAATCTATACAGGTAAGAACAACTTTCTTGTTTTTTCATTTAGTCTTTTTTCATTTCATCCTGCATACAACTGAATTGGAAAATAGAGTAACAGTCTTTATATTTAGTATTTTTCATTGCTTAATTGCTGAAGAAGTTGGCAGAATACAGAAAAAAGTTTTGTTTATGTAAGAATTGTGTTTATGTAAATAAGAAGAGAAAGTTAGCAACAGTTATTGTAGCCTGGGCCTCACAGCTGACAGGAAAACTTGAATAATTTCAGAAATTCTGAATAGGTCAGACAGTTCACCATTTGCAGGAGATTAAGCATTACTTACCAATTTTTTGTACGCATTTACAGTATGCTAGATTATCTGTGATAATTTTGCTCAATTCAGGAAAATGCCACCCATACCATTCTCTACAACGCATAATGTAGTTATTCAATTCTTTGTCCAAGTCATCAAGAAGAGCTGGAAAAGGCAAAATACATGTTTTATTTAGTTCAGTTATACTTTGGAAATACACATTTTTGAAAATGGTATCAGAAAGATTCACGTAATGCTTCAATATTTACTTTTTCTTGAACACTCCTGTGAAACATGGTAATTTAAAGTTATCAAAGGATTTCTGATATATTTACAGGACACCTAGATATAAAAGGACACCTCTGCTAACATTGTAAGGTGGCCCTAACCTGAGAAGATGGGGAAAAGCTACATTCATATTTTTATCCCTCAATTCAATATCTATAATGGTATGTTGTAATTTCTATATTCTCTAAACGTAAAGGCTAATTGTTTTCCTTCTAAAATGATAACACACATGGCCAGATTTAAAGTTATCTCTTCAAGATGTATCATATGCTACAAGTTAACTTTTTCTGTATTATCTTAAAAGGCCACAATACTCTGGTTTCAAATACATGCCCACCATCCATGCTGTTCATTAGTTATTGTCTATGTAGCTTTAGAAGTTATTTTTAGCTTCTTCAGAATCTCCACCTAATTAAAATCAAAGTATGAATTAATATCTATATAGAGTTTAATCAGTTAATATGTAAAGAGCTTCCAAGAATGCTGAAATATTTTAGAAGTTATATAGTCTTGTGCTGGAGTGACTTACAATAAAAAAAGTTTTTCCAGCTATGCATGGTGTCTTATCTCATGTAAACAGCTGCGTTGAGCATAATGCCCCTTCCCACCTATCATTTTTGCAGGGAGAGCTGATGTGATGCTCAGCTTTTCTACAGACACCGACTGCCTCATGGCAACCTTGTATTATTCTAAAAGTAGGTACTGCTGTTGCAAGGCAGTTTTTTAAGAAGGCTCCACAAATGGATCCCCCTACAGACTTTCAACAACAGTATCAGCTTGCAGAATAGCACGAGTTGCCATGAGGCAGGCAGAGTTTGTAGGAAAGCTGAGCCTCCCATTGGCCGCGTGGATCTTTGCAAAAAAACAGAAAGGTAAGTTGGGTGGCGCAAGGCTCTGAAGCTTGCCGAGGATCAGGCTGAGTTCTGCAAACCCCTGGGTGGCTGAATGGGAACGGGGCTGAGGCCTACAAGTGGTAACAGTCCCTGTAGCTTATGTGTCAGTGCCAGTAGCTTCTGCTGCCTGGCTTTAGGCTCTCTTGAATGACTGAGTGGCTTGGCCCCCTCACGGGGTAGCTTCTGCTGCCCAGGTTTAGGCTCCCCTTAGCTGGCAAAGTGGCTAGGTGGGAAGCAGTTCTCAGCCAGAGGAACAGGGATCGGATCACAGGGTGCCTCAGAGAGTGGGTCTGGGCTTGTGCTAGGCATTCCCCACTCCTAAGGCGCACCATGCTCCACTTAATTACCTCACATTCGTTTAACAGCTTCATCAGGGTGGTGGTGGTGGTCATTAAGTAAGGCCATTTCACTTAACAGCCATCACCACTTGCAACCATAATGACAGGCTCCATTATAGTTGTAAGTCATCAGGTAGTCCTCGACTTATAACCATAATCAAGCCCAAAAGTTTGATTATTAAGCAAGAGTTTTGCCTCATTTTACGACCTTTCTTGCCTCAGTTGTTAAGGGAATCACTGCAGCTGTTAAGTTAGTAATATGGTTGTTAAGGGAATCTGGCTTCCCCATTGATTTTGCTTGTCAGAATGTTGCAAAAGGTGATCACATGACCCTAGGGCACTACAACAGTCATAAATACATGCCAGTTGCTAAGCGTCCAAATTTTGATCACATGACCATGGGAATGTTGTAATGGCCGTGTGAAAAATGGTCATAGGTCACTTTTTTCAGAGTTGTTATAACTTTGAACGGTCACTAAACAAATGGTTATAAATTGAGGACTACCTGTATTATCAGTTTCACCATCATAGCAAATTTTCCAATCTTATCTCATTGGCAGTTTAATTTCATTTTCCATGAATGCTGTACAAAATTTGTTCTCTGTATCTTAGTAGATTGCGATTTTTATTGTTCTCATTTCAAATTTACTTTCCATTTCAAATTTACTAGAATTACTTCCACTAAAAATATCTGTTTATGTTTATTTTTCTGAATCTTTTTATATATTTCCTTCTTTTGAACTTTTTTTGCATGATCACATCTACAAAAATGTTATTTTTTTGTAGCATTTCCAACATTTGTTATTATGGCATCATATACTATCTATAAAACATTTTGTACTAATTTCCCCTCAAATTATAGCTTGCAGTAAATTTGATTTTTTTCATAGTTCTATTGTTCTACTGTGATTACGCCTTTGAAGTTTTCCATCTACTTTCTCAAGCAATTTTATTTGTTCCCTCTGCATATATTTCAATGCCCATCTATATACTGTATGCTAATAGATGATCTTGGTTTTTTATAAGTGTTTCAAATTCTGCCATCATTCTCAAGATCCCTCCTTTCTTGAGATCAAGTAATTTGTAATTATATCAACCATGGTAAATTCCTACTTCCATAAAGATGTTCGGGCTGTTTTTCAGTCTTTAACCATTCATCCTGTCCTAAAATGTCACTAACCAAGTAGCATTGTGCTGTATCAGCCAAAATTGTTCATTTTATAGCTTGTTCAACTTTAGGGTAATGTCTTGCCATTATACATGGTATTTTCTGACAGATTTCTTAAAAGGCCGACAATACAACTTAAGGGATTTCTAAGATGCATTACAATATTAGGTATTACCAAATATTACCAAATCATACACTTAGCCAATTCTACAAAACTATTAAGCAAGCCCCACAAATCTGAACTGAGGGCCTCATCATCAACCTGGTTCCCCTCACATCTCAAGAGCTCTATCATCCTGATGTTGGTACTTGACCACTGAAACTTCTCCCACATCCTAAGTTGGATATAACAGGATTGGCAGGATTAACCAGAACAATTCACCAGTGTCAAGCTAGGGAGTTCCATACTGATTCCAAACTTGCAGACCCTGATACTGTAAGTCAAAAACATTCATATTATTTCACTTAAAATTGTACTTACATATTGCTTGGATAATCATTGTATCAACTTTGTCTGGGCTGAACTTCAATTTATATCGGGAGAGGCTAAAAATAAAACATACAAAAGAAATAATTTTGTATACAAACAGGGGACAACACTAATGAAAAATATATTAATATTTTTATTGAAAAATATTAATTATTAGCATTCCCTGTATTGGAAGCATATATTTGTTAAATGTATATCGCATAGCTATAGGCCAGTCTATATTTCATCCTGAGATGATAGTTCTAATCCCAGGACATATCAAAAGCCAGAAAAACTGTATAGATTATAGCTATCTCATAGGCATATTCAATGCACCTTTTTTTCTAATAAATTATAGGGACTTTCTCAGTGTAAATAAGAGGCTAGGTCTTTCTGAAATTTGATAACATGTAGCATTCATGATGGTTCTATAGATCTGCAAGGCTCTAAGTATTTACTAAGTATATACTAAGAGTTTATAAATTCTTAGTATAAGAGTCAAGAACCATACACTATTAGTGAAAGAGAATATTAGCCTGGAACATGGGGAGATATTTGAACCCAGGCACTCATATCCATCTTTAAAAACTGTTGATGGGATTGCTTTTACTTTATGCGCTTACTAGTTTGCAGAAAAACATAAGTTTAGATCATAATCAAGATTTTTTTGCTTCATCAAAAAGGAAGTCATTCACTCACTACACTGCAGAAACTGATTCTCAAAGAACTTTTGACGTTCATTATTCTCTATACCTGTAATTCAGTTTCCAAGTTACTGGGTTTGGAAGCATACTCATGTATAGAAGTGAAACTTATATTCTACTTCATATATGATAAGCCAATAGGTAAGATAGAAAGCTTTCCTTAATGTAACACCCTCCAAATATGCCAAACGCTTCCATCATTTCCAGTCTGTGTTTAATTACTTCGGATTTTGTTTTGTTTGACATTCAAGGAATCCATGGCAATTAAAAATACAAATTACAAAATATAAAAATAAAAGGACAACTGAAATCAAGACAAAGTTCTAAAATCAATACCACTGAAGTCAAAATTCAATTAACAAAATAAATTTTCCTAAGTGTCACGAATAATGGGATGTCAAACATGCCTCCTTGTGTCTAAATTCCATAATAGGGGACTATGCAGGAGAAAGTCTTCTTCTGCATAACAAATAGACAAGTTTCTGGCAATAAGGGGGCCAGAAGGGCCTTTCCTGCTGATCAAAGTTCAGAACAGAAAGACCCTCAGATGGACCTCAAGCTGTTAGTTCTTTAAAGACTGACACCAGCAGTTTAAACTGTTCCAAGTGGGCAACTGGGAACCAATGCAGAACTTTCAGTTCAAGAGTCATATGAATCCTGGACCTTGCACAGGTAGCAACCTACTTGCCAACTACAATTTTGAATAGTTTTCAAGGGCAGCTTAACATAAAGCATGCTTGTGAAGGACTGCTGTTAGTGCATCAGATGTAGAGCTGTACAAAGGCGCTCATCACCAGTTTACCATCTACAAATACTGTTGCAGCTGGGATCCTTGAAGCACTCCAAGGCCACTGATTGCTCTTTTTAGAGGAGAGCAAGCTCATCTGAAACAAGATCCACCTTGATCCAGGTGGTTCAAATCAGCTTTCTCCTTTCCAAGATCACAACCATCTGATTGGATTTAACCTTAGTTTGTTCTCCCTCATCCAGCCTGCCATATTTAAGTAAGTTAACTGCTTCCTTGGAATATGATGGTATCAAATACAATCAAGAAATCTAAAAGAACTACCACAATTGTAATATCCTATTTAGTTTTTAGTATAGGTTATTCACCAATGAAACCAAAGCAAGGCCAGCAGAATATCTCAAGCAAAATGCTGTCTGAAATGGGTCTAGAATAGGGGTGTCAAACTGCCAGCCCACAGGCCGGTTACATCATGCAGAGGCCACGCCCACCCCAGCTCCAGCAATGCAAAAAGTCACAATATTGAGTTTGACACCTGTGGTCTAGAATAATCAGTTTCACTAAAACGCATCTGGAGCTGTGAGGCTACCAACTTCTTAGTCACCTCAACTAGATTGCAGAGTGTTGTATAATTACAAAAATCTTCCAGGTTCAGGGAGGTGACATTTTTAATTGTAGTCATACAACTGTCTCCTTTTAGAAAATGGGAAGACATCCTTCGCTCCAGAACTCATGAATTGTCTGTCATATCCATGAGGCTATCTTAATTAGTCAGGCATATACAGCAAGCCAGAAGGTGGCAACTTTCATCTCTGCATATATTAGTTCACAATCCTTGGGGTATACTTGCTGAAAAGAATCCATATCAACGTGGATACTTTCATCTGGAATCCAAATGAAGATGAATCCAATTAATTACAATTATTGTCTGTTGGGGATGATTTAGAGATTTAATACACCACAGAGATAGCGTCTGAGTTTCGAAAAGCTGATACGAGTCATCAAGGATGGGAAAACAATACCTGTGTGCCAGTCCTAAACACATAGCTGCCATCTCCCGGGATGGAAGGCCACTGATAAGTCCTTCTATTTGAGTGCGAATGCCCCTCATCAGCTCAGTAACCATTGGACTATGGATGCAACTTAAATTTAGTTTCTCCTGCAGAAATTCAAATTGTATCATTTTAATCAAAATGCACACAATATGGTCAAAGCTGCAAAAATATTTACTGTTCAGTATGTAACAAATATTAATTTGCCTAAGACTAATGCACTACACTCCATACTTTTCCCCCAACAGTAGACCATTTTTGCCCTCCAAATTAACTAGCTTTTAAGGCCAATGGCAAAGGACTTACAAATGGCAATCCAGGTTGGTCTCCACTGTTTATGTGTTTGCAGCTGCATATATACACGCATATTCATACATATGACATAAGAATCAATAGGCTACAAACTTCTAGAAAAAATGGCACCATCAGTGCAAACAAGCACAAGTCAGACAGACTGATATAAATATAAAATTTCATTTCCCCTTTTGTACAATGTTTATTAAATTAGAACTCTGCAGGTAAAGAATGTCAATTTTTTATTTTTTTATCTCTACATAGTACTTAGTAACATGTAAACATTTTATAAAGCATAACAAATAACAGGGTGGCAGAGAATCATACTTAAAAATGATAAGATTTTAAGAGCCTGTCTTTCCCATGAGATCCTGCAGAAGAGGCACGTTGCACCTTTCATCAATCAAAGTATGTCATCTGGTGGGACCCAGAAAGCTAGCATTGTCGTAGTGATTAGATTTTATCCCAAACCTGCCTTGAAGATGTGGCTGTGCTCTGGATTTGGGGCATCAGTCAGAACCCATGAGTTGGCTATTGATTTCCAGATGCTGGTAGTTTTTTTTTGCTTTTTGCTATTGGTTTTTTTTAGCTGTTATTAGCTGCCTAAAATAACTATGAATAATTGCCAGAAAAACAGCTCCCACACTACTGGGATTTCAAAGGCTTCTTCCTGTTCTCTGTGCAGGCCTTTGGAGAGGACAATCAATGTCTTTCTTCCTTTCTGTTGCCCTCTCAGTTTAATTTCCTTGCCATCAATATCCCTTTTTGTCTTACGCTGTTTTTGTGTTTTTTGTATTGTTTTTAAAACGTTGTAAGAACCATAAACCACCCAGAGATGCTAGGAGTTGAGAGGCATATAAATTTAATAAATTAATTTAATTATGGTGTGATGGGCACCCATATGCACTGAATAATGAAATTATTACAGGCCCTTAGTACATGCTGTTATCAGAACATCACTTAGCGTTTTTAATGTAGATATTAGGACTTACCTTGATTACACCTCCCAGTTTGGCATCTGCTACAGCTAGCTGTTCATGGGCATCTTTGGCTACTATTTTCTTTAAGATTTTCTTTAATTTTTTGCTGATTTTGCCTTCTACCAGTGCTGTGGATGCTTGAGGAGAAAACAAAAAGCTGCAAAAAATCTAGAATTTTCTAAAAGACCCAGCCAGAAAAATGAGCATGGAGTAAAATATATAGTAAGTTCTATCTACAAAATACTTCTGATAGAGAATAATGCACTGATGTTACTAGTTTAGGTAATGAAACATTTGCAACAGCCAAACTCAGAGAGTACCACAGATCACTCACAAAACAGTTCGTTTTCTCTGTTGTCTCAGTGGTAGTGACGAAATGTTGTATGCAATCACAGTGATTCAGTTCCACTAACAATACATCACTGACAACAGAAATTGGTTTGAAGACTGCATATTCAGTTCTCAAACTGCAATCTTTTACTAAATCTAGTTAATACCGAACAAATCATGCTGTATTGAATATATCTTATAGCAATAAATTTTAAAAAACGATAAAGTCACACGGAAATAAAAGGCTGTGAGCACAGAAAGGATAGCAAACATATAGAGCGTGCACTCTCTCTCTCTCAGCTGCTACCAAGCATCTTTACCCCAAACAAGATAAATACACGAACATGGGACCTCAATCAAGGTCAATGCCATTAAGCACAAAAGAAGAAAAGGCTTGTTTTTTCAACCAAGTCCTTTGTTTTTAAGTGGAATTTACCTCCTCTTACCGGATAATGAAAAGTAAAATGTTATTTAAATGGAGATAATCCTATAAAAGTGAAGTTGCTCCTAGCATCCAACTCTGCTTGGAGGTTGGAAATGGGTAGCCATTTTATGTCCCCCAATCTGGGTTCAGATACCATGAGACACTATAGTTTAATTGGATTAACATAACAAAAAGTCTATGGGATTAGACTGTGGTGATACATCGTCTGAACTACAATCTTGGCCAAGATTCAGTTTTTGATGAAACCAAAGCATGACATTACAAATATGCTGTAGTAAAACCAACTTGTTTATTCTCCCAGGGAGCAACCTTATCTAACTTTATCCCTTCAAATGTGCACTGGGTTTGCTGGAGATAATGGAAATTATACTCCGAAACATCTGCAGGAAAACAAGTTGGAGAAGCCTCACCTTTAAAAGGTGAGAATGATTTAATTATATGAAAATGGATTTTCTACCCTTGCATACGTTATATTTACTGATGTGTGTACTAGCAAATGTGAAAATAGTTGAAGTGCATATGTACCTTTTAGAAATTTATTTACGAAATTAGACATTTCCAAGGATGTAAGTAAAGCTATAAAAGCTTGCAACAGAGTCATTATATAAACTTTGCAAGGGTAGGGTGGCAAAATTACTGAATATGGCATAGGTTAGATGCTATTTCCAAGTCCAACTTAAAGCAGTAAATTTAGTTTACAAAAACTTAAAAACTTTATCTCCTCACACCTAATCATTGATCACACTCATTGGAGCTGATAAGAACTGGAATTCAACATCCCAGATAGCCAGCACTTCTTCTCCTACCTTAAGCAGCTTCCTGTTAAGCTAACTGAAGGACCATTTCCTTCAAGTAAATCACTGTTTCTTCTTTGATAACTTTTGCATCCCTGAAAATTACACTCAATGTCTGGAATCTATTTTAAGATAACACTATCCTTAAAAGTGACCAATAACCTTAATTGTAAAAGCATTACCTGCAAGAGCTTCTGTTGTGTCTTGAAACTTCTCAAAGTGTTTCAGTTTTATGCTAAATAAAAAAAATCACAATGTTTTTGCAACAATCATTAGGACCTGAAGAATTGCTACCAATTATAAACATTTTTCAGGAAACTCAAAAAGTGATATGAATGTAATCTCTGGTTTTTAAAAAAACAAACAAAACACCAGTCCATCAAGTCAATGTTTCCTATACAACGAGAAAAGTATACTTTAAAAGATTTTGGCTCAGGTGTTAATTAACTTTTAGACAAGTCATCCACCCATCTAATAATGACATGAAGTCTTCATTTACCAACTGCCTTGGAGAACAACCATTAGCAGTTTGGACAGTGAGGAAAAAATAACAGTGACCAATGGGCACATTTTCAAACTTTGATTCATCTCTTCCTCAGTCACATTTGCTATTACAGTCAGTTAGTATGCGTTGCCCAGTGTAAAATGTAAGCAGCTGAAGTCACATGATTTTTCACTTAGGGACCACTTTGCTTAACAATGGAATTTTTGGTCCCAATTGTGGTTGCTATAATGAGGATTACCTGTATAGCCTACTTTATAGGATAATATGTAACAATTACAAATATAATGGACACAAAATATAAAAACATTCTGCATACATATATTGTGTACAAACATGAATTATATAAAATTATCTATAGGTTAGGCTTAACTAGTTCATTAATCAAGTCTATTACTTCCTACTTATTCCTAACTAATCTGTATCATACAAATCCTGCTTCACTTCAGCAAGCCTTTTTGTGCAGTTCTTGTGATATCTAAGCCTAGTGGTCATTCAGATTTTTGCAACTCAGATCTGATAGTCCTAATTACCATAGTGCTGCAGAATTAAACATAGCATAAACCTAACTCTTAGAATGAAGTAGCTTTGCCACTCATTCCAAAAACTCTAAGCGGCTAACAATGTCAACCTAGTTGTCAGATTTTTTTTTTACTCAGTTGCAATTTAAGAGTTTACAGATGCAATAAAACAAAAATAGAGAAATACAAAAAGAAAAAACACAAAACATACAATGCCAAACTGCAAGGCATCATAATGCAAATTCCCATCAGAAAAGTTCAGTGTTCACCATCTTCTGGAAGATGACCAAGATATAATAACGACAATAAGTTTATTACTTAGTTGCTTTATAGATGGTTTTTCTATCAATGAGAAAATGACTTCGTGTTTTATATCCTGTATTCAAGAATATAAAATAGTTCCAGAAACCCCATACAAAAAGATTAAGGAAGACAAAAAAACTAGTGGCCATGCTCTTGCAATATTAGTTACTACTACTTTACTTACATTTTATTAGCTTTTTCAGGTGTTTCAAACTCTTTCCACAAGTTATCAATTTCTTGAAGCTTTTTCTCATTTAGAACCTGTGGTAAAGATAAAGACTAATGAAACATATGCAATATTTGGCAAGAAGATCTGTCTTGTCACTATGAAAAATTAAAAATGTGAAACTATACCCAAACTTTGTGTAAAAAAATGAATGCTAGGTCTAACTTATGAACTCTATATCCATGTCACTTAACCTTTCCAATTTCAATTAGAATAAAGTCCAGTGGGAAGTTATAAACCGTTTTACTAATGTTTATTTAGCTGGTTTATAGATAGTTATTCTATGAGTAACAAGATAATATATTTTATATTCTGCTATTCAAAGTCACAATTTGGGAGCCAACTTTATGAACCAAGCTTAAAATTATAGTTTACCAGTAGAGAGATGGGACATAAACTAAATGAATACAATAACAGAGTGCAGTACTCCTGCCTCAGACAAGGGCCTTTTTTTGGAGGGGGGGAAAGGAAGTTCCTCCAAGCAGTCCATTACAGAGAAATTAAGTATCACCAAGAATGTCTATGGAAATTAAAAAATTATTCGGATTCAGTTTCAATACAAAATGAGCCCGATAAATAATATTGCAAGAGAAAGATTAGTTTATAAGCATTATTTCCCCGAATGAGGAGAGTTTCAAGAATGGGAAGAGAGATGTTTCCCAATGGAATTGAAGTGGTGCCAGCAGCCAGATTATTCTTCACTAGAACACTGAGAAGACTCAACCAGCCTAGAAATGTTAATTTGTCAGTAGTGGGGGACAGTAATCATCTGATGCTACAGATGCCTTCCAGGCATTCACATTTTCAGTGTCCAGATCCTTCTGAGTTCAGTCTAAAATACATCCAAAATAGATCCAAATTACTTCGAAGACCCATTTTCCTTGCAACTTTTCAAATTCCTTGCAACTTTTCCCAGCATGTATAAGAATCCATACAATTCACCAGAATTAATTGGCAATAGAACAGCAGGAACTGTAAGGCTAAAGAAAAAAGCCAAGAAGTACACAAAGCACCAAGTTGCATGGGAAAATTTCTGCTGCATATAATGCAGGCTTTTTTTTTTTTTTTTGCAAAAATAGTTCGTTAATCAATTCTTTTCTCTTTTTTTGGAAGCAAGGAGCCAGCATACAAAACGTCAACATCCCTTTCCGGATTAAGAGCAACTGCCTTAAAATACATAATTCTCTGTCCAGATAACCAATTGGATAACGATACAACCAGGTTTAAGTTATGACAGCCTTTCATCACTAGGGGACGCATCTCACACCAAACCCAGAAATGCATTAACTAGGAATGTTCCAAAACTTGCTCCCCCCCCCCCGTCTTTTAGCAATTTGTCCTCCCCCCCCCCGGGCAAAGGAGAAAGATAATCCGTTGCTCCACGACCAATCAATTTCGGAGGCATTTCAAAATGGATTCAGAAAGCTTGAGACGGCTGCTTATCTAAAAGTGGTCAGCATTTCTTTCAAGTTGCTAACACAGTAGGAAAAGGGAAAATCTAACACTATAACTCCCGCCATTCAGCGCAGCAGAGGCGAAATGGCCTTCTGCTTTCTATTCCCGACATCAGCCACGAGCCCAGGAACACGTGCTGCCATTCTCACCTTAAAAATGGCGTATCCGGCCGCTGTCTCAAATAAAACCAGCATCGCTGCGGCGGGATAAGAGCAGAGAGCGCAGCTGCTCCCAGGGAAAGAACGAGCGCGTGGCAAAAGAACGCGGGCGAGACAGACCACGCGCTGCAAGCAAGCGCACCGCACGACCGGAAGGCTCTGCTCACTTCACCCGGAAGTGCTTTTGATGGCCTGCCGGAAAGTCGGAACGGAGGAGGAGAGGGCGGGGAAAGAGAGCTAACCTTTCACTTTTTGAAGCAGCGGGGCTCGCTACCTGATTTCACTCCATAAGTGTCCGTGTGGCCTGAGGGGAGATCCTTGTAACTCATAGGCTTCTTTAGGTTTCAGTAAAAGTTGTTGAGGAGGGTTTTTTTTGTCTGCGTTTCTGTATATTTTAAACCTGGACCCGAACTAAATATTGTAAACTATATATAAATTGACCAAGATGTCTACTTCAGTATTTGCTGCTTAGCAAAACGTATATTTTTTCCAACAGGAACTAAGCTTTGCTATAACAGCTATAATTCATTGCAACAATAAATATATCGATCATCTTTATGATAAAACAAAATCTTTATATGGCTTTGTCACCAAAAAACCTCTCAAGAGAAATATGCTTGGAGGCAAACCTTAGAATCAGATCTAAATGTAACATAAGACATAATAAGTCTGCACCCTCGTTAATTAGTTTGGAGCAGGGTCTCTTTCTACTTAAAATTATTGTGAAATTTAGAATATTAAAAAAACGTCATAACAGCTGTTAGACCTGGAAGTAATGAAGAACTTAATGATTTTACATCATAAGCTTTTTGCATCATTCTTGCAAAGATGTTAGATAATCTTTAGCCAAAAAAACTGACCGAGACCACTTTGGTATAAAGAGAGAGATGAAAAATCAGACATATTGACACTGATAATATAAAAAATAAGAACAATTTTAAAATGTATTTTTGTTGTTTTTTAAATTAACAAAAAAAGGAAAACACAAAAATACATTATCAAAAATATACATAAATCCTTAAAAATAAGTGAAAAAATACAACAGAAAAAATAATAGAGTATAACATTTTACTTTCAAAGTTACAACTCTTATTTATATATTATTTTGTTTTATACTTCCCTTTATTACTTTATAAATAACTCAAGGTGGCTAACATATGTAATATTCCTTCCTTGTCCTGTTTTTCTCATAACCCTGTGAGGTGAGTTGGCTGAGAAAGTGATTGGCCCAAAGTCACCCAGCATGCTCTTGTTTTCTGGCCTGATGCCTTAATCATTAGACCAAACTGGCTGTTCTGGACTCAATTGTGGTTGCAAATTGAGGACTACTTGTAGACCCATTAGATCTGTAGATGGTATTTTTTTAATCAGTTGATCTCTGCATTTTTCCCCCTTTGGTGCAGAACTGCAAATTGCGAGAGCACACAGGGTGATTTGCCCCACATCTCTTTTCTGCAGTTCCTGATGTTTAATTCCCCAGATTATTAGCCTGATGAGTTAAAATTAGGATTTTATAAAGTCCAACTACATCATGTTCAAATAGCAAGCTTTCATGTTTCAGGTGCTGTATAAGTTAGTGGGAGGGGAGAGGAATGGGAGGAGGAGAAAGTAGGGCATGCCATTAAAGTTCGAAATCTGCAGTTCTTGACATCTAGAATCTGGTTCAGTAGGTCAGCCAACCATGTTTTTTCATAACTTGAGCGGCCACATATCCTTCATTGTAATCTTCTGCTTGGAAGTCCAGTGTCAAATACCAAGAGAAAAGGGGACTCCTTGTTGCTTAGCAGCACCTATCAAGTACCAAACTAGAAGGCGTGCAAGCTGTGGTAACTTTAGCTGCATGAGACAGGCTGTGTTGCTATAATTTTTCCGAATTTGCATATTAATATATGCAATTCGTGTCTTTTTTTGCAACTCATGTTTTGTCAATGAACACTCTTATCTTCTGCCGTCCAACCATGTGGATTGCATCACCCCTCTTTTGTGACTTGGTTATGGGTTGAAATGTAGGCAGATGGTTCCTCATCGAAGCCTGCATAACCGCCACCTCTCTCTACCTGGGCACAAAATGGAGGGAGGAATAAATTAGTGGCTGGTCATTTCCAGCGAAGTTGGAAAATGCGCCGCTTTCCACGTCTTCCAACCTCGCTACTACCGTATTAGGAAGGACAGCATGCAACCTCGGAGGAAACAGATGAGCGATGCAAAGGTGGAAAGGCTGCAAGACGTAACCACCCTCCTCTGCTCCTAGTGGGCCGTGCGCAAAGCCGGAGCAGAAGCTAAGTTGCGACTGTCGTGAAAGCTGCAAAGATCGGGCTGCGAGCGGCTCTAGAACTCGCGCAAAACTGTTCCCGGAGTCTCTCGGCGGGGGCGGAGCAGAGTTGCACTGCGCTTCTTCGGTGGGCTGTGCCTGGAGAGCGGGAAGTGAGCTCAGGCGCAGAGGAAATCCCGCCTGCCCGCGCCCGGCCTGTGTGTTGTGCTCTCCGTGTTGGCGACACCGAGGGCGAGATCGGCGAGGCGCTTCTCCGGGGGTGGCGGAGGGGCCGGCTGCGTCTGCGAGGGAGACATGTCGGATCAGGTGGGAGGCTTGCGCTGGGCAGGAAGAAGCTCGCAGTCGGCCGCCCCCAACCGCCCGGCTGAAAGGCGCCCGGGCTGTCCGCAGGCGGACAGATGGGGCCACAACAAGCCGGGTCCCCTCGACCGGAGGGGCTTACAGGCACGGGCCCCTGGCCCCCGGCCAACTTGGGCCGGCTTAGAGCCCGGCCTCCTGCCTCTCCGCGTCCGTTTCGTGCCCTGGGTTTAGCCCTCCTAAAGCTGCTTCTGGGCCACGAAATAGAATCACCCCGATCTCCCGAAATGCCCCCGTGGTGGAGCGGGGGGGGGACACAGATCGGAGTTGGCACCTATGGAGGAAGCCCATCGGGAGAAATAACGAAAGGCCAAAGTTTCCGTTCGGGCTCCTTTTTGTAGGTCTGCTCTCTCCCCCTCCACGATCCCGCTTCTCGTTCGATGCGGCTTTCATTCCAGCCTGACTTTCAGAAAACGGTGCGAAATTTCTTGTTTAGAAACGACCACGATTATTGTAAATGAATCATTGTTTTGAGATGCTGCTTGCACCGGGAACATAGACTCGTTCACACGACCTGACATTTCCTGTTTGGTTTGCCTTGAAGCATGTTTTGGCAGGATAGCCTTTTTTAAAAAAAAAAATACATAAGCTTTGACATTATTTGAACAAAAATCACACAAGAATAAAGATAGCCTTTTTGTTGCATTTTTATGGCCTACAGAAGAGAAATCCATGCAGTGGCCAGTTGGAATAAAAATAGAAGTGCTCTTTTTAGCCATTTATTCAAACTGAATTTGTTCAGCAAATTAAATGTAATAGCCCAGTTTTATCATCATATTGTCTTAATCATGACATTAACTTAACCTTAGCGTTGGGAGCCTTTGCTTCATGGGATCCTCTTCAGCCAGTGTGAGCAAGAATTTATAAAAGGTTGCTTTCATTTTCACTTCCATGTAATTAATCCAGATCGTGGATTATTTTAAGAATAATATATTGACAAGGTCAATTTGGTAATCTGTGTTTTAAAATTGACTTGTTTCAGGAAATAGTAACTGGGAAGTGTTAAATATAGTAGTGCAAACTTCATCTCCTTGCAACCATCCTGGAAAAATAGGGATTCAGCATGGGCACAGGACTCAATTCATATAATGCTATCATGAAGTGTATGTTATGTTTGAGTAGTTGACTGTTTTATGAATTTGCATTAGGGGGTCCCTATCTTTTAAAGTGGGGAAGAAATTGGGCTGTTAATTTTTTCTTAAAAAGCATTTTCTTCTAAATATTTCAGCCAGTGATATTATTTCCCTAGTGCCATGTCAGTTTGGCTTCAGTAATCTTGCGCTTCAGATTTTCTTCAGTATCTAATTGTAAATGACCAAAAGGAAATAGCTTATCTGGTTATATGTATGTGATGCTGCTTGTTTTTATTATTTTTTCTGGTTCACATAACTTTGTGTGTTAATTTAGATTCAAACTCAGAGAGAAAAGCCCCAGATATTGTCCTCACATGTTTTCTACTTGGAGAACTAGATAGAGCTCTACTGCAAAATGTGGGAGGGAAAGGGCTTCAGAGCACTGTAAATACTGGAGAACCTCTGAAGTCAGTTAAGACTTAGAACCGTGATTTCACTGAAGTATTTTGTGGAATTTCTTTTGCAGTTAGAAGTTGCAAGTTTCAGAATATATACTAAATAGTAATGAAACTGAAGCAGTAAGAAGACCATTAAAAGCAATGTAAATCAATAGTAGCTTGTTCTGGTACTTTCTCAACTATATACCGGTAGAATTGAAACGTAGAGGTCTAACACTCTTCTTCAGAAAAGCATAAGGGGATTTACGTTTAATTAGATTGTTTTCCCAGTGAATAAGTAGACTATAGTTACTATATTTTTAGGTAGTTGAGCATTCTGTCTGCATATAGATTGTGAGTAACAGAAGCTTCTTATTCATTGCAAAATAAGCTGTAATTTAACTATGTTCTACTTAATGAGGAAAGGCTAAGCTTGTTTATTGCTCGCTATATTTTATCTTGTGATTTGAAAAGGAGCAGGTACAAGTAGTCCTTCATTTACAACCACAATTGAGTCCAAAATTTTGGTTGCTAAGCAAGGCAGTTAAACAAGTTGTGCCTCGTTTTATTACCTTTCTTACCATACTTGTTAAGCAAATCACTCCAGTTGTTAAGTGAATCATGCGGTCATTAAGCAAATCTGACTTCCCCCATTGACTTTGCTTGTGGAAGCTGGCTGGGAAGGTTACAAATGGTGATCACATGACCTTGGGTCAATGCAACTGTCATAGATACATGCCAGTTGCCAAACACCTGAATTCTGATCACGACCATGTGGATGCTGCAATTGTTGTAGGTATTGACAACTGGTCATAGGTTACTTTGACCTCAACTTAAAACAGTTTATTTAGTGACTGTTCGAAGTTACAGTGGCACTGAAAACAGAGTCTTATGATCTTTTTTCACACTACCGTTGCAGCATCCCCATGGTCACGTGATCAAAATTCAGATGCTTGGCAACTGGTTCATATTTATGACTGTCCCGAGGCCATGTGATTATCTTTGTGACCTTCTGACAAGCAAAGTCAGTGGGGAAGCCAGATTCACTTAACAACCGCGTTACTAACTTAACCACTGCAGTGATTCACTTAACAACTGTGGCAAGAATTTTGTCCCATTTTGTAAAATGGGACACTTCATTTAACAACTGTCTCACTTAGCAACAGAAATTTTGGGCTCAATTGTAGTTGTATATCAAGGACTACTTGTAATCATTTCTTAGATTTTGCAGATGGACCAAGCAGCCAGACAGTTATAATTTTGCCTATCGAGAGTATTTGATCTTCAGTGATTTTTCCTCTCAGTTTCCTAACTATTTTGTCACTTAGGAATTTATCACATAGGAATTAAAATTTGAATTTAGAGCCTTTTTTGAAGCTCCGAATGTATGCTTTATCAAAAAATATAATCAACCATAAAATGAAGGAAATTAGAACTCTAAAAATTGGGAATCGTTTAGTACTTTGTGGTATCCTAGTTGTAGCTTTAACAGATGCTTTATGTTTTTATTAATGAAGCTAGTCATGTTAAGTTTATGTTCTTCCTTTCCCTCTAACCTTGTCTGAGGAGGACAAAAGAACTAGAGGAAATTCCAAAAAAACTTATTATGAGCTAATTCTCTGTTAATATGTAAAAAAGAGTATAAATAGAATATTCTCATATTTTCCATTTTTGTCTCTATGTGTTTTGTTTTTTATTGCAGGAAGCCAAACCTTCAGCAGAGGATTTGGGTGATAAAAAAGAGGGAGAATACATTAAACTTAAGGTTATTGGGCAGGTGAGTTCTAAAATATTCTGTTTAACATTTATCCTTCCTAATTTTACAGGTATAAGCATATAGTTAGAGTTATACAGCATATCAGTTCTTTTTCTTTTTAATATTTTTCTGCAAGTGCAGGGTCTGCCTTTTTTTTGGTCTGCTAAAATATGTTTTAATGTAGTGCTATATATATGTAACAGTAAATGGTGTTTGTATTTTGTAAACACTAATATTCTTGCATAAGAGGACTCTAGAAAAATTTCTTAACAGTCCTATCATAATCAGGAGTCTGATTTTGTATTAGATTTGAGCTTTGCTGATATTATACAAGTTATAAATTCTAGAAGTAAAGATAGATGTAGCCATTCTTCTATATATGCATCTGAAATAGACATTGAAACATAAACTAATTGATGAATGTGTTGTGAGTTTTTTCTTTTAAAGTCACAAAAATTGTTATTGTTCCTTATAACAGAATATTCAAAACATTTTGAGCTTTGTTGCAAACTCAGAACAAAATGTTATTGTGTCCCTCATAATTTGTTTTATTTTTAACACTGTTTTTACAGTGGAAGGTTATACTTGCAAGTTCATATTTCAATATGGATTCAGTGGTAATAAAGAATGTGACAGTAAAATTCTATTACATTTATCAAATCTATACTAAGTTACTTACCTTTACCTACAGAAAAGTTGAGTTTTTAAAAAATATTTTTATTAATAAGTAAGAATCAACAATTAAACCTGCTTTCTGCAACCCCTATTGCAAAAAAAAACCAGCTACTGTACAGAATCTGAGTTCACCAGCAGCACAGTGGATTCGTTCAACACACAGAAAAGAATGTACAAAACATAGGAAACCTATGTGTCAGGCAGACTGCAATCTGTCTTTTATGTCCAAAATGGTTGTTCTTGATCACTGAACACATGTTTAAAATGATTCTTCCTTAGTCCTAACCCTATTGCAAGCTAGTGGCAGTAGGGATGTAACCTCTTTTATTGGAAAATGCCTTCCCTAAATCCCATGTGTGGAAGAGTTTAAGAAAAAAGCAAATTGTGAAATGTAAGAAAGCTTGAAACTCAAGAAGTGTGGCATGACACATTCTGTTACATCTCAAGCATAGGATCATACTTGAGGAAAAAAGTATCTGATACAAGCTCAAAACATTTTACATATCTATAATAAGTGTTATTTTAATACTAAGCAGAATTATTATATTTTCTGTTCAATTTGTAGGACAGCAGTGAAATTCACTTCAAAGTGAAAATGACAACGCATCTAAAGAAACTTAAAGAATCATACTGTCAGAGACAGGTTTGTGACTTGAACTTTTCCTTGTTCACATGATGTCAAATATAAGAAGTTCAATTTTTATGTTCCTCTGCACCTGACTGAATTTATTACTGCATAATCCAAAAATTAAAAGAAATGGAAAGTAGTGAATATCTGGGTTTTTGTTCAATAAGTTTAAATTGACTCTATTTCTCTTTGTTTAGGGAGTTCCAATGAATTCACTCAGGTTCCTTTTTGAGGGTCAGAGAATTACTGATAATCATACTCCAAAAGAGGTAAGTGTTCTTGGAGATCAATTGCTAATACTGTTTGTAGTTATTTCAGTATTATAGATTTTTGGCAATCCAATCTTGATTATTTAAGAGTAGAAATGAATTTATTTAACAAAGTGAATTTCCATTTTAAATTATATTGCTGAAATGAACAAAGCTTGAGGAAATCTGGGGTGAACATTTGCTTTGAAGAATTGTCAACACTTTTCAGTTATGCAATACAAAACAAATTTCTGGATATTTATTTATTATTTGTAAATATCTATCTTTTGTATCAGACTATTAATTGATACATTTTAAGCTTCTAGAAAAACTAAATTAGATCCTTGGTGTCTCCTATCTCATATAAATGTACTCAAGAGCTTGTACTACACAGCAATAGTTTGGATTATTTTATTAGGTAAATAATATAATTCCATTTTGGGGGATTTGAGTATATACGTACAAACGTATTGCTTGCTAGTTGACAGTGAGTAGTCAACTTCAGTGATCTAACATACTAAAAAGACTCAAACCTGGCTAGTACATGAAAGGGGAATCTTCAGAAAATGTACAGCTATAGGCAAGACAGGACAATTAAAAAAAATCTTACTAGAATAGCAATGGCAAATCATTTTGTTACTATGAAAACCATGAAGTTCCCAGGAAATTGTAGCTCTTAGTGTTTGTTCAAACATATGATGATGCTGAACAAGTGGTACTTCACAACTGTTCCTCTAGCGCAGGGCTTTTCAACCTTTTCACCGATTGTACCACTTTTTGTTGTTGTTGTTAGTTGCGAAGTCGTGTCCGACCCATCGCGACCCCATGGACAACATTCCTCCAGGCCTTCCTCTCCTCTACCATCTTCTGGAGTCCATTTAAGCTCACGCCTACTGCTTCAGTGACTCCATCCAGCCACCTCATTCTCTGTCGTCCCCTTCTTCTACTGCCCTCAATCTTTCCCAGCATTAGGCTCTTCTCCAGTGAGTCCTTCCTTCTCATAGGTGGCAAAGTACTGAGTTCCAACGTCAGTATCTGGCCTTCTTAAGGAGCATCAGTGATCTCTCTAGGACTGGACGGTTTGATCGCCTTGCAGTCCAAGGGACCGCAGGAGTCTCCTCCAGCCACAATAGTTCAAAGGCCTCAGTCTTTGCGTGCAGCCTTCTTATGGTCAAACTTTCACAAGCCACTACATTGCAACTGGGAAAAACCACGGCCTTGATATACGTACTTTTGTTGGCAGGGTGACGTCTCGCTTTTAGTATGCTGTCTAAAATGCATAGCTTTCCTCACCAGGAGCAAGCGTCTTTAATTTCTGGCTGCAGTCCCATCTGTGGGATTTAGAGACCAGGAAGATAAATCCTGTCCATAGTACCACTTTAGGATATGGCAATATTCGAGTACACTAGCAAGGGTTCAAAAACTTGATGACAAAAAAAAAACCTGTTCAAAGTTGCAATTGCACTGAAATGACTTATGACCATTTTTCACACTTATGACCATTGCAGCAACAGGGTCATGTGATTTATATTTGGATGCTTGGCAACTGATTCATATTTATGATGGTCAGTGTCCCAGGGTCATGTGATCCCCTTCTGCAACCTTTTGACAAACAAAGTCAACGGCAGAGCTGCTGGTGGCCAACTGCTAAGGTGGGACTTCCTTCCCTCCCTTCCCTGCCTCCCTTTTTCTCATTCCCATCTCCTTCTGAAGGAAGAATTTGAACCCCCCCCCCCTATATTTTCCCTCTTCCATATATTGACCAAACAAGGAAAGGCCTCCAGAGACAGAAAAGACAAGTGCTGAGTGAACTAGCTTCAAAAGGCACTTCCCCTTTAAGAACTAGCTACTGGCTAGAAAGGAAAGTAAGGAGCCCAGCTGGCACTTAAGGAAGGAAAAAAAATGTAAGTACTGGCTGCCGGCTAAGGCAGCCTCCCCAAATGGCTCCATTCATAAGTAAAATCCATTCAGGAGAAAAATACTTCAAAATCCCTTGAAGCAAAACTTACAGCTAACAACAGCAGAGCAATGGAAGCTAAAACGAGCCATCAGCCAAATAGAAATTGCCAAACACTCCTTAAGAACACAAAGCCCACATTGCACAAATCCCAGAACTTCAGTCACAAAAGCACATAAGAATCCTTCCACTCTCCATCTCCCTCCATGCCTCACCTCCAGCCATTGCTGCTTTTCATTCCTCATGGAGGGCGACCCCTCCCCCACTGCATTTCTTGCCTGTTTGCTGCTGCCAGCACAGGTGGCTGCCACAGCAGTTGTAGATTGGCTCATGGCCGGCCTGCTTGATCTCCTCTCCCCCCACCCTCCTCCTCCTTCTTCCCCTTCGGTGCAGCTAGAGCTGATTCTGCCTCCTCCCAAGGGTGCTGCTTTTTCTCTCTCTCCCTCTCCCTCCCAAACTGCCTCCTTTTATAGTCTCCGCCCCCCCCTCCTTTCTCATGGGGGAGGGTGAGCCAGAAGTGAGCCTGGGGCCTTTGCAGCTCCAGAGGACTCTCTCACTGTAAGTCTTTGCCTGTGCTGGCTCTTTCCCTTCCCCACTATACTTGGCTAGGCAGGGCTGCGTACCACCTGCCAGTCATTAATGTACCACAAGAGGTACCACAGGTTGAAAAGCCCTGCTGTAGCGGCCTCTGGCTGTCACAGGGCCCCACACTCATGTGACTGGGATCTGGGCATTTGGATTGCAATTACCTTGCCTCCTAACATGGTCACTGAGACCTTTTTTGCTGGCTTCCTACAAGCAAAATCAGTAGGGAAGCAGGCAGGCAGGCAGGTCACAAATGGTGACCACGTGACAAACTCACTTAAAGACCTGTAGGGATTTGCTCAATGATGCCAGCATTTCCATCACTTAGAAGAGAACTTCCAGTTCCAATTACTATTATTAAGTGAGGACTATCTGTATACATAAGAACTGATAATACTAAAACGACAAGGCTCTAAAAACATAGCTGCTGTTCCTAGAGTTACCAACCTTCATCTTTCCTACATTATCCACAAAACTCATGAGAATGACCTTTTATTTCATTCTATAACCATTTATTTATTAAATTTGCCACCTGTCTCAAGCGTATGATTCTAGGTGACTAAGAATTAAAAAAGGAAAAGATTACCCAAGCTCCACAAAATATTTATTATCTAAACATTTATTTATTTATTTAAAAATTTATATGTTCATCCATCTTATCCAAGCTCATAACTATACTATCATTAAACAGCACTGCATTTCACAGAAGTCAATAACTTCTTACTCTCTTATGCATGGAGAAAGTGAAACAGATCTATATCTTACATAAACAGTTTGATAATTATTTTACTACAGAGCAGCAGACATAATCAAAAAGTTACCAATATATATGGGATTATTATTTTAACTTAAAAGTAAGGCTTAAACCATACTTTGTGATGTAAGATTTTTATTTACTTGTGAAGCTACATTTTAAATGTTTTATTGAGTAGTGATTGTGTATTGTGGCCTATTTATTTTTTAAATAAAGTTTTAGTAAACCTGATACTTGCTGAGAATATTTTTATATAAGCTTATTTGTCAACTCTGCTGCTAGTTTCTTTTGCAGAAAATCCACGGAACTAATGTGCATGGTGAGCATCCAATATGGCTGTGTGTTTTGGATTTTTAAAATAAAATTGTGGTTCTTATTTTACAGCTTGGAATGGAAGAAGAAGATGTGATTGAGGTTTATCAGGAACAGACAGGAGGCCATTCAACAATTTAGAATGTTTTTTTCCCTTTCCTTTTATCCTTTTTTATTTTTAAATAATAGTTCTTTTGTAATGTGGTATATAACACTGAATTAAAACCAACACCACATTCCTATGTTTTAAATATTATTTCCAGTTGTCTGTTTTGAATTCTTGTGCTCATTATACACTGTCATTGTGTCAGACTTTTGTGATTCTACTGCAGTTGTATTTCCCCATTTTTCCCCCCATT
The DNA here is from genome assembly GCA_023970755.1 of Azemiops feae. Taxonomy (NCBI): domain Eukaryota; kingdom Metazoa; phylum Chordata; class Lepidosauria; order Squamata; family Viperidae; genus Azemiops; species Azemiops feae. The sequence continues at coordinate 981,304 of JALGBA010000497.1, read as the reverse complement.
TCCTCTTTAGAAAAGCAACTGTCTACACATGCAGTTACATGTTGGCAAGGATCATGTATCCAAGCCTTGACTATTTGGCAGTGGGCAGAGGTTTCTAATATTCACATTGGGCTGAAATTTTGGTGTATGACCTTTATTTGTGGATTTTAAGAGAAGAAGATACAGAAGCTTTTTGAAATCTAAACAGAAGGATTATTAAGAAGAGTTTTCTGTAGATTTTACTGTGAAGTATCCAAATACTGATGGCAAAAATGTAGTTTATGGTAATACTATCTTTGAAATGGCTTCACTGAAGATAACATGGAAATTGGGGTTTGGTCAACAGAAGATCCTAGGAAAGTTCTAATTAATGTACACCTTCTTGCAACGAGAGTTTTAACGATTCTTATGTTGTACCTGTTTGTCTGGAATGTGGTTTTTCAATGGACATAGATTGTATTGGCTTCCCTTTAAATAAATAAGAGGAAACAAATTCATAAACCTCTGCATTTTCTTTTAAGACATAAATTCGGAAGATTATTTGAAAAACTAGTGAAGAATATTTAAAGAGGATAATTTCTTATGCTGGAGGATGTTACACAGGAAAACTTTTTGATTTGATTCACCTTTGAGAATTAGCACTTTCCCTGCTGCTTGCTCTCAGTATATAAATGGAAATCAAGAATTTATCTTTCACTGAGAGCTGTATTTTGTACATGCAATGTGTAGCTCCGGAACTCTGAAAATTCATGGTAAAGTATTGAAGAAGACTAAATATGGAAGAAGTGAAATTGCTATCCAAACACCTTCTTTGGTGTTTAAAAAACAGGGACATACCAATTCTTCAGTTTCAGAGAATCACAGAAAATATTGGGACTTAAATTAGGTATGAATAACCTAACCTATTGATTTCAATACAGTGTAACTATCTCGTAATCTATATTGGGTCAAAGTGCCTTGGAAAATATAGGTACTTTGCAGAGTTACATGCATCCCATATATGTGCACTATCAGTGTGATAACAATTATAAACATTGAAAAAGCATTGATCTAAGATCTAACCTAACCTCATTTTTTAGAATTCAGAGTTTTTCTTTTGACTTCAATGGGTTCAGGATTGAAGACCTGGCATTAAATCCTGTTTGTATAGACAAGTAAACTAGTTGATTTTTCAGATAGCTCCCATTGGCAATCTTAGAGTGTAAGTACCTCTAAAAATAAGTTAATTCTCTGGAAATAAGTTATTCGTGTTTGGAAGTTATGTGAAATAGTATTCTGAAATGAGGCCTGATCAACGAAACCTTTTTTTCCTAAGTGATTGTCTAATTCAAAATGTTCTATCTTCATATCTCTTTTTAGTCAATTGCAGAACTGTCATAGAAAACCTATCAATGCTAGAAAGATTCTTTAGCTCAGGTTTGCAATATTGATGGCAGGACTAGAAACGTTGCTCTACCTCGGGTTTATTTTCGTTGCCAGGGGAATAGAAAAGGTCACAAATTAAGACTGCAATTTTCTTAAGCATACTTTTAATAAACCATTTAATTGTATTTACTTTTCAGGCACTTAACTGTAAAAGTGTTAAATGGATCTTCTCCAATGCTTGTAGTTTCCATGTCCCACTTCTGATGCCTTTTTGTACGCATGCCAAACTTTTTTTAAAAATTAAAACTTGTTTTCAAAAATCAAAATCTGGGCTTAAGTGTTATCCATATCTTTAGCATTAAACATTTGAATGAAGTCAGTGGGAAAGTTTTGTAACGTGTTCCTTGTAACCTGACTGTTTGCCTCTTACATTGCTGTTACACCTGGGGGGGGGCAGTTTTCAAGAGAAAAGTTTTAAATAAAATGTCTACAATAAAACCCATAGTTACTAAAGATTAAATACTTTAAACTAAGACTCATTTTTTTAAAAATAAAAGTAATTGCATAATCAGTCTGAAAGAAAATTTGGGGGGCAGCTGAACTTGCTTTAGGAGAACTTGTGGAGCTGAGAATTCCTTACACCTGAGCAGTACATTACACCAGACCAATTTCTAGGATCATAAAAATTCATTCACAGGCAAAACACAAAACACTGCAGAAATGAAAGTAGAGTATGAATCATGCTCTTAGGTTGTCTCTTAAATGGAAATCCCAAGGCCCCTATTTCTGGAGATCACCTGGCTATTTCAAACATGTTGTTATTCCTCAGGAAGGTCTATTTCTATTTTGAAAAATAAAAATATAGTTCATGTCTTAAATTTAATCTTGAGATTCACAACCTAATTCAAAGACTGAATTAGTCTCTTAGCATTTTTCAAAGGAAAAAGCCTACTTGTAGCCTAAAGAAATAGCTAGAAAGGTACAGAAGAAATAATTTAACAAGTTTAGAGATGAAACTCTATAGGAGCCAATCAAAAGCAAGACCCACAGATGACATTTACCACCCATTAAGCTACCTTGACTGTGGTTTGCTCAGTGTTAAAGGAAACTCAGCTTGTTTGCAATAGTAGCCTAGATTATATTTACATATATCCATACATCCCAGTATGGGTTAAAAAATTATTTAGAACATTGTCTGGAATAGTGTCAGTACTGCCTTAGGGATCAGACAAAATTTGAAGAAAAGCACTTAGTAGTTCTATATTCTACTTCTTAGTCTGTCAGAAAGCTTGTCAGAATGCAACAGTTTGTTTTTATAAAACTACACAAAAAGATATTTGGGCATGGCTAAGATTTTAATCATCTTCCGTTGTAAAAAAAGGACGCTGGAAGTAGGAATAAACCCACGGACGCGAAATTTCCTGTCTTCGATCCAGTCCAGAGGCTTCTACAAGTAGTTGATATTGAAATTGTTGCTCCTTCTCCAGTTCTGCCATTTGTCTGGAACCAGATAAATTAATATAAGAAAATGTGTAATCTTAACAAGGTTATAGGGTTATATTGAAAGTTGAAGTGGGGTGAAAAGCAAAGGCCAGTCCCTAGCTGAATAAGGAAGAGTTGGGGACAAGGGACTTCTTATACAGTAACTTGTCCCCTGTTGGGACACAGAGCAGAGCTTCCTCCTGACACCTTCAGTTATGGGCAAACTAAGTTTCAAACTCAAGTCTTTCTTAAAACTTGATCTCAAGCAATTTGCAGCATTAATGCAATAATCACCAATTTGTAACTTGTAAAATAAGAATCACGGTATTTGTTCTGCTAAAAATCCTTGCCATAGCATTTGGGAGCAGCTAAAAACTAGGGAGAATTTCACAGGAAGCTCACTATCATTAACATTAAGCATTAATAATTACCAATTGGCAAAACTACATTGCTAATAAAAAGCCATTCATCCCTATCAAAACTACAGGAGCATATTTCCGGGTAAGGGGCAGAACACAATACGATGAATACTCATTGGATGTCTGGACATTTAAATGAAAGCCATAGCTTCATGGGTGATTCCTGCCTATGAAATTAGCCTGAAAGTAAGATCCTTTCCATGACCCATCCATTTTTTATTTTGTAAAGACTCGAGTGTTGCTCCTGGCCAAGTCAATGTAAGGTGGCTGGTGAATATAATATTGTATTTGCTGGGTACAGGAAGAGGTTCTAATTTAGAAATGTGACTCGGTTCACTTAGGCCAGACATGTCAAACTCACAATGTCACGTGACGTCGCGCAACGTACCGGGACGGTTTTGCCATTGCTGGCAATGGGGTGGGCCGGCAGTTTGACACCCCTGACTTAGGCTAAGAGGAAGACTGAAGCTATCTGACCTTAAGAAGTCAGGCTCCTGGTAGATCCAGTGCTATTACACCCAAAAACAGGCATCCACTAATCTGTCATAAGTCACTACTAAGAGTGAATTTTTCCTAGGAAGTTCTGTATACCTTGAGAGTAGTAACGCTTGCTTTCTTGCTTCTTCCAAAGCAACTCTAGCCTCTTCCTCAGCTCTCCTCCTTCTCTCCTCAGCCTCAAGCCTCATTTTCTCTTCTTCTTCCTTTTTCCTCTTCTCATACTCCAACCTTTGCTCCTCGGCCATCTCTGCTAGCTGTCGCCGTTCTTCCTCCAGCTGCATCTCCATTTCTTTCTGTCTGCGTTTTTCTGCTTCTAAGGAACGGAGAGCAAGTGAGTGAGCTACCAGCTATTTCTGTTTCAGGAGAAATAAAGTAATTGAAGTGAAAAGACAGGAAAACTCTATTTAGGGGAAACCTCAAGTGCATGATTAATTAGCAAATGTTTTATTGCAAAGCATTTATATTTTTGCACTGTGGTACATTATGAAAAGCTAGAGGACCAAAGGGAAACATTGTGCCAAATAGTAAACAGCTCTGGAGTGATGTTTGGACTGAATAAAGAAAGTGGGCATAAATAAAACTTCAAAAAACAAAATATGAACTTAGGCCAGTTTCTCTCTCAGCCGAAATCTGCCTCTTGTGGAGATAAAACAGGAATATGGTGAAGAACCGAAATAAACCTCTAGCTGATAATAAGTTGAACTCTTTGATGTTTTCACCAGAAATGGAATACTTACAATATTTATTTGCCCAGGCAGACCTTTTCTTCAGCTATTGTGTTGCTGTTAATATTAAAATTGTTTTTAGATTTTATGGTCTTTATTGGTTTAAACTACTGTACAATTTATTATATTTATAACAACTCATTTTATGAAGCTTGTTTTTATGAAAAGCAGTATAAAATGTTGGAAATGAACAAAGGAGTTGTGCATGATAACAAAATTTGTCATGATGATTTATTTGGAGATATAAGTACAAAATATGGAATTAAAAATAAGAATTCTTCAAATCCACTGGATAAACTGAAAAGAATTTCTAGAGACAAATATTTAACATCAGCAATCGGATTTTCTATAGAGTTAAATAAGCTCATATTCATTGATTCAATAACCTTAACCTTTAACTACCATCGAACTGAACTGCTGAAAGAAATGCCTAAGAATTCCATTGGAGACCAGAACCAAGGAGAGGGGAATTGAAAACAGTCTTGAAACCAAAAAATGATAAGAGAAATTAAGAGAGAAAGAAAGAAAAAGATTTTCAATTAATATGAAGGGGCAAACCCTCCCACAAAAACATCTTACTGGATTTGTCTCCTGTACCTACAACAACCTCTACAAAACTATGGGAAGACTTTTTGGTCCAGAGGAGCATATTGATTACGAAAGATGTTTGGCAAAAAAAAAAAAAAAAAGGGCTAAAGTTAGAATTAAGAAATTAGATGATGGGATGTATCAGATGGAATATCTAAAGATTAAACACTTGTTTCAATATGGTTAAAAAAATAGAAAAAATTTGGATATAAATATTTTAGTTTAAGAGGAATGGACCCCTCAAGTAACAGTATTTTTTTTTGATATGAGAAATATAAAGATGTTGGGATGGTTTATATGAGGGAAATGCTTTAGATACTTAAGTGTAATTGATCTTGAGAAAATCTCAATTGATAAAAATGTTCTGAATAGATTCAAAAGATTAGATGATTGGATTTAGTAGATGGAATATTTAAAGATTAAACATTTGTTTGAATACGGTTAAAAAGAATAGAAAAATTCTGGATATAAATGTATCTTAGCTTAAGAAGGACATGTTTCTCAAGTAGTATACTATTTCCTCCCTTTTTTTCTTCTCTTTTTTGTTTTTTTTTAAGATATGAGAAATGTAAAATTGTTGCGATGGCTTATATGAGGAAAAAGACTTAAATATTTAAGTGTAATTAACTCTGAGAAAATCTTAACTGGTAAGAATGTTTTGAACATTGCGGGGAAAACAAATCTAAATAAGAACTTTGAAAACAGGATCTATGACGAGGTAATTAAGATGATTAATTAGAAAATAAGCTTTATATTGATGTGGTTGTTAAATATTAGAAAAATGTTTATATTCAATTGTTATCTATCAAAATAAATGTACTAATTTAAGGTTGGTAAAAGAATATTATTGGAAGAAAGGAAAATCAAAGAGCTACTATGTGGATTATGGAATTATAGAAATTAACTGTTATTGTTTTTAAATATAAACTCAGACAACACACTGTTTACCAAATATTAAGGTGACTGTGTTAAAAAATCAGTAAAATATATTAAAAAAATGAAAACAGTCTTGAAACAAAAAGTAATTTTTTGTTAAAATGGAAATACTACTTTTTCCAGGCAGAGGACCACTCTTGGCCTTTGAGAGGTGCTGCTGAGATAGCAATAGCATGTAGACTTATATAACACTTCACAGTGCTTTACAGGACTGTCTAAGTAGTTTACAGAGTCAGCACATTGCCCTCGACAGTCTGGGTCCTCATTTACCGACCTCAGAAGGATGGAAGGCTGAATTAACCTTGAGCCAATCAGGATTGAAGGAATCAAATTCCTGGCAGTGTGAACAGAGTTAGCCTGAAATACTGCATTGTAATCACTGCGCCACCATGGCACTTGAGAGTACATTTAAAAAAAATATATTAAATCAGATTAAGCTTACATAAAACCTAATTACTTAAATAAGGACTGTGTATTTAACATTTTCTTCCTTTCCATATAGTTATTTGAGTGATATTAGAAGCCAATGCAAAGGCAGCCATTAGTAGAAATAATATTTGACACTAGAAAAGATGAATCCATGCATTAAGGATTATAGAAACTAAGGTAAGACATGGAATACAATGCCCATTTCCTGTTTTAAGGAAAATGTAAATTGATCAAAAAGCCATTTGAAACATCCAAAGATACAGTAAAGGCAAGCTTCTACAAAATGGATAGATATTTCTTATAAACTACAGTAAATGATTTTTCGCCATGAGGTGAAACTAAAATAACTTTCCTTCCTTGGCCCGATTCTAATCTCAAAACTTTGCCAAATACTTGATTACAAAGAGTTCTATTTTGCTACTCCCATTAATCCAGGAAATTTTCAATGATACCATCCATCAAAAAAGCTTAATTTTCAATACATGGCACAAGAGCCTTATTGACACTCTAGACCACTAGAAAATTAATATTTCACTGGGAAATGTTTTACACTTCTCTATTAGAATGTGTACTAAATTGATAAAAAGTCATGAAAATGTTTCTAATCACGTGCTAGGAATAATGACTTTGATTTTAACTTTTCAAGGATATGTAGAACTTTTAATTCAGCATTTATCCGTTCCTTATGGTTTTCTTCCTTACCCCACATCCTCTGGGTATTGTTCTGAATTTGGGGAGTAGTAATAGTAAAGCAGTATGCGTAGTCAAATGAGAGGGAGGCTGATTTTTAAAAACAGGTAGGGCAATTTGCCAAGAATAGGAAAGGAATGATATGGGTATATTTGAACTGATTGGCAACTTTTAATAATGTTATTCCTCTGTTTGAAACAAACACAAATACACTTTACATTTTAAAAAATATGGCAGCCCAAGGCATTGTACAATATACTAAAGTAGCAGTCCCATCTAGTAGACCCTGCTATCTTCCTTGGCAACCCCCAAGTACCATAAAGCCAGGCAGTTAGAAACTTAAACTTTCCTAGGAAGTTTAAAAAATAGCCAGAGGAGTACCATGACAGTCTTGCTAAGGTTCTCCACAGAGCTGGGGTTGGCTCTAACATCATGGTCTATCTTAGATTACCTGCCCGTTCTAGTTCCTGCGCCTGCTTCTTCCTCTGCATCTCCAAAAATCTCCGACGCTGTTCCTCCTGTAGCCGCCGAGCCTGGTCTTGGGCTGCCTTCTCAGCTTGTCGTTCCCTGTCTGCCTCTTCTTCCTGCCGCTGACGCTCTGCTTCAAGCTGCTGTTTTCTTAAACTGAGAGAAAATAAAGTTGCTCATAAAAGTCCAGTAGGACTCAGGTAAGCATTGCCGGGGAGTGTATTGTAGATGAAATGGGAAGTAAAAATTCGAAACATTTCTTCTCAAATCCTAATTTGGAAATATGTCAAGAGATCTCAGGGGCATTAGATTTGTAATTTATTTTTTCCTTTTTATCTATATGGTGGGGCAAGAAAACTTGCTACAATAACTGTAGGAGCAGCATAATAGCTAAGAACTATTTCTACACTCTTCACTGGGTTAGCTGGAGGGAGCACTGACTGGTTCATGATGTTCCTTGCCTGTTCTTAATTTCCAAAACTTCAAAAGACTTTGGGGAACCAGGGATAGGAAAGGCTGCCATGGGTATTCATGGTTTCTTGGCAGTTTTTGGATGGGGGGTGGCAAAGGGAAGGGTGTGGAAGCATCCCACAACTTCTTTTGTCAAATAGGAGACGATTATTTTTTTCTGCTAACCGAAACTCCTCAATCTTCCTTTGCTTCTCCTGTTCCATTTCTTCTCTCATTTTCTCCATACGCTCCTGCTCCTCCTGCTCTTTCTTTTTCCGCTCCTCCTGTTCTTTTCGCTTTGTCTCCACTGCCAGCCGTCGTTTTTCTGCCCTCTCTGCTATTATCCTGTCTCGTGATAGTTTCAGCTCTTCTTTGTGCAGGGACAAATCCTGGTCAATTGAAAGGGAGAATAAAAGAAGATTAGGATCAAACACTAAGTCTGGCCTGGACTTCATTAATGGGCTAGAGAAGGGCATTTCCAATGTATTTGGTATTTGAAGACAGCAGATACGGGATTTATTTAAACTGTTAGAACTCTGGCAAACTTTATCAAGTTTATAGCAAGCATTATATTACCTTTATTCCAAGGGCCCTGAACCCCAAATCCCACCCCACCCTCTGCTATTATCTTCGCAACAATTCTGTATGATAGATTAGGTTGAGAGATGATGATTGGCCAAAGGTCACCCAATGGGACTTATCCCTGCATGGAGATTTGAACTCAAATTACCCTATTTTAATCAAATGCTGTAACCTGACAATGTTCTGGTTGTCCTCAGGCCTTTTAAATGCTTCCATGTGATGACTTTACACCAGTTTCAAAATCAGTTTTCATAACATTGCTAGTATTGAGAACTGGCATTTATTTATTTATTTATTGGCTTATAGTGAACTGGAAATAGTAGTAAAGCTAGTCTTCTCTTTGAAATACTACAGCTGTTTCTCAATTCTCAATCTATATCTGCAAGAATTACACACCTGGGTCATGTACAAAGTCAGATTACCAACAAAAAACAAAAAAGACCCCACCCTCTATTTCTCCAAAAGAGAAAATTAGTTTATGAATAAAGGCAAAAAAATAGTTTGCCTTTTTAAAAATTGAGCTATGGCTGCTGGATAAGAGTCTGGAAACTAGAAGTCTTTGAGTGTGAAGGTTCGTTCTCCGAGCTTTTGGGTTGGTTTCCAGGCTAGGTAACATCACCATCCAACCAAAATTCTAGGTACGCTACATCGATGACACTTTCGTCATCATCAGATGCTCCCAAACTGAAGAAACGCAACACACTGAATATGTTTCCTAGCCTGCTAATAAAACGTTCAGAAACCAACCCACAAGCTTGGAAAACGAAACTTCACCCTCATCCAACACCCAAGCTACAGATATTCACCACTACTGCAAACTAGAAGTCTTTGCTATAGCTGTTGGTTAATGCTTTGTTGTATCTGGTGGTTATTGTATCCCTACAATTCAGCCTTCATGCTTTTTATATAGACTCGTACCTCTTTACATCAAACTTACCTATAGACGAAAAGCAGACCTGCATCATCCTGTAGTCTGTCAGAATTTTATCTTAACTATTGTAGGACTTTTTTAAAGTGCTATATGTGATTTTAGCAATTCTACAGTTTTTAATTCTTCCATCATTTCACATGTTGCATGTTATTAAAAATAAATGTTTACTTTTGATTTAATAAAGTTTGATCTCATTTATACCATTCAGCACCCAAAAGAATCTGGATGGATTTATTACCTAATCATATCCCTCAATATAAAGCGCCAAGAAGCAATATTATAGAATGTATTTCATTTTTATATTTTTATATTTTTTTACTTGCAGTAAAATGAGGCGGGGGAGCTATGTCTCCCACATGCCATATTAGGAAGGAGGACATCAGGTAAAGATGGAATATTGGCTCATCCATAAGGCATAAACTGAAGCTTCAGTTCATGAGGGCAGCTACATTATGAGGTAGAAGGTCAACATCTTTTAAACCTTTTGCAGATCTCCTACAGGGTCTCTAAATGGTTTGGTGCCTCAATCCTGGCATTTTTTCTAAGGTTTTTTTTGTATTTAAAATAAAGATACAGTTTCAGAAAATATAATATTAATAAGTGGACAAAGAAAATGACGGAAGTTATTTAATACTCAATATATCATTAATAAAAGATAATACCAAACCAAATACATTGAGTTGTTTCTATGATATGAAGAAAAGGTATAAATCTTTGAACTCCATTATATTTGTATGGGGAAAAACTCTTGCAGGCAAAGCTATGAAGTTAAAAATTAAGCTTATACAATAGTGTATTTCTTCATGGTCTGAACGATGAATTGGCATCGCTGACCATAACTATTGTCAGACCCAATATTTGTTGCACATCTCACTGTATGAATACTGCACAGTTTTCCAAGAACAGAGAACTATCATATGGAAAAAAAAGGAGGAGGACCTGAAACAGCAGTCCCATAACATACCTGAGTGGAAATGTTAAATATAGCAAGCAAGCCTTAGTAGGACTACTGCTATAAATTTTAATATTAGCTGGAGGTCCAATACCACATTATTTTCAGCCTGCTTTTTTCTGTTCAATTTTGTTTTCTGACACGCCTTACCTATGGAGCAATTGAGGAAGGCAACAAGTGCAAGGCCTTGGAATACCCTAGTAAGCGCTGTACTTCCACACGCAAATGTTGGAGGAAATCCTACTAAGGCAGTGGAGCTTACTTTTCATCAGACATTCATGAGAATCTGCTGTTAAGCTGGCAGATAATAAACAATGCCCACTTCTAATTCAGATAAATCTCATACAAAGGTGGCGATGAACAGTTAGCTTCTTATATTTTATCATAAGCTACACACTATACATAAATTATGTAAGGAAAATTTAAACGAGCCTCTATTCGGGGGCGGGGGGGAAGCAAACCTTACCTCCATTAGCAGTTTTCCCTGCTCTGCATCAGGCTGGGAACCATTTGCAGTGGAGACTGCTTTGTAGGTAGCAATGGATGTTTCACTAACAGGTCCTGGATGAAACCCAGAAGTATTGCCAACCTCTTCACTAAATGTTTGGTTCATATCAAGTGTCAAGGGATGCTCCCCCATAAAAATGCTAGAATCGGGAAGACTTTGGTCACCTCCTCCTCCTTCTTCTTCGTGTTCTTCTACAAGACAGCTAATAGGTTCTGCTTCAGCATCTTCTTGCTCTGAATCTCTCTCAAGAGTTCCCTCTTCCACACGGGCTGATCGTTTGGCAACTGTTGGTTCCCCCTTGGAGTGAGCAATTGTTTTCCTAATAATCCTTTTCTCTCTGGGCTTCCCTGTAAGAAAGAAGTATTTTTTATTTTGCTTAATTCCACAGATCTATAGCTGAGACTAAAATTACCTTTTATAACTCTTTTTTTTTTGGGGGCGGAGGAACTTCACAGAGATTTTCAAATTATTAATTGTAGGATTAAGCCTGTGCTTAATTATGCAATAGTACCTTCAAGGCATTTGGGAGCGCAGTGATAAAGAAAAACAGTTGAGTTTTTCTGTTCCCCAAATTTATACCTTAAGAAGGAACCTTGTCCCACCTGTTCCCCCCCCCCCAGATCTGTTGAAGCATCCCTTATCTGCTCTTATGCTATTCTTTTATAAAATGGGCTGTCAGACCACCAAAGCTTTCCATTAAGAGAATTTATGCAACAGATCATTAGGGCTGAGAACACTTAGAAAATTAAGTACCTCAGAACTCACTGTTTCAGCAATAGACATGACTGATTCACAGAATATTTTTAATGCGTACCATGAAGTTCCTTCCCCAGAGGCATCGCCAATGGCTTCCAATAGAAGAGAATATATGCAGCTTGGGGTTGCAATTGTGGAGTCCTTGGTGGTCTCTGAGCTGGTTTTTTGGTTGCCGATGTTTTATGCCCAATTAAGTAACATCATCAGTGCTCTAGTCTACAACAACTTATTTATAGTAGTGGCCAGAAAAACTAAAGGAAAACCAAGGAAGCTTCATCAGGAAAGGAGACTGAAGATGGCATAAATGTGCCATAATCTTTCCCCTGCTAATTTAAATGAGTATTTTCAACTTTAGAAAAATAATGCAACTGAATACAATCTCACCAAAACTCGTTGCTCATTCTGTTACCTTGCTTTCTTGGATAGACAGTTTCCTAGTTTCCCAGTTTTCCTTTATTCATTTCTAGGCTAATTTTCTTTCATTTCACCTTGAACTTGACAAGGGGTTGCTTTTGGTAAAGCAGGTTACATGGCCACCAATCTAGCCCTTCCTTGTTGAGAAACTTAAGAGAATTATGTCATCCTTCTCTCCCTCCCTCCCTCTCTCCCTCCCTCCCCCTCCCTCCCGCTTCTTCCTAAATTGTTGATATGTAATTGCAAAGTCATACCTACAACAAACTCTGTGTGATTTTGGTATTTGTCTTTCTTCAAACTCTTTTTTTGTTTTTTCAACCCATCTCCAGCTTTCTGTATTGGCTGTTTTTTTTGTCTTTCAGTCCTTTTGCTCTTTAAAACACCTTCAGCCTGTAAACAGGAAAAGAAGAATCAGATATAGACCTTTCCTTTTTAATGTAACCCTACCCTCTATCTGGGGAGCGAGTGCATGAACAAAAGCAGAGGCTCAGCCTAGTCCAATTCATCCTTATTGTAATTCTTCCAGAAAGTAGCATCTTTTTCTCAACTGCGCTGAGCATCTCTGAAGTGAATTGCATCAATCTACTGAGTGACCAACCAACTACCAACCTTCCTATATCTATTGACAATTAAAGGATAAATAATAACTGAACCACGGGTAGCAGAAAGAATACACGAAGCATCTCCACAAGATCTAAGAAGCCTAGAAAGCTGAATCTAGGAAAGAATGGTAAGAGAAAAGGGGAGAGGTTGCAAGAGAAAAGGCAAGTATTTCATGACAATTAAGAAAGAAGATCATCATGAGTATTGCATGCTGGCAATGCTAAAGCCGATCTGGAAACTCACATTACATTTGCCAAGTTCCAGTTTTTCTAACAGTGATGAGATAATGGTATTCTGAAATTTATCACCAAATAGGTCCACGTCACCCAATCTAGCTTTGTTTCTCTCCTTCCTCCTCATTTCCTCAATAATCTAGATCCACATCAGTTTTGTTTGTGTTGCAGGCACAAGATGGAAACCCCAGCCATACCTGTTTGAGATGGGCAACCCCAGCTGGTTGGCTGGTTGACTCTGAAAATGTTGTCATATCTTCCTCCATGCCAAATGTTTCAGGAGCATACAGGTCAATTCTTGGATTCTCCATACCTTCTTCATAGTAGTCAAAAGGTTTTATGGGAACATGTTCAGGATTTGGAGCTTGCCCTCTTTGAAAATGCATTTATGGAATCATGTTTAGATCAGATAAACTCTTAGTAAACTCCCAAGCACATAATCTTTCTTCCACCTTGTAAAATTAGCAAAATCAATCAAAGGACAAATAGCTTTTATTGTCCTTTTCCTAGTACTGTTCTCTTTGTGTTTACTATCAAGTGCTGGTGCTTCTGGAGCTATAACTCAGGAATGAACCTATCTTGCCTCCTTATTACCGGAAAAAGGATTTTTTTTTAATGTATTTATATTAATGGTATTCCCAGGACTCACTTAAATTGATAGTTGCAGAAATATTCTACCCCAGTGGTTTTCAATCTTTTCTTCACCACAGACCCCCTTTAAATACTTTTTGATGCCCGCCTAGACCATGGCCATGGACTTGCAAGACTTAACTCAAGATTTAAATCATAACATTTCTTCAAGCCTTCACAGATCCCCTGTGACAACATTCCTCTCCCCCCCAGGGTCTGTGAACCAAAGGTTGAGAACCACTGTTCTACCCCATTTTAATGTCTGAATCTTCCAAAAGGTCTTTTCAAAACCACAAGCTTTTCTGGGGAAGCATTACCTGGTTTAATTCCCTAGGTTCTGCTGCTTGAGCAGGGGGCTGGACTAGAAGACCTCCAGGGTCCCTTCTATTCTATTCTATTCTATTCTATTCTATTCTATTCTATTCTATTCTATTCTATTCTATTCTATTCTGCCTGATGGGGTCTTTGTAATCTTGCATTATATGAAAATATGGTAGATGGAAATAGATAGTCCTGAAAGGCTACACTGTTTTAGATCCACAGAAGTACAGCACAAATTATGTGGCCCAAGTTGGCTGAAGAGACCCTGGGGTTTTTGATAATGTTTGAAGAAAGTACAATATCTTGTTTGATGAAAAAGCCTTGTTTGTTTGCTTGTTCATTTATTACTGGTATTTTTATGCAGCTCTACTCTAAAAGAACTCTGAGCAGTCTATGGCAAAGATAATAACATTATAATTATACGAACCAATAGAGATAGAGTTTAAAAAGAAATCTAACCTCCTCCAAATATTGCAAAAGTTGACTGTTCTTAGCTATTTTAGCAATGTAGCACTTACCAAATGTTTTGAACAATAGTTCTCAAAACTGGCAGCCAGTTTAGCCAATTTGGAATTCTAGAGTTTGTAGTCCAATACAGCTGGAGTGTCTCAAAGGCTACTAGTTGGAAAATAGGCAAATATACAACCATCTACACATCTAGTTTCTACCAAGTCTATATTTTAAAATATGATTGTTCTTATGGCTTATAGTATACCTCTCAGGTATCTAAGTTAATCTTCTAACTATCCAGAATTTAAAATGTTTGTCCAAGTTTGCTGATGCATCAGGTCTACGTGCTTGACCCTCCAATATATGTTATTTTTTTACACTTCTACAAGTTAGTAGCTGTCCCATATACTTACATTTCAGATGTAGAAATCTTCAAATGAGCAAGGCGTGGTTGATAGTGGAAGAGATTAATTGATTGAGCCGAGGAATCTAGTTGCTCCTCTTCATCTACAAAGGAAGAGGGGTAGTAAAAGAGCTACATTTTAGCAGGTTACACTTTGAATCTTGGCAAGGAACCAGGTAAACATGCAAATCATTAACCAGATAAGTCATCCCTTCCTGAGAAGGTTGGCCCTTCCATTATGCAGAGTGAACTGATCTGCTCAGGCAACTGATCCTGGTATCATGAACAGCAGCAAACTGTTAGTAATTTAATGTGATGTTAATATTTCCTCAGCATGACAGGAAATGTTGTGGCCTCACTTGCCAAAATTAGATAGCAACGATTTCTAATATCTGTTTCTAATATAAATTAGAACCTATTAAGATTGACTTTATTTCTATACTAGTCACATAAACAGATCCCTTAGGTGCAAACTGGATATAATTTAAGTTGTTGGTTATTTGGTGGAGAATTTATAAATTTTTGTTTCTTCCTATTGATGTTACAAACCCTTCTCATAATTCTCATCATTGAAGTGGACGGAATCCATTTGCATATTTGAAGGTTCTCAAGAATGCCATCTGGATGCATAGTCTGGTGTTTGTTTATAGTCAGCCATGTTCTTGTCATCCTTGCCATGTTTTAATCCCCCCCACCAATCAATTTTATTGATATCTTTTTCTTTACTTAAAAGACTTATATGGCTGGTCATCTTATGTACAAAACAATAAAACATCAAAGAATATTTAGAAATAATTAACAGGCACTCCTGGCACTCTCCTACCCACCCCCCAAAAACACTCCTCCATACATCAAAATCTGTGTTTGTTTGTTTTTTTTCTGGGCTCCAGCCTCAGCCTACCCACCCTAAGCTTAAAGTGATTTCTTCAGCTGGCCTTATAAAGGCAGTGCCTTTGTGTGTTTTGCATACCCCTATTATGTGTAAATGTTAATTGACTGCAGGGGAGCAATTTTTTAGAGTCAGCTTCTGAGGAGAAGAGTGCTCCTGTCTGGAATAAGTACAATCACTTTTGTTGATTCATGTATAACTATAAAAGCATTGCATGGCAAAAAAGAAAAAAAAAGAATTGGCGATGCTAGCTTTAAAAATGAAGTCTCTGAATCTGCAGTGTTCAGCCAAAGGGCTCCCTGCGACAGAGTGGAAAGTCTGGAAGGAAGCAGCTTCGCCATCCCAGCCCCCTGCGTGCACACAAAGCGCAGTGAGTTGTAGCTTTAAAAGTGAAGTCTCTGGAGGATTCTGTCTCTTTTTTTTTTTTAAGCATACTTTTACAGGGTTTTTTCCTGCCTCTACTACTTGGAGAAATCTGGGAACTGAAGTTCACATATCTTAAAGGTTGAGAAATAAAAGACCAAAATCCTAAACTGAACAGACTTTAGTCTGATATGTTAACAACTGGCTATTACCAACAGAGGGAGCTCTTGATCCGATAATAGACAACAAACCATACGAAGCGTTTCCTCAATCCCTTGATTTACAGCAGGGGTGTCAAACTGGCGGCCCTCGGGCCGGATGCCTCATGCGCAGGCCAGGCCCACCCCGGCTCCGCAAAGGCAAAAAACATTGCGATATGTCACATGATGCGATCGAGTTCGACACCCGTGATTTACAGGGAAAAGGAGCAGATGCAAAGCGTTTGTGTTGAGTTAGCTGAGTCAGTTTAATATCCTTCAGGTGTGTAACATTATAAATCCCATTTCCTATAACATCATCCCTACCTAGAATGACAACAGGGGTTGGTTAAAACCTAAAAGAACTAAGGGACATCTAGTAAGAAAATATTGTTTTGAAGAACTCTTCTTTCAAACTTTGGAGTTATGAACCTTTGCTGTTACAAATAAACCTGTCCACAATTCCAACCTACAAGGTCCCCAAAGTTGAGAGTTTTCAATGTGCTGCATATCTATCCTTGTTTGGACTTGCAAATAAAATATATTTACAAACAACCACTCAGAACATAACCTCTGTTTATAAATAGAGCAATCTTTGTACTAAAATATATTTTGAAGTAGTCTAGCCCTATTGTATCATATAACTGGTACAGAAGAAGTTGGTCAAAATTTCACAAGAAACCAGCCACAATTTTACGCAGTTTTCAGTAGACTCTTAAACTCTTAGGTAAATGATGAGCACTATAGAAGATCCTAAATTGACTCTCTCTGAAGAAAGAACTGTTGAATTTAGTGTCTTGTCAATGGACACAAGATTTCAGTCTGAAGGTATTGATTTGATATCTTTACACAAAAATAATGGAGAATGATTTTTTTGTGTGCAGCCTTAGTTTGCACCCTGTAAAAAGACAAAAGCAATTCTTCAACAGAGTACTCAAGACTTCTTGTTACAGTATTTTAAATTTCAATAGACTGTAGATGCTGTTCAAACTAAGAAAAAAAACATTAAATCAGCTAAGAACATTAAATAATATGAACAGCCCAACATTAAATCAGATGAAACGGCCAATAAATAAATAGCCATGTAATGTGTGACAGCTGATAATATCTGATGAAATAGGAGTGGTTGCAAGAAGAGGCAGCATAAATCATAGTTATTTTTAGCCAGTAGAGCTCTGGGATATAAGATATAACCATAATCTTTCTAGCCTATTGGAAGCCATGGTTCTTACGGTTATCACTACACAGCAGCTCCAGGGAGCACAGACAATGTCATCAAACTACAGGTAGGGGACTGTCTCCCAATGGTGGCCTATTTGTGAGAACCTGCACCTTCTTATCAGCACTTAGAGAGATGGCAACTACCCCTTGCACAATAGATTTAAAGTCCGAATCTTCTGTTTAAATTAGCTCTGTATCCTCATCTTCCATGTGATAAATAGGCCACTTAAGACATAGACGCATTCATTCATAGTCGGGCTTCCCAGGGCTACCACTAGGAGAAAGATATTGTACAAAATGGAGACTCCTAACTATGTTTCAAAGATATTTCAGCACAGAGTGATGGAATATTTTGATTGTTTCACTATGTGCCCAGATAATTGCCAAAAATGAGAGAGAAAAATAATGTTGCCAATGTGTCTAAATGGCAGTAAATCAATGAGGCATTGAGTTAGACTTTGGACTGTTTGAAATCTAATTGTGGGGAGACTTCATGGCATCCTGGCTCCGTCATTTCCACATTTGCCTGGCTGTTTGCCAGGCGCCACTTATAAGGCAGGAGATGGGAAGATCCCACAGGAAGGGTATATGATGTGGCTCCTTCTGGTGCCAATGCTGATGAGGCAGAAATCTGTCAGTGACTCCCATTTTCTGATTGATGGAACCACAGAGCAACTGGCTTCACACAATCATCAATCTCCTGCCTAAGGTAGTAGAAGTGACATGGAGAATTTGTGTGAACGATAACAACCTGGATAAAATCAAAGTTCTAGTTCCATTCCACTGAAGACCCCAGAGACAAAAACACAGAGTTCTTACTCAATACGGTATGCAAAATAATTTGGAGATTAGATAATAAGTCAGGGTTTATGGGTAGCTGTCTTTAGAAGGCAAAAATAGATTGTCTTCAAATATTCTGAAGTTTAAACAGCAAGTAAATCAAGAATAATTCAATAACATAGCAATATATAGTAACCCAAAAGCATTTTTTTAAAAAAATCTAAAGCCGGTTAATGGTTTGTTGAAACCATTAGAGCTGGATTTTAAATTATGTCATATTTTTTTAAAAGGCCATAGCACTATTGTTCAATTTATAAGTGTAAAATATAGCTATTTTACTGATGAATACTGGCTGGTGCAAAGCACTGAAAAGCAAACAGTTTGTGGATAAGGATTGAGACAGATTTGGCACCAAGTCAAGTAACTGTTTCTGGATAAGGATTGAGACATTTGACACAAGGTCAAATCGTGCTCTCACTTCCCAGCATGGACTTGGATTTATGTACAGAGTATTATGCAAACACAGACACCCTTATTATGCATTTAACACCTTGCCATGTGCATTTGGAAACTTTACAAGTCCAGATCCAAGAATCAATCACCCTCAGGGGGCATATTAGTGGCATCCATTTATAACCCTTCTTGCTGTGAGAAATTAGGGAAGCTCCATTTAAACAGAGCCTAAGGGCCCTTCTCCTTGGCTGAGTTAAAAGCTATCTACCCATTCATCAATCAGCAAAAATTAACTGCCTTCATGGCTGATCCTTATCCTGCATTTGTTGTCTCCATTCTGAGTCACTGTCAAATAATGCTGTCCTGATTGTGGGTATGCAATGTATGGTAAATAAGGCAGTTTTGCTGCTCTCTCTTTAGCAGGAAAGTCAACTTTACTTTGTAGTAGAAATGAAGCATGCCTGCTTGCAGATCTCCTCCCAGCCTCTCCAAATTGCTTGCTATATCCCTCCTTCTGCACCCTGTTCAGTTATAGGCAGCAAAGATAGGGGACTGGAGGGGAGGGGAGGACCCATTCCCCCATCAGTTGAAATGGTCAGCAATTGCTTCTCTAACCTCACCGGTCACTGTCTTCCCCTGTGATGTAAAGGGTGATGAAGAATAGCAGATTTTACACACCTTTGAGGTGTCCTTGGATTTTTAAATCTTTGGCACAGCTATCCCTTCCTGCATATCTGTAGAACTAGAAAAGTCAGTTGACAGATGTGAAGATTCCCTCCCTTGGGCTTCGTTGGGCTAGCTGTTGTAGGAAGAAGAAAAGGGATATACTAACACAAAATGAGCTCTTTGGATATAGCTCTGTAGGGAGTTTTCAGAAATTGTCTCACTGTTACAGGCTTATCTTACTCATAAGAATCTTTCTGTGAGTGAAGTTCAGAAGTAGAAATCAACTGGAGATAAAACCCAAGTTCCACACAAAGGTGTGCTTTAGGAACTTCCCTGGTGTGAGCAATGGGTAGCTGGGGTTGTTAAGCAGTTTAGCTAACAAATGTTGGAAAATCACAGATCAAGAGAATGAAATTCCCCTGCTAATGCATTGCACCAATTCTTTAGCACTGCCAGCAGCAGAAGAAAACTGTCTTTGGTTAGCTATTATCTGATACGTACAAACAGGTCTTAGCCCAAGTCCCCTAGAAATCTAATTTAAAATTTGTTTTCCTTTTCTAAAAGCTAACATCTGTATAATAATAATAATAAAGTTGGAAGGGACCTTGGAGGTCATCGAGTCCAACCCCCTGCTCAGGCAGGAAACCCTATACCATTTCAGACAAATGGCTGTCCAGTCTCTTCTTAAAAACTTCCAGTGTTGGAGCATTCACCGCTTCTGGAGGCAGGTTGTTCCACTGGTTAATTGTTTCTAACTGTCAGGAAGTTTCTCCTCAGTTCCGGTTGCTTCTTTCCTTGACTAGTTTTCCATCCATTACTTCTTGTCCTGCCCTCAGGCGCCTTGGAGAATAGCTTGACTCCCTCTTCTTTGTGGCAGCCCCTGAGATATGGAATACTGCTATCATGTCACCCCTAGTCCTTCTTTTCATTAAACTAGACATACCCAATTCCAGCAAACGTTCTTGATATGCTTTAGCCTCCAGTCCCCCCTAATCATCTTTGTTGCCCTTCTCTGCACTCTTTCTAGAGTCTCAACTCTTTTTTACATCGTGGTGACCAAAACTGGATGCAGTATTCCAAGTGTGGCCTTACCAAGGCATTGTAAAGTGGTATTAATACTTCACGTGATCTTGATTCTATCCCTCTGTTAATGCAGCCCAGCACTGTGTTGGCTTTTTTGGCAGCTGCAGCACACTGCTGGCTCATATTTAAGTGATTGTCCACTAGGACTCCGAGATCCCTCTCACAGTTACTACTATGAGCAAGGTACCCCTATACTATACCTGTACATTTGGTTTTTTTGCCTAAATGTAGAACCTTACTTTTTTCACCATTGAATTTCATTTTGTTAGATAGCACCCAATGTTCAAGTCTGTCCAGGTCCTCCTGTATCTTAAGCCTGTCTTCTGGAGTGTTGGCTATTCCTGCCAGCTTGGTGTCATCCGCAAATTTGATGAGTTCCCCATCTATCCCCTCGTCCAAATCGTTGATGAAGAGTTTGAAGAGCACTGGCCCCAGACAGAGCCTGGGGCACCCCACTGCACACTCCCTCCATGTAGATGCGGTTCCATTGAGGACCACACGCTGATACGGCCGGTCAGCCAGCTACGAATCCATCTGGTGGTGATGCTGTCTAACCCATTTTTCTATTTATCAGTAGTAGGTTGTGATCTACTTATCAAATGCCTTACTGAAGTCCAAGTAAATTATATCCACAGCATTCCTCTGATCCACTAATTTTGTCACTTGGTCAAAGAATGCAATAAGGTTTGTCTGGCATGATCTGTTTTTGACAAACCCATGTTGGCTGTCATTCCTTAACTGCACTTTTATATTGTGACTTGGCTTTTTTTGCAAAATTCTGGGTCAACAAGGATGTGTGTCAATCTGAGAGGGTATTGCTGGGGGTAATGCAATTGGGCTCAGTTTTTAATTCTATACAGCCTGGAGTCTCTGTGAATTAGGTGATCTTATACATTTAAATTCTAAATAATTAAGGAGATTTTATTTACCAGCAGAGGATGAAGGGATGGGAATCCCTTTAGAGATAAGTCATAGCAAATGCTTTGATTCTAGCCCATATTATTTTCTTCCCTGGGCAAAAAAAAAAAAAGGCTGATCTGAGATCTTGAGAGGATGAATCCCAGACCAGACTGGGAAATCAAAACAAGCAAAATCCAACTCCCAAAAGGCAACAGACAATTACTTCTATAATGCCTTCCAATTAAATCTACTTGAAGGCGCCTTTTACTTTCACCCAAGATTTGTCAATTGTAATGACTCAAAAAATATTATGAGAGAAAGCTAGGCGAAATCACAGTATAGAAAGAAATCCCATATTTTCAAAATTCTTGCCTAAAATATGAAATATGGATGGCAGGGGAAAAAATCATCAAGGAAGCAAAACAACAATTGGCATGAAAAAGAAATTCCATCTTTTCACATGTCTTTACCCAGCCTTGTTTTTCAACGGAATGACTCATCTTTATTATTAGCATACACATGCATACACAACACATACATATATGCACACAAACCACATCAGTTTTCTCTTCTAAATAAAAATAGCTTAAAGTACTATTTAAACTATTTTAAAGTTTAAAAACACAAGGTTGTTGATATCCCACATATCTCCTTATTGCTGAGATGAGAGCAAAAGCATGCTCAGTTAAAATCAAGTTCTGCTTCCACTGGAACTATTTGATATTCTGGATGACATGCATCAAATAGTATCAGTAGTATCAGCACTATTTGCAGGCAATTCTACAAGTCATAAGTATGATTAAGGCTTGCAATTAATCTAAGTGCCCAATTTGTGATAACCACAGCATAAGGAAGATTGTTACTTGGAATGTGTAGGAGTAAAAAGTACAAAGCATGACATAATAAATGAAAGAAAATAGTGGATTTCAATTTGAATAATTCTTGCCTAAAGAATGTATGTCTGAAAGTCAACGGGATTAATAGGTCTCAATAAAGGTGGACTGAACTTGCAGAATGATAAATACAAGGAAATGAATGAATGTTTATTATGAATGAAATTGCTCAAAAAGTGTGACTAAGTATCATTTGCACCGTGTGTGAAGGGTTATGAAAGTCACATTTCAGGTTGATGATAACTGCGAGTTACAACCCAGTGAATTATGATAATGGATGAGTATAGTAAAAAATTCTACAACATTTTAAATGAATGTGATCCAGGACAAAACATTTTTCCATTAGGAGGCATAAAGGAACTAGTGAGAGTGACTGAGTATATAGAAAATGTATTTGTACTTAGAATTCCAAAATAGGGAAATGGCAATAGTTTGGGGCATATTTGCTTAGAAAAAGTTTATTTTTTCAAATTTGTGTTTTAAGAGTAATGGCAGACTGGGTGGGACTAAAAAGTTCAATCAATCAATTCCAATTTTGCAAGATCTTTTTTTTTTCCCCGCGAGAAGTTGAAATTGACTGATTGAACCTTTTTTTTCTTTTGCACACGGCGGCGGAGGCCTAAAGGAAAAAGGTTTTATAAAACCCAGCTGAAAGCCTAGGACTGGGGCGACAGTGTGCGTGCCCACAGAGAGGGCTCTGAGTGCCGCCTCTGGCACCTGTGCCATAGGTTCGCCACCACTGCTATATGGCTTAATGTCAGGTAGTGTGCATGAGCACCTCAGATTTTTACTTTTTAGCAGGTTATTAAGAAGTGCATGAATGTGAAATAATATTTACTGCATGTTTGTTGATTTAGATGACACTGAATAAGCTTGAATTATCAAATAGTTTCTTCAAATTCGAAGTTGATGATTGGTTGCTGAATATGGAAAGAGCTGTATTTGATAGAAGTAAAGCAAGCGAGAATGAATAAAATGCTTAATGAATTATTCAATATTTCCATAATGAGCCAGGAGCAAATCAAAGATATGTGATATCTCTGTGGTTATTTGTTGTACTGAAGGATACCTGGCTGTAAATATATAAGAAATTCTTTGGGGAAACATTACAGCTACATTTGTCAGGGTACATTTTATTGTACATGTTGTTGATGCAGTTTTATCAGCTGATAATTCAAGTTTTCGATTGACTATATGATATAACCAGAACTATTGATCTGAAATCATCATATGCTATAGATGTGTTTGATGGGTAAATGGAACAAATGATTGCAAATTATACATGAGTGGGGAAAACTAGAATAAACAGATGAATTTGTGTATATTGGTAGAATGTTTATTAAAGATGAGAAAACTGATGGAGAAATGTTAAGATATACAAATGCTAGTAAAAAGTTGGTAGGTAACATGTGGTCCATTGCATAGAATGATTGTTTGTCACCAAAAAAGCACACTTCTGCCCACTTTGTTATAGGGAAGTGAGAATTGGTATGTCTGGAGAAACAAGTTGAATGCAGTGGGAATGGGTTACTTAAGAAATGTGCATGGTAAAACAGGGAGAGGTAGGAAGGAGAATGACTGGGTGCTGAGTAACTGTGGATCAAAAAGGTGACCAGAACGAAAGACGTATGTTGAGGAGATTCACTCATTAGAAATAGAAGACTGGGCAAGTTACAGTTGGATGGACCTGATGCGATTGATCCTCAAAAGAAAGACATGAAAAGTTTAAAAAAAAACAAAGACAATTTATGTGTGGTGTATAAATGTGGTTTGTAAGGATAGAATGTATGGAGAATTTGGGAATCATCTGAGCATGGTAGGACATGGAAAGTGAGAACTCCTTTGAGTTCTGTTTGCATAATCAGAATGGATATTTGAAAATTAGGGATTTCTCTATAGGACTTGGGATGCCTATATAGGGCAAATGTGCCTAAGTATATTGTTTCTCAAGCTAGTTTTGTTGGGTAAAGCTGTAACAAAACAATTGATGTAATACGGTTAGGCTTTTCCAATGAAATCCTATCTATAACCACTCAGCAAGCTAGCATTGTTGAATTCAAGGGAGTTATCACTATATACGGGTATACAGAGCTACAGCCTTAATGCATTAATGAACAATATCTAGCCAATACCTTGCATAATGTCACTAGTCTTCCTCTGCTTCATGCTGTGTGTTTGTGACAAACTGGAGTAACCCTTTTCCTCCTCACTCTGCTGTGGGTAGCTGTTTCTGCAGAGACCAGTTTGATTTGGCTGATGTCTTTCTCCAAACTCAGCAGAAACACCCTCATTTCCTAGTGCACAAAACAAGATAGCAGCTTTAATTCCAGTTTCTGTTCCTAAAGCAAGAATAAATACTTTATGAGAGAAACTAAAGTAAATTTACCTGTGATGACTTCGTGATTTTCAAAGCCAGTCCCATTCCTTGGTAAATTTTGAGTCTGTTGAATTAGAGGAGGTTCCTTTTTAGAAAGATAAGCAACATTTTTTTGCAAATTTGAGTTATGTTATTCTCTTTAATAAGGTATGTGCTGGGAAAAACAATATAGCCTACTGCCCATGTCCAGCACTTACAGCACATAAAATAATGACATTTTTAGAAAGATCCATCCTAAGTCCTTTCCTGCAAACTATATTTCTATCACCTCAGCAGTTTAGGTAGATTTCTTTTTCATTCCTGCATTATAACAAGTCATTTTGTTACGCTAGAGGTCCAGTAAACATTTTACCTTATTTTTATGCTCTCATGTCTTAATTTAATTTCATAGACAGATAGTATTCGACTTATAACTGTAATAAGCCTGCCAATTATGGCTGTAAATCATGGCAGTTGTAAATGTGTCATCATGTGACGGACTCAATTTTATGACCTTTTTTGTGGCGGTTGTAAAATGAATATCACAGTTGTTCAGTGAATCCATTATTCGCTATCAGACATTTTTGCCAAAAATCATAGGGAAACATTGCTTTTTGGCAAAAATGTCATAAACCGCCTTGTACATGTGAGCCACTTGGCCACTGCTAGGCTTGTGGGCTGGAAGGCTGGCAATTTGAGACCTAAGTACCATGTAAAGAGTGAGCTTCCATTATTTGTTCCAGCTCCTGCCAACCAAGCAGTTCAAAAGCACACAAATGCAAGTAGGTAAATAGGTACCACTTTGGTGGGAAAGTAACAATGTTCCGTGCACCTTCAGCATATAGTCAGGCTGGCCACATGACCACAAAAGAATTTTCAGACAACGCTGGCTCTTTGGTTGTGAATCGGAGATGAGCACCACCCCCTAGAATCGGACACGACTGGCAGGGGAGACATTTATCTTTCAAAATGTTGGCCGGCTGAGTATCCAAAATGTGGTCACATGACTTTAAGAAAGAGGCGACCATTGGAATTTGGAAAGTGGGTCATAAGTATCTTTTGGGGGGGCTCAGTCGTAAGTTTGAACAGTCGCTAAAGTCATAAGTTGAGGACTACTCATACTTTATTAGCATGCGAACCTTGCTCCCTTTTTCCTTTTTCCAGTCAACTTTCACCTTTGCCTGTTTTGATGAGGCTGAAATCCTATTAAACAAGTATTAATTCCACCTTGATTTGCAACAGAGCACACCAGTGTGGTAGTTATTTTAATTTGGTACTTGCTGCAAGAACTATTCTGAGGAACAGGGCAAACAGAGCGATTTCTGGCTGGAAAAAAGACAGGGCTCTAGTTCTGATGCAGTTCAATGGCGAGAAAAGGAAGGTCCTGCATTTAAGTAGGAAAAACAAGATGCGTAGGTCTGGGATAGGCAGTACCTGTCTCAACAGTCATGCCCTTGAGAGAGGGATCTAGGTGCCCTGGTGGGCCACTGCTTAAGTATGAGTCAGCAGTGTGCTGTCCCTTCTGTCTCTTATGATTTCTATGAGATGGGCCTGATTCAGTCCTCAGAGGCAGTCAGCTCCAGATGCTGAGTACAAGTTACTGACTCCTCTTTTGGCTCCTGCATTCTCATTATTTTTTCCCTCAGGTAATAAGCTGGAATGAAATGTGAAAAACAGGAAGTGCTGGATTGGGGAGGGAAAGCCATTATTGAAAAGTGATGAAAGAAGCATCTGGGTAGCAGCCATTAGGGAGGGAGCCCTGCCTCGACTCAGTTTCTCCAGACCAGAAAGAAAGCTGAAGAGCAAAGTTAACCTACAGCTGAGGAGAGATTTCCTGCACTGGGATCAGTTCAGTTTCATGAGGTCCTTTTGCCAGATGGATGTTAGGGGCCTGGAAGAAATCTGCCTTCTTACAGAAGAAGAAGGAAGAGCACAAAATACTATAAGCTTGTCTCGGGCATGTCTTTCCTTTCCAGATTCATAGTAACTGATGGGGAAAAAACTGAACCCTGCTTGATGCCTCAGAGAGTTGTTACCACATGGAACAGCCCAGGGTTTCCCATCCTGATGCCTATAAATGTGTTAAATCGCAACACACTTTAAACAAACTAGTGAAGGATTATGGGAATTTAAAGTACAAGTTTAGCATACTTCTGATCTGCAGCAATACCATCTTATACAAAGTACTCTTTAAATAAGCTAATACAATTAAATGAAGTTACAAAACCAGGCAAGCAGTTAAGCACCTGGAAATACTGTACTGAAACTTTCCTTTGAGGACCACTAGTTGTGCGAAAGTGCCAGGAGTCTGGAATATGGATTATAGTCTCCAAAACAGAATTATAGTTTATTGTATGCTTTGGCTGGAATCCTTTTCCATACTAAGCACATTCAAAGCCGGGCTGACACACTTTATCTTTGTTTTATGAATATACTGTACTTTGTTTTACAAATAAACTAATATTGCAAATAGCTCTACACAGAAGGGCTATTTCTAACAGGCATACCAGACATAAATTAAGATAGTGACAGGGAAAGTCCCAAATGTTAGGTCAGTAGGAGGGATCTTTAAATGTAATGTGTCAAGGCCAAACCTATCATTTGGTGGATGTAATATTTGTGTCAAAAGGCAAATTCTAGAGGACAAGAGGTTATCAGTTATCTTGCCCTTTTCTCTGGGTTCCTCAGATAATCAGCTCTGTTGAAGGGCATCTAGTCTGTCCTAGGCCACCTGAACTGATCTACTGTACCAGGTGGAATGAAGGATGCTATCAAGATATTAGCCTGTTTATATGTAATAGGCGTGTGCCCAATTTTAATTTCATCTTGGCTTCCTTTTTGCACATCAGAATATGTATTCCCCAAATTTTGCCCCAAGTAAAGTGGTACTGTGAGAATACAGCTCATCCAAGATCATATTAAGGCTTCAGTTCTACTTGTCCAGTTATATAAATGAAAATTTATGTCATTTAGGATCTATATTGAGGATTTAGAATTCTAGCCAGTAAAATTAAGATTGAATGTATTATGCACATTTAGAATTGTGTCACAATAATAGATTCCTCTGATTTTATATCTGAAGAGTTTATCATTTCCATATTTAGTTTTCCTTAACTGTGGTTGAAAATAATGTGTGCTTAAACATACCAGCCTTTTATATGCAGGTGGGGTATAGTGTCCATTCTTCAGCTTAACAGAAAGTTGGATGGTTTCCTAGAATGAAAATAACAATTGTAGATATACTTAATGCTCTTGAGGTATAAATGTCTCTCTCTCATTGTCTCCCTCTCATTGTGTCTGAAATGCTCCACTTCATACAATGCTCTTAAAAGAAATGGTTACTCTAGAACAGGAGTGTCCAACCTTGGCAACTTTAAGACTTGTGGACTTCAACTCCCAGAATTCCCCAGTTGCCAGGATTGGACACTCCTACTCTAGAACTACGGTATTCAAACTATATTCCTCAGAACCCCATAAGAATCATCCAAGGGTTCAACATGGCATTTCTGCTTACACAGTATGAAATGTATAATTGCAACATTAATTTATTTTCTTCAGATAAAATATCTCATATGAAACACATTAATGCATTGATTTTTAACATTGAGAAGGGTTCCTTGGGTATCTAAAATTTGAAGTTTGCTGCTCTAGAGCTACTGTTCCTATGTATGGAAAGCTACTACAGTTGTCAAGAGAAAAAGTAGAAATTGTCTGCAAACCTGATTTGTAAGCCTGGGCTATGAATACATATAATAGTTACTCATTATTATTGGATTGACTTAAACCAGTTCTGTAAGAAATGCATTCCATTTTACTTTCAGAAGATCAGTTTACGTTTTCTCAGCAGGAAAGGAAAATATTTTATTTATTTAATAGTTGGCTTCCAAGATGAACTGCTATTCAGTGAACTCTTGTACACTAGCAAATAAAATATGTGAACCTCTTTAAGGCCTTGTGCTAGCACATATTTTGAAACATTAGCCAATGTTTGAGCATGCAGAGAACATCTTGGGATCACAATTGTATTTTCACACAAGGATCTTATTTCTTTAAATGTATTTATTTAAAACATTTATAAAACCACTCATATTATTACCAACTCTGGGTGGCCCTCAAAGCATAATATCTGTTAAAACACTCTTGTGCAAAGAAGAGGGCTTATGAAAGCCCTCTGGATCCATCCCTTAGATTGCAAATGAGGCTTTCACCCCAAACAAGTTCAGCCACACAATACACATCCTTGAGTGAGAGATGCTCTTTGTCACCATATACCTAGAAACAATTTTTGTCAGCCTTTCCTCTGCGGGAGATAAAGAAAAGCTTTGGTCATTTTAAATGAAGAGAGAACTAGAAGAGGAAACAAACAAAGAAGCTGTTAATGAAGGCTAGAAAATGCAAGGATTAGGATCATTCCATTTAGGCTCTGGTTAATGTTGGGATTTTATTGAAATTAGTTCCTTTTTTTCACTTTTTCACCTTTAATTTTACTTACTTTTATTTATCTTTTTTATTTTATTTACTTTATTTGTTGTATTTACTTTTATTTATGATTTACTTTATTTACTTTCAATAAGTTGGGAACTTATTGAAATTAGGTGGGGGGGTTAATGTTTTTACCTTTTATTTGATAAATTTTCATTTACTTTTTGAGTAAATAAGGCAGCACAGATTATAAGAGCGCTATTTCTCAAACACAATGGGATTTAGAGGAACGGTGCCCTGTGGAAGATGGATGGTGGCAGCAGGAACTACCAAGCTGCTACCTCAAAGCAGAAGGCAAATGTCAGGCTCTTTAGCCTAAACGGGAAGCACCATTCTCACAGAGTTTCTTTACCAAGATTTATTGAAAAGAAAGAGATGAGACATAGGAATTCTGGCAATTGAAAAACTTCCCATATCAAATAAATACATTCCAAAATACATTAGGGCAGTGATGGCGAACCTTTTAGAAACTGAGTGCCCAAATTGCAACCCAAAACCCACTTATGCATCGTGGAGTGCCGGGTGGGTGTGGCCCATTGGCTGGGTGTGGCCCATTGGGTGGGTGTGGCCAATTGGGTGAGCGTGGCTGCGGTGGTAACGGCAGACTGGGTGGGACTAAAAAGTTCAATCAATCAATTTCAACTTTGCAAGATCTTTTTTTTCCCCGCAAGAAGTTGAAATTGACTGATTGAACCTTTTTTTTTTTTTGCACACGGCGACGGAGGCCTAAAGCGAAAAGGTTTTATAAAACCCAGCTGAAGGCCTAGGACTGGGGCGACGGTGCGCGTGCCCACAGAGAGGGCTCTGAGTGCCGCCTCTGGCACCCGTGCCATAGGTTCGCCACCACTGCATTAGGGTGAAGACCTCTGTATTTTCTGTTTTAAGATATTTCTGTGGAGTGATAGGACTTTTCACTGATAATGAAGGAGTTTGCAGTGGTTGTTTATATAACTACCTTCTGACTCTTTGGGAACTCACCACTGTACAAAAACACATGTCCAAATGTGGACTTCAACTCCCAGAATTCCCTGGACAAAATGCTGGCTGGGAAATTCTGGAGTTGAAGTCCATCCATCTGATTGAGAAACACTAAATAAGAGTGTTTCTGGAAAAGGAAAAGGAAATTTGAGGTCTTCAGGTCTTGTACTCTATACACTAAGCCAGGTTTTTACACCACCACAACTCTACAGGGATGATTCAATATAGATTTAGTATTGCACAAATTGCTTTTCCCCATATATTCTATCTCTATGCTTTTTAAAAGTTGAATTTCTAACTTGCTGTGGACTTATTAATATGCAGATTTCTAAATATTATATGAAAAAAGAGAAAATTCAAAACAGGAATAAGGCAACATCAGCTATGGAGCAGCTGTTCTATATGTTTAAGTACATGTTTTTTTCCCCTTTACATTCTTACCCCAAACCTAAATGGATTATTCCCAAAGATAAGCCTTCTGAAATAACAGTTCAGGAAAAACAACCATAGATGTTTGCTTGGGGTTTTTGTTTGTGTTTTGTATTGTTACACATTTACATACTTTTAGTGAAAGTCTTTAGATTTTCTTCCTGATTCTAATACTATAAAATTCATAGTGGAACTGATATAATTCCATCTCCCCCATTCCCCCCCTCCACTTACACCAGTGAGATTTGCTATAGGATTTAACAGCTGCTTAACTTTAATTACTTATATATGGCAATTCTGATTTTTTTTTAAAAATACACTAGTTTAATAATATAATTTAATAATAAAACAATAATATATGAGATGACCAGATTCATCAGAGGAGAAAATTCCCAAATCCTTGGAATCTGTATAAAAGAGAGTTATGACTAATGTAATTAACCAGGTTACAAAATGTTCGCACCCAATTTCATGACCTTTTTTGCAATGGTCTTTAAGTGAACATGGCAGTCATAAAGTGAACGCTACAGTCATTAAGCAAAGACCAAGGCTGTTTAGTGAATCCATTGTTCACAATGGGCATTCTTTACCGGAAACCACGAGTAAATGCTGGTTTCTGGCAGCAAAAAAAAAAAAATCTAAGTCACGGTTATGTGATTGCAGGATGCTGCAAACAGCCGTAAATGCAGATGAGTTGCCGAGTGTCCAAAATGTGAACACGTGACTGCTGGGTGGGGGTGGCAGCCATTGAAACTTTGAATCCAGGTTGTAAGTAGCCCTGGGGAGATCTGTCATAACTTTGAATAGTCGCTAAGTGATCGATTATAAATCAAGAATTACAAGTAATCATTTCTGCCACCTATATATCAAAGATCAAACACTGTAATTGGTGGTACCCTTTCATCCGATGCTTGATCTTCAGAGCAAACCTCTGGTGAACTTCTGGAAGCAGGTCTTCTTACTTCAATGGATAGTTCATCTTCTCCTAAAACTAAAACCATAAATAATTAAAATTGCTGAGTGCATTGCATCAATCAACGGCTGAACTCAAGAATTCTAACATTTCCTGCTTAATTAAGTCTGAGAGGTATACCCCTTAATTATTATATCCCTTAATTAATAACTCAAACTGTAAGATTTCCAATTCCAAAAACTAAATCATCAAATAAGTAAAACCTTTAATGTGTTAGGCAACAACATTTGATCATAGTTAATATTTATGAATTAGGAAGTAATCACTGAGTTCCTTAATTAAGCAATATTTGCTTTGACAAATTAATCAAATTTACACATTTTGTTTTACTCTTTGAATAAAATTTGTTTAATTTCTGCACAAATGTGTATTAAATAGCCTAATAGAAACCTCTGGAGATGACTGATGTGGAGACTTTTTAAATATTACTGAGTGGCAGGAAGCATTTGATTCTTAGTAAAGTATTATGGAATATTCAATAGTTCTAAAGTACCATGCCCACTGTTAAAAAGGGGAAAAATGGATATGTAATGCAGACAAGGAAGGACTATCAACTGAAGAGAGAAAAACAACAATAACAACAACAATAACAACAACAAAGAGTTATAGACATGAAACAGCACTTGGCATTGAGTAGAGAGCACTAGAACTTTTTTGTTTTACTTTCATGTTCATTTGGGAAATACCTAATCCATGCTTTAAAACCTCCTTTTGCAGAAAAGTGGTGGCTAGCTTCTTCACACACATGTATACTGATAATAAGATTGTACTGCATACACAACTGCTATAGAAACCAAGCAATAAGGCTATGGCACTTCTGCAGGATACACTATGAAATAAGCATGTTAGCTAGAAAGTAACTGAATTTCCCACTTGTAAAATGCTTGTGTTTGGAGTATAGAGAAACACAGATTTTTACATTACTGGTAGAGAAGAGATATTTGGATCATTCTTAAGAACTGAATAATAATTGATTAATGTGCAAAAAAACCTCCCTTCCATTGCTCTTTAGATGGAGGGGAAGTAAAAGGCCAAGAACAGAACATGTGTCTTGATCCAAAGAATGAGACTGGAAAATTATTCCACATGGAAGGGAGCATGATATTCAGTACTAGAACAGCTTTCACCTTTATTATTATTCCAATTCCACTAATTGTGTTTTGCACCTAATGTTGGCCACTTTTCTTCTTCATGACTTAAGGCCTGTACAACTGCAATATAATAGCATCTAATTACATATGAAGTGCTCCACAGTGCTATTTGTTTGCAGTTCAGCTGTCATAGGTGGACAGGTCCGTGCAGTTTTCTTGGCAAGTTTACAGGAGTGGTTTGCCACTGCCTCCTTCCTAGAGCTAAGAGAGTGTGACTGGCCCAAAGTCACCCAACTGGTTTTGTGCCTAAGGCAGGACTAGAACTCACAGTCTCCAGTTTCTAGCCTAATGCCTCAACCATTATACCAAACTGGCTCCCGTTCCAATTTTAGGAATCCAAATTGTTTCCAAGTCCATGTGGAATCACACTTATGCCACCCATAACCATGGATTTCACTATTCTTCCAAATGTTTGCCAATCTCAGTAATTTGAAAATGTTTTCTAATTTCTTGTCTTCTACATTGCCGTCTCTTGGAATGGCTTCATCAATAAATCAACAATGGTTATTTTCAATTTCAATAATATTTGGGATGTTGTTCCAAGTGTCAATAATATAAATGTTAAAATCCTATTTGTGGTTTTATTTGTGGATCTGTACTTCTACATAAGGGATCATGTCTTCCCAACTCCATCATGCCTTTTTTTTGTCATTAGTCTGTCCAGTTCTGCCATGCCCAATTATTATAAAGTCAACTATTTGATCCCTATTTCAGCACAACAAACATTTACTATCCAAACTGATCTTCTCCATTTTTACCTTGGTGATATTTATGCCTAATGCTTTTTCTTGGGGAGCAAAAAACATTCCTCCTGTTTCTTTTTTCAATGTACCACTCTTATGCCATTACCATGATGTTTCATTCCCACATTTTCCTTCAGCATCTTTAAAAAAAAATGCCCACAATGATCTTTAGTTTTCCAATGTTCTAATACTATTTCAAGCTGTTGGTTTTGTTTGTTATGCTATAAAGAACAATATCCATACTGAAAAATATCAGAAAAATGATTTGGGGAAGGGAAACAATTAACTAGTTTGATGGGAAGAAAAGAATCTTTTCAATTCTCTGTAAGAAATCTGCATGTGAATTCACAGTCTAGTTTATCTTCTAGCATCATGTTAGATTCTCTTCTGCCTAAGAAAAGAATCTATAGCCTATGGCCATTTTCTGAAGTTGATACCCTCCAGGTGTTCTGGCCTGAAATTCTGCTAATTTCCAGCCTGAATTCTGGGAGTTGTAGTCTGCCCTTTTGAAAAGCAAAGGCATAATGAAACAGCCCATGCTTTTTATTTAGATCAGAAGTTCCATCCTTAAATCCTAGGCATGTGCAATGAAAGTAAAGATGTTTCAAGAGAGGAAAAATCTCCACCAGAGACCTTGGATTTTATTACAGGTAGTCCTCAAATTGAGCCCAAAATTTCTGTTGCTAAGCGAGACATTTGTTAAGTGGATTTTGCCCCATTTTATGACCTTTCTTGCCACAGAAATTAAGTGAATCACTACAGTTTTTAAATTAGTAACAGTTTTGTTAAGTGAATCTGGCTTCCCCATTGACTTTGCTTGTCAGAAGGTCGCAAAAGGTGGTCACATGACACTGCAACTGTCATAAATATGAGTCAGTTGCCAAGGATCTGAATTTTGATCAGGTGACCATGGGAATGCTGCAACTGTCGTAAGTGTGAAAAATTGTCATAATTAACTTTTTTGTTGTAGTGCCATTGTAACTTTGAACGGTCACTAAACAAACTGTTGTAAGTCAAGGACCACCTGTATTACATGGGATGGACATTCTGTTGCTCAAAGCGAGTAGAGGAGCAGAGCTGGGATAGTTCCCAGCTGCAAAGGAGGAGATGGTCTTGATTACTTATTCATGCTTGCAGCAGGGAATCTTACATGTTTAGTGCTTCTGCACAGCAAAACCTAAAATTGTAATTTACATGTTTCAGCTAAAGAGAAAAATATCCTAATTTAGAGCAGGGACTATCTCAAGGCTTTAGCTGGATAGTTGCAAAAAGAAAAGATAACATATCTGAAATCT
Organism: Azemiops feae; assembly: GCA_023970755.1. Lineage (NCBI taxonomy): Eukaryota > Metazoa > Chordata > Lepidosauria > Squamata > Viperidae > Azemiops > Azemiops feae. The sequence continues at coordinate 946,640 of JALGBA010000497.1, read as the reverse complement.
CATTAACTATCACAGTGACATGCAAACACTAAGTTTCAAGCTACTTTCAAGTAGATAAATATGTTATCTAAAAAAAACAAAGCATTTAAATACCAATCCTCTCTATCTTATTAGTTTCGGGATTATATTGTTTAGCCAGCTTCTATTTATTGCAGCAGAAATGTTTGCAATCTCAGGAATGTGGATAAAGGCAACCACAATTAAAGAGAAAGCAGCCCAATAAGAAGGATTTCCTGTAAACATGCTAAAATTGGATTTGAGGGAACTAACACCATGCTGTGAAGATTTAATTAAATGTTAATTCTTTGGCATGAGTTCAAGGGTAAATACTCTGGAGCATGAAAAATTAAAGGACTTTCTTTAATGAATTTTAAGCTTGATATATACTTTGACTGAAAATGCCACATGAATTTATTTTTACAGTGAGAGACTGCAGGTCAATCCTTCCAAAAAGAATGTAGCAATAGAAATAGGGAAAGACTCCATGGAACTGTATTAAAACACATTTAAAATAAAATATATTCTAACTGCCGCAGAAGCCATTTATATACATTCCATTTGCAGCCGTTCAGGTACACCAAGAAAGTGTCAGGAGATAAGGATGCTTGAAAATTTGGGGAAGTCCAAATCTTTGCTCCCAATTGAGTTCAAGTGCAGCTTTGAACATGGCTTGTTCTAGACATTTTATATCTTTCCCAAGTTATCATTCATTTTATTTTATACTGCTGAACCAATCAGGATTCATGATGGTTTATAGACATCCAATAAAACAATCAATTAAAATGTCCATGAGAAACATCATTAAAATCAAATTGTAACCAGTGTAGAATAGCAATAACTGGATGGCAATGAAACTTAATGGTTAATTTAAAATTTAAAATGGGAAAAATTAACTAGTCACCCAATGCAGTACAGAAGAACATAAGGTTGATTTGGAAAAATAATCTGGATATTTTATAAGTGAGTGATTCTGAAATAATAGCACATAGCCCTTGCACTGCACTGTATTTGACTTGTTTGGTTAGGGAAAAACTGACATCATATAACTACAATATTATTATGTACTTTACTTCAAGCAAGATTGTATCTAGTGCGTGAATACTTTATGTGGCCCTGTGCTTGTCTGTATCATAACCAAATAGGCATTCAGTTCAAAATAGCTACTTTCGATTTATATATTAAAAAAACACCTTCTTGAACAGTTTTATAACAGTCTCAGTAGAACCCTAGATAGGGAATTTTAAAAAATCCAAGAAAAATGCAATGGTAACAGATATCCCGTGATAAGAAAACCACATAGATGAGTCACCAAGAGTTGAGCTTGACTTAAAGGGGATTTTACCTTATAAGGCTGTCAGTCTCAACGTTCAGATAATAGCAACTGGGTGGTAAAAATATACTTTGCTCAAGGCAATCTAGTGGCCAAAGAATCTTTCAACCAGAAACTGTATGATTCACACCGTTCCCATCTTTCAGCTGCACAGCAGGAAGATTGCATCAATTTGTGCCCAGTTAATCTTGCACATCACTATGGCTCTGGTCGGAGTAAAGACCGTGGCATTTGAGAGCATCTCCTGCATTGGGCTAATTGGCAACATGGCGTCTGGGGTTTGAGAGCTGTATAAAAGTATGGCCCCTTTTTCTAAGAAAAGTAGTACAAAGGCAAAGCAAACATTAATGAACCAGACCATTACTAGAATCCATCTGACTTTGTCAAAGGCTTGAGAATTAATTGCTCAAGCTGTGCAATTTCACCGCTAGAGCCAAGAAATACACCAGATCCAAGGTAGCAGTATTATATGAGTCCTGATCAAAGTCCCCAGCTTGGCTCTTCTCTAATTATTGTCTAAGCTAAAAAACTGAAGGAAACATATTGTCCTTTCAAAACCAAAGCCCAAATCTAGGATTTGTTAAGCGGCATTTTTTTCTTGTGTGCCTTTTCTTCCTTGAAACAGAGACAGCAGAAGCCTTCACCCATTAAGATCCAGGATCTTCCAAGATCAATCCCTTTCTGTTAGCTCAGTCCAGTCTCTGGCTTTGAAATCCTGCATTGTTTGGCAAATTCAAGACATGCCCTGCACAAAACTGGATCAGGTAAAGCTTTTTCTGGTGTGGTGATGAATTGTTGGCTAAGATTTGTTTGTTTGATGTTCTGCATCTCAGCTATTGGGAGGCAAACCAACTACATCTGAAAAAAGGGGGTTAGTATCGGGGATTTCCATGGGTCAATAATATGAATATTAACTTTGGTATTTGGGAATGAGAATGAGAATGCTCAGGGACATGCTTAGGATGTGAGAGTCCCCATTCCTGCCTAAGTGGCTGTCATATCCTTCAGAAATATTTCTTTTCTCCAGCAACTGTTTACTTTATATCACTCATACCATGGATGGTAGTAACAAAGGGACAAGCACTGTTTCAGCATCCTTCCTCATTCTTGCAATTGATTTCCTTAAATCAGATGCAAATAAACAGATGCAAATAAACATTTATGTGGCAGGATCTGGGTATATAGGGGCAAATCTCCAAATCAAGTTGGTGCTGGGAATCTTGGCCTTAAGGCAGAATAGGGAGCTCACGCTCACTCAGCCCCAGATCCCATTCCTAACAACCAAACTTTGCTGGAAAAGTGGCTTTGCCATTTAATGCTTATTACCAGTATTTTTATTGAAACATTTTAACAGTTTGAAAGATAATACAAAATATGTTTAAAAGAAACAAAAGAAACAGACAAAAGAAAAATAGAAGGGAAAAACAGAGATGGAGAAAGATAAAAAAACAAACAAAAAGTATTTGAAGAAGTGATGTTTGATTTTCTTTCCAACAGTTACAAACATAATGTATTCCTCCCGCTTTGAAATTAAATTACAGTACATAGATCATTTCTTCCCATACCCAAACATTTTCAAGTGGCAAATCCAAAAGTCATTAACTCATTTCTATCCATTTTCAACAAAAAGTCCAGAAAGGGTTTCCAGTATTTTGTAAAACTACTTATTATCTATCCCTGATCAAACAGCCGATTTGTATTATTTTCTTTTATATAGTATTCTAGCTTTATTAATCCTTAACTTGACATTAAGATGTTATTGTAGGACCTGATATCCATTCCTCCCATTCTAATTTTTTAAAAGTTTCAAAGTGCTCTTCTTTCTGTTTTCACCAAGTGAAAACCTTTGGTCTCAAACATGACTTTTTATCTTGTAAGTCCAGTAATAGTCCGTTATCTACATTTTTGGGGTTCTTGACTTAATATTTGTATTTTATCCCTGTAACTTCTGTTTTGTTTTCCAAAACTGCCACCTTGGCTTCACCTTTCCACTCAGTAATCCTGCAGATTATTCAATTTTATTTTTCATCTCTTCTTTCATGGTCTCTTTTAAATGTTGCATTCATATATAAGCAGTTACTGATGCTGTTATTGTAACTGTAACGTTCTTTCCCAATTCCTCAAAGATTCTTTTGAATATCTCAAGTGTAATCCTTTTTCTGTCATTTCTATAAGTTTTACTACTTTTTTAGTAATAGCCATTTCAATAGACAAAGAGGACCCTTGCTTTCTCTGGATCATTAAGTCTTTAGTTCCATTCAACATTCTGTAGTTCTACACTCAGATGGCCTTTAGCAACTTTCCTTTATCTTCTGTTTGGCAGAGCTAACCAATCATTTCCAATTAATCCTTACAAAACTCTCCCATGGAAATATAGATTAATTATTTAATTGTTTCAAAAATTCTTTAAAGTCAATAATTTTAAATTCGTCCATCCCCTTAGTTCATTTTAAACTTTCTTTGTTTAAACCTTTGGCAACTTTTTGCCCTTAATTATTTTTAAATCCTTTAAATTGGTTCATTCTTAATCTGGGGTGAAGGATCACTCACTGGGTGGCTTGATTGCACTGCTCATCTGAAGATCTCTTTAACTTTAAGATAATTGTCTTCCAAATTTATTTAAGAAAGTGGGGAGGGGGGTTGTTTGCTAAGCCAATGTCTTTATGCAGGCTGTGAGCTTGTGGCTGTGAGCTTGCTATCTCTTCCATGGCTGCTGCTGCTGTTGTTCAGACTCATAGAACGCCTACAAAATCTCTTTAGATCTTGTGGGTCTTCTTATGAGGAACATATCTTTGGAGCAAAGTGGGCAATCTTCTGGACTTTCCTTGTCCAGAGAAGCACCATTGGCCTTCTTTGCCATATTGTCTCTGCTCTTTGCAGAGGCACAGAGTCCACCATTTTCCCCCACCCGGAAAGCTGTTTTGCCATTTCATTGTATAGAGAATCTCTTTCGTCAGCTCACAGCCACCACAAAACAGAGAAATTGGCCTCTGATTAACCTACAGCATTGCACAATACCAAAAACAAATAAACTTTAGTTGTGGAGCTCAGATTTTAGACAATGGAGGATGAATATAAGACTCTGTTATATCATTTTTGTTGTTCTTAACTACTACTACTACTACTAATAATAATAATAATTTGTACATTCTTCTTCTTAGGCAGCCTAGGATATTATTTTGCTTTTCTGTCTTACAACATGCCAGTAGAGATGTACCTGCATCTCAGAACATTTTGCACAATAGGAGACCCAAACAACTCTGTTCTAATCACAAACACAAAAGAGCAGATTGTTAATGCTTACGGGTGGCTGGCTGTAGGACCCTGGCAAAACCCATCAGAAAATCATAGAAGGGCTATGCCTCTTAACTACTAATATGTCTCACTCCTTGGAAGATTCTTGATTTAGTTTTGAGCAAGGCAAAGCATTACTGTACAGAGTTTCAGTGAAAACCTTTGTATTGCAGGGAAGCTGTACCTCTCCATTTGGGGGGTTCTTAATCACATTTTTTACTCTTTCAAGTGTCGAGTTTATTTGAGATTAGTCTTCTGCTTTGTATATCATTCAAAGGCACAGAAGCCCAGTTACATGGATAGCAGCAACCCTCTTCATCTCACTGCTTTTAGAGTTCACTGATGTTCAGTGGAAATTCACAAACTTCAGTGTATATATATACACTGAATCCTATAAGGATTGCAGCTTTAGAATCAAAAGTTTGAGCCAGACTGAGCCTCCCTGTGTATATTATATCTCTACAATTAGAGGCCTGTAGCTCCCTTTCAGGCCACTTCCATGCTAGCTGGAAGATGTAAGATGTACTGTATCCTGAGGAGATTGCAAAGGCCTTGACAGCTGGGTTAATGCATTATTTATTTGATGTATGAATGGTGTCAGTGAATATTGGAACACAATTTAGTAGCATCGGACAAACACAATCACTGGAAAAGAGTAATGAAACTGGTTTCAGAAAAATGAAAAGTAGGACAAACAGCACAATAGGAATAGGGCAGAGAGTGCATTGTTGTCATTCTAGTGAGCCAGACATGACAATACAGGGGGGGGGAAAGCACCAGATTAGACTGGTTCTTGGGCCTGGGATGGGATTAGCCATCATTTATTATTTGTATGGCTTATTTGCCTATTAACAAGAGTGTTGCTAGTTGCATAGTAGTCTGTATTACAAAAAGAATGTATCCTTCATCTGCAGAAAATTCTGGGATGTGCATCACTGGAACCAGATCATGGCTCTTGTCTTGTTATTGTATTCTGATGTCTACATGTAATGCTCTCATATTGGACAGATGGTATTCCCTGTGTATATTGGACAGACCCATGAGTATTGTACTATATTGCACATGGACTGGATAATGTGGAGGTCATTATCAACATGGAGCACATGGTAGTAAGTGGTTGGAAGTGACAATCCCATGAAGACTGGGAGGATAGATGTTATCTTTTAAGTGGTATTCTCTTGCTGTTTTCTTTGCTTGTGTGTATGTGAGTATGTGTGCGTGCATAGGATCCCCAGCTATGTGACCCAAACATTACACTGTTTTAATGGCTATCTGAATCAATCTGTGTTAATCTGAATCTGTGTTAATGGCTATCTGAATCAATCAAACACAAAAAATTGAGGCAATGAATAGCATGCACAATATCCATACTCTGGATATATGATATAGGCAGATGGTCTAGAAAAAACAGCTATGCTTGGCAAAGCTGAGAGAAGTAGAAGAATGTAAAGAGCAGGGATAACACAGATGGATGAGATCAAGGAGATTATAGAATGTAATTGCTGCTGATTGTTACTAGGGATGGAAAGCATTTCTCCGTACAAATGAAACTGTTTGGCTCCTATCTAACTAGCAAACTATCATTGCCAACAGAATCACAGAAATTAACAGCTCTGTTAATTTTGTACAGATGCTAATATATCTGCATGTGTATTGGAAAAGAGTGGACAGCATAAAAAAAATAAAACAAATTAAAAAAATAAGATTCTTTTTTTTCTCTCTCCCCCCCCCCCCTTGCACACCAGCAACCTCAATCAAATTCTGAAAATTACATCAAAGTACCTCTGAAAAGCTTGGCTGGCTGACACAGAATATCACCACCTGACCAGGATATAAATAAGCTGCCTTCTCCTTTAGAAAGATCAAAATACTGCAGGCAACGGTATTCCTTGTGACACTCTATTGAAGTAAAAGTTTGAAGAAGCAGGATAGAAAGAATATTGACACTTTTGAATTTTAGTGTTGGAGGAGACTCCTGGGAATAGTATATAGACAGCCAAGGAAACAAACAAGGGGATCATTGAACAAATCAACTTAGAGTTCTCACTCAGTGTACAAATGACCAGGCTCCAATTATCCAACTTCAAACACGTGAGAAGACCTGTCTCTATGGAGAAGGTTCTAACGCTGGCAAAGATGGAAGGAAAGGGAAGAGGACAAGCAATAACAAGGTGGATGGACCCAATTACAGTGGCAACGGAGAAAATCTCTCAGTCTGGTTGCTAAGAGTCAACACTGAGCCACAGTGGCGCAGTGGTTAGAATGCAGTATTGCAGGTTAAATCTATCCACAGCCAGGAGTTCGATCCTGACTGGCTCAAGGTCGACTCAGCCTTCCATCCTTCTGAAGTCTGTAAAATGAGGACCCAGATTGTTGGGGGCAATATGCCGACTCTGTAAACCGCTTAGAGAGGGCTGTGAAGCAGTGTGAAGTGATATGTAAGTCTAAGTGCTATTGCTACTGATTTGATAGAACATTATCAACCGATCAATGCTTATTTAGAGATTTAAAGAAAAGAAAGTATTGCTTGTATTGAGCAAATAGCAAAAGTACAACGATAAAGTACTCCTTTGGAGGAGCTCTTTACAGTGGATGATGCTTCTTCCCCATCTTGGCTCCATCCCCTCATTAAGTAACAATAATTTACATAAATGAACACATACCTTAGCTGTTTTGTTAATACCAAAAGCAATATTGCCTGAAGAAGATACATTAATCTGGCTACACTGTTTATTCCTACTGCCTGACATTTAAATTATATGAGCAATTTGTTCTTTTTAAACCAAATGTTTTGTCCTTACCTTCTTCACCTGTAGCTAGTTCAAATTTCCTGGGATTGTCTGTAGTTTGAACAGATCTCAAGAGTGATGGACAGATAATTTCTCCATTAGGACCGGTTAGAAGGATATTGAGTGAAGTGCTTTTATGGTTTTCTTGAAAATAAGAAGAAAGGGGTTGAGAGAAGGAGGAATAATATTTTATCAACCGAAATAAATTCTCTGAACTAAGAGAAAATCTCAGATTTAACCAGTATTAGAAATGGCAGTTTTTAAAATTCCAAATATTTCTCTATAGCTTACTGTTTCTTCTAAACAGACCCTTTCAGGTAGTCCTTGACTTACAAGCACAATTGCTAGCAAGGCAGTTAAATGAGTTGCACCCAATTTTACCTTCCCCCCCCCATGTTTTTTTGCCACTGCAGTTGTTAAATGAATCATGCAGTTATTAAGCGAATCCAGCTTCCCCCATTGACTTTGTTTGTCTGAAGCTGCCTGGGAAGGTTGCAAGTGACGATATCATAAATACATGCCAGTGGACAAGCACCCGAATTTTAATGATGTGACTGTGTGAATCCTGTGATGGTCATGTGTGCGAGGACTGGTTATAAGTCATTTTTTTCAGTGCTGTTGTAACTTCAAACAGTCACTAAACAAATGATTACAAGTTGAGGACTACCCGTATTTTAGTGATTATTTTCATGACTATCTACAGTCTTCATATCTGTAAATTTCTGAGTTTGACATATAATTTAAGAAAACTCAGCTGTTTATAATCTTTAGAAAATGGAACCATTGAAGAAAAACCGAGCAATTCTAATTAATGGCCATTTAAGCTCATGCTATTGTTAAAATTTATCTGACCTATTTGTTTTGTATTGTCAGTTCCAGTGGACACTTCTCTCTTTCTTTTCTTTCCATCACTCAGAGCAAACTTGTCTGGCTTAATCAGGGGTAGATAAAAAGTATCTTGGGAAGCCCTTGGGAGCCCGTCCTTGATAGTTTGCTTCGGCTTCTTTCTATGTTTGGTGTCTAAAACAAGATCATTTGGCAAAAGGACCGACTGCTTATCATAGACATCAGTCTCAGATTTGACTTCTTTAGAACAAGTCCCTGCAAAATAAGAGAACAGATCATAGCAGTTGTTGATCTACAATCAAAATATGAACATACCCAAATTAAAAATAACACATACGTGTTATGTGGTATATGTGTTATATGTATAACCACATATAATGCAATTATCTATATGCCTGCTCAGAAATAAAACCTACTGAAGTCAGGTAAATATATATATAACTATGGCCTTAATATTTACATTGCAGAAAGTATGGAAACTTTAGAATTACATAATGCTGACAGTGAAAAATGCAATGCACTTTGTAATAGGTACCACTAGGTTTTAGCTCATTTCTACAATTGTTTGGCATTATTGTAGTAATGCATAAGCTAAGCTGAAAGGAGACCTAAAAGTAAACATGTAGTAAAATGGCAAACGCCATCCTAAATAACTGTGAAATTGATATTTATCCCCAAAGAAATGTGCAAATCCTCAAACAAAAGAGTAAAACTAGTGTAACAGTACACCATATATATCTCTGAGCTAGCAAGGTTAATTTAGATAAGAGAACTTGGCTTGAAGACTGTGCACATCCATGGAGTAAAGCTGGACTTTAGCTGTGTTTGAAAATATGCTGGCCCAAACAGATATGAGTTTACATATATTGTGTGTCTGTAAAATTAAGAGAAAGGGAATGTAATAAATCTGGACAAAAGTAAACTGATATTGTGGAACTGAGTTGATAAGTGCAAGCAGGGAAGTAAAGATTCAGGCTTAACTATGAATGAAGGATTGAAACTGTATATCAGAAGCTATGAACGGGAGATTATAGGTTGTTGTAGATACGCACTTTCCTATATACCTTTGATGTATGAAAACAGGAATTCATGTGTTGTGGTAGTTCCATTTTATAATCCAATGAATTATGATAATGAAAAAATCGGGGATAATTTTAAGAATTGTACAAGATTCTGAGTAAATGTACAGTAATCTAATGGAAGAAATGGTTAGGTCATGAATATCTATGCTCATGAGTCCACTTTGATGGCTAAAAGTGAAGGAAATTTTAAAAACTCTCTCGCTAAAGAGCCTGGCCTGCTGCTCAATAGTGAAGAAAAAAAAATCTAGTTAAGATTATGTCAACAGGCAATGCCAGTCCAGAAAATCAAGGACATTCTTGGGAAAGGGAGATAAAGATGGTCAGATTGTTTTCTTTAAGCTGCGTGAAAGAGAGAGCAAGTAGAGATGAAGATCCACAAAATAAAAATAGAGAGACCCACAAGACAAAGCTAGAGAAAGAAGATGTGTTTGGAGCTTGGCAAGTGTTGGCAAGTGCTGTGCTGGTGGGAGCAGCACCCTTTGAAATTTGCTGGCTGCCTTTGATGTGTACATCATGTTTCAACCGAGAAGGGAACAGCCACCCAAACCAAGCCTATCCAGAGCAAGGTATTTTAAGCAGCCATCAAGTTTATCAAACCCATCCTGGAAGTTTGGTTTTGCTGACTCCCTACCCACAATGAGCAAGTCCCCTTCATTCCAGGGGTGTGGCTGTACCTCTTGAGTTTTTCGCTTTAGTTGGAGACTCCGACTGAACCAGCAGTGGAAGGATCACAAGTTCTTTTGAAAGCTCACTGGGTTTTATTTTTTCCCTTTGAACGCTGGGTGAGCTTTCAGCTATTTGAGGTAACTTGAAAAATTCTGGCACCTGGAGAAAAACAGAGCTTCAAGGTACTTTTAAATATAGCAAATGCCACAGATCTTTGACAGTTTTTGCACAACAAATTGTTCCAAATGACAGAAAATACATCAAAATTATATGCCTAAAAATGCATACTTGCCCTGCTATGGACAGATTTTATAAAAGCGGGGGGGGGGATATGTGTGTCATTTTTCCCCAACTTGATCCCTCTTAATGCTGGGCATTGCTTCATAGTTCAACTAGCTTGGCCTGGGGATTAGAGAAATTGAAGTCCAATTCCCTTGGAGAGTACCCAGTGGGGAAGGCTGTGTTAAGCTTTTTGCCATGCTATTTAAGAGAATTTCTGTTATATATACAACATGAAAAAAAGTATTTGGGAAGCAGTGCAATAAACCATTAAACAGGCTTAATTCCCTTTGATTTTAATGAGACACACAGTTTGATCTGTTCACTGGAGTTCCCTCCAATTAAAATTGAATTGCAGCCTCAGGGACACTGAATTACATCATATTATACCCCAGAGTACAGTTTCCCCTTATTGGGATGTACTTTGGGAATGATTAATTGTTGGTCGCACTATTGCATTTCAGTCGACTTGTGATACAACAATGTTACAATAGGGGGCCATGCAGAATGCTGAAGACTAGATCACTAATCAAATTTATTATATTGGTAGCCTCTCCTCCACTCCTAGACTTATTAATTCATTGGTTTAATATGTTCTTAACTCTAGAACCATTGCCTCCTGATCTTTTTTCATGCAGGAGATTGATAGAGGCATACTACTCAAAATCTCCCATGCAAACCAGTCTTGCCTCAAACCTCTGTCTTCAGCAAAATGGAGCACCTTGTAATCCCCAATTTATTCCATATACATGCGTGGAGTTTTTCCAGTATTAATCCTTTTTTAAAGCTAGAAAATTCTAAGTATTTGAACTATTTTTATAATTCTTAGGCAAAGCCATTCAGAGTCATCCTTCACCCCCCAAAAAATAGTAGGATTTAGCAGAAGGGCAAAAGAACTGACCTGCTTCTTGTGCTTCTTTGTGATTTCGTCTTGCTCTTTGCTGCCTCCTGGAGTAATCAGGGGGAACACTTCTGTATCTTCAGAGAGTCCTCTTCCTCTGCTAGCTGTGCTCTTCAGGTGATTTTGGTTAACTATGAAACAAACAGGAAAACAGAGATCCAAAATTATCTTCCTTCTCTCTAGCCATGGTTAATTCTCATCAAAATCTATGAGGGAAACTGTTATAGCTGAACTGAAGGTTGAATCAGTGGTCACTCTGTGACGGAATTATAGATATTACATTGGAAATGGAGCCCACATGACAGAATGCTCCTTTATAACTTTACAGGCAAAAAAACTAGAATAATCTTTTCCCTGATATACTCCGCCCTCCTTTTGGGGAAATGGGGGGAATAAAACTCTCAGGTGGATACTACTTACAAATTATTATGTTCAATACAAATTATTATGTTCAATACAAATTATTATGTTCCAGTTGTGGCTTGACCATTTCGGCAAGGATGAAGCCATTTCTTTGTAAGGAAGCTCTCAGATTACACAAGGCAGCTATGTTGGGCAATGTAATATCTGAAATAGTTTTATATTACTGTAGAATATCCTTTCCAACCAAACATTATGCCAGCTGGCAAAAACCAGTTTCCGATTCTTTGTATTTTTCCCCTTTCCAGATGTTGCAGTATTTGCTTCTGATATAAAAGAGGCTCTTTACCAGAAAGCAAGTATAATATAGCAGAGTATAGCCCCATGGTGATATTTATTGGTTTTTGTACTCAATTCAAAAAATTCCAGCAGAGGGAGGTATAATGATTGTGTTTGCATACCATGCTAACTCTGTATTACCTGGCTGCGCTTTACTCAATTAGCTCAATGTTCTCAATTCACATAATACTATGAACCTTTATTTGTGTGCTCATTAAATAGTTCTTCTTTCTTCCAGTCTTCCTGATTCTAGTCCAATTTCTGGACGACTACATTATGCAGACTCAATTTTTACCAGACAGTAACTACAATGTAGTTGGCATTTCAGTTTGTGGTTCAATGTGTCATGTACACAAATATACAAATACAACCACCCTGCAACATCATTAATTCCTGCATTTATTCCTACATTCTGGAATACAAAATACCTTTATTTGAATAGCAGAAACACTAGTGCATTAATGGTTCTCAACTACCCACCGCCTTTAAAAATAAATATATAGCTGGTGGCTTTTAATTTGGCTCATAAATTTGCAGCATCTTCTTACCACTATATGTGATCTTTTTTCCAGGAAGAAAACCACCATAGAAATTCACATGGGACTGCTGACACCAAAATTCAGAGGTGGCAATTCCTGTATTTCCCAATAATGGAAAATTAACTGATTGGTTTGGCATTTCACAGTTATGTGGCTCCTTCTTGTTCTTTCCACCTTGGTGATATTCTACCCCTCTGTTCTAAAAGAAGATAAACAAGAACATTTGAAAGACTGCATTTAAAAACAAACTAAGAGAAAAACAACAACAACTGTTCTATTCGGAAGAAAACAAAGAGTCCTCTTGCACTAGCAGTTTATAAAATCATCTAACTACCACTATGGGAAGACAAAGCTGCAATGATATACAGTAGCACACAACAACGGTTGGATGCGCTATAAATTGCTAGCCTGTCCAGATGAAAGACATTTCTGTTCTTTCCCTTTGTTCTCACAATGGTCAACCTGATGCCAACAAAAAGCTCACAGCACAAAGCATTCTGTTGGTTGTGTTGCTCTGCAACTATTATTGAGAGGAATACTATCTCTAATACTGCTAAGATAATGAAGCAGTCATTAAGTAGCAGTAGCCTCAACTTCCATTAAGCAGCCATTGACATATCCTCCACAGATCTAATTCCCTTTGAAAACTCTCACATTGGTGGCTAATATTGTGTAACTGTAACACAAAACTTCCTTTTATCTGACTTCAAATTCATTAAATGAACCTCAGCATTTCTATTTGATGCCAGCAGAGTACAATTCACCAGCTAAATAAAGCTCTCACTATAGTAACATTCTAATAACTTCTGTATATCCTTCCCTGCAAACTGCTAAATGTAAGCAGCCTGGTAACTTGTAAAGCTATTGCACTGTATATAATCATTCAGGTGCAAATGTCCATGAGTTCAAGTCCCAGTAAGGATTTGAACCTCACAGAATAACATCTGGCCATCCACATCTGATGATTCCTAATATAGGTGAAACCTGTAATGTCCTGCCTCCTAGTGGCCAAAAGAGATCAAATGAACTAAACGCAGGGATAGGCAACCTTGGCTCTTTTATGACTCGTGGACTTCAACTCCCAGAATTCCTGAGCCAGCATGGCTCAGCTTGGAAACCTCTCCCTTTCCCCTCAGCGTGGCTGGCTCAGGAATTCTGGGAGTTGGAGTCCACGAGTCATAAAAGAGCCAAGGTTGCCTACCCCTGAACTAAAGGGACCCTCATTTGGAGTAGTTTACTTCACTTTCCAAATTGCCATTTAAAGTAAAATGCTTCCCTTTATTTCAGAAGAATGCAATATCAGGAGAAAAGGAAAACAAAAGGGCAAAGGAAATTTAGGGGTTACTAAATTACTCATTACTTCAGCACTAGTTATAGTTTAAAGGTTTTATTTGGTTTATATGGGGAGGTGCACTGACTTACTCATATATTTGAAAACTTCCTACTCCTGAACATTCCTACTTGGGTAGACCTCACTTTCATAATTTACTTAAGCATATTATGTCTATGTATGAAACACAGAGAGAGAGAGAGAGAGAGAGAGAGAGAGAGAGAGAGGGAGGGAGAGAGAGTGCTAAGTATGAGGATATACACTTTTTATTTTGAATCTCCCTATTTTTTCCCTAGCATGGAGATATTCCTACACGCTAAAAAAAGGGAGACATATGGTGGCCAACATCTTATAAAAACTGAGGAAGGGGGGGGGAAGCAAATAAGAGTTTGCTACCAAACAAGTGCCAATGATAAAAATAACTATAACACAGTAGTAGTAGTAAGTAGTAGTAGTAGTAGTAGTAGTAGTAGTAGTAGTAAAATCATTGCAACTCCTCCTATAATTCTCTTTGTGATTGCAGTAAATTGTATGTAAAACAATATAACCTTAAAACAAAGGCAGGAGTGGGAGGCTGCAATTCATCTCCAACTTCCCTATGTTCCCTCTCTCCCATCCCACTACATTATCCCACCCTCACTTGTTCTAGGATATACTCCTTTCCAGCCAGCTATTAGACAGAGGACTAAGTAGAGGAGCTTTTTAACTGTTGCCCCTGTTCTTTGAAACAGCATCCCCCCTTTTTAAAGCCCCACTAAAGTGGGCCTTAGAAAAGCCACAACAATCTCTTTTCCAGCAGGCCTTGGGGACAGGCGGGTCACGAGGCTTTCCTGCTGAGGTCTGGTGCTCTACGTTTTGAACTGAGTCTTTTTATTGTCCCTGGCAAGAAAATGTGACTTAACAGTTATTCAAACTTGATGGAAAAAAAAAAGTTTATTTTATGGAATAGCAGATGTAAGCCACTCAGACCCAGTGACAATAGAAACAGCGTATCAGGTCAGCAAATACATACATCATCACATATGTCCTCTGAGGCATTCAAGCCACCCTTGCATCTCTGCGAGATCATTCAACTCTTTGTTTATTTTATTGATGGGAACAGGACATCATTAAGCAGCTGGGAGCTAAAGAAACTATTTGATGGGGAAAGAAAGTATAATACCTCAAAGATCTGCCAGTGTGCCTCATTCTGATTCCAGATGCTTTCTCTGGAATGCTGTGGTTGAAGATGAAAACTCAGTTTTCTTACTGAAATTCTTAAAGGGACTCGACCTGCTCCTCTTGCATTATGTTCTGTGTCACCTTTCACCAGGCTGGATCTATTTTCTGACTTTTTACGCAATGGAGGACCAAGACCTAAGAAGTAGGGAATATCACAGCCCTGAAATAAATGACCAAAGTGGCTGTATTGTACATCAAGGAACAATTATAATTCAGCCTAATCTTGTCTGTGCTATTCATAAATGCTTTTAAGCATGATCAGGAGGCCACTCCTAACTAGGATGGGCAGCTTTCACAAATCAGGTTTAGCAAAGGACCATCCCATTCATTTGCTTTAGAAAGTTTAAACTTGATGTTTTCCTAAAAACAGCACTGCTCTAGCTATGACAACCAGAGGTATTCAACTGAATTAGAAAATATTGATGACTTTTCTTGTTTATGAGTATTATGACATGACATGACAATATGATATATAATATATATGATATATATTGGAAAATGTTCTCAGTGTACCTTAGTGAAATGAAGGAGAATAATGCATCAACATTTATTTTATTTTTTTAGGGAATGTATATACTGCCTCAATCTCATTAGACTCTCAGCAATTTAGAAGTTACATGTATGTTGGGTAGTTAAATGATGCATCAGGTCTGATCATCTCTTGTCAATCACTGGTAAATGGTCTATAACTCTTAATAGCAAGGCCATCATCCAAGAGTTTAACAGTTTGGCAGGCTTATTATAGAGAACGGGATACAGTACTCCAGGATCCTGTTCAAAAACTCCTTAGGGCAGAGTTCCCCAACCTTTCCAGCTTTGTGGATTGGGGGGGGAGAGAGAGGGGATGGTTCCATGTGAGTGGCCTGCAAGTACGCCCATGCGCACACAGCTCCATTTGCACAAGCAGCGGGCAGGTGTGCCACCACTGGTGCAAATGGAGAGCGCTTGCCCATGCTTGCCCGCTGCTCACGCAAGTGGGGATGGGTGCACGCACACTCGCCGCTGCTTCTGCACCCCAGTTCCAAATGGCTCACAGCCCAGTAATACTCTGCAGCCCAGGAACTGGGGAACCCTGCCTTAGAGAGTTAAAGTTAATATTCAGACCTTGAATTGTACTTGGAAACAGACTTGCAGGCAAATGGGGAAAAAGGGGTCATATATCCCCAGAATTTTGTTTTTCGATCTTCTATTTGAAGTTTGAAAACCAATGTCAATCAGGATGCAGTAATTCCAATCTCATGAATGTAAAAACATGGCTAAACCAGGAGCAGATATAGCAGATACTCCAAACCATTCCTGGCAACAAACCTGGAGACATCTGCAGAGCGGCAAAGGGCAAGCAAATGATTTTACATACTTCCATCAGTCATTGTGATGTAAGCATATAATTATGGCTTTTGTGTGATATCATGCATGTTGCCCCTTTGACATCATCCTAAATTGTTTTCGATGTCTTTACAAAAATTAAAATCCAATCATAACTAATTCTGTTAGAAATATATGTATTTGTACTGTACCTGAATAAGTCTGTTCTTTTAGTTGACTTTGTGAGTACAAGCAAGGAGTGTAGAAAATATGTAGATTATACTTTGGTGGAATAGCCGATAGATCCTGTAATTTCTTCCTGAGAGCAGCTGCATTTTCCTTAAACAACAAGGGGTCACTGATATATCCTGAAAAATATGCAGCATACACCTGCCGTTGGGTGAAATAACTCAACATTGATCTGTCTATTGAGTATTGTCTACAGTACATCAACTGGGAACGGAAAGGTATTGAAATGGAGACCCTTTGCTCACAAAGCATAGGTTTTAACGATTTAAACAGAGGATGGGCATAGCAGACGAGGAAAGACCCAAATATTTTCTCTCTACAAATTAATATTGAGCACAATTTCTCATCCAGGAATGTAGCAATTTGGGCCCAATCTACTCTCAAGTACGGTGCTATTTTCTTCAATTTATTTGAACCAATTCTGTAATAAAGGCCAAGGCTGATCTGAAAATATGCTTTCTACCATTTTATTTTTTGTCTCATCAGATTAGGCTAGAAGTACTATATTAATAATTTGGGCTCGTTTTCTTATAATACTAACCTGCATTCTGAAGCTTTTGCAAAACGTTTGGATCCCAGCTCTGGGCGAGTTTGAGGAGGTACCTCTTGGCTGAATAGCCTGGCCTCATCGATCTGTCCATCTCACTGTCTGAATCTCTTAGGAAGTACAGATAGGGCTGCTGAGCAATTCCTTTCTTATCTTGCCACAGCTTTAATATGAAAACAAAATGTCAAAACCTTAAAATGGGTGCCTCTACATAAAACTGAGCAACAATAGGTTTTATTCAGTTTTCCCCCAACATTGCCAGTTCGCTGAGTTAGAGAGGAAACAATGTGGTAGTTCAGACAGACAGATAAAGGAGAGAGCCTCATTATGGGTTGGCCTGGGGATGTCTGAGTGTTCTCCAATGCCAAAGCTTTTTATGATTTCAGTTTAATTGCTAATGTTTATTTTGTTGCACTGGTTCTTATTTTTAACCTTCTTACTGAAAAAAAGCTAGTGTAACAGTACACCATATATATCTCTGAGCTTGCAAGATTAATCTAGATAAGAGAACTTGGCTTGAAGACTGTGCACCTCCTTGGAGTAAATCTGGACTTTAGCTGTGTTTGAAATATGCTGGCCCCAATAGATATGAGTTTACATATATTGTGTGTCTGTAAAATTAAGAGAAAGGGAATGTAATAGATCTGTTTATTTTGTTGCACTGGTTCTTATTTTTACTGGGGAAAAAAGTAAGCTGCTCAGAGTTCTTTCAGAACGGAACATCATATCAATCCTACTAAATATAGATAATGGAAAACTACAAAGAGCCAAGTGAGTATGAAGGTAGCTATATTGTATATTGTAGAAAGCAGTCTGGCATATGGTTTTTGCAGCACATGCTAAAAAAAATAGTTTTGAATTTTCAGTGCATTTTGAACTGGAAAAAAACAACTCTGAATGTTGCCTTTTGACTAATAGCTATGAAACTGGTCTTGAAAGGTTTGCAATTTTTAATACAATAAAGCAAGAACAGATACAGATATATACCTACTCTATCTATAAACTACTGCCCAAATATTGATTGTACTATTGCAAAGGTGAATGGCTAAGTCACTGTTTGAACCATGTATTACTGGTCTCACCCCAATTCTGGAACATAAACATGTTTTAGCTTGCAAGTAGTTGAGGATGGAGATGAATTTTAATGACCACAGGATGCATGGAGAGAGTGCACATTTTCACTTTTTCACTTACGTGGTCATAGTGTTTTGTTAAGGGACATGCCGGACTTCAAGTATAGTGGAAAAATAATCAGTGGTCAAAGGAGAATAAATAATCCATTTAACCAAACCACCTTCTTCTGTACTGCATTCACCAAAATGAAGCATTCTAACTTGTTTATTTTAATCATCCTCATGTTTATATAGTTGTTTAATTTTAAGGGTAATCAAGTTTTCTTTCTTCTGCAGCACTATGTGATGCTAGCAGAAATAGTTAAGAAATTATAACATACAGGAAGATACGCAAAATACTTTAGTCTTTCAAATTTATTTAATTTGAAATGAAATCTGTGCCATTGTAAAACCAAGAAGAACAACTGAATGTTCCATCCAGAAAAATGCTCTTTTGCTCTCTCTTGAGAGAAGGGACTCCCATAGAAATACCCTCTAGTAAGATAGGCAGCCAATAAATTTAATAAATAATAAATAAGTAAATCAGGCTTCCAGGAAAATCCATTTGGGGATTTTGCCTGTAGGGGTCTCTGCACGCATACCTCAATGTCCTAATTGTCCAGCAGCAGTTGAATAAATTCCTGCTGGACTTCCAGAGAAATTTACAAATGTATGTAACAAGCACCCCCCCCCCTTTTGGTTTCTGTAGTGTGACTGCTTTGCAAAGCTGAGTAATCAGGTGTATTTGTGAACGTGAATGACTGCTTTCCTTGGAGGATTATAACTCACAAGCACTTTATTTATTTATCAAATTTCTACACCACCCATCTTTAGTGACTAAAGTGACTTTAAGTTGAATGGAAATAAAACAATGTCAGCTGCTGGGTAAAATGACCTTCCTACTGATAGGCCCTCCTAATCTTTTCTTTTCTTAGGAAGTGCTTATTTCATAGGGCATTAATGAGCTTCTCCCTGCAACTTCTTAATTTATTTTTCCCCAGCTCATGAAAGGAGCATCAGGTTTCCTTTCTGGCAGCCAACACTTTATTTCCACCCCACCCCCAATGTGCCATTTGTTGTCAGTCTGAGACAACAGAGGAGAAAGAAAATGACAGGCAATTAGAAGAGCATGGGGTTCCCTCCTACACTTAACTATGTTGGATTGGCACAAGACCTGGGCCATGAGCAGCAGCACCAGCAATGGGCTACCATGAAGTTCATTTCCCTAACGATGGGCCTTGCGAGAACACGGGAATTCTGCTATTACTTAGAGGTACCACATACTGACATTGAGTCAAGTCTCAGACACTTAAGAATACATGGGAACAGAGGTTACATTATTGACTGTGATCATATTATATGTACTTGTGAACAAGGATCCCTCGTAATAGATAGATGTACTGTGAAAAGAGATTTTTGAGTATTTTCAACTTTTCTCTGATTCTGTGGAACTCTAGAAAACATCCTGTTTCTGATCAGATGAAGCTAGAAGAAGAGACTCACAGAATGGATTGTGCTTAGTGATAACTGGGAGATGTTTGGTTCACCATCCTTTTTTCTTTCTTTATTGAGTAGAAATTGTCTTCTACAATAATTTGAATACTTAATTTTATTGTCATGTTGCTGTTAAATCTTTCCAGAACTGAAACAATTTCATTGAATCAGAAGCTGAAACAAAACAAGGTTTTCTTTAGTTTCCATTTTGTTTAAAAATCTCAAGGTACTGAGATTGGGTTACCTCATGAAATATGCTTCCTGATTCAAATTCCCTTCTCCCAAGTTGAGGTGGCAAGGCAGGCTTTCTCTTCCCTAGTCCCCTTATCCTCCCTTTCATATGAATCAAGATTTGAAAAGCAGAGAGTTGACAAAACCTAAATAGCTCTTGGTTTCTAACTAAGCTGAATGCTACTTTGTCTCCTACTTCTAGCATGTACTGGGGCTTTGTTAAGAAAATGACTCAAGTGGATTGAGTCAAAGCAGACATGCGTAGACCTGTTTGTTTTCTTTGGTATCAGCCAATTATTTTCAGTTCTCAGGTTTCAGTTTATACACTTGCGCTCCAGGCTATTTGTATAGGCATTTCAATTCCAGTACTTTATAGTTTCAGCAGCAAATCTTCAATAAGGCCAGTAAGTATCGGTTTAATGTGGAAGGAGCTTAGCACTACTACTAGTTTATTTCAAACTTTGTCTCATTGTCATTCATGTTCATAGTGGCTAAACATTTAAAATAAAATGTAACAATAAGAAAAGGAATTTAAATGTTTCAAATTGTGCCGTGTAAAATACTTGGTCAAAGAGAACGTTTTCAACTGAAACTAATGCAAGATGATGGCTGTGACCAGATGATTGTAGCCCTGCTCCTTTTTTGGTGCATGAATGCATATAAAAAGAAGTGAAGTTTTCCTTGTAGGGTTGTGGCTGCCATCTTGAATTCTTTGACTTTACCCTCAGGCACTCCTGGTTTTAGCTCCTTTTCCTGAAAATGGAAAGAGATCTAAACGCAATTCCCAGTGGATGTCACTTATAGGAATGACACAGGATGGCAGCCTATGGAGAGTGCTTATTATGGATGTTGCCTTTGGGGATGAGGCTTTTAACACTAAATCTCACTGATTTATGGAGCTGAACACATTTACTTGACATATGTAATATTCCCATGTTTTCCTAACATCTCCTTCCTCGCTTTTTTAATGGAAAAATTGTTAAGGAGAAAAGGCCAGAATAATTGGGTAGTGCTACTTCAGCTCTCCATTTGGAATTAGCATCTGTTTACCCCTGCCTCCATAGGCAATTTAGCCTAGTCTGCCTCCCACTCCCAAATTCCTTGTAATCCTCTAAAGATAACCTTTGAGTCAGTCTTTCTGAAGTAGATTTCAGGCAGCAACTCATTATTTAAGACAGATCTCTGCTATATCCAGTCCAAGATTTTTTTTCCCACCTGACTGAGGTAGATCAGTAGCTGACAGGTTGCCTTACATCGGTTACAACTTTTAGCATAAGCTATAAATAGGCCTTTTGGGGAGGGAATGCTTTAGGGTGATTTTTTTTTAAAAAAAAATCTAGTTATAATACAGCATCAAACCAAACTCTCCATATCTTATATACTACAAGTGGGAAGGTAAATTACATATTTTATAAATTAACCAATAAAACAAAATTGTTTTCCCTGTCTGTAATTAATTTAGAGAAGTAGTAATTTTCTACACCCTACATCCACATCTTGGAAGACTCAAGAATAACTTGAAAGGGAAGGTCTACAAAGGCAGCCTCCTAAGACTATTTCCTGGTAAGAATGCAGCCCTGTGCCTGATTTCAGTCTATGCTCTATCTTAATTTTCCGCCTTCTCTTATGGCAGCATGCATTGAAAGCGCCTGGAGTGCCCCTGCTGGACTCTAATTGTTGGTGGCAATCGGCACAGGATTTCATCTGTTTCATCACAGCAGTCCTCTTTTTCTGCTCCTTTAATCTTTGACGGATGCAATGCTTGGGTACACTGATGGGGCTCGTACCACAGGCAGTGATTTTAGAGGCGTCTTTTGTCCACAGTCGAGGCATGGTGTCTGCACTGGGCTGGACAGTATTTCTGAATGGATCTCTTCCCAGAGTATTCAACAGAGAACTGACTGGAAGGGAAATGTATTCAGATATGCCAAATGCTTCTGGCAACCGCTAGCTGAAGCATTTGGGGGCATTCCTGAACTGTTTGAGATCTCATTTAAAGGAGCTGTTGGAGGGCATTTGTTTCAAACCCCCAAATGTATAAACAGCGGCCTGAGCTGGATTGTCTTCTCACGAAACCTGAGACTCATAATTCTGAGCAGAAGAACAAGGGGTTTCACAAAGCCATTAATGAGTCAAAGTACTTTCCCAAAAGATACTCCTCAAAACATTTGTGGGGAAGTAAGCCATGAAGCAATAGATAGGTTTATACAGCTTCCTCTTTCCCATGAAAGTGATTCTTGCTTAATTAGATGCGAAATTGACATTTGCTGCTCCTGTTGCTATTATTAGTGTTAACTTGATATACATAACATTTTTCTGTCCAAAGCTACCATTACTAATGTAAAATTTGATAAAAGAAGTAAAAATCATCATAAATCACATTTTTTTCTCTTAAGCGGGGAGCTGAGCTCGTTCACAAGGAATGCATTCCCTAATAGCTCTCCCCGGTGCCTGACTAAGGGCCCCCCAAATGTGAGGGCTTCTCTAAGAGAGCCTCTCCTAATGAGTTTAATGTTTCATATTGAGACATTAAGTAACCTATTGAGGTGGGCAATCCCCCAGAAAGACAGGCAACAAGCCTTGAAAAATTCAAAGTGGCCCCTTAAACTATACTAAAAAGCAACTGGCACCCTTGGGCATAATAGAATTCCAGTATTGTGCAGTGGTAGCAAATGGGATGTTCCACTTTGCAACAGTTAAAACCTCCAGACGTCTCCAGGATGGCCCAATAATACTGTAACATTCAGTCTGGTCTATTATTACACTATGTGTTATCAGCTAAAAGTCAGTTGCAGCTGGAACACTGGACAGAATTGTTTGTATGTACTCTTTCTACCTCTGCCACCCTGACTACAAAGATTGCAAGGGGTTTTGAATTAAGCAAATATTTTATTATAGTCCAAGAAAAAACCGGGGCAGGTTTGGACCAGCTGCAAGGTTATTCTGCAGTTCCATATCTTCTAGTTTTTCTTTGATGACCTTTTGCTTTCTCAAATCACAAGATGTCCTACACTAAAAAAAAAAAAAATGGGGAGGGGGTCAAAAAAGCACTCCCAAATCCTGGACCTGCTGCTTCAGGTCAACTGCACAGAAAGGCTGAACCTTAAATGCGGAGAAGACAGTTTTCTGCTGACCATAATACCTTAATCTTAACCGGGTTTAATTTCAACTTGCTCACTCTCATCATGTGAAACTCCATACCTTACTTCGCACTAGTCAATAGAATTTATTACTTGCTTGGAATTAGCTGGCAAATCATGGTAAAGTCATAGCCATGGATTGCAAGTTGCTGTTTGACAATGATGGACTTTCTATTTGACCTGTCGAATGACCTCCCTTCCATTGTTCTTTAGACTCCAGTGATGAGGTGGTTTAGGTATCTTTTAAATATTCTTCTTCCCTGTCTTTACCTTTCCCCTAGTATTTGGGATTTCATGAATATCTGTCCATCTGTCCAATTTCTCTATCATGTCAGTCCACAAGGACTGTACATAATTTAGTGATATTAAAATAGCAATGAAATAAAATTATGCATTAAAGCTTCAATAGCAAAAATATAAATGTTAATGTCCAATAAGAGAATACTGTGTGCAGAGCTCTGTATAGGTGCCGATGATTCTACAATCAGTTCCCAAAGATCTTCTGGAAAAGCTAAGTGTTAAAATTTCTGGAAAGCCTTGAGCATGTGGCCCATTTGTTTTAAGAGCAAACTGTTCCGGAGATAGGCATCTCTGATTTTCATCCTGTTTTTCTCTTCTGCATTTTTAATGACTGTAAACTGCTTTGGGATTTTTAAAATGACAAGTGGTATAGAAATATTTTTAAATAAATGGTATCAGCCTAACTAAACATGTGTACATCTGAAATATATGAACAATACCTGTTTGCTTCCATATATTAAGATAGCCCGGGCCAAATCTTGGAGTGTGTGAAGATTGACACATAATGTCTGGCTTTTGTTCTGACATCCTTGCTGCAACTTCCATTTCCATGGTTTGGCTACATCTTCCGAATAGAGAAAGAGTGTGCCTCTTCTTGTGCAATACGTTTTTGGGAGGTACAGCCCCCAGTACTCCTTCATGATCTGCCTGTGATCCAGTAGTCTGTTGACACTGCAAAGTCCTTCAGGAGACATCCGGTTCAGGTCATCCTAATTTGAATAAAAGGAGGAGTAGCAGATGCAATAACAGAATGGATTTTAGAACAAAAATTCAGTACAATTTTCTGCAGGATCCAATCTGGGTCGGTCACCGGGACCAGAGGTTTTTTCTTCCGAGCTTTTGGACTCGTGCTGGAGCCCATCCTCAGGGAACTTCTCTCTAGCAGGGTGTGTGCTGTTCTCTGTGTGGTATTTATATAGTGCCTATTGTATGTGTATTGATGGCTGGCTTTTAAGTTGTTGGCTGCCCAGCCCCCTCCCTTTAACTACTTGAAGTATTCAACTTATGTGGCTGGCAAGGGAAGAGGGATGCCCACAGTCCTGGGCAGGGAAGCTGGGCCAAGTGATCCATTCATTGAAAACTGTTGTGTGGCAGTTTCATAAGGATTCTGACCACCCACCCTCCCATAGTTTGCTACTGACTGGACAGGCACTTTGTCAGAAATGGTATAGCATCTCCTGCTTGAGCAGGGGGGTTGGACTAGATGACCTACAAGGTCCCGTCCAGCTCTTTTATTCTGTAAACTTTGCAGCTACTAAGATTGTTGAACGAGCAGGCACAAAAACAACCATGGAAGTGATTGAAGCCTGGGAAACAGGCCCCTTGTCAGTCAAACAGGAGTGCTGATTTACCACCAACATACCACACCGCCAATCAGCATCTAAAAAGCCACATACAAATACCACCATATAAATACCACACCCAAAACAGCACACACTCTGATCGAGAGAGGTTCCATGAGGATGGGCTCCAGCACTAGTCCGAAATCTCGGAAGACTAAACCTCTGGTCCCGGTGACCCACCCGGATTGGATCCTGCAACATTATCCTGGAACCCGTCTATTCACCTTCATTCATAATACAATTTTCTATTTGCACGTATTGTACATGGCAGTCCTATTGTTGGTACATAAGGCTACAAACTGGGGGAGTATGAGTTCCAGCCCTTCGTTAGGACAAAGCAGTCAACTTGGGTCAGTCAATTTCTCTCAGCCCTAGGAAGGAGGCAATGGCAAATCACTTCTGAAATCTTGCCAAGAAAACTGCAGGGATTTGCCCTGACAGTGATCAGGAGTCAAGACTGGTTCAAAGGCATGTGTGTGAGTGGGTGTGTGTATATGCGTGGACACCCACGCATGCACACACAGAGAATTGTTAACAACTGCCATTTGAAGAGGATGTATCAATCACATTAATAAAATGTGAGATGGCACAGCAGACGTTTTCATGAATTTTCCAGTTATGCCACCAGCATATTTGACAAAACTTCTTTCTGTTCTTATTTTGAAACATTTCATTTTATAGGAATCTCCTTCCTCCTCCCAAATGAGCAGAGTAGAATAGACAAGTAAGGGGGTGGGGGGCACGGGGAACTCTTCAGTTAAAGCAATGTGATAAAAAGAGTAGACAATCAAACGTATTCCCAGAAGCAGAGATTGGCTACCTAATACCCTCCAGACGTTTTTGCTTCTAGCCAGGGTGAAAGATTGCCATAAACCAAACATCTGGATGATATCAAACCACCAATCCCTGCTTTAGTTTCAGATTATTCACCACAGAAATAATCTAATCAGATGGGTAATGAAGGGATATGAAGCTTATATAAGTACATACGTACTATATTGGAATGGTTGCCATCCAGTGAAGCTTTGAAATATTTTTCTGCATTTTGGAAGGACTATTGAGTTTGGAGGCTATATAGGAGGTTTTTAATTTGGATTTTAAGGGTTTTTTATCTTTTAGTATTGCTTGTGAGCCATCTAGGGTTACACTGCACCTGGATACATCCAACAGATAAATACTTATAATTTTATTATAAGCACTGAATTGCATAGTGGGAAGGGTCTAATTCAAGTGGGTGCAATACACACCAAGCCTTGAAATAGGATCTCAAATAGGTGGGCTCAAATCAGAAACTGAATTTTATTCCATTGTATTTAAATAAAGATTACTCTCTGGTCCTGTACTGTATCATTTTCATTTCTAATCACTTTAAAATTTACAATTTGGGAAGAGTCCCTGGAATTCTCTGGAGTTTTTATTTATTTACTATTTAAATAATAAAAAAGCTGAAGACAGTTCTGGTGTCTCAGCTTGAGCATCTCTGGATCACTGAGGCAGAACTCCAGCAGCTTCTCAAGAGCATCGCATGGGTTGCACGCATCAAGCCAATGAGAGAAGGAGGGGGTCATCATGTGATACTTGGGTGGCCCAGAAGCTGCTGGCAGCTAGCAAAGGCTATTCCTGCAATTCCCACATGATGACAGAGTCATAAGATTACAACATTAGAAACAGGGATTACATTTCAGCATCCACAAAGGGATCATCATAGCTTCCAGTAGTAATTTATCCAGACTTAGCTGTGGCTCGTGACTTCCGCTGTGGACTATGGAGGAAGTCCTGAGGCATAACATTATGAGGCATTGCTATTGAAGTGGCGGCTTCTGAAGACCTTTCCAAATAATGTGTCTGATAGAAACATGCCTTTGGTTTATCATCTGATTGATGTTTTGACCCGGCGTGCAAGATGCGATACTTTCTCACTGCCTAAAAGTGGGACTGTGGAAAGCTATTTGGAGAGGCACTGCAAAAGAGTTCCTGAAGAATTATATCTTCTTGAAAACTCGGGGCAGCTGCTTCAAGGGTCCCCCCACCTTTTCTGTATTTGTGTGTGCACGTATACATGGCCTTCTGTTATAATTGTAGCCAAAGCAAAGCAGCTGTGCTGAGCCTTTGGAAGGAAGCATTGCTTTGAGGATTCAAGCAATGGATTTGGAGAGGTGTGCTTCATGATGTTCTCCGCCCAATGGTTTTTTACAGCCATAGTAAATATGAGTCTACTCCTAAAGATATACACTGTTATTGTAAGCATGGTGTAAAAATGCAGATCTGAACCACAGCTTTTCAGTCTTGACTTCTTTAATGGAGAATCAAAGAAAGCCCTCTAACATATTCGGCAGAATTCTTGACTTTTCTTCTGTCTGGGAGGAACAGAAATGGATTGGATAAATTCTTTCTAGAACCTACTTAATTTGCTCAGAGACGTTGGATGAATTGTAATCTACACTCCTCCTTGCCAGACTTTCCTAGTTCCTGGTCCTGTTTTGATCCTCGCTGTGATGTGATAGGTTCTTTCATTTCCCATCTGATCCTGCCTGCCTGAACTGCTCCTGGATATTGTTTATGGCCCAGCGTGACACCATCTCTACACATCACTGATCTCTGGAATGGGGGCTTGTACTGTGTCAACTCTCCAGGATATCAGAGATATGCATGGACAATGACGCTTAGGGGGTTTACAGATTTACTTCAGCCACTTGTCCAGTAGATTTATACTGGGCTTCCTCCACTTCCTACATGAATGATTGTCTAAGTAAAAGAGTTGTGCAATCAAGGGCTTTGAAAGTCAGAAGACAATAAGCCAGGGCATTAATAAAGATGCAAGATTTCAGCCAATCTGTGATCCATGGGGTAGGCTTGATTCTAAAGTTTCCTTCTACTTTTTTTCTTTAAAAAAAAAAGAATTTGAAAAATGAAACACATAACAATAAAGTTATTTTACCACCATAAGAACATGAAAGAAAAATAATAAATAAAACTGCTTACTTAGAGGTAGCTTGGTCTATTATAGCATTTGCCATTAAGGAAAATAAGTAGAAAATGAAACTATCAACATTGTAATAAGCAAAGGAAAGGCTTATTATATGGACTTAGAACAAATTGAAAACTTAAATTGCTCAGAAATTTAATATTCATAGCACCTAATTAAGAAAAATATTATTAGCTAAACTGTGCAACTTCTCTGTTTCAATAGTGTATCATAATATATGGGAAAGCTGCAAAATATCCACACTTTTCTGAGAGTAAGCCCCACTAGATATAATGAGATTTGTTTTTAAATAAATATCCATTGGATTTGGCAGGACACTTATTTGTTTCCATCATCATAGATACTACAACTTGAAAATAACACTGGGACAAATTAAATTTATTTTTCTTATTAGCTAAATGATTGAAAGATGGGTAATATATAATTCTAAGTATGTACTTTGATTATTACTCATTATTTCTCTTCCAGAGTTCTTCAGTGTTGCTGAACAACACTATAATTAACTGAAATAGAATAAAATTTGGAAAATGATATATAAACATTATATGATACTATTGAATGTCATATTTAACTGTTTACATGATCAAAATCTACATGATCAAAATCATCCTATGTTGTCTGCTTACAAAAGTTCTTTTAGGTATAATGTTACTTGAAAGCTTCCTGTTAGCAAATTCTGCCCATTTATTCTTTTCCTGATCGAAAGAACTGATCTTTTTACATTATTTCTCTTTTCCCAGGTTTGCTAAATAGATATTTCATTAAAATAAAGAGAAAGGGGGAAAATATGGGCAGAGATCTGACACTTCCAAAAAACAAGCATAACAAAATAAAACAGGGAGTTTTGAAATAAAAAGAATGGTTGTCTACAAATACCACATTGCTTTTCATATTACTTTTGCACCTGCATTTTTAGGCCAAAATATTTTCATAGATAAGATCTGACAAAACTGGGGATGATAACATCAACAACAAAATAAAAAATCTAGGATGCAATTATTTCATATTGGCTCTCTACGGATTTCCCTTCTAGAGCAAATAGGCTAGTAAGAAAACAGAACATTCTAAAAATCTATTTTCAGCAGAACTGCTAAAGCATTGCAACTCTTTTGATACATTAGCAAGGTCTTTGATCCTATTGTAACCCCTCCCCACCCCAATATTCATTTATTTTATTGAATGTGGAAGACTGGGCAATAGTGAGGAAACTACCTAACTTAATAGGAGTAGAATACAAAATAACCAAGTTGGAAGGGACTTTGGAGGTCTTCTAGTCCAGTGATGGCGAACCTTTTAGAGACCCAGTGCCCAAACTGCAACCCAAAACCCACTTATTTATCACCGGGTGCTGGGTGGGCGTGGCCGCGGTGGTCATGGCAGACTGAGTGGGCAGGGCCAGGATGGCAGGGGCCAGTCCCTCGCCATCTCCGGGGCACGGCACGTGTGCCCACAGAGAGGGCTCTGAGTGCCACTTCTGGCATGCGTGCCATAGGTTCGCCACCATTGTTCTAGTCCAACCCCTCTACCATTCTGGACAAATGGCTTTCTAATTTCTTCTTAAAAATTTCTAGTGCTGGAGCACTCACAGCTTCTGGAGGCAAGCTGTTTTACTGATTGTTTTCTGACAAGAAATTTCTTCTTAATTCTAGGTTAGATCTCTCTTTGGTAAACTTCTATATGTTACATCAGATATTATTACAATTGTTATTACAATGAGCTAAATTGTTATATTAGCTATCATCTTATCATCTCATTGATCTACCAAATCTTCAGAATCAACATGGTCTCTCCATAGTTCTGATACAACATCATACTTTGCACTGTTGCCCCAATTGGTGCAAAAGAGGCATCTTAAAATCCTTAATTGCCAAGAAAACAAAACTCTCTAGCCAAGGCTTAAACTGAGCACCACCAAAGTCCCTCATTCTGGAATCACTGAAGTTCTGGCATGCAGTATGCTACTGTTAGTTTTAAAACAGAAGAGGATAATTTCACAAGATCCCCAGTGCTGAAATAGTATCCAGGCAAAAGAAAAAGGCATCCCACCTCTTGGACAAAACAAAACCAAGAAAACAGAGTCTTTCTTTCATTTTGGAATTATTTTCAAAAGTCAAGAATGTTATTCTTGTTTAATATTTATCCTAAGACTCTGCACAAGATGATCAGAGACTCAACACACTCAGTGTTATATGGGGAAGCATAAGCTGATTCGTATTAGCAACTCATTTTTTGTATTAAAACCTCAACTCACCTGGGGATCAAAATGCACTTCCAGCTTCTCCTGTTTCTTTTTGATCACCTGCCCAGTGCCACGACTTAAGAGAGACAGATTGGACATTTTTAAGATGAATGCAATGCCGCTTCAGGAGTCTTCCCGTAGCTTCTAATAGCAGAGTTATATTTCATTATAGAACATTCTCATCTTACTTAACAATGTTATTAAATATAGCTCAATTTCATAACAGCAACATTAATCCATAAAGTAGTTTTGCATTAAACTAGAACTAGAAAAGTAGAGAAGCCTATTGGAAAGCGTAATCTGATATTATTATCTACCCTTGAGGTTACTTTTCTAGTATCCTGGGTTTTTTTAATTATTATTATTCTGTTCTGGTTGGTCCCAGGATTCATGAAAAGACTGCCCTCCTTTTCATTGTGCTCTGAGGTTGTTTTCATGTTGCCATGGCAGCAAAGGAAATTGTTTAAACTACAGCGGAGGGAATGTTGGGAAGAAAGAAAGAAAATGAAAGATTTTTGAAAGGATCAGGATCAAATTTCAAGACTATGTTGCCCTGCAAATTCCTCCCTCCAATCAAAAAGTAACATTATCCTCCAACTCTTACAACTCTTGACATCCCATTGCCTCTCCTCTTCTTCATTATTACTATTGAAGCATTTTATAAGATCTGCAGCCAGTGAATGCCTCCCTTTGTGTTGCTCCAGAATTAACTCTGCTCTTCTGTTTCCACAGTATTATGTTTGTTGGGCAGCTAAGCTAATTTATTTCCCATTCAGCTGCAGGGAAAAAATGATATTTTCATGTGTATTGTTGAAAAACAGCAGAGCTTCTGGAAAACTAGGGTTCCCACTGGTGGGAATTTTCACCTCAGCTCCTAGGCTGATGTTGCCTTCTGTCCTACAGCCTTGAACAGGAGAAACAGCACAATGACTTGATAGGACTACCTCAGAGCAAGAACCCTTGAGTTTTTTTTAGCAGATAAATGCTCATCACCCTTCTGAATCTGCCAGGAGTTATCTAGGTTGATTTATTTATTAATTTGGATGTTGTCAAATCCAGACTGAATACCTTGCAAGCTATTGCCAAAGGGTCTCAATCTGGACAGGATTCTTTAAAGCCAGTTTAAAGTAACGTTGTCATGAGCAGAAGATAGGAATAACGTAAGAGGCAGTGGGGCTACGCCCATTGTCTACAGTATAAAGCCATATCCATGGCCATGATGATAGTGCTGTAGCTATAGTTAGCATACGGCTAATAAAGGGGGGGGAAATCCAAGGTGAAAATATTCTGATCAATTAAAGTGGAAAAAGTTCTGGAGGTAACTACAATTATTAGATACTTCAAGAAAGAGATGATCAACTTAAGTGCTGCTTGCTTTTATGTCTGCTTTTTTTTAAATGAAGATGTTGTTCAAATGAGTTCTTAAAAGTTGTCTGAATTTACTTGTGTGATGCTTTAACAGAGGACTGAACCCTAAGCAGTTTATGGTGACCCATGTATGATGACCCTTGTAGCAACTGAGACCTAGCCCCTTAACCAACAGATCATGCAATGAGTATGTCTAAGGTTCAGGAGAATTCTGCTCATGGTCATGGAGAATTCTGGAAGTTGAAATCCATAAATCTTAAAGTTCCTGAGGTTGAGAAACATGATGCTAGACTAGAAGATGTTGAAGAAGGTGGATTGTAATGGAAACAAAACAGGTAGCTGCTATTGAAATTAACAATCACCCATTTATGCTGTTAGAACAACTGTACAATACACACGTTGTTCAGCTGTTATTTTGGCCTGCTGTGATTCTGTTCCCCTCTTTATAAGCATTAGTGTTGATATTCTCTGGGCTGGAACATGTCCTCCTTTCATAGTTAATTGTCAGGAGAACAAATATGAATCTTGCTCTGGGGGTAGGAAAATGCTTTGCTTTTCCTTATACACGTGTCTTCTCTGCCAAAGCCCATGTAGCCTGTCAAGCACACTAGAACGTCAATCTTCTAAAACTTGTCCCCTGCTGCCATATATAAAGTAATACAGCAGGCTACTTTCAGCTGGAATTTGTAGTGCCTTTCACGCAACAGAGTAAAGCAGCACTAGAAACTGTACAAAATGAACAAGCCCTCAAAAAGGTGATCTGGTCTCCAAAGCAGGCAGCTTTTTAAAGCTGAGCATTTGAAAATAACTAGAGCTCCAAAATGGGATGTACTGAAGTATTTGCATTCCTGTTAAGTAGAGACTGAAAAGCCATGAATTTGGGTGTGGATCAGTAAATCTGACCTGACCCTGGGATAGTTCTGTTTTCCCTAAACCTATCCCATCTCCATGTTCACATTTTACTAGATCATATATACCATATAGGGTGAAGGTATAGGATTACGTATCCTAGTTTAGAGAGGATACTGTACTTTTATATTGTACTTTGTGAACCATTTTGAAAGCCAAGATGTAACTTATAAATGTCTTTAATAAACAAATGTAACGTTTCTGGTGTTAAAGGATGAATATCATTTGTCTGTTGCAACCCTTAAGCAATAGTTACAGCTACAACATTTTATTGGCATCTCAGTTTGGAAAAGGTGACATTTTCAGCTTCAGGGACACCTAAACAAATAGAAGTGATCACTAAATCCTGTAAGATTAAAAAAAAATCCCACTTTTAGTCTTTCTACTTCTTACTGATGAACAATTTTACCTGCTCATTTTAAAAACTTCCTTATCTTTAAAATTTCTGCAAGGAACAAGGAATTTAAAATTCCTATTTTGTCAATGGGAAATTATCTTGAAATATGTAAGATTTCAATAAACGGCAACTTGCTCAATGAAAAGGTATTTCAGACATATTGGACTCTGTGTTTCTTTAGAAAATAAAATTGTAAATCACTGTGTTATGTGAGATGCAATCAAAATAGTGTGTCATCAAATGTTTTTATGATGTTCTAAAATGAGTGTGTTCTGGGAAAATGTAATTACACATATTAAATTTCAGGAATGGTTTAATATTTTTGCACCTTTGTATTCTTTGGATGTACACATCTATTACAGAGAAAGAGGGCTGGATAATGTCTTTTTCTTTGTTAAGAGACTAGTCCTTCAACATTGGAGAAATAAATTTACAGCTCCAAATACCCGATGCTGCTTACCATTAATGGAGTTGCTTGCAGATGTAGATTGCACACTTACAATGTGCATTTACAATGAAAAAAGTAAACTTTATTAAAGTTAGGTAATCCGATGGTTGCATGGATTGCTTTTAAATACAATGGTTTTTTCCCCCATAATTTGTGAATTTTATTTTTCTGGCAATCTTTAAGAGAGTCTGCTATGTCAGTGATAAGGTGGTTGAAAACTCATCAAGGCACCATCCTACTGATAACAGTTGATAACAATGGTTATCTGCAAGGCTATTTATTTATTTATAAGGGTATAGTTTGTATAGCTGCCCATCTCAAACCAGTGACTCTGGGCAGTGAACAATCATAAACATAATTAAAAGCTAGAACAGTGATGGCGAACCTTTTAGAGACCGAGTGCCCAAAACCCGCCCCGCCCCCTCTGCCCGCCCGCCCCTGCTCCACCCTCACTCCGCCTGCCATCAGGGCCATCTGCTGCCCACCGATCGCCCAGGCGGCCCTGCAGCGCCATGGTGGCCACGCCCTCTGCCCGCGCCCTGCAGCATCATCTGCTGCCCAGCTGCCATGTGCTTGGCTGCGCTGCTCTGCGCGGGCCGCACCCGGGGGTGACTCTCCTCCGGGATGGCTGCTGGTGAGGAGGGGGCTGCGGGGGGAGGTGGGGCTGGGGTGATGGCGTGCGTGCCCACAGAAAGGGCTCCGAGTGCCGCCTCTGGCACTCATGCCATAGGTTCGCCACTACTGAGCTAGAACATAATACAAAAACTAAATTAAATACATATAGCAGCCAAAAGATAATATAATCTGCCAGTGTCAATATAACCAGGAAACAGGACTATTTGGACCCTTAGCAGGCACGAGGCAATATGTTCAAGGCCTTCCAAAAGACCACCAGGGTTGGGGTCATCCTAATCTTTGGAGGGAGAATGTCCAGAGGTCAGGGCTACTCCAGCAGAAAAGCCATGTCTCCTGGCTCTCACCTGCCAAAATTCCTTGGCAGACAGAACCCATAGTTACCAGATTGGACAGGTAGAAGCAACTGGATGAAGATGGCTCCTCAAATAACCAGACCCAAGCCATGAAGAGCTTTAAAGATGACAACACGTTTGAATTGCACCTAGAAACATACTGGCAATCAATGCAATGAAGAAATGATGTTACATGTGCCAAATAAACAACATTCTGCACTGCATTCTGTCAGCTGAAGGTGATGCTCCTCAAGGGCAGCCCCATGTAGAGTGCGTTGCAGTAGTCCAAACAGGAAGTTACAAGGGCATGAGTAACAATGTGTGGAGCCTCCTGCTTCAAGAAGGGGCGCAACTGGTGCACAACCTGAAGGTATGCAAAGACCCTCTTAGCTATGGCTACTATCTGTTCTTTTTTGTTTTACTGATCTTGGTGTGAAGTACCCTGGATACTTATAAGGCCGATGACTGTATAAATCATTTTCATACATGGCTAAATCATTTATTAAAGTAATCATATAAGCCATAGTTATATTAGCTAACATAATACTGAGTGTTATATTAGCATTATGTGTACATATATATTTATGCATAAATATATATTTATGTGAGGTGGAGTAAGAAATATGTGGGTATATTATCCATTAAATAACTTGAGAAGATATATAAAGCTTTCAAAACATTCTCTGCTAGACTTCATAAATTTCTGAAAATGGGAATATACGTAGACCTAGCACAAATGATTATTCTTACTCACCTTGAATCTTTTTTGTGGTCACAATTTTATTTGTTTTTTTTAAGCAAGTTTAATAGTATAATCCTAAACATATCTATGAGAACAAAAGGACGTTCATTAGTAAGACACAATAGGCTGCCAGGAGTGAAGGTTGCAGAGGTGAATTGAATTTTCAGCAGACAACCCCATCCAGTAGGGCCAACTAAGAGATGCTGGGTGCTGGAGATGATCAACATGTGGAGGTATGCTCTAGGGCAGGGCTTTTCAACCCTTGGTACAAGTACCACTAGTGGTATGTTGGCACCTGGCAGGTGGTACGCGTACGACGGGTTGAACAGTGTAAAAAAAAAGTGTAAAAGTGGATGAGGTGAAGCGGCAGCAGCGCCGCACAGGCTTGTGGGAAAGTCAGCTGAAACTGCACATTGCCTGGGTCCTACTGAGAGCCCAGGATCAAAGCGCGCAGCTCCAGCTGATTGGCAGCGGCCTTGGGGGTGGCAGGCAGCCTCACGCAGTCTTCAGGTAGAGATTCAGCTGGAGCTGCGCGACTCATTGCCTGGGTCCTCCTGAGAGCCCAGGATCGGCGTGTGCAGCTCCAGCTGATTGGGGGTGACAGGCGGCCTCAGGCAGTCTTCAGGCAGAGATTCAGCTGGAGTTGCACGAGGCATTGCCTGCCTGGGTCCTGCAGAGAGCCCAGGATCAGTGTGCGTGCAGCTCCAGCTGATTGGGAGTGGCAAGCACCCTCACCCAGTCTTCAGGCAGAGATTCAGCTGGAGCTGCGCGAGGCATTGCCTGGGTCCTGCTGAAGGGGAGAGAAGAGATGATATTAAAGGGGGTGAGGGAAGAGATGATATTAAAGGGGGTGAGGGAAGAGAGGATATTAAAGGGAGGTGAGGACTACCTGTACTTTATCACTTTTTTTTTTTGGTCATCAAGTTTTTGACATCTTGCTAGGTGACTAGTGGTGCTTGAATATTGCCATATTGTAAAAGTGGTACAATTGATGAAAAGGTTGAAAAGCCCTGCTCTAGGGCAAGTCTCAAGTTCATGGCCTACAGGCTAAATGTGGTTCTGGGAAGGGTAAGTAGATCAGGATGGAGTCGTGCTCATCTTCCTAAAGACTTAACAGGACTGCGGCTGCACAACAGAGTAGGCCCTAGTTCTGTGGCAGCTTCAAGCAAGGCTAGAAGCACAGCCATTATTCATCCTACCCTGCCCAAGGTTCTACAAGTCTACAGCTACGGCAAAGAGGAACCTGTGTGTGAGGAGGGAGACCAACTTTCAGCCTCAGCCCTACATTAATTCTCCTAGGACACTTCAGGTGGAGAGGAAACCTCCCATTGGGGGTAGGAAACAAGGAGAGGATCTCTGAACTCAATGCAGCATTGACAACTTGGCAGAGATTCTAGCAGGGCCAAGATAGAAACTACCCATCACACGCACAGCTCCAGCATGCATTGTAAATAATCCTTCTAGGCTCCACTTTGGCAGAACTGCAGCAGATCTGAGAAAGTGTCGCAGAATTCTAGAATGTAGTGGTTAAGTCCAAAAAGAAAACCAGGTTCCATCGTGGGCATCCCTAGAAAACCCCTTTCTGACCATCTAATTTTTCCAGCCAGATCCGATAGCCCCAATTTGCCCAAATCTGTGCGAAGTTTCAAGAGGTAGAAGCAACAGGGCAGGAGTGCAACAAACCACATCTGTTGAAAAGAACTACTACTGCAACGGAGACTAGACAATCTTGAGTAAAACACTCCGCGCTTTCCAGCACAATCCTATCAGGCCTTCTTAAGAAGGGGGCTTCATTGAGCCCCAAAGGTCTTGGGTGTGCCGGCTTCTCTGCTTGAACCCTCTTTATACTACCCCTTCCCTGATCCTCTGAGCTACGGGGAAGCCCCTTGGGCTAATCTTCCGAGGGTTCGTTTCCTCCCCGCACGCGCGAAACGCTCGGCCGGGGCTTCGGTTTTGCCTTCTTAGCTCTCGGAGTAGCGCGTTCGCAGGCCCCGGTTTCCTGGCAACCGCTACCAGGGCTCCTTTCGAGTCTTTTCTTCTCAGGACGCCCCGCTGTGACCACTAATCACCCCCGTGACTGAACGTTTAAGAGGCAGCTGGGAGGGAGAAGCGGCCGGGAGCCGGGGCGGTGCTGAGTTGGCCTTGCTCTCGAATGGCTGGGAGAAGCGGCGGGAGGAAAAAAGGCGACTCCCCCTCGGAAACGATCGTTTGCGGGACACATGCCTGGAAGCCTTGATCTCCTGAGGAACAATTTCCTGCGCTTGCACTGGGGTGGAGAGGAGGCCTTCTGGGCTCCGGCAAAAGCCGGGGTGGTGGTGGGTGGGGTCGTCGCGGGAGGCGACATGGAAACCCATATTGCTCAAGTCTTGTTTGCCAGGCAGGAAGGGGGGGGGGGAGAGAGAGCGAGCGCTCCCTCCACGCTTGCCTTAGAGAAAAATGGGAGGGGATCGCAGGGTTTCTGGGAAGTCCCTTCCAGGTTCTCGCAAAGGGAAAGAGTTAGGCCTCCTTTGCAGGTTGCACGGCGGTTGGGGGGAAAAACAAAGCCGCGGACTTGAAGGCCTGATCGTCGACCACCACCATCCCCTTCCCCCGAAAACTCTCCCTGCGCCGTTGCCCTTTCATCTGCCGCCACCGCCGTTCCTGATGGCAGGGTTTTTGTCTTCGCCGGGTGGGCCTGACGACGAGAAAGGCCCTATCCTGGGTGATAAGTCAGAAGCGTGTGCATTCCTGGAGGGTGAGGCCATGGGGAAGGATCCGCCGCTCGGCGGGGGCGGGAGTGGGATGAGGCGCCCGAAGGAAGAGAAGGGGGGCTGAGAGGCCGCTAAAAGGTTTGCGATAAAGAGCTGAGATTCCCAAGATAGCGCCCATATTTGAGTGGACGCGTTTCACAACTAATCTAGAGGAAAGAAAATTCACTGTTCTGGTAAAATGAAGAAAAGGGCTTTTTATCTAATGTTGCATGGGATTTTCATCGATTGCATATCCAACAGAAAGTCCAAAGTTGCAATTGTTGTTCCTACATTCTTTGCTGCACTGTATCTATTCTTATGCCTGACTGCTGATGTAAAGCAATTGTATAGTATTTTTTTCACCGTTTTAGTCTCTAGATCAGGGATAGGGAACCTTGGCTCTTTTATGACTCGTGGACTTCAACTCCCAGAATTCCTGAGCCAGCTTGGCTCAGCTTGGAAACCTCTCCCTTTCCCCTCAGCATGGCTGGCTCAGGAATTCTGGGAGTTGAAGTCCACGAGTCATAAAAGCCAAGGTTGCCTTACCCCTGCTCTAGATAATAAACTATACATTAAGTCTGTTGAACTCAAGGGAACTTAATTTTAAGTAAAAAAAAAAAGTAAGTTTGATTATGGTGCAATCTAAAACACATTTGGTAAGGGAGCAGTTTTATTACAGTATCTCTTTCTGTAAAAATGTGTATTTCAACACGCTTCCCAAATATGTAAATTTATTGGGAGATTGAACTGTCCGAGAATATAAAGTTGAATAAATGGAAAGACTATTAATGAAAACGTGTTACTCACATATACATCTAATATTATATAGTCCAGTTTTTGTTAGGCAGCACTGTTCAGTTTTTGAGACCTTCAAAATTTACTACAATCCATGAAAAGACTTTTAAACCAAGGCTTACTAAATCTGGACTAAAATAATATGCAACTGCTAATAGTTTTCGATCTAGTGGCACTGTTTTAAATTGTGTTTCCCCTGCATCAAATGTGGATACTACCAATGGACTTTGAGAGGATATTGTGTTGAAATAATTTGTACATTTATCTTCAACAAATATGCAACATAATTTGCATGGGAGATATGTTATGTTTCAGATTTTAGTTAAATACATCATACTGGTATGTAATATTCAAACAATTATTTATTTGTATCTCATCTTTATTATTTTTATAAATAATTCAAGGTAGTGAACATATCCAATGCATCTTCCATTTTCCCCACAACAATTCTGAGATGAATTGGGTTGAGACAGTGTGACTGGCCCAAGGTCACACACATATCAAGAATACATTTCCTATTGTTGGTACACCCCTCTGCTTAAGCAGAGAGAAAGTGCTAACCTTGGTAAAAAGAAATACAGTAATTTGGATCATGAAGAAAAAGGGAATGTTAAGTGATAGAGCCAGTTTGGTATAGTGGTTAAGTTATCAGGCTAGAAACTGACAGGCAAAGACCATGAGTTCTAATCCCACCTTTGGCACAAAGGCAGTTGGGTGATCTTGGGTCAGTCACTTTCTCTCAACTCTAGGAAGGAGGCAAATACCAGTAGTAAACCACTTCTGAAAACCTTTGCCAAGAAAACAGCAAGGACTTGCCCAGGCAGTGTCTGAGAATTGGACACAATTGGATGGAAGAAAAAAAAAAAAAGGATAGGGAATTGCAGATAATCCTCACTATCGTGCTTAGTAACTGTTCAAGGTTATAAGGGTTGAAAAAGAAAAACCCAGCTTTGTGACCCAATCCTCATATTTACAGCTGTCACATGCCCTGCAGTCATATGAAATGGATGTGATCATCCATTTGGATGTCTTACAACTGATGCGTATTTATGACCATTGCGTTGACCCACAGCCATAACTGCTTCATAACAAGCAAATTTAATGGAGAACATGGAAGAGAAATCTCAAGTCACGGTCATGTGATGTCTCACTTAATGACCGCTGTGATTTGCTTAATGATGGAAGCAGAAGTGACATAAGTCCAGCCCAGTAATATGATTTTTTCTTAGCAATTTTGGTGCTTGGCAATAGAATTGTCAGTCCCAATTGTGGTTGGTAAGCAAGAACTATCTGTTTGTATACAACTGAATCTTGATCTTAACCATACCGAGATCTTGCCTAGATCCTCCCTCTGCACCAGGGATGGGCAACTGTTTTCAGATAAAACAGTTGCCCATCCCTGATACATATAATTAGAAATTACAAAATTTATGTAACTAAACTGTCAATAGTTGTAATAATTGGTACTCCTTGGGAATATGACTGCTTTCAAGTTACATTACCTTGCTGTTGTATGTGTTCGGGGTGGATAAGTAAGGTATGGGCAATTTTGAGTAATTGATTTAGTGACAAATGAAGAAACTATTTTTTATAGAAAAATTGCCATAATATCTTTATTTGGTAGCAACGAGGGAAATCTGAATTCAGGAGTTTATCTTGAGTAGCTTCAGGTATTAACAGGAAGCTGGATGACTGGTAACAGCTTTTTGGAATTTAGCTTAACACCTTAAGAAGAAACTTGTTGAGAGATATGAGGTGTCTCTGTGCAAGGCGCCAGTCGTCTTACTGCGGGGAAGTCATGTGAATTCCCTGTGCAGAGAAGAGATTACACTCCAGATGCACAAATCACACCTCTGCTCCTTGTTGCTTCCTCTTGCGCACAAAGCCATATGTGCTTTCCCTGGTTTGATGTTCGTGAAAGCACCCTGATTCATCATTCCCTGATGTTTAGAAGTGAAATATTTCAGGCTTCCTTAATGGAAGAGCATCTACAATTGTAGGCATGGCACACAGATAGCGAAATCCTGTTCCTTATTTCCAAAATACCATCTCCACACTATCTCCCAATTTATTTGCTCTTTTATACTTGAATTAAAAGCATAAAGCATTTTCCCAGTAAATTCCAAGAAGTGGATAGAGCCATTTTTGCAAATACCACAAGCTGTGCATTGTCAAATATTTGTGTATTTTTTTCCCACTACTGAGGCAAGATACTCTTTTCAGTATTTTTTTTCCACTACTGAGGCAAAACACTGTTTTCAGTATTTTTTTCCAGTACTGAGGCAAGGTACTGTTTTCTGTTATGCAATCATTGCCCTTTCTTTCCTTCCATTAAATATTAGCACCACTAATTTGGAATACTGGCAAGGTATGTTGTGTATTATGGTGACCTAGTAAATGTTTGCCATGCTCATTCAGTGTTCATTTTCTTCCAAGAAAGAATGGTTATAGGTGGAATATAATTGAGAAATATTAAGCCTGTTTTGAGTGCACTGTTTTTGACAGACCTTTCTGTGGATTATGACATGGCACTGAAGTTCCTGATTTGAGTTCAGGTTCTTTCATTTCTCTAGATAGTGCTGTCCTTAGGAAATTTAAAATCCTGATTTAAATGGTATTGGGGGAATGTCCAATAATAATATATATTTTTCAGTAGTGATAGCCTAGCCATCGAGTTTTTGATGAAGGTTTCCTAGCCATTCTGATTATTTTTGCTTCCAGATCTTACTGAGATTTGCTTCTGAAAGAGACAAAAGATCTCTTGCATATGTGAAAGAAAAAGACAGCCAGACAGACTAAAAGACAATGAATGGTGATTCTACATACATGTTTCCATGTATGTTGTTGGCTCACTGTATCACCAAAATTGATATAAACAAGCATCCAATTTTGTTTTATGCAGACAGTGTAGCGTCCTGTTATTTGTTGTCTTTTAAAGGTATGTTAATTTCCATTTTCTGAGTATTACATCTTGGTTTTGCTAAGTATAGTATCCCTACCAATATAGTAGGGATTTAGCTATTGCACAAATTAGTAATCAGCAGGAGCAGGAGCTTGGCTACACTCAGTTTTAGTATACTTCATATAAAGAAAGAAATTTAATTTCCATACCTATCCTAGGGCAACACGAAAAATGATTTCTGAACTGTACGCCCTTCAAATATTTTGAAAATGCTGTTTCTCTGCTTCTAAGGATCATTCAGCAGTATCTATGTTCTTGTGTAAAAATACCTCTAGTCCAAAGTCTGGTCTCTTTTACTATTTATGTGTGTGTGTGTGTGTGTGTAAAAACCCAGCCTGTTTAATTATGAGAATTTCAGTAATTATGCATTGCATACTTAATAAACACTCTGGCACTGAGAAGAAACTGAGCTTTTATGCAGCATACTTACCTCTGTGTGTTTGTGTGTGTGTGTGTGTGTGTGTGTTTGCACTCCTGTGCACTCACACACACACACACACAAAAGCAGCCTGCAGCCTGTCCTTGACAATAATGACACTAAATTGGTTTTGCACCACCATGGCAAACTGCTATATCAGATAAACTTCAGATTTATTGGCTGTATGATTGCTGGAACTTGGTCATTCTTCTTAGAAAGCAGTTACAGAAATTCAAATGATTACTATTTAAATAAATGGTTGTTTCTCTGCTTCCTTCACAGAAGGTCATTATTCATAACTAAAAGCTAGAACTAATTTAAGCAATCTGATAATGTAAACTTATTAGGAATATTTCTTGTCCAATTTAATTAATTCTCTCCCAGAATCTCAGCTACTTTTAGTACATGCTAAATGGTTTTATATATTTGAAAATCCCTTGGTGTATGTTTCTCCCCTGCCTCTCTCCAAGTCTGCTACGTTTTTAATTTTTTCAACAGATGTATGAATTTTTATAACAGGAAACAAGGAACCCGTAACTCTCCAGATATTGTTGGCTTCTGATTCCATCAACCATAAACAGACTGAATCATGGGAGTGATAGTCCAACAACATTGAAAAAAATCATACCTGCTTTACAGACTTTCTGACATGCTGTTCTTATCCAAGTAGCCCTTTGTCTGTAATGTTTGGAGGAGAGAATACATTACAGGTTAAAATGTCAAAGTTCATAAATTGTACATTCGGGTAAAAAAAGTTTTGCTCAGAAATGGGACTTGTGCACTAATTCCATGCTGATGCACTCAAGCTTATTTCCTATGTTTCTTTTTGCAAACAGAAGACAAAACAAAACATCCGAACAAATGGCTTGCTTAATGAACCCTGGTTTGTGAATAAATAAATGGGGTGTGTGCCTTGGAGTTGGTGTTGATTCGTTGTGACTGCTTGACTGAAGTTTTCTTGGCAGGATTTCAGAAATAATTTTTCCCTTGCCTCTTTCCTAGGGCTGAGAGAGGGTGGCTGGCTTTGTGCCTAAGTGGGACTAGAATTCATGGTCTCCCAGTTTCTAGCCCAGTACCTTAATTGCTACATCAAACCAGCAACTGCACTGGAATATAGTAGAATTAGACTTACATTGGTTTACAGTGTTTTACTGTATTTTTATTTTTTATTATTATGTAAATCACTGCTACTATTTTCTTAGTCTGTGGCATATTAAACACAATAAGTAAATAGGTAGGTACACAAATTATAAACTCCCATATTCTGATGTGGCTCAGCAGTACCCCCAACACATTTGGAAATGTGAAATCTTGCCAACAAGCTTGAATAAGACATCCTGGTGTTTGTTTCTGAAGATAGATCCAGATGATATTTTCCTTTTTTACATACTAAGAATTTTTAGCACCCTCTTTAGAGATCTGAGCTAAACACCATTAAGAAGCAGAGTTCAACCACTCTGTTTTGATGACTCAGTTTTGTATAAATCTGCTTAGAAATGAGTGTCATTATGTTTGATAGGAGTTCCAAATAGAAGGTAAATAGCAGTGTTGCTTAATTTCACTGTAAAAGAGTGGAAGAGGAAAAATGTGTTAAGCTTTATTGAATAAAGCACTATTGGCTGCATTCATAGAACACACTAAGCCATAAACAGTGTATCACAAACTGCAGTTATTGGGGATCATGTGTTGCATAAAGTCAAATCCAATCAGATTAACACTGAAACTGCAAAGTGTCTTGAAGTATGCAGGAGCATGTATGAGGCATTTTACTCCAAATCATTAAAGCAGCTATGGGGGTGACATGACAGCAGTGTTCCAATATCTCAGGGGCTGCCACAAAGAAGAGGGAGTCGAGCTATTCTCCAAAGCACCTGAAGGCAGGACAAGAAGCAACGGATGGAAACTAACCAAAGAGAGAAGCAACCTAGAACTAAAGAGCAATTTCCTGGCAGAATAATTAATCAGTGGAACAACCTGCCTCCAGGAGCTGTGAAGGCTCCAAAGCTGGAAGTTTTTAAGAAGAGACTGGACAGCCGTTGGTCTGAAATGATACAGGGTTTCCTGCCTGAGCAGGGGGTTGGACTAGATGACCTCCAAGGTCCCTTCCAACATCATCATCATTATTTTGCAGAGTTCATGCAACTACTTCAAAA
The DNA here is from genome assembly GCA_023970755.1 of Azemiops feae. Taxonomy (NCBI): domain Eukaryota; kingdom Metazoa; phylum Chordata; class Lepidosauria; order Squamata; family Viperidae; genus Azemiops; species Azemiops feae. Next base: position 902,829 of record JALGBA010000497.1, on the reverse strand, counting down.
GCTGTTTCTGACTCAAGATGCACACAGATAAAAGCACAGCTGGTGGCAAAATTGTCCTGTTTGATTAGAGAAAACACAATAACAATATTTGTTAGTGACTGCAAACCGTATATGGACTATTTGCTAAAAATGAAAAAAAAAACATGAAGTTGTGACTTAGGGTTTTGACGATAAGGGTAAAATATAGGGAAAACGGAGCCATGATGTAACTATAGAAAGACAGGATGAAATACAGATGACAATTTATAGCATTTTATTTTTTATTTATTTTTCCTTTCAGACTCTTTTTTTACTTATTATCACAGGCACACAATGGGCAAAACTCTTCCCTTCCTAAAGGCTTGACAGAAGAGTTTTGGCAGCTGCATGCCTTCCGTTCCCCTCCCCCCCACACCATTAGCCAGGGACCAAAGGCAAACGGCAAGGAGGAGGAGAATTCTTTCTCTCACCATTTGCCTTCACTGGGGGAGGGAAGTCTAGCATTTAGCGACGAAAGGAAAACAGGAACCTCCTCCAGCATCACAGAGAAAGATGGCCACTTTTCTGCCAGGGGCCCAGCAATGGAGCAGCCTGTCCTTTCCCACCCAAGCATCCTGAGCTCTGGAGATCTTTGAAAGGTAAGTGACGGGATGGGTGCAGGAATGGGTGTGGAGGAGGCCCAAGCGGCTGTGGGGACCCCAAGGGGTGGGAAGTGGAGCATGGGATATTTTAATGGACGGGGAGGGGGGAGGCCTTGGGAAACCAGAGGCAGGTGGTATTGTTCCTGCACTTAGCCTCCCCCCCATGAGGCATCCCATGCACACTTAACAACCCACACATTTGTTTAACAAATGCATTGGGGAGAGTTGGGAATTGGGGAGAGTTAACACAATTCACTTAATGTCCTCTCAGCCTTTAACCATAATGGGCAGGCTCCATTATGGTCCTTAACTTGAGGACTATCTGTAGTTGTTCAATTAATGTAGAAACAGTTGCCACTATGGTTGTCTGAGATGGTTTTTTTTTATTTCCCAATCTACAGTTTTGGGACATCCTGTTGTTCTCCCATCTAGCTATTAACCAGGTCCAATTATGCTTAGGTTGCAAGATCAATTAAGATCAGCTAATTATTACCATCTCTGAGGTTTGGGTAGAAGCTCTTATACCTGAAGAACTGCAAAGTGGGATAGCAGAAAAATAATTGAACTTTTCATCAACAGCAAACAGGTAATTCACTTACGTCTTTCCAACTGGGCAAGGTGCATTATTGGATTTATGGTTGTTTCCAAACCTATAAATGTATTTTATATTATTCTGCCTGCTCCTTCCCTTTGTAAAGTAAGATTTCCTCCAATAGTCCTACAGCAAGGTGACTCTCAAGTGATCCTAAAGACCAATGACCTCCAGAATTAATTCCCAGGTGATAGGATAAGAAGCAAGTGGCCTTGCATCAATACAAAGATTGGCAAGGATAAACACAACTCTAACCCAATATTTCCTTGTCAATTAATGTACTGATAGCCTTTACTGCTATCTCATCATCTGGGATAGCAACAAAGTAGCGTTGTATTACATTGAGCTGCATGGTCATTGTATAATAAAAATACATATTATTTATGTAAAATATTTTCTGCAATTGCAGATTACTTATTCTGAAATGATAAATACAGCTGTCTAAAGTTGTATTTGAGTGAAGTGAGGAGTAAGAATATTCAATACAAAATTTAAAATTACCTACCTGCTATTTCTGTTTAACAGAACAGCAAGAGTGTGGCCAATTTAAGTCCATGCAAAACCTGCCATGATCACAAGTTTCATTCTTTTAACAATGTGGATAATCTAAAGTAATATATGGGTACCACAAACATATATTAGAGAGTCAGTGTGGTGTAATAGTTAAGGCACTGGGCAGGAAATCAGGAGACAATGAGGTCTGGTCCTGCCTTAGGCCCAAAGCTTGCTCATGGACCTTGGGCCAGTCATTCTCTCTCAGCCCTAGGCAAACCACTTCCAAAAAATCTTACCAAGAAAACTGCAGGGATTAGTCTATATGAATGCCTTTACAGCTCCTTCCTATAACATCACTGCCAAAGCCCAGGACTCAGACTATGACTCTGAAGAAGCTGCTCCAGATTAATTGGTGGAATGTCACTGTCATGAAACTCCAAGTTTACCTGAGATTGATCAAACACAGGCGCCATCAGAATAGTTGGAGTGGTCAGAAGATGATATCTAAGCCCTCATACTCGGAAAGTAGAGCGGAGAGCAGAGCAAAGACACTCAGTGAGACTTCTTGCCAGGCAAACAAGTAACTCTCTTGATTAAAGGCCACTGGCTGCAGCCTAAGAGGCAGCCCTGACCTAATGTTACTCTGTGGGAAACAACCATCTGGTCTTCTATTCTGGTGTACTTTTCTTGTGAATCTTGCTTGGGAAACTCTGACCATGGAGTGGCTGCCCTGCACTCTGCTCCCGCTGCCTACCCCTACTGCTCCCACTATCCCATGTGACCTTCACCATGTTCTTCCTTCGGCTGCTGATGAGGTGCATGCAGCTGAGGCAGTTGTTGGCCCCTCAACGAGGCTGCATTCGCGAGGCTTCCTCAATGCTGTGCAAGATCCCACAAAGGCTGTGCAATTTTATCTCTGCTTGCTGTTTTGGTTCTTCGGAGGAATACAGAAAGTGGTTTGAAGAACACATGTAGCAACAGATCTACAATAATATCAATTTAACCCTAAAGTCAAGAGGGGGTGAGGAGAATCTTAAGATTAGCCCACTCAGACTCTTGGGTATGAAATAATTCCTTCTGGCTTGCAACACTCTTTTATCATAGCTTATATCAATAAAATAAGAGGTCTGGTATACTGGTGATATCTATTTTCTGGTTATCTCAAAGGTGGACAATCATTTAGAAGGGCTACAACAGGAAATGCACCACAGGAACAAATGAGATGAATCATAGAGTAGCAATGTGACACAGGAAACAAATGTAATAGAGATGAATGATAGAGCTGCATATAAGGTAAACATAATACCCATAACAGATTTTGGCTGGAGTATGATTCCCCCTCCCCTGTATCAACAGATACAGGTAGATCTTGCTTAATGACTGCCTCATTTAGCAACCATTCAAGGTTACAGTGGTGCTGAAAAAGTAACTTTAGGACCAGTCCTTGCACTAATGACCATTGTGGCATCCCGGAGTCATTGAGTGAGATATGGGTGGTTTGTAGCCAGCGGACATTTATGACCATCACAGCATCCCATGGTCACTTGATTGTCATTTGCACGCGTCACAACTGGCTTCCCCCAAGCAGAGTCCATGGCAAAGTTGGCAGTAAAATTGCAAGTCATGGGCAGGTGGTGTCTTGCTTAACAACTGCATTATTTTGTGATGGAATTTCCAGTCCAAACTATGGTTATTAAGCAAGGACTACCTGTATATGTTAGGTGGATAGATTACAGAAATTCATTGAAGCCTTATGTTGCCAACTGTAAATACACATTAAAAAAAAGTGATGGGGTCTTGACTGTGTGGCTGCAGCTGTCATCTTCATTCTCCCTCCTCCCAGTGAATGCCTCTGTATAATAAAATATGCAATATTGTACAGCATGTGGAGGTCAAGAGAGAGAGGCTTTGTTTTAGTTTCACTTTGTTAAAGATAGGACGGCTACTTTGCAAAAGGTAGTTGCTTAAAGTGCAGTTTGAAGGGGAAAATCAGTGCGACAGCTGAGGGGGGGGGAGGGAGGGAGAAAAATACTCCTTTTCTCTCTGTAATAGTGCTAGCCAGTTGCTTGTACTATTCATTTTCTCCAAAGAGGTGAACACATCTATGGGGTGATGTTGAGCAGAAAGATAGGCTGTTTAGAACTCCCTTTCCACTATGACCATCTTCTTTCAAAGGCAGCCCTGGAGCAGGAGTGGTATTTGTAAGCCCTCCCCCCCCCAAGAACTTCCTGAAAATAATAACTGAATTGCCTAAGTTGTGGAGTTCCATTTCAGGGTGTGACTTAAACCTACAAATTAGGCTTTAACCATGTTATTGCTGCTAGGTCTCTCTACCACCGGTTAATCTGTCAGTCTATCCATCTAACAATAATCTATCTGTCTGTGTGTATATCTGTCAATTTTCTATTGATCTAACATTATCTCTCTATCTCTCAATTTACCATCTCTCATCTCTCTTCCCCCCCCTTCCCTCCCTCTCTCCCTTCTTGCCCTCTGCATCAGATGAGAAGAGTAAAATGGAGCTGTATAAAGAGGTTTCCTGAGGAGCAAAAGTTTAAAAGGTGAAGATGGAGATGGAGACAAGCAAAACCCCACAAAATGAGGAACTCAATTAGCCTGCAGACAATCATCTTATTATCTTGTCCCCCAAAAGGTCTAAACTGATGCTGCGGATATCCACATTTGAAACCCACTATCTGTGTAGACTGCCTGGATGACAGCATTTCCCTTCTCATTTTCTTTAAACATCCATTTTTCACATTTATTTATTCCAAGGGCAAAGCAATTGCAATAATTAGACTGTCAGATTCAGGAACTTAATGAGGAGTCAGTGGAGTGGAAACGTTTGCATTTTGTGAAGGAGAGAAGCTTGGTGCTTTCAGCCTTCAGCCTGTCTTTTGTCTCTCTTTCTCTTTCTCTCTCTCCCAGCCCACCCCAACCCCCCCTCCCACCTCCAATGAGTGGGAAGAAAAAAGCTTGGCAGCACATAGAAAGATTTGAATCCTTTTGATTAGAGGACTGCAGTCCCACTACTGCAATACCAGGAGGGGTGTTTTTGACTGTGTTTTGTTTTTTCCCCTTTCCTTTCTTTTCTTAGAGCTCCTGGCTTTTAAACAGAATTCTCAGATAAGAATTCTATCAGGACTACAGACAAAAGCTAGGTTAGGCTTTCCAAATGTTGGTCCTCTACTTATGGGAAAGGGAAATAGGAAACATTTTCCAAGTCTTTCATGTCATGATATTTGAAAAATAATTGTATCTTTTAATTATATTATGGCGGGATGTTGTATTTAAATAGTATTGATATTGCAGTAATTAGATTCGGAGGCCTAACTGTAGGGTAAGTCTGGATAATTTATTTTCAAAAAAATTAAAAACGGTAAAAAGAAAATCCTCCCTTGCCTAGAGACAACCATGTTCCATACACCAAAAAAAACCCCAAACCCTTCAATTTTATCTTGCCCTTTTCTCCAGGAGCTAAAGGCAATGTACAACATAGCAGTCTCTTCTTCAATTTCTCACTACTGTAAGGAAGGATGGAATGAGAGGCAGAAGCTGAAACAAACCTGCCTAATGAACTTCCCTGACTGAAAGTTGATCTGTGTACGAGGTACACCAAGATTTTTTTTGTGTGGATTTAAAAATGAAAGTCAATTTCTTTATGCCTAAAAGGCAGAATGGAACATAATTGCCTTTATGGTTTAAAAGCTGGAGGTTGGGGTCAACCTTTCCCTTTGTCTCTGAATACTAGTGTAACCTGACACCAATGAAACCTGCCACCAGCAGTCTCCAGACTCCAGTTTGAAATCACTTTGCAGCAAAACTCATGGCTGAAATGTGTAGTCTAGTTATTTTTTTAAAAAATACATTCTTCTTCTTTCCTATCTTTAACCTTTTGTAATCACTTATTATATTAAGAGTTCTGGGGAATTTGAACGATTGCAGACTTTTTGTGTAATTCCGATTTGTGTTGAGAAATGAATTACCTCATTATCAGTTTTACATTTATGTCATAGAGTAAAATGATTCTAATTGTTTTTATATCTTCAAAAAATCATGTTACTGCATCACAAGTATTCACAAACGGCATCCATTAATTGAAACAGATTTGCTGCATCTCTTTTGGCATTGAAACTGCCTAGACTGCTTTGTTGAGTGAATTTTACCAGGAGAGGTGGAGGGTGGGGGAGTGCCATCTTTTTCAATCTCCTAGATCTCACCATGGATTACAGGATCCTTCAGGGAGGTTTGTCCCAGCTAGGTGTGAACATAACACACTTGAAACGGTTGGGCTCATATCAAGATTCCACAAGTTTATGTTTTACCTACAATGTGGATCAACATCTAGATACAATCACCGAATGAGATCATTTGGTCTAAGAAGATAGCCTTTTCTGCTGCCACCCCTGCATGGTGGAACATCTTGCCCTCAGAGGTGAGGAAAACCCCCAATCTCTTGGTCTTCTGCCAAGGGGTCAAAACCTGTCTGTGTAGTCTTGCGTGGGGGACACAGGGGTCCACACAACCATTGGGCAGGGGTCCACACACCTTTATTAACAACTGCTAATCCCCCATCTTGAAATTCTTCATCTTTTGAAATTTTTATAATGTTTTATAATTTTTTTAAAAAAAATCTTAAATTATTCTGATTTTAATATTGAATTTTAGTAATTATTGCACACTGCCCAGAATTCCTCTCCAAGGAAAATAGGCAGTTAAGAAATATGAAATATAAATAAATAAAAACTAATTTGGAGTTTTAGAATTAAATGCTGTCAGTACACTCTGTGTCTGCTTTTTTCACCTAGGTGGGGCAGTAAAGTTGCTGATCCAGTGCCTGCTATGGTAATAGAAAAGAAGGCCAACCAACTGAGGGTCAGTCCAGATAAAAGAAAAACAAAGCTGGACATGTTTGGGATGGGGCTGTTGCCCTCCCCGGAAAATCAAGCACATCCTTATCATTAGGGGCACAATTGGCTTCTATGGCAACTTATCTGGTATGCCTGCTGCAGCCTCTTTTGGTTAGAGATAGCCTTGCCATCTCTCTCCATTCCTAGTATAGTAAGTTCTCTCTTAGATTACTTTGGCACTGCATCCATGGCATTTCCTTGGTAGGCATTATGAAAATATTTTGTTGCATTCATTTTCTGAGATTTCCATACACACACACACTTTCTAGCCTAGCCAATTATAATAATAAAAAAGAGGTTAGTTAGGAACCAGATATGCAGGTTAGTTAAAATGTCATGCATCAAGACAAATTGCAGTCAGACTCATCTCCTGGCAATCATCCAGAAGAAAAATGATTGGTAGGAGCTAAAAGCAGTTTAAGGTGGAGACAATTAAATGGAAATATAAGCCTAGCTTGACTGTCAAATCAAGGCGGTGGCTGCTCAGTGTTCTTTTTAGATCTAGAATTGTTGTTAATGTCCCATCAGAAGCAGCATGAAAAGAGGTTAAAACAGGGTGAAGTCTTAGAAAAAAAACAAATCCCTCATCACGGTCTGACAAGCATTTGGCTATAGGAGTCAAGGATAATGATTCAATCACATCTTGTTGTTCAGTGAGTCAGTCACTTCCGATTCTTCCTGACCTGATGGATATCATTTTGCCAGGATTGTCTGTCAGTAACTATTTCTTTAAGTTTAAGCTCTTGCTTGGGTCATCACTGATAGAGTCAAGCTGCCTATTAGCCTCTTTTTCAATTGCATTTGATTTTTCCAAACAACAAATTCTTCTCTAGTCTAGCCAGCTTCTCACTCTAGAGTATAGACTATAAAAAATAATTCCTTTTAAAATTAAGCTTTCCAGGCTCGCTCACTATTAATCTTGCACATCTCATTACAAAGAAGCTTTGAAATTTTCCCTTCACAATTTACCTTAGTTTTAGGAGTCACTCATTTCATTGCTTTTAAGTACTTCTTGTGACTTGCAGTGCCATTCTGTATTTACCACTTGTATATATTTATGACAATGGTGTGCTGGCACTTTGCTAATAAAATCAAAGTAAACCTGCACTTTCCTTCCGTGTATTCTAAAAACTGCTGGACTTCGTGTTAGTTAGCAGATGGAGTAGAGCTTTATTGGTAGAAGCTGCGGCAAAAGCTGTGGGACTACCTAACTGCATAGCAATAACTAAAGCAGAAGGTATTGATCTTCAAATTAATTGAGAAAACTAAAGGAAAGACATCATTAATTATCACAAAAGTAATTGAATCTGACTAGATTAGAATGATTAAATGAACTGATGAAATAAATATCAGCAGAGATACTAGCAATAGAATACCTGGTGAAGATATATATTATTCTTCCTCAGTAGCACATCTCAGCAAAGATACAAAAAGAATGCATTGTATTGTTTTTCTGTTTAGAAAGCAGTGTCAGAAAGATTGACTTGATAATCCAGAGGTTAACAGAGCAGTCTGATTACTGGACCTTCAGGATAATCCAAACACTTCTTTGTGGAGGGATTCTTGGAACAGAACATGGGTGGACAAATAGAATGGGGATGAAGGGCTGATAATTTTAAGACTGCAATAACCAAGCCACAGTTTAGATAGACTCGTCATTCCAGAGGTTTGTTTTCAATCTTTCCCAACAAAAGGACTCAGGAGGGGATTAATCAAAAGTTGAGCAAAGTCCTCAGGGAAGATAGCTTCCTTGGGTAAAGTCAACAAAAGGATTTGTTTAATATTTGTTATACTTTCTTAAAAGGACCTTCTGCAACAACTAATAGGATTATCAGTATACTGGTTCCACCCCAGTGGAACATTAGAAATGTGGGAAGTAGGTAGGTGTTTTAGTAACATTAAGATGACTTTTTCGTCTTCCACCTGGTAGGATCTCGAGTGGTAGAAGTTTCCAGTGTGGGGTGAGTAGTGTGTCAGAAGTGGGCTCTCATAGAAATCTGCATTCTTGAAAGAACAATAATAGAAAAGCAGCTCTTCCGTGATCTCTAAGTTATGGTGAGAAGGACTGGTGCATGAATCTATGTTCTACCCTAGACACCAGATTCTTAAGGCTCTACAGTAATTTGTCTACTGTGAACTGGAAAAATCACACTCATGCTGCCTCAACCTGATTCATTCATTCGGTCAAAGCAGATTTCTTTTCTCCAAATAATATAGAAAAAGGAAATAAAAATCTCACAAGTCACTAATAATTATTATTGTAATAAGTTACAAAGGTCATTTGGTCAGCTACCACCACATACATATGCCCTTTCTGTCCTAAGGCAGGGTATAAAAAAACAAGCCCCAGGCTACATCAACTCCTCCAGGCCTCTTTTGTGCCTCAACGGCCCTCAGAATAGATTTGAGGAAATACTCTGGCCTCTTTTGCATGTTTTGAGATTGACAATTTGTTCTTAAGGATCAAACTGAGCACTTTTGGCTTTGCAGATACTTAAGACCCTCATTTTACCCTTTTAAATTCCTAAAACTCCTTCCTAAAGTGAACCCTGGCTTAATCCACAACATTTCAAGCTCCCCCCCCACCCCAGAAGCTCCCCATTCCTGCCCTAAAAGTAGGCAAACTTTTTATAGCTAATTTAATATCATATCTCTGACCTCACTAACCTTAGGCCCTCCAGAGACATTTGGCTAAAATTAAATTAGGCCAAGCTGGCTGTGGATTAAGAATCCAAATGTTGAGACGGCTTTAACTAGAGTGTTATGAGATGGGCAAGTTTCTTTCACTTCACACACTCCTCCCCCCTCCCCCATCCCATTTGGGTCTGCACATTGGAACACAAGATAAAAAGGCTTGGCTTGGATTTTGTGAAGGTGTCACTTTGATAATGTTTCCAGGGACCCAGATAGAGGCCCTCTCCCTGGGCTCACAAGACACAGTTTCATTACTCTCACAATGGGTGGGCTGTGGCTCTCTATGCCAGCTTGCTTTATTTATTTATTTGCTTGTTTAGCATGCGCTGATAATGAGAATTTTTTTAATTCCCATCCCAGTGTTTATACACTTCTTCCTGTTGACAGCAGCAGGGGCACCCTTGATCAGCTGTCGGTCTAAAAAGTGATTTGTTCCCTCCCTCCCTCCAGGAAAGTAAGTGGCATATTTGCCAGTGGAAATAATTTTCTGTTTGTTTGGTGCTGGGAGTGACGGAGATATGTCCAAGTAGCTGATTGATTTGTGCGTGGGAATAATAATTGGAGTGGAAGTAAAGGCCTCTGGTAGAAAGTGGATGTGAGGTCTGACATTGCAGCGTAAATCAAGTCCTCCTATCAGTGCATCCCTCGGGTGAGCTTCTGAATCGGGGAGAAAACAAAAACAAAAATAATGGGAAGGTTTTTGTATGTTAAAAACTATTGAATTAGGAACACCTGACAAATAACCTGTCTTTTTCTCTAAAGTCAGGTCCACACCAAGAGTTGGCAACTATCGATGATTAGCTAGATGGGTAGAAGTACTTCTGGAAAGAAGGTGAGCTTAATTCTCACTGCCTTTTGCCATAGGGGTTCACCCCAAATATTGCATTTGGGATGGGCTAATGTGGCACACACACACACACACACACACACACACACACACACCAGCAGAGTACTAAGTTGACTCCAGTTCTAAAGGTTCTAGTCCTCTTGTTCATGGAGAAAGCTTGATGTGGCAAGGGGTGATGGTGGATGCCTGAAATTGGATGTTGGCAACATAAGCTTAACAAAGGGCCTGGGAGCAATGCCATTCCTGTAATGCAATCCCAGAGGAAATGAAATTGACACTCGTTTCCAACCTTCAGATTTCACACACACAATTCTGTGAGAAAGTCTCTGCCCTCTTTCTGTTTGCTGAAATTCTGCAGATCTTTGCCACTAAATGTTATCATAACTTCATGTAGATCCTACTGATACTTAAAAGCAATCTGAGTAAAAAAAAAAAAAAAAAGCCAGGAAGATTTTTGTGCTTGTTTCATTTACTTCATAAACAAAATCACCCATAGCAGTATTCTGCCTTTGTCCTCTAAAGAGAGTGAAGCCCTGATTTCCTTTTAGTTTATTTGTGGTTTTGTCTTCTGGCATCTTCCAGGTGAGAAAATGATAGTCAAGCTAAACTTTGTTGATCTCATCACAGATGGCTTCTTAGCTATAGCTGCTTATATGGGAGGTCAGCAAAGATGATCAGGCATATTTAGTGGCCGCCAGATAAATCTGATTAGTGTCTTTTATTATGGTATGTGTCTCTATTTCTGTTTTTAATGAAAGAAGTTCATGGCCCTTTTGCAAAGATCAGTTGTCTACTCTGGACACAACATACAGCTCAAGTGATGTTAAGCTGCAAGGAGATAAGTAATTAATGCAGGAGAAAATTATAAGTGAGTTTTAAATGGCTGAAAAATATGGCAGGAGATCCTATCTTTGATATGGATCATGAAGAGAAAGGGCCAAGCGCAGATCTTGGCCAGGCTCATGTGGAAATAAGCAGGCAAGCTGCTGCGTGTGTGTGTGTGTGTGAGAGAGAGAGAGAGAGAGAAAGAAGAAGAAGAAGGAGGAGGAGGAGGAGGAGAGGAGAAGGAGAAGGAGAAGAGAAGGAAGAAGAAGAAGAAGAAGAAGAAGAAGAAAGAAGAAGAAGAAGAAGAAGAAGAAGAAGAAGAAGAAGAAGAAGAAGAAGAAGAAGAAGAAGAAGAAGAAGAAGAAGAAGAAGAAGAAGAAGAAGAAGAAGAAGAAGAAGAAGAAGAAAATTGTATTACCTTGCTAGCAGTTGGTGCTGCCTTTCTGATCACCAAAGAATGCCCAGCTGGGGAGTTAAATTCAAACAAGGTTATTATCAGTATCTTCTGATCAAAGACTATCTGATAATCTCAAAGTAATTATGAATGCTTAATTTGGATGCTGGAATAAGAGTCGCCACATTCTTTACATCTTCCCCCCCCCCATTTTCATTCTTCTATCAATTCACGCTGCAGTGGATCAGTAAAGTAAATACCAAGGTAGAATAGCGCACTTAACATTTTGCATTCTCTTCTTAAAAGCATTTGTGCATAACACAGATAGTATGAGTAAGGTACAACAGTGCTTTTCAGCTGTTTTCCTAGTCCAGAGAGTATATAGCTAGAGTTCTCAACATCATCTCTGCAGACAAATGTACTTCAAGACACCTCCCTGATATCACCAAAGAGCAATTTTTTAAAAAAAAAATTTTTTTTTAAAGTTGGAAGCTGGCATATACAAGATGTCAAATTTCAGTGCCTAGGATTGGTGAAAACAATGGCAACAGCAATTCAGACACAAGATTTTCAGATTAAAAAGGGCACTATCTATTTGGATTGATTTATTTGGTCTTTCTTTTTTTATATCTTTCTTAATTTGCATTAGCTTTTTATCTTTGTATTTGTAAACTTTAATAAAAATATTGGGGGGGGGAATGCCACTTTGAAGTAGGTGAACTCATGACATCTTAATGAAGCAGGCTCCCTTCAGACTTCCTCCTAACAGATCTGCTCCAAGGCTGCCTTCTGTGTTTAGAGTAGTCTCATAGGAGAAGTCATGTCTATGTAAGTCCAATAGACAGCTTGAGATTTGAGTCCTAGTTAGAAGAAATCATTCCTTCCAAAAATGACATGGAAAATGTAGTGGAATGACAGACAAAGTTAAGCAAAAGTAAGGAGGAGGTGAGATGTGTACCTTTTTAGTTTTGTAGCATGGAGGCATGATGAGGAATCCAGCTGTGAGCTTCTTCCAATATGCATTTTGACAGGATGGCATGTGGAGTTTGATTCTGTTCCAGAAGGCATCACAGGGAATATCTGTTCAAAGTAATTATTCTCTTGAACCATCTAAGTACTAATTTATGGCAGTAGAGAAAAGCACAACTATGGATATTGCTAAGAACAGATTTCAAAGCTAATTCACCACTATCCACATGGCCCAAAAGTTCTAGACAGTTTTTCTGAAGCTGGAGTCTTTAGTGACAGAAGACAAGCAGATAAAACGCACACAAAGAGGAGAGAAAGAGGGAGAACATAGTGGTCCAAAAGAGCCAGAAGGGCCCATGGTTATTGGCTGGCGGTCTTCTCTGAGCTATCAACCTGCAGGCACATACAATGCCCTCTGTCCTTAATGTACTCATTAATAGATTCCAAAATACCCAAACCAACCCAGATCAACTTGCAGATATATTTTAAAGTGGATTCAGAAAGACTAGGTAATGGTGAGACTGTTTAAAATCCTCTTATGGCTACTTCAGCTTCTCATTATGAGAATCCTGTTGTTATCAATCCACTTAGTTTAGGAAATGAGATCTGGATAAAACAGAGGCAAGACTACGGTGATAGAATTGCAAAAGGAAAATAGGTGGTGTCCCTATTCAAACTGTTCTCCAATTCTCCCAGCCACAGAGATCTACCTTTCTTGTTTGAAGATACACCAGCTGATACGCTAATAAAGCTAATGATTTGTGCTATTGTGGTACATTGAGAGAAACAGCATTTTGAAAGAGCCATATTAGTTTGTCAACAGACTACCTCTGCTGTTTGTTGGCAGTTTTTCTGACACAGAAGCTATTTACATTCCTCTTATTATGTCTGTGCCTCCTTCCCCATTTCTCCTTATGCAAAAGAGTTGTCTTTTCCTTGGAAACATGCAACAGTATTCTTCAAGACTTCTGTTGTGCTCTTACAATCCTTGAGGACATTCGGGAGGGGAGTTGCACCAAATGGATGCCACCTGTTTCCTCTGGGCAGACCGAGCAGCCCCTTCCTTGCCTGCTCCCTTACCAAGGTTTAGTACTTTGTTCAGGTAGCATCCAATGTCCTGATGTTCAGATGGGCATTTCAACAGGTGATCTTCTTTCACTGCCCTAACCTGTTTGCAGGATTAGCATCAGGTCCCAACAAAGGCTTTTGAGAAGAGATCTGTGCAGACATGTACTTTAGGTCCCCATAGCATCATTATTGTGACCATCAAGAAAGATTGACCCTGGCTATAGCATCTGTTCTGTAGTGCTGTCCAGAGAGGGCCAAGAATGAATGGGTGCTGTATGATTGTGGACATGGTGGAAAGAGAGCAACTCAAACTAAAAACTAAGTTGAGGATATTTGTTTATAGAAAGAGAAAGAATGAGGATCATGTTCCAAAACCAACAATGAAGGAAGAGTCACTGGATCCAGAAGGAGAGCAAAAGTGATTATTGAACATTGATATAGTAGTATAGTTTTCTGCTGTTTGGAGGCATGCAGGTATTATAATAGAATAGAGCTGGAAGGGACCTTGGAGGTCTTCTAATCCAGCCCCCTGCTCAGACAGGAGGACCTATACCAACTCAGACAAGTGACTGTCTAGCCTCTTCTTAAAAATCTCCAGTGATGGAGTGCCCACGATTTCTGGAGGCAAGCTGTTCCACTGGTTGATTGTCCTCACTGTCAGGAAGTTTCTCCTTAATTCCAGGTTGCTTCTCTCTTTGAACAGTTTCCAATCATTGTTTCTCGTCCTTCCCTCTTGTGTTCTGATGAACAACCTGACTCCCACTTTCTTGTGGCAGCTCCTCAGATACTGGAATACTGCTATCATGTCTCCCCTATTTCTTCTTTTCTTTAGACTAGCCAAACCCAAGTTCCGCAGCCATTTTTCGTATGTTTTGGTCTCCAGGCCTTTAATCATCTTAGTTGCTCTTCTCTGAATTGTTTCCAAACTCTCAACATCTTTTTTGTGATATGGTGACCAAAATTGGCTGCAGTATTCCAGGTGTGGTCTTACTAGGGCTTTATAAAGCGGTACTAATACTTCGTGTGATCTTGATTCTATGCCTCTGTTTATACAACCCAGGATTGTATTAGCTTTTTTGATTGCTGCAGTCACTCTGCTTCATCCACAAAATTTTGCTCAGAGATGCATAAATCTTCATCTTCCATTTGTGTATTCCTGTCACTCTCTTTAAAATACAACATACAGCAAAGCAACAGGTAGAATTTGAAACAAGCTTGCCAACAGAATGTTCATTTTGATAACATTTCTCAAAAATGACAGACTTGAAAAATGGGCCCTATCTAACAAAATGAAATTCAATGTAGAGAAAAGTAAAGTCTTACACTTAGGCAAGAAAAACCAAAAATACACATATAGATTGAGTGAAACCAGGCTTGATAGCAGTAACTGTGAGAGGGATCTTGGAGTCTTAGTGGACAATCAATTAAATATGAGCCAACAGTGTATGGCGGCAGCCAAAAAAGCCAATGCAATCCTAAATTGCATTAACAGAGGGATTCAATCAAGATCACATGTGGTACTAATACCACTCTATAAAGCAGGAGTGTCAAACTGCCAGCCCACCCCATTGCCAGCAATGGGGAAAAAGTCGCGATACGTCGTGACACATCATGTGATGTTGCGAGTTTGACACCCGTGCTATAAAGCCTTAGTAAGACCATACCTAGAATACTGCAACCAATTTTGGTCTCCACATTATAAAAAAGATGTTGAGACTCTAGAAAAAGTGCAGAGAAGAGCAACGAAGATGATTAGGGGACTGGAGGCTAAAACATATGAAGTATGGTTACAGGAACTGGGCATGGCTAGTCTAGTGAAGAGAAGGACCAGGGGAGACATGATAGCAGTGTTCCAATATTTGAGGGACTGTCAAAGAGAGAAGGGGGTCAACCTATTTTCCAAAGCTCCTGAAGGCCAGACAAGGAATAACAGATGGCAATTGATCAAGGAGAGATTCAACCTGGAAATAAGGAGAAATTTTCTGACAGAACAATCAACCAATGGAAAAGACTGCCTTCAGATGTTGTTGGTGCTTCATCACTGCAGGCTTTCAAGAAGAGCCTGGACTGCCATCTGTCAGATGGTGTAGGGACTCCTGCTTGGGCAGGGTGTTGGATTAGATGACCTACAAGGTCCCTTCCAACTCTGTTATTCTATTCTATTCAACCTGGTTCTCTCCAGATGAGACTCCCTCCAGATGTGAGGGATTATTATTCTCATTATTTGGATCCAGCAAATCTTAACATTAAAGTAGGGAAGGCTGCTGTCCAGGTAACACCAAGACACAAGTTTTTAAAATTAAAGTGGAACATTTTAGGCATTAATATTCTGCGCCAGGATCCATCACTCCTATTGTACAGGTTTGGGAATCCTAAAATGTACCTAGTCCTTCTCTCAGATTTTGCCAAGCAATGATGCCTTTATCAGTCTTTCCTGTGACTCAGGCAGCCAGAGAGAAAAAAATTGCACAGAAATAATCTTGAACTCTGGCAGCAAAGCAAGGATTTGCTGCATCAGTGCAAATGTGATGGCTGGATCCACCCCTTCGGCTCTTTACCCAGTGTAGAAAAATGGCAGCAGGACAGCAAAAGTGTGGTGCATGCCTACCTTGGGAGAGCCTGGAAGGGTTAATTGGATTCTTCCTATCTTTTCTCTTGAACTCATTGATTTGGGTTTTCTCCCCTTCCCCTCCCATTTCTTTCTTTGACTTTCTTCTTTTTCTTGCAGCTGATTAAAAACTCTTTTGAGTTTGAAGGTTTCTGAATCAAAACAGCTCAGCTGCCAGCTGGGTGCCAGGCAGTGAATATTCATGGTATTTAAATGCGGCATTGGGGAGGGGAGGGAGATGGACTAGTCAAGTCTTTTTAGATGGAGATGAGCCACCATTTTGCTCCTTCTTACTTAATCACGTGGATTGTGGAAATATTGTTGCCTCTCTTGCAACTCCTGATATCCCTCATAAAATGGTTACCTCTTCTCTTTGCTTTGGGAAGTGGAATGGTACCATTCTACCTCATTTCCTTCGGGGCTAGAAGGAAGTGCCAAAGACTCAAGCTAAGCTTTACAAGGCAGTTTTAAGCACGTTTACTCAGAACGCAATCTGAGTTTGATTAATATTTCTCATTAAAAAGCAAAAGGTACTATCATTGCAGATAATTCCGTTGCATTCACGACTACACCACCAGGCAAAGTGAGATATAATATAATGCAAAAGGCACATGTGATTTTGATCCTGTATTTATCAGCCTACCTTCAGGCATAACATGTGGCATTGATATAGTACTGTTCTTTTATTGAACTTGAAAAAAAAAATACAATTTTATTTCCCTCCAAAGAATGCTCCAAATAATCAATGTGTGCGAAGGTAGAGTATTCATATATTTGTAATTTTTATTGATTGCTTCATGTTTTAAGAATTTTGCATATAATGCATAGAGCATTAGCAATAGTTGGAATTTCTCCAGAATTCTTGCTGTCCTGGAATCGAGTCTGGTCTTTCTCAAAAATTAAATCTCCAGTGAATAACTATGCATTTTATGCAGTTACTCAGTCATTGGGGGATATGTTTGTTGGTAAAATACTTTGATACTAGAATTCCTCTGCCAGTAACATTCAACCTCCTTTCAACTGCAGATAGATTCTAGCTGATCTTGGCTGATCTCCAAAAGAGCAGGGTCAGATCTCCTTACTATTGGAACAGGAAAGCACCAGGAAATCCAATAGATGTAGATTGCACCTGGAAGCAAAGGGGGCGGGCCGGGAAAGAAACAACACCCAGAAGAAAGTGTAGCATATTGTCAAGAAAATGACTAAAGCATAATTCAAATAAAATTTTGAAAAAGCAGATCTCTGTCTCTCTCTCTCTCCCCTCCCTCTCTCTTATCTATCTATCTATCTATCTATCTATCTATCTATCTATCTATCTATCTATCTATCTATCTATCTATCTATCTATCTATCTATCTATCTATCTATCTATCTATCTATCTATCTATCTATCTATCTAATCATCTTGATAGTCAAAAATGCAAAAGTAGTAATAAAACTCAAGGAGCACAGTGAAAAAATGGGACTAAAATTAAATATAAAGAAGGCCAAGCTAATAACAAGTACAGTAAACAGCCTTAGAAGTGACAGCAAAGATATAGTTTCTGCCCTCTCTCTCTCTCTCATTTTTAAAAGAGTAACAATAGGGGGAAATCATAAGTAACACAAGATTCAAGAATTGCAGCAATAAACGCAAGCATTATCCCCTTGTTTCTGCAGCATTGGCTGGGGCTGCATCTTTGCTATGCTTTGGGGAAGAGCCACGTTCACATTCCCGGGACATTCTAAGAGGCCTGCCCAAGCCCCATTTAGGAATATAACTGGTGAGTAAATAAATATCATAGCTGGTTGGTGAATCCCATGTGGTTTATTTTTCTGAAGCAGTGCAAAATTTTCACTTAAAACACCTTACTTTACTTTCAGCAAGAGAATGAGCTCCCTTTTGGCTGCCTGGGAAGACAGTGAGGAGCTGGCTTTTCTTCTAGGCACTGGGCCAGGATGTTAGATGAGCTCAATATAAGATGTTTTTTTGGGGAGGTTTTATTACATCAGGTTTTTGTTTGTTTGTTTGTTTGGGGGCTGTTAAGTGCTGAGTGCTCTTTATGTAAGATGGGCAGCCATATAGAGACTCTAAATAAATTAAAGTGTTTACAATCATAAAATCTTTACAATCCTTAATCTGATTCTCCCAATAAAAACTCTTCCTTCCCAGCTAACTCCTGCTTTTCTTGCTTCTTCCTTGTCGTCTGTCAAGAACTGGCTCCTCCTCTTCCTCCTCTTCCTTGATTGGGATCACTTGCAAACCAGCCCTCCAGGTGAGCACAGACTCTTGGAATACTGAGAAATTATCTCTATTTTTTGCTACTGGATTATAGCAAATAAAGTCTTTTCATTTGGGCTACCACATCTGTATGGAAATAAAATGGGTGGCCACAAGATGGCAGCAAAGGGATGCCTTATCTCTTTGGTTCCTCTAGTGGTCATCAGAGTTTTGCAATTCGTATCTGGAACCCTAATTTTCATAATTCTCTTTTGATATTTGCTGCTTCACTGGGCTTAGTTAGGACCATGCAAATTATTCTGAGACAAACTATCGTTTGAATTTTGTCAGGAAAAAGAAAGGAGGAGGGGAAATTAATGCTTTCTGTATTCTTGCAGCAACAGGCCCAATTAAAACCTGACATGCAGCTATGAAATAGGAGCCTCAGCCAGAACATTTAAAGAATGAATGAATCTACTAGGTCATTCCCACTTTGAAAAATGGGCATTGTATGATTTTAGAAAATTAAGGGAAAGGTGAATGGCAGGGAGAAGAATCCGATGATATTTTGTTCTCAACACTTTTGAAATTAAAAGAAAAAAGAAACAGATGGCTCGGGTTTCCTGGCAAGCAGCAGCTTAAAACACATCATTAGGCACATCAGGAACATTTCACCAGGTGTTTACAAAAGAATAACGGCAACATTAAACATCTTAAGCCGGTCATCCCGAAACTCAATGAAATTCAGGTATACTATTCGTAAAACAAGCAGCTGTTCAAATTTATAATGTTAAAAATCAATAACAGCATCCTATAAATTGGGACCGGCTGGTTTTCAGTACAGTAACTGCATCCCATGATCATTCTTATCATCAAAGCCTGCCATGATTGACACGGGAAACAAAAATGTCACAACAGAGGCAGAGGTAAGATTTTCATACTTTTTGTAATTTGGGCAGTTATATGGGTTATTTATTTAATTTCAACCATATTAAGCCAATCTGAAGACTACTGTACCTTTGCTTTTATTTTAAAAATTAGCCAGAAATCATGTGTTTTGCAAATTGGCAATATGGTACCCAATTTAGATAGGTCAATTGCCAGGGTCATTCTAGGCTGGGTTCAGGGACCACTGATCTGAACATCTTTCCTGGTGTACATCAGTGTTATTATTCCTCAGAATAATTTGAGAACACAATTCATTTGTCACAATGTCTGTAACACAATAAGAACATTGCTTTCATTATAAATAGTGAATGAAGAAAAAGAACACCAGCAAACACCCCCCCTAATCTGACATATGGTTGATGTTAACCAATGTATTCATATTGAAAGAATATTCTTTATTTATTGAAAGTAAGATCTATTACAATTGCAGAACTTCTTAGCTGCAATGCCTTCTGGGTTTTGCTTGGTCAATATTCTGTAGATGCAAATAGCCCCTTCTCTAGTTTTTTTTAAAGTAGGAAACACCCTCCTATATCAATTGACCTGCAGAACTGTTGGCTTCTTAAGAAGACTGTGCATGCCAAAATATATGGACACAATCAGGCACAATTATTTTAATAAATATACAAATACATACTATATTAAAATAATCTCAATTCTTCAAATGTTGACCCATATACAAGCAAAAAGACATCTTCCATGCACAAGGTTGAAATATTAACAGACTCAGTTGTAAAAGTTCATTCATAGTGGTGAAAATAAAATGAACATCTCCTAAAAACTGCCCAGTGAAAACTGAACATACAGTATACAGTTGGGCATGAGTAAGCTGAGAGACACGCTGAACAGACTGGCAAAATCCTGAACATTAGGATATCTTCTTCAACATTTTGATGTAATCTCACTTATGTTCCATTTATGACCAAAGAAGACATGCTGAGCACTTCATTCCCCTCCCCCTTTTTTGTAATTTTATTTTTTCTTCTTCTAATTTTTAAGTTGCCCAGGATAACCAAGAACTGTTGGTTTTTGGAATCTGGAAGGTACTTATTCCACTATCCATAAAACTATCCTGTCTGACAAATCACTGGAGTGCAGGAGGGGAGAATGGATGAGACTTTCTTGGCAGGCTGACAGAGCTCCTTCACGCAGCACCTCATTTCCTGCTGTGTCTCACAACCTGGATTTCATACACGCATACACACACGTGCACGTGCATGTGCAGACATACACACACTTCTGAAAGATTAATATATCTATGTCAAGATCACTATTCTTATTTAAAAAATAATAGCTTGGGTTCTTTTTGTTTCATTTTTTTCTCCCCATTTGTGTAGAGTGTGGTGACAGTGATGAAGGGATTTTGGTTACTCCAATGAAGTGGAAATGGTGATAAGTGTCCTTACTGGGAGTTTTTAGTTTCTGCAGACCAAGGAGTTGCATTCTACCCGCCCCCCTGCCCCCCAAACACACACAATTTATAGCCTCTTCTCTCCCAGTCAGATGTCTCTGCAGCCTACAACCATGGTTAAGCTCATTGGGGGGGGGAAACCTTGTTAGCATGATATTATGCAGTTCATGCCATCTCCATAGCCGTCAATAGGATTTATAATACTCAGCTCTCAATGGGATATTGAATTCTGCTTTTTACAGATTACTATTGCTCAGCTGGGAGGAGAGCACTGATTGATTTTCCGGGTTCTTGGCATGTTTTCAGTGTTCCTAAATTGGCAGAGGTAAAAACAATTGGCAAGTTCATTCCAAAGTGCTTTGGAGGGATTATGGTGGGGAAACAATGACATGTGGAAATGTCCCCATTGTTAGACCAATTAAAGGATGTGATGCTCAGTTTTCTAAAATCAAAAGACCACATGCAAAAAATGAACACATTTAAAATGTGGAAATTTTATATTTGAACAATGTACTGTAGTCAGAAAAAACAATGGACTCTTCCAGATGGCCACAGAGTGATATCCACCAGTCCTTTAGTCAGTTAGGAAAAGAAGTTGGCATAATTTGTATTGCTCCCATTCTGCACGGTAAAAAGGCTGGTGACTGGAATTGCCCTTAATTATTGGGGCACATTAAGGAGACTGATTGGTGAGTTCTCTTGGCCTGGATCTCTTTTAGTATCTGAATTGATCTTCTGTTCGGCATGCAGAAACATAGACCTAGTGCGGTGTTGAAAGAACTGGCCTAAATCCATGTTTATAAAGGGCCTGTCTGAGACCTCACAAGTACTATGGAAAATGCTGATCAGACATTATGTGGGCACAAGTCTCTGTGGAAACCAGGTGCCCAGTCTCTCCTACAGTCCAGGCCAAAATACTCATGGACAGCAACACCCATTGATTGGAGAGACGTGTGTGTGCCCAAAGCCATCTATGGTGGCTATTAGGAAGCTGGGCAGATCCCAATCTTTGACCACAGTGCAACCACATTGTTGGTGAAGTGTGCCAGACTGTATCCATGGCAAAAATTCTGTTGGGAGATAAATGAAAAGACTACTTTAAAGCTGGAACAGCTAAAGATGGATTTGAGCTTCCTCAGATATGGGCTGCGGCAACGGGGGTGAATAAAGACAACATCATAAGTACATGGCAGAATAAAGTAGTTACTAGAGTATATTCCTGCTTTAGTTAGGGGAACAGGAAGATAAAACCACTGTGCAATTCAAGTTTTACTTGTAATACAGTACTCTTTTTTTAATGGACAAAGAATGATTAGATTTGCTGCAGAGAAGCAGAAAAAGCCGGCACTTTTTAATATTTGCTTACCAAAGGACAACTTTTGTCACCTCAAATATTTCACTTAAATTACTAAAATACATAACTAAACATAACAAAAACAACTGCAAACTGCTGAAATTCTTATTATTGCAATGGTCTTAAAATAAATATAGAAAAAAGAGGCTACAACTAACTTAAAAGCAGAGGGTTACATCATTAATCCATTTCAAAAGCACATCTATTCTACTAACCCACAATATCTTTGTCTGGACAGAGCCTCAGCTTCTACATCCACATCCAATTGCTTATTGCTCTCCATTGATTGATTCTTCAGCATCAGATGAAAAGAGAGATAGGTTGTAATCACTTTGGTAATTCATGACAGCCAGCAGATGTTAATTTGTAAAGTTGTACAATGCTTTAGTTTCAATTTGGAAAAGGAACTTGAGACTTATGGAACATGAATATAGTGCCTGTCTGAAACTCAATAAATGTCTCCCTGCAGCAGCAGTGCTACCTGGAAAGTGTGACAGATGCTTTAATGAGTCAAAAATGCAAATTCTATGCATTCTGAAGTAAATGCATTCCAAATCAAATCAAATCTAAAACATTCCACCGCCCTTGTAATCAAGGCACCTGTATTTCCCCCCCTTTAAGTTCTTTATCTAAACAGAAACTCCAAGTACAAATGGCTTTTCCAGATCTACTCCTTTTTCTGGCTGATCTGCGGGTGACATGCTGTCTCTGCTATGCAATTTTGTTCCCATCTCATTATTTCCCATTTTCTATCTCAGATTCATTAACTTTCATTAAGCTTCTCATTATGATAACAATGTGTGTGTATATGCAGAATTTTCAGGACTTTGTTGACAACTCACAAGATTGCTTTACCAAAAAACAGCAAGAGTTGGGAATAACTGAATGTTGGGATTCTAGGTGCCTTTCCCACAAAATTATGTCCTGGTTTTTTGTTTTGTTTTTACACAAAGCAATATTTTTATACAAATATTTCAACTCAAGCCATTTTGAGCTATTCCAGAATCTTCAAAGATTTTGGGCTGAAGCAGTGTTTCACTTCCAAACTTCACAGAAAAAAAACACTGAATAAAGGAACATGCCCTGAAAGCACTCCCAGCTCAGGAATCCAAAGTTTTGGACTGGATTAATTATCTTGAAAGTGGCTTATTAGATGCAGGGTTGATAAGCAGATAAGGAGGGGCTGAAATAGAGCCATCCAATTACCCAGGAAACGTTACTGAACTAAGGGTGACCTCATCATTAATTGTGGAAGTTGTTTCTCAGCAGTTTCTCTTCGTGTTGAGTTTTGGGGTGAGTATGAAGGGGTGGAAAAGAGAGGGAGCAAAGGAATAGAGAGAAAAGTTCACCTAATTTATTTTTCCTTATAAAACAGATTGTCCATTTTAAAAATGTGAAGAAAATAGTACATGGTAGGTTTTTTTTTTGTTTTTATGCTTTTCCCAAGGAGAAATAATAATAATGATCCAACAGAATTTCTGCTCATTAACTGAAATACAGCAAATTTTGGACAGATGCAGCTTGTTATAGAGGGATAAGAAAAGGGGAGCCTTTTAAAATGGCCTGACCTCTCAAAAGCTGCAGAAATTTGACCAGAAAGGTAGAACAGCAGACAAAGTCTTGTTTGAAGTGTATAGGTTGTGGGTGATCAGTGTCTTATTCCACCAGGGGTATGCTGCTAAGTCAATATAACAAGCATCTCTCCAAGCTTCCTTGGCTCTTTCCAATGGAAAAGCAGGTCCAGCAATGGAACTGAATAAGCCTCCTGCTGATCAGGTGATGCTGTAATCAGGTTGTTATTCTGTTATTCAACAGAGTCTTGTGCCAATAAGAGATATCAGCTGATGAAGAAATCCTACTTCAAGCAACAAATGCCACTGTAGAGGCAGCAATATTTCAAGGATAAATTGTCTTGGACCCCTCTACTCACAGAGGATGGTCTTTTTTTGATACTAATGAGCAAATTCCCTGGGTGCTAGTGACCAGAAATATTGTCTGCTTATAAGCAGTGATATTAGTCACAGCAGCTGTGCCTACTCAGTTTTAATTAGACTTCTAGTACACAGCAAGGGTGCCTTTGCTTTTATAATCCTTGTTGGGTGCTTGGATTGGTCCTCTTTTAGAGACTCATAAGTAACAATGAAACCTACTCAAAATACTCTTCTGCTCCTTTTGGCTTGGTTGAACTTGCTTGCATCTCTTCCTCTCACCCTTTTGTATGAAAAACAACCCCGGATCCATTTAGAATGTCTTGTAAATGGGGTTCAGAAGGATTGGGAGATAGAAGCTGGCAATCAAGGAGTGGCCTTTGAAAGAATGGGAGGAGTGGCAAATAGACAATTGATTCTTATGGTTGTCATCCTGGGTCAATCTCTTTATCTTTCAGTAATTCTCTAGTGTACCTGCGTAATCTACTATGTCACCGGACAGCAAAAATGCTAACTTAGCTATAGTTTGAAATATCTTGGGGAATGAAGACAGAGCAACCATAGCTTTCTCCCCCAACCCCACAGTGCCTTTGCTGAACAGCTGGAGGCAGCAAGATTCACAGTGACTCATATTTTGTAGAGTTCACAAATTGTATTAAAGCATGATGTTTGGCTTTTGAAATTATGAGAACCAGGCAACTGAGCTTTATTCAAGAAACAATGATTAAACAAGCTATGCCTTAGCATGATGTGTGAACCCAACCATCAGTGGGGAGGGGGAAGGAAGGCAGACAAAGGAGCAACTGTGGTCATCAAGAATTAAACAAGATTACTATTTCTGTTGGGTGAGTAACCTCAATTCCTATCCTTCAGGTTCATAGTTGTTCTGGAAATAAAATAATTAGGGAGAGAATGCTTCCATGGGTTCATTGAATCAAATTAATCAGGGGAAGAATGGGATTTGAGTGCAGCAAAGAAATCCTGCCTATTTTTCTAGGGATACATTCACAGATTGCAGTCTAATTTAAAATCTAGTCTTTAAAATCTTTAAGTCTAAACCTTGGCCTTGAAACAACAGGAGAGAGACATTTTCCATTTGAGAGGGTTTACAATGGAAGACGAGGAATTCCCAGCATATAAAAAGGTTGAAATGTAAATCACTGCTGCTTTTCATTAGCAAATAGTGGAGGGATATTACTTGTTAATAACTAAAAGGTGGTGGAAACAGAACCTGCCAATAAATTGTTAACAATTAGAGCAAGAATTTACTGACTTTCCCACAACAACAGAAAAAATGATATTGTTAATAATTCCTGTGTAGTTGAGCAGCAAATGTACTGTATCCTACATCCGTTTTTCATGTCTGTATATTCAACCTCTTAGTTACCCAAACAATTCATAGTGGTGTGAATAGTAATGGGATTGTAAGTTTGCTCCCAATGCAGTAGTAGCTTAAAACAAAATTGAAAAAAGCTATTTTTCAGCTACCATGTTAGCCGTGGTGGTACAGTGGTTAGAAGGCAGTATTGCAGGCTAATTCTGCCGATTGCCAGCCGTTCAATCCTGATCGGCTCAAGGTTGACTCAGCCTCCCATCCTTCCAGGGTCGGTAAAATGAGGACCCAGATTGTTGGGGTCAGTGTGCTGACCCTGTAAACTGCTTAGAGCATGCTGTAAAGCACCATGAAGCGGTATGTAAATCTAAGTGCTATTGCTATTAGGGAATATTCATATAATAAAGTGACACAAAAGGAGCCGGTTAGAAAAACGGAGATCTGAACTGCAGAAAGAAGAGACCACAAGACGCAAAGGAGAGATAAGGGAATAAAGAAACTATCAGGCTGAAAAAGAAAATGCCTGTGAAGGAGGTTAAAAGGGACACACGGATAAGTAAGAGATACAAACAGTTAAGGAAGAGTGACTGCCCTTGTAACTTCAGATGATTGCTAAATGAATGGTCACAAGTCAAGGACTATCTGTAGTCTAGAGAAGGCCTGAAATTTACAATCCCCAAACCTTTGGACATATCAATAATCCCTGTAGCAACAGGACAATATTTGACTATCCAGCTCCAGCTTTTGGCACAGATTTCTTAAATCTCTTTACTAGGTAGATGATGGGGGGGAGGGGCAAATGGTCAGCTCCTGGAGAAGACAGCATAATGAATCAGTTACTTATTTGACAGATTTCGGCCTTCTAACCTAGTAAAACTTCCCCCCCCCAAAGAAAAGCAAAATGTCAAGAAAAAGAGTTCTGCAAAGGCAATGGCATTAAACCCTGTTTGATAGAACAGGAGATATGTGAATCTCAGTAATCCTCCTTCCAGCCAGGCAAAGGAAGGAATCCAAAATGAAGATTTCCAGCCTAACATAAGTCACCACGCTAAAAAATATTCTGACTCAGAGTCTATCTTGATTAAGCAACTCAAGCAAGAATTTTAACTGAAATGGGAATTATCCATAACTTTAGTGAAAAAAGGATTTAGCAGGAATGTCCAAACATATTAGAATAGAATAGAGCTGGAAGGGACCTTGGAGGTCTTCTAGTCCAGCCCCCTGCTCAAGCAGGAGAACCTACACCATTTCAGGTAAGTGACTGTCTAGTCTCTTCTTAAAAACCTCCAGTGATGGAGCGCCCACGATTTCTGAAGGCAAGCTGTTCCACTGGTTAATTGTCCTCACTGTTATTAATAAACAATTTAAGCAAATGTCAAAGCAGAAATGTCTGACACAACTCAAACTGCCATACAAGCATATGATTCTAGCTAGAGAATGCAGTTAACATTGAAAAATTTAAAAAACATGTTTCAGATATCAGTATCTATTTGGCAGATGTACAAAAGATTGGAGTAGAAGACATAATCTAAGGTCATATGAGAAAATGCTGAGAAAACTGATATAATGGGGGGGGGGTTGTAAAAAAAATTATTTTTTCCTGATCAAAAATTATTGGGTTTTGAACATGTTCCTAGAATTTACTCCTAAAGATCAAAAGACATTTTATTACTCAAGGCTCAAGAGTAAAATTTATTTGTTTGTTTGTTTGTTGGTTTATTTATTTATTTTGCTGCCACAAGGCTACTCTAGGTGGCTTACAATAATAAAAAGGAAGAAAAATGAGAGATGTGTAAACAGAAGAGTAGTAAAATAATAGAACAATAAAATAATGACTTTAGTTTTTTTAATCCGTCTTTACACAAAGGGAAAAAACAGTCCAGCCTATCAAAAACAGTACTGTAAAAAACAGAATAGGCAAGAAAATGGTAAGTGAGCACCTGTCCACTCTAGACGAGTTCAAATCACCAGGACCAGATGGACTACACCCCAAGGTTCTGAAGGAACTGGCAGATGTGATCTCAGAACCACTGAACTATATCTTTCAAAGATCCTGGAGCACTGGGGAACTACCAGAGGACTGGAAAAAAGCTGATGTAGTTCTCATCTTCAAAAAACAACAACAAAAAAAAATAGATCCGGGAAACTACAGACCTATTAGCCTGATCTCAATACCTGGGAAGATTCTGGAAAAGATACTCAAGCAACAAATTAGTGAACACCTAGAGGCAAACAACCAAAAGCCAACATGGGTTTATCAAAAACAGATCATGCCAGACAAATCTTATTGCATTCTTTGACAAGGTGACAAAATTAGTGAACCAGAGGAATGCTGTGGATATAATTTACTTGGACTTTAGTAATGCATTTGATAAAGTAAACCACAACCTAGTACTTGATAAGATAGAAAAATGTGGGTTAGATAGCATCACCACCAGATGGATTCATAACTAGCTCACCCAGCACACTCAATGTGTTGTCTTCAATGGAACTGCACCCACATGAATGGAAGTATGCAGTGGGGTACTCCAAGGCTCTGTTTTAGGCCCAGTACTCTTCAACACCTTCATCAATGATTTGGATGAGGGGATAGATGGGGAACTTATCAAATTTGCAGATGACGCCAAGCTGGCAGGAATAGCCAACACTTCAGAAGATAGGCTTAAGATACAGAAGGATCTTGACAGATTTGAACATTGGGCGCTATCTAACAAAATGAAATTCAATGGTGAAAAAAGTAAGGTTCTACATTTAGGCAAAACCCCCCAAATGCACAGGTATAGTATAGGGGGTATCTTGCTCAATAATAGTAACTGTGAGAGGGAACTCGGAGTCCTAGTGGACAATCACTTAAATATGAGCCAGCAGTGTGCTGCAGCTGCCAAAAAAGCCAACACAATGCTAGGCTGCATTAACAGAGGGATAGAATCAAGATCACGTGAAGTGTTAATATCACTTTATAATGCCTTGATAAGGCCACACTTGGAATACTGCATCCAGTTTTGGTCACCATGATATATAAAAGATGTTGACAGAGAAGAGCAACAAAGATGATCAGGGGACTGGAGGCTAAAACATATAAAGAACAGTTGCTGGAATTGGTTATGTCTAGTTTAATGAAAAGAAGTACTAGGGGTGACATGATAGCTATTCTCCAAAGCACCTGAGGGCAGGACAAGAAGCAATGGATGGAAACTAATCAAGGAGAGAAGCAACCTAGAATTAAGAAGAAATTTCCTGACAGAACAATTAATCAAAGGAACAACTTGCCTCCAGAAGTTGTGAATGCTCCAACACTGGAAGATTTTAAGAAGAGATTAGACAACCATTTGTCTGAAATGTTATAGGATTTCCTGCCTGAGCAGGGGGTTGGACTAAAAGACCTCCAAGGTCCCTTCCAACTGTTATTCTATATTCTCTGACAAAGGAACACAACAAGAATAAATACATCAATACGATAACTAAAACGATGTATGTATGAGAGCAGAGAACAAGGGGGGAGGGGGAAGTGGAGTCTGCAATCAATCATTTTAGAATTCCTAAACTAGAAGGAAAAAAAATCAGAAAGGAGATAGTCCTGTTAGTTCAGGATATCAGCCAAACTACTTTACAGAAAAGGAGAACATTAACCCCCCCCCCTTATAAAGTCACTGACTAAAAGAGGAAAAAATGGGGAGTTTCCATTCAGGTTAATTATATTCAAGCCCCAAGGAAGGGAAATAATTTTTACTTTTCAAAAAATAAACAGCTTGGATGACCACCTGCACTGCTTCTGAAGGACACCTGTAGTTTCCAGAAAGGGAACAGAAGATGGAAAAGATACTAGAATGAACTCTATGAATTGTATTATTTTAATATAACTTTAGGGAAAATGGGGAAAAGGCTGAATGTTAAAAAACGATTAGCTGGGAGGGAAGAGAGAGGGCTACAGCATAGCATTCTTTCCTTAGACCAAGTAGGGCTCATAAAGAGTCTCTGTGAACATTTTTCTGAAAGAACTACATGTATGTGAGTGGGAGGGCTGGAACTGGGGAGGGAAAGGAAGTGGGGAGAAGGAGGTGGAGGAGGAACAGGACAGAGAGGAGAAAATATGTGACAAATTTCTTGCTAAATAAGATTGTTACAGGCATCAATTTAACAAACCTTTCAAGAGCTTCCAACTAAAATAATCTACATTAAATAAAAGGTTAAGTTAATATTAGCGAGAAAAGATAATCACAGGGAACAACCAGTATAAAATTATTTCTTTGAATGTTAAAGTTTAAGAGATTGCCATAAAAAATGAAAATATTTAAGACTTTTTTAGGCTACATATATAGAAATGCTACAGGAAACATACAGTGAGTGAAAAGCATTTAAGGGTAAGTATTTTGGAAAACAAATCTTTGCTGGGGAAAAAGTAAATCGAGATGTGGCAATCTTAATTAAAGCTAATGTTTAAGCAATATAAATGCTACACCCTTTTATAAAACCAATTTACTAATTTATATGCTTATTACATATCCTGAAAGCTTTGCATTGTGTAAAAGGTTATGAAAAGAAGGTTACAAAAAGTTTAATTTGGCAAACTTGTTTTAGATGTGATAAATTAGATCTATAAGCCATTATAGGAGTTAATAATTATGAATTAGGGGAAATTCTAATATTATTGAACAATGCTTCTTGAGATATTGAATAATATTCCTAGCTGACTATTATCCCCTTTATTATTTAATTCAGTAATTGAAACTTTAGCAATAGGATTATGCATAAATAATAAAACCACAGAGATAAATACAGGGGAGAAATTACTTGCTACATTTATTGGAAGATGATATGATATCATCTCTTCATATTAAAAAGAAGTAAGATTTGGCAGAAGTATCAGACTTAACATTTAATTGCTCAATTGCTATGCACTCATTCTTTTCAACAAGCAAACAAAAAACTTCAATATTTTTGGAAGGGCAATCCAAGCAGTGCGTAGAAATGGAATATATACAAGAATAAAAAATAAAATACCAAAGACATTTTTTTCTTCCAAAAGATGAACCTAGAGTCAAAATAACTTAGGAAGTTACACAACAGAAACACGAGTATGCAACTCTTATACATATTTTAGCCTCTTTTTTTTACCTGTTTTGATATATCTAATTTTGCAAACAATGTAGAATTAGCCACATGTGGAAAGGCAGGGGGTTATAAAAAGTAAGAGATGTTCATAAAATCCCTTACCTTAAAACAAAGAAGAGATAAACAGCAATTAAGATACAAAATACCTTAGTGCTTTTTGATTCAAATAAGCCCATTTTTATGTATTAGACTGGTAATGGAATTTACAAATTGTCCTTTAACTGATTTTGAGAAACTCATGGTAAATTATCCCTCTCAGCCTAAGGGCATGACCTTCAAAATATATTGTACATGTTGCTATTGGAGACAGAGGCAAAAAAAAAAAATCCTTTCCTGGGTTTAAAAGAAACTTGAGAGGTTGAACTGGGAAAACAAATGGACCTTAACAAGTGGCAAGCATTGTAATGATCTGGGGCATTAGATCTGAATATATATATTTTCATTAATGGCATTTAATGCCCATAAGAATTGAAGAAGAATCTTGCAATTATCCAACAAAAAGCTTTAGATGTTATAAACAGAAGGCAGCATTATTTCCCTTTTGTGGAAAAGTAACACATTTTTGGAAATATTTTGAAAAATTGAATGTTATAACAAATAATGTTCACTAAAACTAGGATTATGGAGAGACTATGGGGTTATACAGCAGGAAAAAACCTACTATTATCTACTATCTGTCTTCACTCTCACCCCACCCATGAGGATGTTTTGCTGTCTGTTCTCTCCAATCAGCAATAAATTGGTAAATGACATGTCTTCCACAGTTTACCTCCCTCATTAATGGTATTCATTACTGGAATATGTTTAGCTGAATGTGAATTTAAAATGGCATGAGCCAGAAGTAAGGAGGGTAAGACTACCAAGTAGCTACAAGTATTGATGGCATTATATTAAACTCATTTTTTTTAAGAAAACCTCCCTTTTTACAATCCTGTGATCCCTTAATTTGGGGTAGAGTCCGGAAAATTGGATGGAGCTGAGCTTTCATTGGCCAGATGCCCTCCCTGATGCCATGCGAGTTCGCAGCAGATATTTTTTCTTTGTGCCCCAGGGGAGAAACATCTGCCACTACCTAGGATTGAACTCTCAACCTTCCTAGTGGGAGGCAAGAGTCTTCACCACTAGGCCACCACACAGTTCAATTATATTATATTCAATATCCTAGTAAATAGATCTACAAGGGCCAATTATTAGAGAACATGAAGAGAAGAACTCCAGCCTTCTCTAAGCGCCAGAGAATAGTCTTAATCCAATGAGAAGCAAATTGCCTGGCATTTTGGCCTTGTTGAGGAAAGTTCTATCTAGCTTTTCATCAGAAATATATATTATTTAACATTAATTTTAACCAGTGCACATGTCATATTTGATGACTGAAGCCTATTGTAGTTCTCCCCTGCCCCTCCTCCTTATGCTATTGGGATATGGCCACATAATTCCAGCCTTCACATATGCCAGAGAAACTTTTTGACACAGCCGCACAAATCAAGCTTCATATGTGCTGGAGAAATATTTTGACATAATGCCGGAATCCTCTGCAGTGCCTCATGGCTTCCCCCCCCTCCCACCAAATCTTACATAAATACCTGATCCCTTGTTAGCCATAACATCAGGGGAAAAGTCCGTTGATTCATTCCACATTTGGGCTCCTTCTCCCCCCAAGTCAGGAGAACATACTTTAATGATCCTCTGGGGATCTTATTCAAGTCTTCTGTTTACTCAGCAGATCGGGGGCTGCATGTTTGAAGTCAGGCTTTAAGCTGTTCCTTCTAATTACTGAAAGAATTTGAAACCAGCAAGACCTCAGCTATGGAACAGCAAACAAGGGGAAGAAGCAGCATTATTGGCGAAACAAGGATTTTGCCAAAATCCAGCTTCTTTGAAAGAAAGGGGTGAGGGCTGGAAGAGGGGGAGTCTGCCCTTAACAGAAAGACATATAGTTATTTGGTTGGTTCTGTGAAAATCTCTCCTTGTTTTCTGGAGGGGAAAGCACATCTGGAATGAGAAATGGAATCGATCAAGTCATTAATTATTATAATTCTGAAAGCTGCTGTTTGACAAATTTGAAGCAAATACTCCCAGATAGTCCCCTATCCAGGCTAAGCCAGGGCTGTTTTTACCATAAATAAAGTTCTGTGCTGTAAAACATTAAGAGTGAATTCTTGAAAACTGATAAATATTGAGCCCCAGTACACTTCTTTATGGTCCAAACATGAAGTTTTCTTAGGGCATAAATGATTTGAGATGCGGTGCCCACTTGACAATCATCTGTCATACTTTCAACTGTGTAGAAATGTAAAAGAAGACTAGGTGGAAAAGAACATCACAGTTTAACATGTGGCTGTTGAGGTTCCAATTTCTTTCTCAGAATTTATGGAATTATTCACTAGCATTTCTGTGACATTCATTTTCTTCAAGGATTTCTGTCAATGTTCCCACAATATATTAGGCAAAAAACTTCATTTAGTGCATGTACATGCAGTGCCATTTTTACCCTCCTCCCCTAAACTTTACTCTTTATCCAACATTTTAAGGTATCTTCTTTCAAACCCTGGACAGTTGTCTTCTTGGTTTCCTTCAGGTTGGACGCCCCAATGTATAAAAAAATCTAAGATACACGTGTGGATTAAAAGGCTTTTTAACTGATGATTTTGGAGAGTGTCCACAATACAATAAAGCTAAAATTTCGACTAAAGAACCCTAAGCAGGGAAATTAGAAATCACTGATACATAGAGTTGAGCATTTGTGCAAATGCAGCCTATGGAAAATCAGCAGTTATAACTTGCATGATGCTGCTTCCGCTTGATGTCAGCTTCAAATCCAGTTGAGTAATCTCTATAGGGGAGCAAAGGAAACTTTATATTTTTAGCTGACTGTCTAGGCAAAATCATCTGCCTCTGCAGGGGTTTATCTGTACATCCCTTCCCATCTGAGGTGCAACTAGTAATTATCAGAGAAAAGATCTTTTCAGTGGTGATCTTCAGACTTAGATCTTTCTCTAAAAGCAAACGCTCCCCTCTCTAGCTTTCCGTGACATGCATTATTGGTGTGTTTTGTTGTAGGTTATATATAATTTCTATGCAGTTTTTATAGATGTGCTGTTTTCTGTGTTATTTTATTCTCTAGTAATGAAACTAAAAAGCACAGTACTTCATGAATTAATAAACAAATGAATAGAAGACCACAAATTGTAGTCCTATGCACTTTCCTGGATGTAGCTCTTACTTTACATAAGAGAACTTACCATCTTTCTAAACATGTCTGTGACTTTGGGGTTACCTCAACAATGAAAATATGAAACATATGTACAACTATTTAAATTAATATACCACAGGGCTGCACTGAAAGTTCCAACAAGATTACTGTAACTAAAAAGCCACATTGTAAAACCACAAATTGGCTTTATCTGAATTCAGAAGCCATATAGGAAAAGACCTGGCTAGTTTTCTGAATGAGAGACTACCAGGAAATACCAGGGCTGTAAAATAGACTGGCAAGTGAGGAAAAACCATGGGGGAAAAACAGTGGCAAACCATTTTTGTATTATTGGCAAAAAATCTGCAATAAATATGCCCATAGAATCACCAAAGATTGAGTGTGGCTAACAGACTTTATGTCCCCCACACCTTTAATAAAATAATTTAGGACTGGCTTTTTATTAACTTTAGTTCATTTAGAACCCAATGCCAGACTCTTCCAAAGTATTCTAAAATAAAAAAAATGGAAATAACAGTTGAATTGTATCTGCAAAATCATACTCATATAGTATACTGCGACATGAGGGCTTGTTTGCTTAATTATATGCTATCAAGTCACTGTCAGTTCTTAGTGACCGCATGGATAGACTTTCGCCATGATGATTTGTTTCTGATCTGCTTTTTTAAGTGATACCCACTCTAATTGAGTCCACTCATTTTTATGTGAAGACATACTTTTACCTTAATGTGAATAGGACAGGATCCACTGACCAGGGAAGCGATCCATGCAGATCATCTACAAGACCAAGTTTTACCCCAATGGCTTTTCAGTCAATATACAAACATCATAAATATTTTCACTGGTTACTGTATTATCTCTTCTCCCATCCAGTTTCCTTCAGTGTTTACACATCTGTAATCAGATTAGCAAATGCTCAAACAGCAGTTGGTGCTATATAATTTTCTGTCTTAATATGGAAAGGATTGTCCTTTTCCTAATTAAGGCAATTAACATTTCTGTGCCTCCAATTTTTCAGTCTAATCCAAGAATAAATGTACTTGGATTTGCAACAGTCACTTATTGTCACTAGAATCACAATGATCCAGCCAAACTTTGCAACAATTTTAATATCCTTCTTGGAAATGATTCGAGGGAAAGGGATAGAAATCCCATTGAGGCTAAACCTGTTCCAAAAATACTAATGGATACTAATGGATAAAATAGAATTAAATGAAACCAGGATAGCCCAGAGAAAGAAGACTGTTTATTCCTAGTATCTTCTGATTCTTCTGTGGAAGAGGAGAATGCTTTTTTTTTCTGTCTCTGTTTATATTCTTCAGAAAGCAGCCTGAATAATTATCCAGTGTAAGGAAGGACAGTCAAAGGTGGCAAAAAAAAAAATCCTAGGAGAAAATAAGTTATTTTCAATTGGTTCAGTGATAATTTACCAACAAATAATCAGTTTCAGAATCCCCCAATGTAATTTGTCTGAGAGAAAAGGCATAATGGAGCAGATGCCTCCTTGCATTCTGAACACAGAAATACATCAGATGGAGGGTTCTTCCTCAGTGTTTTCCCCCAGTCTTGAGCTGGCAGAAAACTATGCTGACATAACATTTTCTTTCTCAGTAGCCATTTCTATCTTGCCATAGGCCAGTAATTTATTTTTGATGGACAGGAATTGGTAGATTCCTCTGGTTTGGTTTCCTCCCCTCCCGCTCAGGTCTCTTCCCACCAAAGAAGCCTGGCAGCCTGATAGATGCTGGAACAGATGTTTGTAGTGCACAGATTACTTGATAGATAACTGCTTAACTAGATAACTAGTTAAGTAAGGAGGTTATGAAAGAACCTACTTGGTTTTGCATCAGATGAGTGCTTGTGATCAAATGAGGGCACGATGTCCAGTTGTGCAAAATCTCACTACGTATCCCTGTTCTGAAGTCTTGCCAAAGTTATAAACCCATAATAGCTTGACTTTGTTAATACTGTAGCTCATCTAGTGCTAATTTATTCCAAACACTCTCACTCTTATTCACTTTGCCTGGGCTATGAAGGAAGAGTTCATAGGAAGAGAAGATGCAGAATAGGTCTTCAGAGTAGTCTGATATTAAGAAGGGATGGGAAAGAGAAAGGCTGGTTGTCCACGAGGGCCTTAAAGAAGATAAGAATTTATGTGATCCTTAACCCAGATTACTTCTCATTATGTAATAATAATCTTTACTTCACAACTAACAATTGTTTTAGCTATTTTGGTTCTTGCCTGCCTTTATTTGCAAGGCTTCAAGTGACATGCTCTAACATCTGCCTGCTGCTTTCCTATAAGGCAGTCATGAAAGACAGACTTCAAGCAATTTGGAAATCTGAAATTCTCAAGAGATGAGAAAGAAATTTACATTAATGCCCCAGGAGGCTTCTCCCATCCCTGATAAGCTGATAAAAATGCTTCCTAATGTTCATTTGAGCCCCACTAAAATGCTGAAGCAATCTCCGTTCAGTTGTGTAGACCAACTCCCAGAATTCTTAGCAACAGCCACCCTGTTCTGGGTGTTGGGTTGTCATCTATATAATTAGCTTGTTGCTTTGCTTTGCTCACTCCCTTATTCTCCAGCTCAAGAATATGCCCATAATAGTGCTGATTGTGGTAATATTACTCCAGAGCCCTGGCACTGTAATAGAACTTCAAAGAGATCATAGAAAAGATAAGGTATAATGTACATCATGGGAATAAAGGATGGATCTGATACTCCAATGCCAAGAATGGCAAAACTGGGTTTTTACAAAGCTGATTTTAGTTGAGGGATGGTAGGCTGTGGAAACAAGGCCCTCCCAGTCCATCTGGCAGTTTCTCCAAATAGGAGAGATCTTCTGTAGCTTCTTATATATTTTTTGAGGAGCAGGTTGACAGAAAGAGCAGTGGCTTGATAGTGCCAGGCACTGGTCTGCTGTGAATCATCCCCCTGCCCAGTGGAAAAGCTCCTTCTCTTGTTAAGAGGTGTCCTTTTTCTTTTCATCTCTTACTCATTCTCCAGAAAAGCTATACTGGAGGGTAGTGCTTTATTCTTCATTGTTCCCATTGTGGTTAGGGAACGTCAACTCCCTAACCACAATGCCATGAGAATGAGAGGAATTGAAATTCAACACTTCTAGAAGGCACCAGGTTGGAGAAGCCTGGCTGAAACTATTTTGAAAGGAGGGGTGAAATGTGAGCTAGGAAAATTCCTTTGAATCTGTTCCACCTCTCCAGTTCTTTCACGTAAGAGAGGAGTATTACAGAGAACGGGTTAAATTTCCCTATCCTACATTATACTAGTCTGATTTGGATCTCTTCACCCAGCTCTATTTTTTTAATCACCAGATGATTAAGAAGGAACTTTGGATTTAAGAGTTCAGATATGAATACCGGTAGGAAATTCCTTCAGTCACCACTAGGTTTGTTCCCATAACTGACACCCCTTGGTTATCAGGAAATGGGTCCAGGGGTAGGCAACCTTGGCTCTTTTATGATTCGTGGACTTCAACTCCCAGAATTCCTGAGACAGCTATGCTGGCTCAGGAATTCTGGGAGTTGAAGTCCATGAGTCATAAAAGAGCCAAGGTTGCCTACCCCTGGGTTATACTAAAAGGCATATGAAGGTCTATAGCCAAATTTATTTCATGCATGTCTTTTCAAAATATAAGATACATGATGTCAACCCCTTGTGTCTTCCTCAAATTGGTCCCTGCCACACCCCTTCTTTGTGTTAATTGAGTGAATAAGGCCCATCTAGAAAGGAACAGCAGCCTCTTCATTTTGTGGTCCGATTGGTAGTGGAGGTCTAAGAAGGAGAAATCAGGCTGCACCAGGTATGCATATTTGGATACCTCAATCGTTGCTTTCAAATATACACACATCTAGTATCCATATTCCATATTATATAATGCAGCATCCCATTCCTTGCTCCTGATGGGGAAACAGCCACTCTCTCTTTATTGTGCATGAAAAGAACATCCTCTTAATGCTCTTGCTAGATCAATAGCTATATTACTCCCCTGGAGTTTAGCAGTAACAGCATCAGGAAGAGTAGAGGAGAAGGAGCAGAGAATGGGGAGAGAAGGAAGTCAGGAGCCCCAGTCATCAAATAAGCCCAGTATGCTGCTCATCCTTGAAATAATGACCTCCAGCCAATTAGCTGAAAACAATTTGATGCCTATTCAGCTTCATCAAAAAGGCCCTCCAGACCACCAGCCCATTTGTCAGCCAGGTTTGGCTATTGATTGCATTGCAGTCAAAATAAAATATTTAGAAGTTTCACTTTTCTATGCTGATTTTCAGAGATGTGAAGATGTGTGTATCTAAAGTTGCAGATAGCTCACAGTACAATTTTAAGTGAAACAAGTTGTTTCTTTTGTAGAAAATGTGGAGAAGGTGGAAGGAACACTGGCTTAGAGAAGGGAAGGTTCTGATGGTATCAAAACAGCTGTTCTGGAGTCCTGATAAACGAATGTGAATATCTAGAAAGGGATTCAAACACATGCTATTTCCAAGTTTCTTGCTACACCGAGGCCTTTCTGAGATTTTCCACGGCTAGTTTTTAATAGCACTACATATATTTTGAGGGGGAAATATCAAAACACATTAAGATCCATTGGACATATTACCTGTGCTCCCACTTTCTCAAAGTGGATGCCAATCATGCTTTTTAAAGGCATGTCATGAAGTGCTTCTTGGCAGTTCCTTAAGCAAGGGATAATGCTGATTTCTGAAGAAAGATTATGCTGCCTATGAGGTGACTCTTACTTGGCTTGCTTCAAAAAAACGATAAAAGTTTGTTACTTCTTGCTTAAATGATGGAAACATAGGTTATCTTAAGATTGATTTTTATTGAAATAGCAAAACATTTTGTCAAGATTAGGAAGGATATAAATAACTGCCTTTATTTCATTGTCTGAATGTTTTAGGGCTCTGTCCAATTATTTATTTGGTTGTGGAATTTGCTAGAGATCTCTGTTTTCTTTATTGCTCTGGTAGGCTTATCGCAGAACAAGTTTAATTTGGCATTTAAGGCTGGCTAGAGAAGTACATAAAAGGAGAAGTCACTGCACTCAGGAGACACATTGTATTCTTGTCACATCATGCACCTCATTGTCTGCAGAGCTGAATCCTGAGAAAACAGGTTTTGCTAGTGGCTTTTTTTTTAAGGTTTAGAGCTATGCTGTGCTTTGAATATGAAGGCAAAAAGGTGCTTTGGAGCTCATGGGGGTGCAGATATAACTACATGTCTACAACTCCTACACTTTCCCCCCCAGGATTGTTGGTAACTGTGGAGGGCAGCTATGCGCTCTTGGGAAAAGACCTAGCTGCTATGTTTGCCCAACACCCATGTGCTGCAAAGTACAGTACACTCAGAAAGTATTCAGACCCCCCCTCACTTTTGTCAATTTTGTTATGTTGCAGCCTGATTCTACAGTTGTTGAAATTCATTTTTTCTCTCATTAATCTACACTCAATACCCCATAATGACAAAGTGAAAACAGAATTTTAGAAATACCTGTAAAGTTATTAAACAGAAAAAATTGAAATATCACATTGGCATAAGTATTCAGACCCTTTGCAACAACACTTGAAATTTAGCTCTGGGATACCGAGTGTAGATTAATGAGACAAAAATGAATTTCAACAGCTGTAGAATCTGGCTGCAGCTTAACAAAATTGACAAAAGTGAAGGGGGTCTGAATACTTTCTGAATGCACTGTATGTTTTTGCTTGAGATCCAAAGCATAAGTTACTCCTTGTCACAGGACTCCAGAAGGCGTCATTCAAATTACCTGACTGTCTACTTCTCAAAGCAATTCACCAGCTTTGGAAAAAGTTTCTTGGCAAACCATTTCTCCAAGGTCTAAAACAGGACTTATCTGTTCCTCTCTAAAATCTGGTTTAAGAAGGTTCTTTTTACAAAAAAAAGAAAAAAGAAAAAGAAAAATGGGCACGAAGTGATGGAAGGTTAACTTTTTGCCATGCGGTTCATTTCCCTGTTGGGATGAGGCTAGGGAGATACTGTTTAAAAAGAAAAGGAAACTGAGCAGGATTCAAACTATTTTTTTCCAAATACAGAAGAGGATGGAGGAAATATGAAAAACAAAGGAAGCTGCTCTCACTTAAGATAGATCTGAAACAAAGAAAGAAAAAAATTCAAGATAAATAAGTAATTGCATCCAGTAGAAAAGCTTATCTGGATAATAATAATAAAAAAAAGACGAGACTTCACTCATCTTCATGCCGATTAGGACTGATTATGAATAGGATCATAACAGGCCTGCAAAAGATATAACCTTTTCTTCCC
Organism: Azemiops feae; assembly: GCA_023970755.1. Taxonomy (NCBI): domain Eukaryota; kingdom Metazoa; phylum Chordata; class Lepidosauria; order Squamata; family Viperidae; genus Azemiops; species Azemiops feae. Next base: position 863,005 of record JALGBA010000497.1, on the reverse strand, counting down.
ATGAAACTGGTATTTGCTTTAGGAGAAAATCTCCCAATTGGTAACATTACATCCCTTTGGCCTTGGGGGTGTGAATGAGAGCAGCTTGGGGTGCATGTTGAATCTTGTGATCTTCCCTGCTTCTGCTTCAGCTTCCCACCCAACATACAAAAGGATAAACAAGCAGATGTTTGTTCATCACAAGACTCAAGTATCCCTTTCTGTCTAGGGAAAAGAAAGAGACAACAGGACCGCCATACAGGAACAACACACAGTTCCCTCTTGTGAGCTCTACTTCCCATACACCCAATGGCTCTATCCCAGTTTTAGACATGTAATTTCTACAGTTCTCAATAAGAAAATGTTTTCCCCCTTTCTGGATCTTTCTCAACCAAGCACAGCTCAGTGTGTCAGCCACTCAGCATACTTGCCCAAACTGCTGGCAGACATCTACAGTAGGGTGGCTTGTTAGTGCTCAAATATCAGCAACTTCAGTAGGGAGTAGTTGCAACTACTGTAAGTGAAATTAATCCCCCTCTCTTCCAGTCACTGCAAAACGTCGGTCTCAGCATTTTTCCCCAAGATTTTTAATTTTGTGTCAACCCACTTCTAAGTAGGAAACACTAATACATTTTTTCATCACCACTAAATAAAATGGCCAATTTGGGGGATTAATCTGTCACTCACTGTGTACTTATGGGCGATGCACAGGAATAAATCCAACATCTCTTTGGCAGAAAGTACCCTGCTAATTAATAGATCCACCTTCATGATACTTTCCCTGAAATACGTAACTCAGATTAAGCAAGTGCTGCAGGCGACACACTCAGCTGAAGGAAGAAAGCAAACATTAAGGCGACCGACGTCCAATAAACGTTCAGAAAAGTTCACTTATCTCCAATTTTATCCGATGTAGCCATCCCTTCTGCTTTAAGAGGATAGTCCTCAACCAAAGGGTCTGAAGGATAATCCAAATCTAGTAGAAAGATGAAGGGCCGTAAGAAAAGAGAGCAAAGAAATACCAACACCAGATAGCCAAAGCTGACCGTTTTCCAGTATTAAAATATTAAAACAAGATATTTAAAGTTAAAACATTTACAAAAAAGCCATTTTACTACATCCTCTTAATAACCCTATATTTTTAAAAAACTGTAAAGCAACTTTTTTTTTAAAAAAATAGTGAATACAGGTAGTCCTTGACTTACAACAGTTTACTTAATGACTGTTCAAAGTTACAATAGCTCTGAAAAAAATGACTTATGACCATTTTTCACACCTACAACCGTTGCAAGATCCCCGTGGTCACGTGATTTATATTCAGATGCTTGACGACTGACTCACATTTATGACGGTTACAATGTCCCGGGGGTCATGCGATCCCCTTTTGCGACCTTCTGACAAGCAAAGTCAATGGGGGAAGCCTGATTCACTTAACAATCGGGTTATTAATTTAATAGCTTCAGTGATTCACTTAACAAATGTGGCAAGAAAAGTCATAAAATGGGGCAAAACTCACTTAACAAATTTCTCACTTAGCAACATAATTGTGGTCGTAAGTTGAGGACAACCTGTATAGGACAAAACAATTAAAACATCTGTACTAAAGACTTCCGGTTTGCCGCCGCGGCTGCCGCGGACATTTGGAAGGCAAGCTCCGTCTTCCACGTCCATTTTCGCATCGCTGGGGAACCCTGGAAAGGGTCGAAAGTCATCCTGTAGGGGCGACCAGCAAGGAGGGGATCCCCGTTTGATCACAGGAGGACAGTAGCCCTTCCGCCCGATTTGGCGCAGCCCTCCAAACTGGCGAACGAAAGACCGGTCATAGAAATATGGCTCATTACCAGGCTGCAGACAGCCGAAGTCAAACTTACCACCAGGCACCTACAAAGCAGCGCAGATGAGACTGGGTGAGCTCTGAACGTCTCTTCAATTCTAATTATCTTTTCTACCTGTATAAGCTGCCTATAAGCTGCCTAAAGTATTTCTCCCCCTGTGGAGAGAGGGAAGGGAACCTCTATCTCATTCTCTAATAACAGCAGCAACTGACTATCCAGGGGAGTTTAAAACGTTGAAACAATAACCTGATTTTAACTGGATTTCTACCTTTCCAAAACTTGAGGACTAAAAGATTTCCTATTTTTATTGAAGATTTGGGTTTTTACTTACAAAAAAGAAATAAAGTTGAAAAAAAGACTATAAAAATCTTGGTTTAAAAAAAAATCCAAAATGGTACGGGCGACATCTTGTGGCTAAACCTGATATTACAACCTATTATTGTCTGAAAGAGACTTGGCTTGCAGTCCAGACTATACATAAGACTTTTGTGACCTTGGCAATCAGCTGTGAGAAGCCCAGCAGTGTTCTATACTTAGTGATAAAATTATTTTCCTTCTCTGACTGTAAAGCTTTTAAACCACACCACTAAGAGAACATGGACGAAGATCAGGAACAGATTTTATTTATGTTGAAAGCAATTCATGAAACTATTCTTAAAGCCACTGATGAAATAAGAGGCTACAGAAAAGAACAAGATGTCAGCCTAGATATACGAATCCAAACTTTGATTACACCCAAAGAATTAACTACACAGAATATAATAGAAGAAATGGAGCAATCAAATATTATGATAGAAGATTCAACTGATCAACAAACACAGTTAACAGAAAACTCAGAAAAGGGATTGATAACTTTGAAAATGGAAAAGACTCTCTATATAAACCAGAAGAAACCTGAGGATCAAGAAGAAGAACAGACCGAAGGGAAGATAAACATTTCAGGACAACCACACCGGGAGAGAAAAATAGAGAGACAATTTGTTAGTTCCTTTAAAAAAATGCTGACTGGATGGCCTTTTTTATTTCAAACAATATATATAATAATAGAGGGAGATCTATATGATGGTTTAAAAACACGGATATGGAAGGTGAGTTGGCAAAGAAAGAAAGCTAGAATAAGGCTGAAGAAAATGGGAGCTTTGATTTATCAGTAAGGATTAAAATAGAATATACTCGATTTGACAAGATACGTACTTTGAACACTAGATTTTGTTATGAACTGAGATAAAGAAAATTTTGGTTATCTTAAAATTTGGAAGTATAAATATTAAAAGTTAAATTTGAATATTGATCTGTTTATTAAGGTTGAATGTAAAGCTAATTAAGATATATATAAGCTAAAAATATATTGCTAAATATAATAAACATGTTTTTACTTAGCTGATATAATAAAAACTGTAATAACTTAAATATGAGATAATAGATATTAAGAGAAAAAGAGAGGAAGTATTTGATGCTGAAACAAGAGAAAATTTGGTTACTAAATTTAAGATGTTTGGAAATTAATAGAAAATAAGAATGTTATATCGTATTATTAATTAGTTGATGTAAGATGGTGAGAAATAGAATATATTCAAATAGATAAGACATGTATTCTGAATATTAGACTTTGTGATGTATTGTGATAATGGGAACTTTGGTTATTTAAAACTTGGAAACTAGAAATATTAAATGTTAAGTTAAATATTAATGGGAAATTAAAAACTGGGGAAAATTAATTAGGACATGGATTGTCTATAAAGATTGAATGTTAAAATAATAAGGATATGTATAAGTCAAAAATGATTGATAAATGTAAGAATGTCATTTTTATCTAAGTGATTTAACAAGAATTGTATTAGGAGACAGTAAATAGGGGGAAAGAGAGGAAAAATTTAATGTAACAGCTTGAGACTTGCACTAAAGATACTTGTATGTCATTGTATTATCGATTAACCCAGCCGCCACGAGGCTTTTCAAATACTTAAATGTAAAATTAGAAAATTAATAAAACATTAAAAAAAAACATTTGTACTAAAGCACTCAGTACACTGGAAATAAAGAGTTTTATCAGGGAATCAACATAATGTCTAGTGAAAAGTGCCAAACAATTCAACTTTCCATGAGGTCAACAAATGTTGCATGGAAAAACTCATCTGTGGACTTTTCTTTTGCAAACTTAGGTGAGTTTGGACACGCGAATGGAGCTTTATAAAACTTTTTGGAAATACCCATATGATCTTCCTCTCAGGATTTGATGCCAACACAACACACAGAATGACATTAGCACCACTGATTCAGCTTTTCTCAGAAGGTCCTAAAAATAATTCAGTAGTTTCAGAAATCTTTATGGAAAAATAAATCCAAAGCTTTAAAAAGGTCAGATACACATTTTGTAAAAATAAAAAAATACTTCATATATTACCTTCACCTAAATGTATCTAAACTAACCACTCTCTAGGAGCTGAACGCTTAATACTTATCTGAACTGGGACTCATAGATAATTGTGTCTAGAATAAGCCAAGTTTGCAAACTGGGATCTGTGCTTTATTTACAAAATCTGGAGCTGTCCCAGATCCTTGAGTTTGCAATTTGAGTTCTAGGAGTTATACAATAATCCCCAGCACCTGAACAGATGCAAGTTTGGGATGATTCTCAAAACAACTTTTAAATACTGCTCTATTGATACCTTCATCCCACTACAGCGAATATGCAGAAACTTCAGATTTGATTTTGTGCACTGTGGGCATCCTTTACTTTTTAATTTCCGGAAAATCCTTTGGCTTTTTTCTTATGCTGAAGAAGCCCTGATTCTAAAATAAGTGTACCCATTTAAGGTGAATGTGCCTCCTTTTAAAATGCAAACCACCCAGATTTGCATCTTAAAACACCCTCAAACATCCAGCACAGGGAAAGCATTCTATGGATACAGCTAAACTTTCTCTAGCAACACTTCCTTCCATTGCTAAACTTCAAGGATATTGTACATCACAAACTCATATGTAATTTTTAATCTTTAATTCCCTCCTAAAAAGATGTTCTCCTCTTTTGGCATTGCTACCATCTTCCTTTTTAATTTCTGTTTCTGCTTGTGGGCTCTTCACTTTTACATCCAGAAAATCACAGCTATTCAATCAAGGCTCTTGTCACCTGCCTACAGAATGTCCCATTCTGTTTCAGGAGAGCCAAAGGATGCTAAAGATAACATCTCCTACAACAATAATAGGACACCCCTTTCTTTGCTTCTAGTGAATGCAGAACTAAGGTCATGTTTTTCCAACCTGGATGCTTTCCAGATGGCCATTGAGAGACCCAAAAGTTGAAATCTATGCATCTGGGAAAGACTGACTCAAGCCATCTTAATTATTTGCCTGATTTTTACATGCTCCAAAAGAGGTATTACAACTATTACAATTATTCTAGATCATCAAGTCATTTTCAGCTCTTAGCAATCATATAAATAGATTTTCTTCATAATGATCTGTCCCTCACCTGGTCATTCTGGTCTTCCAACTGTGCATTCATTGCCACTGTAATTATGTCCGTCCACCTTACTACTCACTATCCTCTTCTTGTACTTCCTTCCACCTTTTTCCAGCAGTAGACTCTTTTCCAGAGAGCTGGGTCTTGACATAATGTGTCCAAAATAAGATAATGCTCCAACATCAACATTCAAAAGCAGCAATATTCTTCCTATCCTGCTTACATTGTGTTATGATCTCAAAAAAGAATTTTTACCACATGATGTATTTTTGGTACGTGATACCAGAGAAACTATCTAGAACACGGGTGTCAAACTTGGCGCGTCACGTAACGTGTCGCAACGTATCGTGACTTTTTTCGCATTGCCGGAGCTGGGGTGGGCACGGCCTCCACATGATGCAACCAGCCCGTGGGCCGGCAGTTTGACATCCTGGATCTAGAATGTCTAAATGCATCCAAATGTATTGGAAATGTGAACCATATGAAGGAACATTTTATCATACTTGGTGATTTTATCGTGCTAAATAAATTGGATCCAAATATAGATTTTGATACAGGGGATTTTAAAGATCAATATTCAACTGAAGCCAGGGCTTTTCCTTTTAGGATTAATAGATAAAAATGAGAAAAAAGGCATGAAAGATTATTTCAATATATGATCACAGCCGTGAATTACTGTATGCACAGAGATGGAAAGATCTGACACGCCCCACTATGGAGGACTTGATGGTGAAGTTGACAGATTTTGCTGAAATGAATAAATTAACCTCTTTGATTAGAGAAAAAACATTACATTTATTACTAATCGGAAGCCTCTTATAAGCTTTTGCGTAAAGATGAAAAAATGAATTTGTGAGTTATAGTTTTGTTGGTTAGACATGATAGATTGTGGAAAGAAGAGTAATATGATTTAACTTTAGAGAGAAAGGTCAAAATATATTTGCATTTATAACTGCTGTCAGGAATATGGGAAATGACTTATTTGTTTGTTTATTTTTAAACTTTCCTTTAATTTTTTTCCTGTTCTTTACCTGTTTTTCTTTGACTTCTTTTTCTTTTTTCTTTCTTACTGTCCATTAATTTATGTTAGCTTTTACCTTCTTGTTTAAAAGTTTTAATAAAAAAATATAATAATCTTCCTATCCTGCTTCTTCAGAGTCCAACTTTCATTTTCATAAAGTGTCATGGGGAATACCATGGCTTGCAGGATTCTGATATTTAGAGGTATAGAAATGTCATAGCATTTGACTATATTCCTGGTTGCTATACTGATGCTAGTCTGTGGTGTATTTCTTGACTGCTTATTCCTTTACTGTTGATAGTTGATCCTAAAAGGCAGAAGCCTATCTACTACTTTAATATCTTCATTGCCATTTCTAAGGCTGGTTAACCTTTGTCATTAGTTTAGTTTTCTTTCATTTTCGTCCCATTTTTTTCACTTTGTATCTTAACTTTTATTACTACAGCTTGCAGATTCTTTGCATTTTTTACTGTCAGGGTAATGTCATTAGCACAGTGCAGGTTATTAATGTTTCTTCCCCCAATTTCAAAACTACAGGAAGTATTTGGATATGACAACAATTCTGACCCGAATTTCTGTTGCAAAACAATGCAGTTGTAGTATTATGTCACATGATCGCATAGTTCAGTAATGACAATCCTATTGGTCCCTGTTGCTGTCATTAAACAAGGACTGCAGGTCATTAAATGAGGACCTCGTGTGACTGTGACATGGGAAGAGGGACTGAAACCATGTTCTAGCCAAGCAGGCTGTTACGCAAGAACTACGCAGGGGCAGATGAGAACTATAGGTGAGTGCTATGGAGTATGGGTGAATGTGCTGGTGCCACAGGTGCATAGTATAGATTATGGGTAGGTAGGTGCTACAGAGTATGAAGTTCTCATTTTGCCCGGGAGCTGCTTGGGAGAAAAAGCAGGAAAAGCAATAACAACTTGCGGGAGCAACTTGCAATCTCCTGCCAGCTTCCCCATTGACTTTGCTTGTGGGAGGCTGGCAGGAAAGGTCACAAAAGGCATTCAAGTGACCCCAACACACTGCAATCATTGTATTTGTAAGCTGGTTGGCAAGTGCCTGAATCATGATCATGTAATTGCAAGGACACTGCAGTCACCACAACTTTGAAGACTGCTTGTAAGTTCTTTCCATTCAACACCAACATAACTTTGAATTGTTGCTAAATGAGTGGTTGTAACCTGAGGACTATCTGTACACTCATTTTCTTCCAATCCAGCTTTCCCTAGTATATAGCATACAGTATAGATTGAACAAATAAGACGAAAGAATAGAGTCTTATCACACTCCTTTGCCAACCTGGAGCCAGTCCGAGTCACCATATTCTGTCTGTACTGTGTCTTCCTGACCTATGTATAGGTTTCTTAGGAGAACAATGAGATGTTCTGGGATTTATCTGAGCACATTCCACAGCTTGATCTGATCAATTGAAGGCCTTTTCTGTAATCAGTGAAACACATATTTTTGGTAATGTTTGGCTTTCTCAATTATCCAGCAGGCATCAGCAAAAATGTCTTGTGTTCGTCACCCTTTCCCTTGAAATCTGGAATTCCTTTTTTTCATGTTGGGCTCTAATCTGTGCTGGATGATCCTAAGCATTATTTTGCTAGAATGTGAACAGATAAGTAAAGCTGTAGTCATATGAAGATGACTGCAGAAAGGATATGAGAAAGGGAATTCTGTCTTAACACAATGAAATTCTCTTTTCAAGCAAGACAGGAAACCCAGCTCAGACCCAATCTAGCACAAACTCTATTTCACTCCTCTCTGTTAGTAAAGGAGACTATTGATATCTTAAAAGCATCTCAACGCTTGCATATCTGCTCACTTCCCAAATGATTTGTTCTAGATGCTGCACTGCCAAGCAATTTTTGTTTTCCATACAGCTGAAGAGACAAATGTCAGTTTACTGAAGTTTAGACAAAATGCACAAAAACATGTCAGAAAATTTTGCATTTTAAAAAGCACCCCTTTAATCTGCATAGCCACCACACAGGTAGGGAAGAAATGTGTTTCCAGCCGGATACAGTTTTTAAAGTTTTTACTGAATTAGAAACCAGTTGTCCATTTAAAAATAAAAGGCTGCAGCTTCATTTGGGTGAGGCAAACAAGTATTTACAGTTGCCTGGACTATATTTGAGGGTATTCCTTGCTTGCATAGTGATTTTATAGAGTTGTCCTTTCTATTTTCATCTGTTATATTTTTTTCAGATACAAAATAAAAAAATGTCACTGCTTTTACCAGTTTGACCTAGTGGTTAAGGCGCCAGGCTAGAATCAGGAGGCAGTTCTAGCCCTATCTTAGGCATGAAAGCCAGCTGGGTGATATTGTCCCCCCCCCTTTCTCTCCAACTCACCTCATTGGGTTGTTTGGGGGAAAATAAGAGGAGGAAAGGAGAATTAGTTATGATCACGACTTTGAGTTATTTATCAAAATAATGAAAATGAATGAATGAATGAATGAAAATTCAGAGATATATAATTTGCCACTCAAGCTGAACAGGATTGGAAAGCACCTTATGAATTGTAGGTACACAGTGCACGCAAAATTAAAAACTCTTGAGTGCAAATTTACACATCAGTGGGACTTAGAATCAGTCTTAATCCCAGTGATTCTATAGGTTGTGTGATGTTAAATTATTTAACTTTTGGTTTGACTGAGTCTTTGGATTTTTGGATTGCCCTGTGTTGATTATCACTCATGCTGCCTTTCAGATATCCTTGCCCCAAGACTACCATCTGTATCTGTCTCCTAAAAGAGCCTCTTCTCCTGTTTTTCAGAATGAGGCCCTTTTAATACTTTGTATTCAATTTTATTCCATTCAGAAGAAGATCTCACAGGAGAATGTTCCCATTCAGAACCATTTTGCAAAGATTTTGGCTAATCAAATAAAGTAACAGGCTTTAAAAACTTGCTTTTGCATTAAGAATGGCATCTCATTGACTTACAAATGATTCCTCTGGGGCTAATCCCAGCTAGAGACATCTTATGTCATGCTAAGGAAGAATCGGGAAAATTAGATGCAGTAGCAGAGGGTTAGCAAGACTATATATCAAAGCAGGGAAGCCAAACAGAGCTACAGAAGAGACTAGATGCAGGCCAATAAAAAAAAAACCAGTCTGAAAAAAAAGCTCTTTAGCTTTACTTGCCCACTCAGGGATACTTATTTATGCCCTGAAATATTACAGCTGGCTTATAAACTGAAGGACTGCTGTCGGTTTTACTGCATCTTTCAGCACAACTGATGACAACCATGGGGTTATATCTAAGGAACTCTTCTTGTGGAAAAGTGTCAATCTGTTGGAGAGACCCCGGGGGATTCTCTGGATACAATGTGGAAGATGTAGGAGAATAGTAGGAAACAAAGGTCCCATTACAGAGCAGAAGCCAATTTGGGTCAAGCTGAATTTTCTCCTTAAGCAATACAGTAATCCTATCCCCACTTCAGTGGAATTTAAATGTGAACAGACCAGATTGGGCCATTACTTTCTTTTCTCTACTTTGGGATCCTCTTTCTAATTTAAAATGTTTCATTTCCTCCTTAATAGATTTTTATGGAAAGATCACCTCTAAAAACTGCACAAATGAGGCCCAGGATTTGCATAGTAAAAGCCTTTTCCCTGGATGCATGCTTGAAAGCCAAAAGACAAGCAAAGCGAAAAGTGCCATTTGTTTTTGTTTCTGTTTCCTACCCACCTTGATAAAATTCAGGAGTTGTTAGAACACCACTTCAGGGTGTCTCAGGCAGAGGGAATATTTAAGGAGATATGAATAATATTTGCAGAGTGCACTCCCAACGGTTCTACTAGGCTCAGCACCTTGACTCTTACCTCTGTTCATAAAAATAGCTCAGAGATGGGAAGCATCTCCTACTTCCATTTGTTTGAAGTGCATTCCCTTAACACAGTTTTGAAGGGTCTGAGACATTCCCAAGCCCTTCTTGAAGGACTGGATAGAATGGAGGAAATAAATGCATTTATAGACCAATAATATCCTAATCCACAGTACTAGGAAAGACAAAGAAAGGAGACTAACCCATGTGAGGGCCGGACAGCGATCTGGATTTGAGGAGGAAAAAGTGATTCATGGCATGTGTGGTTGTGTACCTTGCATCTGTTGGCACAATCCCAGGAAGAGATGTGCTCCAAGCAATCTTTTCCCCTTCAGATCCTACTTGTTTGGTAGTCCTAATTTATTTCATTTATTTGTGTTTATTAGTTTTTTATTCTGCCTTTATTACTTTATAAGTAACTCAAGGCAGCTAACATACCTAATAACCCTTCCTCCTCCTGTTTTTCTCCACAACAAAACCTTGTGAGGTGGGTTGGGCTGAGTGAGAGTGACTGGCCCAAGGTCACCCAGCCTAAGGCAAGACTAGAACTCACGGTCTCCCACTTTCTACCTTGGTGCTTTTACCACTAGATCAAACTGGATATCATATGCCTCACCCAGAGTATAGAAACAGAAATTCCCCAATAGCTGAAGTACATGGAAAGAGCAGAGAAAGATGGGAGCTCTCTCCTTTTTCAGCAAAACTGGCATTCTCTAAAGCTCCCCACAGGAACTAGAGAGATGCTATTTGCTGCAAAAAGTTTGCCAGAGGTAACAAATCTTCATGGTTTGTTGTCCTTGGAAATCCCATTGCAGAGGCCCTGGTGAAAGAAATAGGGAGAGACCACTGCACGTAACTAAAATAGACTAATTTAAAAAAAAATAGTTTTAAAATGGGAGGGATGTTTTTAGATTAGCTGAGAATACGGTGCATGAAGGTTTGGCATTCCATCCTTCTGAACAGACATTCCATTTCAGCCTCCCAATTTTGAATACATTCTGCTGATTTGGGATGCCAGGACAGTGCACAGATACTCTTAACACACAGCTCTCTCGGCCTTCTTCTCCTGAGCTCCTTGGAGTATCTTGGGTGTGGAGTCCTATTTCCTTAGGGGAGTTCAATGTCTCAGTCAGGCGTGGCTCAGATTTCACATCCTCTGTGATATCATGGATTTGCCCAACTTGTTTCATCTGCTCGCTGGCAGGCAGGGCTGAGCATTTCAGGGCCAATAGAACTGGAATGTCATATATCAGGGCAAGGGTCCCCAACATTTTGAGCCAAGGAGCACAATTGGAATTTGGGTTTGAGTTGCAATGATAGGTCCCATTGAGTAGCAGGTTAATGAAGCCCTAGGCTGCAATCCTTTGCTAAAGGTATCTCCAGGTTTCTCTGTCACCCTTTATGTCAATATGTCATTATGTCAATGCATTATTAGAAATACAGGTTAAATTACTGTAGAAGCGTTGCTTCTCTTCATGCTTTAAAACATTTAAATACTCTAATACGTACAAAATTAGGGAACAGAGTTTGGTGGATGTCAAATAACATGTCAGTGGGCAGTCTCTGGGGATTCAGCAATGAGTAACAGATCTGTCTCTTAAACCCGATATGCTGTTAAAGGAAAGAGTTACTTCTTTTCCTCAAGGCACGGCATAGACTCAAGAATAGCATAACAGAGCTATTTCAAATATTGAATAAATTAGGGGAACGTATGAAGAGCCCCCTGTTGCATGAAGCCAAGGCCCATCTTAGACCAGTGCTTCTCCTAGTAGTCCACCAGATGCATCTGGGGAACTTGCAAGCAGAGGGTATAGACGTACTCCTGTCCCATGGTCCTTCTGCAATTGCTCTTTTGAGGTTTCTGCCTCAACCCAGAGGAAGATTGAGTTTTCAAGACCAATTGCCCCCCAATAGACCCACCCACCCTGAATTTATTCAATCAAAGTCATCCAGATTGCTGGCCATCATTCCACCTGTTAATTACACCCTGTGTGAAGGAATGCTTTGGTTGGTTTCTTTTAAATCTCCTTCCACTCAGGGCTATTGGAGGATTCTTGTCCCACTTTTTTTGAAAAAGAGAGACAATATACATGTCCCTCTTGAGTTGCCTTTCTCCAGGCCAAAAAGCCCTGGTCATTTTGATTGCTGTCTTCTGCCCGCTTTCCAGCTTTGTTAACCTATTCAATTCAAATGAGTTGAAGGTGAGCTTGCAGGGAATTTAACAGAACCTTGTAGAAAATAAGTCTCTTTTTTATTTGTATTACTGATTCTTATTTGGGAACAAATCACCCATGTTTTTTGTTTGTTGTCCTTTCTGGATAATTTGATTTCTCAGCATAATTGTTCATTATAAGCATCAAGGATAGGCAGAGGCAAGCCTTGCATCTCCTCTTCTCTTTAAGATTCACCCACAGAAGCCAGGTGCAAAAGGCTTTATGTTTACATGTTACAGCTTTTTGAAACAGAGAAACTATTCAAGGGGGCTTTTTCATGTGAATTTACTTTACTTCTGAATGATCTTTGAGAGCCAGTTTGGTATAGTGGTTAAAATACCAGGCTAGAAATGGGAGATGGTGAGTTCTAGTTCGGCCTTAGCCAGTTGGGTGACCTTGGACCAATCTGTCAGTCCTAGCAAGAGCAAACCGCTTCCAAATCTTGCCTTGAAAACTGCAGGAACTAGTCTAGGAAATTGTCAAGAATCAACATTGACACAAAGTCTCTCTCTCTCTCTCTCTCTCTCTCTCTCTCTCTCACACACACACACACACACACACACACACACACACACACACACACACACACGATCTTTGGTCTGACACAATTGCTGACTTGAAACAAACAAAGTTTCTATTTTGTTTCCCCCCCCAAAACTCAAGATTCAAAGTCAGGGCTGAGAAAAATGAAAGGGGGACAGAATTAAGGAAGAGGATATTTCTGAAGAGTTCTGAGTAATTTGGTTTCCATACCAGAACTGAGCCAACAGATTTTTCCTGGAAGGCAGAATTACAGCTGTTGTCCAACCCCGCAGATCTGGGATCTACTCTAATCGATCTGAATCAGAGAGGATCTTGAAAAGCAGGCACTCTTCCTTCTGAACCTTATGTGGTCTAATAGGCCTTAGACTTCTGGAAGAGGTTGCCTTCATATGTCACTGCCATCAACTCGGGATGGGGGAAAAGAAGCCCTCAATGAAGGGGGGTTGTGTATGTGCGTGCATGCCCCCCCCTCTCTCTGTGTGAATAAATAAGCCTTTTGTTTTCAAGGTTAAATAGCCAAAAATGCAGCTCAGAAGGGTCCATGAAGTTTTAGCTTTCAGCGACACCCAGCAGAAACAATAGCTGATTCTGCCTCTTTCTCTGGCCCCTGACCTTGGGGTTTTCCTTGTCCCTGCTGGGAAGGCCTCTAGTCAGGGCAGCCTCTGTGTCAGTTTTCCCAGGACTTTTAGGTTTTCTTCTCTGGTCCTGCACAATTGGGATGCGAGGAAGGGACGGTCTGAGCCTCCTTTTTCAAAACCCAGGGGGAGTTTACTGATTAATATTCATGAATAAGGAACAGTCTGCTTTTTGTTGCTATGGCCTTTTCCCATGCAAGGTGGGTTTAGAGGGAGGAATACATTAAGAGAGGCAGAGACACACACACATGCACACACAACCTGTCACAAGGAACTAAGGGTTGAATTGCCCAAAGGCAAGGGCCTAAGCAAGACATAAAGGGCTAATGTTAAATTGAAGGGTTTTGCTTTGTTTTGTTTTAAAGTAACCTTCCCCTGTTGCTATCTTTCTGCATGCACAAATTACATTATTTAATGTAATAATGTTTGATGTAATACATTATTTTATTATTTGACTTTTAGAAGAATGGGGTTTCCAAAATACAGAAGATCTGAGCTTAAGAGAAAAAAATGTGTTGTATGTGCACACACACACACACAACTCTTTTCAGTGAATGATACAAATGACTGTGCTTTTGTTGGAGGAGACGTGTTTGTTGAACATTCTCTAGTGTAGCTAAGGAACAGAAGATCTCAATTTGCCCAGAGACAAACTTGGCCTCTAATCTTTAACCATAGTATAAACCTGAAGTTTCTGCCCTTAGCAGCCACAGGGTAAAATCAATACAAAATATGAGTGGCAGCTGATCAAAAAAAAGCAAAGACAGTCAAAACCAAGAACTCTGGAAATACATAGCAAAGATTCCTTGTGTTAGATTTTCAGAGTTGTTCAAAGCTTGCCTATTTTATTTTACAGTATTGCAATTTTAACCCACTAAAGTCAGATCAGGATTACAAAACAACAGTATTAAGAAAGCCATGGAGACCATCATTTTAAGCTATGGAGCCTGGGAAGATCTACTTTGAGTATTAGCAGACTTGCACATATGAGAGAAGCATCCATATGTGTGCATAATATCTAAATCATTCACTGACACACAATGTAAAGGTAGCATGCATGGTCAGCATTGTAACATAGGCTTCTCTGATTTTTTTTCTTAGTGGTGGGAAACATTTGATGTTTTGGTGTTTGATGCACCCAATAGCCATGCAGATCTCCAGTAGCCCTCTTAACTGCCTGTTGGGGGAATCTGATCCTTGAATAAGAAGGAGCAAAACTAAAATCCTTTATGATCAAGCTCCTTTGTCATTAGAAGGGTATGAAGTAGGATTTTATTATAATTTATAGCTCAAAGCGAGTTCTGTCATCACAGCCCCAGAACTTTATTACCTTTCACAAACTGAGCTGGTGTTGCTTAATGCTACTTTAATCATTTCTCCACTATTGAGTTGAGGTGTTCCCCATCATGAAATCAATAGAAAACTTGATTGGCATAAAATGTTCTAGTCCCATCCCTATTTGTATGGTCTTATTTGCCGTTACTGCAGTCACCTGAGTTCCCTCCAGGGTAATGGATGACAAGCTCTAACAGATTTTACAGATAATAAATTTTACAGTTGCTGTTGGCTCAAGCAGAAGGGTCAAGGTCATCCCCACCTCTGAGCCAAAAACAGAAATCATCCATTCTTGAGAAGCCATAAAAATATACCGGCATCCAATATGCATGTCTCGACTGGTATTCCCTACCTTGCCTCTGCAGCCACTCTTCTAGATTGCTACCAAATGGTGATGTCTTCATTTACAGTGTGCAACCTGTTAAGGAAAGAAATTAGTGAATGTCCCTGTCTGGTTGCCTTACACTCACCAGAGCAGAGACGTTCCCCTGTCATACTTTTAAAAATAATCTTAATTTAAAAAAAAACAAAAACAATCTCATCCCCTATTATTCTTCTGAATTGGGGCAGGGAAGGAGAGAATTTTGACTGATGGCTAGATCAGCAGATTTAAGCATTGGTCAAAACGTGCTTCTGGCTTTAGGCAAGCATTTTGTAGACACCCATTCTCAAGGAGTTTGGCTAACAGTTGACTTATGCAACTTTATGGTGAAGTAGGAGGGAGAAATGACCTTCCTGTTGCACTGTGCTTCTCCTTACAGCACTGGTCAACTTTAGACTGACTTCTTTTGAAGAAAGTTCAAAGAGTTTCCTAATTGCTAAATCTGGATTCAAAAGGAACTTGACTAACACCTGAAGGGGGGTGGGGGAGATGTGTGCAGTGAATTGAGAAAGACTCTCCCATTCCACAGTGCAACCCACTTTCCCAGTCCAGCTCAAACTTTTACTTCCTGCATATTAGTTATTCTTCGATTTGGATTGTACTGGTTATTTCACCAGATCTTCCTGTGGTCCCTGAAGCTCTTTCTTGTGATCCATGGAGCAGGATACACATTACAATTTTAATAGCTTTAATGGTTTTTAAAGACAAGGAATGATTTCACTAAACCCTGAAAAACAAAAAAAGCAAATATTGAAGCCTTATTGTCCCTGGTATATTTTTCACTGAACTGCTAGATATGATTCCTTATATTGTGATACTTTCTAGCAAATGATTGAAATGATCCAGAATTCAGTATTTGATTTGTAAGAAAATGCTAAACTATACATGAATTCAATGCGTTATTTTCAAACAGGAGAAACCACTTCTCCACAGTCTTGGGGTGGACACTTGAACTAATTTGAACTAATTTCAAACGTTTAACATTTCTTAGAATCAATGAGATGATTTTATGGGAATTTCCATGCAGCCATTGGTTCCACCTCCATAACTGGAATTCTTCAAAGCCAGCTTTTTCAAAGCAAATTAAAATTACATCAAAATCTCAAACAATGAACACTGACAATACAACACGTTTTTTTTTAAAAAAATGCCATAACTATAAAATCTGCAACCCAACTAAACTCTCTTTTGAAATGTGGTCAAGTGTTACATTTAACACAGAAAACATCAGCTCATAAGGTAATGTCTAGAAATGCTACTATTTCATTGAAGAGATCTGGTTGATGGATGTTTTATGACAAGAGGTCTGGTGAGCATGAACTGAGGAATCTGGGCAAGTATGATCTAGATCAGGGGTCTTCAAACTTGGCCCTTTTATGACTTGTGGACTTCAACTCCCAGAATTCCTTAGCCAGGCATGCTGGCTGAGGAATTCTGGGAGTTGAAGTCGACAAGTCATAAAAGGGCCAAGTTTGAAGACCCCTGATCTAGAGTAACACCACTGTTGGCCCCCTAGGCTGAGGTCTTTCCATGGGACAGTCTTCCTCTCTGGCCCCACTGATTGATATGGAATGTACAGTATGCAGGAAGAGTAACACTATGCAGTATCTGCATGGATTTGAATTCTCAACAAAGAATGAGGCCCCTTTGGCTCTGTGATTAGGCCACACTAGTGATGTAAGTGCTAAACAAGATTTTTTTTAAAAAAACAACAACCCAACAAATCTCTATTAACAAGGGAACAAGCATAGAACTACAAAGAAGAGGACTGCATTGTGCCATATGTATTTCCTCTTCTGAATGGGTATATTTCAATCAATTCTTTAAAATTCTAATTTTCTGATAACACTGGTCTACAAGGAGAAAGCCTTGGAAATGAAAGTAGTTTAAATTTACCAGAATTGGGTCACTAATAAAGGAAAATTAAGTCCTGAGTATTAATTGGCTCCAGTTTCCAAGATACAGCTTCAGGTCAAAATTGCATCAAAATAATTCAAAATTATGAGGGGGATGTGTGATTATGCACCATCACTTTTCTATAAAATGTAATGTAGCAATGAGAATGGGGCCACACTAATTATTATAAATTTATCTTTTTATTGATACCAATAATATAACTTTCCATTCATTTATTGGTTTTTTTCATGTAACATTTTCATGCTTTTTGCGTGAAAAACTGACAAATTCTAACATCAGATTAAACGACAAGGTTCCACTGTTGTAATCTGGAGCCCAGTAGCTCTGCCTTACTCTAGGCAATTCCAAATCCCTGACCAGGTCATTTAGTTCACTCTGTGAAATTAGATGTGGTTCAGGAGGAGCATATGGTGGGCTAAAGTTTGGGTCCGCTGACATCAATGGCACCAGATCAGCTCCATCCTGCTCATCGTCTTTATCAACATCTGAGTCTAGAAAGTAGGATTCTGGTGGATCTGGAATTGGCAAGTCCTCACCATGGGGTACAGGACACAGTGTGGATATAATGTTTGGATATTCCACAATCCATTTCTTTCTTGAGAACTCTTTTGCAATTGGGAGAACCATGCGAAAAGAGCAGTCAGTACTATGATTGGTGGGCTCACTCCACACCATTGGAACTGCAAAAGGCATGGACTTTTTCTTCTTGTTTAGCCAATGACGCAGATAAGTTGCACATGTAATACAACAATAACAAGGGGCCCAACTCTTGTCCTGATCCCCTATTTTGCATCCAAAATATAGGTGGTATGCCTTTTTTTTTACCACTGCCATCATACTGCACTTTTGTGATGCAAATGTAACCACACCACAAATGTAGCAGAAGTTATCTGCATTGTTTACACAGTTTTGTGGCATCTTGGTTTCTGAGGGAAAATATCACACAACTGTTCCTTGGAAATGTTAGGCAATAACACTTTCACAAGCCACCAGATATAACTGTGTGATGCGTAGATCTGACCAAGACAAATGTACCTTGCAATAAAAGAACAATAAATTACAGTTAGATAATAATCTTTAGTCTCAAAGTGAAGATAAATTTATACACTTCCATGTGGTACCATTTTCATTGTTCTACCATACTTTGTCGAGAGGTTATGAGGCATCATGATCATTAGACACCTCCCTCCCTTGTAGGCAAATATACTGTATATAAACCTTTATTGTGAAATATCTTGAAAACTTTAGCCAACCAGCACCTTTATCACCTGTTTTCTAATTCATCTAATCAAAATATGTAAGAATTAACACATTTTATCTCAGAGGTCGATAGTTTCCCAAAATTTGTACACCAGTGTAATATGTATTTATTATTACAAATATTTCTATGCCTCTTCAATTATAATAGCTCTAGGTTGCTTACAACATAACATAAAGTCCGTACATTAAATCCATTAATAAATTATAATAAATCAACAGTTGTCAAAATCATAGAACAATAACAATAATTAGTAGTATCACATAAATTCAACATAGTAATTATGATAATAGCATCCTAAAAACAGAATACCACGCAGTCAGAGCCTTGGTACAATCCCCAAATGTACATATGAAAGGCCATCCCAAAGGTACTTTTTCAAGAGGCAACTGGACTCTCTGTCCAAAAATGTGGACATTGCAGTCCTCTCAGTCCAAAATGTGGACTTTGCTGTGTTCAAAAGAGGGGTCAAAGAGGCCATCTATGTCAAAATTAAACAGTCTCTCTCAGCAGTGGGGAGGGATATGACATCTCCTGTCTACAACCCAGTCCTTCAGCAGTTCCAAGAAGGTTCCACACTCATTTGCACTACTCAGGTGATCCTGAGACAAACCTCCAAGTGGCCTCAAGGACTCTCTAAAAGAATGCAAATGACCAGCTGTCTGCAAGGAATATAAATCCTTCCATTCCCCACCATCCAGTCAGAGCTGAAAAAGCTTCTTGGGTGAGAAGTGAAATGTCTGCAAAGAAAAACAAGAAAGTCCAATTGCCTCTTGAAAAAGTACCTTTGGGACTACCATGACCTGGATGACTGAGAATCTCCATAGACATTTGAAAGGCCACATTTTTAAAAGCTTCCTGAAACACTTGGAGTGAGAGTGTGGTTCTTGTACCTGATGGGAGATTGTTCAACAGGAGGGGAGCTCCTACACAAAATATTTACTTTCTCCTCATCCATCATAACTGGATGGGAGTCTCAACAGATACTTGCTACAGACATGCTCTGAACGGGCAGATGATTTTATAGATAACTCCCACGTTATGTGCAACTTTACAGGTACATACACCAGCACCATGAATTGCACCAGAAAACAATCAATAACTAACTTCAGCTTCTACAAGATTGGTGTAATGTGACAATACCAAGTTCTCCTGCTTAATGTTTTGTGCTAGTTGCAGTTTCTGGGTGTTCTTTAAAAGCAGTCCCATTGGAGCACATTACAGTAGTCCAGTCATGATGTGACAAGACCATGAGTGGCTGCAGTCAGTGCTTTATGCTCCAGGAACAGTTGCAAAGGTCCTCCTGACTACAGCTTACATCTGCTGTTCCACAGAAGCTGGGAGTCCAGTAGCACAATCTATCTACACCTAAGGTTGGCATTGTTCCAGAGTCAGTCCAAAACCACAACCACTCTGTTTTGCTAAAGTTGAGTTACAACCTGTTTTTCCTCATCCAAACCAACTCTTGGCACTGGATCAAAATTGTCAACACATCATCAAGACACTCTGAGTTAGAGATGCATATTGATGTTGTTGGATGACTGTTTTCCAATGGCTGATGCCGTTGTCAGTGTACTACAAGTCACCTTTGCTCATTTTATCCTTATGCAATGCTTACAGATAATGCCCAGCAATTTGGGTGTCACTTTGCTTCAATATTTTTCCAGTCTTGTGGCATTCCATATATTTTGTATCTTCTTATCATCTCAAGAGAAATGGGAAGATAGCATGTTTTTTTATCACAATTTAAAAAATTCTACAGACTGCAAACTATGAAGGGAGGAACTGGAAAAAGGAATTATCTAAAACTGTAATATATTGTTCTGTTGCACATACAGTAGGTATTAAAGGAAAACTAGTGAACTTGTATCTTTTCTTGAGAAATCCATATTAAGCTTCCTAATCACTGTCTTGATGATTGACCATTAGAGACCATCACCAACAAATAAATAATTAAGTTAAACAACGCAGTTTTAAATTTGGATCATTGTTAACAAGATGGCTGGTGACAAACCTCAGTTCAAATATAAGAATATTCAATATGTTATTATTTGGAGCTTTTCTGAGTCTTTCTGTAAACTAGTTAAACACCAAAGATGGCAGTATTTGAATTAGGAATATCTAGCATCTGAGAAAGATTTTCCATCTCAACTGGAATGCAATGATGTAATATTTCCATTTATTTCTCTGAGGGTGGGTGCTGTATCTTGGGATGTTGAGCCTCCTGCATCACAGGACATTGGAGCCAGAGAATGCAGCTTCATAGAAGATATTGGAAGAACTGAGCTGAATTCCACATAAGGGATAATTTCTAAAAGGGGTAGACTATTTAGAGGACCATCTAGATTGCATGATATGCTTGTGTATTTATAGGTGGGTCTTCTGTTTGTGAATATATTTCATGTTTGGAATAGTGATATTGTCTAATGTTAAAAGAGTTGGTTTACCATGATTTGTTGTTTTTATCTAACAAAGGGAGCGATATGGTGTAATTTCAGGAGACAATGCAGCAGACAGGAAAAAGAAGGATCTAGACAAGGCAAGGAAAACAAAATGAAAAACCATGTTTAAAACTTCTATATAATAAAGAGTTGGAAGTTATAATTTTTAAGAATAGTAACAGTCTATTAAGAACCATTTAAATAAATAGCAACACACAATATTAAAAACAATATGGTCATTCTAAAGAGTTTTTTTTTTTTAAAAAAAAATATCTGTTTGCCTGTACAAAGCAAGATAGATTACTGTGACAAAACTGAACTGTATGAGAACTCTGTAAGAAATGAAATGTTGAATCCTTTTCAGTCAGAGTTCAGACCTGGCATGGGATGGAAACGGTAGTAGTCTCTTAAGGGAAGATCCTAGAAAAGATTGTTGAAGGAAAAGTCTTCATCGTGGTTCAGTCCAAGCCGGGAATAAATAGTTGCTGTGCCAACTATTCCCAAATGCCATCACTCCATAAATACATTCAACTGGCTTATTACAATACAAATGGGGCAAGAAAGAAAACTTTACAATGCGTTCCCACCCTCTTCCCATAGTCTTCCTAATTTTCTTCTGAGGCTTCACATGGGGACCAATGGCTCCAGGACTCCTTCCTTCCTCTGCAGCTTTCACAGGCATCTGGGGGAATGGTAGGACTTGGAAAGATCTGTTCCACTCTGGTTGCATGGTGGCAGATCTGTATCTGTATCTGGCTGGCAAACCGTACTCAACAAGTAGTCCTCAAAGGCACTACATCCACATGAAGAGAAGTAAGCAGTGGGGTAACATAAGGTTCCATCTTAGGCCCAGTACTCTTCAATATCTTCATCAATGACTTAGATGAGGGAATTGAAGGGGAACTCATCAAATTTGCAGATGACACTAAACTGGCAGGAATATCCAACACCCCAGAAACTCAGGATCCAAAAAGATCTTGACAAAATTGAACAATGGGCCCTATTCCAACAAAATGAGTTTCAATGTGGAGAAAAGCAAATTCTTACATTTAGGCAGGAAAAATCAAAGGTACAAGTACAGATTAGGCGAGACCTGGCTTAAAAACAGCAACTGTGAGAGGGACCTTGGAGTCCTAGTGGAGGATCACTTGACTATGAACCAGCAGTATGCAGCAGAAGCCAAAAAATCTAATACAATCCTCGGTTGTATAAACAGAGGCATAGAATCAAGATCACACGAAGTATTAGTATCACTTTATAAAACCCAAGTAAGACCACACCTGGAATACTGCAGCCAACTTTGGTCACCATATCACAAAAAAGATGTTGAGAGTTTGGAAAAAATTTAGATAAGAGCAACTAAGATGTTCGAAGGCCTGGAGACTAAAACATACGAAGAACGGCTGCAGGACTTGGGTCTGGCTAGTCTAAAGAAAAGAAGAAATAGGGGAGACATGATAGCAGTGTTCCAGTATTTGAGTGGCTGCCACAAAGAAGAGGGGGTCATGCACCAGAGGACAGGACAAGAAACAATGGTTGGAAACTGTTCAAAGAGAGAAGCAACCTGGAATTAAGGAGAAACTTCCTGACAGTGAGACAATTAACCAGTGGAACAGCTTGCCTCCAGAAATCGTGGGCGCTCCATCACTGGAGATTTTTAAGAAGAGGCTAGACAGTCACTTGTCTGAGATGGTATAGGTTCTCCTGCTTGAGCAGGGGGCTGGACTAGAAGACCTCCAAGGTCCCTTCCAGCTCTATTCTATGATTCTTAATGTGACCTTATAGACTTAAATGTGGAAAGTGCAATTCTATTAGTTCTACTAGATCTTTCATGGTATCCTTTTGGACTACCCATAAAGGTTGGGAATTGGGACATAGTTCTTCATGGTTCAAGTTCCTTCACAAGTAAGTGGTTCCAGTCAGTATCTAGTGGGGAGTACAAACTGAGTTCTTGGGTACTCCAGTTTGAAGTCCATTAGGGCTCAAACCTTTTCCCCATTTTATAAAAATATACATGACACTAGTGAAAAAGTGTTTGTTCTTAATAGGTTCTCACACACAATACATAATAATTTAATTTTTTTTATTGCATAACCATTGTAGACATAATACAGTTCTCCACCTGGTCCTCTAAGGCAATGATTTAAAACTGCAGTAGAATATTTAAGCACTGTTGATATATAAAGACCCACATCTAACTGAATTAAAAAGAATAAACATTTTAATGTAGGACCTTATATTCTCCATGAATCTTTTAATCAGGATCACATAAGATTGCATTAATTTGATGTTACTTGATCAGTTTAATTATTGTTTATTTGATCTGGTCTAGTTTAGGCTATCCAATTAACTTTAAATATCCTCCAATAATTAGTTCACTCTCCTTGAAACTTTTTAAACTTAGAAATAACTATTTACTGTAAATAATGAGGTAGCTAGAATTGAATATATGCAATTATGTCCTTCTCTTGTACCACTCATATTTTTACAAAAACATATATTTTCTTGACGTATTTGACTTCTATCCTAAATTCAGTATATAGTAAAAGTTAGATCAGCTCCTTGGGGGGGGGGGAGTTCAAGGTATTGGAAATATTTTCTTGCTTAGTAACTCTCAATCCCAAAAATTGAAGGAATATAATTTCTACCACAGCTTTTTCCTAAATGTTTCAGCTTAATTAAAAAGTAATAAAATGCATCAAAATCAGACCAAGTCTCCTGTGTGTATGCATGTATGTATGTTATATGTGTATGTGTATATGTCCCTTTAATCTAATGAAAATTCAACTCAAAATAAAAGAAAGACATCCTATTAATTCAAGACTCCTACCATCTTTGCTTTCTCCTGGGACTAAGTGTATCCCACATTCATGTCTAAACACAAAAACATTTGGGGGGAAAAGCAAAGACAAGGATCTTCCATCATCATGTTACTGGATGAGAGATAGGAGAGTGTTACGCCAGCTTAATTTGGTTTAATACACAGCAATTGAAATGTTGCTGTTATGGTAATTTTCACTGTTATCATTTTTATGCATCTTCCAAGGAGCTGAGTATGTTAATTGTGGTTTATCTTTATCTTCTTTGGTATCTCCAAGCTTGGCAAATTAGACTGAGAAGTAAGAGTGCTCTAAGATTTTGAGTGTGTGACTTAAAACTGAACATGGGTTTCACTGGCTCTAGTCTAATTTACAATAGAAATAATTTGTTACTTAACTGTTGGCATTACAATAGTACTCATAAAGTAAGTAGTATCGCCTCTTAGACTGCTGAAACTTGTTTGTAGATACTTTCTAAGAAAGAGCCATGCTTATTTTTTGGTACAGTTGGCATTTCATGAGGTGTAGTGCAAGACAATAACATTACAGCTAGAGACAAGTCATTGTACTAATGAGATAAAAACAAATTAAGAATATGGAGACAATCCATATCTTCAAATCCTAATTAATATTACGTATTTTAGCAAACTTGATTACAAACTACGAGAAAAATGTATGTGTGTGCATGCGGGGGTGGGGGTGGAGAGTGTTTAAATATTGGATGAGATTGTCTGTGCCAGTTTTTTTCAGCCCTTGAAGGAGAGGTGTCTAATAATGCTGTATTCTCTGTAGGATTCCCACAACCCTGAATGCTGCCCTACAACCAGGATGTTCCCACAGTGTTTAGGAATCATGAGAACCTTCCCATAGTTCCTGTTGCTCCAGGCTCACTTGGTGTACTGCATATAAGAGAAGAATGTAAAAAATAAAATACCCTAATTTGAATGGCCTTTTTCTGCTCAATCAAGGCCCAATAACCTAGGTTACTTGGCTCACATATATATACAGCGATACTTGGGGATTTTGTCTTCTAAATGTTCGGTCAAAGGTGCAAGTGAAGACCTTTGGAGAGGATCTCTGGACTCTTCAGAGTGTGTGGATTACACTCCTTCTGTGTCTGCAAAAATCTAAATTGTCTATGCATGGAGACTTTGCACTATTTCAAGCAATTCTCTACAAATGTGAAATATTTGCAGTCAGTACCAATTAAAAAAAAAATCCAGTCTTATCAATTGGGACTAAAAAGGCATCTTAACGTTCATATTATCAACTGTAGATATTAATGATAAACTCAGATATTCTGCTTGGTGCATCATTTCTTTAGACCCTTGGGTACTTTCCTTTCCCATTTCATCCCTTTAGTGAATTTTTTTTAAGCCCAAATACATTGAGAAATGAAATGGCAAATTAAACAACAAATTAATTTTGTTCTTTCCTTTAAAGCTACTGAGAGAAATGTAAAGCTTGAACACTGGAATAATTATCACTTTTGTAAGAACATGTTCAACATTTTGTGCACTGACAATGTTCTCTTTTCCTCATCTGAAACTTGTTTCTCCTTTTAAGAGGCTGGTGGGAACAGGTCAAAGGTCACCCTTGAGCTGCCAGCAAATGGAGTGAAAAATTTTGGACAGTTCCCCTTTGCTTGGATTAAGAATTCTGTTCTTTCCCTTTGTGATGGTGATACCTTCTCATTTGGAAGGCTTGCATGTAGCAAATTAGTGTTCTGGCCTCTCGTTCTAATTACTTCTTCAGGTGCAACAGCTGCTGGGGAAGAACAAGAGATACTTTCCTTTGTCTAATGGCATCTGTCAAAAATAGCCTTACCAAAAATACTGTTGTTTTTATAGGAAGCAAAGATATGTAAAAAAAATAAAGGTGGGAACATTCTCATTTTTAAAAAAAAAATTGATACGTTGACATCTCAACTGTAAAATCATCATCATCATTGGGTTTACCATGTGTATCTTACTGATAGAATTGCATGTTTGGTGGTAAATGTGAGGCCAGGTTTTTTAAAAACTCTTTAACATTAAATTTTTGGGACACTATTGCTTGGGGAAGGGGGGCTGTTAAAGGCAAATTGCTTAAGCCCATGCAGAGGGTTAAAGTACTGTTATAGTCTTTTCAAATCTGCACACATAAAAAAATGGCAGCAACATTTTCTAAGTCTTTGAAATCTGATGACTTGATAATGATAAAGGCATCCATGTTATTTCAAAATCCTTCCAACTCTTACTCCCTACACTAGGCTGAAAATGTTGTCTTTGTTCCCCCGGCAATGCCATGACATTACCAATTAGGGCCCCCACAATTTTTGGAAACCAAATACCCAGAGGACCTTGCCTTCCTCCCTTTTTAAAAATATTACCACCAGCTGCAGCCCTGCTCCTTATTCCTAATGAAAAAATTCAAGCTCAAAATTAGATACTATATTGTGCTAGTACTAGATCAAGCTGCCATCTTTCAGATTCGATGAACTACTACTCCCATTATCCCTAGCAGAAGACAGTATTTTTTGTATTACTATTGTTATTGGGAGTAGCAAATATTAAAATAGTGTGCTGCATTACAACTAGATTAAAGGTTTGTGAAATGTTCCCTGGGCATTCTTATCCATCCTTCTATAGTCTATACGAAGGAAACAGGTGAAAGGATAATACATGTAAACCCCTGACAATGGAAATTGTATTGATGTGTAATGTTTGGTTTCTGAGACCACAGGGTGCATTTTCTCAGTGGCAAATGCAGGCACAAAATGGGTTGCTCCTCATTAGGGTCTTCCATGGGGGGAAAGATAGCAGGCTGCCTACAAAATTGACCACAGGATTCAGTTAACAATTTGTGATTGGAGCAGAAATGGAGACTATAGTTATAATATGTCCTATTAATTCATTTCTAAAAAAAAAAAGAACCAGGAAGAACATGGGCTCTTAAATTCATGAAATGGATTGCCTATATACTTATGCTCAAAGTACTGGAAATAAACAATATAAGCAAGAGTTCTTAATGCAAGAAGACAATATGACTCAGCCTGGTGGAACAAAACAAAAACTAGCAAAATAAAATCACCAAGAAAGTAAGTGTTCCACTTACTTATTTAATATCAGATTGGGAAAATGTAATTTGAAGTGGACAGAAAATAAGTCCCCAAAGAAAACCTATTTATTCCTTACCTGAAATCTTCAGAACCAGATGAACTGCATCCAAAAACTGAAACCATTACTTCTTGGTGTCTGGGTAAGCCTCTATGCATTATTTTTTAGAAATTGTAGCGAAAAGGTGATGTTACCAGATATTTGAAGGAGAACAAATGTCCTTTATCTTCAAAAAGGAGAAAAGGGAGAATCTGGTAACTATAGAACAGTTATTTCTGACACTGCTATCTGCGAGGTGTCCGAGCAGATGAAAAATAATCAATCAATCTGAAAATAGTTACTACTTGAAGTCAGTAAATTTGTCAAGAACAATGCCAGATTAACTTCATCTACATTTTTATATGGAAATTTCCTTAGTATATTGTTGTAATGCTGTGTCAATAAATATGTATTGATTTCAACAGAGCATACAGTAAAGCACCTCATGGCAAAATTATAATATTATGTTACATATATTAGGCACAGGAGCTTGTTTAATTAATTTTTGTTGACTGGAGCTAAACAAGTTTTAGCATGCAAAATACACAAACAGGATTGGTCTAAGAGGGCATCCATGTTTTCATTTCTAAATACTGACTGGAATTCACTAGACTGTTTCTGTGCTTCAAATTTGTGATGAATAGAAATTCAACAACTGAATTGCCCCGTTGCTACACCTATAGACATAGTAAAAATTCTATCTGTTATGCTGTTAACACCGAGGGGAGCCATGTCTGCTTCTGTATGATCCCCTGCAGAGCTACCAGCTGGCTTACTGTGTATAAAAAAGAGAATGTATTGCTTGTTACCTATAGTACAATAAAGAGCATTGTGTGCAGATTGACTTTATCAGTGAAAGAGCAACTACAATAGCACCACAAGTACATGGTACTACAAAGAAAGAAAGTCCCAGTGAGACAGTGTGATTTCTAAACTGTGTTGAATCCTAGGTCTACTTAGTTCTAAATGAAGCACTGCTTTCAATATATAGCCCAGTGAAATGTTTGCCTGGTCAGTGTATGTACTAAGAATGGCATGCGAGTGAGTATGCCAATTGTTGTGGGAGGTCCTTCCTCTGCACTCAATATTAAAAAACTAAAACTGCCCAACAGGCAGAAAGGAAGGAAGTATTGAAAAGTGGTGAATGAAGGAGAAGTCGAAGAACTTTCCATTTCTCATCTTCGGTAGACTGGCATTAGTTTTCCAAGCCAGGACCTTATTTTCAAGGCTGATCTAATGCGTGGGAGGGAGTGATGTGGTATATCCAGGCTCTCAGATCCTTTAATTCAATGCTGCACATGCAGCCATCCTCACCAGGAATGATCTTGTCCCAGCAAAAACTATAAAAGATACCTCCAACAGCTGCTTCCATGGCAATTCTGGCTTAATCAAAGTCAAGCATTCTGTGATGTTGTCTTCCTTGAGTGGCACCAGCTCCATCAAGAGAAGAAATGCTAATGGCCACATAACAGCTTTCCCTTTCCCCCTTTTCTTCAAGGCTGGCTCCTCAGCCTTGCCTCCAGCAGAGAACATGTGATCAGTGCATGGCAGACACTGGTTGTGCTGGGCAAGAGTTTTGGAGTCAGCTCCCAGAAAATGTATGGGGATGGAGTTTTTGTTTTAATAAGTTCAGCTTCCTTTTATAAAGAGAAAAAGAAAAGAGAAATGTTTTTCTTCTGACAAGACATCTTTTCCTTCGCCAAGCTTTTCTTTTATTTATAAGTTTGCTCTATCCTTCTTGTAGTTTCTCTCTCCTTTTTTCCCCAGTATTTCCATTCCTCCTCCTCCTCCTCCTCACTTTTTCTCTTATTAATTTTATCCTTGACTGACAGTGAACTTTTTAGAAATATCTATCCAGAGCGTGTTTAGTTCCTTCTCCTTTCTAGTCCTTATGATAACAGAATACTAAAAGAAGCTTGCAGTTCAGCCAAGTAACACCTTTTTTCCTATAGTTTATGAACGTCATCAATACACATTATTATAAGATACAAATTCTCTCCTATTTAATGATTTCAAAAGAAAGGCTGTGCAATGTCACATTTATTTAAAACTATTATTGTTCGTGCTTTAAAATGAAAAGGCTAGCTAAAAATCCTTAAATTGTTCCATAGAGCGATGCAGGCCGATGTCCCTTGGATGGGGATTATGGAAGCTGAATTTCAACAATGATGCCAGATCTTCTTAAGAATAAAGTAAAGAAGACTAAGAATACAATGCTCTGGTTATTCACTCAGAAGTAACTGCCAGTGGATTCAGCAAGCTTATTCCTAGGCAGAAGTGTGCACAAAGAAGGTTAAAAAAAAAGTCAAGATGGCGGTCATGTCCACACAATTACAAAATGTTGTCCAGATGTTCTTGAGCTGTAGCTACTTGGGCATAGGGTTGCAGGCAAAAGGTGAAACAGGTGCTATTTATTTGAGAAGAAATCATTCCATTGGTGCCATTGGCAACTATCAGCACATGACTAGGAATTCTCTTTGAAAAAGACTGGTCTAGATAAAATATGGGGTTGGGTCTAGAATGCATTTTTTGATTTAGACCATATCTAGTTCTTCAATAATTTCCCCCATACTGTAGTATCCCAGGCATAATACAGATCAGATTAGATCAAGTCCAAATCTGCTTAGAGCTAGAGAATTGTTGGAAGTATCAAATCTACAGCGTTCAATGGAGGTTATAATATACAATACACATTATAGCTTTATTTATTTATTTATTTAGTTAGTTAGTTAGTTATTTAGTTAGTTAGTTATTTAGTTAGTTAGTTATTTAAATTTATTTATTTTAATTTATTTATTTTAATTTACTTATTTAATTTATTTATTAAACTTGGATGTTGCCTGTCTTGCCAGAGGCAACTCTAGGCAGCTTGCAGACATTCAATTAAAATGTACTACAAAAATTAAAACAATAAATAAAGCTCATACATTTAAAATTCAATTAAAATAAAATTCACCAGAATGGAGGGAGCAAAGTGCACACAGGAAGGAGGTGTTTTCTACTCCATTAGCCACCTCCAAAGTGCCACACCCCCATTGGGGACGCAGGCTAATTGGCGCAGCCATGTCTTCAAGGCCTTTCAGAAGGCCAAAAGGATGAGTGCAGATCTCACCTGAGGGGGGGGGGCAGGATGCTCCAATATTTGTAAAGATTTTGTTCTCCTTGTGAAAATGTTGCAAGTATTTTTTTTTCCTGGGAGGACTCTGTATCTCTTCTGCAGCATATTAGCTACAAGTAGTCCTTGACTTACGACCGATCATTTAGTGACTGTTCAAAGTTACAACGGACCCTGAAAAGGTACTTATGATCCAGAGTCAAAATTCCAATGTCCAGGTCTTCCTCCCTATGGTCACATAACACTCAGCAACCAGCCTCCATTTATGGCCATTTGCAGCATCCCACAATCACACAACCACAATTTATGACATTTTTGCCAGAAACCAATATTTACTTCTGGTTTCTGGCAAAAACACCCCATAGGAAACAATGGGCTCACTTAATGACCGTGGCATTCGCTTAATGACTGCTGCTTTTGCTTTACACGTGCCACGTTCACTTAATGACCACAGCAAAAAAGGTGATAAAATCAGGCGTGGCAATGTGACTTCACTTTATGACCATCATGACTTAACAACCGAAATTGCAGGATGAATTACAGTCAAAGAGTACCTGTGCTATTTCAGGACAATCTACGACCTTCCAGATTTCGTTGGCTTCCATTCCTGCCACACCTCTGTAGGCCTGATGGGACTGGAGTTCACCCTTAGAAGGACACTCATTGCTTCTCCCTAAATAAGACTGGCCACATTTGAGCAGTGAGTAGACAGCTGTTGTGAGATAAATACGCTCCAGAAATCCCGTCAATTAAAATATCACTCCTTCTTCAGCATTCTGCTTGATGCTACTGAAGTCTTGCACTCCCAATTCACTCCCAGCCCGGCAAGTTTTTGATTACCATTCTGTGAGAACTATTTCAAACATCTGGGAGAAACTGAGCCTTCTTTCCAGCACATTTGAAAAAGAGGCACATGAAACAACACCGAGTGAAAGAACTGGCTATAGTAATTTATCCCACCCTGACCAGTTTTCATCTCCAGATCTCAGTTCAGATTACCAACCCATTTCCCCTTCCCTTCTGTTTAGTCCTGGTCTCCTTTTAGATCTGTCCTTTTAAAATTTCTGACCATATGGCTCCTCAGAGCTCACCTATCAGTCACAGCTTGCAAGTCAGGAAGGAAGGAAGGAAGGAGCGTGATCGTTTCACA
Source organism: Azemiops feae (assembly GCA_023970755.1). Taxonomy (NCBI): domain Eukaryota; kingdom Metazoa; phylum Chordata; class Lepidosauria; order Squamata; family Viperidae; genus Azemiops; species Azemiops feae. Next base: position 831,917 of record JALGBA010000497.1, on the reverse strand, counting down.
TTTCCTATCAAGAAATTCTTTCCTGATTGTATATTTTTTCCCCAATTTGACATGGATACATCTCTGACATTTCAGCTTTATTCTCTTCTCTTCCCTACCACAAAAAAACAACAACAACAAATAAATATAAACTAGAACTAAAGACAGAAAAGCTATTTTAAAAAATAGCATGAAAATAATATATGGGCCAGAAATTTAAAAAAGGAGGTGGGAGGATGAGCCACAAGGAAAATACCAGCTCTTAGGCTATTATAAATGGAGGAACTGAAAACTCTTGAAATCTATCATATTATATATCTGTTCCATTTTACAAATGGGTTATTTTAAACAGGAAAATGGAGCCTATGTCTTTACGCATATATACATGTGTGAATGCATGTGTATCTGTGTGTATCTGTATGTACAGACAGTGCTTTATTTACAAACGGGATACATTCTAGAGCAGACATGTGAAACTCGCGACGTCACGTGACATCGCACGACGTCTCGGAACTTTCCCCCCCATTGCTGGCAATGGGGTGAGCGCGGTTTTGTCGTGATGCGTCCGGCTGGCGGGCCGGCAGTTTGACACCCCTGTTCTAGAGGCTGTTTGCAAGTCTGTTTTATTTGCAAGCCCAACAACCTAAATGACATGCACATTACAGTTTTTACCTATGTGAGGGATCTGCAAACAGTATGCAGACGGAAGTTGGGAGAACATGGGAAAAGAAGTCAAGAGAAGGCAGGAAAAGCTTGGTTTCTGGTGTGCCACTTACATAAGTGGCATGGTGAAAACAGACCCTTTCTTGCCTTCTCCTGATCTTCTAGGACCTTCTAGGTTGGATCTGCAGACGGGTTTGTTTGTATCCACCAAATTCGTAACTCAAACGTTTGTAAATAGAGTAATGTCTGTATGCTTGTGTGTTTGTATATGTATTCATGCCACCATCCACACATAATATTTATCCATGATCTGACAGTTGCTCTGCAAGAGTTGTGAGCAAACGTTTGGTGGCTAAGAGCCATACTTAACATTTGGGAGGTACCCAGGGGGTGATAGTGGGCTGTATGAAGATGAAAAGGAGAAAACTCAGATTTTTGTTCCTTGACTTTGAAGAAGGCTGTTAAAGGGAAGCCTCTTGTATGGGTCAATATAAAAGAGGAAAAAAAGTGACATTGCCATAGGTGTATATTACAGGCCACCCAACCAATCAGAAGAAATAGATGAACTCTTTGCCAACCAGTTAACAAATGTATGTTGGAAGCATACCACAGTAGTAATGGGAGATTTCAACTATCCAGATATCAACTGGGAGACAAACTCTGCAGTGAGTGGGAGATCAAACAGATTCCTAACCAACCTAGCCAACAACTTTGTCATCCAAAAGGTGGAGGAGGGAACTAGACATAAAGCTATACTAGACTTACAAATAGAGAAGAGGTGATAGAGGAAGTTGAAGTTGCCAGAATCTTGGGTGAAAGTGACCACATCATACTGGAATTTAATATAATGCAAACACTAGCAATAGTAAACAATCCAACCAGTGTCTTAAACTTCAAAAGAGCCAATTTTAACAAACTCAGAGAGAACCTAGGAAAGATTCCATGGATGAAAATCCTAAAGGGGAAAACAACCCAAGAAGCATGGGAAACTCTGAAAAATGCGACCATAAAAGCCCAAACCAGCACAATACCACTGGAAAAGAAAAACAAGAAATTCAAGAAGAAACCAGCATAGCTGCACAAAGATTTCTTTGACAAACTGAAAGACGAAAAGGACAAATACAAAAAATGGAAAGAGGGGCATATAACTAAGGCCGATTATCAGCAGACAGCCAGAACATGCAACTATGAAGTCAGGAAAGCAAAGGCTCAGAACGAACAGAGACTTGCAACAGAAATCAAGGATAATAAAAAAAGTTTCTTCCAATATATTAACAATAAGAAAAAAGTTAAGGAAACTGTAGGTCCACTAAAGAGAGAACATGGCAAGGAAATAACAGACAACAGGGAGAAAGCAGAACTGCTTAACTCATTCTTTGCATCAGTCTTCACACAAAAAGAAACTACAGCCCAACATACCAAAAAAACCAACTGCAAAAGACAAACGAGAAACAAAAATTAAAATAAGCAGGAAAATGGTAAAAGAACACCTATCCGACCTTGACGAATATAAATCACCGGGACCCGACAGACTACATCCCAGAGTTCTGAAGGAGCTGGCAGATGTTATCTCAGAACCACTGCACCATATCTTTCAAAAATCCTGGAGCACCAGGGAAATACCTGAGGATTGGAAAAGGGCTGGTGTGGTTCCCATCTTCAAGAAAGGGAAAAAAAACGGACCCAGGAAACTACAGACCAATCAGTACCTGGGAAGATCCTAGAAAAGATACTCAAAAAATAGATCTGCGAACAACTAGAAGCAAACAAAGTTATAACTAGTAGCCAGCACAGGTTTGTTAAAAACAGATCATGCCAAACCAATCTTATTTCATTCTTTGATAAAGTGACATAACTGATAGACCAGCGAAATGCTGTGGATGTAGTATACTTAGATTTCAGTAAGGCATTTGATAAAGTAGACCACAACCTACTCCTTGGTAAGCTACAAAAAGGTGGAATAGACAACATCACCACAAGATGGATCTGTAGCTGGCTGGCAAACGAGTAGTCCTCAAGGACACTACATCCACATGGAGAGAAGTAAGCAGTGGGGTACCACAAGGTTCCGTCTTAAGTCCAGTGCTCTTCAATATCTTCATAAATGACTTATATGATGGAATTGAAGGGAAACTCATCAAATTCACAGATGAAACCAAACTGTCAGGAGTAGCCAACGCCCCAGAAGACAAACTCATGATCCAAAAAGATCTTGACAAACTCGAACAATGGACCCTATCCAACGAAATGAGTTTCAATGTGAAGAAAAGCAAAGTCTTACACTTAGGCAGGAAAAACCAAAGGAACAAATACAGATTGGACGAAACCTGGCTTGGAGGCAGTAACTGTGAGAGGGACCTTGGAGTCCTAGTGGACAATCACTAAAACATACGAAGAACGGCTGCAGGACTTGGGTTTGGCTAGTCTAAAGAAAAGAAGAAATAGGGGAGACATGATAGCAATATTCAAGTATTTGAGGGGCTGCCACCAAGAAGAGGGGGTCACGTTATTCACCAAAGCACCAGAGGGCAGGACAAGAAACAATGGTTGAAAACTGATCAAAGAGAGAAGCAACCTGCAATTAAGGAGAAACTTCCTGACAGTGAGGACAATTAACCATTGGAGCAGCTTGCCTCCAGAAATCGTGGGCACTCCATCACTGTAGATTTTTAAGAAGAGGCTAGACAGTCACTTGTCTGAGATGGTATATGTTATGTCCTGGGCCTTGCTGAGTCATTCAGCAAGGCTCAGGAAGGCTGCAGAAAGGTTGCAGAGACCCGGACAGACCACGTGTCTGCCCGGGACCCAGACAGGCTGTCTCCAGCCTTGCGCGCATATGCGAGGCGGGAGAATGGCTGCAAGGATTGGCTGTGCATCCCCTTGCACGGGGAGTATAAAAGGGCTTGTTGCCATTGTGTGCTTGCTTCTGTTCTGCTTCTGTTCTGTGAATGTACCTAATAAAAAGATCCTTTGTTGTGAACCTTCCTCGATGTCTGACTTGCGAGAACAGAACATTGGCGACGAAGGTGGGATACGCTACAAGAAGAAACAGGAGAAGCTGGCTGACTGATGAAGGGAGGCCTGAAGCGATGAGAAGTTCGGCGTCCGGTGGAAGCGATTGCCTGCCAGTATGAAGACGCTGGAGGTGAGCTCGGCTTCAAGGGACCCCTTCTCACTCCTTGCAGCGGAAGGCATCGAAGAGAAGCGCGGCGTCCAGGAGATCAGAGCGGGTCAAGGGTCCTCCTAAGTATTTAAATGAATATGTGAGGTCCCTGTCCACTACACACGAGGGTTATTAGCCCGCACTATATCAGGAAGTAAACAACAATTATAGTGCTGCGGTGCCCATATTTTCAAAGAGTGAAATAACGTGGATACCACGGGAAAACTGAAGGGAGATAGGTTGCCAGGAGTAAGGTTGACCGCATAATATGCCAACCGGCCAGCCATGTGTGTGTGTATGATGTTAAACAATATGCATAGTATTGTTTAATCCAAGAGGGGAGGGGTGTTATGTCCTGGGCCTTGCTGAGTCATTCAGCAAGGCTCAGGAAGGCTGCAGAAAGGTTGCAGAGACCTGGACAGACCACGTGTCTGCCCGGGACCCAGACAGGCTGTCTCCAGCCTAGCGCGCATGCGCGAGGTGGGAGAATGGCCTGCAAGGATTGGCTGTGCATCCCCTTGCACAGGGAGTATAAAAGGGCTTGTTGCCATTGTGTGCTTGCTTCTGTTCTGCTTCTGTTCTGTGAATGTACCTAATAAAAAGATCCTTTGTTGTGAACCTGCCTCGTCTCGATGTCTGACTTGCGAGAACAGAACAGTATAGGTTCTCCTGCTTGAGCAGGGAGCTGGACTAGAAGACCTCCAAGGTCCCTCCAAACAGCAGAAAACTATACTACTGTACCAATGTTCAATAATTATGGCCAGAATTTGCTCTGGGGGCCACAAACAGTTATTCTATAACTATCAAAATTCTATAGAACCCCAGCAAGTCAGCTGGACATGAATTTCAAAAAATGTAAAATAACTAATTATTCAATTAACTAAGTTGTGCTTTATTTTTTTAGAGAGTTTCCTTCATCTAAACATTCATTTACTCCTCTCTCATGCTAAAGAAGTCCTCATTTGGGGACATTGTCTTCCAATAAGCTAACTAGGTTGGCTTTTAGAGTTGTTGTTTTTTTAAATCTTCCTTCAGGAATCTGGTGGCCTCCCACTATTTTGACAGACTAATAATGCTGAGAAGGGTCAGATTTACTCTATGGGGATCAAGTTAGATAGTGACTTTATAGTACCTAGATTAGGCTGTGTGATAGTCACGGTGCTTCCAACCAAAGGGAGGGGCTGTAGACAAGGCGGAATAGCTGGTACATAGTTTTTGAAACTGGTTTTTGTTTTTCAAAAGCAGCTCCTGAAAGCAAACAGTTTGACATCCTTAGAGAAAGAAAACAAAATAAAATTCCCAAGACCCCTCTGATCCTTACACACATTGCACATATACCTGCAGATACACACAAGCATGTGAGAATGGATTCAACTAAAACAAAATTCAGCTAGTATTGCCAAAAGGGTGAATTGCGATCATTCTAGATAAAAGGGAAAAAATGTTTGAAAAAGAAAATACAAAGAGACATTTGCTAAACAATTTCAAAGTCCAATAAATTTGCTCTTTGGCACAATTGTAGGCATGGCTTTTAGATTTTGATAAGGTATATTTTTAGAATCTCTGTCCTCTAAGTCTCTGATCCCGCCTTCCTTTGCCAGCTCTCTCAAATAGCATCACTGAATTTAGAGTTGTGTGATGCCCAAAACATCTGAATCACACTAGGCTGGAGTTATATCCCTGAATGGAGGGGAACTCTATAAAGGTTACAGGTTTGTGGTATCAGAGCATTTGGGATATGTTGCAGTGCATATGTCAACGCTGCTAATATAGGATATTATTGCTTTGACAAAAATATGCAGAACTGTCTGGTATTTTTAGAGTTAATTTCAGTTGATGGTTGGGGGGGGGAGGAGAAAGATAGGAAAGCTCGGGATAAGGAACGGAAGTGAATCTTTGCCCTTCAGGCTAATTGGAGAATGTGAATTATGACTGCAAAATAGGGGAGGGGAATAGCTTGAAATGTAATGTGCAAAGAAAAGGAAATTCAGATCTTGGCATCCATCCATGATGTGCCGACATTGTGTCCATGATTAAAGACTTTTCAGAATAAACAATGCCTGGAAATTCTTTGAAGTGCTCCATTAGTCGGAACCTTGACAGCATACAGACAAAACAAATTGGATATTAACTCTGGTGCGTAGCGCTGGTTTGAAGTTATGGAGGCCACTTGGATTTGCTGTTCTCAATCCCCACTGCAGTGAATCCACATCATTGCTCATGGCCACTATTGTAACTTCTAGCTCCTCTAAGTGAATCCATACCACAACCAAGAGGGAGAGGATGGTCTCTTTATTCTTAGAAGTCCATTTTCCTTCCATGGTACTGGTACCCCACTAAAGCACAAAAATTGGTGTGCAGCATGGTGCTTCCATCTGTGATATTACTATCCAAGAAAGATTATGAGAGGCAGTATTCCACGGATCTTCTTTCCTCTGCCATGATACTGGTTACGATGCCAATAAGAATGGTAGCTCTTATCCTACCTCACAGTATATCCATTGTACTTAGTTGTTCTTAGAGTGCCCTGAATGTTATTCTGGAATATATTTGACAAGAGCATAATAAATCCTGGTATCTTACAAGGAAAACTGCAGCTTTTCTTTTTCATCGTGACTTGTATCTCCTCCTCTCACAACCCTCCGGTAAGCATGGGGATGAAATTTTTGATTTTTTTCCCTACTCTTAGAGTATCCAAAAGTAAGCTTATTGCATTTTTAACACACCGATTTTGCCTGTCACTTAACTTTAGTGATTGAAAATTGCACGACCAATTTTCATTCAAGATGGCAGCCATGAGGGTGCAATTGAGCTCCACCTGTTTTTTTTCATGTGTGATGTAAATAAAAAGGGCTGGACCTTCAATTGCACCCTAGTGGCTGCCATTTTCACTTTTTGACCATACTCTGTGGATACCCCTGATATCCTGCTTTCAGATTTCTGCCAGACAATGTCCTAAATCCCTAAAAAGAAACTGGAAATGCCTTCTGTGCACCATTTTCTAAAGCTGTGGTACTTGAAGCCTTTGTGTGATTCCAGATTAATCTGACAGGCTTCAGAAGGACAGCTTTCAATATATCTTGGCAAATAAAATTAGAACACTATCACATATCCTGATGTGGCATTTTTTTAAAAATTTGATTTACATAGCTTCCCATCTCAAATACACGACTCAAAGTGCTTACCATAAGATAAACACAAATAAAGTCATGATGTAAAATTAAAAAAAACATTTAACAGCTGAGCATTTTATTGATGAAGTCCAAATTAGTTCTCATAGTCCATGTGTTTTTGAATGTATGAATGAGAATTGTATTTGTACACCAGCCAGTAACATTTTTTCCATCCTGATAATAACCAAGCAATGTAAGCTAGGTCAAGTGACCCAGGACTGTCTAAGCAGGGATCTGAACTTCCAAAGTACAGCCTTCTGTTTCTTGGGTTAAAAAAACATTAAAGGACAGATTCAGCTTTGTAGCAAAAGAGAAGAAGGAAGGCAGGCGGACATCATTAGATACACTTTGGCCATGATTTTGTATAAATCATTTGAAGTTTATGTTCTTAAACTATTTGACCAGCTGAGCTCAACATTATATTTGTTGTTCGATACATTAGAAGGGGCCACATTGGGAAAGGCTGTTTGGCTGTGAGCAACACAACTGTGCAAGGGATTTGCAGTCTGAGCTGTTCCTGGTGGAGAGGCACAATGAAGGGAAAGTCGAAAACTGAATTCCAATCTTAATTTTTAAGTTGTGTGTGTGTTTTAGCAAGTTTACCAAAGAATAGAAAGCTATTTCTATGTTAGTTTGTATTAGGAATTTTAATTACAGTTGAAATCTACTTGGGATATAATAAAGTGTTTTCACAGTAATATCGCTGGCTGTCCTTGTACATTTTTTTCTGAAGCAAAACACGTGTTGAAGAAAAAGTCTTCATCACGGTTCAGTCCAAGCCAGGAATAAACAACATGGCGACTGCTTTAGAAAGAAGGTTGCAGACAGGAAGATGGCTCTTGAAGAAAAAGGAGAGCACATGTAGGGAGTGGGTTTTTATACCCTCTGGGGCTTTTGTTTGGAGTTGTTTCCTGTTCCTGTTTGAGGCTTTGTATTTCCTGTGTCATGTATTCTGACCTGAGTCTGGATATGCCCTTTGGCATCTGTGGGTTAATCCTATTATGTCCTTTCTTAGAGTTTGGGTGTGGGGTATGTAGATTTCAGGTGTCTTTGTCTTCCTAAGCTTCTAGCTTCAACCTTCCTGAATGTATTACAGTATTTACATCTGCATTTCTATAGAGCTGGTTTCTGCTTGGGGGAGGGAGACTTGGGGCTATTAAGAAAACTGGGCATGCTTTTCTGCCTCTTTAAGATCCTTTGAGGAAATATATTTTTCTGCCCTTTTAATATTTCCTTCTCTGGGGGACTGACTTCCCACACACGGTTTCACATATGCTTCCAATTATTGTTCTGGGCCAAAAAAAAAAAAAAAAGCTTTCGGGTACTTTTTCCAAAAACTCTTTTCTCCTTAGGCAAGTATCCCAGAATAGAAAGTACATTTTTCAAAAGTGCTCAGGAGTAGAAATTCCCAATTATACATCACACAAGCTATTTACAGAGAATTGTGGTTCCTACATGCTATCAGAACAAACCTCTGCTCTTTCACAACTAGCCTCAGACATAACTCTATTGTCAGACAAATGCGGAGGTGGGAATATGGAGGAGAACATGAGATGTAAAGCATGTCATTATACAAGGAGGCCCTAATTCCTACCAAATGATTAGCATGGCGGAAAGGAAGTTGGCAGGTTTTGCTTGCTAGCTCCCCATCAGGGAAATAAACTGAGCTCTTCCAGGCATTGTATGGCCCTCACTTGGCAGGTAGAGAACAGGACTCCCAGGAGCCAAAAGCTGTACCTTTGTCATTATTTCTTACAGAAAAAGACTGAATCCTCCTGCATTCTGGAGATGACAGGAAGTGAAGTTCTCATTCCAATGCCCTCATCTTTCCTTTACCTTCTTTTGGGCAGGGCTAAATTCATCCTTACCAGTGCTATTAATATACTAGGAAGAACTTCTTTAAGAGTAGCATTAGTCACTCTCAGTTTTGAGCAAAGGGTCTTGGCAATCCCTTTGTCCGATAACATGTGAACCTAAAGTAATTGCCTAACCTAAACTAGCACTTCCCAGCTTGGAATCCATAGAATATCACCCTATGAAATAACAACAACAACAATAACAATATCCCTCTGGGAGGACTGCTTTGGTAAAGAGGCCATGAGGAGCAAATTATGATTATGAGCGAGCATAATTAATTACCTGCATTTTAATAGACCTTTGAAACATACAATGAACTCCCATTAAAATGGTTCAAACTGGCTACTAAATGTTGACAACTTTCTCTGTCATCATTTACAAGAGGACTTAAACTGTTTGTTTTACCCAATCCTTCTGGATTTTTTCTTTTCATTTAAAGATGTTTTTAGGAATTATTTTCCTTAAAGAAAAGTATATGAAAAGCTGTAAACCATCTAGAGGGTTAATGGGAGGGAGCATCATGTAAAATGTTAAAATAAATAAGATGGCCTGCTTGTATATGCCGATCCACCATGTTTTTGATGAGGATGTAAATAGTGCCCACCGAAACAAAGCTCTCCTCCTACTCGGTGACCATGTTATCAGTAAAAGTAGCAGAGATGGAAGGTAATGAGTTGGATTATAACTGGAATGATGGGACTTGTAGTCCAACATATCTAGAAAGGGACTGGATTGGGGACAGCTAATTTGCAGGGCTTAGTTAATCAATTAATCAATCAACATCAATCAACCAACCTCCATATTTTAAGGGCAGTCTCAATCTTTAACAACAGATCGAATTTATTTTATATCAGCAGGGAAGTTCAACAATGAAACTCACCTGTTCAGTTCCAAAATAAATATTGTTTTGTATAGCACTTTTCAGAAGTTGTCTCAGAAACTGGAAATACAAGTAATTTAAAGCCATTGTTTTTTTCTTTTTAGTAAGAGTTTGAAATCTGGTTCTTAAAAAGGTTCTTTTCCCCCTTTCCTTTCCTTCCCTTTCCTTCCCCCATACACTGAAACTATGGCTATCCATGAAAATGTAAGCAATTCTTGAGCAGTGCAGGAGGAGGGGTGAAAGAGGGAGATTTTGTAAACATAGCTCAAGAGTTTCTTTAAACATACTTTCAAAGGCACCTGGAAAATGCCATGGTGAGTAACAGCTCTTTCCCTTTCAGAGCTAAGATTATATGTCCCTCCTTGAATTACCCATGAATTTTAATCAAGCATTGATAAACTATTTCTTCAAGTGCCAGAGAAAACTTCCAGACCAGGATCTGTTAAGTGAGAAAACAATCTCCAAAAGGAAGTAATAACAATCTCAGCTTCTCTGCCCCTACAACCAACTGCCATACAATTATAATATGAGCAAGTTATATGCTGCCAAAATATTAGTTATTTTGAATAAAGATTTAGAGTTCAATCTCCTCTCTCTCAGATGCCTCTCCTACAAACCTTGTTCCTGTCAACTCCGCAAATGAGTCTGTCTGCAGCCATTTTTTCCCCCTCATTTGAGGTTGCCGCATGGAACGGAGGGATGGGGCTTGCCCAGGTGCTTTGCTAGTCAAAAGAATCAGCTGTCCCATGGAAATCAAGGTCATCTGTTGCTCCCGCGACCAGGCACTGGCGTTGTAGAAGAAAGCCCGCCAATTGCATTTATTGGGGAACGTAGTCACTTACATAGTTTGGGGGGTGGGAACTTTATGTTTTGTAACTGGGGAATTGTTATGGGGTATTCAGACTTGGTTTCACTTTTGACCGTGCCGATACTTTGTAACTAATAAACATGTTCTTTGAGGGATTTTCAAGCCTCAGAGTTCTGCTTTATTCGTCTCTGTCTGTCGGAACCATGACATTAAATCAAGTTTCCTAAAACTTTAGTTTTCTTTTGGGGTGCTGGGCCCCGACCATCTACCCATCCTTTGGGAGAGCAGTAAAGACTCGGTGAAGGATGGAGGAAAAGAATGGAGCCGTTGCTGGCCACAATGAAACTCTGGCTGTTGGAGCGCAAGCAGCTGCTCCAGCCACCAAGGAGGTGTCACTGGCAGGGGCTCGGCCAAAGTCCTGGTTGATACAACCTGGGAAGCTGGTACCGGAGGGGGGAACTACGATCCTATCAAGCCAAAGCTGCATTTCAGTGCAGGAGCACTCCTGTTGCCGCTGAAGAGGAACTCCTGTTGCTGCCTTCCCAAGGGTTTTCGTCCATGGTATATCAGAAGGGAAAGGGATAGATCGGAGGGGATGATTCCGAAGACTGGAAGTTCCATCCGCAGTCCACAGCCCCTCGCTCAAGCATCTGAAGGAGATGTTCGGCAGATTGAAGGTAAAAGAGACAGTTCCCATCGCCCAGGATGTGTGCCCCATGGGGGGGGGGAATGCCAAGGGCATCCCTCCCCTCCCCGGAGTCCCAGCCCGACTGCGGGAGCCCGTGCCGCCTCACCTATTCCCCAGCCAGCTGTGATGTTAAACCCTGTATCTCTGCCAAGCCCGCTGCCATGGCCTCAGGCTGCCAGTCCTTGAACCCGGCCAAGGGAAATCCAGAGAGTGGTTCAGCCATGTCCCCAGGACCAACAGGCAGCCCAGCAGCAAGTGCAGGCAGCCCCACCACGATTTGAGCCACCTCCCATCAAGCCTACCTTTGATGGGAACCCTGAGAAGCTATCCTTCTTCCTGAACCAGGTGTGGGCTCATCTAGATAGCTACGCTTATGCCTACCTGGATGATGCTCAGATGATGAATGCTATGGTGGCCAATTTGGAGGGGGAAGTGGCTGACTGGGTGACCAACCTCCATGATGAAGGCACTCCTGAACTGCAGAATGCTAATCTATTCATGGAGCAACTGAGAGGTCATTTTGAAGATGAATTCCAGACCCTGTTGGCCGAGAAGGAGATCCATCGTCTGATGCAAAGAGGCAGCCCCACTAAGGAATACATTCATGAATTCAGATGAGTTGCTGATTGGTTGGGGCAGTGGCTGGAATGATCGTTGATCAACTACTTCAAGCAGGGGCTAAACTGCAACTTACTCCAAGCCTGCATCATTTGGGGTTTTCCTAACCAGTTGCACGAATGGTATAGCATGGCAGTGATGCTGGACATCGAATTGGATCACCACAGAACGCCAGGCACAGCTGAACCCAAGCCACCATGCGCCCAGGAGAAGCGCCTTTTTGGCTGATGTTCCCAAGCCACCATGACCACCAGCATCCCCCAAGCACCAGTCAGAGCTCCAATCAAATGCTACCAATGCGGCCAAATGGGTCACCGTGCTGTGGAGTGCCCAGTACCCAGTACCCAGGCCAGAAGCACACCAGCTGCCACTGCTAAGCCACAAAAAGTCCCCAGAGGAGGAAGAGAGAAGACAAACTGGGTACGGCAGGACCCAGCTGTTGGACACTTCCCTCCTGCCGAGCCCAAGGCAAGAGCCCAGCCAGGGCCATGACAGGTGCTGGCACCCTACGACAGTGACAAGGAAGGCGAGGAAGATCCAATGGTGAGTCAACCCATTCCTTCCTTTGCCATTCCTGCCAAGCTAATAATACCCAAAACAGGGGCGCATATGAACTTGAAAGTCTTAATAGACTCAGGGTGCACTCGGTGCTTAATTAACCTGCCCACAGTGCTCAAGATGGGGATTCAAGCCAAGTTACTGCTCCTACCCATGAGGTTTGAGCAAGCCGACGGATCCCTCATCGGAGGTACACCTGCTACGCACCTAACAGAACTAGTACATTTGGAAATGGGTCGGCATTGGGAAATCATCCGTTTTGTGGTGGTCCTGAAGATTACTGAGGCCATAATTTTGGGGCTGGCGTGGCTTGATAAATGGCATCCTAACATCTGGTGGGAGAAGGGAATGCAGAAATTAAGACTGGGGACAGGCCCCCTCCCACCTACCGCTGTCAGTAATATAAAGGTACTTGCCATTAACGAGACTCAGGAGGAATCATGTGAGACCCTAAAAACTGTTGCCGAAAAGCTGCCGGGAATCCAACTTGTCCCGACTGAATACCATGATTTGGTGGAAACATTTAGTGAGAAGGAATGTGACATCCTTCCCCCCCATCAGGCTACAGACTGTACCATTGAAATCTTGCCCAGCGCCAAGCTCCCAAAACCAAAGATGTACTCTATGACGCCCAGAGAGATGAAAGAACTCAGAGAGTACATCGATAAGAACTTGGCTCGGGGTTTTATTCAATCAGCCAAACCCTGCGTGGCTGCTCCTGTGCTATTCAAGGAAAAGAAAGATGGGTCGCTGAGATTGTGCATGGATTTTAAAGGGTTAAACATTGTCAACATAGAAAATATGTACCCCCTCCCCCTGATGAAGGACATGTTGGCCCACCTGGCAAAAGAAAAAAAACTTTACCAAGCTGGATTTAAGAGAAGCTTATTACCGTGTCCAAATTAAGGAGGGGGACGAGTGGAAAACCGCCTTCAATTGTCTTTTGGGAAGCTTCCAATTTAAAGTGATGCCTTTTGGGCTACAGGGCGCCCCGGCTGTGTTTATGCAATTGATAAATCAGATGCTCCATGACCATTTATACAAGGGGGTTTTAGTTTATCTTGATGACATTCTTATTTACACCGAAACCATGGAAGAGCACACCAAGTTGGTCCGTGAGGTGCTAAAGAAACTGTTAAAAGCCAAACTATATGCAAAGCTGTCAAAGTGTGAATTTCACCAGACATGCCTTGACTATCTGGGGTACCAGATTTCAAGTGAGGGAATAGAAATGGACCCTGCCAAAGTAAAGGCAGTACTGGAATGGCAACCCCCACACACCCGTAAGCAGCTTCAAAGCTTTCTGAGGTTTGCCAATTTTTATCATCAATTTATTCCCTCTTTTGCAAAGATGGCCATGCCAATCCCTGATTTACTCAAAATGGGAAAAGGGGAGGGACCACCGACCTTGTCAGCCATTGCAATGGTCGCTAGTATGCCAAGCGGCATTCAAAATCCTAAAAAGACTTTTTGCAGTTGAACCTGTCCTTAAACACCCTGATCCTGAAGAGCAGTTCATTATTCAAGCAGATGCCAGTGACGTAGCCATGGGTGCTGTCCTCTTACAAAAAAAATCACAGAGGGGAGCTACAACCTTATGCCTACACATCCCGAAAGTTGACTGACCCGGAGAGGAGATGGGCCGTGTGGGAGAAAGAGGCTTTTGCAGTGAGATGGGCATTACTAACCTGGCACCATTTGTTGGAAGGAGGGAATTACCTTTTGAGGTGTGGACTGATCATAACAATTTGGAAACTCTAAACCCCCCCCCATAAATTGTCCCCCAAACAAGTTCGGTGAGCTCAATATTTCAATCGATTTAATTTTACTTTGAAATATTTCCCAGGGGATAAGAATTTTTTGGCTGTTGCCTTATCTAGGATGTCCCAGTTCAAAAGTCACCAGGAGGAAGTAATCAACTCCATTATTCCTCTGCCGCAATCTGCTTCTCAAATAACAACTAGATCGCAAACACAAGGACCACCTGCCGGTCCTGACATCACTTACTGAAGGAACTAAAGGAGCAATTAGAGACTGACACCTGGTTCAAAGACAACAAATCTATTTTAACCCTTAGGGGAGGACTAGCCTGGGAAGGCTGTAAGTTATACCTCCCAGATGGCCTCAGATTCCAAGCCTTTCAGCGGAGTCATGATGCAAAACAGGCAGGTCATTTTGGGTTCCTAAAAATGTTGCATTTAGTGCGCAGGCAATTCTGGTGGCCAAGGATGAAAAGAGACATTGAGAGTTATGTGAAGAGCTGTGCTACCTGCACTGCAATGAAAAGATATCCTGGAAAGCCCCCAGGATTGCTGCAACAAGTGGCTGGCCCTTCCCAGCCTTGAAAGGAAATAGCCATGGATTTTATAGTGGAGTTGCCTGAGAGTAAGGGAAACACCGTAATATGGACTGTAATTTTTCCAAACAAGCGCATTTAATTGCTTGCTAAGGACTTCCCTCTGCCCAGAAGCTAACCAAGATGTTTTTGAAACACATATGTTGGCTCCATGGAGCTCCGAAGCAGATTATTTCTGATGGGGGGGTGGGGTCCAGTTTACTGCAAAGTTCTGGAGGGAGTTCATCGGCTTTTCATCCAAGTACAAATGGAGCAGTTGAAAAACCTAATGCAATGGTGGAATAGTACTTCAGATGCTATGTTAATTATCAGCAAACTAATTGGGCTGACCTCCTGCCTTTCACGGAGGTGGCCTACAACAATACTGTGCACAGTAGCACTGGACTCACCCCATTTAAAATAGTAACAGGTCGGGATTTTGTGCCTGTGCCTGAGTACCCCTAGGAACCTCCTACTTCCCAGACTGGATCAATGGTGACATCTTTCAAGGGAGTTTGGGTGAATGTGAAGAAAGCTTTGACCAAAGCTACTAAGATTTACAAGGAGCAGGCAGATAAAAGACGCTCCCCTCAAAGACCATTTTATGTTGGGCAATTGGTTTATCTTTCAACAAAATATTTAAGGTTAAAGTTACCCAGCAGAAAATTGGGGCCAAAGTTCCTTGGTCCTTTTCCCATTACAAAAATCATAAACCCCATTACAGTGGAATTGAAGCTTCCACAACTGTTGGGGAAAAGTCCACCCTGTGTTCCATTGTAGCCTATTGAAGCTGGTTTCTGAGTCTGCTTTAAGACCTGTTCCTCACAAACCACTGGGTCCCATCGTGGTGAAGGGAGAGATACATTATGAAATAAAACAGATACTTGACTCTAGATTGTATAAGGGGAAGTTGCAGTACCTTGTGCAATGAAAAGGTTATCCACTGTCTGAAGCTACGTGGGTAAAAAGTAAGGATGTAAAAGCTGAACAGTTGATACAGAAGTTTTATGACAAGAATCCCCAAAAGCCTCGAGGGGATACTTAGCATGCTTTTTTGTTTCCTCTGAAGGAGGTCCTTTCTTTTTGAAGGGGGGGGGACGATTGTCAACTCTGCAAATGAGCCTGGCTGCAGCCATTTTCCCCCTCATTTGAGGTTGCCACATGGAACAGATGGATGGGGCTTGCCCAGGTGCTTTGCTAGTCAAAACAATCAACTGTCCCGTGGGAACCAAGGTCATCTGTTGCTCCTGCGACCAGGCATTGGGCGTTGTATAAGAAAGCCCGCCAATTGCATTTTTTGGGAAACGTAGTCACTTACATAGTTTTGGGAGTGGGAACTTTATGATTTGTAACTGGGGAATTGTTATGGGGTATTCAGACTTGGTTTCACTTTTGACTGTGCCGATACTTTGTAACTAATAAACATGTTCTTTGAGGGATTTTCAAGCCTCAGAGTTCTGCTTTATTGATCCCTCAAAATTCCTTATAACTTTAGGGAGGAAACTAAGCCATGTTAGAAACTTATGCCTGCACAATGGACATTATTTAGGGCAGATTCAAAGACTTATCCTCAAAAGTGAAGTTAATGTCACCTAAAATACTTAAAATTATCCCCACTAGATATAAGCACCTTAAAATCACCACACAGCTTTGAGGAAAAAATGCAAAGTGAATGTCAGAAGAATCAAGGATTATTCATTGTTATGAATTGTTATTCATGAGAAACATACAGTAATAATAAGAAATGACCAGGTATGGATTAACCTACAGTCTTCTTGCAGATTCAGTCCTTCTTTTAGGCAGAGAAAGGTAATTTCAGCCAGGATTCCAAGTGGCACAGAACATTGTTTGGCAGAACCGATTTCAAAATAGTGTAAAAGGTCTTAGGATGGCCCTGACTTACATCTGAAGGTCAATATTTTTTTCTATTTTGTTTTTAATTTTAATATGTATATTAAAATATATGGGTTTTTTCTCAATCACAACCACATTTTCCCCAAGGGGAAGGGAAGGAGGAGGAAATAAGTGTTGACAGATGACTAGCTTGATTAATACAGTCATCTTTCAAAACCTGCACTGGTTTTGTGCAAGTGTTTAGAACAATCCCAGAAGAGTGCTAAAACCTATAAGCAATCCAAACTATAGCTGACTATTGTGTATGTTCTCTCTACTCCTAATTGTGTGTTGTTCCTTTTCCTTTATGCAAACCAATCTACCAGCTTGACTTGTGGAATTGTGTTTTTTGTGGCAGCCATTTAGTGATTGGACAGTCTCAAAGGCAGCTATTCAATAAGAGAGCCCACACACAATACTTTCTGAAATTGTGACCACCAAACATTTTGATAGGGAATCATGACCTCAAAAATGGCTCATTAACGGGTTTGGAAACACAGAATGAAGTGCCCAGAAACTTGAGTCCTTCCCTGACCACTCTCTGCAGGTGAAGTTCTGCAATTGGAACCTTCTATAAAGGTACTCTGTGTACTTTTCTGGCAATACAAAGAGGAGAGATGTTTTGGATAGGCATGATACACAATAAAAGCAAAACTTTGACTATGTGCAAAGCAAACTTTTGGATGATCTCTGGCAAGGCTTGGGTAAGAGTTGTGCATCTATCCTTGCTCTTGTTCTATTTGACCTCTCAGCAGCTTTCAGTACTATCAACCATGGTATCCTTCTGGATTGGTTCTGGGGGTTGCAGGTGGGTGGCTCTGTGCTGTGCTGGTTTCTTTGGGATTCATATCAGTCAGTGTTAATTGGGGCAAGAGATCCTGCCCTCGGCCCTTACTGGTTCTCTCTTCCCTCCTATTCAACATTTACATGAAGCCACTGGATGAGCTCATCCATCATCATGGGGTGAGGTATCATCAGTACACTGAGGATAGCCAATTATATATCTCTGCCTCTGGCAAATTTAGCAATGCTGTTGATGTCTTATCCCGATGCCCGGAGGTTGCGAGGAACTGGATAGATAAGAAAAGACTTCAGCTGAACCTTGGCATAACCGAGTGGCTCTGGGTTTTGAGGACTGCCGGTTCTATGCCATCTTTGGTGATAGTGGTTGTATTGCCCCAAACAGACCTGGTGGGCAACTTGAGGATCCTTCTAGACTCACAACTCCTACTGGAAGAGCAGGTGGCAGTTGTGGTTAGGAGGGTCTTTGCACAGTTTCAGGTTGTGCATCAGTTGTGCCTGTTCCTAGATTGGGGGTCTCTGTTCATGGTCACTCATGTCCTGGTCACCTATTGATTGGACTAGTATAATGCTAGTCTATGAGGCTGCCCTTGAAGAGCATCAGGAAGCTTCAGCTGGTGCAAAATGCAGCGGTGCAGGCAGGTATGTGTGCCTATAAAATGGCACACATGAGCCCTCTGCTCCGTGAGATGCATTGGTTGCCAATTTGCCTACAAATCCAATTCAAGATGCCAATTTTGACCTTTAAAGCCCTTCATGTCGTGCGGCTGAGTTATTTGAGGGACTGCCTCTCCTCATTTCTTCTGCCCATTCCATCAGATCCATCGGAAGAGGCATGCTGCAGGTCCTGTATGCTAGGGAGCTACACCAGAAAGGATCCAGGAGGCAGATCTTTTCTGTCATGGCAGAAATGAGGTTGGTTCCCTATCATTAATTTTCTAGGTGGCTTGGAAAATTTGCTTATGCCATTAGGCCTCAGGGACAAATTGAGTTGTTATGGTGGCTCCATTGCAACTAGTATCTGGTTCTCTCCCTTTGCCTTTTAAAATTCAGTTTTAATTTTTTTGGGATTTGCTAGTTTTATATATATATATATATACACCATGTTTCCACAAAAATAAGACCTGGTCTTATATTTTTTTGGCCTCCAAAAAAGGCACTGGGTCTTATTTTCGGGGGATGTCTTATTTTTTTTCCAAGTACAGGAGGTGAAGAGTGCAAGGGCTGATGGGAGTGAGAGCGCTGCTACTGCCAGGCCCGCCCTCTCCATCCCACTGTCTGTTTGTCTACGGCTGCAATGAGCCAAGCCCTCAGCGAGCCCCGGCTTCCACCTGCCCTGCCTGCTGGCCCTGATGCTGCTGGGACATTTCTCAGCCATGCTGGTGCCATATGGCCATCAACTGGCTGCCTGTGCTGCTTCTGGCCTTGCGGGGGCTCTTTGCCCTCCTGGCTGCACTGCTCTGGGCTGCCCTGCTCTGGGCCACCCTGCTGGGCTGCTCCTGCCTGGCATGGGGCGAGTCAGCCCAGATCTACCATATAACCTCCTGAGTGCCCCCCATGCCAGCTTGCCAAGGCCTCTTTGCCAGCGGCCACCAGTAGAACCGTGCTGCCTGTGCCTCCGCCTTCAGGCTGCTGAGTGCCAGCCTGCACGCCTACTCGGTGCTGCAGGCGCCGGGTTACAGGCTGAACCTGATGCTCTTCAGGCCCTAGCAGTGTTGCAGCTCTCATATCGGCTGTGCGAAGTGGACGTGGGGCTGCCCCTGGCCGCTTATGGCCTATACCTCACCTGTGACTGTTTTGCTGCCGGCTGCTGCTGCCGGCTCACCTGTTGTGCTTCCTCGCCAGCCAGTGGATCTGGCAGCTGAGTCTGAGGAATCAGATGAGGAGGAAGAGGGGCCTGGAGTGACATCAGAGTCAGAGGAAGGCTCTGAGGAGCTCCAAGACTTACAGTCTGATGAGGAGCCTGGCCCCTCTACCCGCGCTCAGGCTGAGACACAGCTGTGCTGGGAGTCTGAGTTGGACAGTGATGAAGCACAGCTGGGAAATATTCAGAATGCACGAAAACGCCGGCAAGAAAAGAGAGTAGGACAGAGGAATGCAATGGGGTGGCTCCAAAGGCAAAGGAGAAGGCATTAGGAAGCCACGCCTTGGCTGAATAATAAAAGGGAAGGTGTGGGAGGTGCTGGTTGCTGAAGGCAACCGTTCGTGTTGAGGATCGAGTTTCTGTGAACTGTGTTTGTTTGCCTTGGACATTGACTCAGGTCTGTGAATAATAAAAGGGATTGTTTTTTCTTGCGGTTCCTGCCTGCTTGTTGGAAGAGGGGTTTCTCCTTGTGAGCATAACAAGGACTCATGTAGGCTGGGACAGAACATTGCCTTCCGCCTGGCCCGGCCCCTCCAGCAGGCTGGTCCCGCCACCATGAGGTGAAGTAAGGCAGGTGGCAGGGGGGTGGAACTGCCTCCCTCCACCTGCCAGACATGTGCCAAAGCCACACAGGTTACAGGCCAAACGCAGCCAGGGGCAGCCCCATGCCCACCTCTGACAGCTGGCATAAGAGCTGCAGTGTCCGCCAGGACCCAAAGAGTGTGGGGCTGTCCCTGCCCCTGGCCCACACCTAAAAGAAGTTTGTGGTACTAAAAAAAAAAAAAGTTGAATCAGACCTTCCAACTTCATGAGATCTTTTTTTTTTTTTTTGCAAAGTTGGAAGGTCTGATTGAACTTTGTTTTTAGTCACACAAACTTATTTTGTTTCCCTGCACACGGCGGCGGCTGAGAAACGTGATAGAGAAACATGATGGAGAAATGCGACGGAGCTGAAGAGCAGATTAGTTAATAAATGCTTGGGAAAGCAAGGGCATCTGGGTGGTGTTGGAGGGGCAGGGCCAGGGGCAGTATTTAACTGTAATCACTCACACCAGAGCCTCCTTGGGCTTAAAGGAGACAGGTGCTGCCTCGGAGCTGCCTCGCGTTTGCAGCTCTGAGGGGGAGGCAGCGGCAGTAGAGCACTCCATCCCGGGGGGAGGGAGAATTCTGCTGTTGCTGTTGACAGAGACTGGAAGCTTTGTCTGCTTGCAAATGGGGTACTTGGAGAAAGAGTGAATCTCTCAGTTCCTAAGCGCCCCATTTGTAAGCAGTCTCCCTCTGGGCGAAAAGTGCGTGGCGCGTCTGGATCGCCTGCCTCCCCCCCTCCACGCTGGACTTCCCTGCACTGCTTCAAGGGGCCGGTGGGCTGCAACTGCTGCCGGACACCATCAGTCCCCGCGTGCTCGCCACCGCTTGTCCTGGCCACGCCCACCCCCCCACCCCCGGGCTTATTTTCAGGGTAGGACTTATATTAGGCCCACCCCCAAAAATCAAGCTCAGGCTTATTTTCAGGGTAGGTCTTATTTTGGGGGAACACGGGTATATTACTGCTTGATAGTTTTTTATTATACAGTGCCCAGAGTCTCTTTTTATGAGATGGGCAGACATATAAATATAATGAATAAAAAACAAATCTTTTGGTTACACATCTTTTTTAGGCTATGTCTGTGACGAATAGATAATGGCTTATGCATTCTTGTGATTTACACTTTTAAGAAAGAAAAAAAACTTCTAGGGGATCTTAGTAATAATAATAATAATAATAATAATAATAATAATAATAATAATAATAATAATAATAATAATAATAATAATAATAATAATAATAATAATAATAATAATAATAATAATAATAATAATAATAAAGTTGGAAGGGACCTTGGAGGTCATCTAGTCCAACCCCCTGCTCAGGCAGGAAACCCTATACCATTTCGGACAAATGGCTGTCCAGTCTCTTCTTAAAAACTTCCAGTGTTGGAGCATTCACCACTTCTGGAGGCAGTTGTTCTTTGCCAAACCTACTCCAGTAGAAATGATGTTTGTGTTTAATGAAGATTGTGTTATTTTGTTGTATGTGCTGAGCAACACAAAATCCCTTTATATAGAGCCAATTGTTGATCTTTCCCATTTTAAGGAGGCCTAACTGGAATCCTCTTGGTCAAAAACAAGCACATTCTTGGAGCTGACTGTACCAGAAGACAGACTTAGGTGACCTTAACAAGCAAAAGATGCTTGGTGGAAAGGTATTGGCTGATAATTAGGGTCCTACACTGCATACCCTTACTGTCATCTAAATTATTCTGCATATGCAGTGGAAGAAGTTGAAGTAAGACTGAGTTGCCATGCAGGTTGGAATAGAAGTAAGAAGGAAAAGAATTATGTCATATCTGATAGCAAAATGTTTTGGGTTGAGCTGAAATATCATTCTCATGCCACATCCTTCCTGCTGATTGATGACCTTTTGTCATTTTCTAAGCTGCCCAGAGTCGCTACTATGGTGAAATGGGCAACATATACCTTTAATAGATTAATAAATAAATTCCCGATTGTCTTATTTCTAGTATGCTGAAAAGAAAAGAGGTGTTACTTAGACCATCTGTCTGCCTGACAACTGGGGGATCATTCTTATGGATTCTGATTGTCCTGTTGCTTATGCAGCCTGTTTCCATTGAATTCTCTCCCTGTGTGACAGTGAATCCCTCAAAGCAGGGTGGCTTTCCTTTTGTTTATCCTGTCTGCTCTTTGTAGGAGCAAGGCAAGCTTATCTCCTTTCTGCCAATGAAGTAGCCCTGTACCCATTTGCCTTAGCATTCAGACAATGAAGAATGTTTACTCCTTCCTCAAAGGACAATGAGGGTGTGATCTCAAACATTTTGCCCCGTGTGCTCTTGGACCCTGATACGGGAGCCAAAAGCCGACATGTTTCAAGCAACCTAGGGGGCATCAAGAGAGTCACAAGTGTTTGCTTTGACTTTTTTTATGTCACCTTGCGTGAAGGACGTGACTCCATGAAATGTTGGTCAAGATATCAGAGCGAGGTTTAGCTAAATGTAAACCAATTGCAGGGGAATTTCAGATAAATCTGGGGAGGGAGAAAGGTTTCCAGCTTAAGTACCACTAATAAAGACTGATAAATACTGAATGCAGCAATTGTCTGCAAGACTTTGTATGGAAGGGAAACATGGAAATAAAAAACTCTTTGTAATTTTAAAAACCACTCATGACTCGAAATCCTGAGGAAGATAATTAAAATCATCACCTAAGGATCTGCAGACTTTCTGTTGGATCATGGCTTTGTTCCCCTAATGAAAGATACTTGATTTATATAGGATTAAGAACTACATATACAGAAACCTATAATTTTAAAGTTTATATGCAGGAGATAACAGTATTCCACTTTTCAAGATCAAAGCCTATTACATGTTTAGTACCAGTCAAGATTGTGGAATGCTAAAAAAAAAACACTATTCCAACATTTTTAGAAGTATATCTTAGCTTTCTTTTCATATTGTTCAACACAGCAGACATGATTTTCCCCTTCTGTTTTGTGTTCACAACCCAACAAGTGAGTCAAGCTAAGATCCAGGGAATGGTTCAGATCTTTCATTCAATCCTAGTGTTTCTTCACCTCTGTTTTGCAACTCTGGCCTAATTTCCTCCCTGAGAAAATTAAGAGAAAAGTCAGTTTATCTACAAGGCCATGCTGGTTAGGAAATTATGGAAATGCAGCTTTCCACCGATCTGGGCTTTATGGCAGATTGGCTAGACGGAAGCCTCTCTTCAGTGCAAAATACATGAAAGCCTGCTTGGAGTTTGCAAAAAAAGCATCTGTAGGACTCTCAGACTGTGAGGAACAAGATTCTCTGGTCTGATGAAACAAAGTTTGAACTGTTTGGCTGCAATTCTAAACGTTATGCCTGGAGGAAACCAGGCAACGCTCATCACCTGCCCAATATCATCCCAATAGTGAAGCACGATGGTGGCAGCATCATTCTGTGAGGGTGTTTTTCAGCAGCAGGGACTGGGAGACTGGCCAGGGTTCAGGGAAAGCCGAATGGAGCAAAGTATAGGGATATCCTCAATGAAAACCTGTTCCACAGTGATCAGGACCTCAAACTGAGCCGAAGGTTCACTTTCCAACATGGCAACGACCCTAAGCACACAGCCAAGACAACACAGGAGTGGCTTAGGCACTGACTTGAACCCTATTAAACATTTCTGGAGGGGCCTGAAAATGTCTATCCACTGACAGTCATCATCCAGCCTGACTGAGCTCGAGAGAATTTGCAAAGAAGAATGGCAGAAAATCCCCCAATCCAGATGTGCAAAGCTTGTCACGTCAAAAAAACTCGAGGCTGTAATTGCTGCCAAAGGTGCTTCAACGAAGAGTGAAGGGTCTGAATATTTATGCCAATGTGATATTTCAGTTTTTTTCTTTCTAATAAATTTACATTTCTAAAATTCTGTTTTCACATTGTCATTATGCGTAGATTAATGAGAGGAAAAAAACGAATTTCAACAGCTGTAGAATCAGGCTGCAAAAGTGAAGGGGGTCTGAATAGTTTCTGAATCTTGCCTTCAGAAATCGTGGGCGCTCCATCACTGGAAGTTTTTAAGAAGAGACTAGACAGCCACTTGTCTGAAATGGTGTAGGTTCTCCTGCTTGAGAGGGGGCTGGACTAGAAGACCTCCGAGGTCCCTTCCAGCTCTATTCTATTCTATTCTGAATGCACTGTAACTCATCCAGGTTCATCTGTCATTTTCTGCTGCTCAGATGATCTCCTCTGGAATTGCAACACCTCTGAGGTTGGATTCCTATGCAGTGATTTCTTGGAACATCATGAACGGCCTACCAGGCTTTGGAGATAACACTAAGTTGCCCAACTGACTATTCTCTTTTCAGTAAAAGTGGATTTCATGTAATGATCTTTGTAAAGTCAGAATGTTGCATCCAAGGAAATTGTAAGTGGTCCAATTTAAAACCAGAAAAGCAATTTAAGATGCAGTGAACTAATTCCCCCACATGCTGCTTCCACGATGTACCTCCCACTAAACTCTTTTTATTATTTTGGCGCTTTCAAATCATTGTTGACTTTTGGTGACTGCCTGGACTAGTCTCTGCTTTTTCTTGGCAAGGTTTTTCAAAAGAGCTTTGCCCTTGTCTTCTTCCTAGGGTTGAGAGAGAAGGAATGGCACAAGGTTACCCAGCTGGCTTCATGCCTAAGGCAGAGCTCAGTCTTCTGGTTTCTAGTGCCTTAGCTACTATATCAAACTAGCTCTTGTATCATTCTATTACCAAACTTTTAAATGTGAAATTAAAAGAGCAACTTGCTGCAGCTGAAGAGCTATGCTGATGAGGGGGGGAAAAAAATCACATTTCTGCATGTTGCTGCACAGGCATGTAGCTGTGCAGGAGCACATTTGAAATATTCCCAGCATTTGGGATGGGGTGGAGGATAGAAATAACAAATTACTGAAAAAGTAAAAAGTAAAAACAGCTAGCCAAAAAGATGGTAGAAAGGTACAAAGGATGTAGATGTTCAAGCTGTCAAAGGCAAAAGAAACAAAATGGGAGAAGGTGATACCAAAAGTGAAGTCCAACATTAACAAATCGAAGAAATGAATTGTAAGAGATTTGATGCCCATCCAATGTGTCAGACTACCTACCAGAGTACACTACAATGCTCCCTGCCAGTTATTGCAAATACCAGTTTGGGGAAAAACCTTTTACACTCTTAAAAAAATAAAGCTGTAAATCCTCCTTTCAAGGTTTTAATTCTCCAGTTCTGAATTTAAATGAGTCTTCCGAGATGCCTAATTGCAACAAGGATTAGCATTTCTTACAAATTCTAGTACTAAAAACAACTGAAGACCGTCCTGTTTCCCTAATGAAACTGTTCTAGCATCCTGATCATATTTTTATCATTAAGGTAAACTTAAATGTTCTAAATGTGCATTGTATTTAGTCAGTTTTGTTTATTGATTAGCCCATAGGCCATGTCAACATACAGAGTTCCAAACACAAATTATTAATAAAATTCTACAAAAACAATTTAAAATGAAATTGGAGTAAAATGCATTGTATTTAGAAATGATCTGTTATTTTATACAAAAACTATCATATTATCTTATAAATGCAACAAATTACGAAATCTGAAGTATTTTTTTTTTCAAATTCCACAATAGATGGGTTGAATGTAGGAAGTTTTAAATTCAAATCTCACTGTAGCCATGGTCTTACCAGATAACTGTCATCAAGATTCTGTTTCTCAGCTTCACATATTCACATGGGGTTTTTACTTCAATAACTTTACAGAGTTGTTGTAGGGTATTGCTGGTTCTATTTATTTATTTAAAGTGTTTTATGCAATCCAAGTGGTATACAAAAGCAGTACACAATAAATTACATAATACATCTAATATATCATTTCATTTTTTATTTTATTATAGGCCCCAATTTGATACTTATATAAACACTCAAGATACTTAAAAACAATAAATCCAGTAATTAAAACAAGTTAGTCAAAGCAACCTAACAGATATCAAAATTAAAACCAGTATCGTTAAGATCAGTTCTAATTTAAAAGAATGGCAAAAGTGATGCAACTTTATTATTTTTTCCCCTTAAATACTGGGAGATTGGAGACCACACACATCTTCTGGGGGAGAACATTCCATCATCTGATGAAGGACTGCACCTAGGAGATCAGACTCAAATCCACCTTTGGTTTTGAAAATGCATTGGGTCATCTATTATGTCTCATCCCAATGTACTTCACCCAGTTACCGCTGAGGGAATAAACTGAAGGAAGATTCCCATATAAACCGCCTTGCATTTCTAGAGAAGAATGAGATACAGATATGATAAATAAATATACAGTGTAAATGGCATATGAATTTAATGAGCATTTATTGGATTGCAGCTAATTAAAATAAGAATGTTCCAAAACAACAGTTCTGTGGCACCCTAAAGACTGCCAATTATTTTTATGACCTAAACTGTCATGGATTACAGTCCACTTCATTAGAAGTTTATCAACAAAAACATATGTTGCAATTAATTTAATTAGTCTTTCAGGTTCTGCTGGTTTTGCTGAGAGAGATTAACATGGCTATTCTTGTGCAGGATATTCAAATCAAACCAGATGTTTTCTAACAATTATTGAGTTAAATGAAAACTTTATATGATTGTGGAATTATTGAACTTTCAAGTAAACAAAAGAGATCAAGACTTCCTTTAAAAGCAAAAAATAAATATTAGAAGTATTTAAATGTTTTAGGAGGAATATAAATCTGTGATAAAGACAGGCATTCTGTACAGACAATTGAATATGGATGACAAACACTCTCAATCCTATTTAAGCTAAAACAAATACTACCGCAGATTTTGTAATGTTAAACACAATGGTTCCTACTGAAGACCCCGCTATTGATATGTTACTAAAGTAACCCTTCTAAAATAGTTTCATATGACTAAGCTATATGTGGTTACAAAAATATTTTTAACCACAAAGCTTTAGCTTCATCATTTTGCAATTACAAATAAAAGACAACACTGCTTTCTCTCCAAAATCAAACTAAAAGCAAGTTAAATCCTGCCATTAAAAATATATTGCAACATGACACCTGATTATATGCGAAAAATAGAATTGTGTAGGTGTAAGACTGCAATTATTTGTATAACTCTATTACTTTTAGATGAGAATTTGTTTCATAGATGCTATCAAACATGGAGGAGGAGGAGGAGGAGGAGGAGGAGGAGGAGGAGGAGGAGGAGGAGGAATCTAATGAGGACAACAATAAAATGAGACTTTTATGCAAAGAACAGGAGATTGTTGAATACCTTGTATGTGATTGTAAGAAGATTGTGCAGACAGAATTTTTGAAAGACATAATAAAGTGGCTATTTGATTCATTGGAATATTTTAAAAAGCACCAGTTACTAGCAACAAGAAAATGTCAGAATCACAAAAATGAAAAAGTAGTTGAGGACAAAAAGACTCTATGGAGCCTCCAAATTCAAACTGATAAATATTTAACCCATCGTAAGCTAGATATGACTGATTAAAAAGAAACAATGTAAAAGGACAATTCACACTGCAGCAGCTGAAGGCAGAACAGTCAATAAGAAATCAGAAGAAGAAATAAGGAAATATAATGTTCTTTAGAGTGGAAAAAAGAAAGTAATTGTGGTGTCAATAGTGGCTGGTGCCCTTGATTTCATACCAAAAGATCTAGAAAGGTACTTGCATATAACAGGAATGGGCACAATCTCAATTTATATATATATAAAAAAAATGCATTCCTTGCAACAAAGTATATTGTGACAATATAACTATCCTTGGTCCTTGGGAAGGCTTCATAGCCAAAAGTACCAAATCCAGCCAGGAATATTTGTCTAAACAGCAATCATAATCACCATCCCTATCATCACTCTCACCATCTATTGAAATTTGTGTCCTTAGCAGTGTACCCCTCTGATTTGTTTTTATTCTGCCAATGCTTTCAAATTAAAACACTGAAAATAAAAAATCTCTCTAAATAAAACTGTTAAAGAGTCCCAAGACTCGGAGCTTCCTGTGCTTTCCAAGCAAGGGAATTCCAAATCTGGAGGCTGCAGCAGAAAATGCTCTGTCTTTCTTATTCACAAACAAGTTCTTCCTGAAAGCTTCCTATGGACATCTTAATTCTCATAACAGGACTTAATGTGGAAGTGCAACCTGAGGCTCTTTCCAGTTCCAGAGCTGCTGCAATAAATAGCTCTCCCTTCCCTATTTCCCTATTCCAGAAGCAGAGCATGTTTAACAAAATAGCCTGGAGTATGCTACAAGAGAACCAAGATGATCAGAGTGGACAGACTTGCCTGGTATTACCCTGCCTGCTGACATGTTCTATGGAATATAGAATGATTTTGCTCTAAGAAATTAGGTTAGTCCTGTACCTTTATCACAAACCCAAAACAAACCCTGTGCCTATGTTTGTAAAACTGACTCAAGTGACTTCATCTTCTTAAGAGATTTTGTTCTCTGCATCTTTTATAAAGGGGGATGTGGGTGTTCCCCCTTAAGAAATGAATACTGTACACTTTTTCTTCCCTAATAGTAAGAAACAAGGAAAAATATGTTAGAGTGACTGGAATTCTGCCATGCTAGTTCATTGTATATTGGTTATTGGGGGTTATGTCAGAATTCCTGAGATTAATGGCACATCTCCGAACTTAGACGAACTTTCTACTGAATTCAGGAGGTCAACCTATTCTCCAAAGCACCTGAAGTCAGGACAAGAAGCAATGGATGGAAAGTCATGAAGGAGAGAAGCAACCTAGAACTAAGAAGAAATTTCCTGACAGTTAGAACAATTAATCACTAGAACGATTTGCCTCCAGAAGTTATGGGTGCTCCAACACTGGAGATTCTTAAAAAGAGATTGGACAACCATTTGTCTGAAATGGTATAGGGTTTCCTGCCTGAGCAGGGGGTTGGACTAGAAGACCACCAAGGTCCCTTCCAACTCTGTTATTCTATTCTATTCTAAAATGTGCATAGGATTGGGAAGCTAAAGCTGCAAAGCTAAATCCTTCTGCTGGGAGATTAATCCCTGGGATATGTTTATGAGGCAATTTGCTCACATTTACACTGCATATTTGACCAACATCCATGGAGCTAGTTCTTAATCAACTCTATCTTTCAAGTAATTTCCACCTCCAGATCCCCAGCAGGTTTAAATTATGACAAACAAAAGTGTTCAATATTCTTTACTATAAGCAAAGGAAAATTTTCAGCAGAAATGAATTTTAATAGATCTTTCTAATTCAAGCTGCATTCCTCAAACCATTTCCTTAAATTTTTGGTGTCCTACTAAAGAAATTGAAACCAAGCCACAAACCACTTTGGTTTGTGAATTTGGATTTAAATATTTCCTGCTGTATGGAAGGTACTTAATCAAATTCTTGTACACATAACTGGGGAGGAAGGTTTTCATGATGAAACAACATGTACAGCACTGTCAACCTTATGAATTTTGCACCATTTCAAAAAGGATATATTCTCAAAAGTAAGCAACTGTGAATTTAAAGCACTGGACTGAGTCTGGTATCAAAAACATTTTAAAAGATAAGCCTCAAGTCTATTTCTTTTGTAACCTAAGTGGTTTCAGGTTTATCTTCCACAACCCCTATTATTGTTTTTTTCAAAGCATTTGCTATTATTTTGAAAGCCGTCTCTCAAGTGTTTAATGTGGAGGGGAGTCTTCTTCGGTAGTTGAGGTAGAAGAAATGAGAATAAGGACATTTTTTCAGGCCACCGTGAATAGGAATTTGGGGCTTTCAAAAGGTTATTTCAGGAGGGGCGTAGCAGTTGTATATGTGGAAAATTCCTTTACAGAAACAAAAGAGTTAATTTCGAGCACAGCCATATGCTATCCAGGCATCCAGATCCAGATATGTCCTGGTTTCTCTCGTTCTCACTCTCTCGGCGTCTTTTTTTTTTTTTTAAAAAACAGATTCCTTCTGATTTTTGCCTACCACCGATTAACACGGTTCTCCCCTTCCACTCTCCGCGCGTGTACGCGTCCCTCTCTTCCATTCAAGAGTCTGAAAGTTTCTTTCAACTTTTCTGCAGAAGAATCACCATTACAGAATCCGCCCCCGGTCCTCCCCTCCCCTTTGGAAGCTTTTATCTTTCTGTCCAATCCTCAGCAGAGGTACGGGAGCAACAGATTGTGCGATTGGTAGAATCTTGAGTTCTATGGCCCGCCCACTGTTTGATTTGTGAATGGGGCGAAGGGGTGGAGTTCCGTGGAATACCAGACATACACGAATATATATAATCAAAGTGCAGAGACGTCTTTTTTTTTCCCCTCGTTCTTTATTTTTTGGCTTCTAGGGTGGATGTTGCTTGTTCCAACGGCAGCTGGTCTCTCCTGTTGCTGCTGGAGAGAGAGACTTCATTTCCACGCATAAGGGCGCCGACGGGATATCGGACTACCCGTGTTTCTGTTCAAAGGATTAGCACCCTTGCTGGTAAAGGAGACAACGGAGTGATTGGATTTTTTGAACAAAAAACCCCCACACCTAACTCCTCAATGAAAGCACGGCTGAAACGGAGGAGTAACAGTAAGCCAAATTCTTCAATTCCCGAACTTTGAGGGGTTGAGCAGCCAGCTGGGAAAGTGGAGCCAGTTACGGCGGTCGAATTTGTGAACGATCGTCCCACCCACCCGCCCCCCTCCGTCCCAAGACTGCTTCGTGGCCGATCGAAGGAAAAACACCGCGCTGTGAGGCGCCGTCAAGACCTCTCTCTGGTGGAAGAGAATACATCGGAGTAGCATTTCGGCTTGCAACCCTAGCAAAGAATTATCATCCAGCCCTTGGCGAGCGATCAACGAGAGAGCCGGTTTGGCGAGCGATCCGCCTCTTTCACCTCCTCCACCCGAGAGCAGACTGCTGGAAGAGCGAAGCCAGCCTTGTGCCGCCGCCGCCACCGCCGCCGCAGCTGCCGCGTAAGCCTTCTGGCCGCTAGCCCTCGCGGGGGTCTGGGCTGGGCGCCGCCGATGCTTCGAGACCCCGGCGCCTCTGGGCTCTGAAGACCCCCTCCGCCGCTCGCTCCCGCCGGCCGCGCTCCTTGCTTTCCTTGCTGCCGCCTCGGATAATGGATCGAGGACCGAGAGCGGCGAGGAGGGCCCCTGCTTCCTTGGGCCTGGCCGTCTTCCTGGGCGTCCTGGGCGGGATTCCTTGGGGCTCGGGTGCCCAACCTTACCACGGGGAGAAAGGGATTTCTGTCCCGGACCACGGCTTCTGTCAGCCCATTTCGATCCCTCTCTGCACGGACATCGCCTACAACCAGACCATTCTGCCCAACCTCCTGGGCCACACCAACCAGGAGGACGCCGGGCTGGAAGTCCATCAGTTCTACCCGCTGGTGAAAGTGCAGTGCTCGCCGGAGCTGCGCTTCTTTCTGTGCTCCATGTACGCGCCCGTCTGCACCGTCTTGGAACAGGCCATCCCGCCCTGCCGATCCCTGTGCGAGCGGGCGCGCCAAGGCTGCGAGGCCCTGATGAACAAGTTTGGCTTCCAGTGGCCCGAGCGGCTCCGCTGCGAAAACTTCCCCGTCCACGGCGCAGGTGAGATCTGCGTGGGGCAGAATACTTCGGACACTTCGGGAGCGGGCGGAGGGGGCCCCGGAAGTGCCACCGTCTATCCCACCCCGTATCTGCCCGATACCCCCTCTCACCCCCTGCGCCCCACCAGCTCTGGCTTCTCCTGCCCACGGCAGCTCAAAGTACCGCCATACCTGGGCTACCGCTTTTTGGGTGAGAGGGACTGTGGTGCCCCTTGTGAACCAGAACTCCCCAATGGGCTGATGTACTTCAAGGAGGCGGAGGTTCGCTTTGCCCGTCTACTGGTAGGCATCTGGTCAGTCCTATGCTGTGCCTCCACCCTCTTCACTGTCCTGACCTACCTGGTGGACATGAGACGCTTCAGCTATCCTGAGCGACCCATCATCTTCCTCTCTGGCTGCTATTTCATGGTGGCAGTGGCCTATGTGGCTGGCTTCCTGCTGGAGGACAAAGTGGTCTGTGTGGAACGTTTTTCAGAAGACGGCTACCGCACTGTGGTGCAGGGCACCAAGAAAGAAGGGTGCACCATCCTTTTCATGATCCTCTACTTCTTTGGCATGGCCAGTTCCATCTGGTGGGTGATCCTCTCCCTCACCTGGTTCCTTGCTGCTGGCATGAAGTGGGGCCACGAGGCCATTGAGGCCAATTCCCAGTACTTTCACCTGGCTGCCTGGGCCGTGCCTGCCATCAAGACCATCACCATCTTAGCCATGGGACAGGTGGATGGGGACGTGCTCAGTGGAGTCTGTTACGTGGGCATCTACAGTGTAGACGCACTGCGGGGCTTTGTCTTGGCCCCACTCTTTGTCTACCTCTTCATTGGCACCTCCTTCCTCCTGGCTGGCTTTGTGTCCCTCTTCCGTATACGGACCATCATGAAACATGATGGCACCAAAACCGAAAAGCTGGAGAAGCTCATGGTGAGGATTGGCATTTTTAGCGTCCTCTACACAGTGCCTGCCACCATTGTGTTGGCTTGCTACTTCTATGAGCAGGCCTTCCGGGACACATGGGAGAAAACCTGGCTCCTGCAGAGCTGCAAAAGCTATGCCATTGCTTGCCCCACCAACTTTGCCCCAATGAGCCCTGACTTCACTGTCTTTTTGATCAAGTATCTTATGACCATGATTGTGGGCATCACGACTGGCTTCTGGATTTGGACTGGCAAAACTCTCCAGTCTTGGAGGCGCTTTTACCACAGACTCAGCACAGGAAGCAAAGGGGAGACTGCTGTATGAGGGTCCCTTGGCTTCTTCTCCCCTTGTATTACAAGGAACAAGGGTTTGGACTATTGTTCCTTCAAACTACCTTTGCTTCTCACCAAGAGACCGTCCATCTCTAGGCTGTGCTTCGGGGCAGTAAATATCTTATCCTCTTGAGAATTTGCTTATTCCCCCATCCTGGCCTTCTCACCTTCTAAATGGTTCTGCAGGATCTGTTCAGAGTATGCTGGCATAGTGCCAAGAATGGAAGTTTGGGACAAGAAGAAAGGAAAGTAAGCTATCTTTTCCCCACATGATAGGTTGCCAAGTCAGACCCTCTCCCCCAAATCAGAATCTTAGTTTACAGTTTTTTCTAAAGTTACCCAGGAAGGCTCTGAGAAGGGAGAAAGCGTGTGTGTGTGTGTGTGTGCGCGCACTCACGTATGCATGCATGTTCATTCCTTTTAAAAAAGGAAATTGCCAAATAAGTCTTAGTGGAGGTTCCTCCATATTGTAGCAGTGCAATCCACTGCAAGCCTACTTGGAAGTTAAATCTCCACCGGATTCAATGGGACTTACTCCCAAGTAAAGGCATAATGGTTTCCAGCTATGCCCATTTGCCTTGGGAGCAAATTACCTCACACTTAGTAGAGCTTAACTTCTGAATCAGCAGTGCCTGGGCTTGGCCCGGCTGTAGGGAAAATTCTGCATTCCGGTTTTCAAAGTTTTCTTCCTGGCTGACTTGGGCTTTGGCAAAAGAGTCTTGCTGAGATTTTAGGGGGGAGCAAGGGGGGAGGAGGAGGAAAGAAATGGGTCTGAAAAAGAAGTGACATGTTGATTTTTGATAGAATGGCTTTAACTCTCTTTTGTTAGAGGAGACAAAAGAGAAACAAAAGTGGGTTTCTCTGCAGCAAAGCGTAAGCAGGGGTTTGGTTTTTATGGGGAAACTTAACAAAGAATTTGTTGAGGTTCAGCTAGAGCTGCGAGTCATACAGCTCTTTATTTTCTTTTACGAACACAAGGGAAAGGCTTCTCAGGAAAGTCTCCTGTGTAACTGGAGAAAAGCTGAGGTTGCCTCTCTCCCTCCCCCTTTTTTTTCAGAACAACTAACAAAACAGCCAATAATCAAACAAGCCTTTTAAAACATGTAAGGTTTTATATTCACAAGGTTGCAGTTGGTTTCCCTGGCTGATCATCTGTATCACCCTTTGATTTGTAAATGGGGCTGAGGGAAGGCCCTAGAAACTATAGGAGGAGGAAAAGATAATTTTGCAGTCCTGGTATAATCAGGGAGGCACCTCAGTGCTCCCCTCAATATGCTCTTAAGATTCCCTTGAAACCAGTAGATTCTCAATTGTGGCCTTCATTGGGAACCAGTTTCTTGCAGATGTTTACATGGACTTGAAGTGCTATCACTTCAGGGAGTTTATTCATTAGGGAAGGCATTTAGGAATAGAGCCGTAATTCTACAACAAAAGGTTGCCTTGATTAAGGCTGAAGTCCAATGTTGATGTACCTAGGAAAAGACCCCCGTTCTATCCTGCATCCAGTTCAGATTCAAGGATTGAGACTCGCCACCCATTTAGGCCCCTGGTGAAACACAATCACTCTGTTGAAAGTGCTACAGAGTCTTAGGAACGTTTATGTAGAAAAACTCCTGTGGAATTCAGTGGAATCTGCTTTCTGATATGGAGAGGCTTTTTTCAGCTTAAGGAAATGCTGGAATTGATGTGTCTTGTTCATAAACTGTGTTTTCTTTCAAGATTCCCTGCATTCCTTTCTTGAACGATCAGCCTATTAAATATGTCTGAAGTTAAAAAGTTTTACATCATTATATATAACATTTCATCAAAGAGTCCACTGTTGGAAATAAATTGATTTCAGAAGCCTTTCTGAAATGCTACATTTCTCAAGCTAGCTTTCTGGAAACATAAGGGGGTTCTATTTAATTTTACCCAAAAGACTAATTGGAGAACTCGGGGTTTTAACAAGCCATTCCTGGATTTCCCCTCCCTTCTCCAGAACGCACCGATATCTTTTTTTAATGAATGGATATTACCACTATTAAGAAATGTAGAATTGATAAGGGAGGGGTAAAAGAATGTCAGGTATAGTACTGGGGAATAAACAGCAAGAAAAATGTTCCGTTGATTAATTTGTAATATCTGATCTTCCTGGTTCTGATATTTTGGTTTGTTTGGGAATTTTTAAAATGAGCATAAGACAAGCTAGAAATGCATAATGTACATTTTGTAAATCCGACATTTTGTAAGAAAATATATATGTATTTGTTTTTACTTAACTTTTTTGTTTTCAAAATTTCTGTGTAAGACGCATTTCTTGTATATGTACAAGATACAAAAATAAATGGATTTTTAATATAATTCATGAAAAGTGGTATTTTAATTTGATATTTTCCCCTGCACTTCATTAAAAATGTATCAAATCTTTTATCACACTGAAGGAAAAAAAATGTTGGTTAAAGAGCAATTCCTAGGCATATTTATTTTAAATAAATATTTTTGGACTGAATGGGTCTTTTAAATGAATAATTAAGACTGGGCAGTGCAACGCAGCATGTTCCAATTGATTTCCAAGAGGGCCTCCTGCTGGGATCCAGTATGGCTAGGCAGCCTTGTCCAATGGCGTGAGATTCTGGGAACTGTAACATACCTGGAAGATTCCAGTTCCTAAACAGCTGGATTGCAATATATTTGTCTTAGGCAATAGTTGTGACCGCAGAGTAGAAATAACTCTTATGAAATCAATAAGGATTGTCTTCGAAACTAATATTTTCTGGATTTCTAGTGGTTCTTCTGGTATTTATGTGGTATCTTTGCTGTCCTCGCTAAGTAAAGTCCAAAGCTCTTTCTTAACCAGTCTCCTGTCCCCAAAGCAGCCAGCTGAATGCCTCTCAGAAGCCCACAGGCAAGTAAGCAGCACAAAAGCCTTTTCTTACTTGTGGTTTCTTCCCAGAAAATGATAGTCAAAAGAATTCCACCTTCTCACATTAGGGATAATGTAGAGCCGTTGTGATTAGTAGCCACTATTCATAGCATTTCTGATCTCAAAAAACTCAAGATGGCCTATCTGAGCCCATCCTCCTCAAAACAGGCCAGGCCACAAAGTAGCAGACAGAAAGAAAGCTTCAGTGTTGGAAGTAAGAAGGACTTTTAAGGCAAGCATCTCCCAAGGTGACCAGGATGGGAGAGGGAGCGCATATTCAGGATTTGGGAAGACCCAGGGCTTCCTTTAGGCATTGCCTAGTTAAGCCTTCCTAACACCATGGATTAACTTATAGTGCATATAAAAGTCTCCTACCCCTTCTAGGCAACTTTCAGGGAAGGTTGCTGATCTGAAAAAGGAAGCATCAGCTCATCTATCTTTCATCACTTCTTCCAAGCTTTGCTCCCTTGTCTTTAAGGTTACTGGCGAGTCAGAACTTATTTTCCATTCTGAGGAGGAAGGCATAAGAGTTGCTGCAGTATTTTAAAACAGATAGGTGGCCCCTGTTGTTCAGAGAGGTTCTGCTTCAGCTTACAGTCGAGGATAGCAGAAAACAAGACTTGACTTTGCCCCTGCAGAGGCCCCTCTGCCACTCTCTGTATGCGTGAAATACATAGCATGGTTTCCTCACGGTTACTGGGATTTTCTTGACAATATTACACAATAAAACAATGGCACTTGTAATCAATCCAAGGGGCTTCACAGCTGGATGACAGATGGGCTTGCTATCCTCTTCATGGTTATTCCTTATTTGTCCCAATAGAAAAGAATATATGTAGCTCAGGGTCGAACTATGGAGTCCCCTTGGTGCTCTCGGAGCTCGGTTGTTTGCTTGCAAACATTTCATTACCTGACTAGGTAATATCAGTGCTTGTGAATGTGGGGTTTGCTTCTTGTTTATATATATACAGTAGCTTGCCGTACCAGTGTTGGGTTGTGTGGTTTTCTCCTTGGGAAAAAATGTCCCAGGAGTCAGTGCTGACTTGAAGACACAAAACAAACAAAAATAGTTTAGGTACAATATTATTTCTCTTTATTTCTTGGAATTTTTATCCCTTTATTACTTTATAAATAACGCAAGGCAGCAGTCATACACAATACTCCTCCCACCTATTTTCCCATAACAACAACCCTGTGAGAAAGGTTGCCCTGAAAGAGATCTTCTGCAGATCTTCTGAATTTTAATACACAGGGAATACCTTATAACAAGGGTCCCCAGCCCCTGGTCCGTGGACTAGTATTGGGCCGCGGCATGCCAGCAACCGGTCCACACAAACAAACAAATCCCCATCCGTGGGATGCAGGCAGCACACAAAACCATGCATTCTCTGGTCTGTGGAAAAACCTTTCTCCATGGAACCAGTCCCTGGTGCCCAAAAGGTTGGGGACCTCTGCCTTACAAGGCACATTATGGAGACAGTGACATGTTACTATTATGGCTGTATAGCTATGATACCATGTTTGGCAAACAAACTGGGATTGTTGGAGCATTTGACAAATGTACCATAACATAAGCTTGCATTAGATGAAATGGACTCAGGTCCATGAAAACTGGTGCAATCATATATATGTCAGCCTTTTGCAATAAATCAGAGTCTGGTAGCACTTTCCCCAACTAATGTTAATAAAAGCCATGTTTAAGACATCTTCAGAGTGTTTTGTGTCCCTCAGAATGTCTGAAGCACCCACATCTAGCAATAAACTTTGTGAGACTGACTTACTCTCTCCACCCCCACCCCCTTATCTGATTTATATGGCTTTTACTGGGAGGAATGTAGAGGGCAGATGATGGCCTCATCCTGACTGTGTGCTGTGGGTGGAGTTCATACCCATAAGGTTTCTCTTCAGACAAGGTTGTGAAACATTCCCAGCAACAGAATCAGCTTAAGAAACCACAGTTGGGTGAGGGAGTTCTTAAGAGATAACAAATGGGGGGGGGGGGTTTCCAAAGGGTCTGTAAATGTGGAAGAACATTGAATAAGAGGGTGGGGAAGAGAAGGAACAGCACAGAGGATCTTCAGAAAAAAGGACTTGCTCAATTTCACAGCAGGACAGTACTAATAGGAGGCAAGACTTCCACCCTGAGGATGCAGAGCAATTTTTTAAAAATCTTCCTTCCCACAAGCACATTATGCTCTGAAGAAGTTCTAGCAGCTATTCTCAGTGGGAGAAGCAACTTTGCAGCAGTAGAATTCTATCAACTACTAATCAATGCCTCTCTTTGTATTGTGTTGAGAATGGGTTTCGGGAAATACAGGTAGTCCTCGACTTACAACAGTTCATTTAATGACAGTTCAAAGCTACAACAGCACTGAGAAAAGTGACTTATGACCATTTTTCACACTTACGACCATTGCAGCATCCCCATGGTCACATGATCAAAATTCAGACGCTTGGCAACTGACTCATTTATGACGGTTTCAGTGTCCTGGGGTCATGTGATCACCTTTTGCGAACTTCTGACAAGCAAAGTCGAAGTGGAAGCCAGCCACTTTGGATCCAGATTTAATTACAGCACGCTTAGTGGGGATCCATTGACATCAGTAGGATCTAAGCTATTCATAACAAAATGCAGCATCACCAGTTTCAGTAGATCTCCTCTAAGTACAGTTCAATCCTGAACCATCCACCCTTTTGTCTCCAATAGCCATCACTTAGATCAGGCATTGGAAATCTACAGCTCATGGGCTGCACCACTGGAAAGCACACCCCAAAAAATATATCCACCTGGTCTGCGTGAGAGAGGACATAAGGCTGCTTTTGTGAGTGCTCACTGTCTCCTTAGGCAGCCATGTTGGCCACAGATTAACCAGCTGCTTCTGCACATACAAAGTAACATCCTCCATCCCGTGCTAATGAAAGTGAGTGATCCATGAAACAAAAAAGGAAGAAGAAATGGCGGTGGTGGAAGCATGGTCCCTGGCTCCTATGTGGGAGAAAGTTGTTACCCCCTGATTAGATTTAGGCACATTATAGCTGGGTTCATACATTCATAATGAAGTTTGGCTGATTTTGGCTTAGTTTGTGTGAGCCCAGTCTTTATATAAACCATACTTTACTGTTGTGCATTATATGTGAATCCAGCCATTGAGACTTGTACAACAAACCATGGGTAAAACAATTGTGGGCTTGGTGTGTATAATCCAAAGCACTATATTGGTCCATATACCATAGATTGGACCTCTAGATTCAGCTGCTAATGAACTCTACTACAAACTCATAAGAACCATTTGTTGCTTTTTCAGAACAAAAAAGGTGAGTGCAAGCTAAGCCACCATTTTCAGTGTCTCTGCACAGTTCAAAGATTTACCATGAGAGTGCAGACTTAACATGTATTTTTGCTCTGAAGTTACAGTATATTCAGATCTGCTCAAATGAGGTCAGAAAACTTGAAGCTTGTGACACAACACAATAATGAAAATAAATATAATAAAGCTGTCCATGGGGGAAGAAATTGGCATATTTTTTGAAGTTTATGCCACCCACACTTCTTCAGACTTCTTATTCTTGGTATTTTATTCTTTTCTTTTTTTATACACATCAAAGTATATTCTTGCCAAAAATCATATTTTTGTTCTTAATAAAGAGTCTGTACTGGAGACAGTCAAATTGAATAGCTTCCCAAATATTTATCTAAACTATGAACCAGATCGGGTGTCTTCCATGGCCTAGATCCAAGAATCTTGCACATACACACACACACACCAATCTATATACCTAGCATTTCCCAACATTCCAACATAGGTAAAAATCAACACTTTATAACAAAGGCAAAGAATTAAAATCCCCCTTAGTCACTGCAATTGGTTGCCAATTAAACACTGGAGCTACTAGGCATTGTCTACATCTTGTTATGTTTTAAGAGAAACGTATAAGCATACAGCTTGCCTTAGATCATTTTCCCATTTTCACAAAAAATAAACTCCTTGGGAAAAAAGAAGGCAGTAAGGTGTGTGTGTGTGAGTGTAAAATACTATTTTTAAAAGGAAAAATATGTGTATGCATGCAAGCACACCAGAAGTTCAAAGCTAGCTTTGATTTTTTGAAGTAACCGTCAGATGAAGACAGAATCTTTTAATGTAATCTATGATGAAAAGAGATTTTTTTTAATTTTAATTTTTGTAAAGCCTTGGTAATGCTATATTCATTTCTTTTAAAAGAGCCAGAAATTTTAACTAGCATTTCCTGCCCTTGTTTATGAACAGCATTCCACTGGCATTGGCAGCCAGTAAGACTAATGTCATCCGACACCCTTGAACAGCAACCTAGTACTGCTTGGAAGGGAGCAGGATTATGTGGGTGGATGGAAAAACTATTTGGGGGCTAATTGTTGCTCATCATGCTTTTTCTCTTGTTAAGCTCAATGTATGCTTTAATATATATGAGGGGAAAATATCTTCCTCCATAATCTGAATGTTTTTAGAGGTAACAAGAAGTATAGACATTGACAACATTAAGGTAGCCACCCAGAGTGATGAGATGGGCAGCAAATAAATTTAATAATAAATAAATAAATAAATAGGGTAAGGAACCACAGAATCCAAACTTTCCATGTTCCATGCATATATTTCAGGAATAGGCAAGCTTGAATAAACATAAATTCTTGACCTCCAAAGACCTTGCTACATTTGCCAGGTCTGCTTTTTGGAGCCAATGGGTGTTGGAATCATTTAAAAGTGTGCCATTTACCTTTGGTGATCCTTGAACCTTAAGCGGCAAATAAAGCAGTCTAACCTATCTGCCCAGCCAGCTACTTGGGCCACTGTGATATATAGTTATAACTCAGTCAGCTCCTGATGCAGGTCCATCAGTCAGCTCCTGATGCAGGGAAACAAGAAACACATCAGAAGATGAAATTTAAAATCTAAACAAGAAATGGAAAATCAGGGTATCAACCTAACATGGTGGATGGACACATTTACAAATGCAAACTAGATATGATAAAGATGTTAAAATGTATGGATTTTATAAGGAACAAACTGTGTTTGATAAAGACATTGACGACTTCGGATGAAAAATTAATTAAGAAAATGTATAATTTTTTATTAACTTTAGAAATGGAAAGTGAACAAGTCAAAGAAACAATGATAAGATGGGCGAAAAATTTTGGTTATAATATAGAATTAGAAAAATGGCAAAATTTATGGGAAAGAAACTATAAATTGACAATGTCAACTTCGTATAAAGAAAACTTATATAAAATGTTTTATAGATAGCACTTGCCACCAGCAAGATTAGCAAAAATATTTAAAAATATGTCAGATAGATGTTGGAAATGTAAACATAAGTCAGGCACGTATTATGATGTTTGGTGGACATGTGATAAAGAATTATTGGGAAAAGATACATTCTTGGCTAGAAAAGATGTTAGGAGAACATGTTGATTTTAAACCTGAACTTTTTTTATTAGGTATAATGCCAGAAAAGACTAATAAACAAAACTTATACTTGACTTTGCATGTCACAACAGCGGCAAGAATTATATTTGCACAATACTGGAAAAATGAAGGAATACCATCAGATGAAGAAATAATTAAAAAAAATACTGGAATGCGCAGAGATGGACAGATTGACTATGAGACTGAAAGAAAAAGAAGAAACAGACTATTACCAAACCTGGGACTTATTTTACCATTGGCTGGAGGAAAGAAGAAAAGATTAGAAATTAAATATGTATTAGCATGTAAACTCAGACAGCACATTGGTTGAAAAATTACTACTGTATGTATGGAAAAAATGAATAAAAAAACATATATATATATATATATATATATATATATATAAAAGAAAC
Source organism: Azemiops feae (assembly GCA_023970755.1). Taxonomy (NCBI): domain Eukaryota; kingdom Metazoa; phylum Chordata; class Lepidosauria; order Squamata; family Viperidae; genus Azemiops; species Azemiops feae. The sequence continues at coordinate 790,521 of JALGBA010000497.1, read as the reverse complement.
ACATCAGAAGAGCAAGAACTCAACAATCATCATATCCTTCCAACATCCACAGTAATGGCATAAACAGACATATATTTTGGAAGGTAAGTAATCCTTGACTTACAATTGGTTGCTTAGCAACTTGTTCAAAGTTCCAATGACCCCTAAAAAGGTACTTATGATCCATATTCGAAATTCCAACAACTTCACCCTCCCCCCAGTCATACGATCACATTTTGGACGTTTGGCAACTGGCCTGTCAGACAAGCAAGCAAGCACTTTTTTGACTACCCACAAATACACAGGGGACATACTTGCTAAGCAATCAGGAGCTTCCCAGATTTGCTGGCACCAGACATGTGCAGGGAAAGGGGTCTTTTGGAAGAGATGGAAAATGGTGTCACAAAAATGTTTTCATGACAGATCTTGGATGAGAAACGCGGAAAAGAATCTCCATCACAAATGGCACTGCCGCCTCTCCTTTCCCATGATTCATGGAGCTGTGTGTTACTTGCCACAGCAGGATCCAGGATAAAACTTTTGAGGAGCTCCTGGGCCTTTTCTGTTCTCAGATCTCTGCTACCCTTTGCATTGCTAGTCAGCCTTTTGCAAACTGCTGCCCTGAAGACACAGTGTACTGCAACTCCCATTGCTTAGATGGGTAGTCTGCATTCCTAGTTGGAAAAGCAGAGAGCAGAGCAGAGCTGAGCTGCAGAAGTATCCTGAAGTAGGGCACTCATCGGGATCAGAAGAGGAGCTTGAGCCTCAGTGTTTGCAGGCCAACCTCTTTAAACAAAAGGCTGCTTTTCTGTACCTGCACAGGTGCCAAAAGGGAGCTGAAGATTAGATGTTGGACAAAGTCCATTCTTCTCTACCAGCCATCTTCAATCTTTTAATCATCTCTTCTGCTAGCAAAGTTGTTCTGCCAAATGGGAGATACTGGCAAGAACATTCTACAATGCTAAAGATCTACCCCAAATCTTACAACTACCTAAGCCAAAATAGCCAGAGTACATGATGGTATAAATACTTGTTCCTCCTTTTCTGTGCTTTTTTCACTAGCATATTGTATGTGCATGTATCTTTCATTCATACAAGAACAAAGAAAGTGATATTAAAATTCAGCAGCCTGAAAACTAGTGTATTCAAATGCCTGTATCAAGGGTAAACTACTGGGGTACTCTAGATGTTTGGGGTAACAACTCCCCCAAATCTTGGCCATACCTCTGCTTTTAGGATTTATAGTGCAAAGATGCTGGGTTGCTCATGTCCAGAATAATCCCTCTCCACATTGAAACAAAGTAATTTCCACAATAATGCTGTTATCACACATTGTTGCCAGGGGTCTATTCTGATGTTCTTGACAGAAGTTAGAACAGGTCACTCAAACACAAATAATCATGAATGCCATAGCAGCAGACGCAATGACACTGAAGTTGTTCCTACATTGATGCAATGGACTCGAGTGAGCCAAAGCTGAAGATAATTCACATTAAATGTAAATGAAATAACTTGACTCTGGAACAGAGCTACATTTTCACCATTCCACATCAGTTGTCCGTGTGGGTTGCACAAAATGATCCAGGCCTCAAATCTGATTAAGATGAACTATTCATCCTCTAAGCTTTAATTTCTAAGATTCTGGAGATATCAGCCTTGTTAGAGAGCAACCATCCCCAGCAGGAGGAGGGCTCAAGTAGGGAATTAGTCTGGACTCATTACATAAACACAAGAGGACAAGATCTGACACATACACACACCCCGTGCAACTTTGAGTCTTACCTAGTTTTCCTAGGTGAAAGCTACCAATCTGGGGAGATCCCTGTATAACAGGCATAAAACAGTAAAATAGCTAGTTTGAACTCTACAGTCTGGGTCTGGTTGTTTGTGCCCGACGAGCCTAACGGATTGCAAGTCAGTCTTGTTTTAGTGGTACCAGCTGACATATTCTGTGCATGCAAAATGCTATGCTCAAAGGCTACTTTCTGCACGATAGCCCTGAACATGAGGACAGTAGGGACAGAATGCCTATGACATCCATAATACTATTAGCTCAGTCTTCCTCCACAGTTGCCCCTTGAGCAAAGAACACCTGAATAAGGCTGGTGGGTTTCCGGGTCAGTGACCGGCTATTTGTTTCCTATTGTTCATCCCTAACTATCCCCGTTGAGAGTCTGAGAAGCAGAATGCTTAGATGTTGTTTTCCTGGGGCCTCCCCCACAAAGAAATTAGGGTTTGAGCCTTCCTAGGCACCACTGAAAGGCCTTTTGTTAAGCTTTCTAAAACCAGAGCGCTATTTCCCCTCCTTTCTTAAGATTGTCACTCAACTCTTCCCAACTCTCAGGGCATCTGTCATTGTTTTCTCGAAATAGCCTGAGCCACAATTGCAACATGTATTGAAGGATTCACAACTCCAGTACATGCAAGCCGGTCCAGAGGGTCCTCAAAGCACTGCTGCTCCTTGGAAAGGTTGCCCTTAAGAGCACCTGTCCTTTCTGCCTTTGAGGTCTTCGTTCAGTATAAATGGAAACATTCCTCCCTTGCAGCCCCAAAGGCTAAGCACTTTTGTGATGCAGAAGTGTCTACTGAATGTGTTATTTATATGTATTTTTCATTGAAGAGATGGTAAATAAGCCAATCACTAAATATGCAAACGAATAGTATCAATGACTTGGAACACTTGCAGAATTCAGCTTTGGGGAGTTTTTACTTGCAACATACTTCACCCCCCTATCTTTCATTTAGTTATGTTTAATTAATTTATAAGGGCTTTTTTGTTGTGTTTTATTTCAGTGAAATGGTCTTCTAAAATGTCTTTTAAAAGGACCTGCCCAAGCAAAATTAAGAAATGGATGTAGAATTTTTTAGTATCCAGGTCAGGGCTAGCATAGCAGCCCGAGGGCTGGCAGTTTGACACCCCTGTTGTAGAGGGTTTGGACTTGTCCTCACTGGCTCCAGATAGTAAGAGTTACAACTACTTGGATGAAACTTCAAGGATGTAGATAAAGATTAGACTTAAAAGACATTAGGAAAACTTCTTGACAGTTAAGAATGGAGTGGTTTCCTCTCCTTCACTGGAGATTTTAAAATGGAGGCTGAATGATCATTTATCGAGGATGGTGTAGTTATGCCTTCTAATTCGATGATTCTCCTTATCACAGCATTGCACTAATAAAGAATAACCTATAGAATTAAAAAAAGAAAGTGTGTTGGTTTTTAACATATGCAAAGAAATCTAAACAACTACAAGAAAGTCAGATTTAACCCAATTCCTGGCAGACTAGTCCCAGAGTTTCCATATGCTCAGGTTTTGTTCAGAACTTCCATTGATTTGTGTACCTCTCCTCTTTCTTTCACAGCAGCCCATTTGTCACGTCACCTCAGGAAACTGCTGGGAGCAAGGGAGCTGGCATTTTCTCCTCCGAGTTCCCCACACCAGCAATCCCCAGATGCATCCGCTGCCCCTAACACCTCATGGATTTCAAAATGGCATGCAGCTCAGCTCTTGTCTGCACTTATTATTCCTCTGCTCCTTTTGCAAAACCTGTCAGCCTTTCCATCTCACATTCCTCCACCAATATGCTTAGAATTTAACTTGAAAAGGTTCCTCACACACTCTAGGAAGACTGATTGGGCATGGAGTGGAAAGATAAATGCAAACCCATTTTTTATTTTTATTTTTTGCACTGCAGCCTGGCCCTAAATGGTGCAACAGCAGAAGTAAGTCAGAGAAACCTTGTCCTCCATTCAACTGATCTTTCTTTTCCTCATCTACCCAGATGTAGTAAGATTAATAATCATATTCTCCAAATTTTCTAGAGCTCTTCTAGATGTTCATTCCGGTTACAAATATATCTATTATATGGTGTGGGCGTCTGTCTGTCTCTATTTGACTACTCTTGCTGCTCTCTCCAGAAAATCCCTATACATTAACCATGGCGTGGAAAAACTGATGCCCAACAGATATTCTAGATTCAAACCTAGAATTTGGTCAAAGGCTTTGCTGTCATCCAGGTACACTAGAACAGAATAGAGATGGAAGGGACCTTGGAGGTCTTCTAGTCCAGCCCCCAGCTCAAGCAGGAGAACCTATACCATCTCAGACAAGTGACTTGTCTAGTCTCTTCTTGAAAATCTAGTGATGGGAGTGCCCACGATTTCTGGAGGCAAATTGTCCTCACTGTCAGGAAGTTTCTCCTTAATTCCAGGTTGCTTCTCTGTTTGATCAGTTTCCAACCAGTTTCTTGTCCTGCCCTCTGGTGCTTTGGTGAATAACGTGACCCCCTCTTCTTTGTGGCAGCCCCTCAAATACTGGAATACTGCTATCATGTCTACCCTATTTCTTCTTTTCTTTAGACTAGCCAGACCCAAGTCCTGCAGCCGTTCTTCGTATGTTTTAGTCTCCATGCCTTTGATCATCTTAGTTGCTCTTCTCTGAATTTTTTTCCACTCTCAACATCTTTTTTGTGATATGGTGACCAAAAATGCCTGCAGTATTCCAGGTGTGGTCTTACTAGGGCTTTATAAAGCAGTACTAATACTTCGCATGATCTTGATTCTATGCCTGTTTATACAACCCATGACTGTATTGGCTTTTTTGGCTGCTGCTGCACACTGCTGGCTCATAGTCAAGTGATCGTCCACTAGGACGCCAAGGTCTCTCTCAGTTGCTATTTTTAAGCCAGGTCTCGCCCAGTCTGTACTTGTACCTTTGATTTTTCTTGCCTAAATGTAAAACTTTGCTTTTGTCCACAAAGCCATGAGGCATTGGTTGTGCTAGCTGGGATCCTCAGGCAAAGAAGGAGTCGAGTTGAAAAAAATTAGGCAGTCTGTACCAAATGTCCAAAATCTTGTGCCTTCAATTGGGATGACCAAACTCAGAATAATGATAATCTTCTACAGTATTCTGGTTTTTCTAAGGTAGATTCTCTCATGTCCTGTAGTTTCATATATAATTATCTCAGATTTTATTTCTCAATCGTAGCTTTTTGTTTTGTACACCAAGTGTAAGTACTGACAAACGTAACTGTCAACATCAAACTGATCTGCAAGGGATTTCTGGCTGCCAACAAGATGAACTCTACAAAATGTAGGTTCAGATTGGACCCATTCTTTGAAAGACTGAGATGTTTCTAGCAAAGCCGTCCGTTCATAAATTATAGACTCACCAATGAATTCTTTGTATATCCTGATTTAACTGTTTGTCTTTTTGTGTCCTCAAGTCATTATTGATTTCTGGTGACTGCCTAGACCAGTGATGGCGAACCTTTTAGAGACCGAGTGCCCAAACTGCAACCCAAAACCCACTTATGCATCTCCGGGTGCTGGGTGGGCATGGCCCACTGAGTGGGCATGGTTATGGTAGTCATGGCAGTGGGTGGGCGTGGCCAGGGTGGGCGTGGCCACCTCGATGCTGCTCCTGGGGAGGGATGCCTGTGGGGGCTGAGCAGGGTTGGGGGAGATCCAGGGGTTCTCTGGCAGGTGGGGCAGGAGGCTCATCCTGCAGGGTGAAGTGAGGCAAGGGAGGGGGCAGGGCAGGGGTGCCATTGCCGTGGGGCAAGGCAAGGTGAGGCAGGGGCTGGTTGCAGACAAAGGGCGGCTCCGGTGAGGAGGAGGAGGTGGAAGAGGGTTTAAGCAAGCTTAGCAACCGGAGTGGGGATCCCCCCAAAAAGCCCCCCCCCAGCCAATCCTCAACAGAAATGCTCTCAACAAAAGCCTCGGACAGGGGGAAAAGCGCTGGCAGGCGGGCATCTTGCTGGGCTAATGGATTGGGGGGAGGGGGCAGCTACACCCCTCCCAAACGCTGCCCTCTCACGAAAGCAGGATGGAAACTCCAAAAAGTGAGAAGGAAAAACAGTTAAAACAGAAGAGTGTCTCGAGATGGTTTTCTTCCCCACTTCCTTCTAGCTGCAGTTTAAATATATAAAGACCACAAAATAAAAACTTGGCTTTCTCTCGTTTTAATTCAGAAGGCAGGAATGGGAGGATTGGGGGCGGGGTTGTTTCAAAGGAAGGGAGGAATGCTGGCTGAGGAATTCTGGGAGTTGAAGTCCACAAGTCATAAAAGGGCCAAGTCTGAAGATCCCTATTGTAAGCCAATGTTTGGAACACCTCCAGGTTTTGCATACACATGTATGTTTGGGACTACATCACCCTGTTCCAGTCTGATCCCTCCTGAACATGGGTGTCCACTTAAAATTAGGGAGCTCCTAATTTTTCAATCTTTCCAATGCGCAGTTCCCCTCCGTCATCAAACCGATACCCAACAGGACAGGAATTGCCTGCAGACAGAAACCGATGAAAGTCTAATCAGTTTTCAAGGCAGCTTAGACAGGAAAAAGGTCGGAACACGCCCAGATCGGTCGATCGTCTCAACACATGCAGCGTTAAACCAAACGCCGCATATGAGCGGCCGCTCTGCCACTTCTTCCGCTTACTGAACCCGGGAGCTCCCCCCCCCCGGCTTAAAAATCTCCCAGGCCAGCCCGACACACGGCTTTCCCAACAACTGGAGGATGGAGCTCCCATCATCCACAGCCGGCCATACCCCCAGCTGCTTGCTAGCAACGACGCTGGAAAATCGGTCCAAAGGGAGCCAGTCAGTTAGCTCCGATTCTCAAAGCTCACAGCTTTGGACGGAGAAAGTCCCCGCACAGCGGTGGAAGGACCAGCACCCATCTGGGCTGACCGCAAGCCGTTGGGGGCTCCGGTGGCGAAACGCAACCGGCCGGTCAATCCCCCGAGTCGGAGAAGTTGTTGTCTGCATCATACTAAATCACGAGCCTGGGAAGAGGGCCAGCCACGGGGGAGTGACTGACCAAAGTGAGCCGCTGCCCCCCCCATAGCCGACGCTGATGCCCCTCACTGCCTACGCTCCGCGCCGGCCAAATCACTGCCAGAGCTTGCCCAGCGTCTTGCTGAGCTTGGCATTATGCAAGTGTGGGTACTGGTCGGCCAGCTTCCTGCACGCCGCCTGCGCCCAGACCATGAAGGCATTTGTGGGCAGCTTGGCCTTCAGCGTCCCATGGCCCCGCACCGGCATGGGCACCAGTCGTAGCCCTTCAGCACCTGCGAGATGGTGTCCCGGATGCAGGCGGGGAAGCGCTCGTCCCTGTCTGGCTTAATCAGAGCCTGCCCGGGCTGCCGCCGCACACGAGGCTGAGCAGGCAACTTCTCCGCGGCCCCTGAATGAGGAAAAAGGGGCCAGATCCCGATCCCCCCACCCAACCCTGCTCTCACTGGCTGGCTGCTCGGCCCTGCCTGCCTTACCAGAGCCTGCCCGGGCCGCCGCCGCCTCCATTGCCCCACAAGGCCGAGGCAAGGCAGCTTAAGCAGGTAGGCCGCCCCCCCACGCCTTTCGCCACCACCGCTGGCATTGCTGTCCCCACCCCCCCTCGTCCTCCTCCTCCCCTGCGTGGCCGGCCGCTGAAACTTACCACTGTCGGCACGTGCTCGCTCTCTCTCTGCTCCAGCTCGCTCGCTTGCTGTCTGCAGCAAATGCTGCTCCCACTGAAAGGAAAAAGAAATAAAAAATAAAATGCTATGAATTGTCATTTGTATTTCATCCTGCTTTCTATAGTTACATCATGGCTCCCTTTCCCCTATATTTTACCCTTATCGTCAAAACCCTAAGTCAAAACTTCATGTTTTTTTTTTCATTTTTAGCAAATAGTCCATATACGGTTTGCAGTCACTAACAAATATTGTTATTGTTTTTTCTCTAATCAAACAGGACAATTTTGCCACCAGCTGTGCTTTTATCTGTGTGCACCTTGAGTCAGAAACAGCTTTTGAAGTTGTTGCATGAACTCTGCAAAATAATGATGTTGGAAGGGACCTTGGAGGTCATCTAGTCCAACCCCCTGCTCAGGCAGGAAACCCTATATCTTTTCAGACCAACGACTGTCCAGTCTCTTCTTAAAAACTTCCAGCTTTGGAGCCTTCACAGCTCCTGGAGGCAGGTTGTTCCACTGATTAATTATTCTGCCAGGAAATTTCTCTTTAGTTCTAGGTTGCTTCTCTCTTTGGTTAGTTTCCATCCGTTGCTTCTTGTCCTGCCTTCAGGTGCTTTGGAGAATAGCTCGACTCCCTCTTCTTTGTGGCAGCCCCTGAGATATTGGAACACTGCTGTCATGTCACCCCCATAGCTGCTTTAATGATTTGGAGAAAAATGCCTCATACATGCTCCTGCATACTTCAAGACACTTTGCAGTTTCAGTGTTAATCTGATTGGATTTGACTTTATGCAACACATGATCCCTAATAACTGCAGTTTGTGATACACTGTTTATGGCTTAGTGTGTTCTATGAATGCAGCCAATAGTGCTTTATTCAATAAAGCTTAACACATTTTTCCTCTTCCACTCTTTTACAGTGAAATTAAGCAACACTGCTATTTACCTTCTATTTGGAAGTCCTATCAAACATAATGACACTCATTTCTAAGCAGATTTATACAAAACTGAGTCATCAAAACAGAGTGGTTGAACTCTGCTTCTTAATGGTGTTTAGCTCAGATCTCTAAAGAGGGTGCTAAAAATTCTTAGTATGTAAAAAAGGAAAATATCATCTGGATCTATCTTCAGAAACAAACACCAGGATGTCTTATTCAAGCTTGTTGGCAAGATTTCACATTTCCAAATGTGTTGGGGGTACTGCTGAGCCACATCAGAATATGGGAGTTTATAATTTGTGTACCTACCTATTTACTTATTGTGTTTAATATGCCACAGACTAAGAAAATAGTAGCAGTGATTTACATAATAATAAAAACAAAAGTGCAGTAAAACACTGTAAACCAATGTAAGTCTAATTCTACTATATTCCAGTGCAGTTGCTGGTTTGATGTAGCAATTAAGGTACTGGGCTAGAAACTGGGAGACCATGAATTCTAGTCCCACTTAGGCACAAAGCCAGCCACCCTCTCTCAACCCTAGGAAAGAGGCAAGGGAAAAATTATTTCTGAAATCCTGCCAAGAAAACTTCAGTCAAGCAGTCACAACGAATCAACACTAACTCCAAGGCACACACCCCATTTATTTATTCACAAACCAGGGTTCATTATGCAAGCCATTTGTTTGGACATTTTGTTTTGTCTTCTCAGTTTGCAAAAAGAAACATAGGAAATAAGCATGGAATTAGTGCACAAGTCCCAATTCTGAGCAAAAAATTTTTTTTACCCGACTGTATAATTTATGAACTTTGACTTTTTAACCCGTAATGTATTCTCTCCTCCAAACATTACAGACAAAGGGCTACTTGGATAAGAATAGCATGCCAGGAAGTCTGTAAAGCAGGTATGATTTTTTTTCAACATTGTTGGACTATCACTCCCATGATTCAGTCTGTTTATGGTTGATGGAATCAGAAGCCAACAATATCTGGAGTTACGGGTTCCTTGTTTCCTGTTATAAAAATTCATACATCTGTTGAAAAAATTAAAAACGTAGCAGACTTGGAGAGAGGCAGGGGAGAAACATACACCAAGGGATTTTCAAATATATAAAACCATTTAGCGTGTACTAAAAGTAGCTGAGATTCTGGGAGAGAATTAATTACATTGGACAACAAATATTCCTAATAAGTTTACATTATCAGATTGCTTAAATTAGTTCTAGCTTTTAGTTATGAATAATGACCTTCTGTGAAGGAAGCCATGGTTTTGCCATGGTGGTGCAAAACCAATTTCGTGTCATTATTGTCAAGAACAGGCTGCCTTTGTGCCAAAGGTGGGATTAGAACTCATGGTCTTTGCCTGTCAGTTTCTAGCCTGATAACCACTATACCAAACTGGCTCTATCACTTAACATTCCCTTTTTCTTCATGATCCAAATTACTGTATTTCTTTTTATCAAGGTTAGCACTTTTCTCTCTCTGCTTAAGCAGAGGGGTGTACCAACAATAGGAAACTTATTCTTGATATATGTGTTTGTGACCTTGGGCCAGTCACACTGTCTCAACCCAATTCATCTCACAGAATTGTTGTGGGGAAAATAGGAGAAGGAAGATGCGTTGGATATGTTCACTACCTTGAATTATTTATAAAAATAAGAGATGAGATACAAATAAAAAAAATGTTTGAATATTACATACCAGTATGATGTATTTAACTAAAATCTGAAACATAACATATATCCCATGCAAATTATATTGCATATTTGTTGAAGATAAATATACAAATTATTTCAACACAATATCCTCTCAAAGTCCATTGGTGGTATCCACATTTGATGCAGGGGAAACACAATTTAAAACAGTGCCACTAGATCGAAAACTATTAGCAGTTGCATATTGTTTTAGTCCAGATTTAGTAAGCCTTAGTTTAAGTGTCTTTTCATGGATTGTAGTAAATTTTGAAGGTCTCAAAAACTGAACAGTGCTGCCTAACAAAAACTGTTTGGACTATATAATATTAGATGTATATGCGAGTAACACTTTTTCATTTATAGTCTTCCCATTTATTCAACTTTATATTCTCTGACAGTTCAATCTCCCAATAAATTTACATATTTGGGAAGTGTGTTGAAATACACATTTTTACAGAAAGATGTATTGTAATAAAACTGCTCCCTTACCAAATGTGTTTTAGATTGCACCATAATCAACCTTACTTTTTTTTTACTTAAAATTAAGTTCCGTTGAGTCAACAAGACTTAATGTATAGTTTATTATCTAGAGACTAAAACGGTGAAAAAATATTATACAATTGTTTTTCATCAGCAGTCAGGCATAACAGATACAGTGCAGCAAAGAATATAGAAACAACAATTGCCACTTTGGGCTTTCTGTTGGATATGCAATCGATGAAAATCCCATGCAACGTTAGATAAAAAGTCCTTTTCTTCATTTTACCAGAACAGTGAATTTCCTTCCCTCTGGATTAGTTGTGAAACGCGTCCACTCAAATATGGGCGCTATCTTGGGAATCTCGGCTCTTTATCGCAAACCTTTTAGCGGCCTCTCAGCCCCCCTTCTCTTCCTTCGGGCGCCTCATCCCACTCCCGCCCCCGCCGAGCGGCGGATCCTTCCCCATGGCCTCACCCTCCAGGAATGCACACGCTTCTTGACTATCACCCAGGATAGGGCCTTTCTCGTCGTCAGGCCCACCCGGCGAAGACAAAAACCCTGCCATCAGGAACGGCGGTGGCGGCAGATGAAAGGGCAACGGCGCAGGGAGTTTTCGGGGGAAGGGAATGGTGGTGGTGGACGATCAGGCCTTCAAGTCCGCGGCTTTGTTTTTCCCCCCAACCGCCGTGCAACCTGCAAAGGAGGCCTAACTCTTTCCCTTTGCGAGAACCTGGAAGGGACTTCCCAGAAACCCTGCGATCCCCTCCCATTTTTCTCTAAGGCAAGCGTGGAGGGAGCGCTCGCTCTCTCTCCCCCCCCCTCCTGCCTGGCAAACAAGACTTGAGCAATATGGGTTTCCATGTCGCCTCCCGCGACGACCCCACCCACCACCACCCCGGCTTTTGCCGGAGCCCAGAAGGCCTCCTCTCCACCCCAGTGCAAGCGCAGGAAATTGTTCCTCAGGAGATCAAGGCTTCCAGGCATGTGTCCCGCAAACGATCGTTTCCGAGGGGGAGTCGCCTTTTTTCCTCCCGCCGCTTCTCCCAGCCATTCGAGAGCAAGGCGCACGAGGCTGGGCAGGCAACTTCTCCCCAGCCCGTGGACGAGGAAAAAGGGGCCAGATCCCGATCCCTCCACCCAACCCTGCTCCCGGTGGCTGGCTGGCTGGCTGCTCGGCCCTGCCTGGCTTACCAGAGCCTGCCCGGGCCGCCGTCGCCTCCGCCGCCGCCATTGCCCCACGAGGCCGAGGCAAGACAGCTTAAGCAGGTAGGCCGCCCCCCCTCCGCGCCTTTCACCACCGCCACCGCCCCTCGTCCTCCTCCCCTGCGTGGCCGGCCGCTAAAACTTACTACTGTTGGCTCGTGCTCGCTGTCTGCAGCTAATGCTGCTCCCGCCAAAAGTTCCTCCTTTTATAGCCTCTCGCCTATTCCCAGACTGCGCATGCGCGAAGAGGAGGCGGGAGCAGCTTGGCCCAGCAATGGAGCGCGTGCCAACAGAGACTGCTCTGCGTGCCGCCTGTGGCGCGCGCGGAATAAGTTCGCCACCACGGATATATACAAATGATGAGGGAACCATCCCTAAATGTAAAGGCAGGCACTGATAAAGCTGTCTAGTGAGATTTTTCTTCCCTGAATAAATAGGAAGGACAAGATATGAGGGAACGATCAATCAGGTCCTGCAGAGCTATAATCTCAACAAAGCACTAGCTCAGTCCCATCGCCAACCTACAAACCCCAGCTGGAATTTGAGTTTGCTTAAGAAACAGCCAGGAACAACATGGGAAACAAGCAACTTAAGGGGCAGTATGGAATTATCCTCACTGTGCTCTCTGCAGCTCTATAGTTATCTTCTTCCACATTAAAAATGCTGTATTATAACTTTAAAAAAAAATTGAACTAAAGTTTGATTTTGTTTATCTCCTTTGACATTTTTTTAATTTGCAAGTTGGGGTGAAGAGAGGATGAATCTCTAGTCACCACACCTCTGCACCACATAACTAGGGAATAGCAGTATAAAATTGATTTCAACTTTTGCATATTGGCTTTTTAATTGCCGGAAAATCAGTGCACTGTGAGAATCATTTCTCTTTTACAAGAGGAGATGGACATCAGGTGGCTGTTTCTGAACACTGACCAACTATTCTTCTGGAAGTTAAAGTGACAGGAAAAACAGCAAATCTGTTCAAAAATAGCTTAGGTGACAGATTGGTAGGACAGAGAGGAGGTGGGGAACAGAATTCTCAGCTGATTTACAAGCCCATCAATTTGTCACCTGAGCTATTTTTTGAACAGAGGTTTACCAGTCTTCCAGAAGTCTGGTCGATTCTAAACTTTTACTTTTCTGTCTGTCACTTGAGCTGGAAGGGCAGCATTCTTGCCAATTGCACCCAAGTCCCAGATTTCCCCAAATGCTGCAAAGGAATGCAGAGCTGGCAAAGAGTGGCTGCAATTCACTGCCCTTCTCCGCAAAGGAAGGGTGCAAAATGGGGATGAAGTGTAATCCCTAGAAGAGGGGTCCTCAACCTTAGCAACTTAAGACTTTGTTGGCTGAGGAATTCTGGGAGTTGAGGTCCACGTCTTAAAGTTGCCAAGGTTGAGGACCCCTGCCCTGGAACATCACCTACTTCCAAAGTCATAAACGTAGCCATGCAAAGCATGTTGTTAGCAGAAGCAGAGAAACCCTTTCATGTGCTCACTTGGAATAGAACCAGCAACAGATCCCTTTACCATGTTAACTGTTTTTTTCAAAGACAACCAAATGCATATTGAATAGCATGTCTATAGTCTTCCATCAGACCAGAGTATAGATGGACTGCCCACGTCATGCCTGAATGATACTTTGCAAAGAGTAAACCAGGCATTACACAGGCAGATGACTCTGTGGAACCCAGTCTTTGCTTTAAATGGGGGGAAAGCCTATACACAAATGCTTTTTTTTTTTTTACATTTTTTTCACACACTCTTCCCAATCTGATGATCCCCTTTAGATGAAGATAACAGGATAATTCTGTCACCCTCCTCACTTTGTCCTTCAAAAATGTTTTTTAGTAAACAGGTTTATTGGCAGGACCCCATTAGATATAGAGAGGGCAATTTTTTTGTTGTTGTTCTCAGCAGTTCAAATTCCAGGAACTCTGGAATGACTTTCGTAACTTTAAAAGCATGAATGGAAATAATCTAGAAATGTTATTGTTGCTGCTGCTGCTGCTGTTATTATTACACACAATCCTTGATTTACTACTGGTCATTTACCAACTGTTAGAAGATACAATGGACTTCAAAAAAGCTACTTGCAACCCAGATTCCAACCTCTGCCCCTTCCCCTGCAGTCACATGACTTCATTTTAGGCCTTTGGCGATCAGCCCACATTTACAACCATTTGCAGCATCTCACATTCACGTGACTGTAATTTATGACATTTTTGCTGGAAACTGGCATTTACTTCCAGTTTCTGGCAAAAAACGCCCTATATAGCGATCAATGGCTTTGCTTAACAACTGTAGCATTCACTTAATGACTATGGCATTTTCTTCATGACCATGGCCTTCCCTTTACAACTGTGGCATTCACTTAAGGACTGACTGCCACATTTGCTTAATGACCGCTGTACAGAGGTCATAATATCAGGTGTGTTCACATGGTGATCTTCTTTATGACCATCTTGACATACAAGCCAAACTGTAGGCTCAATTACAGTTATAAGTCGAGGACCACCTGTACTGTTGCAACCCCGGTGAATCATCCATGAATATAAGTTCATTGAATTGGGACTTGGAACAACATTTCTGTCAGAGGGATTTTCATTTACTCCTCAATAGATTGGTTGCCATGATAAGATCATCCAGCTTCCGGTCCTTCTGGCAGCAACAGAAGTGAAGTATCAGCTCACTAACAGACTGACTTGGGCAGGACTGAGAATACTTTCCTTCTATCCTTGTCCAGGAGAGCAACATGTAGTGGGCCCATTCTGTCACCTCCGTCCCTTCCCCACCTTTCCCCTTCTGCCTTTCTGTCTCTCTCTACCTCTTTTTTTTTTTCACACCCTCTCTCGCTCCTTCTTTTCCTGCCTTTTGGCAGGATCACTTTCATCTCCTCCTCCTTCAGGGATTTCAGATGTCACTGCAGGAAATGCTTGTCTGCCTCTCAGGCGGCAGCAGAGCCCTGTGGCTTTGACAAACCTCATTTAATTGGGAGGAAGCCAGGAGGTTTGGGAAGAACTGAAACAGCCAGGAAACTCCTTTTATCAGGCATAATTTCAACTCTGCATGGAAAAGAACCTGTATGTATAAAGAAAAGTCAACTTCCCCCCTGCTGCGAGCCCTCCCCTCCCCCCTCCCCCGTCCCCATCCACCGGCAAAGGCAGCATCGGTAGATTCCATGGCTTCAGTTTTCTGAAAGTGGGAAAGTATATTCATATTCCATAGGAGGCAGGGTAGAAAAGAAGGCAGATCTCTCTTCTCCTATAGGCCTATATACTCCCCCCTATGCACACACACACACACACACACACACATTCACATGCACACACTCGCACAATGTGTACACCCCGAGAACTGCACCAGATAGTGGTTACTAGCATATCCATGGAATTTAAAAACCCACATTGTGTCCTCTGAGAGAAACCTTGGGAGTCTCTTACATAGAAAATGGGACTTGGGGAAGTAAAGTGTGCTGAACCCTCTTCTGCTATTTCTGATGTGCCTCCTGCCCACTGCAGGGAAGCCCACTCCCAGAGTCAAAGCTGGCCAGGAAGATAGGTGTATCTGAGCAACAAACGGTGATGAACAGTAACTATATGTAGGGCCTAGCATACCACATCATTCCCATCTGCCTTGGAATGGTCAAAGTGGATCTTTTGCTTTTTTATATGTTTCCTCTGCAGTTAATATACAGAGAGCTGCAACTAATGTTTCCAGGTAAGAGGCATGGAACAGTTGCAAGGCTGTCTTACCTCCTTAACAGAGGTATGGTGACTTGCTCATGACCAGTCTCTTTGTTTCATAGGGGGTTTTTTGCCTCCACTTTAACATATTCTTGAGATGTGCCTGTTATAGGACGTGATGGGGGGCAGGAGGAGAGAAATGGAACCATGGGAACATCTGTTTTGATATTTGTAAATCTGTTGCCTTCAGAAGACCCAAAACCCAACATTTGCTGCTATTTTTGACCCTTAAGTGGTCCCAGTCAATTAATTTGATTTTATTGTCCAGTGATTGAGTGTACTGTCCTGTCTTCTGGCTTAAGCTGAAACATACACCCCTTCCCATTCTTCACAAAATAAAAAAGAATATGTAGATAATGTTTTCCCATGTTTCTCTGATATCGTGCCAAACATTTCTTGTCTCTTTAACTCATCACACTTATGAGTGAAGAACCCCCTCCTGTTAGAACACAAGCGTTTCTTTCACTATAAGACAGGGAAGACTTGGTTTTTTTCCCATAAACATCATCATCTGCCATCTTGAAATTCCATATCCCATCCATAAATGTATCCCACCACTGCCACAGAGATACTAAAAGGCCCCCGTTACAAAATATAGATTAAGCTTATTTTGCCTCGCTATTGGGACTGGGCTTTCACCTGGACAGCTAAAAAGACTGAAGACCTGATGATATAGTTTGTAAGTTAAAGGCAATATTGCATGAATTTGCCTCTTTGATAAAATTCTGTGTGGCAGTCAGAGCAATTGCACAATAAACGTCTTATTTGCTAGCATGCTTAAATGGGAAAAATTCTCAATTAAGATCCACATGCCAGGTGGTGAGGGGATCTGGTAGAAAAAACTTCCAAAGTTCAAAAAGAATCTGATTTCCTGTGTAAGAATATCATTCCTTTGTTTGAAGTACTGGGCTTCAATTTATCTTAAAATATGTGCTCATTTATTTTTTAGGCCTGTATCTCACCTTTCATTCAGGAGTTCAAGGTAACACCTGCGTTGTTCCTTCCATCTAATTTTCTTCAGAACAAGAGCCCTGTGACTTCAGAATAAAGTCACCCAATAAACTTCTATAGTTGAGAGGGGACTTGAATCTGATGTCTTCAGCCAGCATCCTACTCTGGATGGTTCTAGTTCTAATGGTTTTTTAATGTTTCTAATACTTATAATTAAAGATTGTTTTAAAATAGAGGGGTGTCTGATCTAGCCATAGAAGCTTGTCACCATTTTCCTAATAAATTTCTGTATAGAAAGATTTAAAATCTGGATACTTCCTAAACTAGCCTCATTAGATGTTAATCCATGTGATACAGTGTGTTCCTTATTACCTGTATATCTAAATGGGATCCTATTTTTACAATTATTCCAAAACTGTAATTGGAAAATCCTCATTATAACAACAGTGCCACAAGGGTTAAAGAAATGGATGGAAATTATCTGCATGTCAACATTTAATGGCTGAACTCTGCAACTTATAGAAGCTTGTGAAGATTCCTCCTACCAAGAATTATTTAGCTAATATAGTTAGAAGCCTGTGTTATTGTGTCTTAATGACAAATAATCTGAAATGAATTCCTTTGCTTGTTCTGATATGCTTGAGGTGGACAGTGGAAGAAAAGAGATGGTACAATTAGGAGAGTAAAAAGGGGAGAAAATGATGAACAAAATTTGCTTGTTTTGCATAGTCTTTCAACTTTCTTCTCAAACTGTTCTAAAGTGAAATGTTGAAGCAAATGGTGTTGTAACATTGCTTTGAGAAGGAGCATAACATATATCTCTTTGTCAAGATGACTGTTTGGACAACTGGAATTTCCCTTCAGTGAGGTCCTGAAAAACAAATCTTAAGAGCTACAAGGTTTGGGAACCCAGACAATGCATTAAAACAGAGCCCTGAGTTGGATCCTGATTTGCCAGGTCTTTTTATATATATATATATATAATATTTTATTAATTTTCCAGTTTTACATTTGAATATTTAAAAAACAACGTGGTGACTGGGTTAATCAATAGCTCAGTAACAAAATCTTAAGCTACAACATCAAATATTTCTTCTCTTTTTCCCTTAACAATTACTGTCTTATGTTCAGGTTGGTACATTTCTAATTATATCAATTCAATAAGGACATCATTATTACATTTATCAATAAATTTTTAGCTTATACATATCTTAATTACATTCAATCTTCATAAACAATCCATATCCTGTTATTGATTTTTAGTCAATTTTTAATTTCTTGTCAATATTCCAATTTAACCTTTGATATTTATAATTTTCAGACTTTGGGTAACCAAAATTTCCCTTATTTCACCACATAACAAACTATAATATCCAAAATACACATTTTGTCTATTTAAATATAATCTTGTTATATTTCCTAAGAGTTATCTATTTCCCACCATATTAAATCATCTACTTAATAACACAATATCCCCTTTAATAAATCAAAAACCATTATATATATTGCCTGGATTAATCAATAAATCAAACATATTCATAGTATTTAATTTTCTTTTCCCTTTTAGATCTAATTTTTAAATATTGAACCGATAAAATCCTTATTTTCGACTGATTTCCAAATATTTTAAATCTAATAACCAAAATTCCCCTTCTCAACATCTCCCTTTAGCCCACTAATTGGCAATGTAAAATCCCCTCTAATGAGTCAAAGTCCCAGTTTTTTCAACCTTATTCTAGCTTTCTTCTTTTGCCAACTAGGCTTCCATATCAGCGCCTTTAAATCATCAAATAGATCTCCCTCTATTCTTATATATGTTATTTGAATTAAAGGAGACCATTTGATTGCCAGTTTTCTGGAAGGACCACTAGCCATTTGTATTCGTTAAATTGTCTCCCTGTTATTTGCCAGGTCTTCATCAGGAAAGTGATTAATGGGATACACACTCTCTAGGATGACTGAGTCGATGTTGTCTTAGTGGTTACAGAATTTGGCCCACATCCTTAGAAATCATTTTTGGCATCTCTCAGTGTTGTACTGACATATCAGAACATTAGTCCACCACACTGTAGGAGAGCCTGGATTTTCCAGGTTCCTGTTGAAATAGCCAGCTAATGAAGAGATTAAACAGAGATAAAGAGAATGCAAATTCTCTCAGGAGAACATCAACTTGGAACAAAAACCTAGAAAGACAAATCTCTCAGGCTAGGTTGGAATGGAATATTTTAAGTATCAGTACATAAGTAGCAATCAGTAGAACACCAAAATACATTTCTTCTAGAACAGCAGAAGGTACCAAGTCCCTTCCTTGGAGACTTTTTGCTACAGTTTAAAAAAACTATCAAACTATCAAACAGTATTTAAATGATAATTATATTACATACCTGAGAACTCTTTCGCTGGAAGCACCAGAGAAACAGTCTACATTTTCACTAAGTGATAAATCATTCAATAGTGGAACCAGAGATCAGGGATGATAGTAAGCCTCCCCTTATTGGATGTGGATGAATAGCCACCCATCATAAATTATTTTAACCATGAGGTCCTCCCAAGAGAAACGGTCCAATTTGATGGATTAAATGGCCATTCACCCTAATGATTAAATATGGGAGAGTATAACAAATGGCTGTGAACTTGAATGGCTAAGCAGGAAGCTCATATTGTGGTTAATTAAAAAGGCCAAGCAATAAAGCTTGAAAAAATAGTGGGAGACCAATTTCCTTGATCATCTCCATAATTTCTGCTTATTGCCATCTAAATTGTAATATAATGGAGGTTATTTATTTTTAATGTGGCAGGTCAGGACTTCTGTTATGAAACATATGTTAAGTAAGCTAGACAAGCTAGCAAACATGCTGAACTATTACCCTACATTATAAAATTGAGCAAACTGAGGAAAATATTGCCTAGTATTGATCACTTATGAAATGATTAATCTGTAGTTATTCAAGCTGCTGATACAAATTGTCCCAAGACTAATTATAAACTTGTAAGTGCAAAATACCTTTCTTGGAATCTGCTGCTTCAATTTTTTTTTTTTTGAGCTATTTAAAAACTGCTAGTGCTTCTGCTACAGCAACCGCCATTCTGGAATTGTCTTATTTAGACTAAGCAAATGAAACCTGGTCTTGAAAAATCTGTGCCTAAAAATAAACAAAGCTTTAGGATTATTTGATAATGATCTGAAAAGTAGTTTACCTGGCACAAATCATCTGGAGCTTCCAAAGTTGAATAGCAAAGGATCCCACCAGAAGATTCAACTGCAAACACCTGATCAAACATAAACTATGAAGTCATCCTAAGCAACCCATTTTGGAATTTCCATTCCTTTGATTGGATCAGATATCATTTTTTAAAGACACATGTAAGACTGCTGTAAGTATTAAGACTAGCCCAATGTGACCCTAACCCTTTAGCCCTTTGCAGCACAACAGCAGCAATCAAAATTCAGCAGTGAGGGATATTTCCAGATAAATGGCTTGTAGAATTATCAGTCAAAAGATATGTGGACTTTTTATCCCAAATGATTTTTTTTTTGAAAGAAAAAAAGGAAATGTGGGTGCACAGCCATGTATGCATATGTCTGTATTGATTCCTAGAAAAGCAAATAGTGCAGTTTATAAAAATAGTGCAGGTCAGACAGGAAGACCTACTAGGAGCCATAAGACTAGCTAATTCCACTCAGAGCCACAAATACATACATTACAAGCAGTACTGTCTACTGCACTAGGTTCTCTCATCACATGAGGTAATCTGTCCCTTTAGGACAGGGATCTTCAAACTTGGCCCTTTTATGACTTGTGGACTGGCTGAGGAATTCTGGGAGTTGAAGTCCACAAGTCATAAAAGGGCCAAGTTTGAAGATCCCTGCTTTAGGATGTCTTCGAGAGCTGATGAATGATGTACAACTTTTACCATTGGTCTGAATGGAGGACTTAAACTTTTCTCAGCCTTTGGTCTTTCTGCCTTGCCAACATCTGGATCCTCTTCATTCTTGTGGCATTGTAGCTATAAACCTCTGATTCCATTATTCTAATGCTTGAGGGAGACCAGATGGCATCACCCAAAGGGCATCTGGGGGAAATGAACTAGATTTACGCACTTGAATGTTTCATCTTTGGAGATAGTTGGAGGGCAGCTTATGTGCTGCAGCTTAGGAACACAGCTTGCTCTGTCTTCCAATACTTCATAATTCCCACAAATATAAGCACACAGACAGAGTACATCTGTCCAAATTAGGTAATCTATTCAATGATTTAACTGGCTTCATAGCCCAACATTTTTCCTACTCTGGCAAAGAAGCCCGCAGAATCCAATGCTTCCGTCAAATGATAAAGCAGCATCACCCTGTTGCATTGCAAGCCCCTTTGCCTCTTATGTCCATGCGTGTGTACAAAACAGCAAGAGCTTGCATCACTACTTTTGTCATTTCCCCACCTCCTGTGGATGACCCCAAACTTTATTTTTCACTGGAAATTATATTCATAATGATTGTCAGCCTGACAGATTTTGTTTTTCACTGTAGTTTCAGTTCATACCAAATCATTGATACTGGATGTAAGCAGGGCTTTTTTTCTCATAGAACGCTCAGAACGGAGTTCCGGCACCTTTTTTGGATGGAACCTTATAGGGTAGGCAAAGTGGGTTGTGTGACATGTGTGAGTTCCGGCACCTTTTTGTTTTACAAAAAAAGCACTGGATGTAAGTATCGATAATAACAAACATCTGGGATGAAAAGTCTCCTTCAAGTCAAGCTTGAGCCCCAGTGATATTGCCTTCTTGGCAACAGCATGGGAGCAGTTGCCACTGTCTCCTTTTGGGAATTATTTTCCCGCTTTCCAGACTAACCCTCCATAGAGACTTCCATCCAAATGCACCAGGCCCCACTCTGCTTCTGAGCCCAGATGAGTTTGGCTGAGTGCTGAGCCACACCCGATCTACCCAGAAACACATATGTTCCCATACAGGAGAAGAAGAGGGGACAGCTGCTCCTCCTGCTGTTTTTAGTCTAATGACTGCAACATTTCCTGGGAGATCTCTCCAGTAGCTGGAGTCACTTTTTCCCAACTGCCAGAATGCAAGACAATCTGGCTGCTGATTTGAGATAAGGCTAGAGAAAGGAGTGCCCAGACTGGGTGGATGAGCTGAATTAATTGTATACATTTTAAATTCTTTGTGTGAAAAGCACATTCTACCTCTGGCATTTGTAAATAATAACTGAAGTCAGGTGGAGTCTGGAGTCTGTGTATGTGTGCATTTGTACGTGAGCGTGGGAGGGAGAGAGGGAAAGGGTTACATTGGGGCAGACCGACAGGCAGAAATCTGTAGGATGCAGATGCAGTCATTATTACCTGTAATCTGGATTGGTTTCTGTTTTTTATAAGCAATAAACTCTAAGACAGAGAGATAGCACAAAAGGAGCTTAAACATTTCACTGCATTTTTAAATACGTGTTTTCCATCTATTAAAATGCTTTTGATTTGGATTTTAACAAGCTAATGGAGCCGTCCTCTTCTGTTCTAAAAATAAACTGCTAAGGGGGGAAAAAACCTGTTCATGGCATTAATAATCCCATTAGCATTGTATCTAAGAAGCTAATCACATGTATTCTCCAACATGGTGTCTGTAGGTATCAGTGTACTTATGGATATCACCAATGGTATCTTGCCAGTCTCCTTCGCTCATCTCTATTTTTGTTAGATTACTTTAATTAAAAATAATTATGATAATTGCAAAAGATGCTGGCACATTGCCAAGCAAAGGATTAGCTTCTAGTATCATCTTTATTTATAAGAATAAAAATATGTTTAGACTGCTATAGATCGAACAGAGTCTCCAAAATAAAATTGATTAGTATTAGTAGCTCAGGCTTTTGCCTAGAAATGTGCCCACTTTCCCAGCAAGCAAAGATAACCTGGGGTGGTAGAGAGCATCTCTAGTAGGTGGGCATTTTACAATTGGCTCTATCCATCATAGAAGTTGTTTGGTGAATAGACAAGGTTCCTCTCTGATGGCTGCCATTTTGTGAGAGCATCCACGACAGCCTTAAAAGGTATGCCGATTAACTTCCAACACCAAAGTTTATGTGCTCTTTGCATAATTAGTACTAGAGCCTGGGGTCCAGCATGGTCGCTCCCCTCAAGTATTCAGGAAGGCAATTGGGCAGCTGTCTTTATGCAATAGAGCAGCCCAGGTCCAAATGGTCATGGTGAGAGGTGACCAGGCCCTGGAAGGGACAGGGCATTCCTGTAGTAGCTTACAGTGGCTAAAAGATGCTGGGATCACTGACCTCATCATCTCTTGATAAAGCATACTAGATTGGATCCATGAGGGGAAATTGTGTAGGGAAAACACCCCTTTAAAACTGGAACAGCTAAAGACTGCTTTAATTTCTTCCGGTATAAGCTGGGGAGGAGCTGAAGGCAACATCAAGAGGGTACAGGAGAAAAAAAGCAATTAGTGGAGCATACTTATGCTAGGGTTACAAGGAACGTGAAGAAAAGTCCAGAGACTCTCTTTAACTTGAAGCATCAACATTGGAAGGAATAACAAAAAAACAAAAATGTATCCCACTCAAATATTTTTTGCTAACTTTCTTTAGTATATAATATAAACTCTTACTTATTGCTTCTTGCTTCCATCTGCTGGAAAAAAGTGAAACAACAAGGGATTCTTTAAGAGGTTTAGTGCTGACAGGAAGGAAAAGTTTATCAAAACGAGGGATGCAAAATAAAAAATAACTTAGTTTGAGTTGAGGAAAAGTTGGGGGAATTAAAAAAAACAAACTACTGTGTCAGAATGGTGCCACCTGGTGACCAAGTTTCTTTGCTCAGAACTCTCCGAGGAAAGTGTTCCATTCCCAGGGGGCATTTGAGGAGAGGGGAAAAAGCTTCTCCTAATCAGACCATTATTTCCTTTTAGTCTGACATCTAGAAACAAAAGTTTCCTGAGATTTTTGTCTTTCTTGGCTTTGGCTTCTCTTCTCTTCTCTTCTCTTCTGGGCAATTTCCACTGTTTGTTCTGACATCCTATTTGCTTTTTTCTGTTTCTTTATCCTTAGCAGTCTTTTTTTCACATTCATCCTTAACAACCTCTTTAAGTCTGTCCCATAATTCCTCTGGTTCTCTATTGACACTGAGCACTTCAAGGTGATTCCTGATGTTCTCCTCAAAAATAGTGGGTATATGTTCGAGTTTGTTTTGTGGGAACTGGTTGGCTGTCTTCTTTAGCTTGCACACGAGCAGTTCATGAGCAGTTCCAATCAGCACTTAACCTGGTCATGTTTTGATGGTATATAGCAGACCTTCCTTTGAACAATAATATAGTCCCTTTGATTTCTATGTATTTTATCTGGTCGTGTCCATGTACTGAGGCATCAGTTTGGCTATTTGGAGACAGTGTTAGCAATGAAGAAATATTTGGATTAGCAGAAATGCATAAGCCATTTCAGTTTCCTAAGCCGTATAATCCAACTACATTTTCTACCTTCATGTTTTCAGCTTTGGCATTCCAGTCTCCAATCAGAAGCAGCACATCTTGCTTGCCTGTTCTGTTGATTTCAAATTGAATTTGATTTAAAACCTCTTTTTCTATTGTATATCAGTCTCTGGAGCATAATCATTATATTAAAGGGTTTGTCCATGAAGTCTAATTGATATTATTCAGCCATTGCTTGCACTGTATCCCAAAATTGTTCTTGCTTTCTTGTTATTATTATTAAATTTATTTGCTGCCCATTTTGTTTTAAAGTGACTCTGCGAGACTTGCAGCATAAAAACGTTAAAATCATCAGAAATAAATAAACCCAATAAAATGATAATACAATCAAAATAAAATCACGGTCACAAGGTAGAGAAGGAGGGAACCGGATGTGCAGAGGGAGGTGGAGGTGGGATTGTCTCTTAATTAATCCACCACCTCCAGTGAGATATTCCCCCAATGCCCCCCCCCCAGCCATCTGGCAGAACCAAGTCTTAAGGCTCTTGCAGAAAATCAGAAGGGTGGGAGCCGATCTGGAGCCACGTGTCCTGCAGAACTTTAAAAGTAACAACCAGCACCTTGAATTGCATCTGGAAGCACAGCAGCTTGTGGAGCAGTGGTATGGCTTTACCCTTCCTAACTATAAAAATGTCATTCTTCCTTTATTTTTCATGACTTGAGTAATAAACATTGTGATGTCCTGATTTGAGTAATAAATATTGTGATTGTCCATTTCAATTTGCTGATGCCAAGGATGTTAAATTGCAGTCATTTCATTTAATCTTTCACTAATAGACAAAGATTAATAATAATGATGTCGAATTGTAAAATAGTTGGAGACAGGTGTTGAGTGCCATTATAGGTGCCCTTTCTTAAGTGTAATAAAGCCGAAGTGATGAAATGTGCACTGTGATGTCACAGCCCAAGGCTCATCTTTTCACACTTCCATCATTACACAACATACAAGTTCAAAAGGAGCCAGGTATGTGCTGCAGTGCATGTTGTCATTTGCCATACACACACAACACCAACACTCATGGATGCCATATTCTTCATTGCTATGCAATTTGCCCAGTCTTAATTTCTGCCAGTTATTATTCCTTGTTTCTTGTTATGTGCTGAAATTCCCCCAGAGCTGTACATAAAACATATTTACTGCATTTTGTTAGACCATGAATCCAGACATAGTCACGGACTTAAACCTTTGGGTGCTTGCTTTCTGTGGGTAAATTTACTGAAAATGAATCAGCTTTAAATATCTGGCCCATCCTGGTATTGGCAAGCAAGAAATTAGCCTTTAATTAATTTTTGAACAGCAGAAGTTGACCAGATGAAACCCAGATAATAAAATGCTAATGGCTGAAAAGCCTCGCCGTTTGTAGTATACTTATCCAGATATTTCAACAAATTTAAGATAGAAAGATGTATCGAAAGAAGACCTCATATAGAACTAAGTACCATGATAGAAAACTTCCCCCAATAGCTCTGGGACTCCATTTCCCATCTGTTGTTTTTTGTTTTGTTACCATGACATTTTGTGAATGTGCAAATTCTCCCTCATGGCCATTACAGTGCCTAGAAATTCCAGATGTTACCATGACTAAAAATGTCAGGATGCTTGTATAAAATACCAATAATTCAGACAGTCACAGGAACAACTGTAAATATATCTGCTGTATTATCCAAAAGTAAAATGATATAAGAAATTTTCTTGAAAGCTTTACTGGGAAAACATCTTAATAAATAGGTAATTAAATTGGTAGATGTACCTATGCTTAGTCATGTCTCCTGAGAAGCATTTGAGACAAGAAATACAGACGGGTCACCAGTAATAGGTTGAATAGAGCAGAGATTGAATGTAAAGATCAAATGTTGAAATATTCCAGGTCTGTCCGATACTGGCTGCAGGACCTGGATGACCATCAGTTGCTGCATCAGAACAGGTTGGATGGGGCACAGACTCTAGTCTAAAGAGGAAGCTGACACATTCCCACATTAATCACACCATTGTGATTAATGAGCCCAGGCTAATGTGAGCTTCCCCACTTTTATAAAACAAGCCTGAATTCCTGTTTGGCCATCACAGCCAGCACATGAAAATGAGGGTTTTTTTTTTCAAGCAGGGGAGGGAACTAGAGTCTCTAGAGCTCATCCAAGCATCCTCCTCCTCTTTGAAGAGATGTTACTATGCTATGCCAGGTCTGGAAATCTTGGGCTAAAAGTATTTCCTCACTTGACCTCCTACGAACAGACTTTGGTCCTTCTCCCAGTTCGAGAAGATGCAAAGAAAGGGGTTTATGTCTTCACTTTTCTTTCATTTGCATTAGTGTTAATCATTGCTTCCCCACACCACAACATTTGGGTAATGCTGTTCTGAAAGACATCTCAGGAGTAAACATTAAATAAAGGGAAAGGAGGGCTCCTTTAAAAAAAAAAAATGCTCATATCCCACTGAGAGACAGCTGGCCCCTTGAAGCACAAGAACAAGGTTCTCACCAGGATGGATGGGAAGGAAAGGCTTCTCTGTTTTCTTTTCCCTTTCTTCCCACTGATTCTGGGCAGAATTGCAGGAAGGGAATGGGGAAGCAAGAAGACTCTGACAACTGGCAGAATGGTCAATCAAAATGCTCTTCCAGAAACCAAGATTGCGTCTCTACGAGAGAAGGCATTCAGAAGCCACAGACTGTCAGGATGAGAGAGAGACCCCGGTGCTTTGAGGTGAAAGGGAAAAAGCAGTAAGCAGATTTTCTGACAGGTGTTCAAAAACTTCATTTCACAGCATTGTTTGAGGGCCGTGTATCCTGATTGGAAGGCTGGAATCCTTAGGACCCGTTCCTCAATCTAACAAATCCATGCCAGTCAAGATGAGATACTCCAAATCAAACAGTTTGCTATGGACTGAATTCAGAAACCAAACTATGTTCTCTCTTGTACTGGTGGCTTTTAAAATTGTAGCCAATGTAGAATGGTTTTTTTAAAGAAAATATTCACAAAACAGAATAAAATGAATTTAATTATGATGTATTCAAACATCATATTTTGAGTCAGGCACATTTCTAAATTGAAAACATATAAATAAGTACATGGGTTTTTTTTGTCTTCTGTTAAATTTATTATGTGTAACTCTTAACAAATTCATAAAGCGAAGCCTGGAGATCTGAATGGGTTCAAAAAGCAAGATTCAAACTAGCTGTGAGATGCTATTTGGTATATGCAAATTCCAGTTGATAATGAGTATGGATCAGATCCTTCTCTGAAATGATTACTGATTTCAGAAAATATACTATATGCTCACTTACTGGCTGTTATCAATTTGCAGGTCATGTTATATAAAGGATATTGATATATCATATTATACATAATATGCAGGAATGAAAGAACAGCCTGTTCGCTGTTGCTTTGACTAATGTAGCATCAGAGCAACAAAGATACCATAAGGGGAAAGCAGAAAAAGAAATGGTCTGCTTTAGGGTCAAAGGAGATCATGGAGACTAATGAGAAGGAAACAATTCTCAAGTCAGTGTTAAAATTCCTGGAGACTGCCTGGACAAGTCCCTACAGTTTTCTTGGCAAGGTTATTTGGAAGTGGTCTTCTTCCAAGGGCTAAGGTAGAGCAAGACTGGCCGAAAGTCACCCAGCTGGCTTCATGCCTAAGGTGGAACTAGAACTCACAATCATCCAGTTTCTAGCCTGCTGCCTTAACCACTGTAGCAAAGTAGCTTTATTAAAAGAAAAAACAACTTCAAACCAATAAGTATAGAATTTTTAAAAGGGTGGGGGGGCAGAATCAATGATCTGGAAATTCACTTATTATATAAAAAGAAACATTGGCCATATTGCTTGAAAGTTTTTTTCCTTCCAGATTTGTACATTCATTCTTTTAGCAAGGCCCATCTTCCAAAAGCCAGCAATTCTTGATAAATTCCAAATACTGGCAAATTGCCAAGAAGAAAAGCCATGCCTGTAACTTATTGTGAAGAGACATACTAACAGTCCTGTTACTGTCAAATGCCAGCATTTTACTTCATTGGAGGTCCAGTGTGTAAGACAGTCCTTATTTATTCTAATAATTTCCTAAAGACTAGCCCCATACCTCATCACTGGTGAAGTTTTTATGACTACATTACTTTTGCAATAATATTTCCGATGGCTCATTCATAGTTTGCAATCTGCACAATAAAAACACAATTATGAATGATGTGCCTCAAATGATTCAGATTTCCAAAGGTATAGGTCTCTTGCATGCCCTTCCACCACTGCACTGCGTACAAAGGCTGGTGCCTTATGACAGCCTTTTCTGAAGGAGAGATATATATTGAAATACCAAGAGAGAGTCGGGAACAGGTTCCAGGCAATCAACAGTGAAGAACCGGATAGAAAGTGAGATATTGTACAACGAAGCTAGTGTTCTAAGAAGAACATGCCATCCATTTCTTCTATCTTCTCATCTTATCTTTCTGAATATCTGTATCTTTGAATAGGTAAGGTTTACTTTGGCGTTGAAATTCTGTCCCAAACAATTAAAACAATCTCAAATATGCTATTATTCTTCAACAAACATCATCTTATGAAAGCGATTGGAAAATTTTGGAGAGCTTTAGCAAAAGTCATTCAACAGTAGGAACCAGCCATGGGTGGAGCCAGCGTTTAAAATTAATGTATCCGCAATAAAACATGGGCTGAGTCAGAGACAAAAGTGGGAAAATGTTAAGCATCAGAGGATTGTACATCTTTAATAGTATCCCATTCTATTTCTCTAGCATCCAAAGTAGATAAATAATACATTTTAAAGATCAATAGCAATTTATGTCAACTAACAGTCTATGAGACAGAATGTGTAACTACAATTATGATTAAAACCTTATCTTCTGTGCTTTTTCTCTTTGAATTTATATAAAATATTAAATGTTGGCACAAAAATCCTGAAGGGACTACAACTATTTATGTTCACTGCCTCTATTGGTGGGCTGTCAAAATACAAACATTTCTTAAGGATGAATTATAAGCTCCTGGGGAAAAAATACAGCTTCTGTAAACTAAAACTGTTGCAGATTTTAAAACAGGATGGAAAACTTCTTGCCAGAAGAGCTAAACATAGATGATGATAATCTTCGTCCCGTATCAACAAATGTGGCCAAAAGAAAATGCATCAACCAATTTTATTTGAGCTAAGAAGTGGTTGGGAAGAGAAGCCATAGAAGCTGATGCTATTGCCATCATCACTGTCATGGCTTTATTTATGGTCACAGAGACCAAAGAAAGGAAATTCAAATTCTGTAATATATATATTTTTAAAGGCCACCCCCCCCAAAAAAGGAGACTCATAAAAGAAACAGGATGCCAAATTCAAATAAGTATTTTTTGAGAAATATTGCAACTGAAATGAATGTTGACTACTTTCAATGGGATGTTCCTCAAACATCTGATTGTGACCTCATGCCTTCTGTTATGACAACTATTCCAGCAACTAAGCACTTCCATCACTTTTTTTAGAAACAAAGAGAGGGAAACATGTAAGTAACTCTTCTGTGACTTCAGCATTTATTTAACAAAGGACACAATACTCACCTTTATCTCTCCAAAAATACTGCTTTCATTTAGCATAAATACTTCAGCAGGAATCTGTGAAACTCCCAATACAGCTTTGTAATAGCAAAGGAAGAATATACATTTTCCTTTATATTCTCTGGTTCATCATGCAGAAGGAAGAAATTTAATGTTCAGAAGTTTTCCCAGTTCTGACCAGAATGCCATGAGGCAAAAGGATTAAAATAAAGATAAGGGATACGATTTTATTTCCTTCTTATGCTGTTTCCCTCACTTAAATTATAATTATTTATGTTACACAAAGTATTTTACATAAACAATAAACAATATCGTAAAAATATCTTTAGGTCTTCAACATATAGATCAGAAGACTGAAAACTGTTATTTTAATCTTAATCTTTTAATCACACATTTCCGTAGGCTGTCGAACCTGCGAAAACTGTTGTTGAAGAGGCATTTCAAGGTGGGGCCACGGGAAGAAAGAAGTAGCAAGGACAAGAAAGATTCTACATCCTATCCAAAGATTTGCCAATTTGCAATCTCTGGCAAGAAGACCAACACCTGCCCAAGAGAAGAAAACAGCACCCTGTGTCTTCCTATCTGCACTGGGAAGAATGCTATCTTGGTATTGGATGGGTCTGTCCCTCCAGAGAGCAAATATCGCAAATAATTGGGTAGGTGTTAGATCATAGTTGAGAGCAATACATGGAGCTACTGAAGGAATGACTTAGAGGGGGGAGAGATCTCTCTTCATGCTACAGTCTTGAGAGGGAAATGCATTGCCTTTGTAGCCAAAACTACATCATAATTCAGTTGGGAGTCAAGTAAGAGACTCAAGAGGCACCTGAAATTTTATTAATGTTAAGATCCTTCAGAGGACCAAACCCTAAAACAGGAGTCCCAAATCATTACAGAATTGAAGAACAAAGGAAGCCTGGATGAAGAGCAAGAATGGAACAGAACAGCTTGTGAAAGATCTATGTATCACCTTTGAATGCAAATTTTGGAGACAAATATCTACATGTTTAGACAAAAAAATGTAAATATTAACTGCTGCTAATTTCAGAGACAGAGTGTACTTTTGGAAATGAAATAAGATATCCCACAAATTAGGTAACCGTTTTCACTTGTTGGAAAATTCTTTACAAATGTACAACTTTGCAAATCAAATGATTTTTTTTTTAAAAAAGAAACAGGTCAGCTCAAACTGAGTAAGTTCTATATCTTCAGATGGGAAGCAGTGCTGAATATTAATTTCAGTAAGAAAATAAAGGGAATTAAAATTATTCAAGAGTAGGGATAGCTAGTTCAACTTGCATTTAATATTACTTAATTTTTACACTTTCAGACCAAGTGACAACAAAAACTCAAGTATTGTTTGACATAAGCATTTTTTAAAAATCTTCCACTTCTCCAATTAAATATGCAGAAGCATTTATATTAGGGAAGGGTGTATACAAATGTTTATACTAGTGAAATAACATCTAAAATTACATACTGTTTGTGAAAAACGTATTGCAAAAATGTATGTATGACAAAATTGTAAACAGTATGTTATGTAGTTATATTAAAGAGAAATGTGTATAATTTTTGTATATTTTTTTTTAAACTTATATTAATGTGAAAATGTGGTGAATCAAACTTAACACTGGACAAAGTAGAAAATGTTTGAACTCTCCAAATTGGGTCTGAAAGGGTTAAATATGTTGCTGCAATAAGTGTGAATTAATACAATATATTTTTTTTTGGCCCACAAAAATGAGAAACGTTTATGTCTCAGACTTTTTTTTTAAACACCATGCACTTATCAAAGATACCAAGCAAATCTGAGAGTCAAGAGATTTAGTTCCATGGCTTCCACAAACAATGGATTTCCTGTGAAATTGGCTAACATCATTTGAACCTTAGATATAACAATAATTTTCAGTCTTCAAATACTACTGAATCAAATCACCCCAGCAACTCCCTCCTTGCTTTCCAGGAACTGGTGAGTACAGCCTTGGAAATATAATGTGTGAGAGGCATGTTTGGGTGCCTGGAAAAGTATTGCCCCGTTCAAAGATAAAACAGCACCTGCATAAGGCTAGGTTACAATTGAATATTCTGCTATTGATGCTATGGGGTAATGTTCAGAATGTTCAGAAGCAAAGAATTCAGCTAAATGTTAAATCAGCTACCCACAATGCCCATTTTAAAAGTTTTCATTAATGTGAAACCTGTAAAGGAATAACTCCATTAACAATGGCAGAAGGTCAGTGTAGGATAGTATTTCTGGACAATTAGAGTTCAACTGGTAAAAATAAAACAGATGCTGTAGTACATTGTGTTCCACTCCCCATGTTTGGAAAGTTTGGTATTATTAAGTTCTGTTTTTGTACGATTTCCACATCTCTTCCTCTGCCACGCATCGGTAATCCAATCGCTGGGCTTATATATTGAAATCCAGGATTTGTAATATTGGTACATTGTTTATCCCCATTTGTCTTAGCTAATGATAATAAACAATATGGTTTTATTTCTTTGCCTCCTTTCTCTCTTGAAAAAAAAATTCCTTCATTTCTTTCACCAAAAGTTGCTTGAACTATATTCCTGATGGCACTTCTGAGATGAAAAAAAGAGGTCACACATTTCTTGTTTGAGCATCACTCCGGGTACTGAGAAGATGGACTGTGCTATGAAGAAAGCAAAAAATAAAAGTAAGAATATACTGAGGAAATTTTACATGGGACAGTGGCCATCTGCTGCCTTGGAAAACAAGTGCTCCTGCACAATACTCTGCCCTTTGGCAGGGAAGAATTTCTTAGTGAGTGCCTTGCCTGTTTCCTGAACAACGTCCAGTAAATGCCACCAAAGGGAACACTTAGTGGACCATCATTTCCTCAAGACCTATTGGCTCAATAGTTTCTCGGGTAATATTACAAGAGGTGATTATGGTCTTACCCATTTGCCTTCTGAGAAGTGAATGCTTTATATCTATTGCAAAATGCTCTAAACATTCCAGAACTACCCAGGCCCTCAAAATATTGTCTATTCTTGATTTAATGGCTGAAGAATGGGGTTCTTACAGCCTTTCACAGTTTCTTTCACTGGCGTTTTCTAGCGTATGTTCTTAGTAAACAATGCATGCACAAGCTGAATATGCTTGTTTGTGTTTATCTATTTTGATGCTTTTTTCTTTTTTTAAATCTGTTTTATTTGCTGACCACAGGCTGTAATAAAACTGACCTCATGACTGTGTTTACATTCCACCAAAAGGTAATGAAGTAAATTAATAGGATGGGGAACAGAGATTAACCTACCATTAGAAAGCTGGCTCAGTTGAGAAGGCAGTGGATTGAAGAACTGATGAAAAAGTGCCTGTTGTGCAGAAATCCTATTTTGTGGGTATACTTTTAGCATTCTTCCTGCCAAATCTTCAGCCTCAGGCACCTTGATCAGCCTAGAAGTTAAAAACAAAGGAAAACTAAATTCTAGGAATTCAAACTCTGCTGTTAGCTTTTGAAAAATATTAATTTAATATATGCCAAAATCAGAAGAATCCATAGAAAAAGATAGGATAGGAAAGAGAGAAAGAAAAGGAAAGTTTATCCTTAAATTTGGTATAAGTATTCAATTAAATATATACGGATAAATCAATAATTTTCTATTTTTTAAAATTCTTTTAAATTCAGAAGTAGTTATATTTACGTTTTGGAGACATATTTAGATGGTCTCTCAGTGGAATTTATTTTCAAAATCATCAAGTTTGGGAAATAAATCATTATTTGTAAAACAAGACCAAAAGCAAAGTAATGCAATCCATATTGCTCTTTCATTTAAAATTTGCATGGTTGAATGAGATTAGTTTGACATATCTGCTTTTTTAAAAAAACGAGTTAATAAAATGTTCAGTTATATCCAAAGCTCTTTAATCACACGAGAAGAAATGTATACAGGTGGTTAAACAGCTTGGATAAAACTGAATTGATGGTTTAGCGATTCATTGATTAAAAAGGTATGATATGTAATTTGGGAGGGTGCAGATCGTAATTACTGTTTGTAACTGCTGCAAAGAAAATTGGAAATCTCTTCCTTAAAATATATTTTTTTCTCTTTATTTCTCTTTTTCTCATCTTTCAATTTTTTCTTTTATTTTCACATCTCCTTTTTTATACTTTTCTTTTTATGTTTCTGTAGTTTTTTAATCTTATGTTAAAGCCTGTTTTAATAAAAATTGTATATAAAAATGGCAGTTGGCACATCCCTCCAAATTCATCACAAAAGGTAAATCATGGTACCTTCATTGCACCATTACAATAAAAAAGTAAAGTTTTTAAGTCTCTATGCCAATTGTTAATTAATCGTGAAGAAAGTTCTCCAGAAGTTCAATCAACCAGTAATTACAATGTCTCATTTTGTAAGCATACATACACAGAACCTCTTGCCCTTTTAATAGTCACTAGGAAAAGTTGTAGTTATTTATTGATTTAACACTGTTCCCAGGTTCCTTTAAGATTCAAGGTTTTTAAAGGATGTAAATAGATATACAAATAGGTATGTGTATTTATATGTGGCAAAGCCTAATGCCAAATATCTTGACATCTAGGAAGTGAACTAGAAGGAAGGACTTTTAATGGGCTTCTTTCTTTCTTCAAAGAATCAAGTGGCTCATGGGAACTCAGCCTGCCGGATTTCAACCCATCCCAGCAGGCATTTCACTTTGAAACAGCATCACCCTGCCTGGATCAGATACCTCTTCTTTTCTCACTACACTCCCAACAAAAATATACATATGGCTCTAACTGCATTTGAAGTCTAAGTGGTTTGTGATTTTTTTTTCCACAAGAGAGGAAATAATCAAAGGAATAGCATATATAAAACTGAGAGCAGAATTCAACTGTAGCTCAATTGCAATTGAAGAGTTAAGAATATATGTGACACTCAGATACTTTAATATTAGCTCAACCCAAAGAGAAGTGAGGCAACTGCAGTGACTGAGAAATAAAATAGGATAGAATTAGGACAGGAACAGCACAACTCATGCCAGTATATTTTTATGCCAACCAAGAATAGATGGAGAGCTTTATGGCCCTTTCTCCAGATCTTCAGATTGCCATTTCACAGTGTCAGAATAGTGGGGAAAATATTTACTCTCACATTTGATACAATCAGGGACAACTTAAGCTGATATGCAAAAGGAAGGAAACACCATGTAATTACATTGGCAAGAAAGATGTTGCCAGAACATGCTTCATGCTGTGGTTAGGTGCAAGCTGGGACACAGCCTAAATTTCAGCTATGAAAAAAAGGCCTCAAAACAATATGGGATATTTTGAAAGGTAGGTATCTGGGATCTGTGCCTTAGCTAGTTCCACTCCACAATATTTATCTTTATTCATCTAGTGCTGAGTTTGTTTGTAAAGGCCAAAACCAATGGTGATCTGAATCCTAGAAGCATCTGTGGGGAATTTGTGTATGGGTACTTGTTTTAGTGGCAGTGCTCTAATCTGACAGGAGGAGGTGTATAATAGTCAAAGCATTAAAGATCAACAATCTAACTAGGAGGCTTTTCATTTTAAGCAGGTGGGATCCTTTTAGTTTAGGAAGTCTTGGCTGGAAGCTCCTGGAGGAAGCAAGGACCTCAAAAAAAGAGAGGGGGGGAGGGAGTTCACAGGAATGCCCAAGAAAATGTACAAAGCCTAAAAAGCCCTGCAAGAACTAGAACCAGGAAGTAAATCTGGCAGGAAACATTTGTTTAGTGAATAGAGGGATCTTTTTTTTTACTTTCAAGTGCCACATTTGGTTGAATATACTCCAGTTCTCTGTCTTCATCTCCTTGTTTGATCACTGTTTACATATTATTATGCTAGCTTTGGTCTGTAATTCTCAGCCTGAGGTAACATGAAATTAGTCTCTCATATCCTGACTTCGTTGCTTTCATTAAAATAACATCCCTTTTAGGCAACTCATGGATGTAACCCAATGATAATGCTAAGTATCAATGCCTTTCTTGGAAATTGCCACTTTTAATGTTTTTTGTTAGGTTTGAAGATTACTACTATTATTTTGGATTTATCTTAGACTAAGCACAAAGAACAGACTGACATTAAGGGAGCATTTGATGATTGTAGATAGCTTACCTGTCACAGATAATCTGGAGGCCCTGAGGCCAACTGCCAAGGAATCTGTCTGGAAAATTAATATGCAATCACAGGATTAAACACAACCAATTCAAGTCATATATACTTGGAGTTCCTGTTCTTGTCCTTACATTTATCACTGCTGTACTATAGACCTGTTAGCCTGCTTGGTAGAGATTGCTGGCACAAATGCTTGTATCTGATTTTAACAGAGCAAACATACTGCAATCAGATAGACAAGTGCCTCCAGACAGAAGACTCCTAGCACAGTTAATCACCAGACATTATGCAGTCTGTTTCTTTATAACAAAGGTGTCTGCCTAAAGAAAAAGGAAGAAACGGTGGGAAAACATAGGAGGGTTACAAGTGAAGAATGAGGATGTTTGGAAACCAATTCCCCCATAAATTTCCATGAAGGAGTCAGGGCAGTCGCCTAATAAAAAGTCTAGTTTGAAAGCCTTCCACATTCTACAAGGCAAATAGAGTCTTTGCACAAGGGTCCCCCTCCCACCTTCCCAGGGTCTTCAAGGCAAGAGTTTCCAAGGTCAGGAATTCCAGATCTTGGAACACTCCCCAAAAGGTGCAGAGGCAGAGGCTGGGGGCCACGTGAAAGATGATGCTCCTTGCTATGCCTGCAACCAGCCTAGTAGATAGGACATTTTTAAAAATGCAAAAAATTATCTTCTGTGCTCCTCCCAAGGATCCTTGAAAGGGCAGAAATAAGGTCACTCCAGTTCATTTTACCCTGATGGTCTGTGGCTAGCAGGAAGTTTGAGATTTGGGTGTACTGACTAAATAGTAAAACTGTTTGGCGTAGCCCAGGGGTCCCCAACCCCCGGTCTGTGGACCGGCACCGATCCGTGGCATGCCAGAAACCGGGCCACGTAAACAAGCGAAGCCCCATCTGCAGATTACAGGCAGCACGTGAAATCACACCCCCTCCGGTCTGCAGAAAAGCCTTTCTCCATGGACCGGTTCCTAGTGCCAAAAAGGTTGGGGGCCGCCGGCGTAGCTGATCATTTGAGTGAATAAAAGTGAAACTTTTTATTTTGAAATCTATATCCCTATAACCCTGATTGTGGAGAATCCAAGCAACTGGATATTTAAACTAATTTAGTATTAATTACACGAAATCCTCTTCCCATGTCCTCAAATGCAACAGGATTTCTGGCCCTACTGGAAAATTGACAGGAAGTTTATATAGCTTGACCGACTCCTGGAATAAGGGAGGAAGTGCTACTTTTATAGCAATAAAGCTAAAAATGACTTAACTTTGTTTCACTTAGGGACTGAGGTTTTTATTGATTGATTTGATTTATAGGGCCACCAATCTCACCTAAGTGACACGGGGCTCATGACAAAAGCAACAATCCAATAAAAACAAGTTTAAAAAACCAGTATACAAACATAGTAAAGCATCAATGACCACTTTTTAAAAAAACAAAGAACCATGGTCCGCAGCAAAAACAACCTTGTGTCAAACAACACAATCAGATAAAGGTCATGTCATGGGGTCATAGAGGACAATATTGAAGGGCATGCTTGTACCCCAGTCAGGTGCAAATGCCTTAGCCAAATCTTCTCCTAGTTTGCTTTGTCACTTCTGAAGACTTAGAATAACTCTTCTATTTTGTGAAAAGTGACATCTGAAATCAGTGAAATAGTTTACCTATAGAGATTGTATGTTCTCAATCTCTGGAGATTTTTCATAAGAGGCTGGAGGGCCACCATCTCACAGATATTTAGTTGATGATCCTTGGGTTCTCTTTCAATTCTACTGTTCTGTGATTGTTTCAATGTTTCTGTATATGTTTTATTCCTCCAATCAAAGATTACATGCTTAACATTACATTAATCAATGAAATATCAATATCTTTTAAAGAGGAATTAGTTATACATAATCAGTGCTTTCAATATTTGTCATAATCAGTCAGTCTTTCTACAGAGCTCTGAGAATATACATATGTAAACATATGGGATTTCCTATTGCAATTCATCTCACTGAGGGCAAAGATGAATCTGTTGTATTGTCATATCCAATCAAATAAAAGAAATAATTCTTACAGTTGGGGAGGTCATACAGCTATAATACATTATTTGGCTGTAGCATCTGTTTCAATGTGTTGCAAATTTTAAAGCAAAGAAACTGAAAACACCATTGCAAGAATGTATTTTATTTCGTTTCAAGCAACAAAATATGCTCTGTTATACCTAATCTCTTCCTGTCTCTGACCTCAGGTATCTGAATTACAACTTATCTAATGTTAACATGTCTAGTAAAAGATCAAGTTATTGACCTTTATGAGAACACAGGAAATTGTCTGGAGATGTCCTGCTTTGCACAATGCAAAAACTAAATTAAGGCAAAAAATGGAAATAGTTTTAATTGAAGTAAGATGCTTTAGAACAGGGGTCCCCAACCTGTGGGCCATAGGTGACTAATGGGCTGTGAGGGAATTGCAGCCGGGCAGCGGAAATAGTCAGCGAGCACGCATGTGCACACGCATCCTCACTTGCGCAAGCAGCAGGCAAGCACATGCGCACGTGTTCCATTTGTGTGAGCGGCAGGTGCACACGCATGTGCTTGCCAACCACTTGTGCAGAATCATCCCCTTTCCACCCCACCCGCTGATCTGCAAAGCCGCAAAAATTGAGGAACTCTGCTTTAGAAGATAATTGTCTAAAAAACTACAATAAGTAAATATATTCCTATGTGACTCCTGCAGCAATTCCTAGTGTTATAATTTATTATTTATTCCTTTGTTGTACATTTAATCTATTTTTAAACAGGTTAGGTACCAATCATCACCTTGCACTTCAGTTTCTTTTCTCCTCCCTCCCATGATTGATTAATAAACTATAAACCCTTGATTTTTAGAAGATGCATACTGTGGATATGCAATAGGAGGCAGACAAGCCATCACACAGAAGATAGATACTTCCAAAGGAGCAGCAGCAACAAGACCAAAAGGGATAAACAACTGCCTTGGCAATACCAGGGGGGAAACTCACAAAGCAAGACAACACCCCTTGAAAAGGTACAATCCAGGATCCAGGATGCAGACAGCAAATGTTATGCTGGCTTTGTTTTGTGGTGACTCAAGGATGGGCAGAAAGCACTTTAACTGAGTAATGGAGAAAAGACCCTGTCATCAGTATTTTCCTGTATTAATCTGACCATAATCATAAGAAAGCAACAGGACCTTCTAGAAATACAGAATACAGAATGACAGAGTTGGAAGGGACCTTGGAGGTCTTCCCTGTCCAAGCAGGGATCCTATACAATTCTGGATAAATGGCTGTCCAATCTCTTCTTAAAAAACCTCCAGTACTGAAGTAGTCACAACTTCTGAAGGCAACCCATTCCACTATTTAATTGTTCTCACTTTCAGGAAATTTCTCCTTAATTCTAGGTTGGATCACTTTTTTGATAAGTTCCCTTCTTGTCTTGCTCTCAGGTGCTTTGGAGAATAGGTTATCCCCCTCTTCTTTGTGACAGCCTCTCACATATTGGAAGACTGCTATCATGTCTCCCTTGCTCCATTTTGTTAGATTCAGGAACTAGATACCCAGTTCCCGCAACTATTTTTCGTGTGTTTCAGCATCCAGCCCCCCAAAAGCATATTGTTTTTAAAAATGGATTGTCAATTTGTGCTGTGTAAGATCCAGAGATCTTCCAACACAATTATGTTATTGCCTTTCCATAATGATCCAAATCATATTTTTAATCTGGGATGATCATATTTTAAGTTGATTTGTTTTATTGTTGCTTCAGTGCTAACTTACAATTTAACAATACAAATTTACTCCCAATACTGTGAAAAATATGTTTCAAATAATGGGTATCTACTGACTAGTTAGTACAAGTGATTATAATCAACTCCAGACAAAGCACTTTCTCAGTTAGAATTCACAAAATGTTTTGTGGGCTTTGGGAGTCCAACCAATGACTTTCATTTATAATGCTATTGTAGTTTTTTCTTTGATTTTCTTCACTGTTTAATTAGAAGCAACATTAAGAAGGAAAGAACAGAATAGTTAATAAATGCCTTGAACTGGTAGCTTTCAGAGTGCCATTTTAAAAACATCAAAAGTTAGCAAACAGCAGCTAAATTGCATTACAAACCCACAATATTTTGTTATGTTATAAAAACCAGTTGTTAATTAACTAGTATTTCTTCCAGAGTCATA
The DNA here is from genome assembly GCA_023970755.1 of Azemiops feae. NCBI lineage: Eukaryota > Metazoa > Chordata > Lepidosauria > Squamata > Viperidae > Azemiops > Azemiops feae. The sequence continues at coordinate 750,747 of JALGBA010000497.1, read as the reverse complement.
CTTTTTTAAAAAAGCGTATGAGGAGACTTTTTATTAGCATGTCACTGCTTCACTACTGCCCTTCCCACAGCAAGTATTTCTCTGGGGTTGTTATGTTTTTCCTTACAAAAATAGCAGGGAATTGATGAGTGGTTTGAGGCCTTGCCCTCCCCCTGTCCTTCTCCCACTCCCCAGAGAACCTTCCTTTCCTCCTTTCATTCAAAGCAGTGAACCTAATTCCCCAACCCCCAATTACTATGTCAGGGTAGATACGATGGGGCACAAACTCCAGTCTGCTGAGGAAGCCAGCACATTCCCATTTCACGCCACTGTGATTAATGAATCCTGGCTAATGGTGTGAAAGTTTCCCCACCATTACAAAACCAGCCAGCATGTGAAAATGAGAGATGTTTAGTTTTCAAGCAGGGGAGGGAAACCAGGGCCTCTGAACCTCATCTGAGCAACATCCTCCTCTTTGAAGAGATGTTACTATGCTCTGCTAGACCTGAAAAACTTAAGACTGAAAGTGCTTCCCCCACTTGCCCTCCCTGGCTTTCACGCAGACTCTGTCCTTTCTCCCAGGATGCAGAGGAGGGAGTTTATGTTTCAGGGTTTTAATATTTCACATTTCTTTGCATTGGTGTTGATCATTGCTTCCCTAAACCACAACACTTGGGATTATGCTGTTCTGAAAGACATCTCATGAGAAAATATTAAACAGAAGGGAAAGGAAGGCTCCCTTTTTTTAAAAAAAATGCCCACATCCCACTAAGAGACAACTGGCCCTTTGAAGTTCTGTTGATAAAGTTCCCCACATGATGGATGGGAAGGAAAAGCCTATCCCTCTCTGCTCCCTTCTCACTGATTCTGGGCAGAATTGCAGGAAACGAATGGGGAAGCAAAAAGACCCTCGCGAATGAAGGCAAATATATGTACGAGGGCAATTCGGAAATAAACCTCCATTTGAGCAAGTGCGAGAAATAGGCGGGGATAGTGACACCCATCCTATGGCGCCGTGCCCAGTAGTTCAGTAGGCAGTGAGAAGTGGAAGGAGAAGGTTGTGTTGCAGTTGACTCGTCCGCTAGATCAATTGAAAATGAACTAGTTTTTAAAAATGAAACAGTGGCTTGCATCGCACCGTTTCAGCATGACAATGCACTTCACGATGCTGTTACAGGGTGGCTTCATTCCCAAGTGGGAGATTTTTTTTGCAGAAGGAATTTAAAACCTTGTAAGACGTTATGACAAGTGTCTCAATTTGAATGGCGATTATGTAGAAAAGTAATGTAATGTTGTAGTTTTCTAATGTGTATAATACAAGTTCTTTATATGCGAGTGTCTGTCATTGATAACCAAACAGAGGTTTATTTCCGAATTGCCCTCGTATCTCAGGATAATGTTGCAGATCCAATCTGGGTCAGTGTACACATTCTGGTAGAGAGAAGTTCCCTGAAGATGGGCTCCAGCGTGAGTCCAAAAGCTTGGAAGACTAAACCTCTGGTCCCAGTGACCGACCCAGATTGGATCCTGCAAGAAGACCATCTCCGCACTACCCCCAGCAACCTGTTTGCAGACTATTGTGTTCCCCATGAAGACAGCCATTGTGAGCATGTTCATTGCACATGGAAATGGAGTGAGTGATCAAATGATAATGATCTTTCACAACAGCAGCACACCCATGTATCAGCAAACAGGCTGATGGTATATAACATTCTTATATACAGGTATGAAATCATACCTGGGTTATAGTGGCAAAGTTTGGAAACTCCTGGCCATGTTTCTTCAGTTGGGATCCCCAATACCTTTCAAATGAGAAACAAAACTGAATGTATTTGCTAAGTACTGTACAAAGCTCTCACATTTATCATTGGCTGCAGCTGTCAGAATGGTCAGCCAAAGTGCTCTTCCAGAAATCAAGATTGCGTCTCTACAAGAGAAGGCATTCAGAAGCTGCAGACTGTCAGGATGAGAGAGACCCCACTGCTTTGAGGTGAAAGGGAAATGGCAGTAAGCAGATCTTCTGACAGGTGTTCAAAAACTCCATTTCACAGCATTGTTTGAGGAGATCGTGGGCCTTAGTACCACTGAAACTTAATTTGAAGGTTCAAGTCCTAGGACTCATTCCTCAAGCAAATAAATCCATGCCAATTAAGATAAAATACCTCAAAGCAAGCATTTAGCTATGGATTGAATTAAGAACCCAAGCTCTTGCATAATGGTGGCATTTAAAATTACAGCCAATATCTGTCTGGTTTTTTACATGCTCAGAAAACTGAATACAATGAATTTATCTATTATGTATCAAGGCATCTCCTTTTAGCTTTTTTGTATTTTGAAGATCAAACACACAAAAAGTGAAACTCTTTTTTTCTTCCCTTGTTGAATTTCTTATATTCATTTTATAACAAATTCACAAGGCAAAGGGAGAGACAAAAAGATACTTCTTAGCATCAAAAAATGTTACCCATCCCGATCTGTATTGATAAGGTAACACTTTGAAGTGCTGATGGTTTTACTATGAATTTCTCAAATATACCATTGTACTCACTATCCAGATTTTCTCTAACTGGTCAACGATATTGCTAACATCTGGAAACAGTGGTTGACCATGAAGCATCTCCACAAATATGCAGCCTGCACTCCTGGAGAAAAATAATATTAAGTCACTTAGCCATCCAGTGCTGTTTTTATACACATTACAAATATGTCTAATCTAAATCAAAACATCAGAATATAAAATATACATTTTCATCATGCTTTCAACTAGCAACATATCATGACAAAATTTACATAAGGTAGCAGATACTTGAAATATTGATTCAAAAAAGAAAAAAACATTGGGGAACTTGCATAAGAGACAGTGTGAACTAGAATCAAGCATATTTTAAAGCATAAATCAAGGCAGTTGCATTAAAGCATATAATAGAAAAAACTAGATACAAAATTTTCTGCATATTAAACTGCATACAATTTAATATGGACTTTCCAGCAGGTTCATCTTTCTCTAATAAAAGAAAGAAAGAATCCATGAGAAACTGCCGCTCTGGAACTGGTCTGGATTTAAACTGAATATGACATTCTTAACTAAATGAGCAACATTTAATCTAAATACGTATGCTCATATACTCGAAAATGTTTAAGGCAAATCTAGCATGCTTGAGGCTATGTATACAATAAATAGCTAGTATCTAGATCAGGAGTTAAGTGGAGCAGAACTTTTGCTGTCCATCAGATTGTTTCCTTAATTCCTTCAATTGTGTGGTGGCTCTTAAGCTCAGCTTGCAGCTCATCCCCTAGGCTCCCTTTCTCAATATAATGCACAAAAGCTCCGGTAGCACAGTATTGTCACAACAGATTTCTTTACTACTACAGTATGAGAAACTCTTAAGAACTGAACTGCATATCATACTGCCTAAACATCAAGATCTGTGATAAAAGAGAAGGAGAAACCAAGTTTAGGAGGAAGAAGGAAGTAAAACTTGCAGTTTTAGCCTTTATTAGGAATAGGCAAAATTATATCTTTCAGATATTTTGCACTCTTGTTATTAACATAATGATTGTGGCTGACTGGCATTGAAGTTCCTTACACTATAAACTCCTTCAGGCCATAATAAATGGCTCTGCTACAATAATCAGTTTTAATTCCTCCCACATACGTACTTTCCTAAACACATCAGAACCTGGATCACAATTTAAGGGCTGTCATACACCATTCATTTCCCTTCCCTCTTGGCATAGCAACTCTGGATTATTGCAGGATCCAATCTGGGTCAGTCACCGGGACCAGAGATTTATTCTGAGCTTTTGGACTCATGCTGGAGCCCATCTTCAGGGAACTTGCTTTGGGCACATATTAATCCATATTCTGGATTATCTTGCAGAACTTGCATAATTCCTACTCTCTCAATGTAGTCTTGCTTTTTGTTATATTATATTATATTGGATTATATTGTAGTATAGTATAGTATACTACAGTATAATATGTGGGAACACCTTGTTCCAGACTCTGCATGTCAGTCATGATCATGACTTAGCTAGAAACATAGAATAGTGATCAAAATGGCTGCAGACCAGGATTTTTTTAAACTGATGCTAGTAATCTGGGGATAGTGCTTTTTCACCTCATCAAATAATTTTTTTCCAGTAAAGCTGTAACTTAATGAGATGAAATCTTTCAAACTATGACATTTAACTTTATCACTTCATAAAGATCTAGTTCTCTGTCAAATCAGTAAAATTTCTAGGAATTCTGTAACCATTAGGAGATCAGCAGAGCTAATCATAATCAAACTATATGAAGTAATAATTATGGCATTGCTTATGGGAAAGATTGGGTGACCAGAATAAAATCTTTGGATTTAGTTTCATTTTTCTCTTACAGTGCTCTAGACACCACTTGGCAAGCAGTCTACTCTATTATGGACTACTCAAATTAAAACATGACATTTCATTTGGGACACAATTGATATTAAATATTTAAATCTTTAAGCAATTGAGGGTTCAGAGAAAAAAAAAGAAAATACAGTAAATTTCATTTCGAATTCAAGCCCATGTGATTTTTAATAATCAGAGTATGCTGTTCTTCACTGCATTTTTTCATATTTTAAAATGCTCTTATTGTGTCTTCCATCTTTCCCTAAGAAGGGAAAGGATGAGTGTGTTGAGTTTCATTTCCTTCCTCTTAATGGTCCAAATCTGTTCTCACCAAATATCCACATCTGATGAATAATCAGTGGCTCCAAGCAGAACATCAGGAGGACGATAGCCAAGAGTCACCACCTCAGCAGAGTATGTTTGGTTGGGGACAGATTTAGCACGAGCAAGACCTGACAAGGCAGAGGGGGGAAAAATCAGAATTTTAAAATCATAGTCAGAATTATCATTTTGACCCATTGTCTATACAACAAATTGCAGGGCACAAATCACAGACATAATGTATTACAATTACAGTATTTTGCATCTTTTTGTTGTGAATAATCTAAAGTACTATCCAACTATATAATGCAGTTGATTTTTCCTATATTTCTCAATTTCTAACATTAATTATCCCAAATGTCTAAGCTGACATCTATTTAGCTTGAGCTGAATTAAAGACAGAAGAGCTTGTTCTTTATAGCTTACCAAATGGAAATGCCATGGCTCTGAATTTATAGGCCCAAGAAACTCATCTACTGAATAACTGTCTGATAGGGACCAGGTTATGATGACTCACCAAAATCAGCTAACTTAAGCTCTCCATAGCAATTCAGGAGCAAATTCTGAGGTTTCAGATCTCGATGAAGGATATGGCACTTATGGATGTGAGCCAACCCTCTCAGAAGCTGGAACATGAAAAGCTGGAAACAAAAGGGAAAATCAGAGCCATGGTAGTGTAAGATAGTGTCTTAAACTTCCAGGGGAAAGAAAGGGAATGAATGAGTGAATGAATGAAATGACTCTTCCTTATAAGTTGTTTACATATTTAAAACCCACAACACATGTTCCTAGCAACTCTTCTGTTATATACCTATTCTCTTGCTAGTACTAGTTATGCTGGATGAAGAGATTTATTTGCTTCTCTTTTTATTTTCCTAGTCAAACAGAAGCCAGGATTCCCCAAGAGAAGAGTCATAAAAGCAATCTAGGGGTGAGGGGAATAACAGCATATTGAAGAAAAACAATCTGGAATAGGATGGGGACCATGGCTAAATGTCAGAATGTTGGGATAAAGCTTTTTGAAAAATGTGGAAAATTAAAATGCAAAAAGAAATTGTAAAATTAATTAACTCAATCTTAGGAAAAAAGACTATTATGGATTGTTTTATTTCGTTTATTAGATTTATATCCCATTTTTCACTCAAGAGCTAAAGAAAGGTAATGTAAGTTAGAACAAATCAATAGAATAGCTGAACTTCAGGGTGTTTGGGGGAGTGATATTAGAAATGGAAGCAGTTTCCCTAGCAGAGGCCTCTTACTCCTATTTTTACCCTTATACCCCAAAGGCCTCAAATGAGGAAAAACAATTCAGAGACATCTTTCCCAATGATGGCAAGCATCAGTAGATACCCCAGAACTTGTTTGAAGGCTCCAAGACCCACCAAAGGGATACTAGAATAATGTGAGTCTTGCTAAAATCATAGAAAGAATTCAGAAGGCTAGATATGATAGCTGGGAACCATCTCATTAGTTTTCCTCCTGGTAAAGGGATTAGATTATGGTTATATCTACTTTGGGAATTGTTTCAAGATGTAGGACTCCCATATGGCAAATGGCAAAATGCAGCCCTTTATGAACATTCTTTTCATGATTTAAAAATCCCACACTGTTTCAAATATTTGGCTCTGCTTTTTTTGTCTCTGTTTGGTAACTGAATACTATCTTAGTTTCTTCTATTTGATTTGGTGCCGCTCAACTCCAAGATAACTTTGGGTTGCTAATTACTTGACTGCCACAGAATAAAACAAATACTACTTTCCTGATATTAATTCAGACTATTGAAAACAAAATTCTGCAGGGCTTAAATATGTAGATTTTTTTAAAAAAAATAGGTGAGGAATAGAAGAGAAATGTAAAAAAGGGGATTCTAATGGATGTCAGAGGCTAAAGCAAATACTGTAACTGTTGTAAGATAGGAATTGTGGGGATCAGATAACAAGGAGGAAAGAATTAAAAAAAAAACTTGCTCTTTACGAATTGCATTTTCATCCTGGTTCAATCTCATGTGGGTTCTGTTTAAAAACAACTAAAGAAGCATATTAAAAATGATATGAAGGGCTTATGATGCTTTGTTTTATAAGCATATTAGGAAGCCTGGGGATTTTCCTAAATAAATACAAAAGGAAAAAAGGCTGAGAAATATGATGGAAAAGAAAAAGGCAGTGAGAATAGTTGTCCAGGATTCCTGTGGTGGCATAAGGTTAGACAGTTTCTACTTAGGGAGTTCGTTCACCTGATTGATTAGAGACAATGGATTGGACAAGTTTATAAAAGATTGGAAACCATTGTGGATTTTCTACATGTTAAATAAAATAACAGATGGTTAAAAGAGGGATTTGAAGATTAGTTGTACCTTTGGGGTTAGCTGAGATAGAAAAGACCTTTTTGATATATTTGCAAGCATTCAGCTGGAGTGGAATTTTTTTTATGTTTAATGTTAGTTGTCAATAATGTATTTAATATTGGAGGGTTGTAGGCATATTTTTTTTTGTTTTTCTTGTTGGTGTCAAAATGCTTGTTAGTTTGTTTTTTTTCTTTTTCTTTACTTTGTATTTTATTCTTGGAGCTAAAGAATAATAAATAATAGAATAAGAAAAGGATGTTCTCCCACCTGCCATGAAGCTTCAACCCTGTCTTGCAGTTCACAGAAACCAGCTGTGTTTTTACTTAGTAAGAAAGAAACATGTCAAAGTGGAGGGTGTGGAAAAGGCACTGATTATTTGCAGATGTTTGTAGACTCCCTTGTTAGTCAACTGGAGGGGGTGCAGGTGGCCTGATGAGGAATACTTGGAGCAGTGGTGAGGACTTGAGTGGCTCCAGAGTGTTCCTGAGGGTTTGGGGGTGAAAATAATGTTTGTACTGAAGTGCTCTATAAAAATGACTTCATGCGATCCACTGTAAGGCCCTGGAGGACTTCAAATCCCTCCTTTCTGATGCTGTCACCGACAGATCCTCCAAAGGATCTTTGTACATGAGATGCAACAACACCACAAAGGAAGAAAAAAAAAATCCAGTTTCTTCACATACACTCTACAGGTGCTTTATACAGCTTGAGTTCTTTTTAAACTAGGTAAAATGTGTTTTCTTTTGAAAACAGATATTGAAATACTTCCTTCTTGAAAATAAAGCAACAACAACAAAGTAACCAGTTAAGCAGAACTTCAGTTGTTCAGTCATGATTTAAATTTGGGGACTCATTAGTGACCAAATAATGAATCAAAAACTATCAGAATACAGGTAGTCCTTGACTTACAAGAGTTCATTTAGTGACTGTTTGAAGTTATAATGGCACTGAAAAAAGTGACGTATGACCACTGCAGTATCCCCATGGTCACATGATGAAAAATCAAACGCTTGGCAACTGACTCATATTTATGATGGTTGCAGTGTCCTGGGGTCATGTGATCACCTTTTGCACCCCTCAGACAGACAAAGTCAATGGGGAAGCCAGATTCACTCAACAACCGTGTTAACTTAACAACTGCAGTGATTCACTTAACAACGGTGGCAAGAAAGGTCATAAAAACTCAACCAATGTCTCGCTTAGCAACACAAATTTTGGGCTCAACGTGGTTGTAATTCGAGGACTACCTGTATCATGGTGGGGAATTTTTTTTTTTTGCAGATTTCCATGGTGAAAGATCTTTATATTAATATGCAATTTTTCTTGATTTTGGATTCTGGGGTCATAAATGAATGGCCAGCAATATGGTTTAACTTTGTTTGGTGAGAGCTTGAGGAAGGATAAAAGTGTAATATAGGAGCGCTGCACTTCACAAACATTTAATGCAATCATTTGACATCCTTGGGGGCAGGAAGAAGAGAATATACTCTTGAAAATCAATGGCTAAAGCTATAACATGGAGGGTGACAGGCTGTACACATATGACAGGTTATTATTCTTTCATATTATGAAAGCATTGGGGGGGGCAAGATTAATACAGTCTTTCCTGCTTGCGTATAAACAGCAGAAGCATGTCTTGGCAACAGGTTTGTTCTGCCATGTCCTCATCACATTTCCTTAATCTTGTCCGAAACCAAAATGAAAGCAGATTCCCACACTATCCAAAAGCAGTCTCAAGGTTTTTAAATCTGTTAGGCTTTTTTATCCATTTTTTGGAGTGAAATCAGGTGATGCAGGATAAGGATCAATGATGGGGACAGCTGAAGTTTTCTGCGGACTGACTCAAGAACGGACAAAGAGCACTTCAACTCAGCAACAGGAAAAGATTATAAATCTTGGTTCCTCTTTCATACTTGTTAGCACAACATAATCACACAGTTGGAACTAGATGCAAGAGAGAGAAATATATATATTTAAGACAAATAGATGAACCCTAATACGCTAAGCCTGTTGATAATGTTTGTTCACAATACATGTCTTTTATTTACAAAACATACCATAACATTCAAAAACATACCATAACATTATGAGGATGAAGGCCCCCAGGGTGCTGAGATAAGTACTGTGCCAGGTCCGTGTGCTAAATAGATGCGGAAGAAATAAGAATTAATTATCAAGCCCAGAGATTTTCTACAGGTTCTTTACCAAAGTAGAGCTCAACTACATTTGAAAAAAAAAATCACTGAATAGAAAGTGACGCCTTCTTAGTCAACCCCATGAAACCCTCTTGCTGGGAAATCAGGTGAAGAAAACCTCTATTTATCATTCATCTCTGGATCAAATCTTTGTATAATACTATCCCAAATCACTTACAAGCAGAGCACCATACGATCTACATGTAATGGGTAGGGGCTGAGAAATATTTGAATTGTCCAAAAGCAAAAATCAGAGATGTCCACAGAGAGGGGTCAAAACAAAAACAAAAAAATCAAGATAGTGGCACATAAAAAGATAAAGATGAGTGGTAAAATGCTGAGAAGAGAGGGAAAGGCAGTGAGCTGAACTTAGGAAACAAATCTTTGAAAACAGCACCTTGAATGCATTGACTGTAACTGCAACAACGATCAGCTCCTGCTTGCTTCAGGTCACATAAAGCAGAGCTTAAAATACAAATGCGACCAGGCAAACCTCAAGGACGAGGGTCAAAAGCATGCAGAAAGCAACAGTCACTGTGATGGATCCATTCCACATTGCTGTAAAATGAGGGGAAGCACTGAAAAACAAGAAGGTTTACTTCCTTCAATAAGCAAATGGACAAATCTGATGAAAAGCCACTCACCATGTACTCCAAGACTAAAGTCAGGCTCTCTTTGGTCTGGAAGATGTCATGAAGGAGCACAATATTGGCATGCTTCAGGCTCTTGAGGAGGGAAACTAGGACCACAGATACAACAATCAGATTAATGTAGGGAGAAAAAAAACAGCTGAACAACCTAGATGACAGCAAGACAGTCTTGGGTGCCTGAATATTTCCTTTTTTTCCACTAGGTTTTAAAACATTTTATTTACATCTTTTAAAAAATGTGCATTTCCAATAATTAAAATTATTTGGGGGGAAAAATGGCACTCAATTGAAATCCATTTTACAAGTCACAGGACCCTGGTACAGTTTTGTGTACATATTCATGTGTTATTAGACTACTATACTCCCTCCTAGAATCTTCTTTGAAAAAACATGCAAGCTTTTGTGCCACCAAACCAGAAGGTGGACAGGCAGATGGAAAGGAAAGTGCTTTCGTTCAGCATTAATAGTTTGCCCTGTTCTTTTTTAGGGGCGGGATGAGAAAGGGACAGTACAATCATTTAAAGCTTATCCAACTTTTTGTGTCTTACAAAGTTAAAGCAGCTAAAAGAAGTAAAATAAGAAGACAATGCTTGTGAAATGTACAGTGCATAATTTAGAAGGGGGCATTTCGTTACAATTCATTTGCTTGCTTCTCCTGCTCAGTTTTTTCTTCTGAAGGCAGTGGGCTTTTCTCTTGCATTCCTGTCTTCTTCAACTTAGACTTGTCAAATTTCTCAATTTCAGCATATCTGATTTGTCAGACATAGTTCTGATTGATCAGTGAGACCGTCCCAACCTCCCACAGTCACTCTGAACTGTCCTATCCCTGGGATGGTTCCACCCCTGGAATTTGGAACAAGAGATTATCAAATTGGGTCATCCTAATTATAAGAATGAATGCTTCAGAATGGTTTAAACTATCATTTCCACCCCATAGCTTTGCTGACTTTTCTCATTGGTAGAACAAAGAGCAAGGTAGGGGTTTTAAACACATTATAATTGTTAACCGCTACCTCACTCCAGTTTAAAACCTGTATCAATTTAGCCATCTGATAAATTGAGCTACATCTTATAAAAGTTTAAGCGTTTCCTAAAGTCGGTTAGCCAGAAATGGTGCTACTAGACTCTCGTGATTTTTTACCACCACAATCTAACATGGCTCTCTTCCTACAGCAAACACACTCTTGGAAAAGTGTTGCGATTCTGTTGCTGAAATGCATTATTGTTAGATTAAAATTGCTTAAATACGGGGAGGGAGGTTTGTTAAATGAAATTTAAGTTTCTTGAAAGCTTCTCTTGGTTAAATAAACTCTCAACAGGCAATTATGCCAAGACAGAGTTTATGATCAGTGGATTTTCAGAAACCCCTCCCCCTTCTGCACTGACAAAAGGGTTTGTTGGATGTCTAAAGCTGTGTTTTAGCAAAGGAAGAACACAAGTTTACTTATGGGAACTTGTTCCCCCTTTGCCTGTGGATGCTTACAGATGGTTAAACCCTCACTGCCACTCCTTTCAGGTCTGTATAATCTTTTTTTTTTTTTTTTTTTTTGGGGGGGGGGAGGAGGAAATGCCAAGGTTTTGTTTATCCCCAAGCAGGAGTTTGCCTCAGTTTGTAATGATGACTGGCATTAGATCAAAGAGTTTACTCATGATTAGCACAAAGCTTGGCTGAATATATCATATAAACATGCTTTCAGAAGCCTTCTTTTCAACACAGCAAAAATAAGTCTATCTCTATCGCTGAGTTATAGGGCTCTCTACCAATTCTTGAGTCAGTAAAAACCCACAAAAGTAGCTATCATTTCACTGACTTCCTTCCAATGCAACTAAACCTAGCAGATTTTGCACATCTTGGGGCTGTCCTTGGATAGTGTCAACATTAATTGGGGTGTGTATGACAAGGGCAGGGGGAATACTTTGATCTTATCACAACTAAGGACAACTAAAAGCCTGTTTCCTTTATGGGCTGGAATATGATGAAGGCAACATCATGGGAACATGCCAGAAAAAAGAAGTTGCCTGGGCAGATTTATTAGGTGCAAGTAGGGACATATAGCTTGAAGCATCTGCATGTAGTTTATATAGCATAAACTTCTACTCTACCTGGTTACAGTATATCTCAGAGGTAATAAACACCATATAAATATTTCTCATTCACATATACAAACACAGCCCTATTAGCATCTGATTGTAAGTCTGGGATGGGAAGAGTAAAATATTCAGAAATGTAGACGATTGATTCTGTTTGAATCCCAATATAGCCTTCGATTGCTTCTAAGTTTAATAAATTCAGCCTAATACAAAAGAGAAACAGTTTGGTGTAGTGGTTAAGATAGCAGGTTAGAAACTAGGAGACTGTGAGTTCTAATCCCACCTTAGGCACAAAACCAGCTGCGTGACCTTGGACTAATCATTTGTCTCGTAGCCCAAGGAAAAAGGCAATGGGAAACCATTTCTGAAATCTTGCCATGAAAATTGCAGGAATTCATCCAGGCTACCAGGAGTCACCACTGAGTCAAAGGCATCAAAGGCATCAAAATAATGATTCAATACTGTAATAATAATACTTAGTTCAACCTAATTGGTCACAATATTCAGGTCATGATTCATCATACAGACTGAATGCCGTATTCATATTTCTTTTTCCCCCCTTACCTTCTCTTATGGCTGTAAAAGGGATTCCCTCCTCAGTGTTTAGGCTGATGACTTTCAAAGCTACCAGCTGATTGTATATTCTATTGGGACAGAATATAATAATTGTCTCTTCACTATACTTAATAATTGAACTCACAAACCAAATCTATAAATCTACCACAATTAAAGTGATTCAGGGCCATGCAATGCACAAACTAGCATTGCTTACTCATATATGTAATAATCACTTTGTTTATGCAGTCAAACAATCTACCAAATATGTGGAGAGGGGAGGCTTGTCTCCAAATGGTGCCTCCAAATGGTGCCTTCAAGGATAAAGCATGCTAATAGTTCTTCAAACTATGAAAACAAAGTGTTCCTTCCCCTTTCTGCAATGAAACATGGCATCTAATCTAGAAGCCTACTTCAACTGAAGGTTAAATTCTCATTTCTGCAATCATATGAATACAGAGTCAAAGCTTCTGAGAGGTGTTTCTATGAAGAACCATTTGAACTAAATAGTTGTTGGATGCATTGTCCATCACTGTATTTTTCTTCAGTTAGTAATATAACAAATTTCCAGATAATATTCATGAATTCGCAATAAGTGCAAAGAATGCTCTGATTTTAACAAGATTACTTTTTATAGCTAAGATCATCTTATTGTACATTAGTAATTAGCTTTTCAAATGTTTTCATTCCAGAATGCTTCCTATAAAGCTTTTTATTCATTGCAACGCACTCACCTGCTGATTCCTTTGCACACCACAGAGTGAGGACCTTCACTCAGTGTCTCGAGATGCAAGTAGGATGAGACATTCCCAAACAGGAGACTTCTTCTTGGCTTAAATATCAATGGGAGAGAGATGGAGAACACATACATGCAGTTCTAAGATTCCTCAAACATTTTTTGACCCAAAAGTTCACTATCTTGTGAATCAAATAATACAGGAATATTATATTTTATGATAATTGCAAGAAGTATCACCTTTATATATTTTCCAAGTCCAAGTCCAAGCTCAAAATCAGCTCTCAGAAGATGACTTTTCCTGTCTCACTTGAACCTGTGATTGCAGGTTACAATTGCTCACTGTCACTTCTGAGATATGTCTGCACTGATTATGCTTTTCTGATAGTAGAATATGGAATGTTTAATGTGCCAGAAGTAGCCTCCCTAGTGGGCCCAACAAGATTACTCGGCAGATAAATTAATCAAGATTAATGAGGTTAAGAAGTTAAAAGCAGGAATCCACAGGTAATAGATATACCATCTTTCTGAGCCCATAGTTGGAAGTTCAAATGAACTGTTTTTTGTTCTGCCTGGTAAAGGATAATCTTTCATATTCTAATAGAGAATACAAAACCTTTCTCCTTGTTTTCTAACTCCAAGATATACATACATATATATGTACATACGTACATATACACATAGGGGTGTGTGTGTGTGTGTGTGTGTATCCTGCTTTTTATGATTGAAAGTTAACTGAAGTTACTATTGGCATTATCCCTTATTTAAATTTATTGTAACCCCATCAAACCTTTAGAATAGGTTAGGCTGTATATTCAAACACAGATTTTATGAAATATATATTCTAGAGTTTCTTTCATGTAAAGCATGACATTCTTTCCCACAAGCATTCATCACCAAAATCATGGCCTGGATGAAGCAGAATTTGTAGGTTCTTCCAGATTTTGGTTTCTGAAAAAGTATGGAACTAGGGTGGACGCAATGCATTCCTTGACTGTTGCATGCTTCTTGGAGCTCTAAACTGACTTGGTGAATTAATAATATTTCAGTAACAGAAATGTGCTTATTGATCAGATCTTCCCATATTTTTGTGCTATCAGTTCTGTTTTTTTAGCTGATTCGTGACAGAATTATATTACAGTATGAGAATACAATAGTTTATACTTCGATATGGTAAAAAAATTCAGATGAACTAGTTTTCTGTACGTCTTGGCTGCCACCTTATAGCCATCCAGAGTTATGCAGGCCTATTCTGCTAGCTCTTCAAATAGATAAGTCTTTAAGGATTCAGTACAGATAGTCCACAACTTACAACCACAACTGAGCCCAAAACAAGACAGCTAACAGTGATTTTGCCCCATTTGACAACCTTTCTTGCCACAGTTGTTAAATGAATCACTGTAATTATGAAATTACCAACATGGTTGTTAAGTGAACCTGGCTTCCCCATTGACTTTGCTTGTCAGATTACAAAAAGTGATCACATGACCCTGGGACACTGCAACCATCATAACTATGATTCAATTGCCAAGCATCCGAATATTGATCACGTGACCATGGGGATACTGCAATGGTTGCAAGAGTGAAAAATTGTCATAAGTCACTTTTTTCAGTGCTGTTGTCATATTGAATGGTCACTAAACAAACTGTTTTAAGTTGAGGACTATCTGTATTGCATATGCAAAGACCATGCACTATAAATGTGCATATGCATCCTGTGTGTTATAAAGACAAGCATCTAGCTAACTTTATATATAAGGCAATCTAATAAGTTGTTATCACCTTATTTTCTCTTAACGTTTCTTATTTTGTGAAGCTAACATGCACCCCAATCAAGAAATTTCCTTTACTTCATGAGATTTAGCCTATGCCTCTCCCTGTCATAGATAAGAAACTGCTTACTTTCAGTTCTCCTTCTGGTTGCATGTTGTCTTGCTGTGATGAATCTTTCTCTTCATAATGGCAGCATAGGCACCGGGGAGTAGGAAAATTTCCACATAAAATGTCGCCCATTTTCTTCGGTCCTCAAATGGCTTGATTTTCTGTCTCTCATATTGTTTTCTGTTTACCAAAGATAGGAAATGTATGAATGTTCATATGACTTGCATGAGGTCTCTCGTGACTCATAAGAACTCCCTTTCTTCTAGTTTTAGGCCAATAATTCAAATTTATTCTTTGTGTAACTCTTTCAGTTTAACAAATATTGTTCCAGATAATGTGCATGTTTCCAAGTGTACAACTTAATCATAAACCTGAACACAAAATAAAAAAATCTAGACCCAAGTCTATATTATGTTAACCCCCAGCACAAATGACCAATGGGAAAAGTATTAATATATATGAAAATGTATGTTTTGCAGTTTGTAGGCTTCCTTTTCACAGCTGTGATACTTACAGAGCAGACTAACTTTGCTGCTCCAGAACTTAGCCTGTATCCAGGGGCAACCTTTCTTTTGCATTATTCCAACCTTTCAATGGGAGCTGCGCTAATCATTTGCCTGGTGACCAGTGGGGACAAGGGATAAGGCAATAATGAAAAGTGAGGGTGTTGGGGACTGTCCTGAGGGGAGTTGGTGGGCGGTGTTTAAAATTTATGTTCAACTCTTTGGAAGCTTGTGGTAAAATAACAAGATCTGAACCTATGCCATCAGTTTTTAGCCTATTGGTATATAGTAATGGTTAAGACACCAGGCTGAAAACGGACACTGTGAGTTCTAGTCCAGCTTTAGGCATGAAGTCAATTGAGTGACCTTAGGTCAGTCACTCTTTCTCAGTCTTGGGAAGCAGCCAATGGGTGAGGCACTTCCAAAACATCTTGCCAATAAATTTCAGCGACGGATCCAGATAATCACACGAGTCAAGGCGCGTGTACACACGTTACAGTATTATTTTCCCACTTTTTGTTCTTGCTTGAAGTGTTACAGCATGCTGTCCATACAACTTCTCTCTGTATTTTATTTCATGAAAACCTGAGCTATCCCATCCCTTCCAGTTGGTAAATCATGATTAAATGCAGAATGGTTCATGCATGCTGGTCTCATTTTACTGTTTACTTCCCCTAACACAGCAATAGTAGTAATTATGTGTGCTTATGATTTACACAGCTGGCAGCACAGCTTGAGGGAATGTAGATAGACAATTAAGGATTTATTCTGTGTCCCCTTTTTGTCTATCACAGTGCCTGCTTTGTTTTATGTACAAGACGATTAATCTCAGGTCAGTTCCTTCTGCTTTTCTTCCCAGCTTCATATGCTCTGACTCTTTGATTCTCCTTCTGATAGATGTAGTTATCTAGGTGGTAAGCTTCACCCATGCCTATAACGTATTTCCTGTAACTAAAGCTCTTTTCTGTTAGTTACATATCCTGCTTCACCAGTAATTACTCATATCAAATTCCTGCTCTCAGGAAGGCTCACAGTACCTACAAAATGCTTCAACTCCCAACATTATGAAAGCAAAGAAAATTAAAACTGTAAATTCACTGGGCTTCATTCAGAAATGAATGCATTGGATTGCACTGACATTCCTGAACAGTGCAAAACTAAATTTACGTTTTTTAAAAAAGCCCTCTATATTTTAGATAACATTTACTGTGCTACACACAGCTTATCACATATGCTCAGGCTTTAAGCACAAATTAGTACCTTGACACCTTTTCAACGTCCTGCCAATTTCTGTTGCAATTATAATGTTCAGCATTGATAACAGTACTCAAGCATGCACAATGGGGTGTATTCATTAACTCCTGCCTACGGGGCATTGATGGTATTTTGAAAACAAACACAAGCTTCCCAAACAAAAAAGGCCCCAGGGCTGAGCAGAGCTTACTAGAACTGGCGTGCTAAAAAGCCACATTATGGCTAGAGGGCAGCAACGAGGTAGAATGTTCTGTATTCTCTTTGATGCCCACTAGAGGTCGCAGTTTTCCAAGCCAGACCTGGTCGCTTTACTATTGATTTTGCTCATGATCTCCGAATTAGAAAAGGGGCAAAAAAGAGTGTATACCATTCTAAGAAAATGCCAATAATAGTCATTTCTTAAAATCTTACGAGAATTGTTCTTTTGTTCGCTTTTCTTTTCAACCTCTAGCCGCTTTCAGCCGTGTTATTACCCCTTCCTAGCAGTGGTTTAGCTTACGCTTCTGCATTAGTTTGTCCCATTCAAGATCCCGTCCTCATCTTCTGTTCCTGCATCTTTCCCACCTTTTTCGCCAGGTCAGCCCCGCCCCTTCGGCCCAGCAAAGCCCGCCTCTTTCTCTTTACGTGAATCAGCTGATTCCAGCGTGCCTTGGAAGCCGCGGCTGATTTGGGCAATTAAAGCGCGGTCGCGAGACTTCAGGTGAGAAGGGAAGGGAGCTGCTGCTCGGTGTGGGAGAAGGCGGGGGTGGAGCTGCGGGTCCTTAGCGCGGGAATCCCTTCGCTCTCCCCTTCCTGAAACCTTCGGATCGGAGAGTGCGAGGAGGCGCGCGGGGCAGAGTTCCCGCCTGGCTGGGCTGTGGAAACTTCAGTCGCGTTAGGAGCGGGAGGGAGCACCCCGAGACCCTGCTCAGTTGTGCGGCCTCCTCTGCCTGTTGCTCACACGAGCTCCGGGCTTTCGGCCCCTTCAGCTCGGCACCAGAGCCAGTCTCCTCGTTCCCAAAAGAGAATTTTTGTAGCTCAGGGTTGACATGAGGGGGTCCTTGGTGCTCTCCGAGCTTGCTTGCTTTTCTTGCAGACGTTTCATTACCCAAACTAGGTCAGTGCTACCTAATTTGGGTAATGAAACGTCTGCAAGAAAACAAGCAAGCTCAGAGAGCGTCAAGGACCTCTCGGTTTCCTTTTTGCCCGTTTCCTTTCCCGAGTTGAACTTGTACTGGGAAACGCATGTGGATTTACTCTCCTGTGATTCAGCCCTTCCCCAATTCTAAGAAAAACATTCCCATGAATTCTTCGGAAAATACGATACCGGTTGGATATTGCTCTCTATTCTCTCCCTGCACATGCTAAAAATCAATATGCTGCCCTTGACATTGTCTGGAGAACGTTTGTCAGACCCTGGGTTTATTAGGGGGGGGTGGATTCTAAATGCCACAGGTAAATTAGGGGAAGGTGTTGTAAATGTGATGCCATGGGCCCTTATAAAAATAATAAAAGGTGGGATTTAAAAAAATCTAAAGGTTGTGTGTGTGTGTAATATATATGAATGAGATAGGATAAAGCTTAATACTTAGAATATAAATCAAGGTGACAAATATACCTAATACTCCTGCCTCCTGTTTTCCCAACAACCACCTTGGGAAGTGGGTTGGGCTGAGAGAGGAGGAGTGGCTCAAAATCACCCAGCCAGCTTATGTTTTCCTGAGTATGGCTTCTTACATAGCCAAAATGGCACCATCTACCCACATGAGAGTTACTGCCTGAGTTGAGGATTTCAGGTTCTATAGAGATTCAAACTCTTTGGAGAAAAGAACAATAAGTCCTAAACTCTTTGAAATAGTCCAGAGGATTTGGCTTGATTCAGTACCTATGGAAAATTGGGCTATGTTTTCCAAGGTGCTTGAATGAATGGAAGTATTATGAACACAGGTGCAGCTGTTTGGAACAACAAAGAAGAGTGATCTGCACTGCAGCACTTAGTAGAAAAGCCAGCTACTTTAAGAATCTCTTATTGTCTGATTAGCAAGTTAAATGCTGACAGGATGGTGTGGATAAGGTGGATAAGTAACTGGCTGAAGAGCCATGTTCAAAGAGTGCTCATCAGTTATTCCTTATCAAGCTGGAGGGTAGCCTCACATGAGATGAGATAAGGTTCAGCCCTAGGCATCAAATGTTGGTTTCTCAGCCCTGGCAATTTTAAGATGTGTGGATTTTAAGAAATGGGATTAAACTGAGATCTATTACTTTGAAAACTATTCACTAAAAACCAAAGTAAATTCGAGTAAATGGACAGGTTCTAAGAACAACAGTAAGAATAATTAACAGCTTAGAAATTAAGTCCTATGAAAATAGATTGAAGGAATCAATTTTTAGGATTCTTATAGGAAAATATGTGGCAGGCAAAGCCAAGAACAGCATGTAACAACTCAGCCAGAATTCAGTTCTTTATTTGCTTACATACAATAGAATGTTGCCAGACTAAATCCTTACTACTTTTACCCTACCATATTATACTGGGAGATTCTAGGGCAGGAGTCTTCAAACTTGGCCCTTTTATGACTTGTGGACTTCAACTCCCAGAATTCCTCAGCCAGCATGCCTGGCTAAGGAATTCTGGGAGTTGAAGTCCACAAGTCATAAAAGGGCCAAGTTTGAAGACTTCTGTTCTAGGGAGTTGCTATCCTTACTCTCTTTCTCTGTTTCCTATTCATCTCCGTACTGTGCTGCCTCCTGTCTCACCCCCCCCCTTTCTTGAATGTGCTCCCCCCCCCCTTTCTGGAAAACTGCCACTTCACTGTAGTCCATCACACCAGCTCCCCCTCCATAGGCACCGTCTCCCACAATAAGATTAAATTATTCTAAACTAAGTATATAGTACTGACATTCTTATTTATATATATGTAGGATATCCGTCATTTTAAAAATACGTTACTAAGAAATGAAGCTAAATCACTATAATCCCTAATTTTTAAAGAAAGGCGCATTTCCTCTGGTATTTTCTCTTAATGCTTTGGTTTCATGCAGAAAATTATATTTTTTGGATTTCAGTAAATGGGAGAGGGTTATAAAGTTATAATTTGAATGCTTTTTTTGAAATTATTAGTTATTTCTATGACATAGTCTTGGCACAAGATGAGTCTTATTTGGTAAAGCATAGCAAGTGCCTGCATTCACTCATTGCAATATGCTGTGATTTGAGATGGAATAGTCAATCCTGTATTTAGTAAATATCAATAAAAAAAAATCAAGTATAGTTTGTGTAAACTATAACTTCTATAAGCAATAACTTGGCTTGTAGATTCTTGCAAACTATAGCTTGCTAACTGCAATTCATGTTTTTACATTAAATCATAGCTTATTTTGATTATCTGCGTAGATTTTGTAGGGATAAAATATAATCAGGTATGATACAAAAAGTGTGGATCTGTATGGAATCAATGCATGAATATTGCAATAAATTACTTAGGATGTAACAATTGTTTATTATTTTTTTTATATTACAATGCTAATTATTATACAAGTAGTCCTCAATCCACAACCATTCATTTAATAATAGTTTGGAGTTGCAATGATGCTGACAAAACTGGTTTACAATCTGTCTTCAAAGTTACAACATAACCCTAGCAGTCACATGGTCACAATTTCTATGCTTGGCAACCAGCTCTCATTTATGATGATTACAGAATCCTATAGTCATGTGATCATGATTTGAGACTATCCCTGCCGGCTTCTGACAAGTAAAGTCAATGTGGGAAGCCAAATTTGTTCAATGGCTATGGTGATTCACTTAATGACCAAAGTAAAATGGTTGTAAAATAAGGCCTGGTCACATGATGACTCACTTAAGAACTGTCACTTAGCTACCAAAATTCTGGTCCTAATTGTGATTGTAAGCCAAAGATTACCTATAGCAGGGGTCCCCAACCCCCTGACCGTGGACCGGTACCGGGCTGCGGCATGCCAGCAACCGGGCCGCACAAACAAGCAAAGCCCCATCCGCAGGATGCAGGTAGTACACAAAGCCACACCACCTCCGGTCCGCGGAAAAAACTCTCACCATGTAACCGGTCCCTGGTGCCCAAAAGTTTGGGGACCTCTGACCTATAGTACAAGCCTTTCAGCTACCTGCTATTGGTTTTGTCATTGCTTTTATAATGTGATACTAGCTTTAGGGGAATGCGGCATAGCTAATAGGATGTTTGGGTTCTTGTTTAGCATTTCTTGTTTTCCTAGCAGTCTATTTTTACCAAGATAAGATCCATACCAAGACTATAGCATGATAATAGCTAAGCTACTAAGAAATTGTCAGCCATCATCCCTCTCTTTCTTATAGCTAAGTATTTGTGTCCCTTCAGGAAAAATCAACATTATAGTTATTCCGTTTGAGTATTAAATCTCACAACCTTAATACAGTAACTAAGTAATGAAACAGGGAAGATCTCTGCCTCAGCAATGCCAAACAGAGAAGCAACATGCACTACAAAAGGTCTGCCTTAGACTTCCTGGGAGAATGGTAGCAAGATGGCTCATAGCAGTGCATACATTCCTCCTGCCAACCTCCAACACACCAAAGAATTGCTAAGTTGGATCCAGCTGCTTTTCTGCCAGCAGGAGAATCCCTTCAGTGACATTTAGCTCAGCACTGCAGCCTGTGGAAAGTGGAATGAATGCTAATGTGCATAGATCTTTACAGTTCTTAGTAGCACCTCCCTCACTGTTCCTGGGCAGATTTAAAGGGGGGGGGGAGGTTGTCTTGGAAACTAGAGGAGAAATGGACAAATATCATATTGTCTTCTGCTCCTCCTGTGGAATTCTGCATGGAATCAGAAGCTCTCAGCCTACTGAGTCTATCCATCCTCTTGAATAAACTCTCAGACTTGGATGGGGAGTGAGGCTGATGTTTGAATAGGCCTTGGAGAATTGAAAAACCATAAACATGGCATCATGGTAGGTATTCTATATGTACTAAAAGTGAGTCTACTTAATTGTTAAAATATATGTTTAATGTGTCACTGGTTGGTGATATGTTAGTAAACACTTAAAAGAATTGTATGCACAGTATAGGGATTCATCTACCTGAAGAGCTCAATTTTTTTTACAACTAGCCATTACTGTTACTTCTTTAATAATATCTGTAAGCATTAAGCTTGTTGTAATTAAGACCTGCATCCTAAATTGTAGGGAAGTCATGTTATTTCTGATATTTATACCTGTATGGATATATGGTGAGGAATATCAGTATATATGTTAATTGAACTAAAATATGACATTTTCATACTTTTATAAGCGTCATGATGTAAATTTGGTTCTCTGGAACGTTTCCTTCACTTCACCTGTTTTAAATTTTTAGTCCATGGAAATATAAATAAGTTGCTGCTTGCCATTGTATTTATGGATTGATTCTTGCCAGGCAATGCACTGTTTTCTGAATGCTTACAAATTTACTGTTTAATCATCTGTTGTGTTGCAGCAGGCCAAGTATATCCTTTAACATCTATCAGTGCTAGCAGGTTTGGCTGAAGATGTCGGCTGTCTTGAAGACAACAGGCTTTGAACATTTCTTCTCTAAAAGTGGATGGGATAACTATAATGAACCTTTATTTGTAAATTGCTGTTTTAACAGAATATCATAGAGTAGATATTTTTATCATTACATCTTAGACTTTGTAGTATGTAGCTTCATTCTGCCTGAATCTCACCTAAGCTTGTTTTGTTCTTAATGATTTATCACATAGGCCTGTTATTATTTCAAAGAAGAATAACTCGGTGATGGAGCATTCTCAGTGACTGATGGACTCAACAGAAGAAAGGTAATTCTGCACTTCACACTAAAAGTCTCATAATTACCATTAGTATGTTTAGTTACATTCTGTAAATATCCAGCTACCTGAGATGCAGAACTATAGGATTTTTTTATTGTTCCTTATTGGTTTATATCTGTATGTGTTTGGCCAGATGAGTACTGTAATAGTATTTTGCTGAGTAATAAATTTAAATATTGTTGCCTAATAAAACTAATAAGATAATATTAGTTAATATTATTTTTAAAATTATATAGAATTTTAATCAGAGGACAAGACATAGAAATATAGGCTATAGAATTTAAATGAATGAATGAATAAATACATTCAAACCAAACAGAACAGTAGGATTATCTAATTCAGAGGATATCTTTTTAAATAAAAAGCTTTATTTTTTTACTTGCGCTCCCAACTGCTTTTTGGGGTAGATTTGCATCTAAGTAAAGAAATTCAAAACACTTATGACATGTGCGATAAATCAATTCTGCCCGGATTTAAATGTGTCACTGTTTCATATTTATGCTAGCTTAACAGCCCAGGAAGGAGCAAGAGAGAGAGGCCTGGTCTACGTGTGGCAGGCTGGTTCCTGTTGTCCTACCCCAGAAAGACTTCCCGGTTGGACTGGAAAAAGAGTGTTGCAGGCAGCACTTGGAGAAAACCATGGTGTACTTTTGTCTGATGGTATGGAAGTTGGGTTTTAAAGAACCATTTGCTTTTAAAGGAAAATAGCCAATTTTAAAATTCTATCAAGATAAATTTTCAACTAGCTATATTTTAAAAAGTTTTAATCTGATATTCAAAATGTTAATAGTTCATTTACACAAGGTTCTAATGTCTGCACTTGTATCTCTATTCTTAATTGGCAAGAGCAAGTCAGAAATATATTAATACTAATTTTTATACTGCAATGCTCTCGTGGATTCCTTGTGGTATACAGTGTATAATATAGTGTTGGAATGTGACGAAACACAGTTTCAGTTCTGTGTTTATTTTGTTTACTGATAGGATCTTGATTTGTGGGTATTTTGTTCCTATAAGTTTGTCTTCTCAAATTTTGAATAACTAATTATGGAGCTGTTGCATCTTTATGTTCAAGATGTATTACCATTTTATTCTTTTTTCCCCTCAGACTGTATATAATGAAACTTGAAGTTAATTTGAATAACTTTCTTTTCTTTCAGATGGCAAAGTTTATAGTTTTGGAAAACTTCCTTGGAGACTTGGGCTAGAACAGTCTTTTATTAATTGTCCCATACTGGAAAAAGCTTTGAATGGACAACATGTTGCTACAGTGGCAGCTGGCAGCTTTCACAGTGGAGCAGTAACTGAAGGAGGAGTGGTATATATGTGGGGGGAGAATTCTGCTGGTCAGTGTGCTGTGGCCAATCAGACTACTGTGCCAGAACCCACCCCCATCAGCATTTCTGATGATGAAGCTGGACCTTTCTTGCCAATTCGGATTTTGCAATTGACGTGTGGAGAGGAGCACACCTTGGCACTCTCGCAGAGTAGAGAGATATGGGCATGGGGAAGTGGCTGTCAACTAGGCCTTATAGCCAATACTTTTCCAGTGACCAAACCGCAAAAAGTTGAATATCTGGCAGGGCGTGTGGTGCTTCAGATTGCTTGTGGGACCCATCACAGCTTGGCCCTGGTGCAATGCCTCCCCACTCAAGACTTAAAACCTCTCCCAGAGAGATGCAATCACTGCAGCCAGCTTCTCATTACCATGACTGATAAAGAAGACCATGTCATCATCTCTGATAGCCACTGCTGTCCACTGGGTGTTGTACTGACTGAGTCTCAGTCTGAGAATCGCACATCTTGTTCCTCGCTAGAAACTTTGGAAAGAAAGAGTTTAACAAGCAGCCAAGGTGAGGATTGTCAAAAAACCCTTTCAGAAGATCAGATGTTGCCTGGGGCAGAGTATGATGTAGCAAGTATATTTTCGAACAATGATGGACAGGAAGATAGTGGCATTTCTAGTCCAGGAAAGCCTTTGATCATTGACAAAACAGCAGTAAAGCAACACTTGACGAGCCTTTCAGATAATTCATTAAATGCAAGCAGGGAGCAGCAAACCAGCTCTCAACCTGAACAGGTATCCATCTGCATTTATTTGGCCATATTTTTCTTCCTTTCTATGTTGTGATATGTGCATGCAAAATTCTTAAAACTGCTCATAAAATCTCAATGTCAAAATGGCCAGTAAGAAGAGAATTTCACATAAGGGGTCCTTAGTGCTCTCTGAGTTTGGTTGTTTTCTTGCAGATGTTTCATTACCCAATCTAGTAACATCATCAGGGAGTGGGGCTTCCCGTGAAATTTCACATGGCCTCTAAAAACATAAATTCCAAGAGAGCTGTGGTGGATAGCACATTTATAATCACCATGCTTCCTCAGCTTTGGATAAGACCTTAGAAAATTCCTAGCCATGTTTGAGTAGGTTATTGGAATCTCAACACTTTCTTTATGAATCTTTTATTGCAATCTAAGTATGTACAATTAACAAGAAAGTTTCATAGGTTTATATTAGATTACTATACTTTCGTTGTAAATCATTGAGCGGGCTGTTAATAGCTTACTTTAAGCTTTCTAAGTTATAAGCAAAGCCTATTTTTAGTACTGTAGATGGAAACTTCCCTCTTCCCTATCTAGAGTGATAGCTTTATCTTGGAAATTAATATATAATGGGACATAATTTTTATTCTTCAGATTTTGAAAACTGCTGAATGCTAATCAATGCCAAGTAATGTATACAACTGAACTGTGATTTCAGCTTATCAGGAGCTGACGGTGTTGAATGCGTGCTTTTTGCTATTGGCCAAGTTCTCTTCAGATGGATGGGTTATGTAGAGACATGTTTGTTACAGATATTTCATTTTCTCTTAAAATTACCAAAACCATGTAGCAGTGCAGTAAGAAGAATGAATAAAGGACTTCAGATTTTTTTCAGTTTTTGTAACCTTTATGGAATTTCTGATCACCACTGTAATTCTCTGTTCCTTCAGCATTATGATAGAACCATTTGGTGGCAATGGGTATGTAGTGGATTATATCAATGTAAAATGGTCCATATCATATGCTTGCTCATCTGAATTCATTGTCCTTTTTGTAAGGTTGGTGCTGCTTAATAGCTGCCTTTGATTGTCAGGGTAAGTCGGAATTATTTAGACCAGGGGTCCCCAACTCCTGGGCCATGGACCGGTACCAGGCCATGGCATGCCAGCAACCGGTCCGCACAAATAAGCAAAACCCCATCTGAGGGATACAGGCAGCACACAAAACCACGCATCCTCCGGTCCGTGGAAAAACTTCTCTCCACGGAACCGGTCCCTGGTGCCCAAAAGGTTGGGGGCCTCTGATTTAGACGTTGGAATGAACAGCGTGCTTGGTGTACATGCATCAACTATTGGGGACTGGAAGCTAAAACGTATAAGGAATGGTTGCGGGAATTGGGTATGTCTAGTTTAATGAAGAGAAGGACGAGGGGGGATATGATAGCAGTGTTCCAATATCTCAGGGGTTGCCACAAAGAAGAGGGAGTCAAGCTATTTTCCAAAGTGCCTGAAGGCAGGGCAAGAAGCAACAGATGGAAACTAATCAAGGAGAGAAGCAACCTAGAACTAAGGAGAAATTTCCTGACAGTTAGAACAATTAATCAGTGGAACAACCTGCCTCCAGAAGTGGTGAATGCTCCAACACTGGAAGTTTTTAAGAAGAGACTGGACAGCCATCTGTCTGAAATGGTATTGTAATAAAGCAAGGTGTCTTGAACTCTCCAAAGTTGGCATCTATGCTCTAATAGATTTCTTGGATTTGCTTACTGTATTTCTAGCAGTCTCAAGAAGAGGATCATCTCGTTTGCCTCCCCGGTCCGCCTCTTCCAGGTACATCTGCCCTTAATAGTCTAGTAGTTTCTTGTGCATCTGCGGTTGGTGTAAGAGTAGCTGCTACATATGAAGCCGGAGCCTCATCTCTGAAGAAGGTAATGAACTTCTATGGCCCAGTTGCAGGTTGCACAGCATCCCCACCTAGTGGAAGTTCTCCAGTCCTTGATGGAATGAAAGACAGTCGAGAAGAGCAGGTCAAGCTGGAATCAATGCAAGGCAAAAAAAGTTCCAGCTTGGTAGATATTAGAGAAGAGGAATCTGAAGGAATCTGTCGAAGGCTTTCCTTGCCTGGTTTGCTCTCCCAAGGTGAGATGCTCAGTTGATCTCCAGGATTTTTATTCCTGGGTGTTAACGTCTAAATTCACCAAAGTGTAAAGAATGTACAGGCTTCTAATGGCAGATTGTGTTATATGTCAGCCCTTCAGTATAACCCCTTCCTTGTTTTGGAAGTAGATCCTAAGATTAGAAGATTGGGAAAACTAAAAGACACTGTTACCTCTTTGTATGTGATTTTGAAGATAGGCTAATAGGAGCATTGTTAATAAAAATAATTATTTTTAGACACTTTATTTTGTAAATGTTTTTAAAGCGCACATGTAACAAAAATGTTATGCTTCAGCAGAGTAAATATTTTCAAACTGTTTATATTTTAAAAAGTCAGTTTCTCAAATTATTTTTTCTATTGCTTATATGTACATGCTTACCCATCTGCAGGGACCTATCCCAAGTAGAAATGAGATGTGTCTTAAATCTCTCTTTTTAATTCATCAGTTGCACAATGCATGTCTCCTAAAGCAAAAGTGTGTCCTTTTGAGTCAGAGAATATGAATGACTTTTAACATTCAATATGGTCGCCCTGCCACTTCATAGTTACCTCTTACCTAATGCTAGAATGCTTGATTGTGACTTCTAGAAAAGCATTGTTTGCCCAGGTGACTGTTTTTTCTGGGAATTGATATAGTCCTAAGGCAGAGAGGCAAACATTAATCTCTTACATTGTTTTGTACAGTATTTTTCACTTGCAGAGCTATTACAAATATGTGTCCAACTGTATTTTAAATTAAAAATTGGTCAGGTCCAGATTCAATTAAGTAATACTTCTAAACATGAATATTCTGATACTCATACCAAGATATTTTTTTGATAAAATATGTTCATTGTGAGTTTATTACATTCCCTAATGTTTTCCTTTATTCTTAAGTACATAGGTGGGTACCTTCTGTTACGATTTAGTAAGTGGGCAGACATTTCAATAAATCATTCAACCAATAATTTTTAGCACTTGGCACAGGTTTCCTTTCTTTTGGCAAAAAGGGGCTTTCAGACACAAGCCATAATTAAGCAAATTGTCCAGTAGATAGCATTGTGCATGTAGGAATCTTTTGTTAGACTCTGTAACCATATTCTATATTGTGAATATTAATTTAATTAAAAGAATTATTATAGAAAATTGGCATGACTGCATCCTAACCTCCAGCATCATTTTTTTTTTTTCAAAAATAGTTGGGCTCATTTTAAAAAAAATAAAATGGATTGCCGTATAACTGCTTTTGTAAGGATTGTGTCCAGCTGCCCTAAAAAAACAGAAGTACCTTGAGGTGGTAGGGAGAATTTGGAAGGCTAGAACGGATGTCAAGGAACTAACTCATCAGTTTGTCATCTGGTAAATAGGTGTATTGTGACTGGCCACACCCACCAATGAATGGGCAAACTCCTCCCAGTTATACTACACATTCCAGAATACTGCCTAGGTGGAAATAAAGCTGCTGATATAGCTACAATTTGTCTTTCAGTGGCTACCAAGTCTTAGCTGCAAAGTTCTAGATAGCAAGAGTTTTCTGTATCTTTCTGCTGCTATCTAGTCACATTTTTGCAGCTCAAGCCTCATAGCCCTAAACTTGTATGTTCTGGTAGACACCTAATGAAAACATCCAATCATTCCTTTTTTTTTTTTTTTTTTTTTTTTGGGTGGGGGGAGGGGTTACTTTTGTTTTTAGACTAGCTAATTGGATTCCAGTTTAGGGTCAAATGAGTATAAGTTGCAGACTAATTGCAAAATTCTCTCTCTATGAAGGCTTCTTAGAAAGGAATAAGATGTCTTCTTTGTCAGATAAGAATTTTGTTATTCAAAAAAGCAATAGCAGTTTTATAGGAAATAGCTACCTGATGTACTCTGAACGACTGAAAGGCCCAGCACCACAGATTTTGAGAATAGGGGGAATTCATTAACATCATGAAGTTGTACGGCATTCCTCTTTTATTTCAAAGTAGATTGAAAAGATACATCATGCTTCTAACAAATTGCCTAGGTGACGGTCTCAGTATAATACTTAGCATTTAGACCCGCTAAAAAGACTGTGAACCTGCTATTTAAGGATTAGCAAATAATATATTTGAACAAAAGATATAGATAATTGCTGTGCTCTAACCATTTATTCTTGCTTCCCTTATTAAAGTTTCTCCAAGGCTTTTGAGGAAAGTAGGACGAGCCAAAATGAGAACAGTTGCCCTGACACCTACGTACAGTGGTGAAGCCGATGCACTTCTTCCATCTCTGCGAACTGAGGTGTGGAGCTGGGGGAAAGGAAAAAATGGGCAACTGGGACACGGTGATGTCTTGCCAAGGTAAGAGTTCAGAGAGAAAAGCTTTTCTTTGTTAGGAAACAGTAATTCCCTCTCATGGTCCTCTGTGTTCATCTGTGATGGGGTGTGATTTGTGGGGCTTATTGGAGGTGCCACAGGGAGGAAAGCAGGAGAAATCTCTCTATCCATGCTTAATGTTTGCTCACACAACACTAAGTATAACCTACCTGGAATTGTCTCCATATGTTTTCACTGTGTAATGACTGGTTCAATACATGTGGGCCATCTTCATCATAACAAAACAATTTGTCTTCCGTATTGGCCTTGTATGTTGGTTAAAATGGATCATTGTATTCCTGTGAAAAGTACTCTGTGCAGATTTCTTCTGTAAGTTGAGGATCTTGATTTCATTTTGTGGGTTTGCAGGCTCCAACCATTGTGTGTAAAAAGTCTTGATGGTAAGGAAGTAATTCATTTGTCTGCTGGTGGCCATCATTCCTTGGCACTCACAGCTAAATCGCAGGTAGGAAAATAAATGCTTATCTCACATCTGGAGCTTCACTCATTAGATCAAGCTCTGTGTTTTATGTGTCTCACTCCATATTCAGATTTCCTTTCAACATTATGTTTTCAGTATTGATACCTTTTGTATAGACACTTTTATAAATGTTTACCTGAACTGAGACTGAAAGCATGCCTATTGATGGCCAGAATCTGAATGAAGAAATGATTCTCATTCTAGTTTGTCTTTTCCAGCTGTAGGAGATTTCTAGCTGCCTGGGCTGGTTAGGGTTTAATTCTTCTTATCTGGATGATTAAGCATTGATGGGATTATAAGAGTGAAATTATGTATTTATTTCTGTATTTATATCCTTCCTTTTATTCAGGAGCACAAGGTGGCATATATAAGACTGTCCTCTTATTTTTTGCCACAATAATATAAGGGGGCCTTGGACTGAGAGAGGTAAAGTTTTGAACAACAGTTTAAAACAAGTTAATCTGCCTCTTTAATTCCCCAAAGCGGCAGGTCGTCCTGAACAGAGTGATGGCAGCATTGCATTGCAAAGACACAAAGACTGGTAGGAAGGTAGTGATGATTAATTGGCCTTATCATAATGATATAAGTCGAACATGAGCTTATGTTCATGTCCAGTCACTTTCGTTCATTTTTCCCCCTTTTTTGGCCATCATTGTGCTGGGCATCTCTTCTGCCATTTCCTGTCCCAGAGTAAATCAGAGAGCATTTCTGGATTAGTTAGCAGGAAGACACTATTCTGGGATAATCATATCCAGCAACTTTGCTACTCAGGATTTCAATAGTCAACAAACCTTATCTGATTGTTCGCTAATTCCTCAAACATATCAGATTCATAAGGAGTCTGGGCCTACCACCTTGAGGAAATTAGAAGTGCTCATGCCTCAAATGACCAGAAAATGATCATATTTTGAGAAAGGACTGCCAGAAATGTTCTCCATAAGGAGCAACCTGGTTAAGGCACCAAGCTGGAAAGCAGGAGACCTTGAGTTCAAGTCCTGCCTTAGCCATGAAAGCCAACTGGGTGATTTTGGGCCAGTTACTGTCTCTCAGTCCAATTCACCTCACAGGGTTGTTGTTCTGGGAAAAATACAAGGAAGGTATATTGTATATGTCCACTGCCTTTTGTTATTTGTAAAAATAATTAAGGTGGGATATAAATAAAGAATAAACAAATTATGAGAGCAATGTAGATCCAATTTATGGCCACCATTTTATGAGTTAGACTAGTTATGGCATGGGAAAAGTCTATGCTAACCCTGAATTGCTGGGCTATTGCCAGCCACCCCACAAGGGCATGGTGGCTGAAATCCCCCAGAGCAGAAACTACTAGGAATCAACCAAAATCCCAGATATGAGATTGAGAAGCCCAGAGAGGGACATTGTAATACAACACATCTGACAGTTGCTGCTATGGAAGGCTATTTCAGATGGACTTTTTCTTAGTTTGCTACACTCTTATTTATTTTACTTTAACATGGGTTACATTAAAGTGGCTTTTCTCTCTACTTTTCCATAATTTTCTGCAGGTATATGCATGGGGCAGTAATACTTATGGACAGCTAAGTCACTTAAATTCTCCAACCACAATCCCTCGTCTGGCAAAGGTAATTTTGATTGTCA
This sequence comes from Azemiops feae, assembly GCA_023970755.1. Lineage (NCBI taxonomy): Eukaryota > Metazoa > Chordata > Lepidosauria > Squamata > Viperidae > Azemiops > Azemiops feae. The sequence continues at coordinate 719,432 of JALGBA010000497.1, read as the reverse complement.
TGAACTTCTTTTCAGAATAATTATTTGTAATTTCAACTTATATCACCACATTTTGTTTTTTAAAAAAATTGCCAATACCTTGATTCAAAAGAAGAGAGTTGTGAAGACATTTCAACTGGGCTTTCCGTGGTTTCAAAGATCCTGCTGCTCCCCCAAATATAGAAATCTTAACTTAAGAGAATCTTCCTGGTATCTTAGGTTCCTCTTAACATGGTGCAAGGTGAAAACAGTCCAAAGCTATACTTCCCATCTGCAGCTGAGGGATGGTGATGGGTGATTTACCTTGTAATTTTTTTTCATGTGGTCTGTATGATCCAGAATGATCATATAGAACCAGAGTGATCAGGAGCACGAACACTTTGTAGGAGAAAAAGACAAAATGTTTGCAACTCTGGCTTAAAAAAAATGATTGAAGGGCTGTGATTGAAATATTTAATATCCAAAACGGGGCCCATCCAGTGAAACAGATTGGAAGGAGATCTGAAATAAGATGAAAGAAGACGCTTGTTCATTCTGAGCATAATTCTATATTGTGTTCATTATCTCAGTATGTGACAATAGCCATTAATTTGAATGGGTTTAAAGCGAAAATTGGATAAAGGGAAAATTTATTAAGTACAATTGGACTTTAAAACTAAATGTTGCTTTTAGGTTGAGAGTAGCATTTTTCCAAATGCCAGTTGTAGGGATTAAATTAGCAGTTAAACAGTTTAAAGCAAGCACTCAAGAGGCATCTGTCTGGATCTTGTTGTAGATTAAAAGCGGTCTTGCCCTGATTTAGCAGAACTGTTCTTATGTTCCTAAATTACATTTTTATATCTTGCTAGATATGTGATGACAACAGAATTTGGAATATAGCAGCAGGTCCAGATTATTCCTTATTCCTAGCAGACGGAGAAGATTTTCAGCCTTCATTATATTATAGTGGCCGAGAAGAAAAAGAAGAGGATGATGTTTCATCTGAAAACGACTGCCTAAAGAGTCCAACACTGTTGCTAAACTGTAGTAAGGTATGTATTACCTTTTGGTTGATTTCCTAAAAAGCTTTAGAACATAAGGTGTGTGATATGTAGTCTCAGGAATGTGATGTGTAATCTCTCGTTCCGTTGACCATGGAAAATGATTTCCAGTGGAACCCAATCCCCAGCAAAAATCAGACCTGTACTGTAATTACAAAATAATCCTCTGTGCCACAGCTGCATCCTTCTACTTCCTGTCCAGGTTTTGTCAGAACAGAGGACCCCAACCTTTTGGGCACCAGGGACCGGTTACGTGGAGAAAGGTTTTTCCATGGACCGGAGGGGGTGTGGTTTTGTATGCTGCCTGCATCCTGTGGATGGGGTTTTGCTTGTTTGTGTGAACCAGTTGCTGGCATGCTGCAGCCCAGTACTGGTCCACGGACCGGGGGTTGGGGACCCCTGAGCTAGAAGAGACATTACATTTTCCATTATTGTTTTCAGCTGAGATGGTATAGTGTTGAGAAATACTGTCACTAGTATATAATGTTAATAGGGAAGTCACTGTTAACTCTGCACTGTTTTCTGTGACTCTTAATTGTCTCATCCTAATTATATATATATTTATTCTAACAAAAAAGCCTTTTGTAAGGCATTTGTTTCAATTTACTGGCTTCTTCTCTATATAGTACTGTTATTTGCCTTGAAACTACAGATAGTCCTCCAATTATGGCCATTCATTTAGTGACTGTTCAGAATTATGGCAGTGCTGAAAATAGGTGTATAACCAGCCCCCACTGCCCTGAAGTTCTGGTCATTATAGCCCCCCCCCACTGTCATGTGATCGCAATCCAGGTGCTTTGGCACCTGGCTTGCAATTACAACATCACAGAGAGCTTTAGTCTGCACTGGGCCTCGCCAGCGGTCCCCCACCCTCTCCCAGCCTCCCTTGATTGTGCTTTGGCTGCGTTGAGCCTCCAAAACCCTCCCTGTCCTCTATCGTGTGTCTGTAGCAGGCCTCCCCCAGCTTCCATCACTCCCCCTGCAGCACCCTTGCCTTCCTTACCTGGAGCTCCTGCCACTTCCTGTCTAATAACCGATATATGTTAGAGTTTGCTACCAACCAGGATTGCCGTTGCTAAGCAATGCAGTCACATAATGTTGCACTTTAAACAGCACCACGTGGTTCCAATCATCATCCGAGTCCTAATTGCCACCGTAATCCAAGGACTACCTGTAAATCATAAACTAATGAATATCCTCTTCCACTTTTTTTCTTTTCCTCTTACACTTGAGTTTGGTGTAAATGTTCTGGTTTGTCAAACAGTGGTTTCATATAACATTTAGTGAGGGAACATGTGCCCATCATTGCTTTACAGAGTACATACTGTAAAACTTACTGTCTAAATTTGATATAAGAAATAGACAAGAGCTTTATTACAAGCTTATTTGTAGTATGGCATATAAAGTAGGATGGGGAACCAAAAACTTTATGGAAAAGGATGGTTTTGGAATGAAATGTAGAGAAAGTGGGAGACGCAAATAACCAGGAACAGGAGGTTTAGTTCAAAGCGCTTCAAGTTTATTACATGCTACCTATACACAAGAATCTGATCTACTAATAATCAAATCAAATTGGCTCTGGATAAGAGTCAGCAGAATTCATGGAGAGCTGGACTTAGGTCTCTTGTGGGAGCAGAGCAACTCCAAATTGATTACCCGTTTGACCCTGCCCCGACCCTACTCAGCCTGGTCATCTCCTACAGAAAGTAAGTGAGGGTCATTGGTGCTCTCTGAGCTTGATTGCTTTCTTGCAGATGTTTCATTACCTAAACTAGGTAACATCATCAGAGCACCACCTCCTTTCAACTCTTAGCTACAAATATTCTCCTTTATTGGTAATAAGTACAGTAGTGGCCAAAATTGTGGAAACCTTTTGGGAAAAGTGTATTTTTGAGGTTTGATGGCTAATAACACCACTTTTTTTGTAGTAGTAGTAGTACCATAAAATTATATATCAATGGAAAGATAATTTAATCAAGAATGTAATGCAACAAAGTTTGTTCAATTATCTGTACTGTATTCTATGAAAAGTTATAGCCAAATAACCAGAAAAAGGAAGCACAACTTGCTTAGGTTGGTATCAGGTAGCTTTCCTTCATCTGATTGTAGCCAATGAGCATGAGGGTTTAGAGAGCCAATCAGGTGTCATCTTGTTTTGGCAATGAGCCAATCAGATCACAGTAGGATTCAGTTACTGATGTCATGTATTGAAGCTGAGAGGAGGACATTTGTCAGTGTGTTATGTGATCGCTATCAAGTTGGTTGGGTTTTTTTGTGTTCTTTCATTTAGTGAGCTTGTAAAACGTAATAAAATTAAAGTAATGGTGCAAAGAGTTGACTGGTTGCCCAGAAAGTGATGTAAAATAGTATTATTAAGTGAACAAGGCTACAGGTATAAAGAAATTAGAAGAAAAATTTGTGGAAACTTAACCAAAGGTGGCATTACTTCTGTACACTTTTCCCAAAAGGTTTCCACAATTTTGGCCACTACTGTAAGTGAATATGTAAAGTAGGTTCACGGGCAACAGTAAGAAAACAGAGAGAGTAAAGTCTTCTGAAAGAGCTTAATTGATATCTTTGAACATCACCGGAATCTGATTTCACAAGCCACACTATCTATGCCAAGCCTGGGTATTTAAGGATACAATCAAAAGAAAAAGAATGCAGGTACAGTTTACTATTATTGCTGAATCTGGTCAAGAAAATGCCTCAAGTATTAATATTGCATACGGTACACATACCATGATTTAGAAACAAGGCTATATATAGTAAGTAATGTTATGTGTGCAGGCCCAAGAATTTATTTCACTAGGCCAAGTGGTAAAATAGAAGAGGCAAATGTCTACCAGGACATAAAGTAGGGCTGACCTTTTGTCTTGAGACATTTTTTCAAAATAATGTATTTTCTTCCAGCTAGGATATATTAGCAATGTGACCACAGGTGGGAAAAACTGTTTGGCTTTGGTGGACAAAAACATTATGGGGTACATCGCCAGTCTTCATGAGTTGGCTTCGACAGAGAGACAATTCTATTCTAAACTGAGCTCTATAAAATCTCAAGTTCTCCGACCACTCTTGGGATTTGGTAAGAGGTGTTTTTATTGCACTGTTTTCAGTTTCTGATTTCTAAAAATCACAAGATGTAAATTTTTTTTGTTTTTGTTTTTGTTTCTTTACTTGGACAGGAATGCCACTGTGTTTTTGTCTTCTGTTTTGCTCTGTATTAAGACCACCTGCTCGGTCATATATTTTGCTAGATGAAAGACTGCCTGAGTTGGGCCAAATCAGGAAGCAAACAGTGCAAGGAGTACAGGAATGCTACGTTATTGTTGCAGAGTATAATAACTGAAACTTGAAAGCTTGCCTGAGTTTCCCCTTATACCAAGCAGACATAAGACAGGGTTATTTTGAGTTTCCTTCTCACATTTTTCTCTTTCCCAACTGATGGAGAATTTGGAGGGTTCATGATAAAGAGTCCCATGTACAACATTTTTGAATGCTAAAGTCCCGTAATTCCTCACAGTCTCTCCTTCCTCATTTTCCATCACACAATCTGACCAAATGTTTCCATTTTCCAAATTAATATGTTAAACTATGAAAAGTATACAGGTCTTACCCTGACAGTCAAAGGTGCATTCCCTCAGAGGCTCATCTTGCATCTGTGGGACTCAGTGGCACACCCATCACTGATACACACAAATAAACAAGGCAGCAATCTCTCACAGAGGCATCTCTTGACCCCATCTTCTCAAGGACAGTGAGGTGGTAATCTCCTCCAGAGGCATCTCTCAGCCACCAGGTTCATAGTTAAGCTGCAGGGTATTCTGTGCACCTCCTGCATATATGCCCTTGGATAATCATTCTTACTACTAGGGTCTTCTGGAGTAGCATCCAAAATATTTGCACAAACCCCCCCAAAAGGGTAACAATTTTGTCAGTTAAGTTCCTCAATGTATTTGGTCTTTGCTGCAAAAGCCCAAATCTAGCTTCCATGTATCTGGAGTATCTTGGTTCTTTTGCCAATTTGCAGCAATATTTGATGCGATATTTCCTTTGTTGGTACTAGAGATTAAAACACATTACACTGAAATACACATTGGTTTATTCACAGTACTGGAGACTAATAATATGTATTAAATTTATATACCATCCAGTTCTCAATGACCCAGCAAAGATAAGTCTAAAGTGGGGTGGGGTTACAGTCCTTTATAGGTTTATGCAACTTAAAATATTATTTGATTAGATATAGCAGCCAGAAATGTTATTGACTATAGAACATTATGTGCCTAGTGAGTTCAGTAAGACTATTAGGATGTCTTATGACAATGAGGCAGGACTACAAAGACGGTGGGGTTTTGAAATAACCAAAGGTGCAGTATCCATTAACATAATTTCCTTCCTGGAAATTCCTTCTTGTTTTCTTTCCCAGAGCCCTGTTTACCTTTCAGAATCTTTTCTCAGCTTATTATAATGAATTAGGCTTTCTAAATGTTCTTAATGGCTGAGCTGACCTTTTTAGATACCTTGAAAAAGTGTTTTTGTAGTATGGTTAGGTGCTCATTTGGGCATGAAACAACTGAGCCAATGCTTCCTTTTCCTTAGGAAGATGCATTGGGTTAGGGGCTTTTTAGTCTTCACATGTCAACGTTCTCATTTCTCTTCCCTTAACAGCTCTTGCCTACCTTCATCAAAGTACATTCCTCTCCATAGACTCAGAAAAGGAAAACAGACTGAATTTCCCATTGCAGTAAAGAAGTCATTCTATGAATTATTTAAAATGTTCAGTTCTTTCAGCTGAGCTTTGTTGTCCAGCTGACATTCTTATTTTCCCCTCAATCCGTAGCTAACTTCAGTCCTCAGATTCTTGCAGCTGCATTCATGACCAACCTTCTTACAAAATGCTCCTTCCAAATTTTGCCCTACTAGCCGCATACCCAGCAAATTATTTGTGCCCTGACTTGTCTGCATGAAGAGCTAAACTCCCGCGGTGTATTGTAAAAGGTCCTTGATGATTAAGAGTTCATAACTGTAATTAAATAAAGATGGATTTACTAATTGCTAGTTAATGAGAATCTTTGAAAATAGTTTTCAATGTATAGTTTTGAGAGCTTAGACTAATTTTTCCTTCTGATATATTGAATTGGCAATGTTTCCACTATGCATTTCAACTATATCAACTATGTGCACTTGTTGGGTTACAGATAGTTTAGGTACGGCATCTACCATTCAATTGCTGCAGGAAATGGCAAGTACATTCAGCAAACTGTGTTACCTGATTGGTCAGCATGGAGCCTCTTTGACCAGCTTTCTTCAAGGATTAAAAGAGGCAAAGAATCTGGTGATCCTGAAGCATTCAAATCTGTTTTTGGAAAGTTATACTGAGTAAGGTGTTTTTTTTTTTTATAATATATTTTATTAATTTTTTAACAAAGCATAAGTCACTCAATAATTGGTAAACAGTGTGTAATTGGTAAACAGGATTTTTTTATTTTAGTTTTAATTTGTGGGTCTTTATTATACTGGGTAAAGCTGCCTCTGAAAACAGAACGAATTCTAAAGAAAACCTGACATACAGAAAGCGTTTTCAAACATTATGCTTACTGTTTTCTGAATTGCTGACTTGTACTGTAAGATTAAGTTGAAGAATGATTGAAAAAAATCATCACCACTCCTTTAGATTGGCAGGCAAGAAGCAGAATTCTTGAAACTGTCCTCAATTGGCTTACTTTCATGACCGTATTAGCACTGAAATATTGGGCATTTTCGATGATCAAATGTAAAGCATGCCCTGCTGTAAATACAGGGGAATATTAAATCTGTTAGCCAATAACCTTTAAGAATACAGTTCATAGATTCATGCTGTGATATATCTTTCATTTTAGTGTAATATATAAATGGCTACTATGTTATCCTATTGACATATGCCTCAGACAGAACCACTACTAGGAAAAATACATCCTTATTACCTGTTCCATTACTTTGGGTATTTTCGTATAAATCTTGTATGGCAGGAAGCAATGCTGCTTTGCTTCCTTCTGCACAGCACTTATGATGTGGGAAACTCCAGGCCAGAGGGGAGAGTTTGAGTTTGAATAGTAATATTGTACTGCTGTACTGGGGGGCGGGGGAAGAACAACATGTAGAGCAGTGATGGCGAACCTTTTAGAGACCGAGTGCCCAAAAACTGGCCCCACCCCCGCTCCGCCCCACCCCGCCTGCCCGAAGGGCCACTCACCGCCTCCAGGGCCCGCCTCAGATCGCCATGGCAGCCCAGCAGCGCCATGGCAGCCACGCCCTCTGCCCGCGCCCCGCAGCATCAACTGTGCGCGATGGGACGTGAGGGCAGAGTCTTGACTATACTGCCTGGCTGCCATGTCCTTGGCTGCGCTGCTCCGCATGGGCCACGCTCGGGGGCGACTCTCCTCCAGGGGGGCTGCTGGTGAGGAGGGGGTCACGGGGGGAGGCAAGGCTGGGGCAACGGCACGTGTGCCCACAGAGAGGGCTCCGAGTGCCGTCTCTGGCACCCGTGCCATAGGTTCGCCACCACTGATGTAGAGGTATCAAAATTTGGGCATCCAGTTCCTTGTTACCAAAGCGAGAGGAAACTCTACTACGAGAGTCTAGCGATATAAATGTGTTGAAATGCTAAAGGTTGTGGGGTCGGGGATTAGGCAGAAAGAGTTTCACTTCTTAAATTTTTTATTTGACAGATTCATGATGATATTTTAAATCCATAAGAATATTCACTTTTCTTCCAATGTTCTGCTTTAGGTACTGTGCTTCTTTGACAAACTTTTTGGTAATGGGAGGATTTTCAGTACTCTCCAAGCCAGCAGTGTAAGTGCACATTTTCATGCGCAGAGTTGTTTGATTTATTGTTGCACTAATGAATGATTAAAATCATGGTCAAGGTCAAGCTTGTACACTGTAGAGTATTTCTTTGATTACTCAGATGATGCCTTACTTATGGTATAAAAGAGAGGGAGGGAGAGAAAATCTGTCAGGTTTTCAAGATTCTATAATACTCTAAAACTAGAGTTCCAGTCACTCTTGTGATGTCTTTCCAATATTTTTGGTGAATTATTATATCAACGCATATCCCATTCCTTTGAATTAATTCATTTTAAAAATGTCACTCAAAATTTAATAGGCTTCTTCCATTTATGGGGAATGGGGAGGCTTGGTCACATGGATTCCTGTGAAAATCTCGCTTGAAAAAAAATAGAAGATATGCATCTTTATATTAATTGATAATGTAATTTGAAATTAAAAAGCAGTTAAGGTCTGCATTTCATTTCTAGTATAATTGAGCTACTCCTAAATTTGGTCTGAATTGTATGGAAATCATTTCTTCGTTGGTAACTGCAAGTTTTTCTTTTTCTATCTTTTTAAAAATTATTTTAATGAAATGCTACATGGACATTAAACTTGTATGTATCATATTTTTCTATTAATCAGGTTTGCAATGGTATTTAATTTTTTTTTAAAAAAGTTCTTCCCTAAATAATCAATTTCATTTCTTTTCTTTAAATACTGAGTACTGTTGAGACATAATACATATTTACCTTTACTTGTAGGGATTTCTTAGGCAAAAACCAAGCATTACTTCAAGATCTGTCAGAGACAAACGAGATTTATCCATTAATGGAACTGCTAAATGCTCTGTTTTTCTTGCCAATCAGACGACTTCATAATTATGCTAGAGTTTTACTAAAGCTTGCTACCTGTTTTGAAGTGGTAAGTTGTTGAGCATAAAAGTTATTTTCATGTTGTGAAAGTTTTTCTAAATAGGTTATCATTTACTATTTGTTTTTAATTCTATAATCTGCCTCATGATAGCTAAAGCATGCATTTAAATACATCCTTTCTAATTAAATGTTTTATCTTTTACTGTGTGTTCGTGAATGTGCGTAGTATCAGTTGTTAAAATACACAAATAGTAAAACTACATTATTTTTAAGGCAATGCTTTAGCGTTTATAGTATTCTGCCAGAGCAAGAAAAGTTTTCTGATGTTAGAATACTGAAAACATATTCTTGGGATTAGGTACTTGTTTGCATGGTTCTGCATTCTTTAGTTTAGCCATGGTAAGACAGATAATCTTCATTTAATATATTCCTAGCTATGGAACTGCCTATAAGCTCAAAAAAGGCTTATTATTGAAACATTCTGGGAATTTTTTAATGTTGTGTAAGAGTTCGGTATAAGATCATGGAATACTGTCTAGTGTAGCCATTTTCTTGAAATAATCCCCTTTAGCAGAATGGAAGATTACATTCCAACAACTGGATGGAAGCTATTAATAATATTGGCAGCTGTAAGTTCAGCTGTTGTCATATGTATACTGTCTGGTGTCATAGAGTTTTTCCATCAGCAAAATGAGGACTCTTAGCAAAAGTATAGCAGCAGTGTTTCTCAACCATGACAACTTTAAGATGCGTGGACTTCAACTTCCAGAATTCCTTAGCCAGCACTCTGACTGGGGATTTCTGGGAATTGACGTTGACATATATTAAACTTAGGGTTAGGTCAGTAAAAATTAAGTTTAGCAGACCACGGTTAGTGGACATGATAAAGTAGACAAATTCTTATGTGGATAAATTCTGAATGAATTTACCTGTTGTTTGGGAAAGGGATCCAAACTGGTTGCTACTTCACCTAAAAAAATGGAATAAGTTTCTTCACACGAGTTGAATTCTGGGTGCAGAAGAGATGGCAGTGGGACAATTGAACGGCCATTGGTATATGTGCATGCTTCATGTTTGCGTTTCTCATGAAAGGAAAGGGCAAGAAAACAAGGCCCTGGGAAGATGAAGGCGAAAGGAAGATGTTGCAAAGACTGATCAGACTAATGGAATATGCACTGGTGCTGTAGCCACACTTCCTTTCCCCTACTGGCTCCTAACCCCAACAAATCCTTTCCTGTTGACCAAATAGTTCAGCATCCCTAATAGTGGTAAATGACATCCTTGAGAGATCTGCCTTCCTAAGTGCATTGGATTCCCCAAAGAAATGTTTTTCTTTGCAGTGGATTTCCTGGAGGAGGGGAAACTTTGGGAATTTAGCAGAACTTCAGGCTTCACAGGCACCCTTTGCTTCACAGCAGCCTGTTAAACTTGAGATTTTACTCTAATGCTACAGGTTCAGTGGTGGGATTCAGCCGGTTCGCACCACTTCGGCAGAACCGGTAGCTAATTTTTTGTTGCCCAGGCCCAGAATGGACTTCCGGAAGCGGCATCCACACAGAGAACCGGTTGTTCCCATATTTGAATCCCACCACTGTACAGGTTTGCGCATAAATTTGCTACATGGAACTTGAAACAAGGGCTGCAATCTTTAGGTTACCCTTAAGCCTCTTTAGAAAATAGAGCTGATCTTCTTAGGTGGCAGCTAAAAAATTTACTTTGCTGTAAATCATGCTGAAACCAGCAGACTTTATGAGCCCCAAGGATGTTTCCGGAATATTACAAATGGTAATTATAAAATTTCTGTAAAGCTGAGGTCAACCCCTGGTGATTTCACAGACACATTATCGGGCTTTCCTTGGCAGCACTAAAAAAAATGGCTTGTCACTGCCTACTTTCCCCCCCCAATTGCAGACTTGTTTACATCTCTAGAATTCTTGGAAATCTCCCTTCCAAGTACTAACTGGCTGCTCTGTTTTCTTCTGATCCCAAACAAGACTGCTAGATGCTGCCACCTGCTGGGGCAAAAATTGTGTACTGTATAAACTTTTTAAGTATACTGTAAATACTGCTAACATCCTGGCTTTAGTAGATTGAAAGCCTTTCATTAATTTACCTAATACGTCACTATAGCTCCAGTACGATGGAAGGTAAATTTATTTATCCAGCTGTTCTAACTTCTAACTGATGTATTAAATACAGATTTTTCTAATACTACAATATGAAGTAATTTATATCAAACTATTGGGATGGCCTTGCGGAATATTAGTCAGTCTCCATTTCTTCTCTTTCTCTGTAGACATCGCCAGAATATCAAAGCCTTCATGATTCCAGCTCTTCTTATGAATCTCTGGCTGTCCATCTCAGTAGGAAACGAAAAGAAGCTGAATATACCCTGGGTTTCTGGAAAACGTTTCCTGGGAAAATGACAGTACGTTTATATACTAGGAGCTGATATTGTTTACTACCACAAATTGTAATACTTTCTGTTTCTACTTTCATGAAGATAACTCTTCTAGTTTTAAAAAATGGCATCTTGCTAAATTATGATTCATCATTATATTATAGTATTATATTTATAATGTTTAAATGCAAATAAATTCAAACTCCACCGGCTCTGCATTGCAAATTCCTAGCATGAATTGCCCTACCTATTGTTAAATTGTCTTGTGTTTCTTTTCAATTATAGGATTCCTTGAGGAAACCTGAGCGGCGACTAATCTGTGAAAGCAGCAACCGAGGATTGTCACTGCAACATGCTGGGAGATTTTCAGTGAATTGGTTTATCCTCTTCAATGATGCCTTAGTCCATGCTCAGGTCTGTACTCCTAGTATAAGGGAAGCTTTCAAATTGAAAGCATGCTTATTTATACAGTATGCTTATTCCACATATACTGTATAGCTACACATCTTGCTCATCTGACTCTGGGCAGTGCACATAGTTATAACAAAAGCTCAACCATCAAAATTAAAGTAACAAAACTATTAAAATACAGTTAAAACAGTTAAGGCTATAATAAAACAAAAACACAGAAGACTGCATTTCGGAACTTTCACACCCCCAGGCCTAATCACACAACCAGGTTTTGAGGGCCTTCCAGAAGGTCAGTAAGGTCAGGGCCAGTCTCACCTTGTCCCAAAGGGTGTGCCAAAGGATGGGGGCATAGAAAAGGCTCTTTATCTGCAAGATGAAACTCCTTAAGCAGATGGGACCCACAACATGCGCCTCCTGGCCAACTAAATGTATCTGTAAATCTATCTGTATCCCCAATAGAGAAATGTTCAGTATCTGTAGAAGAACATAGAGGAAAGTAATTGGGGGGTCTTCTATGTTGTCGCTAAAATTGTTCTGCCTGGCATGAGGTCAGATTTTTCTATTTTCTGGAATAATATAAAACGAATATAGGCTAGTTCATTAGTTTGTAGGTTTCCAAATACAGTTCAAAAATAGATTTTGTTTTCCTTCCCTCCCTCTCTTCCCTCTGAATGCTTTTTAATATCGGATCTTCTAAATTGTGAGTAATTTATCACAAAAGAGAAACCAAATGCTGCTTCTGCTTTTTTTCCATCTTTGTCAATCGTTGTTAATCAGGCATGTTAAGAATAGAGGACATCATTGAATCATGGATCAGAGTTTTTCTTTGTTCAGATACAGTAATGCACAGGTTGCAATGCAACTTGAATGTCACAGTCAAACTAGAGTTTGTTTAATATGTCTGTCCCTCTCACCCGAGGGATTCTGGGCAACAAACAGAATTTAAAATTAAACCAACAATTAAAAATATTTCAGAAACAATCCCCCAAGTAATCTTAAAGCAAGAAAAGACAGCTGAGAATAAACCCTCAAAGCAGTTACTAACCATTCAGTGCCTCAACGGTGAACCAGGTCTTGGCTGCTTTCCAGCAGGCCAAGTGTGGGGACAGTCTAATCTTAAGGGGGGAGGTGTTCCAGCTGCCAGGTGCCACAACTTTTTGGGTCCCATAAGATGGCATTTCTTAATCAAAGGAACCCAGAGCGTGTTCTTCTCCTACACATGTAGGAGGGCTGGTAGAGAGAAACAGGCTTTAAGATATCCTGATCCCATACCACAAAGGGTTTTTATAGGTAACAACCAGCACCTTGAATTGTACCCAGAAGCTTTTTGAAAGCCAAAGCCCAAGTAAAGACCATGGACTGAATCTTATATTACGGGCATAATCATAATATGAAGACTGACCTTTTTTTTCCCTCTCTCTCTCTCTCTTGTTATAGTTCTCAACTCACCATATTTTTTCCTTGTCTACCCTGTGGGTAGAACCTGTTTCAGAAGAGTCTGGTAATATGTAAGTATTTTTCAGCTGCCTTATATTAAGTTTGGACTAGTTAACAAATTATTGGTTCTTTTAAAACTTATTTTGCAGCCCATCTCTGTTTGCTCTTGAACCTGCTTTCATGCTCATAATAGAATTTAAATTCTTATAGTTATGAATCTGGCCCTTTTTAGGCTTGTATCAACTGACACAACAACTGTTAATATGGGCTTTTAAGTGTAAACATGCTGCATCTATGAAACAGTCTAATGTACACTTCAGATGTAAAAGTATTTAGTTTTATACAGGTAGTCCACGACTTAAAAGTTTGTTTAGTGACTGTTCAAAGTTACAAAGGCACTGAAAGAAATGACTTGTGACTGTTTTTCATACTTACAACCATTGCAGCATCCCCATGATCACATGATCAAAATTCAGATGCTTGGCAACTAACTCATATTTATGACGGTTGCAGTGTCCTGGAGTCACGTAATCTCTTTTTGCGACCTTCTTACAAACAAAGTCAATGGGAAAGACAGATGCACTTAACACCTGCGTTAATAACAATTAGTGATTCACTTAACAACTGTGGCAAGGAAGGTCGTAAAATGGAGCAAAACTCACTTAACAACTGCCTTGCTTAGCAACAGAAATTTTGGGCTTTATTGTGGTCGTAAGCCGAGGACTGCCTGTATTTGCAGACTGCATACATTCTTCACTAACAATTGTTTAACAAGAAAAATATTTATTTACTGCATCTTGTTTTTCAGAATGCAAATCCTGTCAATCAAAATAAGCAATCATGTAGGCAGAATCAATAGTACATTTGTTTTAATGATGCTTCACACAGAACACGTCGTGTTAATAGTCCTGTGGAGCAGGTGTGGCATGGAGAGGACAGCATCCAGCTGCAGCAGCTTTGCCTGTTTTCCTCTAGGAATTCTGAAATGGAATGGAATTGTTGCAGAATTAGTCTCCATCTTGTGTCCTCCTGGAATAAAAATTCCATAGTAAAACAGAAGTCTGAATTGCTATATTTAGTCAATACTGGAGGGAAGATGACAAAGTTTGTTCCTTGGATAATTTAATATGCATTAATTACAGTGAAGTGAAGAAGAAAGGGAGAACAAATGAGTTTTGGGTTTTTTTAATATGAAAACAATGTAATGTAATCACTTCTCTGGATTAACATTTACCAAACTCTTTGTTTATTTTCTTTGCACTAGGAATGGTTTGAGAATCACTACACCTGAAGAGCAGTTTATTCTCATTTCATCAAGTCCACAAGAAAAGGTAGGACCCTTTTTGCCCCTTCCCTCCATTCAGTTCATCAGATGCATTAATGACTTTTCCATTTTCTAGCATGGCTTGCTTTCTAGAGTCTATTCAATATTTTTTTTCTGTTTCATTCTTTGAAATTGGTATGAAGCATGTTTTTATGATCTGTGCTTATTTCAGATCAACCTAATAAAAATCATTATATTGTGTAGATTTCCCCTAGAATCAGTGTACAATCTAAATATCCAACATCCCATTTTTGGAAAATAGTTGATAAGATCAGGAGAGGTAACTGCTTAGCAAACAGGGATCTCATCTTTTTCAAACCTTTTTTTTTTTTTTTGGAGGTGGGATTCCCAATAGTTGGTTGTGATTAAATTACCTCTTCAGAGGGTCTTCATAACTTTTTTTTAGTGGTGGTTAAAGGCTAAACGACTGTGTTGAGCCTATTGCATATTAAACAGGTCTATTTTATCCTTTAATTTTTAAAACAAGGGGACAGAATGTATACTGTTGAACGTTGACAATTTTAGTGGTGTGAACCTATGTACTTTCAGAACTGCTAAACATTAAATAACCATGTTACCTATCTTTCAGCATTTATTTTAAAATGGTAGCCCACAACTCAGAGCTGGACTGAGCTCTTTATCATATAGGCCAGGAACTTCACAAATTACATTGCAGATTGTTAATGGTTATACTTTAACTAATTTATTTAGGAAGAAATGTCTGGGATACCATTGTATATTGGACCTATGTAACTGGTAATGTTAAAATTCAATTCTGATTTTTAAAAGGAGTAAAAGTACTGGAATGTTTATATTCTACCATCCGCCATTGTTGGTATGTATGAATTCCATGACCTCAGTATCTGTGTCATACCCATTCCATGGAATTCCTGCAAGAGATATAGAATGAGAGAAGGAAGAAGAACATAGGCATCAGAAAGCCTTTGACTATTTTTCACTCTGTTTCAGACTAAGTGGCTGAAATCTCTAAGCCAAGCTATAGATCAGGCCTTAAAAGGGACATCTGATTTGCCTCCCTGTGGTGTTAGCGGAAGCCTTCAGAGGCAGGAGCCCCCTATTTCAAGGAACGCAAGATATACCTTCTACAAAGACCCTCGGCTTAAGGACGCTGTTTACAATGGTCGATGGCTTTCTGGGAAGCCACATGGCAGGTGAAGCAGAATTCTTTCCTGATTATATGAGAAGTTTGTCCAAATGTTTATAGTAGATCACAAGTAAAAAGGTTGATGTAAAAAGCTATTTATGCTGAAACAGACACAGTTATATATATTGAAAGACTCTTAGCCCACATTAAAAATTAATCTGGCATAGCTCAGTTGCTTTTGCAAGTTGTAAAAATTCTGCATTGTATTGTGATGATTTAAATATAGAACCAATCTAATTATAGCATTCCATATCTTTCAGAGGAGTCTTGAAGTGGGCCGATGGAAAGATGTATTCTGGCATGTTCAGAAATGGCATGGAAGATGGGTAGGTATAATAGACTAAGCCGAGGGAGTTCACGAATAATCTTTTTTAAAAATACTGTCAAATTAGGGTTAGTAGGGCTGGGCAGGCTCAAAAATTATTTGGAAGCAGGGGCTTGTAAGCATAGCAATTCTTCTCTATTTGGTAGAGAAGCTCAACTTTTCAGACTTTCACAAAAGCAGAAAGGTTTTAGGAGAACACCTTAAAACAATGGAATCTTCTTTAAGGCTCATGAGAAAGTTCAATTGCTTATTGAATAGAAGCTATGCTTACAGAAAAACCAAAGTATGTCTTCCAAATCTTTCTTGACGCATGCATGGTTTTGCAAATTACTGTTTAGATGTATTGTAAAATGGTGTGATTTTTTTTTTTTTTAATATTGGCAGATATGGCGAATATAAAGTACCAAATAAAACACTGAAGAAGAGTGACCATTATATTGGATTTTGGAAGGAAGGCAAAATGTGTGGACACGGTATCTACAGGTAATAGAGAAAGACAGAGTGCACGTACAGTGTAGTGGTTATGTTTTGGACTAAGAATAGGAAGATCCAGCTTTTAAACCACCTCTTTATAGTCTACCTGCCAGTCCCACGTTGTTTTAGATTGGGGAACAAGGAGTACCCAGACTTTCACACTGTTTTGATACAGAATTACTACCCATAACAAAACAGATTTCTTATAAGTGCCATGATGGTGGGAACATCCATTGCCAGAAATATTTTCCTTAATCTCATAATCTATGTTTACACATTCCTATCAAAATGGTATTGCCCACGTAATAATCATTCATCTCTTTTGATTAGAGAGAGAGAGAGAAAAACATTATGAGGGCGAAATATCTTCGAGCAAAATTCTCAGCTTCTTTGTAGCAAGGCAGACTTATATTTTCCTTCTAGGTATGCAAGTGGGGAGGTTTATGAAGGAAGCTTCCAGGATAATATGCGTCACGGCCATGGCCTTCTACGCAGTGGGAAACTGACTTCTTCTTCACCTAGCATGTTCATTGGCCAGTGGGTGATGGATAAAAAGGCTGGGTATGGAGTATTTGATGACATTACAAGGTAAATAGATTCTGAACATTTGAATTACTATTATTAGTAATATAGTACTACTATATTGTAACAGGAAAAAGAATTGCTAAGAAATGTTTATTCTTAAGCAGAGAACCTAAATAATCCTCTAAACGAGATATAATACTAGTTCTAATTCATTGAAATAAAATATCAGTGGCATGATGACCTTTAGTGTCCATTAGACACCTAATCACTAGTCTTGTATTTAAGAGTGAAAAATTCACAAAAGCCTGTGACTCCTAGTATAAATTTTTAAATCTGAAAGGATGATAACAAGATTTCTGATGTGATTCTAATAGTTGTTGAAACAAATGCTCAGCTATAATAAGCTGTTACTTAAATTATAATGTCACCTAATCCAATTGATCTAATTTCTCATTTCTCAGATTTTAGAGACAGTAATGCCTTTCTGTATCTTTAGGGGAGAAAAATACATGGGGATTTGGCAAGATGATTTTTGCCAAGGCAATGGTGTTGTGGTCACACAGTTTGGATTGTATTATGAGGGATCCTTTAACAACAATAAAATGATGGTGAGTTTCATATAAATAAGCGTTGTATAATGGGGAAACCTTCTTGCTTTGCCCTTTGAAAGGCAATATATATATATGATAATATTATTGCACTTATTTTTTAAAGGTAGTATTTTAGTTTGGAGTCACATTTCTAATCAGCAGTGTTCTATTCCTGAATAGTTCTACTTTAGAGTAAGAAATGTTTCCATATGATGCAGTGAAATTTTGGTCTTTCAAATGACCCAAGTTATATGCGGATTGAAGATTTTATCTGTTTATTTGAATTTATAAGATCTACCAGATGGGGAAAAAAAATAGGGGAAATTTTATTCTTTCCCCATCCTAGCTGTTTTGCTAGAGTTTTCAATACTGTTAAGGGGCTCTTTTCTCTACGGAAAGTTAATTGAATAAATTGATTGGTTTTTGGAACTTTATAAAATGCCATCTATAAATACAATAGTCATTTTTTTCATTCAGAGAATTTTAAATGAAGTGTATTAAGATGTGATGAAAACTTTACATTAAATGGAAACTAGTGATAATAAATAGCTTATTAACATACCATTTAAGAAAGTTTTTTTAAAAGTGCTTTTATCTAAAATATCTAAAAAAATAAGATGAAAATTTTAAATAATGGACAAAGATAATATGAGAACCATTCCAAACACGTCTTGCACTGATTCCAGTATTTCTCCACAGGGGAGTGGTGTATTGCTTTCTGAAGATGACACCGTATACGAAGGAGAATTTTCAGATAATTGGACCCTTAATGGAAAGGTAATTTGAAACGTCTGCTTTCCTTAAGCAGAACAGCTTATTAAAAATAAGTTCATTATATTTTTTTCCCCTCCTTTTTCTTCTAAGGGAACACTGACTTTGCCAAATGGAGATACTATTGAAGGCACTTTCAGTGGTGAATGGGGATCTGGAATAAAGATTACAGGAACCTACTTCAAACCCACTTTATATGATCACGAGAAGGATCGGCCTAAAACACTGTGAGTGGATGGGAGCTAGCTTCTCATCGTAATTGAACACTGGCATTAACTCGGATGCCAAATGCTTTCCCAATCAAACTAGTTTACTTAACTAAGATGATTGGACCAGAGAATGAGGTGGACAATTTGGGACAAGTTTTGTATCTAATATGACTTTTGAAAACAGGTCATGAATAGGACTGAAAGAGACTTTTATTAGCTCTATATGATCTATTACTCAAACTTCCGATGCGCTTAAAATTTCCAAGGTTGTTTCCTGCAAGGCCCTTAACTGAAATGTCTCTTTAAAGACATTTGAAAGCTTTAAATTCCAATAGAAAATACTCTGTAACTGTGTCATGGTAATATCATGTAGGGCCCAATGCTGGAGAAACTGCACTGATTAGCATCTGATATCGGACTTGGTGGTTATTGCAATTTATCAGTAATGTAAAGGCATAAGCAGCCTGGGATCTTCATTACGTCTTTGTGGATGTAAGGCTGCCTATCTATTCAGTGATTCTGAGGAAGGTTTTACTCCCACAGCCTCAGTTTGGTTGCAGCATCAGCAGAATCAAGACTGCTGTCTTCTCTTTGTGCAGGATTCAGAAAAAAAATATATGAATTTGTGGGAATGTTAATTCAGTTAAATAGAAAATATGCAGCTATCTGTAATACTCTCAAATCAGATGATTATTTGAAATATTTAGGAATATTTATTGATATTTGTGCAAAATTACTTGCTAATGCATAACCCCCAATTACATTGTGGTTGGCAGGTTTTCAGTAATAATAGAAACTGCTGAAATAGATCCATGAAAACTTACATAACAAAAATTTGCAATATGACTAGTCATCTTGAAATCGTGAATTAAATTGTTATGGTTCTTAATACAAGCTGCGTATAGGAAGAGCTTAAACACTTCCATCAGTACCATAGTGCTATGGGATTGAGGAAGAAGGGATTGAAGAAGGGATGCTGATTCATTCTCTCTGTTTAAAGGGTTTTAGTGTAGATTGAGAGTTACTTTTGTTCATGATACCCAGAAGTCTGCTTTGGGGAGGAACTCTCCTCTGCTTTTCAGAGGTGGGGACTCTCAGACACTTGCTCATTTCGTTTGGTTAAACCTGCAGTTACTGTTGTTGAATGTTGTCAAATGTAGGCGGAAGTTAGGAAGCCTTGCTGTTCCGGCGGATGAGAAGTGGAGGGCGGTGTTCGAGGACTGCTGGCACCAGCTCGGCTGTGAACAGCCATGCCAAGGGGATAGGTGGAAAGCTTGGGATAACATTGCTGTTGCCCTGACAACCAATCGAAGGCAACACAAAGACAGGTTAGTAGGTGGGGCAGATGTAGTTTGCTCAATACAACAGTTCTGACGCAAAGTTCACTTGCCATTTATTTTCTTGTAAAGATGAAAACACTCTGAGTTATTGGGAGGTTAATCTATATATATCCTGGAATATAAGCAATTTGTATTTATGGATAAGTAACATGAAAATGTTTTTTAATCTCTTTTTTAATCCTTAATACAAAGTTGTTTAGTCTGCCATGTACTAAATTCATTGTATTGATAGAGTCAATACATTAGTGAGAGGCTCTATTGTGGAGCTTTTTTTCCACATATTTGTTGTTTTCTATTCATAATTATTTACCTATTAAAAAGCTTTGGGTAAAAAAATATCTTGCCAGTGATACAGGAAAGAAATGTAACTTGTCCATTTAAAATCAGTAATAATGGAATTTAGAAAATAATGATTCATTTGAGGATGTGAAAGTGGGTTGAATGTGACACATCTCATTCGTGCTGTGAGATTGCAAGACTATAGAACCAAAATGTTTAACATTAATAGTTGATTATGCTGATGTGTTTCTAGGTTTCCCCCCACATTTTTAGCTTTAAAGTTTTATAGTTAATGTGTGGAGAAAAGAAAAGCATCTATTGTGAAAGAAAAATAATTTTTAATAGCAAATGATTTTATCAGTTGCAAAATTGTTGTGTTTATTGGCTCCCAACCCTTTTCTGTATAGGTTCTAATCATAACCATCTATTCTTGCAGTCCAGAACTCTTGAGCAGATCACATGCACAAACCCTGGAAAGCTTGGAGTTCATTCCACAACATGTCGGTGCCTTCTCATTAGAAAAATACGACAACATTAAGAAATACCTCATAAAGGTATATGCAAGCCAATTTTTATATAATACGCATTTACAGCTTGCTGATGTTCACTAATATCTTAAGCAGAGTAAAAGAAGGGCTGCTATCTGTAATGATATCTATAATACACTTTTCTAATTAGCAAATATATAGAAAAAGTTCCCATGATTATTTGGGCTTCCTTAGAAAAGAAGCTCGGTTGCATAGGGATGGAGAACCTATGGGGGATGGATGGCAGTTGGGTGGATGACAATATAAAGTGGATGGGATTAGTATTTTCTTGAGATTTTAGAGTTTGAGTTGTATATCGTCATCAACATCAAAGTTAAGGCCACCATTTGTCAGCAATTCTAGCCAGAAGAATTCTAGTGATCACAGAAAAAAGGAATTAAGACCCATCTGTAAAACAGGATACATACAAAATAGCAACTTGAAAATTATATATTTACTAAAAATGTAAATTTGGGTTAAATAATTTTCTAAGAAAGCTGTTTCTTCCCTAACTCTGTTTGCAAGTATTTCATATAAAATTTCAGATAATAGTGCACAAATACTAACCCTAAACCTAGGACCTATTTGTGTGAGATACAGAGGTCATACTTTTTAGATTTTAATTTATTTATTCTTATATTGTTTAAAATAAAGCATCTTAAATTTGAGCCCTTGAGTTCTGTTGTTTTATATAGCTTTCTGGGTTTTTTTCATCTCCCATCTTTTTTAGGCCTGTGATACTCCTCTGCACCCTTTGGGGAAACTCGTTGAAACCCTGGTAGCTGTATACCGCATGACGTATGTGGGAGTGGGAGCCAATCGACGACTATTGAAGGAGGCAGTGAAGGAGATTAAATCCTATTTGAAACGCATCTTCCAGTTGATCAGGTAAGAAGCTGCTGCTAGGCAACTTTGGAATTGTTGATTCACTTTGCAGAAAGAATAGATGAAGAAAATTTTGTTTCAAAATTTATAGATATTTTTCTATTAGACTACACATTTTGATGGTAGTGCTTTTATATTGCTTTTAAGATTCCTGTTCCCTGATCTTCCTGAAGAGGGCAGTGTAATACCCTCGCTGATGACTGAGATGAAAGGAACTCGGTCTTTCTGTACTGGAAAAAAGGACTCCGAAGCTGACTCTCCAGAGCCAGGGTAATTTTATCACAAGAAAATACAAATGGATTTAATCCTGTGAATTTCATCTATTTAACGTTTATGTTTGAGTGGGTTATTTCATATAACTTCTCCATATTTCAAACGGAGAAGTTCTGATTCAGTAGATTTTCCAATATTTTACCCTTTTCAACCACATGCCAGCTTACATAACTAATAAACAGACTGAGATTTATTTGCCTCTGTTATTCTTTCTTAGACTACTTTCAGGCAGGAGTATTAACCACAGAAGTATAATCTTCTTCATTTCTACCAGATGAACCCTTTTGCTGTGCCCCTGGTTAATAGCAGGCATCATGCCCTCTTATGCATAGAAAACTTCATCCTTTTTACTTTGGGCTCATTCTGTATAGTTTAAACGCTAAAGCATTCCTGTGCTGGAATGTCTTGCAGTTTGTGCAAATATTCAAACTTTTCAGGAATAACTCAGAAAAAGAACTTAAGGAATAATTGACCGTGGTTGAAAGAGAATTGAAGTAGGTAGGGAAAAGTGAAATTCAGATCTTCCATTCCCTTTTTGTTCCTTCAACATGTTTTCTTGATTAAGAAACGATTAGTTGGTCCGAATCAAATCAATTCTAATGTTCATAGGCCACCAGTTCCTCAAAATAATACCCCAAATGGTGTTTTTCCCCCCCTCCCTGCTCTTGATGTGTTTCAGTTGTGTGGTTACAAGCTCTAGCTTATTACTCCCTGTGCTGCTTCCACGACTCTACCCTCCTCTATTTATGCTGTATGCCCTGGACAATGAACGAGAGGAAGACGTTTACTGGGAATGTGTTCTGCGTTTGAACAAACAACCAGACAAAGCACTATTGAGCTTTTTGGGAGTGCAAACGTAAGCATGCTTCCACATGTTGAAGAAAAAATGTTGAAAGCTAGTTTTTCTTGTGAGATCTATGTTTTAATTATTGCTTTAAGCAAGAGAAAAAAAGATTTAATTCCCTTTTTGTCCCTTCCAAGTAGATAAAGTTTTACTTGACTAAGCGCCTTCAATCCTTAAAGGATTTCCAGTAGGAAACAAATAATTATCATGATCTTAAGAAGTTCCTATATGTCATATTAATTATTTGAATTGCTTGGCATTCATATAGGCTGACTTTGAGTACCAAAAGAAACTTCCATTTTTTTAAAGGAGATGAGAGGTGGCAGTTATTTTAAGTTAATGTGGTCCATATATTTTGAAGTAAGAGCCAACTGGAAAGACCACCTCATGAACTTCCCTTGTCAAGAATATCTAGATAATATAATGTGGTCTAATCTAGAAGTACTTATAATTTTACAGGTAAACTCACTATTTATATTTTTTTCTTTTCCGTTGGATACTCTTTGCATTGAGAAGAACATTTATATACCCAGAAATTGGACCTCAGTGATAATTAGGCCTTTATTGATCTGGGAGATCTTTGGTCAAGAGATACTTTGTATCTGTAAATAATGCGGATGCCTCTGATGCCTCTTTCTAGACCTGCATCTTTCACACTAGTGGTTGGGACTCATTTTCTAAATGAATCATTCTATATTTAAGAATCTATCTTCTGTGACCTATTTATGTTATGGTGCTACTTACAGGAAATTTTGGCCAACAACAACATCTCTCCCTGCTGAAAATAAAAAGGTATGTTTTATTTATAGGAGTTTTACTTTCCTCCTCCACCCTCCTCCTCCTTAACTCACAGATTGTAGCTCTTCCCAGCAACCTCTGGGCAGTTTAAATGCAATGGAGGTCCAGTCAGCAGGGCCTCAGCTAATAATTTTTATTCTTATGCCTAGGTATTAACAAATACAAAAGATGCCTGTTTTGCTTCTGCAGTGGAATGCCTACAACAGATCAGGTAATTTCAAAATTAGCATAATTACCTTCCCACCTTTCAGTGGGAAATAGGTCGACTTGTCTTGTGATTAACAACTTTGCCGTTATATACTCAAGCTGTCTCCTTCACAATTTTAATAAATTTATCTCACACTGTTTCATCACTTAACACATTTTTGTTTTGATATCTGTTATCCATTCTAAATAAGAATTTGAGGACCTGTGTGCTAATTGTTTAATATAGAAAAAAGAAAATATAGGCTAAACAGAGTTTGGCGCATTATCTTTTTTATAAAAAAAATTTTTAGATAGATAGATAAATGATAGATAGATAGATAGATAGATAGATAGATAGATAGATAGATAGATAGATAGATAGATAGATAGATAGATAGATAGATAGATAGATAGATAGATAGATAGATAGATTAGATAGATAGATAGATAGATAGATAGATAGATAGATAGATAGATAGATGATAGATAGATAGATGATAGATAGATAGATAGATAGATAGATAGATAGATAGATAGATAGATAGATAGATAGATAGATAGATAGATAGATAGATAGATAGATAGATAGATAGATAGATAATAAAAAAGTAACTCCCAGCCTTCACAAGATGAATAAACAATTTTAGTAACTTTTCACCTCCTCTTAATTTATGATCTCTTCATCCCTTGTCCCATCTCTTATTTATAAACAAATCCATAAAACTTCGTCATTTCAATCCTGGTCTCAGCAAAAGTCCATTAAGGGTGCCAGAAATAACATATCTATTTTAATCTTGATTAAAGAAATCAACTTTATATGCCTTCCTCTTACTTATAACAATATTAATCTTTAATCCATTCGAATAATGTCATAGAACTTTATTTCTTTTCATCTCTTTTTTGCCCTCTCACAAGATTCATCCAAGCTTTAACAAACCTCTTTTATCAATCCAGTATAAAAGAATTATCCTGGCCATTCTCTTGGTTTATTATTTGTCATTCCCTTTTGATTTTTAAAGCATTAACCAATTACTTTTGTATGTCCAATGAGTCATCTTCTTTCCATGTCATTCTTGTAGTCTGTCATTTATAAATCTATTTTTAGTATCAACTCTGTCTCTGTCTTGTCAGATAAATGTATTCCTCTTCTGTCATTTTTTCCAAAACAAATTTTGGACAGTCTGTCCATAGAACAAACATTATTTTTTAAAATAATTTTTATTAAAGTTTACAATTACAAAGATAAAAAACTAATACAAACTAAAAAAAATATAAAAAGTAAAAAAAGATGCAGAGAAAAAGAAAAAAATAAGATATATAAAAAAATTATTTATCTGTTCATCAAGACATACCAATAATTTTTTAAAAAAATATCTTCTTTTCTGGTATTACAAAAAAAAACACACCATTCTACATCTTATCCCTTATCTATAAACAAGTGTTAACATCTTTTTCTTCAATCCTAACCAGCAGAAGTCCATTAAGAATTACCAGAAACAGCAACATACATATTTTAACCTTGATAAATAAGCCAGCTTTATATTCCTTCCTTTTGCTTTTAAGAATCTTGATCTTTAATCTCTTTAATGTCCCAAAAGTTATTTCTTTTCATTTTCTCTTTATTTCTTCTCAGAAACTGCTTCATAAATTTAACATATTTCTTTTATAAATCTCAAATAAAAAAGTTATCCAATTCACTCTTCTGATTTGTTTTTTGTATGTCCCTTTTAATTATTAAGATAACAGCTATTTCATTTGAAAATCCAATGTTACATCTTTTTTCCATATTGTTCTTGTAATGTGCCATTTTTAATTCCACATTCACAGCAGCCTCAATATCTGCGGTGTCCTCTTCTATCACCTCTTTTAAGTCCCTTTTTATGATAACAGGCAGTCTGAAAAGTAATTTCTGGGTACATTGTTCCCAAATATCCTGAATTTTTCCAGTTAGAATATTTTTATGATAGCAGACCATCTTAAATCTAATTTCATCCTAAATATCCTTGAATTCTTCCAAAGTTAGAGTATTCTATATTAGTGGGTCTCTTCGCCTTTAATTATTACTATAGTTGTTTCTGCTTCCCTGTAGTGTCCAACTTTCAAAGTTTCCTGTTATCATGTTTCTTATTCTAATCAACATTTTCCCACAAAAAGGTTTCTGACCTTTTAGTTTTAAAATCAAAAAGATATTTTTATCTTTTATAAAAAATTTAAAACCCTTAGACAAATTTTTGTAAGTGAAATCTTACTGCAAATCCATCTGGCTCCTTAGTCCTTTTATACTTTCCAGAACCCAGTATTCTAACCATTCTTTTGCTATTTATTCCAAAATAAGAATGTTTAAGTCCTAAAATTGTCTTTCAAGAAGAAGGAAACTCACCCAGTACAAATGAAACTTTCATTTCTGAAGGCCTCCCTCCTCTCACTATGTCTAGAACTTTGGATCTGTTCTTGAATTTCAGTGATATTGTAGTCCCTCATGTGTCTGAAATAATCAGAGGAAAGGTTCAATTTAATATTGAGAGAGTGAACAAAATTCTCATTTTTGCTCTCAACGCTCAAGATAAATATCTTCCTACTAGCACAACGTTTACACCTACTGACAAGTTGAAGGTGATCCAGCAGACATTTGAGGAGATCTCACAGAGCGTTCTTGAGTCTCTTCATGAAGATTTCCTTTGGTCCATGGATGATTTGTTTCCTGTTTTTCTGTATGTGGTGCTACGAGCCCGGTAGGTAAACTTCTGCACTAAATCCTTTAATTGTAGCTATAATTATTCCATCACTGTTCTAACTGATACAAGCCATGGGACCCAATTGTGTTTTATTCATTAACTCTGATGCTGTTGGAATCCTAGCATAACATATTTTAATTAATCCTCTTCTGAACGGGCTAGCTTGAAAATATAACTCTTATTTAAATACAGTAATTGTATTTTCTAAAAAGTCATAAGACTCTCTGGCATTGAAACTATACAATGAAACTTAAAGCTGTATCTTTTCTTTTGAGAAGAAATGTGATGCTTTTCCCACACTTAGAATAAAACATAGTTATTGTTGAACACCTGTGATAATCTTCCAGTAGAAAGTCAGTTTCAATGAAAGGTTCTTAGGCTAAAACAAAATGCAATTATAAAATTGATTAGGAAGAAATACAATCACAATAAATAACTTTATGTGATCATAATACTGATGTTTAGATATTCATCGTTTGGGAGTTATTCCTGAAAATTTGCTTTGTGGTTGATTCCACAAGAGATGTTCAATAATATATTTGCATAAAAAGAAAGGAATGAAATGTGCAATGGTGTGCAAATATTTTGAATTTGAAACATTTTGGGTTAAAATGGCCCATTTCACACTCCATGCATCCCATTTTTAACTGAGAACTGTTCCAAACTTAACTGAAAGTTCAAAACAACATTCTGGAATAGGCAAATCAGTGTTGGAAAATTCCCTACAAAATCAGTGTAACACATTTCAAATTCAAAACATCCCTTCTCATTTTTAGTAATGCATTTGCTGTTTGATAAATGCTGATTATTATAACTATTTTTCTTTTTTGTGGCAGGATAAGAAATTTGGGGTCTGAAGTGCACTTGATTGAGGACCTCATGGATCCGTATCTCCAACATGGGGAGCAAGGCATTATGTTCACAACTCTGAAGGCATGTCTTAACTATGTTAATTACTCAAAGTCATCTTGTAATGTCCTCTATGTCACTTTCTTTGATATTATACGAATCATAGATTTGGTTTAGTTGGTACTAAATTCACCTAATTTGACCTGGAACTAATATAGAGAAAATAATATTTTTTACATGTCCAATTATTCTTTGCCTGTCTTGGCTCATTGCTACTAACAAGGAAAGAATAGCTGGTTAAAATTATTATTATTATTGTGTTTTTTTTTAAAGAGAGGCCTCTTTGAAGCAGCAGTAATTATGCTAATCCTAACTGAATATAACCTGGACAATACCTTGATGAAGCAATATTGCTAGCTAGTAATATTTACTTCCATAAAGATGGATCTCAAAGTATTTCAGAGTATTCACTTAGATCAGGCATGTCAAACTCGCGACATCACGTGACGTCGTGCGACGTATTGGGACTTTTCCCCCATTGCTGGCAATGGGGTGGGCGCAGTTTCAGCGTGACGCATCCGGCCCGCAGGCCAGCAGTTTGACATGCCTGACTTAGATCATTTGACAGTCTCACAGTAGACTGGCTAAATTGTAGATTATGCCTTACACGGAGCTCTTATCAGGAAATTCCTTGGGGTGAGGGTTTATCCTCTCTTGTTAACATCTCCATGAAACCACATCAAAGGTGAGGGCTGAGCTGCTATCACTCATCTTCCCTTCTCTCTTTTTCATTTAACTCATTTGAAGGAAGTACATATCCTGAATAAGTACTCGAGCATTATAATGAATTAGATAAAGGCCAAGAAAGAATTTAGTGCAGATTAAGCATCTGCTGTTCATGGGAAGATCATCTATCCAGGTTATGATGTTCCATCTGTTTTGGAAAGGGCTAGTTTGTTAAAAATCAGACTCTTAATTGAATGGTGCTCCTGGATTTTTGTTGTTCCTTGAGTCATCAGTGGCCTCAGTGATATATTTTTATCAGTTCGGTTGCTATTTCACCGGAAACCCACTGTATAGGAATAGCTCTGCAGATAAACACACACATACATGTACACACATATAAACATATTGCTTTGGTGATGGTTAGATTACTGCAGTGTATTGGATGTGAGGTTATCTTTGAAGACTGCTTGAAAATGTCAGTTAATGCAAAATAGAATATATTGATTGGAAATTAAGTTATTAATAGGACAATTATATAATGTTAGTGTTTTATCAATTATGCTGGCCCACATGATACTAATTTTTAAGTCCTGGACAGCATAAGGCTTGAATATCTGCATTTAGGGAGCTATTTTTTTTTTTATTTAAAAGAAGAAATGTATTCTGCTAGACTAGAGGACCTTTTCCGAGTACTTTGCATAGTCTTTAGAGGGTAAATAAAAAGTAGAGCCCCCATTTTAATTGTTGGATCCCTCTGGGTCCTTCCTTTATGGCATGCGTGACTGCTACTATGAACTCCTTTTAATAGTAGGTTAAGTTATTCCTTTCCTCCTGAATAGGTTTGGCTTTGTTTACTTGTATTTACTGGGATAGATGCCTAAACATATTTTGGGGAAATCTTTTTGTTTTGTTTTCTATTAGTCATATTTAGCATTTTATTTTTCATTGTTTTATAATTTTATAATCCTCTTACTGTTGGTAAATTAAAGTATATTTAATCAGATATATTTGCTTATTATTTTTCAAAACTTTATTTCTAGGCATGCTATTACCAGATTCAGCATGAAAAGCTTACCTAACACATTTGCCTTATGTGGAAGACTCGCCTGAGTTAAGTTTTATTCATCCTCCCTGAAATACTTCAAATGAAAATAGCCGTCATTCTGTGGATGTAATTTCTAAAGCTTTAAGGTCAGAAAAAAGCAAAGATGTCAGATCAAAGAGAAAGAGATAAGATTCGGAAAGCAATTACATTGTGAAAAAAAGGTTAGAATTGCATGGATGTCAAGAAAGAAGAAGGTCATCCAGGAATGTGCTGCTTTTGACACAGAAGAAGTTGAAAATGTTGTGATTTTGAAGAACTGAAATGCACTATGGAACTACTGTATTATTTTTAAATGAAGCTGCCTAGGTTTGTGTGTCACTGGGGAAAAAAGTTGACACAAACAACCTTCTTACTAAAAAAAATAGTTTGTGAAAAAATCCTCTCTGTAAAGTTACAAATAGAAGTACAAGTGCTTGCGTGAAATCAAGATCTGTTGGATTTACTCATTCCAAAGTGTTAAATATGTGGGAGCTGATATTGCTTTACTTTTTTGGGGGGGGGGGAGGTGTTAAGGGGAGCTTAGTATTTAACATCAAGGAACATTGGTCATTGTAAAAGTCAGCACTGAATTTAATATTAAAAATGTTTACAGAATTCTTATTTCTTCTAAGCCTTGATGAATGAAGTTTATAAGCTACAGTTGGAATGGTTTACTTGACAATGGTGGACTTCATGTTACAGAATGATAAAACTGCAATCTTACTAAAGATGTCCTCTCAGGATTGAAGTATTATCATTATGCGATTTTGAACTGCTATTTCTGCAATGCCATTTGACAGAAGGAAACCTTGTTACCAGCAACTCTTATGTCATTGTTCTTGTCACTTTTTCTTTGACTTGTATGGGTAGCTCTCATTCTGGATAAAACAGGTGCTGTTCTTTACTATATCAGAAATACTCCCCTGGTTAAATTCAGTTAATAATATTCAATACAAATAACTTCTGGACATCAGAATCATGCTTGTGTGTTAACTTCTTTTATTAAAAATACATTTTGGTGGAACCTGTAATTATAAATGAAGCGGTTTTCATAATAAAAATACGACTAATTCTGTCATGCTTTTGTTGCAATATATAAATTGCTTTTTGGAAATGTAATCATTTCAACGTGAGTTTTCTGCATTAACAGCATAGTTTGCTATCCAATGACTAAAGTAAATAAAAATCAATCCTACAGGGTTGTTTTCCGTTTTGAGGCTTTTTTGGGGTGTAAGGCTTCTTTGTCTCAGGAGCAGTGTGGAATGCCGGCAAAGGAACACAACCCGTGTTGTTTCGTCCTCATGACAGGATCCCCTAAAGCCTCAAAATGTATCTGCAGGCTGTCCGGTACATTGCAGCACTGCTAGGTGTACTGTGAACTTTTAAGAATCAAAACATGTAGCCACCGACCACAAAAAAATTTGAGCCAGTCTTCCATTAAGGGCATGGACTCACAAAAATTTAGAAAGCTGCAAAAAAAGAATCAATGCAATTAACCTAGCTATTATTTGTAACATGTTTTGATAATAAGGAAGCACATTGTCAAGGGATCTAGCCTAAGTGCTAATATTTGTGCTTCTGTATTTTTTCAAAAAATGTATTTATATGTCACCTTTATTATTCTTATAAATAAGGTTGTGAATATACCTAATACTCCTCCCTCCTCTTATTTTCTCCGCAACAACAACCCCGTGAAGTGAGTTGGACTGAGAAGGACTGGCCCAAAGTCATCCAGCTTGTTTTTCATGTCTAAAGTAGGACTAGGTATGCAGGGGAAAAAACTAAATTCTGAGTTCTTGGGCTTTAATCCAGTGAATTTTATTAAAAGCTGTAAATATGTGAATTCTGTCAGAAATAAAATCTATTTTTGGAAGTGCAGAATTCTGTAGTTGTATAAAAGAATATTTCATATGTGTTATGTTAGCCGTTACATACATATGAGTTAGATCTCCCATGCCGATTTTGAGCTTGAATACACAAAAAATTAGTGAGAGCAGAGAAGTGTTTGAATGTTAACAGTATACATGTTTGAATGTTTGTACACAAAATAGGGGTGGGTAATCTGGGATCCACAGGTCATATGTGGATTCTCATATTGTAATTCCTCACATCACCCTGAGATGAGCTACCGGTATTTGTTGACTGAAAACACTGAAATTTTTACCGAATAAAAATAGCCTCTGCATATTCTTATTTTGTCAGGAAATTGAGAACTACCTTCTCATTAATCAACAGGTGGTTAGTAAATGGATCAAGAAATCCACACCCAATGTAAAGATAAACTTGGTGCTAAAGGTAATTTATCCAGTTGCCAAGGTTTTTTATCCCTTTCAATATGTTTGATCAATAATATTGCAAAAATCTAGCTTGTTTTGTTGTTACAAGCAGCAGCTAGAGGCTTGACAATAGAACACTTAAGCCTCTGGACCTGGCTATATTTTCTATGGCCCTGGAAGGCTATTTAAAAAAAAAAAATGTAGACTTCTACTGCTAGGAAAGCTGTACACACTGCTCTGGAGTTTTAACATTCTGAATTTGCATTCACCAAAACATGCATAGAATGGATATGGTCTCTCATAGGCATAGGAACACCTAGTTTCAAAGAACTACTCTCCCTCCAGAAATCAGATGCTTTTCATCTATTTGCAGCTATATTCTGGGGAGCATTCAAGTTGGAGGATCTTAAGGTTACCAATTCAAGAAGAACCAGTTTCTTTTTAGTGGAATGAAGCTTTAGTTATATATTAAACATGTTCAAAGGTCTGGTAAATAGCAAATAATGGTAGTAAATTTCTGTATTCAGGAACTCGAATACATACATTTTGCTGAAGTGCAAACCTGTCTAGAACGTCATTTAGATTGACACTTCTGCAGCTACTATTTGCATTTTCCATCTACCAACAAGGAAAGAAAACAATTGGCCAGGCTCTTGCATAGGTAGAGGTGTCTCTATCCCTTTGGTTATGCTTAGGTAGAAGAGTGAATAAGCTGGTGATCAAGATGACCCAGTACTAATTCCAAACTATGCACTCTTCATTGAAAGAATAATCCTGCGAAAGAAGGCGAATATACGTGTTCCAGGATAATGCTACAGGATCCAATCTGAATAATACTGGTCCAGAATGAGCTGTCTTCCAATACCTCGGACACTTAAAGTGTCTAGTGATAGCGCCTCTGTTTGGTCAATTTCAGTTTCTTTATTGTCCTGCTTCCAGGCATGGGTCAAATGCCTTCACTGTTTCAACAACCAGAGATACTATGGAAAAGGAGAACTGGATATATTTTGTATCCTGATTATTCATTGCTCTAATTTCTGAAAGTTTGTGTGCTGCAGAGAGCCCAAGAGAAACTTACAGCATTCCACAACTAAATATCAGGTGGACAAAGCAGATGTTCCTAGTGCTGCTCTGTAGAAATTGCTCAAGAGCACAAGGACCATCTTACTGTGTTCCCAATTTCCATCCCAAGGATATGATAGCAACAGCCCTGAGAAATCAACAGGAATACCCACTTCTAGTACAGATCATTTCTCAGGGAAACCAGAGCAGTTTTGGTGATGAAACTAGATATGGCTAGAATGAAATGATCCTGCAAAGCTGTTTCATTTAAGTATGTCAAGATAATGATTTAGAAGCTAACCAGCTTATATAATGTGAGGTGAAAGATGCAATGTTAGGAATGACTCAGCAGGAGACTGTATCCCTTTAAGAGCTTGAATATAAAAGGGAAGGCCTTGCTGGAGTCTTTCTCATCCGTTTGACTGCTGTAATTGCTATGTATTGGAGTTCACTGTTTCACCATGTGTATTTATCTTGTTTCTAGTGTATATTGTAGATAGTGTAATATAAACCACCATTTAATACAAACCACTGTTTACTGTATTTACTCCTGGGTTACCTCAGCACAATAAGACTGTGCATGCTCTGCCAAAGTACATCTGCAATTTATTGGGTGCAATACTATCTACTCTATCATTTTGACTAAATAAGGAATCTTAGGGATTGGTAACAATGTATGGGCCACTGAAGGAATCAAGGAGGGGATGCTGCATTAGCAAGTTGAGGGTTGTGTTTCTCCTAATGGTTACAGGTATTTTAGTTTAGCTATATTGAATCTTGTTTGGATTGAACATGTACACTGTAATAAATACATGGTTGACTACATTGATCTCGCCATAATGTACAGCATATAATGTTAAATTGAATACCAATACCAACCAATTTTGCTGATACCATCTTACAGTAAGGAAGCAAGTTAAAGTGCAAAAGAAAACATCCTCCAGACTTCATGCTTCTAGAGACTGGTGGGAGTTTGTCTAACAGCAGAAGTGCCAGCTTTCTTACTGAAGTTTGTACTTTAGACTATATCTAACTGATACACCTAAAAATGTATGTCTTTCTCCCTTGTTAGGGAAAAAACTATTTTCACTTGAAAGACTCCTCCCCTCCCTGTATTCTTTAGGGAAGCAAGGTTAAGAGCTGAGTACTAGTAATCTGAGTTACATAATTTCTATGCCTAAATCCTTGCACTTCCTTTCAGCTTCAGGCATTCAAATTGCTCCTCTGCCTCTGTCAGATGGTCCCCTTCGCTGATCTTCTTTCTGTAGTGATTTGTCATCTTATGGTATTACCTCTTAGACACTGGACAGCTAGACTTAATCAGGCACACCTAGTACATTTCCTCCACTCTATTTTTTTCAGCCATCTCTTCCATGGTAGCATCCAATTCAACAAGAAAAAAAAGGAAGACTGCTCTAAATAAAGGTTCAAAAAAGGGACAGTAAAAATGATCATCCTTCCTTTCTTGTAAGAAGATTAATATATATCCTGCTCTACTCCTAAAGTTTTCCATCAGCAGAACAATCCAGGGAAAAGGGCTGCTACCTTGATTTGGAAAATCTGAAGACAAGAGACAGCGTATTTTATTCCAGGTTGGCATTATTTTTGCTGATTGGGTACTGTTTTCTGGGCACAGTTAGATATATTTCCTACTGATGGCTGCTTAGTTAGAATGATATCTTGTTTACAATTAATTTATGCAGCAACAGTTTCATGTTTTATTGGATGAAAGGATTTTAGACCAGAGGCTCATTTAATTGCTGGCAGCTTCTAACTAGAAACAAACCCATTTTAGCAAACCAAGGACCAAGAAATTAGCTAAACTTTTCTCCAGAGACTATGATTTCCTCCCCAAAAATATTAACTTTGGAGCTATTATGTGATGAATGAAAGAATCCCATCAGAGTTTTCTATTTTGTTCTTTTGTTCTGTATGAGTTTTGATTTGTAGGATTTGCAAACTGAATCTTAAATGTTCTTTTACAACTTTCCATATTTAATATTTGATTTAAGTAGGGAGATTTTACATATATAGAGCTATTTCAAAGAAATATCTGGAATGTGGAAAGAAAAAGGAAAGAAAATAGAAAAGAAAGAATATGTGGCTGAGATTTTCTTTATACAATAAAATGTTTTGTGCAGTCATACCTTTTGAGATAATATTGATGTAGCCTTTTGTTTGCTGCTCTTTATTTCCAAATAATTCCCACACAAACATGAACTCATGTATTACACATTTTATTCAAAAATGTACAGAAATTATTTTTTTTCTAAATGTCTAGACAATGTAAGCTCTGTGTGGCTAAAACAGCAAATCCTCTTGTTTTCTTTTTTAATGCAATTGCTCAGCTGTTGGTTTCTACGCTTGCAGAAGACTCCAAAGGCAGAGGTTGTGTCCAAGATATATTATGCAGGGTCAAAAACATCAGCTTTTTTTTCTTTTGAAAATGCAATCCCTTCTTTTGATATACCTGTTGTAATTTCTGATATACCTGTTGTAATTTTTACCTTGAAAATTGGGCTTCTATTGCACAATATATGGAACTTCACTATTGTAAATTGACACAATTGCCCATTTGTCTGCCATTTTCTGGCATAATTCAAAAAAGAACACTTTCTTCTTACGGCAAAGGCACGCAAGATTAAGGTTAATACAAGTATAACACAAGGGAAATCAGGTTTCATGTGAACTCCAAGAATTTTAAAAACTGTCTTTTTAAATACAAAATTGTTTAATGTAGAAAGGCATAACATCAACCTTTCTAAATCAAGTTTATTAAAAATTAAATATAAAGAGATATCTATGAAAAGTTGCATATGCATAGCTATATACTGAACTTCAGTTAAAACATTAAATGGTTAAGTGCTTAAGATATAAAAGATTAAGAATTATTTTAGGTCATTAGATAGTCTTTAGTTCTCTTCTGATTATAATTTGTGAACATTAAATGTTCACTAATTATAATCAGAACAGAACTAAAGGCTTTCCAAGAATCTAAAATAATTCTTAATCTTTTATATCTTAAATATTAGCAAGTCCTATAGGGGAAATCAACAGAGAGATGCCAAAAAAGGTAAGATGGCAACTGTGTGGTCAAATCCCTTATGTATGTATGTGTAAAAAGGACTTTGGATCACATAGTCATGGTAGCCATTTTGACTTTTGGGGATCCCCCGTGGATACTTCTATAAACTGCCCCCCTTTGTCTTGCTTTCTCTCTTGTTGGCTCTTTCCCAATTAGAAGAGGGGAGTTGCCTATGGCGGAAAGAGTATAGTACTGGTTGAGAAACAATGATCTGATTAAAGCTGCTGGCAGACTGCTGGATTACCTCAGTCATTTGTGAAATGATGTTCCAAACAAGTGTAGTGAGATGAGGGGAAGAAATGAGGTACATTGGGAAAGAAAGATATTTCAGATTCTCAGCAGCTTCACCTCAGGAAAAGAATGCCACCTGTATTGTCTGCCATTTAAACTCCATTAGGACTTTGTTCATTTGAATAGTTATATGTTGGAGAAAGTTGTATGCATTTATGCTTTAAATTAATTTCCAGAACTATTGCTTCTTTTTCTATTATTTTAATTTGGTTTATTTTGTTTTATTTTATTTATTATTTTGTATTCTATTCCACCACAGGGCATTGCATACCAAAACAACTAGACACAAAGACAGTTTTTCCCCTTGTGCTATCACTCTGCTGAACACCTAATTCCCACAGCACTGTCTTATGTCTAAGTATATTTACCCATATAGTAAGGCTGTATTACTATTATCCTTCTCATTTTTCCTACTACCTTCTGCTATTGGTATCTTATTATTATTACTTTGTTGTTTGAATGTATACTGAGAGCTTAAGAACTGTTCTATTCTATTCTATTCTATTCTATTCTATTCTATTCTATTCTATTCACACAGATATGTATTCATATAGAAATATTTATTTTAATAATTAACTATTTGAAGTCCTCCAAGTGATCTTTTCTCTCCTATCCAATTAGGCTTCTGATAATTACATAGCAGATGACCCATCCAGTGAAACTAGCAGAATTTCCAAGAATGAGTAAGATGCACAGAGTTGCAGCTTTACACAGCAAGGAAAAAGGTACAGTCCACTCATTTATTCCTTTTTTTAAATAAATGCCTGGGTTTTTTTTTTTTAAAGAGAGAAATCATTATAACAGCAGCTATTATTTTCCTTATTTAGATTTATCTAGCTAGCCAGCTATCAAATTCATACAATTATCTATTTCAAGAATGTGACTCTGGGTGGTGTATAGTAAAAACAAAATAATAAAAACACTTGTTAAAATAACCATTAAAAAAAACCAAACATGTAACAAGACCATGCAAGAGTGTTTAAAAGGCATCTTGCAATCTCCCTGTCTCCAAAGAATACCAGGTCTGCTGGAAAAACCATGTTTTAAGGGCTTTCCAGAAGGCCAGTAGGGATGGGATTAATCTCTCCACAGGGAGTGGGGGGATGATAGTACAGAGGGCAGGAACCACAGCAGAAAAGTCTCTTGGGTCCCATCAGATGGAACCTTTAGGACTCATGACCCATAACATACTTCACTCCTGCCAGATTTGATGGGATGGGTAGATGTAATTGGGAAGAGGCAGTTCCACATATAACCTGGTCCCAGGCCATGTAGGACTTTAAAGGTCAAAATCTGCACCTCAGATTGGACCCAGAAGCAAACTGGCAGCCAATGTAGGGTGCAAATTAGAGGTACAGTATAACATGTGTTACTCTACGGGCATGTATAACTACCTGCACTGCAGCATTAAGTACCCATTGAAACCTTTGAATACTCTTCAGGAGTAGCCCCATGTAGACCACATTACAACAGTCCATTCAGGAGGTGACCAAGGTGGGAATACCTGAGAGCAGAGCCTTCCAGTCCAGGAATGGGTGCAACTGGAGCACAACTCAAAGTTGCACGAAGTCCCTCCTAGCAACAACTGCCGCTTGCACCATGTAGGATAGCAGAATAAAGTGACAATTTGCGTAACTGGGAAGTCAGCTGTTTATCACACATTTATGTCTGTTTTAATTTTGGCAAGCCTTGTAAATAAATAAATAAAAACTAAGGAAAAAAAAGATTTACAACATACTGTAGTCTCCCAGTTTTGATTTTGGCCTGAAAAAATTGCAGGGTTCACATTACACGTTTAAGGTACATATATACCTTCAAACCATGCCATTAAATTAGAACATTTCTAATCCAAAACACAAATAAATTATAACAAAAAACCATTTATAATCAGGATAAGGAACTGTCTGTCATGCTATAATTTTTAATTTATCTTTTGTCCAAATAATAAAAGATGTTTGTATAAATACCCTGTAGAAGAGTGCAACAATGAGTCATATCACTGATGTGTCTTTTGGGGTTAGGTTTATGACACATTCTGTCTTTGGTGCGGCACAAAATGAACTTTTTTGACAAGAAGGATATTGATGGTGTATTATATGAACTGCTCAGGTCTCCATGGCTGCAGGCTCTTCTAAAGGTAAAATCTCTTCCAAAAAGCAACAACTGCAAATTTTGTGCCTTCCCTTGGTTATTATGCACAGAAACAGACTTCTCTGCTTTTAAGAATTTTTAACTTTAACTATTTAATCATTGAATGGGCTGCAAAAACAAATGACAGAAGGCTTATTCCATTCTTACCTTCAGAAACAAATAATTATTACAGTTCCATAGTATAAACCCATTTTAATTTTTGTCTAACTCAAATTTTAGATACTAAACTACTTATGAATGGTTTGGTAATAAACTAGGCAGAAATCAATTTCTTTTGCATTTCTTAAACCCATGTTTCTATGGATTTACACGGAACAGTATTAAAATAAGACAACCTGATTCTCTGGTTTTCACTTCCTTTCCAACCTTTTGCATTTATAAGGTTCAGTACCATAAATGTTTCTTAATGGCCATTGTTCCTATCATCTTATAACTAAAAAAAAACTTTCTACTTTGCTTTACAAGTGATGCAAGAAGCATACTATGGTAACAGTTTAGGACAGAGAACAGAATACATTTAAGTCACTTCAGTGCTCAATGCCAGTATACAGTATGTCAAAGAGGCATACTGTCAACTTTATGAGATAGTCCAGATAAGAGGTACATCCAGAATTACTAACTCTAACTTTATTATAAGGTTACATTAACAGAAACTTGCAAGTCTGAAAGTACATTTCTCCCTCCTCCACAACTTTTACAGTCCAATAAACTAGGAAAGGTCCCTTCAAAGACTTTTACTATGTCCCATTTCTTCTGCAGGCTGAGCTCTTCTTATCTGACATTATCTAGTCTGTGTTTCTTTCTCCAAAGATCATTCTCATATATCATTACACATATAAGTCTTGTAGAATTTGTATGGAGGAAAATTGGGCTTGATTCCTGGCCCATTCACATTGCTTTGTATGAGGAGAGAGTCAGGCTTTGGCATTATGTACCAAGTTCCTAATATTGTGACCTTGCATAGTGGCAGCAACATCTTAACTTCATCTCTTTCTAGGTGTATGAATGCCTTCATCAGTATATCAAGAGAAGACCTGTCCCATTCATGTCCCAGGCACAAGAATTGATGCATGAGGTGAGGTTGCTGGAGTTGAGATTGTGCAGTTTCCCTGATGGCTAGTTTTTGCTTTCAGTGTTACAAGTTCCACAGAAATAAAATAGCTTTGAGTCGATGTTGACTCCTTGTAACTGCTTGGACTACTCCTTGCAGTTTTCTTGGCAAAATTCTTTTTCAGAAATGGGTTGCCCTTGCTTAGTTCTTAGGGCTAAAAGAAAGTTTACCTGCCTGAAGTCCTCCAACTGGCTTTGTGCCTAAGGTGGAACTAGAACTCATGGTCTTCTGGTTTCTTAACCTTAACCACTGCACCAAATTGTCCTTTATGTTTTACATAATTGTATTTTGTAAACATCAATGTGCTATTTAAACAATAATTTAAGTTATATATTTTCAAAATGAAGTACGCTTGTCTTGTTCATAGGTAGTGGAGTTACTGCATAGAGGACAACAACTTCCAGAAATTAAAGAGCTAAGACAGCTTCTACAAGGTCCTCACTTCAAGGTGAATATTGGCCTCTGAAATTCTTCAGCATGGAAGAGAAATGTCTCCAGTAGAAGATCCTTTACTATTAAGATGCATTGTTGAAAGCTGAGTATTGGCACAGACCAGTGATTTTATCACTTGAGATACATTAAGTGGTACTGGGAGCCATATTTCCCTGAAGAACATTTTAGCAAATAGAGCCCAATCTGGCTCCTTTTATTGGCTATTGAAGAAACAATTGCAGGAAGGGATATTTGCCCTTCTTTGGCAAAAGGAACCCTCAATTATTACAGATTTTTTCCATGGGCCTGGAGAGCTGAACAGCAGCACTCTCTGATCTTGTCATCTATGGAAACACTGGCCCCATCCATCCACAAAGCCTTTGGAAAAGAGTTCAGCTTGCCTTCTTCTTGCCAACCTACTTTTTTCTATGTAAGGAGCTTTTGAGAAAGGAGAATACATAATTTTTCCATCTGCCTTTTAAAATTATACAGTTCTGTGCTTTCTACTTAATGTTTGAATGAGACTTACGTATGTTTCGAAAAAAGCTTTTTCAAGCTCCATAAGTTGCAGCGTTAAAGTTGATTTAGAAGTAGCTATGAAGATCCATCATTCTCTGTTATAAAACGTGAGGGTCTCTTTTGAGGCTACCAAAATCTTTTAGCACAAGGAATGTTTTTTTTTTCCTAACACAAATCCATTGTATTGACATTTGAAAAAGGAAATACTACATTAAGTATCTGGCTTCATATTCCAATTCAATCGGTCTAATTATATTTGAACTTTGTGAGGTTTGTATGCTAGACCAAAAAAAAAACCCTCAAATGTTTTTGGCTGAATGGACATACACACAGAAATAAAAATAAAAAATAATTGTTAGGTTGAAATTATCTTGTAACTCTTACACCCAGGCATCCCCATTAAAAATGACCTAGCATTTATTTACCCCATCTCTGTGTTTAATCTTTCTCACAGGCCTTGTTATTAGCTCATGATACTGTGGCCCAGAAGGATTTTGAACCTATGCTTCCACCCCTGACAGAAAACCTCCCTGAAAACGAAGAGGCCATGAGGATTGTCTGTCTGGTGAAAAACAATCAACCTCTTGTAATGTTCAATTTCACTTTAGTTTTAATTATATTCATTCAGTTTGTTTGCTGTGTTTCCATTTGTATTATATCTTCCTAGTAGTCCTTCAGGGCAACTGGTCATTTTAGATAGAGTATGGCAAGTTTACCGCTCCACAGACTCTCACAGGGCAGTTCTTATCCCTTCCCCATTCCTCCCATCTTAGAATTTTTGTTTTACTCATTTATGTTTCTTTTAAAATATGAAAAAGTATAGGACACAAGCATGATGCGTTGTTGAATTCACAAGAAGAAAACATTTAAAAAGCAGTCTGCCCTATTTGATGTTTAGTGTAATTCTTTTTTGAGGAAAAGATATTTATGGCTAGCATTTTGTGCCACTTATCTGAGACTAAGGCCACAGGTCCATCTAAGCACATCTAAGCAGACTTGCATAATGAACTAATTAGTCAGATTGTATCATTTGCTTATGTCACCTAAAGCAATCCCATTGGTTCCACGGAATAGGAAAAAAGAAAATTTATGGCAAGCCAATCCTGTACAGATAGTCCTTGCTTAATAAACAGTCCCTCAGTGACTGTCCAGAATTGCAACAGACCCTTCAAAAGCTACCGAGTTCCAACAACTGCATACAACTGGGCAGTCACATGACTGCATTTTGGGCACTGGGCAACTGGATCATCTTTCTGGCCGGTTTGAATGTTCCATGGTTATGTGACCATGATTTATAACACTTTTTGCCAGTTTCTGGCCTTTTGGGATTCTGGCAAAAACACCCATAGAAATACATGGAATCACTTAACAAATACGGTGTTTGCTTATGGGCCATCACATTCACGTAACTGTGGCGATTGCTTAACAATCGCCATAAAAAAAAATCTGTAAAATCAGGTCCAGTCATGTGGGTGCCTCGACTTACAACCCACAAGGAGTTACAACTTACAAGAAGTTATGACAGAAATTCTGGGCTCCATTACAGTTGTAAGTCAAGAACTACCTGTATTGAAATTAACACTGAAAACGACATTAACGGTCTAATAAGTCCCCAGAATCAAGCTTAATTTTATGGCACATGAATGCAGGGAAGTACATAAAGTGGAAGCTATAATCTTAATATATCTAACAGGCTGTAGACTTCCCGTATACCACTACTCACCAAGCATGTACCTTCTTCCCTTTTTATTCATTTGTTCAGTAGGAAGCAACTCTTCCTTTTCTTCCTCTTCCTCAGGGTGCCACCATTAAACGCCATGAGCTGACAGGTGATATTACAGTAGCAAGAGTAATCCATGGAGGTCTGGCAGATAAAAGTGGTAAGGTGAATTTAATACAACTAAAAGTTTAAAAAAAATCACTGGGGAGGTGCAGGGACTAATTTTCAATACATGCTTTAGAAAGTTCTGTACAGGTTCTTGAATGTTCTGAACATGTTTCTTAGTGAAGGTATTCTCTAATTTGTTTTATTATGATTAATTCCCTTCTGCTTATCCCATATTTGCTTTTAGGAGGCAGGGGTTGAGAGACAGTATAATAGCACTTCTATTGGAGATTGTGTTCCACAGATAGGGAGATGCATTAGGCCAACTCTAGCAGTCACCTTGTTGTGCTCACCACAGTGCAAGGTCTCCTGCTCCCTTCAGCTGCTCCCCCACCTGAAGACCAAAGTGGAGGGAGCAAGCTATTGAGCTGAAATCTGCTCTTCATCCTTAAAGATAACTCTGATTAAAATAAGATTAGGATAGTCAGACACAAAATGTCTGTAATGAAACATTTTAAATTCGGGATGGGGGCAACGGAATAAACTCTAGGTGTTCCTTAGAACATGGCTTTTCAACCGGTGGTACGCGTACCACCAGTGGTACGCGAGCACATGGCTGGTGGTACGCGTAGGACGGGTTGAAAAAACATGTATAAAAAAAAATGTAAAAAAAATATTAAAAAAAATTTTTTTGAAATTTTTTTTTTTTTTTAAAGTGTAAAAGTGGATGAGGTGAAGCGGCAGCAGCGCCGCACAGGCTTGTGGCCAAATCAGCTGGAACTGCACGTTGCCTGGGTCCGACTGAGAGCCCAGCATCAAAGCGCGCAGCTCCAGCTGATTGGCAGCGGCCTTGGGTGTGGCAGGCAGCCTCACGCAGTCTTCAGGGGAGATTCCGCCGGAGCTGCGTGACGCATTGCCTGCCCCCCCATCCCCGCCTCCACCCAGATGCCCTCGCCTCCCCCAAGCGTTTTTTTACTCACCTGCTTTCAGCTGCATTCCCTTTCTCCTGTCCTTCTCGGCCTTCGCCCTGTGTTTGTGAGACAAAAAAAAAAAGTTCCATGAGACTTTCTAACTTCTCGCGAGAAGTTAGAAAGTCTCATGGAACTTTTTCTTTTTTACCCAAAAGCACGTGGCAAAGGCAGAGAAGCAAAAGGAGGAAGGGAGTGCAGCTGAAAGCAGGTGAGTAAAAAAATGCTTGGGGGAGGCGAGGGCATCTGGGTGGGGGCGGGGGTGCC
Source organism: Azemiops feae (assembly GCA_023970755.1). Classification (NCBI taxonomy): domain Eukaryota; kingdom Metazoa; phylum Chordata; class Lepidosauria; order Squamata; family Viperidae; genus Azemiops; species Azemiops feae. The sequence continues at coordinate 676,580 of JALGBA010000497.1, read as the reverse complement.
AACCTTACCCTGCATGGTGACGGGAGGGTTAACGGCGGGCGCGGGGGGCCCAGGAGGAGCTGCGCAAAGCAGGCAGAGGGGAGGCCGGGCAGATTGTGTGCTCCGGCAAGTGAGCAAGCTGGGCAGGGGCGCCCATTCGCGCCCCTGCCCATCTGGCTCGCTGGCCAGAGTGAAGGGGAAGCTTCTGAGCGGCGGGCGGCTTCGGAGAGCCCCGCGCGGCGGGCGGTTTCGGAGAGCCCCGTGGGGTGGGCAGCTTCGGAGAGCCCCGTGCACCTTCGGAGAGCCCCGCGGGGGCGGGCGGCTTCGGAGAGCCCCGCGGGGTGGGTGGCTTCGGAGAGCCCCGCGGGGCGGGCGGCTTCGGAGAGCCCGCGGGCAGGCGGCTTCGGAGAGCCCCGTGGGGTGGGTGGCTTCGGAGAGCCCTGCGCGGCGGGCGGCTTCGGAGAGCCCCGCGGGGTGGGCGGCTTCGGAGAGCCCCGTGCACCTTCTGAGAGCCCCGTGGGGCGGGCGGCTTCGGAGAGCCCCGCGGGGTGGGTGGCTTCGGAGAGCCCCGTGCACCTTCTGAGAGCCCCGCGGGGTGGGTGGCTTCGGAGAGCCCTGCGCGGCGGGCGGCTTCGGAGAGCCCCGCGGGGTGGGTGGCTTCGGAGAGCCCCGTGCACCTTCGGAGAGCCCCGCGGGGTGGGTGGCTTCGGAGAGCCCTGCGCGGCAGGCGGCTTCGGAGAGCCCCGCGCGGCTTGACAGGGAGAGAGGGAGGGAAGAAGGAAGGGACAAAGAGGGAGGTGAAGGGAAGGATGGAAGGAAGGATGGAAGGAAGGAAGGAACAGTGGGAGAGAGGGAGGGAAGGAGGAAGGGACAAAGGGAGGTGAAGGGAAGGAAAGAAGGAAGGAAGGAACAGTGGGAGAGAGGGAGGGAAGGAGGAAGGGACAAAGAGGTAGGTGAAGGAAAGGAAGGACGGAAGGAAGGAACTGGGAGAGAGGGAGGGAAGAAGGAAGGGACAAAGGAGGGAGGGTGAAGGGAAGGAGGAAGGATGGAAGGAAGGAAGGAACAGTGGGAGAGAGGGAGGGAAGGAGGAAGGGACAAAGGGAGGTGAAGGGAAGGAAAGAAGGAAGGAAGGAACAGTGGGAGAGAGGGAGGGAAGGAGGAAGGGACAAAGAGGTAGGTGAAGGAAAGGAAGGACGGAAGGAAGGAACTGGGAGAGAGGGAGGGAAGGAGGAAGGGACAAAGAGGGAGGTGAAGGAAAGGAAGGAAGGAAGGACGGAAGGAACAGTGGGAGAGAGGGAGGGAAGGAGGAAGGGACAAAGGGAGGTGAAGGGAAGGAAAGAAGGAAGGAAGGAACAGTGGGAGAGAGGGAGGGAAGGAGGAAGGGACAAAGGGAGGTGAAGGAAAGGAAGGAAGGAAAGAAGGAAGGAAGGGACAATGGGAGAGAAGGGAGGGAAGGAAGGCAGGCACCCACCCCAGTCCCATCCCCCTCCACCAGAGACCCACGGATCCCCCCCCCACAGGCACGCTGCAACCTGAGTGATCAGTTGGCCACGCCTCCGGCCATTGATCACATGACCCTGGGACACTGTGAACGTCATAAGTATGAATCAGTTGCCAAGCATCCGAATGTAAATCACATGACCCTGGGGATGCTGCAACAGTCATAAGTGTGAAAATGGTCATAATTCGCTTTTTTCAGTGCCGTTGTAACTTCAAACAGCCACTAAGCGAATTGTTGTAAGTCGAGGACTACCTGTACTTTCTCATTTTTTCCTTTTTTTGGGGGGGGGGTCAAGTTTTTGATACCTTGCTGGGCGAGTGGTGGTACTCGGATATTGCCTTATCCAAAAAGTGGTACAATGGGTGAAAAGGTTGAAAAGCCCTGCCTTAGAAATTCTATTTTAGACTATTTTTCTTCTCCAGTTCTCTGACCAACTGCTTAATATCATTACTGTTTTGTTGTAGGGTTGTTATATGCTGGAGACAAACTTGTAGAGGTGAATGGAATCCCAGTGGAGGGCCTGGAACCGGAGCAAGTCATACACATTCTGGTAATCACAATCAGCTTTCTATTCTTTAAATACCACTTAATGATGCCATGTATCAATGCAAAAGTGCATGCTTGGAACATAAAGTCACCCTCCAAAGTTATGATTTGAATGGCCTGAAGAAAAAAGCTACAAAGAGGGGAATGAGCATTTTCTACCATTTTTCATAGATCCCTCACAACTGTGCAATGTAGTGCCCACAGGTTGGCCAGTCCCACTTTCTCTCCTGCGGACTTTTGTTTCGACTGTACCAAAGAGCAAGGAGGGAAATATTCATATTTCTATTTTTGTAGGAAGTACTTTGTTTTAATTTCAAGGGGTGTGTGAATATTGTTCCCACCACTGCCACTTTCCCCATCTGTTGCTTCTGTCCGCTGCTTGGGGAAAAAGAGGAGCCTTGTGGCAGTTCCCAAGCCATCAGAAGCAGGGACTGTGCAATCTAATTCCTTCCTCAGTTGCAACTAACAGCTGCTGCTTTGTTTTTTAAACACGTTTCCCTACTTTTGCACCATTTGATAGCTAAAATTTACAGATGGACAGGCATCTTCATATACTATACAGGTAGCCCTTGACGTACAACAATTCATTTAGTGACCGTTTTAAGTTACAATGGCACTGAAAAAAATGACTTATGGCCATTTTCCACACTTACAACCACTGCAGCATTCCCATGATCCCGTGATCAAAATTCAAACACTTGGCAACTGATTCATATTTATGACGGTTGCAGTGTCTTGGGATCATGTGATCACTTTGTGTGATCTTCTGACAAGCAAAGTTAATGGGGAAGCCAGATTCACTTAACAACCATGTTACTAACTTAACAACTGCAGTGATTCACTTAACAACTATGGCAAGAAAGTTCGTAAAATAGGGCAAAACTCACTTAAGAACTGTCTTGTTTAGCAACAGAAATTTTGGGCTCAATTGTGGTCATAAGTCAACCAAGTATACCAATATCATCGTGGATTTTATCCTTCCTGTCAAAAGGGATATCTTCTCATAGAATTATAAATGTATTGATGATCAAATTAAGTTTGCAACAAAAGTAGGCAAAGTGCATTAGATGCCTTTTTCTGAATTCTTGCAGGCTCTGTCTCAAAGCACAATCAGGTTCAAGCTGATTCCAGGTTCTGATCGAATCATCAGCAATCAAACAACAGTAAGATGCAATGCATGGATTCATTTCCTTTCCTTCAAATGTTTAATACATGAATCCCTCAGAGTTAGCATTAAGTTAGCATTAAGTTTCTTCATGAGGAGGTTTTGGCTTTAATTATTCTCAATAATCATGTTTATTGATTTGTTAGATCAGATCAAAGATCCACTTTATTTCCATAGTGATCAGTAAGATGCTACAAGTAAGATGTTAGGGCCCCTATTCCACAACAGCTAGTAACAATTGACAAGTACCTTGAAGGATTAATGTGATACCAATAGAGGTGAATATTTGAAGCTCAGGGTTGAAATGAGGGTTCCTTGGTGTTCTCTGAGCTTGGTTTTTTTCTTTTCTTGCACATGTTTTATTACCCAAAGTAGGTAACATCATCGGTGCTAGTGCTAGGGCTAATATGAAACACTCCACCAAATTGTTGAGATATGTCAGACAGGAATAAGAACAGAAAAAAATTGTCTTCCATCATTGCCTAACCAAAACTGTCCTCAAAAACAAATTGCTTTGCCTGCAGATTGATCATTTCCTTTTACTGTGCAGCTTCTTGCTTACCTAGCCCACTGACTTCCAAGATCATTTTATGTTCTTATTATTGATTATGAATTAATATCTATTGCCATGTTTTGACTGCACCTATATCTTGGCTTTTTAAAGCTGACCTTTTACTGTTTGCAGTTATTAAACTTTTACAAATGTATTTCCTTGTCTTTGGAGTGTAACTTCTATGATTAAAAAGAAACCTTTGTATGTTATCCTTCCAGCTCTATGTGCGTGCAATGCGGGATTACTGCCCTCGTCAGGACCCTCTCATCCCATGTGTTGATGCAGGATTGCCATTTAAAAAAGGAGAGATTCTTCAGATTGTAGACCAAAAGGACATCCTGTGGTGGCAGGCAAGGAAAGTCTCCAACCTCAAAGCCTGTGCTGGACTCATCCCTTCCAATCACCTTATGAAGAGGTATGGAAAATGGGGGTGCATTTATTTTTGCTAATGGGTAACATGTGGGGAACCAACTTATACAAGAGGCCTCTATTAACATAGAGAAAATCAGTGTTGGCACCTGATGCAGTTAAAATAGATCAAAATTCTAGGCACGTTTTGTACATAATACATTGCTGAATAAGAATAGAAAATGTATCTATCTTTCCATGGCAGAAAAGGGTAAAAATAAGCAATCCTGAATTAACTGAATAATGGTGAATTCCTCTTACATGGCTATGGGTAAAATCTAAAACCCCTTTGCAACAGCGGTCCTCTTCTTCCTATCTATAATTCCCTCAGCCTTCCCAACCTGCCATGCAAAAAAAGTAGCAGCTACATAAAGGTGGATCCTGTACATCTCTGCTTTGGAATAACAGCCTATAGTGGTTGATAATGTGCAAATAAAATTTGATGTGACATCATCATATGGACTTGGCTTCCTGACCTTCAGGCAACTAGCACCTGTGTAGAGAATGCTTTATGACCTTTACCCACTGGAAGGTTTTAATAGACTGGACAGAATTAGACTCGTACCACAAAGGTCAAATTCTCCTAAGAGAGTCTTTTTCTCCTGTTCTCTTCAGTCTTTACCAGTGAGTGAGTGTGTGAGTGAGTGAGTGAGTGAGTGAGTGAGTGAGCGAGTGAGTGAGTGGAGATATATTTATGTATGTATGATTTATGTAGTTGCTTATCTCACACAAGTGACTCTGGACAGCTTAAGGATTAAAACAAATGAGCCCATCAAACATAACCCAACGATAAAACAATTAATCCTATTCACCATCAATAGTAGCAGAGTGCATCTACTATCTGACCCAATAACCTGGGGAAAACAGCCATGTCTTCAATGTCTAATGAAAGGCCAACAGGGTTGAGCCATCCAAATCTCCAAGTGGGTGTTGGTTCAGAGGGGCAGGCTGCCACTAAGAAAGGATCAGGGCTAAGTTTAGGGTAAGACCAAGTGGCACAGCCTTAGGGTGCCAAATGTTAGGGGGCACCAATACCATATTTCTTTCCAAATCAATGTAAAAATGCTAAACTTTGCATCAGTGAGAGGTGGCACCATCAATCAATGTGTCCTAGGGGTGTCATGTACCTTTGAGCCAGCACTGGTTAGGATGCTGAGGAAAACCAGGGAGAAACCAGCAAAAGAGAACATTGCTCAAAGAAGGATTATAATCCTCTCTTCATGAACTCTAATAAACTTGGGATGATGATGATGATGATGATTGGGATGATGATGGTGGTGGTGGTGGCGATGATGATGTAAAAAGGGGGGGATGTATAATATCTGGCTCTGCCAGCCAAATGTTTTAGAAGAGACAGTCTTCTTTTCTCTAGGAAAGAATTTCTCTTCTAAGGTTTATGTCCTGGGTTAAGAGTGTAGATATAGTGGAAATATGGTTTTGAATTCCTCTCCAGCCATGAAATTCATCATAAGACTATAGGAATCCCAAATTCTATTGAAATCTTTTTCTAATTCTGTAATTTTAGAAAATGTTCCCTTCTTCTGTCTAGGAAACAGCGAGAATTCTGGTGGACTCAGCCCTTCCATCTCCACACTTGCGTCAAATCAATCTGTGAGTATAATAAATTTCTGACAATGAGGTGTGCGTGAACTGTTTCTGTAATTAATATTATTTCCTTACTCAATTATTTCTATAGAGTATAATTAGACTACTTAGATTTAGGAGCAAAAATGCTATAGTTTGAATTCCAAACCTGTTAATAATCCTGTCAGTCTAGAAACAGGATTCCTAAGAATATTTAGTCTTAAATACAGGGGAGGACTGTTGGGAAATCATTTACTATGCTTTAGTTTACAAAGGTATAAATGTTATCAGAATAATCTCTGTGTCATTTACTTGGGCATTGAATTATTCATTCATGTCTCTGATGATGTGTATATATTCTGTTTTTATGAATTTCCCATGAATAGTGAATTTTGTGGAAGAAGGTCAGTAATGCTAATTGGATTCCATAAACGTGTATGTATATATGTCTATGTATATACGAGTGTGTGTATATGTGTATATATCATGGGTCGGCCACCCGAAACATCGAACGAGCCGCACGGACCCGTTTGGCCTAAAAAAAAAAACCCCTGGGAGCCGCGCCTGTTCGCGCATGCGCGCGCACACGCGCATGCGCGCGGCCCCCGTTTGCGCGTGCGCGCACGCGCGCACGTTCGCGCATGTGCACCCCCGCGCACCCGCCCGCGCCTGCGCGCCTGCGCTCCCCAAAATGGCGGAGGAGGCTCCGGAGCCGCAGGTAATGCCTCAAAGAGCCGCATGCGGCTCCGGAGCCGCGGGTTGCCGACCCGTGGTATATATGTCACATTAGCTAAGATCTCCGAACTAGTCCTACCTAATATTGTTAATCTCTCTCTGAGATATACTACTCAGAATCCTATAACAATGTTGGGATAGAATTAGTCACATAATTGAATGGTCTCTGTTCAAATACAGGTAGTCTTCAACTTATAATCACAATTCAGCCCAAAATTTCCGTTGCTAAGCAAGACAGTTGTTATGTGAGTTTTGCCCCAGTTTAGGACCTTTCTTGCCACAATTGTTAAGTGAACCACTGCTGTTGTTAAGTTAGCAACACGGTTGTTAAGTGAATCTGGCTTTCCCATTGAGCTTGCATGTCATTAGGGCACAAAAGGTGATTACATGATCCCTAAATGAACTAAATGAACTGTTGTAAGTCAAGGGCTACCTGTATACCACTTGGAGGAATATTCTATGCTGTATCAGAAGTTCATTCTTTGCTATCTAAATGGCATGTATACAGTGGCAACCATATGATTTCAAAAGAATGAAGCACAATTCAAAAAGAGAAAAAAATTTCTTTTTGTATCATTTCCATGAATTCTATGACAGGTATTTTTAAAAACTATATCCTTAAAAAACTTTCTACAGTCGGTATGGAGAGATTTCAGACTAACAGCTTCCACTCTGACTTTCAATAGAGATTTAAAATACATTAACTTAGAAGGTAATGCTTATGCCTTTTAATAAATTATGTTAGTCAGAAACGACGCTGCCAGACTCTTCTGATTTTTTTGTAACCCTACATTAACAAAGCTCTCTTCTGCAGTGTCCCGAATTTACCAGTTGATCCCAATCTATTTTCTGCTAAACCCCTGTGTACTATATCTTAGTCATCTTCTCCCTGTCTATAATCCATTTTAATGTATGGGATCTCTGTGTGTGTGTGTGTGTGAGTGTGTGTGCACGTGCATCTGTATTCCTGAACCTGTATTTTATTAATACATGAACAAAATAAGTAACCTTGCTCTCTGTGCATTAATTGTTTCATGGTGTCTTAACATTTCTGAAACTGATAAGAATGCATATTCAAATCCAAAATGTTGATTTTAATAATAATTTTAAAGACACACAACATAATTTCATAACAGTTCAGAAACACATATCAAGCATGAAATTAAATGCTGACTCAAGCAGCTTTAGAAATACTATTTACAAAAAACAAAATGTAGGGATGTATTATCTTCTCTAGCCTTTTTGAGAGCAAATAGATCTGTCCTACATATACAGGTAGTCCTTGCTTAATGACTGCCCTGTTTTGTGAGGTTATGATGGAGCTGAAAAAATAACTTTATAACTGGTTCATGCATTTATGACCATCACAGCATCCTGTGGTCTGAGGTCACCATTTGCACACCTCATAGCCAGCTTCCAACAAGCAGAGTGAATGAAGAAGCCAGCGGTAAAGTTGCCTGGTGCAGTCATGTAGTACCTCACTTAACAATTGCGAAATGACTCACTTAACCATAGTGGAAGTGAGGTTGTATGGTCACTTAACAACCGTGTTGTTTAGCAATGGAGTTGCTGGTCCCAAATGTGGTTAAGCAGGACTACCTGAGTGTGTAATACACAATCACACATACCCACACAAACTGTGTGAAAATATCTTTTTACCAGCACTCTTGGACAATATTGTCTGCGAAATGAAGCAACCAAGCGGGCCAAGTCATCCTTATGGTTCTTCCTTCAGTAGCTTCTTTATTCAGCCATAGGGTTGCATTTAGCAATGCCAAGTTGGAAGTCTTCTTTGACAACAAGATTCCCTCTTGCTGTCTTCCTCCTGCACCATTCTGTCCATCCATCTGCTCTGATGCTTCCACTGAAAGAGATCAAGGGAACAGAGGGCAAGATAGCTCACCTGTTCTAGAAATGGAGAAGCTGAGATTGACTTATGATTGTTGAGATTGAAAGAGGTTTTATAACTACTTCAGGAAAAACAGACCCCACTGCAAGGAGGCATCAATCATCTTCTTTAACCATTGGAACTACTATAATCCCATCCAGGCTCATGTAGTCAATTACTGTTCTGGTTTTTCCTTCAACGTCTTGGTGAAAGTGCAAAAAAAAAAAAAAAAAGCAATGAGGGCAGAGTAGTCAATGTATTCTGCTCCTATCAGTGTTGGAGATTTCAAATGGGTACCCTGATGAGCCTCATCTTGTTTTTGATCTTTTCCACTTATATTCCAGCTGATGGCCATCAGAATACAGTAATCTTTGCTTTAGTCAAAAGAAAAGCATTGTAGAATGTTGTACGTCATTGTACTATATGAAATAGTAGATAAAATATGATAAAAACAGCCATGGGGTAGATATTGTTTCTATCTTTATATGAGTTCTCTGAACTCATATATGAACTCATATATTTCCTTTCTCTTGTCTACAACATACGAGAAGATGACATGCAGATTGATGAGAAGTGTGTAGAAACAGGTAATCACTTCTAGTTTTGATGCATGGAAATTATGTCTTTCATTATTGCAGTTTAAATTGGTCAAAATCCCAATGTGTGTAACCCAGGGGCCAAAAAGAGAATCCATTTGTAGAAGAAATTGAACAAAATGACCTCTAGCAACAATGCAAAATGTTAAAATTATGTGTATGTTGAGAGAGCTATAATCAGAGGCATAAGTGCAGTCATATCAACAACTGTTGCTTAAGCTAGAGAGAATCATTATTGTAGAAGTCTACATTTGTGTAGCCTGGTAATGCAGTTCCTTAGACATACTTGATGCTAAATTTAGAGAGGTCACTATTTGCCGCATTTTGATCTAATTCATGGGGCCATGTCCTGCAGCTTTTCTTCTGACTTTTTTTTAACCATGAACCCAATTTATGGTTTTAACTTTTGTAATTTTGAACAATTTTATTGCTTGATTTTTTAACGGGAAGGCTAAAATAAGATCTAAGTAAAAAAATTAAAATCTAGTATTGTGATTTTGAATTACTTTTGTAATAGTTGCACAAAGAATGCTCTTTTGGTAAACACAGTCCTGTTTTTCACGTTGCAATAAAAAAATAATAACCAAAGTCTATGTCATATTGTTAATCCCAACAAGATTTACACTGTCTGCAGAATGCAGTTCAATCTGAAATAAGAAATGTGGAGGAACTGAATTACATCTCTCCTCCTCCCAGGTGCCTTTGCCATCATCCAGTTTGGAACTCATTCCACAGCACAAATGTTTTTAAATAAACACCAGAAACAGTCATGGATTTGCCCCATAGATGTGTAATTTGGTGTTACAAAAGGAGATTACAAGAGGATACTGTATAAGCATCACATTGTATCTTCCTATTGCTGCCACAATGGGAAATCCTTTCTGATGTGTTGGTTTGTGATTATGTTTGACAAAGGTAGCTCTAAAGTAAAATTCTTTTGCTATTTTTGCTCCCTCGATGACTTTAAAAGATGAGGAGACTTTTGAATCTGGTACGTTCCTGCAATGTCCTTTGCTAATGATAAGAATCTCAGAATTGTGTAACATAAATGCTCCATTTTTGTGTCTGTATAATATGTGCATATTTATAATAGACATTTTCTGAACCTGTCTGGGTATTTTTATAACCAAGTCTAGCAAATGTGAAACAAATTGGCTTCTTTGTCCCAAATAATCATCCAAACTTGAATTACAGTAAAAATTGTAGTGCTATGCAAGAGACAGAGAAGACAGCTGGAAGCTAATGAGATTAAACTACATAAGCGTAACTGAGTGGCTAATCTATTATTCTTGATGATGGAGTATTCATGTTGATGCTTCCCTATCAGAGTATTTTTGTATGTTAAAATCAGAAATAGTACAGATCAGAGATATATCTGTCTGCTCAGTAAGAAATTACTTAAAATAATTGCAAATATTAGTAATATTATGTTACCTTTTCTAAGAAATTCTTTAAAAAGCAACTGCTTTTCTGCTGTGAATCCTCTCTTAAAGATTTTTTTCCTTCATATTGTGCAGATAGATTGAAGTGATGTATTTCAGTCATTCTTGTGGATTTCCAGAGTTTGAGTACAAAACCCTCCAGAATGCTATACATGAAGGCAAATCTAAATTTCTTACAAGCTTTGAAATGCCAGAAGATTCAAATTGCTTTAGTTGGGCTAAGAAATTATTAAATGGATCCAATTTTAAAAGACTCGTGGTGAAAGTTAAGATAAAAAGACTGACAGTAATGGAGTTATTTTTTAAACAAGCAGACCAAGGGCAAAGAATGAGGTGAAATCTGGAAATGCATCTGACAGATGTAGATTGAGAATGTCTGCTTGGGCTGATGTTGAAGCTGTGTCTGAAGTCATGGGGAAACCAAAGGTGGATGCAATATTGCAAGCTTTTGAGTTTCAGAAACCCTTCATCAAACCGGTTAGAAAAAGAAATAGGGAAGAGTTTTGGAGTGATTGATTGTAGAGCCACGTCTGCACTAGGTTGTTGTGATTAGACAGAGACCTTCAAACATGTAAATGGGGGTCTTGGCAAGGACAAAGTCCCCTGGTTGCATGTCTGAAGATATTCTATTCTTAGAAGTAGCATGTAACTCTACAGTATAATAGACATGGCTGCATGATCAAAACTTTCCCCTCTTGGGCTCTCTCTTTTCCTCTGCTACTGAATTTAGGCAAACTGAATTCTTCCAACTCAAACTTGATACTGATTTTGTGCAATTCTGCCAATAAAGTTTTAATCTGTATAGATTTTATATTCTACTAGATTTTGTCTTTGCTCTTTGTACATATTGCCGACTTTATGCTGGTCTGATCATACTAAATAATCTGTATGCTTATATCATGAGTGGCTTGAACTCTTTTAATATGAGCTTTCTTATCCTTCCATTTTATGCAACGTAACAGAGGAACTTAAAGAAGGTAATTTATCTTTTTATTTTATAGACATTATATTATGGACAACTGATCACTTCATGAAAAAGGTCAGTCAACACATCCTGCTAAAAATATTTGGGGCTTATGTACATTGATTAATTAATGTGCTCCTCCAAGCAAAGACAAATGAATATATGCAGTTAACTTACTCTATTGGATGGACATTAAGATATGCTTGACAATGAAACTCTATTTGATCATTTATGAAATAAGCAACTATACTGAATGTAGAATTCTTCAAAGGTGCTGAATGCTACACTTCTTTTAATATATCAAGAAGATTTCTTGCTATGTCCATTAATTAGAGAGTGAAGACATTAGGATGGAAACCCTTAGAATATGCTAAACTCTTTCCATCTTGGCATATTTGATATGAAGTTAGAACAGCCTTCCCAGCTAGTTTTACTTGCTATATGCTGTGCAAAGAAATCAAATATAGACAGTCCTCACTTAGCGACTGCCTTGAACAGTGACTGTTCACAATTATGACGGTAATGAAATAATAACTTTGTGACCAATCCTTGCATTGATTACCTTTGCAAGTCTGTAAAACAAAGGAAAGCTGAAGTAAGATCATAAGTACAGTTGCTGTTCCAATTGTGGTCATTAAACAGGGACTACATGTAATGGATAAATCTCTCCACTACCCAGAAATGGCAGAAATCATATGATTATTCAACTTTCTGGGCATGCCTGCTCACCTCCAAGTCATTTCTGGTTTTCATTCGGGGCAATTTATGGAGATTGAGTCCCTATAGAGAAAGAATATTAATAAACAAAGCTCTATAACAGCAAATTATACAGGTTGAAAGCTAATAAACCAATAGGCGGTTTTAATCATTATGGAACTGGTACCTTTATGTCTTTGGAAATCAGCTAAGAAAAATCATACTTTACTGCCTTTCCCCCCCACTTCCTTTCCAAGTTCAACTGCTGCCTTTAGTCTTTGAATCCACTTATTAAACTAATTTTATAAACATGCTTACTGCAAATGCATCCTGCATAGTGTGTTTCATATAGGTTGATCGAATGTATACTTTAGAAAACTATTATTCACCATGAATAACAAATCTAAACAAGAATCCAAAGAGGGTGTTATCTTAATTTGATATCACAGAATAATTTGACAATATTTTAAAAATCAAATACTTAAGTTTTATAGTTGAAGGACCTCTGTTGCTTCCACCTTTTTTTAAAGGCCTGTTTTGAATGCTGAGTCTTTTCCTTTTCCTTGTAATATTACAAATTAAAATTATATTTCTTGTATATGAAAGTCTTAAGGATATTGCTACATTTCTTATTCTTTATTTTGTATCTATCTATCATTTCAGAAGAAGAAGAATTCATTGGATCTGGTCAGCCAGTGTTCATTAGTACGTAGCTAGTTCTGAGACTGGAGAATTGTGTTCAGGGTCACTGGGCTACAAAATAGTTTGTATCTGATGCACTGCATTGGTGCTTTCTTCTTGACTACAGTAATGTATTCCTTTACTTGACTACAGTAATGTATTCCTTTACTTTGCTATTGCTATGTAGGCTTCAAAAAAGCCAAATGAAGTGCTGCATATCCACCTCTGACTTCACCTCTAATTGTCTCAGCTCCTTCCTATGAATAAAAAGTTTGTGACTAACAGTTTAGTTAGAAAGACATATGAGTTCAAGGGGAGCCACTGATAAATCAAGAGAATTTTATTACTGGTTGGTTTCTAAAATAAATACAATGGAAATGGGAAAACTCTCAAGTTAGAACCGTTGAAAAATACATTAGTTGTATTGCTTGATTGTAGTTAGATAAACATAATGGAGGCCGGGGACTCTGAAAAACCAGAAGAAGCAGACAAATAATAATAATAATAATAAAGTTGGAAGGGACCTTGGAGGTCATCAAGTCCAACCCCCTGCTCAGGCAGGTAACCCTATACCATTTCGGACAAATGGCTGTCCAGTCTCTTCTTAAAAACTTCCAGTGTTGGAGCATTCACCACTTCTGGAGGCAGGTTGTTCCACTGGTTAATTGTTCTAACTGTCAGGAAGTTTCTCCTTAGTTCTAGGTTGCTTCTCTCCTTGATTAGTTTCCATCCGTTGTTTCTTGTCCTGCCTTCAGGCGCTTTGGAAAATAGCTTGACTCCCTCTTCTTTGTGGCAGCCCCTGAGATATTGGAACACTGCTATCCTGTCCCCCCTCGTCCTTCTCTTCATTAAACTAGACATACCCAATTCCAGCAACCGTTCCTTATATGTTTTAGCCTCCAGTCCCCTAATCATCTTTGTTGCTCTTCTCTGTACTCTTTCTAGACTCTGAACATCTTTTTTACATCGTGGTGACCAAAACTGGATGTAGTATTCCAAGTGTGGCCTTACCAAGGCATTGTAAAGTGGTATTAATACTTCACGTGATCTTGATTCTATCCCTCTGTTAATACAGCCTACCATTGTGTTGGCTTTTTTGGCAGCTGCAGCACACTGCTGGCTCATATTTAAATGATTGTCCACTAGGACTCCGAGATCCCTCTCACAGTTACTACTATTGAGCAAGGTACCCCCTATACTATACCTGTATTTGGTTTTTCTTACCTAAATGTAGAACCTTACTTTTTTCACCATTGAATTTCATTTTGTTAGATAGCGTCCAGTGTTCACGTCCGTCTAGATCCTCCTGTATCCTAAGCCTGTCTTCTGGAGTGTTGCTATTCCTGCCAGCTTGGTGTCGTCTGCAAATTTGATGAGTTCCCCATCTATCCCCTCGTCCAAATCGTGATGAAGATGTTGAAGAGCACTGGGCCCAGAACAGAGCCCTGGGACACCCCACTACACACTTCCCTCCATGTAGATGTGGTTCCATTGAGGACCACATGCTGAGTACGGCCGGTCAGCCAGCTACGAATCCATCTGGTGGTGATGCTGTCTAACCCACATTTTTCTATCTTATCAAGTAGTAGGTTGTGATCTACTTTATTAAATGCCTTACTGAAGTCCAAGTAAATTATATCCACAGCATTCCTCTGGTCCACTAATTTTGTCACTTGGTCAAAGAATGCAATAAGATTTGTCTGGCATGATCTGTTTTTGACAAACCAATGTTGGCTTTTGGCAATGACTTTGTTTGCCTGTAGGTGTTCGCTGATTCGTTGTTTGATTATCTTTTCCAGAATCTTCCCAGGTATTGAGGTCAGGCTGATAGATCTATAGTTTCCTGGATCCATTTTTTTTCCTTTTTTGAAGATGGGAACTACATCAGCTCTTTTCCAGTCCTCTGGTAGTTCCCCAGTGCTCCAGGATCTTTGAAAAATATAGTTCAGTGGTTCTGAGATCACATCTGCCAGTTCCTTCAGAACCCTGGGGTGTAATCCATCTGGTCCTGGTGATTTGAACTCGTCTAGGCTGGACAGGTGCTCACTTTCTTGCTTATCTTAACTTGTGTTTCTATTCTGTTTTTTATGGCACTATTTTTGATAGGTTGGTCTGTTTTTTCCCTTTGTGTAAAGACAGATGCGAAAAAGGAGGTAAATACTTCTGCTTTCTCCCTGTTGCTTGTCACCTTCTTACCACTGTCACCCACTAATGGACCAATCATTTCCTTCACTTTTTTCTTGTTTTTTACATGTTGAAAGAAGCTTTTTTTGTTATTTTTGACTTTGGTCGCAAGCCTTAGTTCATTTTGAGCCTTAGCTTTCCTCACTTCATCTTTGCAGGCTCGGGCTATTTGCTGATATGGATCTCATTTTAGAACTTCAGTATTTTAGTTAGCATCAAATGGTCCTAAAATAAGCATTCCTTGTGAGGTTGGTAATAGCCATAGACAGATGGCTTGCTTGTGTTGCATATTTCTGTTGTTTCAAAACCAAAGGAAGAAAGGAAGGATACCTTTAGCAGAAAAAAAATCAGGCAATAGACAGACTGTTCAATGAATGACTGAGGATGAGGGATAGATTTGCTAAATAAAGTGGTTTAGACAGACTTATAGACAATTGCTTTAACTATGGCCTTGACTTCACTAAAATGGTAATCTTCTGCTGCCCTTTCCCCATAGGGGCTCTCCTAAGCTAAGTCACTTGGTACTAACACAGAACTAAAATTAGGCTTTTGCACATAAGTTTTTTTTATCTGGATCAACCGGTGCTTACTCAAAGCTAATTTGTTAACAATATGCAATTTTTATGATGTTGGGAGTCTGTGTTTTCATAGAAGTTTAATTCCATTACACTTGTTGAAATAAGCAACAAAATCCAACAACATCCACTTACAACATAGCAAGTGGAAACATCCATGATTGAATGATCATGTGTAAACCTTCCCCCGCAGAAAGGTTTATTAGTATAGAAAAACCCAGTCGTTGGCAAAATATAACTCTCAAGTATATGTGGCTTCTTTCCAACAATAAAAATATTTAACATCTAACATTTTGCAACCCATTCATAGTACCAAAAATCTGCTGCCTGAATCTGCCACAGCTCATTCTACTTAATACACCAAAGTAGCAAACATGGTACTGTGTTCCTTGTCTCTTCCAGAGAATCTGTTTCTTTGCCATTAACCAAATGGAGGGGATAAGGAAAATTTGGGGATCTTAGGGAGGATAAGAAATTCAAAACTTTGGAATGAACTCTGGAAGGGAACATCTGAAATGCCTCAAATATTGCAGGCTAGCCCTGTGGTTCAACGATCAGTTTCTAAAGATCTCTATCTATCTCCCATTTTCCAGCTGGGTTCCGGAGAAGTATGCGTCTGTGCCGTAGGAAATGCAACTACAGTCCGCTGACATGTCACGCACATTGTCTCAACAGTTGCTACGGTGCTGTGGCAGCACCTTATGAAGAGGTGGTGAGATACCAAAGACAACCTGGTGATCGAAACAGATTAATTGTACTAATAGGTAAGTTGCAACAATTAAAATTGTTCCTTGTTTAAAAAGTGACTATTGTGGCCAAAAAAGAAGAATGCATAAAAGAGAGAAAACTTGCATTAGTTCAAGGAAAAATAATTTCATCATAGTACACATATTTTTTTAAAACAATTGCAAGTATATTGCATTTTTATAGGACTGGGTCCTCATGATTCAGTGAGAAAACTTTGATTTGTATTCCTTAGTCTGTTTCTTCTATGGAAAGTGTCATTATTTTATTGTATGTAATTAGGTGGTGTAGGATTTTTATTCAGTGCATTTTTATTCAATCATGTCTTTCATTAAATACTTAGGTCCTTCAGGTGTTGGAGTGAATGAACTACGGAGACAACTTATTGGTATAAATCCTCACCTGTTTCGAAATGCAGTGCCACGTATGTGATATTTTAAATCTTAAAACATACTAATGGAAGGAAATGAAACATTAGAATTTCACTAATTGTGGTGTGCGTATTAGCCTTTCATTATTTATAGTTACCACTGACTTTTCCCCAAATTAAGAGAGGATGTACATCCCAAATAAGCAGCCCAATATAACATTAAGTACTTAGCTTTTCATTAAAGTCTGTTCCAGTAACTATTTAAAAGTATTGCAATAGCTATAATTTGTACTTTTTAAAAATAGATACAACCCGTGCTCAAAAGAGCTACGAAGAGAACGGTCGAGAATATCATTATGTACCAAAAGAAACATTTGAAAATATGGTGTACAATTACAGGTAATTTATTTTTAGATTGACGTTTTTTGTTCTTCTGTCATCAAATTTCAAAATTCTGTGCCCAGATACCAGGATAGCTGAGCAGCAGAGTTAAAAATGTATTTCTGCCAGTTTTCCTATTTGACAAATAAAAATGTCATTTTATACACAAAATATTATTTAATTAATTAATGTTGTACTAGCATTCACTGTGATAAACATGTAGTAAGAAAGGCAAGCTATTCCATTGGTTGATTGCTCTCACCATTAGGAAATTTCCCCTTGGTTCTAGGTTGCTTCTCTCCTTGGTTAGTTTCCAACCATTGTTTCTTGTCTTGCCTTTTGGTGCTTTAGAAAATAGTTTCATCCCCTCATCTTTGCAGGAGCCCTTCAAATATTGGAAAATGCTAAAACAACTTTCCTGCTTGGAATTGAAACTCTCATCATTGCTGGAAGGGAACCTTTAAATAATCCAGGGATTGTCTGTTTCTTCCCTAAACAAATAAATCACCTCCCCTTATATTTTTTTAGTGTCTCACAATAGAAACCCAGGAATTTGCTACAGGGTTCATTGGAAAGGAGTTGACTCTTTATCTCACCTTGTTGAAAACACAATGATTTGCATACTTCTCTCCTTCAATCAATCATTAAATATACCTCCAATCTGCATTAAATGTGGGGCTTGGTTGTTTTTTTAAAGCAAGCAAAAGTAGTGTACGTTTGCAGTAGAAAGAAGAGGGCTGTTATCTTACATCTCTCTGATATACATATATGCACATATAAGAGGGGATGCTGCAATAAGTGAGGTAGAACAAAAATGACAGCATTGACTCCAAGTAAGAGCATGGCAGGACTTTTCTTATCTCCCTAAATACATAACTCAGACTGCTGCCTCTTCGTATTCTGCTTGAATTGCAATGCATGCTTTCTCCTGGCATTATTAAAAAGATATTTAGCTTCTTTTACAGTTCTTGCTTTGAAACATGCTCATCTCCCTCCTAACTTACTACATTTGCAGAATGTTGGAGTATGGAGAGTACAAGGGACACCTCTATGGGACAAGTATGGATGCAGTACATGCGGTGCTTGATGAAGGGAAGATCTGCATAGTGGATTTAGAACCTTACGTGAGTCATAGAAAACCCATAATGTTGAAGGTTTAAGCGATCAATCTTGAGTCTGCCCTGAAACTTTTTTTTTTTTTTGGGTGCCTTCAAGTCAACGTTGACTCTGGCAATTGCTTGTTTGTTGGATAGTTTTTCTAAATACATTTTGTGCAGACATTAATTGGGTAAATAAATATATACTGTCAATATGTCAGGAATAGAATAGAAATAATAACATTTAAATATATTAAGAAAATATACATTGATTGTAATATAATTAGAATTAATAGTTTATGAACAAAATACGGGCTAGAAATTATTAATGATACCATTTTTGTCACAGATATTCTGGAATTATTATAAATTCTAAAACCAGTCCTATTAAGTTGACACATTAAATTGCTTCTGAATTATAGGTGTTATCTTTTAGTCATTTTTTAAAATTTTTATACAAAAATTGGGCAGAATAAATATAATTTGCATGATTGTTTTTATTTTTTTATCTTGCAGAGTATTCAGTTTGTTCGTACTCTTGAACTGAAATCCTACATTATATTTATTAAACCACCAAGTGTGAGCTGCATGAAGCACACTCGGAAAAATGCTAGGATAATCACTGACTATTATGTGAACATGAAATTTAAGGTAAGATTTGAGAGGAGGGAAATTAGCAATGAGATTTGCAGGGCTTTAGCTTAGCTATACTCACTACTTTGATTTCTGGGTGAAAATATTGTCATTTCACCATTATAAAGGGAAAGTAATTGCAAAACTGAATTATTACTTTAACAAGTAAGCATGAATTCAGAATAATGCACTGATTTTAAGAAATTTTGACTTGATTTTGTTGTATAACATATCAAAATCAGCATATGAGCCTTTCTCATTTGCCTAACCCTAAGCAACTATTTTCTCTGCTATGTCCTCCTAATGCTCCAAAGTGAAATCATGTTTTCTCTTATTGACAGTTTTGGATCAATCTGACATGCTTCACCAACCATTGGTCCAGTAAGGTGACCTTTAGGAAATGAGATTACCGCAGTGTTTATAGGTAGTCCTTGCTTTACATTGGTAATTAAGACCAGCAATTCCTTCACTAAAGAATGCGGTCATAAAGGGCGACATATGACTGGGCCAATTTACAGAGGTAGCTACAGCAATCCCAGTTGCCATTAGTAGGCGAATCCCGCAGTCATAGCATCCCACGGTCATGTGTTCACATGACCACTGCCAGCTTCCCCATAGACTTCACTTGTTGGAAGCCAACAGTGAAGGTCACAAATGGCAATCATGTAACCACAGGATGCTGTGACTGTTGTAATAGCAAGCCAGTTGCCAAGCACCTGAACTGTGATCCATGATAAAAGGGACATTGCAATGGCTGCCAACAGTAAGGATCTGCCGAAGTCCTCCTTATTCAGCAATATTATTAACTTTGAACAGTTGCTGACGAATGGCTGTTTAATGAGGACTATCTAAACTGGCCATTTTAGGCTGGTGCAGCCATACTACCTCCCCTCTAGTCTCTGAGCACCATCCAGGGTTATACAGCTTCAGGCAGCAAAATAGTCTACTTTTACTACTTCTTGCACATGCCATGTCTCTGGGTCAATCTACAGCTTGAAACCTGGACTAGCCTGAACAGTGTCCAATTAGGGATTCTAGGATAGGGGCTACATAGGGTTAGCTCCTACCACACGGCTTCCCAGCTTAACTTTCCTCATATCCATCAGTTGTCAAGGCTACTATTCAACACAGGCTTCGCAGTCCCCCTTAATAGCATAAAATCCAGGTCTGAAAGAAACTCAACTATCAGTTGATAATTAGGCTCTCTTTGAACATATTGACACTTGCACAAAATCAGAGTGACTTTTAACAGCCTCCCAGTAGAAGCATCTGTCACTGCTTGCCTCTTGCCCCAACACCAGTCCACGTTTAGGGGGGTGATTGGTAGACGTTTTTCACTAGCTGGTAACTTTCAATGGAAGGGGAGGGGGAAATGTATAGGATCCACCAATCCCTACTCTTAACACGAACTGTTTCCTGTATATGCATTCCAAACAAATAAATGACAGCATTATTTACAAATGTTGGGCCTATAACAGGATTGGTATTATTAATGAGATATTTTTTGGTTCCCTCAAGATCTTGCAGTAGCCCTTTAACTAACCATGAGGAGGAGGCCTGTATCTCTTTGCATCCCTTTGAGTATGAATTGAGAGTTCATCTCTAAAGTGAAAGAACAACAGATCTGGATTGTTATTAAATACAAAGATTTTTTTTTTTATCCACTTGAGAGTACTTTGATTCCAATTCCATTGATGGCTTTCAAGTCCTTCGTTCTTTTTTATGGGAATCAAAATCAGGAACTGTTTTCTAGGCGGGGCTCAATAATAAGTTAGTCTATGGCATCAAAAAAAAGAAAGAAGCAAACTGGATTTCTTTCATGATGCGTAAACAAACTGTGGCTCTAAATCGTCGTCTTTCCTATATTCATGCCTGCTAGAAAGAAAATACAAGATGGAGAAATGAAGCAGTAGGTACAACTATGCCAGCTCATTATTTATTGTGATCTCCCTCCAGGAAGAAGACCTGCAGGAAATGGAAGAGTCAGCTAAAAAAATGGAAACTCAGTTTGGCCAATTCTTTGATCAAGTGATTGTGAATGACAATTTACAGGAAGCTTGTCTGCAGCTAGTCTCTGCCGTGCACCAAGCCCAGAATGAGCCACAGTGGGTTCCAGCCACATGGATATGCTCAGGCTCTCAGGACTAGCTTATTTCATGGGATGATAGCGTGTGCAAAATCTAGCATTCTGGGGAAGATCCTGGTTTTCTTCCAGAGGCATCAGTTCAGCCATCATGGGGTGGACACTACTTTTCTGGCAATAAATCTTTTGGAACTTTCATTGGGATTTAAGGCTGGGGTTGCAGGAGATATAAACATATTTCATTTCAAGGGAATTTGAAGAACATAAACAAAAGCTATTACAAGGTACAAGTCTATTGGCTGCATTTGCCTGTCACTTAAGCTAGGGCCTAGGGCAGGCTATATATATATATATATATATATATATATATATATATTAAGAATAACTTTATGGAGGCACCCAATTCTGGGAATAGGCCAGGCGTTAAAATGGTAGGATCCTTTCCTTCCTTCCTTTCCATCCAGAACAGACACTCCAGGGAATGTTAATGCAAGCCTGCCTGCAGAAAAGCTTAAAAACTAAGAACTAGATCTCCCCTGCATTAAACTATGAACAGAGCAACATAGTTTATTTTAATTCCTTCCCAATTCATCGA
Source organism: Azemiops feae (assembly GCA_023970755.1). Lineage (NCBI taxonomy): Eukaryota > Metazoa > Chordata > Lepidosauria > Squamata > Viperidae > Azemiops > Azemiops feae. Next base: position 655,180 of record JALGBA010000497.1, on the reverse strand, counting down.
GGCAGGCAAATAAAGAGATTCATATATTCCAAACCAGGATTATGATTCATTATGCCCCCAAGGAGCCAAGATTTATAAACCAGCATTAACTCTTGGTTAATATTAAGTCATAATAGACAATTTACTGTGTCATAAATGCAGCCACACTTATGGGGCATTTTTCAGCATTATATATTAAGTAATTCTGAAACAGAAATATCATTCTAATGACATAATCAGAGATTATATAATTGTTTAAAAATATGTAATTTTTGATATTTTTTCCTTAAGCATAGGAGGTAATTGAGAGAATTGCAGCAGTTTTTGACCTATTTTTTTATTTATAGCACATTCCTCCAACAAGAATGAAATCTGGGTTCTTTTTAGCTTTCACTGAACAGCATATTTCTAGCAGCAAAGTAGTATCATAATTACTGTGATATTCTTTAAATTTTCTCCAGCACCATCTACCTTTGATAGAAAAAGGCACCATTTTAAAAAAGATTTGAAGTGCAGATTACTGCACCTTGTCCTTTAAAGGTCAGGAAAAGTGTGTTAGTTCGAAATGATTAAGTAGGAGATGTATGTTTAAAATTAATATAATTATAATTAACTTTATATTATGAAGGGTGAAGTTTTTGGGAACATGTAACTTCTCAAATTCAATCTATAATTAGGGCTTCAAACTTGATTACACCACATTATATAGTGATTGTCAGTAAACCAGTGACCCTTAGTGACAAAACACTAAAATATTAGCTATATTTAATTTCTTATAAATTTTTAATGGACTGTTAATATTGTTTTGGTAATTTGTTTCATTTTGTTGTATTAGTTTTAAGTAAACCTCCAAACCTAAAAGCAATATATAAAGAAAACATAAATAATGTCAATCAGAAGGTTTAAATCATCTTGAAAACTCTTAAAAGATGGCTGTTCAACAAGTCTTGGGGATGAATATCAACTTTGCCTGTCATCTTAGATTTTATATGGTTTATAATGAATATTATGATGTGGTTTTATTGCTTTTATTTTTGTAGGTTTAGGAATTGCCTAGAAATGTCAATCCTGGTAATATACTAGTAATGGAAAATAAATAAAAAGTAAACAAGTGCTTTAGTCTTCTCAGTTGTACATCCTTTCTTCCACCCAGGCTATAAGGTTTTTAGAATTTTTTTTTCAGAAAAAAATACTGTATTTTAATTACAATGGTTTATATCGGCGGCTCCCAACCTTTTCTATACCCCGCTCCCCTAGAACGCTTCTGATACATTCTCGCACCCCTTACAAAAGTTCGAAATAATGGCAACGAATTATGCATATACACTATAATTTTGAAAACCCAAGTTTTCGCACCCCCTGGAATATCGTCTTGCACCCCCAGGGGGTGCAAGCACCCCTGGTTGGGAACCCCTGGTTTATATCATATTGCTTACTAGCCACCTTGGAAGGACAGTTGTTTTGAAAGTCAGGTTATCAAATATTTTCATAAACATATATAAGTACCGTTACTTCATTACAAATTTTACAATTCCTGGCAAACAAAGCCATAAAATTGAGAGATTGGTAATTCAGTACATCTGTGGTATTATATTGGGGGAGGGTGGTTCGAAACACAATTCAGAATATTTAGGATTCTCTTAAATTGGGATAATTGCTAGATAGATTTATTCTTAGAATTTATAGTGCAATTCTACTCCCATCTAGAATGCAATTTCAGTAATTCAGTGAGTTTTCTCCTCAGCTGTACAAAGGATTGTGGTCTCCATATTCAGGTGTCCTGAACCCACATGAAAATATATCTGCATTAATCACTCAAGTTGAATTTTTTTTGGAAATTAGCGCTTACAATGACCTTTTATTTTTTAAAATAAGCTTGTGCATAAGCTGCCATTAGGTCAAGATGAGAAAGGAACATAAGCAATAAATATAAATATAAAATTGATTTAACATTCCATTTTTGTACAGATGTGTAGTAAAAGACAAAGAAATATATAACCTCAAATTACTTTGTCCAGCGCACATTCTATCAGGAGAGTGACTCCCATCCAGTTTGCCAATATTTCATCTTACAAAATATTTGTATTTTCCTTAATAAAGCTTACTCAATGGTCTTCAGATGATTGACATTCTAAATATAAGTCATCAGCAAATCCAAAGTTGTCAGATTAGCTAAAACACTTTTTAAAAAAAAGCTTATTACGTCTAAACTTGTTGAAGTTCGATATAATTATATTATTGCACGTAAAGCCACAGGTAGTCATGTGCACCGTGTGGGTCTACTCTACAACAGCTTCACTTTGTCAGAGGGGATAGCTTGCACAAAATCAGATGATCTCCCAAGATGAAAAGAAAGGACTGGGATCATCAATTCGATACAGTATATAAATCCTAGTGAAAAGGAGAGCAATGTCTTTTCCTCGTAGCCTACTAGGCAGCTCATCAACCACCGTAATGCTCTGAAGATTATCGGAAAGCTGGGAACTTGCAGAGCGCAGCAGCGGGAACGAGAAGTCAAGCGCAGCCTCCCCGCCCGGAAATGGCGCCGCCGGCTCCCCTCCTCTTCCCTGGGCGTCTGCGGCAGGAGCGTCTGGGAGAAGGGCGCGTTTTCGGTTGCTGTGAGGAGGTTGCCCCGGACGCCTGGACTGCGGGAGAGGATGGAAGGGGTCCGCCCGGTGAGGGACGGAAAGGCGATTGATTGCCGTCGGAGCCCCCACGCTATGGCGATCGTGCTATTCGCGTTGTGGTTCCCGAGGATGCATCCCTGTTAAAATCGGGCTTGGCCGAAAGTGTAATTTTAGCCTCTTCTCAGATTTGTGGTTTTCTCAAACTGGCAGTTTCATGGCTTCCCCCTCCCCTTTTTAAGTTGTTGAGAAGGGTTGTTTATGCTCACAATAGCCCCAGTTCATGTCCTTTTCGAAATAAACGCACAGCGGTATTTGCATCGTAGTTATTGGTATTATTTGGAAACGTTACCCTGTGCTTTTGTTTGCAAAACTGGCCGCTTGTTTTCCTCGACTGGGAGTTATTTTCCGCACGTAGGACTCGCTTGGAAACGCTCGTTGTTAGACGAAGAAATCCACCCTGGATAATCCGCACGTGGCTGTAAAGGTTCATACTTGTAATCCCCCCAATAGCCCATTTTACGGTATTTTTAAAATACTTTGGATTTGTTAAAACAGAGCCGGGGGGGGGGAATTATGCGCATCTTAAAACATCCTCTTTTCTCCATCAGTTTGTTTAGTCACCCCGTCTTGAGCTGCTCCTTTCGTTCTCTTGCAGCCCGATTCTGTGCCTGTGATTAAATATCAGAAGAAACTCCCCCGAATTCAGGGCGCACTTCACATCGCAGCCATTTCCGTCAGTGTAATACCACCTCCATCACTCCCCAGAAGCGGGAGAAGTATTTAGACCTGGGGTGTGATACATTACCTCAAGGAATTTGGAATCCTGAGTTTTTAGGATTCTTCTAAATCTTACGGAAGCCAGTGGGAAGGCTGCTTGCTTCAGAAGGCATCCTTTAAATTGCTGCTCTGAAGAGTGATGGTGAGGACGCTAAGACCAGTGGCAGAGCTTATTCTTGTGCTTTCTCCTTTCTTGTTTCCGTTGAGGAAGGTTGCCTCATAGGAGTTTTAATGCTGCTCATCCATTTTAGGCCTTAATTTCTCTCCCTGTCTTTTAGGAATTACTGCTTAGCTGGAATTGCTAAGTACCTTTGGCTATTAGATAATTCAACAGATCATGTATAACTGATAGCAAGTTCTGTGTAGTGTACAGAATTCCATTTTAGTACAAACTAACTCCCATGAAACTTCATTTCAGAATTAATATTTTTTTTACCAAAAGACATTGGAAGAGATACGTTAAACTCAATTTTTACATACTTATTCCCTATCTTTCACTAAGAGTAGTATAACAAACCCTTTACCCTTGGGACACTTGAGACGTTTGTGTAGCAGGTGCCATTGAGAACAACTTCTGTAGGGCAATTCATAATAAAAGAACCTCCAGCCCCAAACTAGGTGGGGCAAAAGTTCATTTCCAGCTAATCCTGGGTACAGGAGATTTATTTTTAGTACAGTACAGGATTAACAAGAGTCATTGTAGATTTATGTCCGGTTGCCTTAGTTCATATGTAATCTCACTAAGGGGATATGGGGAAGAAGCAAGTGGTGAGTTCTGTTTTGAATTGTTATACATTTGTTTTTGTTTTTTAAAAAAAATTAAGATAAAAACTATGCCTGAGTCTAGCTTCATTTTTGGTTCATTCATCTTTGGTTTCATTTGCACCATGAAAGATCTGATTTCAGAATTGTCTCATTGTTTTCATGGGTAGAGAATACAGTTCATTGAACAATAAAAGGATTGAATTTTGACTGCTTTTTAAAATGTATACATCTTGTGAGATATCTGGTTACACATTGATTCAATTCCATTGCTTATTTCAATGGAGCAAAGAAAGTTATTGTGATTAGGCAGGGTTTTCTAAAACTATGTTACGAATAGTGCTACTGCTCTAAAATGGATGTTTGTAGTTTTTTTTTTTTTAAAACATGCTGATTTTTGGTTATTATGCATTATCTTATATATTTTGCTAGAGTATATGTTTAAATAAATCTGTTTAAATAAATAAATAGTGGCCCACTTTAAACACGTTTTACAGTCTTATAATACAGCTGCTGATATTCTGAAATAAGTTTTTTAAAAATATATATTGAGTTGTATATTTTTATATATTGCAGCGTCCACCCCGGATTCTTCCTCCAGTACCAAGGTAAAATTACAATTTACTGCAAAAATACAACGAACAGATTAAGAAATTTCAAGGAAGCTATTAGTCCTTAACTTTTTTTGTAGCTATTACTTTTATGTAGGTGAATTTTATTATGTTTTCCAAATTTAGTATTACATGTTGGATTATATATTTTAATATTAACATTTTATTTTATATTTCCAATTTCATGTAACTTTGATTTGGAAAATATTAATCCAAAGTGGAGAACAAGGTGAGTACTATTCTTTTTCCCCATTTTTTAAAAATTTATTCATTGATTAGTTTGCTGTTGTAACTTATGAGTGGTCCATGAGATGGGCAGCTCTAAGAATTTAATCAAATTAAGTCATCCAATATTTAATTTAACAAATATAGTTAGTTTTCAGTGGCTAACAGTAGTATAGTTTTCAAAAACAATAATGGTTGTCTTTATTATTACAACAAGATCGTATTTTTAGAACAGATTTTTAGATGTATGGACAGAATTCATTGTAATTTATTATTGTAGAGTGTTTGCTTGTAGAGTCTTGGGGCTCTTTATTTGCAGATATTTCATTACCTAACTAGGTAAGGTATCATCAGTGGTAATGAGTGTGGGCTGTGCTCCTTGATTATACACAGTGGCTTGCTCTGGCAGTGTTGGCAGGAGAATTATTTTCTCCTTGGTAGTGCTTTGATTAGTGTATTATTTTCTGCTTGTTTGTTTGTCTGGTGTTAATCCCTACTTATCTGGATGTTGACTGCTGAACAGGAGGTGTTCTGGTCTTTTTGTTTCCTTCTGTCAGACCCAAACAACCAAGAACTATACAATAAGTTACTTATCAGTACAGTTAGTCCTCGACTTACAACAGTTTATTTAGTGACTGTTCGAAGTTACATCGCTGAAAAAAGTGACTTATGAGAGTTTTTCACACTTAAGACCATTGCAGCATCCCCACGGTCACATGATCAGAATTCAAACACTTGGCAGTTGACTAATATTTATGATAGTTGCAGTGTCCTGGGGACATGTGATCCCCTTTTGTGACCTTCTAACAAGCAAAGTCAATGAGGAGGCCAGATTCACTTAACTGTGTTACTAACTTAACAATTGCAATGATTCACTTAACAACTGTGACAAGAAAGGTCATAAAGTGGGGCAAAACTCACTTAACAACTGGCTCATTTAGCAACACAAAGTTTGGGCTCAATTGTGGTCATAAGTAGAGAATCATCTGTAATTCCTTTATTGTTATTTGCCTACAAACAGAATCATGCCAGATCAAGCAGTTATCTGTGAATTCCTAGGGAAGGTCCAGCCTTGCTCTTTTCCTGCCCATTAGACATTCCAAGCTCCACTGTCTCATTACTGTCAACCATCCAACTAGCGAACTCAAAATTAAGGAATCTTCAACGCTTTGAAGTGCCAGTGCCATAAAAGATAAACTTTATTGAATACACATCTCGGAACTGAAGAAGCAAAACCAGCTCTGGTTTTCCTGGGCAAAAATCTGCCTAGTTAACAATAGCTTTCCATAACCCCTACCCACCGAGTGTTCCAGTTGCCCAACCATATGTCTTTGGTTTGTTATGAGAATGGTCCACTTCTCTGTCAGACACCTGCGTTAGTGACCTTGGCATCCTTGTAGGCTCTCACGGTCCATGGACGGCTTCTTAGACTCCTGCTTCCTCCCCACCCTTCCTACCCCTCTGCCGTTTCTATGGCAAGTTGAGTAGCGATAGAGGTTAGCAGGCATCTTAGCAATTCAACCTTGACAATTACCTTCTGAGAAAGAGCCTCGTGCTCCTACAACTCCAGACTACATTCCACCACATCTTCTTAGCAAAGTCAAAAGCCAGATTTGCTTAATGATGGCATAATTCATTTAATGACCAATAAAATTGGATATCATTCACTGAACAACTGCTTTGCTTAGCAATGGACGTCCTGGTCCCAACTGGTTGTAAGTTGAGGGCTACCTATAATGATGTTACCTAATCAGATAATGAAGCATCTGCAAGCAAAAGACCAAGCACAGATAGCACCAAGGATTCCACAGTTCAACCCTGAGCTACATATATTCTCTTTTGTTATCTATGCCAGCAGACCCCAACCTTTTTAGCATCAGACTGGTTTCGTGGAAGACAATTTTTCCACAGACCGGGAGGGGATGGTTTTAATTTTGCTCCTCGCCCGCTCACCTCCAGCAATAGGTGCTGCAGCCTGGTTCTTAACAGGCCATGTTCTGTACCATGGCCCCGGAGGTTGGGGACCCCTGATTTATACTGTGTTGACTACTATTGCTATATTTACATTCTTTTTAGAGCTTTAGGGCTATAAATAATTTTTTCAATCTATGTAATACCCATTTATAACCAATAAAATATTTAAAATAAAATTATAACTTTTAAAACCCCTATCTAGGTACAACATACTTCACTTTTTATCCCTGTTGTCCCTTTTTTGTTTACTTGTTTTCTCTTTAAAATATTTAATTAAGCATATTTTTAGAAGAGAAATAATAATGGCTGTCATACAAGAAAGTGAATTAGATTTTGCAAAATGTTGCATAGTTTTTTAAATTGTGTCTTTATTTTTAATAAAAAAAGAATTTCTCATTAAAATATTCCCTAATGTTGAAATCATACAGTCCTATGTATAAGGAAAATTAAAAAATAAATTAAAAAATAAAAAATAAACTTCATTATGTTAGTGATATTCCCAAGTAAGTGGAAGCTTCAGTCTAAATTATGGTAGTTATAGTAAATTAATTGCACTTTAAGAATTCTTTTTTATATTGGGTTGAACAAATAATAATGGATAGAATATTTTTTAAAAGATCACATCAGTTCTCAAATTGGCTTAGAAGAAATTCTGGTCCTCTTATGGACTTTAAACTGGTTAGAGAAAATTCTTCTTGGCAAAGCATTTAACTAGTCATTACCTGCTTCAGTCATGGAATTTTATATGGATCTTCAGTTTGTAATTTGTGTTTTCCTACTGTAGTTTTTCTTTTTTTAATATAAGGAAAAATGAGAGGAAGTGCACAGCATATGTTGTGGTAGCATTAGGAACAATTAGTCTGAAAGCAGTATAGGAATGAAGATAAGGTAAAAAAAAATAAGAGTAATATAACTAGAATGAATGCTTTTAATCATTCATAAATAACCTGAAGTTTAAGATAGTGAGTTAGCCAAGATTCTAAAATATTTAGGTGGTTGAAATGAAAAGAGGCACATGAAGTTCCAAAATCATGTCTCCAAACTGGGAGTGAGCATTAAGATGATTGGACAGTTGTAAATACTCAACTAGATAATGCACATGAAATAGTTTGAATAATGTACCTAAAACATTATACTTATAATAATGTATGTTTACTATTATGGCACTAATTCTTGGCTTCTGGTTTTGCAGATGAAATTCCTCTTAGCCGTCCCAAAAAGAAAAAAGTCAAGAAAAACTCATTAGGTAAGAGGATGATTCAGTTAAGGCAAGTTAGTATGAAAAGGGTTAGAGGATTTAAAGGTGCAATTTATGAATGGCTACTTAATGCTGGATTATAGTTATAACTTGAGCTCCATATAGTTTATGAAGGTTATTTCACATCTTCAATTAGTTTCATAAATAACAGTAGTTTCATGTTTACTGAAACAGTTTATAATACAGCAATAGCACTTAGACTTATGTACCACCCTCAGTGCTTTATGGCACTCTCTGGGCTATTTACAGTGTACAAGCATTATTTGCATATTGCCCCCAACAATCTAGGTCCTTATTTTACCGACCTTGGAAGGATGGAAAGCTGAGTCAATCTTAGGCCCCCATCAGGATCGAACTCCAGGCTGTGGGCAGAGTTAACCTGCAATACTGCCTTCTAATCACTGCACCACCAGCAATATATACACAAGCAGCTAAAGGTAGTACAAAAGTAAATCCTAATGGCTGCTGGATCACATGTTTGTGATTTCTGACATTCCCTGCAAGCTTCCCACAAGCAAAGTCAATGGATAGGTTGGCAAGAAGTCACAAGTTGCGATCTCTTAACAACCTACATGTTCCTTGCTTAATGACTTAGCAAAGTACTTTACAACCATGTCACTTAGCAATAGCAATTGCAGTCCCCATGCCCTTGTAACCCGAGGACTAATCTATAATTGACAATATCCTAACTTTGAATACAGTTTGTACTTGCTGGTAAATACTTTGTAAAATATTCCAATGAAGTCTTTGAAGAATTCAGCAAGAGTTAACTAGGCTCAAAGATTTTTTGTGCAGATCTTCAAAGTCTTGGAAGCATCTTGTGATGCACTAAAACTACCTTTCATGAGTGCTTTTTAGATAACACCAGTCTGTTTTTTATGGTTACTAACAGCCAATACTGACTTGATGACACATAATCCATTTTAGATGGCTTTGGTCAAGTTGCTGTATCTGAAAGCAATGAGCCTCTGACCTCTGAAACGCAGGATGTTCCACCTCAGAGGAAGCGCAGGAAAAAGAAGGCGCCTCTAGGTATGTATGGAATTTTGAAAACAAGTTTCAGCAGAGAATACAAGCCAATGAATGCAGTGCATCATGGCTATTTATTAGAACGGCTATTCTGCTAGTTAAAATGTTTTTAAATGGTTTATAATAAAAATGAAATTTCAATCTAAGAATATTAAAATGTGGTCTGTTCAAAGAGATGTTTTTAGATTTAGATTTAGAAAGCTAAAAGTCATAGAAAGCTTGAAACGTAACGTAGTTGCTTGGGCAATCTTGAAATGTTTAATCTTAGGATAAAGAAAATAAAGACACTGGTTTATAGCAAAAGTGTTTTATGATTTTTATTATGAAATGCACAACAGCTGTAGTGTTTTGGAATTAATTTTTAATACAGCAAGATGACATTTTCCAGTTGAGATATGACTAGGAAGATACATCTCCAATCCAAAATCACTCATAAAACATACTGTTTGTGTAAATCATTATCTCTTAGCACAATCTACCTTACAGAGTTATTTATATTATATCTCACTTTTCATTTGGAACCCAAGGCGATAAATATGGGGTTCCTGCCTGATTTACTCATGAGAAAAACTTGAGGAGATGCATGCACTGTTCCTTATTAGAAAGGCAGGAAATAAATGTACTGAATACTATGTGGTTTCTGGAATTCGAGACACGTTTAGTGTATTTATTTCCTTTGATCTAAGGACCCTACATCTATATCTTCTTCACACAATTATTCTTGTGAAGAAGAAAAGGAACTCCATTTATACAAAACCTTATTGCCAAAGGAAGTGCTTGCTCTCTTACCCATCTCTTCTGGAACTAAGGGTACAAATAATATTTTTACACAGCACAAATTTTCTTGTTTTTCATTTTCAGAATCTGAAACATCATTTACTGAACAGAATGGAAATGACATGGATCCTTCACCAGTGGAAGAAGCCGTAACTCGTAAACAATGGAAAAGAGTAAAGTGAGACATTCCATTTTGACTTCCATATTCTTTCTGAAGTAACAAGCTTTACAATTGATGTTGTTTGACAGTAAAAGCTGATGATCTTTTATCCCAGTTATCTACATCTGTGTGTGTGTGTGTGAGAGAGAGAGAGAATTTGTGTATAGAATTTCGGAATGCTTAAGCTCTTCGTGTCATTTATCTGTTATTCGCATGCAGTGCTATAACCTTGGATTGATACGCTGATATTGCAATGAAAGCTGAGGTTTAAGAAAGGGTTGTATTTAGATTTATGAAATGAATGTATAACTGAGACTAGATTTGAATATTTTATTCACAGCTTAGTATTAATTGCCAAGTATGCCTGCCCAAAGAGTTTAGTAAATGAGATGTGTTTGAGTATTAGTAGCTCAGGTTGGTAGTTGGGCTGTTGGTTTGATCTCCGAGCTTGGCGATTTGGTAAACATTTTAGTAAATGTTTAACTCTTTTCAGGGAACAAATAAACAATTCCAAGCCAAGAAACACATTTAAGATAATTTTGTGCACATGTATCTGATTGTACTGCAGGTAAAGATTCTCTTTTTTAATGTCATTTTTACCTGTCTATCTTAAAATAATGTTGCTGCATGGAACATATTTCAAGAAAAAAAATATCCTATTAAGAAACAGCATCTTCATTCAGGGGCAAGAGGGACTTTTCCATGTATGAGTTGGTTTCCATTATGCTCCTAGATTAAGTCATGTTATTCTATGTATGCCAGTGTCCCTAAATGGATAGTCATTACTCTGCTCATTCACAAACCATTCTGTGATGTCTGTAAAGTTAATAGCATGTATACTTTGTTGAAACACATTTCTATCATTTTGACTCTTGGAATGAAATTTGAAAGTATATGGTGTATAGCCAAAATGTAGTGCCAAAAATGCATATTTCAATGCAACCCTAAATATATTCAAGATTACAGGAAGCCTGTTGGAATTGTTTATTTACATCACTTAAAAGACAAAACGTCCTCCTACTCAATAGTACTCCAGAAAAATAGGAAATAAAAACCATGATTTATTAACTTGTATGCAGCTTGATACTCAATGACGCTGGGCAGCTCCCAACAAAGAAATCACAATAAAGTTAATGAAATATAAATATAATATGCAAGAGATAGCAACCACAATGTAGCAAAGGTCTCTCTCAGTCTGTCTGTCTGTCTGTCTCCCTCCCTCTCTCTCTCTCACACACACACACACACACCCCTTCATTATTTTAGACGAAAAAGAGGGACATTCAGTTCTTGGGAAGGACCTCCTTCCCAAAAGCAGGCACTGCTCCAGAGAAAGCATCCTTGGAGGGTCCTGACAGATTTACTCAAAGCATGCCAACTCTGCAAGATGAAATTGGCCAGACAGATGCCAAGACATCAAGCAACCAAGCCCTATCTCTATCGTTAACCAGAATTTTTCATTCTTCTTTCTTTTACAGTGACAGGGTTAAATGCAATATGTCATACTTAACATTGTGTATCATGTTTGATTCCTATAAATTTCTGATTTGGGACCATATACTTTGGATCATCTTCTAGTTCACTATAGTTGCCAGGCCCAAAACCAAAAATACCACATGATTCTTCCAAGCTGAGTTCTTTATTGTTTCACACCTATAGACAAAATCTTGCCAGACTAAGCACTCTATTTAATCTGCATCTAAAATGTGAACTATTAAGGAGGGACTATCTTCACCCTCTTCCTTTCACACCAATCTGGGCTGAGTTGCTTTTTACTCCTCTGGAATGTATCCCCTTCTATTCTATGAATCCACCTTCTTACTGTATTCCATCACAGTAGAAGAGCACTGACCATCCTTTGAGAAACATAAAAGCTCTGTGTATTTGAAGGGAGAAAGAAGATTTGGAGAATTCAACAGTTCCTTAAAACTACTGCATCTTTTTCTGAATCTGCAGTTTGCAAATTTAGGAAAAAATGCATTTGATTTAAGCAGGTGCCAGATGATGTTTTGTACTCGCCTCCTCATATTTAATGTTTTCCTCTTTGAATGCAGATTGTGGCACAATCCTAGCAAATATGTGATACAGGTATACCCTGAGTCACTAACATTAAAGAAGAGAATGACTGTCCTTTTTCTTTGCTACTATAATGTTAGGAAAACCCGACCTGCAGAAAGTTCCAGTGAATTGTGTGTGGAGGATGAAGATATAATTGAGGATGAGCAAGTAAAAGGCACAGAACAACGTTCTGTGTTTTCTGCTCCTACTGGGGTTAGCCAACCTGTTAGCAAAGTGTTTGTTGAAAAAAATCGTAAGTAATTTGTTTTACAACAACAAAATGTTAGTATATTTGAACAAATATGGTAAAAGATGATGATGATGACAACTCTCATATCTTGAAGGAATTACTTTCTTTATCCAGCTTATGTCTGTCTGTCTGTCTGTCTATTCATTCATTCATTCACTCATTCATTCAATTAATCAATCAATTTCAGGACCGCTTAGTAACTCTGGCAGCTTATAATTTTAAAAAAAAATATATAAAAGAGAGCATGGTGGACCATAAAAATAAAACTAAACAAAACCAAAAGGGGTTTATGCTACCTTATCTGAAGGCCTGAGAGAACAACCAGATTTTTAGTAATTTCTAGAACATCATATTTAGTAATTTCTAGAACATCAAGGATGGGTACATGAATAAATATCCTTTTAAGTTGAATTTATAGTACTTCAAAATGTGCAAACACATCCTTACTTAAGTATGACTCTTGAAACTCACTCCACTGTATCTTATCTCATAGTATTTTGTTCTGGCTGATGCTCAGTCAATTGACTGATCAATAAATATATCATATTAAAACTCATACAAAGCTTACATGAAGTATCTGTGCCATCAGACAACCCTTACCATCACTTGATTTAAAAAAGTGCAGGAACCTATCCTAAAAGTCATTGTTGAAAGAAAGTTTAAAAGTTTGATTTAGAGAATTTTCCTTTGTGCCATTTCATTTTCTTTTGAAAAAATTTGCAGAAATTTTGAGGGATATCCTTCTCCACCTAAAGCATTATAATGTTCCTGCTGTTAGCAATAGTATAGTCTGACATCATTAAGCTCTAAGAAAATTTGAAGAATATATAGTTTTTGTAAACCACCCAGAGCTACTTATTTTTATTTATATAGAGAAATAATATCTCATACTTACAATTCTCTCATAGATGAGATGGGTGGTGTAGAAATGTAATAAGTAAATAAAAATAATCATTTAGAGATGCTAATTAAAAGCTTTGAAACATTTCTTGATATTATTTTGTGCCTTAACCAAAAAAAATAACTTTCTCAAATGGGGGAAAGGTGTCTGAATTTCCATTTGTCCCAGAAGTTGATATAATAATTTTAATACTTCATTCAGATCCATTTTTTCCTTCTTTAATTATGGCTGAGATTAGTAGAATCAAAGTGTTAAGAATTTGGCTATTAGGCTGAAAAGGGGGCTTCTGACGACTGTAGCAAATTAAGTACCACCAAATAGTCATCTTGTAAATAGTCGTGTTTCACTGAAGTCAGTAAGGTTTGCTTTCAGATAACATTCCTGATATACAGTAAGAGCAGCAATGAGTTTGTAATAAAAAAGTATGTATCTGTATGTAGTCTCAATTTACACTCTCACCAAAAAATTATCCTGAATTTTTATGAACAAGTATAGTAATAGGAAGCTTTAACAATATTTTTCTTACAAGCACTTAACATTTTGGTTTTTTTCCTAAGGGCGTTTTCAGGCCACAGATCGCAAGGATTTGATTAAAACTACTGAACATGTTCAAGTGTTTATGGATGTAAAGGCTTCTTGGACTACTAAAGATGTGGCACTTTCAGTTCATCGTGGTTTTAGGTATGAAATTATTCCCACTATTGACATCATTAAAAAGGAACAAGTGATTAAAATGAATAAAATGTCCAGTGATGCCTTCTCCTGACTTTGGAATCAGATTCTCTTCCTTTCCACCATCTCTCTCTGTCATGATCTCATGTACACTTGAAATGTTGATTCACCAAGATGCAATTGTTTACCAAACTCCCTGAGATTTCACTTCATAATGCAGGTGAGCATCTACTTAGCAATCAATTAACCTTGCTTTAGAGCTGTGTGGAGAAAATATGTTCCCCTGCAGGTCCCACTCTATCATTATAGCCCAAGCTAAGTTGCTGCAGACAGTCTTTAGTTTAACGTTATAGTTTTGGCTTGGTAACAAAACTCAGTTTTAAGACTTAAAACACAGAGATGTATGTGAAATTTGCAACTCAGCAATTCACCACAAAGCTTTTTCTATCCATATACTGTGAATGTGCCTGCTGACTCTTGGCCAATATAACTTTTTCTGAGCTGGAATATCTAATAAATTTAAGACTATTTACAAGAAGTTCTGTTTCAGGATATATTAACAGAATCTTGTCATAAGAAGCAGACTTCCACTGCATCTTAATTCTTCCCATTTGTCCATCTTAGGATGTTTGTCTAAAAGTTTAATGTATGGCGCTTGCATGATCACTGTAATATTCTGCACAGTGAGTTCAGTCACATCAAATAGTCTTCCACAACAATTAACATCCTGATAATTCCTTCAGAAAATGACAGTAATTGATATGATGATTGGCCTCCACTTGTAATTATTTCTTATGTTATTTGCCACCTACAAAAATATTTGAATAGAGATTATTAATTAAAATCTTTTGATTTTGAGCATTATTCTCTGTGACTTGAATAACTTGAATACAGGTTAATAACTTGAAACGTGAATACAAAAGTCCCTATCGCATAGGTGAAAACTACTGACAAGGCAAATTCGGAGGCTAGAATTTGAATTTAATTCACTAAATTCTGAATTTAGGGAATTCTGATTTTCTAATTCACTAGACACTGAATTTAAGATGGTGGACATAAAGGTTCTTGTAAATCTGACATTCTGAACTGTAAGATTTGTAAAAGTTTAATTTTTTATTAATATGCTTTCTTTTATTAGGGTAATTGGATTTTTTACTCACGGCTTTCTCGCTGGCTATGCTGTGTGGAACATCATAGTGATTTATGTTCTGTCAGGAAATCAGTTTTCAACCCTTTCAAATTTGCTACAGCAGTACAAGACTTTGGCATATCCTGCTCAATGCCTCCTTTATTTTTTACTTACAATTAGTACCGTTTCAGCTTTTGACAGGTATTTGTGCATTCCTCTGTCTTGGTGACAATGCCTATGATTCATTGTGAAGTTATCTTATTAATTGAAACAATGATTAATTGCTTAAACTCTTGACATATAATTGTAGCAGTGCAGATGTTTTTCTGATGATTTTTAAGATGTTCAGTATGGAAACTACTCTCAAGCCAGAAAGATTTGCATTGTGTTCTGTTAGTTTCTTATACTTCCTACTTTTGAAATTCTTTATTCTTTTATTAAAAAACTTTTATTATCAATATTTCTGAACTGGAGACATCTAGTTTAACCAATGATACCAACACAGGTTAATTATTCTGATGAAATAATTGGCCCCTAGATCAAGGTTTTAGAGAACATCTTATTTCTTTAACATCAGTGGATAATTTCTTATGAGATATAGCAGAACAAAGTCAATCAGTTAGTGGTTCCTTTTAATTAAATCAATTTCATACTCATTTTTCAGAATCGATTTGGCTAAAGCAGCAGTGGCAATACGCAGTTTTCTTACATTGAATCCAGCAGCAATTGCTTCTTTCAGTGAGTAAACAGCATTAGCTAACCAATAAGCATTAACTAATTACTCCAGTTTATGCTTTAATTATATTTTCATTCAGATCTTACGGCTTTATTCTTCTGTTTTCACATAACTCTTCTTATTGTGTATTGTAAAAAGGCAACCATTTCCATAAAGACTACCAGTATATTTTGTTAAATAAAAGTAATGCTAAGAGGCTCTAAGCTGGTTATATAGATATTTATCAAGTAATAATTTGATAACTCATAAACTAATTTTGCAGGCTTGTATCTCACAATTCTGTTCTGTATCTGTCCTCTGAATAGACTAAAGTGCAGCAAGTTTTTCTGATATAGGACAGAAAAGAGCAGTCTGAATGCTAAAGTGTTTTGCTGTTTTGGAATTCCTGAAAGGGAAAATCTAGGCAGTGATCAAAGAATTTGGGAGGTTGTGGCGATAGTATAATCATTTTCACAGGTTTTTTTATAAATATTACTTTTCTAGTTTTACAGTCAAATACTTAATAAATAACGTGTTGTCTGGGTCCATTAGTAATTCAGTGGTCTATATTAACTTGTTCAGTCTAAATCCAATATTACACCATCAAAAAGGTCATCTTTTGCAACTTTTTGATAAGCAAAATCAATGGGGAAGCCAGATTCACTCATTTAACAAATGTCTCATTTAACAACATAAATATTGGACTCAGTTTTGGTCATAAGGTTGAGGACTACCTGTACTCTGGTGAATCAGATTCATGGAAGAAACATAAGGATCAAACATGTCAATGTGTTGTTAACTCTTCCAAAAATCTGGAATATCTCAATAATAAACATTCATTTCTTCCAGTGTATTTTGCTGCTCTTATCTTGTCCCTGAGCCAACAAATGACAAGTGACAGGATCAACTTGTACACACCACCTTTAGAAAATGGTAGCCTTTGGTAAGAATTATGGACTTTTTTTCTTTTTAATAGACAGTTAATTTAAGGATATCTTTACTATATATGTATGATTATACAGATATAACTGAAGCTTTTATAACTAATAAATACATATGATTCTCCTCTCTCCCACTCCCCAACTCCACCCAGGATTTCAGATGAAGAAAAACAGATTCTTCAGCCTTGGATTGTGGTTAACCTTGTGATAGCTATTCTTGTTGGGATCTCCTGGTTCTTTTTGTCATACCGGCCACAGTTGGATCACAGTGAAGGTACAGAAAAAGAAGATAGACTGTAATCCATTAGAATATGGGAATCTCCTTAATAGATTATCTGAATGGCAAATTGCTGATTCTTTCCTAAACAATTTTAGATCAAGGGAGTTACTAGGGAAAGGGAGGAGATAGTATGGCAGTACTTTCAATCATTAGTCACAAGGAAAGGAACAGCAGAAAACAGCGTTAGGGGAGAACATGGGAATATATTTGAAGAGACAGTAGTACTGCAAAAAGACTAGAGAAATTAAATTGAGGGATTGTCCAGCAATAAATAGAATTCAGTATCTCAGCTTGACTGTTGCTATAAATGCATTTAACAAGTACATATTTTAATTTATATTTTATGTTGTTTGCCTTATTTTAATTGTGATGCTTCTGACATAACATTTAACAAGTGTTATTTCCTTGTTAACAATACTGGTAAATATATTGAGAATAAAGTGTTAATGATTTTAAGGAACCTTAGAATGCTTGGAAAAGAGAGTTTTATATGCACAATAATCTGAAGGAGTCTACATAATGCAAATAGGGAGTCCTGATGCTAAGGTTTTCTTTCCTGTTTCCCACAAACTTGCAACCTATTCCCCAGCTGTAATATTTTCAGAAGACCATGTTTCCTGGTAGGAGGAGGAAATGGGGGAATTATTTTTAATGGATTTTATTGTACATATATTTTCCATTATATTTTGGTATCCTATGATACTTTGTTTTTTCTTGTAGAGCTGATGTTTAATGGTGAAGTGGAAGAATATCCCCTCTCAAACAAAGAAGCTAAAGTGTCTTCTTAGCACAGGCAACTTCTTCAATTTCATAAGATGCTTCTTCAGTCATTTATACTTGCATGTAATATTTTTTACACTTTTTAAACATTTAATTTGAATGAATTTTGTAATTATGCTATTTACATGTTACAATAATACAATACAAAATCATTTTTCTCAATCAAGTTATTTTCTATGGATTTTATGCAACTTTCAGTGAAGAAGATAAAAAAGAAAAAATCCACTATGGCGTATTTGTTCATTCCTGTTGTCTATATCTTGATATTCAAAAGTAATTGAACTCGGTGGATATTTGTTAGAGGCTAATTTATCTTTGAATAATTAAATTCAGGTTTGTTTTTTTTAAATGAAACTGCTGAAAGTTTTTGTAGAAATAATTCCTAATCAAACTTTGTAAAATTTATCTATAAATTTATCAATTTTTCCTGCTTCATTGTGTCATTAAGGTTTCCTGTATTCACAAATTCATTATAGTATATAAACATGCAGTATGTATGTAAATGGTGCACTTACATCCACTGTTACAAAAGTGGATTTGTGCAACAAGAATTTATCCTTTTACTCATCTAGTTAACATTCTCTTCCCTGTCTTTGCAGAAATATCCTTGAATCCTTTGTAATAGAGATGTGTAGGGAGACTACATCAAGGAGATATTTTGATTCATTAGCTATCTTGCTCTTTTCTAGAAGGACAATCTAGTTAGTATACAACGTAATACATACTAGAAAGCTGGTATTTTATATGAGGATGCTTGTTAGATAGATTTTTGGGGGATATAGTGTATCTATGTAAAACCTATTAGAAACTAGACAATCTATGACTCATTGGCTCATCCTTTCAAAGATATTTCCTTATCAGATTCCTCAATGATTTCAACAGTGAAGAATTTTTAATGTATTACCTTCACTGGAAAAGTTGGAATATATTCAGAAGGGTATCTTCCTTGAAAATAGTCCATGATGAACTGTATAGCACAAACATCAACACAGGAAATGTTTTATGACATTTTGTCCTATGTCATAAACTCTTTTAATTTTTATTTCATAAAATATTTTATAACATTTGCCAGATTTCAATTCTACAGGAGTCATGGGTCCCAAATTTTGATCACATTCTGGAAGCTAGTCAATTTGAGATTTCTGGTTCAAAAACTGTACCCTGTGATGCACATTTCACCCAGTTAAAGATTACAGGAACAAGAGTTTTAGTAGTACATACATGAAGACTAGATTAGAGCAGAAGCATAAAAACATTATGGACATTTTATAAAAAGTCTTATCCTTTCAATATTGTGCAAGTTAGACTGTCAAATCATTTTAAAAGTTCAAATTCATTTAAAAGTGATACTATGAATTTTAAAAGGCATTCTTTAGGATTTTCAGGATTTTTAAAAAGCAATTTTCCATAATTTCCCCATTTTTTGAAATATTACAATATTAATTTTAGGATTTTTGTCAAGTTAGATTGCTTTTCTTCAATTATGGACAGACAATATTAACTTTAAATATTGAAACCAACTATTCAGAGAGCATGCTAAAAGATAGCTCATTTTACATCCTAAAATAGGAATAAACAATCTATTGGAAAAAATGGAATAGGGGCATAATGCAAAACAGCCTGGATTCTGCCATGTACACAGCTTAGGCTAGGATTTTACGTTTTTGGTTGGGCTATGGGGTTTTTAAAAATATTTGAAGCATCTTGTAGGATTTATATTACCATTTCCCTTTAATTTCCACCTTGGAATAGTAGGAAATCACTACTGATTTTTGGCAGGTATAATTAGCTTCAAGTATCACAAAAAGAAAATTCAGAAGCCACAGGTTGAAGATTTAAGAAATAATTTTTGCTTATTCCACTAATTGAAGGACATTCCATTCATTACACATGATCTCCATATAGAAACTTCTGAAAAATACTTCCACAGATGTTCAAAATTATAAAGGTTTGTGCACCTATCCCCGAAAGATGGAATGACTTCTCCTAAGAGTAATTTGGGTAAGTCAATATTCTGTATTGTATAAACAATTGGAATAGACCCGCTTGGATAGACTGGCTTGCATTGGAACCTATTTTTTATTATGGAAAGAAGCACTTGAATACAGGGTAACTAAATCAATCCCAAAGTAACAAATACAAAAATATTTTTAATATACGGAATCGTACATTATCCATGGGATCATAATGCAATTCTTGCAATGTACAACAATATACACGACAGGTAAGGAAATGCTTCATGACACCATGCTTCACTATGATAAATTGGTCTTAACCCGTTCTGCTTGAGCCTTAATGTGGTTAGTTTGTGGTTTAGTATGCCATAAGAATGAGGCCAATTGAGGGCATGAACTCAAAAAACTTTAAAAGGCATTTGACAGAATGATCGATTTATCAGTAAATACCTCTTACTAGCCATGAACTTCAAATGAGTGTCCAGTGTCCAGGGCAACTTAAGAAAGGCTCCGATTTGGGCTTCTTGGTTATCTGGTTAACCACTATGGCGCTCTTCTGAGTGCAACACCAAATTTAGTTTCAGTAAAATCTTACCAAGTTGCGGCTATGTTATTTTCCAACACTAACAGACGCGAAAGATCAACGTCTTCAGGCAGGGCAGGGATGTGGGTTTTAATAACAACTCCGGGCAGCCGCCGCCGCGGTCGCCGCCGCCAGCGATCCAAATTGTGACGATGCCTGAGCGGGAAAGGGGAGGGCAAGAAAGCCGAGAGCGAGGAGCAGGCGGCTCGCCAGAAATTCTCCGCCTCTCGCAGGAAGGCTCTCCCAGTGAAGCAGGAGATGTGAAAAGGACGCGGTCGGCAGCCTCCCGAGCAGCCGACGCCTGAGCCCGAGCCCCAGTCGCAGCTCCAGCCGCCCTCGCCATGACGGCGCCTGAGCCCCGCAAGATGAGCATTGCTGTGGAGCTGCCGCCGCTGAGTCCCAATGTCCCGTGGTCGCCGCTGCGGGACTCGACGGACGAGGGGCCCTCTTCCACCAGTTCCTCACGCGTCCGCAGCACCAACAGCAGCACCACCCGAGGCTCGACGGAAGGAGAGTCGGGCATCTCGCACTTCTCGGTGTCGACCATCCTCGGCCTGCGCGGCACCAACTCCTCCTCCACCCACGCCGTCCCCCCCCCCACGGACAAGCTCAAAGGGGAGAAGGCTCGCTCCCTCCTCAAGGTGCTGTACTCAGCGCGGGGCTTCCCGGGTCGGGACTGACGTGCGAGGCCGAGGACTTGTCTCTCTTTGGCACCGGGTTTATCTTCGCTCACCCTCTGAACGCAGTTTACCTTTTTAAAATAATTTTATTAAAAGTTTTTAAAATGAAGATTAAAAACTAATACAAACTACTATCAAGTAAGAAACAGGAAAAGAAATTGAAAGTGCAACAAAGGAAAAAAGAAAAAGAGGGAAAAAAGGGTTTCCGACCTCTTCTTTATAAGTTATTCTTTATAACAGTTATAACTACAATTATTAAGTTAATCTTTTTCTCTAAACTTGCAACTTCATTCTACAGGTAGTCGTCAACTTACGACCACAATTGAGCCCAAAATTTCTGTTGCTAAGTGAAATATTTGTTAAGTGAATTTTGCCCCATTTTACAACTTTTCTTGCCACAGTTAAGTAAATTACGGTAGTTAAGTTATTACTGTAGTTATTAAGTTAGTAACATGGTTGTTAAGTGAATCTAGCTTCCCCATTGACTTTGCTTGTAAGAAGTTTGCAAACTGGGACACTTCAACTGTCATAAATATGAGTCGCGTTGCCACACATCCAAATTTTGATCACGTGACCATGGGGATGCTGCAACGGTTGTAAGTGGTGAAAAACGGTCATAAGTCACTTTTTTCAGTGCCGTTGTAACTTTGAATGGTCACTAAATGAACTGTTGTAAGTCAAGGACTTCCTGGATAATCTACCCTGTCTAATCATCAAAAACATAAATCATAAGTTTATTTTTTGCAACTTTCTATAATTTACCCTGTCCAATCATCAAAACCATAAATCATAAGTTCATTTTTTCTTTTCCCCCCAAATGTCCATTAGGGACTTCCAGAAAACATATAAACATAGATATTGTCTTTTCTCTAACCAGAAAAATAAAAGTTCCAATACTGTTTTTCAAATGTTTGTCCATCAATCCCAAAAGAAAGAACTCTGGTCCCAATTGTATATTAATCTTTACAGTCTATATCAATGTATGTATTTGTCCAAAATTTTCTAGCTTTTTTACATGTCCAAGCATCATAAAATGCCCCTTCTTTACAGCATGAATTTGAATTGCCTTTATACATTCTAGACCAGAGCTCCCCAACCTTTCTGGCTTGGTGGCCAGAAATGGGCGCATGCACAATGGCAGCACTAGTGCCCGCACGCCTGCACACGTTTGCAAATGGGCCGCTGGTGCTTATGTGATGCTGGCAGCAGTGCTAGTGTCCCCACACATGCGCAAATGGGACTGCTAGCGCCCACACAGCGGTGCTACCACGAGTGGGTGGGGGTCTCGCCACCTATTCCTGGGGCCCAGTGACCAACAGGCCACAGCCCAGTACCGGGCCATAGGTTGGGAACCCCTGTTCTAGACAATTTCTCTACCTTCGGTAGGTAAGTTCAGTGAATTCTGGGTTACTGCTCACATACTTTTTATAAGATAAAATAAGTAAAAATTGAGCAGGTATGATCCTATTCTAATTGCACCATCAAGATATACATATCAAAAGAGAAACAGTCCCTATTCAAGGGGAGCGACTACCAAGGTACAGCAAGGGCTGCCAATGTACAGCATTCCCATTGTAGTTTTCATTTCCCACACTCCAATTAAGGACTAACTAAAGGGCACAAACCTGCTCCCTTCTTGCATTCAGCCAACCTGCTTGAGAAGGTGAGAATAGGGCTGTGTTGAACGGAAGCAGAATTTCCACAGTACAGCATTCCATCCTAGCTGAGACTTGGTTTTCCCTGAGCTAGAATGCTGGCTTCTATTATGAGGTAAACTTTCCTTTCCAGGATTTGACTGGTAGGCACAAAATGTCTAATTCGCAGATTTTCTAATTATACCTGTACCTTGGATTACAAATGTGCCAAATTCTGGGATGACCCAGAAGTACCTTTTTATTTATTTATTTGAACTGTTTTTATCTAACTCTATATGCTTAGTGAGTACAGAAATATTGTTTTTCTGAGGCTACATTTAATGTTCTATTCTCAGCATAAATGTCAGAACTGATTATGTGCTATTGAATGAGCATTTCTTATTCATGGTCAGATTATCTTGTTTTTTTTTATTTGTAAGTGATATTCTTGTGTGGATTGTTGCCTTAGATGTATTCATCCCTAGAATTAGGAACTCTAATTCAATTTGATTTATATTAAAGTCACTAATTTCTATAGAGTTAGCTTGAAGGTTAAGAGCATTTATGAGAATTTATTCTTTTTTATGTGTTATTATGATAGATTTAGTGGGGAGGAAAGTGTCCCTTATTTGGTTCCTTTAACATTAATCTTTATTCATTCTTAGAGCACTTCCTGAAACCATTTAATTCATCTGATTGACCTATATAATTTATTTCTTTAGAACCATTATTAAATAGCTTTTATAATATATTGCAAGTGCAAATTGCCAACAAAAGCCTGGCTTAGCATACAGGTTAAGCATCTTAATAACATATGCAAATTGCTCAGCACAACTTATTACCAATCATATATTTGCTTCTATCATGAAGTAATTTTCTCCATTGACAATACCTGATAGTTAAAAGTGCAGGCATGTCACACAAAGCTGCATTTCTTCTTAAAATGCACTTTAGTTTGGATGTTTGAGAAATTATGATGAAAACAGAAAAATAAACTACTGCGTTTGGGCAATTTGCAATCTGGAAATAAGCTATGTTCCTTATGGCTCCCGTTTAAAACTCAGCTAAGTGAAAAGTATGGCAACGATTGATTCTAGTTTTTCACCATCTCAGAAAGCATTAAAACTGGGATAATTGAAAAACTATTAATCTCTCTCTCAATATATTAGAAGATGAGTCATCTAAGGAAAACTAGATTATACAGAGAATATTCACTGGATATTCACTCATTCTAATAGATATGATTCTATTGTTTACTGCAGAGGTCCCCCACCTTTTGGGCACCAGGGACCGGTTACGTGGAGAGGTTTTTCCACGGACCGGAGGGGGCGTGGTTTTGTGTGCTGGTTACATCCCACAGATGGGGCTTTGCTTGTTGGTGCGGCCTGGTTGCTGGCATGCCGCGGCCCAGTACCAGTCCATGGACCGGAGGTTGGGGACCTCTGGTTTACTGGGTTTAGCCAGCCATATATTTAGCTGTGTTCTTTGAGATTTCACTGATATTTCTTTCCTTTGTATAGTCTCATGCCTGAATTATATAGCCGACCATATTCCAATTTAAGCATGTAGCTAGATTGTCCAGCCTTAATTTGTTTATTCCTAAAACATTCAATTTAATGGACTTCTTTTCCTATTTTCCTAATGCACTTTGATAAATTGAAGTTTTCCTTAGTTCATACTTCTCACATTCCATATTCTGGTTGCACATCCTTTTTTATCCTTTTTAAAGTGCAATAATTAAAAGAACTGTGATTATTCCATATATTTGTATAGAGAATTATGAATTAGTACTTTTGGGGGACAGCCTTGTGCTCCTTAACATGAAATTGATCTTTTTTCCTGCAATATACTTGGCTGATATTTTTATTGAATTATCTACCAGGCCTATCTAAGATGACTTCGATTCACCTCAAACAAGAGCTATGCACCATGGATCTCATCCGATTCTTTTTGTTGAAGCAAAGAGGCAGTGTGATTGACCTCTATGAAGCAGGTTATTCCCAGCAGAACAAAATCCAGAAGTGTTATTCAAAGCACCTCTGGATTTTGTTCTGCTGGGAAGGCAATGAAGATTCTTTATGCCTTAGAGGAATTATTAAGGAATCTTTTAATAATTAATAATGTGCTGTTCCTGCAACAGCACGTACTGTAGCTTTCACACCTTGGTGGCAGGAAGGCCAAATGCACTGCATGTGTGATAAAATGTTTCTTCAACGCATACTGCATTGTCTCTTTTGAGAATCACGTTCAGCATGAAAATTCAGATGCATAATGATGGACAAGCTGCAAGGAGTTTCCTTACAAGTCATGGCTTTTCAGCCTGATTTTTAGCACTTTTCCTTGTTACATTTTGTTTTCAGGTTCTAGTAACTATGATTTGTCCAGCTTACAGAGCCTAATTTACCCTTTTTCATAGATGTTGATGAGAAATCAGAAGACAGATGAAGATTCAACAATTCACATGTCTGCTGACATCCATAATTTAATTCCTTGTGGTGATGTGGTATGTAATTAAAGCTTCGTTTCAACTCATGCATTGCATTTTATTGCTAATCAGCTGCTTTAAGATTGCAAATATATTCTGATGATTAATGGTGGGAGATGTCATTGTGAAACATCACATCTGTTGTATAAACCTATTCTTGTTCTAAAATTTTAAAACTTAATTTATGCTAGAATCAATTACAAACATTGGTGGCCTGTGCATTGGATCTCAGCAACTGGCAGAACTCAGCTAATTTTGTTTGGGTTCAAAAAAACCAGTTTGGTTTAGTGGTTAAGGCACCAGGCTAGAAGCCACGAGACTATGAGTTCTATAAAAAGTTCTGCAGAGTCAAGCCTCCCAATACCTGCATATGGGAATATCACAATTAGAAACCAATGTGTGAAGTCTCAAACATAGCCCTGAAGGTGGCAGTGGCAAACCAGTTCTGCAAAGTTGCCAAGAAAACTGCACAATGTGTCCAAAGCCCCAGGAGTTGAGTCAACCCAAACCAGGTTCCATATACTAGCTTAGCATATCTGCCTATGATGGAGATATAATGTACTGCAGTCTTAGTATTCCCTTATGGTCTGTATGTTCTGGTACAGCACGTCTTGAAATAAGGAAGGGTTTTCTGGCCATAAGAACTATTAAGCAGTGAATAGCTGGGCTCTTGAAGCTGTGAGGTTTTCAAGTAAACATTGGACAGCTATTTGGGATAGTATGAGGATTCCTGCCCTCACAGAGGGTTGGACAAGGAGATTTCCAACCCTATGATTCTAAGTCAAAATATTCTAACGTATGCTAAATAGGTTCAGAACATATGCTAATATTTTGTTAGTACAGTACTAACTACAGTAGCAATTTCTCAACTCAAAGTGCTGACAGTTAAATACACTTTTCAGGTTTGTACGTGATTTTGTAATGAAATGAATATAATGGTAATTATATATTTACTATTTCAACAGGCAGGCTTGCTGGCAATTAATGTGAAACAGTGCAAAGATTTCACCTCCAAATGTATCTTTTTTCAGTTGCTTGTATAGTAGCTGACTAACAACTATACTTTCTTAGAACTAGACATGATGTGAGAAGTTCATGAATATGGCATCAATGTTGCTGTAGTTCTAGACACATATGGTGCAATAGAAGCAGCAGGATATATCTACCTGAAAGGCAATCAAGATTAGATTATAAATTATACATATCATTGTTGACAAGCTCACAACATTGTAGTGAATATAGAATACATTTGAGGCATTTTTTAAAAACAGCTTTGATAAATAGACATGTAGATACTGTATTTTCCTGCAAAATTCAAGTTTTTTCCTGTCTTCAAAATATACTACATAGGCTATTGTTTAATGTACTGTGAGAAATTTTATATCAAAATATATTTTATTCTTTATACTGTTTCTATCTTCCCTTAAAACACAATGAGCTAAGAATCAGCGTCTCCACTAGATAATTGACAGTCAAGCTGAAAGTAAATTAATCAAATAAAAATAGCAAATGGGGGAAAATCTTTTACTCAGACTTCCTCAAACCCCAAAATAAGTTACCCAGACCTAATCCACATATCTAAGGAGAAGGTCTGTAAACACAAATTGAGTTAATTAAATTAGATCTCCCAGCGGAACTGCATTTTCACAAGAATAAACATCATAGATGATACATACCTACACACATCCACGCACCTCAAGTGTCACCCTAAGAATCAACACGTAGACACTTCCACACCCAGGACAAGCTCCCCTATTTAAACTGCATCACTGTATCCCATTCTTCTGCAGCTGCCCCAAAGGCAAACTTTTTGCTTTTAGGAATAAACATTTTTTCTTTCCTCACAGCTATCTGGATCTAATTTTTATTTATTCTTGCGCAACTCCAACTCAAGTTGGAACCCCAAATTATTCTTCTGACAGTACTTAAAAATAGTAGTAGTCCTGTTTCTTCCTTTCAAACATCAGTAATTTAATTCCTTAATATACATTAAGTAACCCATGTTTTAGTTTTAAACTAGGTTTGTTGGTCATTAATCACAACCATGGCTGATTCCGATTGTGTTTTTTGTAGTTTCCTAGATTATTTAGCATCTTGTCAAAACTTCGTTAATCCAAAATGTGCAGTGCAACAAACCAGGAATTTACTTCATTCAGCTTTCTTATTTGAGAAGACTGACAATGGTTTGTTTAAGGCAGCAGACAATCAATGCAGACAATCATTAGATAGCAGCAAAGTATTAAAGTTTTCTATTTCTCTTCTCTGCCAAGGTAGATTTTTTGTCTGGATTTTCACAGCCCAGATACATTACGACAATCCTAGGTTTCTGACTTGTTCAATAAATCATGGCTTAGTACTTAGTATGATAAGTTAGTTTAAACCAAATACTCCTTACATGCTGCGCCACATAACACTAGAAATCAGATTAAAACATCTCTTATTTGTTTTCTTTTTAGACTGTATTCTACATTCCTGTAAGTCAGAGTTGAATATATAGAAATCTAATTATGTTCATGCTCTGAAATCTTCTAAGACTCTTGCTTTACTGTAATTTTCTGACCAGAAAGATCTATGTTTCCTTAACATAGAGCTCTCACAGTCAATGTTAAACGTGACACGTACTTATTGATTCGTATTAGTATTGATAAAATCATGAAATGCACAAATCCCCAAATGTACAGAGCACACCTCAGAACCAGGAAGATGAATACAATCTATTTCGGAGATGTGAGATATTTTTCTGTAAAGGTATGTTTGTTTATTCTTTTCTTGTATGTTTGCATGTTTATTCTTTTTTATACAATTATCTTTTCCATCAGCCATAAAATACTTTATATGAAAATCTACATACTTCTATATATAGCTTGGTAGCAAATCTGGTGACATGCATTTTTTCATAGTAAATGAAAATAATTAATAATTAATTAACCCATTAATTATTATTTAAACAGATTTTTTTTAATTGCTCCACTACAAATTTATGTTCCTGTAAGTGGAAGGTGTTATTTTCTTTTTTCTTTAACAACAACAATATGGAAATTGCAGTGTGATGACAAGATGCCAAATTGACCCTTTCATATTTGCATTCCAGTTTCATACACAAGTTCCATCAGTCATAGATCGTACTTTGTGGCATCATAACATCTACAGTATTTGTCACTTCTTATCTCCCCCCCTTATACACTGGATTTTAATTTGGACTAGCTTTGGCCAGTTTGGCTAATGGTAAGAACCTGGGAAGTATTGCAGAAATATCTAGTGCAGACATGTCAAACTCGCGACGTCACGTGACATCGCGCAATGTATCAGGAGGGTTTCGCCATTGCCAGCAATGGGGTGGGCGCGACTTCCGGATGACGCATCCGGCCCACGGGCCGGCAGTTTGACACCCCTGATCTAGTGGATATGAGACTGCCCAGTGATATAGTGATATTTCATTATAGAAATAAAGAAGAAATCAGATAGATGGTGGGCAACTGTGAGTCTATTCAGTTGGTCCAGATAATCCGTTCATCTAATTCTTCTTCTATGAATCCATACTTATGAATCAAATACCCTCAACTGCAGGGAGGAATAATTAATGTTGCTAGGCAGTTTACTAAATAGGATTTCTATTGAATAATTACAGGAGGATCTTGGTGACTAGTATAGTGCTCTATTAAATGCCTATATGAAAAAAATAACTTTGCCTTTAGTTAATACCGTGTTTCCCCCAAAATAAGACAGGGTCTTTTTTTTTTTTGCCTCCAAAAGAGGCACCACGTCTTACTTTCAGGGGATGTCTTACATCCGGCACCGACAGCCCAGCCCAGCCTGTCCACTTCTTCTGGGGCCGAAGGAGCAGCTTCATTCTGCAGCTGCATTCCGGCCTGCATTTTGCAGTCAGGTCTTTCCGGAAGGCCTATGCAGCCGAATACTGATTCAATCCATAGCTCAGTCCTTGGCTGCAGATGTCTTGCAGAATCGAGCTATGGATTGAATCTATAGCTCGGTTCTCGGCTGCACAGGCCTTCAGGAAAGGCCTGTGACGAATGCAGGTCTGGCTGCAGAAGACGCCTCAGAAGAAGTGGGCCAGCGAGGAGAGGCCTGGCTGCAAGATAAGTGGGTGCAGATCCACACACCCCACCCCCGCCCTAGCTTGATTTTTAAGTGTGTGCCTCACCCCAAAACCAGGGCTTATTTTTGGGTTAGGGCTTACATTAGGCCCAGCACAAAAAATCAAGCTAGGGTTTATTTTTGGGGTAGGCCTTACTTTCGGGGAAGGTAGTAAAGAAGTAATATCTGAACGATACTGTAATACTATAACATGCTAGAAAAATATGAGTGGGATATAACTTTGCAATGGTATTGCCATTTTGACTGTGGCTATTTATGACTATTTTAAGTCTTCCACAACTGAATCCATTTTTTTCCTTTACGGTTGGCACCCACCAGCTTTTGCAAGAATCACGATTTGCAGATTTTTATCCATTCTTCACCTTTAGAGACATACTTAAAGTTTTGGAGTTCAGAAGCACAGCCCTACCTAATTCTTTAGCTCCTGCCTAGACAAAGTTGAACTAACTACTTGAGAACAGTCATCAATAGTTCTCTACACCTGATAAATCAGAACTTACTTGAGTTGTGGACAATAGAAATTCTCTCAAATGCTGCACACCCTTACTTCTTCCCCCTTTTTAGGGAGACTGGATTATGGAGAAAACAGTTCCCTGAAGTGTCACTGCGCATTGCTTTTTTGATCAAAAACCAACAACCTATAACTAGAGAAAAGACAGTGGTTCTTAACAATTTTTTTAAGCAGAAGCCCAAAGAGAACTCCAAGAACAGGTGGTTGTCAATCAAATTAATGAACCGATATCTATTGCATTCAACTGCTGCCAGTTGGCAATATTGATGCATGTTTTCTCTTTGTTTTTTCATAGTAAATATGTTTGCTACATATATTGATTTTCAGGTTCCAAAGCAGAAAAGTGATCCTAGGAATAGGATTGTTTTAGAGTTGGTGGGCTTTGAAGGTCCAAAAGACTTTCCAAGGCTGCTTGGGAATGTAACTATGCACCTTTATGAAGTTATTCAGGTAGGTTTAATATAAAAGCTGTTCTACATAATTATGCTGCAAGACAAAGCGTTGTAAAGCATATATCCTGTTAAGTGGCTTTGGAGAAATTAACTTGCAGTTGTTTTTTCATAATGACAGTTGATACAAGTACTATATAGTGCTTTTAATTGCATGTCATTTTTTTAACAATTTCCTACAAATCTCATATTTTTTCTGTCAAGTTTTGAAGCACAAGATTATTATTCTTTTTTCCTTCAGTTTGGTTCAGACTTCTAACTCTTTGAATACCCTTTGATTATGTCCATGTGATATAGACAATGGAGAATCTGCTGTGCTTTTACATTGCTAATTTTATAAGGATATTAGAATCTATTTTATTTTCCCTTGTTTGATAAAATACCCAAACCATACTGATTTACTTTAAACACATCTCCTCTTATCTATTAGAGCCTATCCTTTTTGAGACTGCCAAATTTCTTTATATTACTACTAAAGTGATTGCTCCTCCAGCTTCATAAATATGGAAATTTTAGATTTAAGCCTTTCTTCTCTGTTTACATCTCTTAGGAATTAGGTCTAAACACCAATTTATAGGCATATAGATTTAAAGGGAATTAGAATAACAATGGCCGTTATTTTAATCTTGATAGTATTGGAGGAAATACTTTTTTTTCTTATTTGGCTATCTGACAGCTCATATTTCAGTCCAGTGTTTCTGATTTTGACTGTTCTAATAACAGTCTGTTGGGTTGATTGTATACTGCTATGCTGCCCAATGACTGAAATAAAGGTTTAGATCTGAATCTTTGATTATGTATCCTTAAGTCAATGTTGACTCACAGCTAAATAGACTTTCTCTGGGACAATCTGCCCCCAATCTGGCCTTTCAGGTATTCCAGTGGTGCGCTATCACCTGTCTTAACTGAGTTAAAACTCTTATTCTCTTTCCTTCTACCTTCCTGATAGATTTCTTAAGAAACTTAAATCTTCATATAATGTATCCAAAATATAATAATTTGACCCTGGTCATTTGTACTCGGAGTGCAAACTCTGGACTGATTTGTACTGCGATCTATTTGTTTTCTTGGCTATCAATGGTATTCTCAGGAGTTTTCTGTTTCCTGAACAAGGTGATACAGGCAACAGACCATAATCTACTAACCAAGTCAGGTTCACAAAGTTACAACTAAGCCAAGGCTATAGTCAAAGATGCTATACAGTATGGGTAACCTCAACTTACAACCCCAATAGGTATTGGAACACTGATCATTAGTCATGGTAATGATAAGTTGGGTCACTATGTGACTGGACCCAATTTTATGACCATTTTTATGATTGTCATGAGTCACCATGGTTGTTAGGCGACTCAAATGGTCACTAAACAAATCACATGGTTGTTAAGCAAATTCATCTTCCTCAATGGACATATTTTACTGGAAAATGGCAAAAAAACATAACAAATCACAATCACGTGACTGCATGACACTTCATCCAATCTTAAATGTGAGCCAGTTACCAAGCGCCTAAATTGTGATCATATTACCGGAAAGCTTCTGCCAAGGTTCAGCTTTACTCATATTAGTGAAGAATAACTATTAATCTCCTAGTATTAGATTAACTATATTATTCTTCTAATTCCATTCAAATTCTGTATCTTTCTGTAAACTGAGTTATGTGCCCATAGAAATTTTCTACAAAATTATCTCCAACTATTTAACCTTTCTAATGGTTCTAATTAAAACTTTACAGTATGTATATTGTAGGAGAACATAACTAGCCAGTGTTTGCTTAAGTGCACCATTATACTCTCATAAATTCAGCTGTCTTTCATGGATCCAAAGTTCCTTTTTTGTTTTTTACAGGCTTAAGGTTAATTGGCTGTAGTAACTCTTATTACTACAAATGTTCAGAAAATTATTGTGTCAGTCTGTTCACCTTGAAGTCTCAAACAACTGAGATTTCATTTGCCTTTTTAAAGTTCGCCTGCTTCATAAGTTGATGTGGTATCACTTCTCATATTGTGATTTGTGGAGAAAAATGTACATGTACATACTGCTATTAAGGAAAACAAGCAAATTCTTTGTTAAATCTTTTTAGTAATTTCTCATTACCATCCATCTTATACTGTAACTCACACTCCCTTGTAGGATGATAATATTGAAATTCCTACATAGTAAACCAATTTCCTACATATCTGTGAAGGTGATTCAATCCATCTGTAAATAAACGAAGATATAGTAAATATTAAAGATCTGGCCTGTGTTTTTGGAAGGCTTGTGAGGCTGTAAAGCTCTGCTACTTCTTATTTACCTTTAGTAGCTTCAGAGTCTTGTTGCTCACTCCAGCAAACTGTTTTGATTTCACCTCCTCCATGCCTGATTGGCTATCTTCCTCCACTATTTACTGATGTTGGGCTGAGCTTTTGTAGTATGGGTAACTGGAAGCCCCTTTCAAGGCCAACCATTAATTGTTAAAGAAGCTTGGGCAGAGTCTTATATTTTTACTACTTTATTCCCAATCTTCAATCAGTGGCAAGTGACATTCTTTCAGACTTGGAAGTTATGTGGCTGGAAGATAATTAAGGACCTATGTCACATGGGATAAGATAGTGGAGGAACTTTGCTATATTCTCTTGAGGTTTTCCCCCAATGTTATTTATTTTTACTGGGCTGCTCATTCTACAAGAAGATTTTTAAAATGATTCTATAATGATAAGAACAAAAAACGTAGTCCCGAAATAATAATAATAAACCAAATTAACATTCTACTACAGAAAGTATCCATTCCATCCTCAAGGCCTCAAAGCCTTTGTGTAATTAATACTAATTCATAATCAACAAAACGCAAAGGATCAAAATTAAATCTGGTGTTTACTTATATCAGTTGGGTTAACACTTCCCATTAAGCTGCAAGATGATTTGATTTTGATTTAATATGGTGGATGAATCCAATTTACTGTTGTAATTTCATGCATTTTCTAAACTCTTCTTTGAAATCTTAAAGCTGAATTAAAGTTTTTGTTGCTTTTATGAAATAAACAATATATAAACACAGAAAAATAACTTAATTTTTTGTTTCTGCCCCGATATTTAGAAGCAGTCCTTCACTGAAACATGCCCTATGAGGATTAGAAACATGGTGAGCCTTTTTTCAAAAAAATAATTTTAAAAGAACATTGAATTTATATGTAAACAGTTTTCTTTTTATTGTTACCACATACATCTACATTTTGTAAGCTCCATTTGTGTTGTTGACATGACAAAGGATAGTTTATGAACTATAGTATATAAATCCACATAATAAATTCAGGCCTATATCACTATATATGTTTAGAGCACTACCAAATGACCACCTTGCCCCTCACAAACCTTTTGATTCTAGTGTAAAACATATCTAAGATTAATCAGTCTGACTGACTGATTAATTTAAAACATTTATATAGTCCCCCATCTTAAACAACCCTGGACAACTTACAACCAATAAAAAATCAACAGCAATAAAACTAAAAATAGAAAAACTGGTGCCATAGCCACACTGCTCTAATGCACCCAACAATCTCATCCCACCCTGACCTCACCCTATCTCAATGCTGGGGAAAGACTCAGGATTTAAGTCAGAGATCACCAACCTTTGTCGGTTGGCGGACCGGAGGAAAAGGGAGGGGGAAGCATTTTACGTGCGTGCGTGCGCACGAGGCCGCGTGATATTCGCTAGCCCTGCCCCGTTCTTGCATGGCGCAGTGCCTTGTTTCTGCGCCTTGCAGAGCAGCGGTGGCCCGTTTTTGTGCCCCGTGGCACAGTGGCGTCCGTTTTTACGCCTTGCAGCGTGGCAGCGGCCCATTTTTGCACCCCATGGTGGC
Organism: Azemiops feae; assembly: GCA_023970755.1. Taxonomy (NCBI): domain Eukaryota; kingdom Metazoa; phylum Chordata; class Lepidosauria; order Squamata; family Viperidae; genus Azemiops; species Azemiops feae. Next base: position 621,020 of record JALGBA010000497.1, on the reverse strand, counting down.
AGCCCATTGCGCCCTGCAACGCGGCGGCAGCCCGTTTTTGCACGGTGCGGTGGCACACCGTTTTTGCACCCCGCGATGCGGCAGCATCCTGTTTTCACGCCCCAAGGCGTCGCTGTGGCGTCCCATTTTCGCACCCCGAGGAGTGGTGTCCTATTTTTGTGGCCGCGGCACTAGTGCAAGTGAGGGTGTGCGCGCACACTGGCCAGCCTGTCCCGCGGCCCAGTGAACAGCAGGCCATGGCCCACTACCGGGCCGTGGCCCATAGGTTGGGGACCCCTGATTTAAGTGCTGTACAGATGAAAAGACAGATAGGGGGCCTGCTGAAGATTAAGGCTCCCTATAGCTGAGCACCAACCACCCTCTCAACAACCTTTCCTAAGAAGGGCAGATTGGAGCCTGGACAAAAGTTGTCAAGAATTGTTAGGTCCAATGCCCTCTAAGAAGAAGGTACACACTGTATCCTTCAAGGCATATGGTATACACTCGTTCCTTCAAAAATGCATTAACCACAGCTTGAACTGTCACTTCCCAAGACTGTCACCTCCTTGAAATGCCACCTCTAAGGAGTCCTTAACCAATAAAGAGGGGCATGAGTCCAGAACATAGATGGCTGAAATCACAACCCTGAAGACCCTATCTAGTTCCTTAGACCAATCGACTCAAACTCCTCCCAAATAATAGTGCTCAGATGTATCTCAGTCGCTTCCAATGGAGTTGCCCTGCCAGTCCAGTTCCGAATAAAATAAGCAACTTTGTTTATTAGATACTAACAACATTTTTCACAGCAGCCCTGTAGGAGAAATCCTGGCTCCTTCTGGTCTTCTGAAATAGGGCCGCTGGGCAGTTATCTGTGATGTAGTAAAGATAAATAAGTACAGCTCACCACCCTTATCATGGCAAGGTATATAGAATAACAGAATTGGAAGGGACCTGGAGGCCTTCTAGTTCAACCTCCTGCTCAAAAAGGAGATCCTATACTATTCCAGACAAATGGTTGTCCAATCTCTTCTTACAAACGTCCAGTGAAGGAGCACCTACAACTTCTGGAGGCAAGCCGTCTCACAGTTTAATCTCACTGACAGGAAATTTCGCATTAATTCCAGGATAGATCTCTCTTTGTTAAGTTCCCATCCATTACTTCTTGTTTGCCCTCAGGTGCTTTGGAAAATAGGTTGATTCCCTCCTCTCTGTGACAGCCCCTCAATTATTGGAAAACTGTTATCATATCACCCCTTAGTCCCCTTGGTAAATTCTAATAAACACTCTTACCTGTGCTTGGTTGACTTCATTCTTTGTCTTTCTCCAGCAGTGCTTAAGGTGTCTAGTCTCATTTCCTCTCATAGAGCTGCTTGGTAATTCATATTGTTCTATGAGCTCCATATGCACAGAGAGTCTGCACAGATGCAATTTGCTCCAGTGCCCCCATCATCTGCTCATTCCAAACTGCAATGAGGACATTGGCTGAACCATGTGCCTGCGCTTTGGAAAAAAAACAACCCCTAAGCTGCACTGGGTCAATCAGGCATCTGTGTCTTACCATGTTCAGATTTATTCAGATAATGAGACATCAGTTCAATTCAATTTGTTCCTTTTAGGCATCACATGAACTGTTCACTATAAAAAAAAACAGAGTAAAAAGAGACAATAAAAAGACAAAATGGTGAATTTTGCCAGCAACACTCACACATGCAACATATTCAATAGCCACCCTTTACCTCTCGCAACATCATGAGAACATGATTAGGAACTTGCAAAAAAGTTAGTAGCCAATAGGTACTTTTCTTCTCTGGCCAATAGCTGTGTGCAAAGAATTGCTACTCCATTGGGATCTGGTTGTAGGCCAGTCTTGTCCTACCTTCAGTAAGAAACATGATGAGTATGTTTTTTTTCTCTCATGTAAATGTTTTCTCTGGAAGCAAATTATGAAATGCAGAAGTTTTTGGTTAGTGTTTAGATAGTCTTTTTTTATTTATTTATTTATACATACATACATACATATACACAGACTTGTGGGAAAACCAGAAAAATTGTTGCATTTCATTCTTAAAAGGATTTTATTAGATTTTTTAAAATATACTGGTATAATATACATTGCAAACTAAAAGCTGTATGTTTACACTTTTCAGATTTTCTGCACAGCAGAGGTGCAATTTATGTTCTGTTATGGATGTCTTGGATATGGATATTCACATCAGGTTGCTATCTCCTTGTTAGATTACTTGAATTTTAATCAGATATTGAAAGGAGAGATGATTCACACTCACCATGTAATGAATTGTTAAAGGAAGATGAAAGGACCAGAAGAATTATGTGATATGCAATTTAAGGCAGGGCTTTAAGCGTATGCTAAAACTGTCATCTACATATATAATAGAAGAGCCTTCTACAACTCAAAGCAAGAAGTAAAGTAGTTTTTCCTACTAACCGTGGTCTTTGGCTAAAGATAAAACATACAGACATAAACAAACAGGACAGATTATAATTGATTGAAGCTTCTGCTGACCTACAGTATGTGGTCCTCAGCTATCTGCATTATAGTATGTGGTTTTCTCTGCAGAGTCAGAAGAAATAAAGGCAACTTACACTGAGACAGGTCCTCCAGTCAAAATATTCAGATCAGGGAAAATGAACATTTCCCAAGATGTCAATCTGGTTTTATATCTTCTTGAATAATATCTGAACCTCCACTTAGAACCTTGTAAAATCTAAAACGATTTTGCAGGAAAAGCAGAAAAGGACAAAACGCTTTTCTCAGTTCTCCCTCTCCCCTAAAAAATATTCAGAGAGGGGACATCTGAAAACCACACAGATCAATATTATTTACTGTCATGCGCAAGAAAAAATAAAACAGGTGCAAATATTTATGATAAAATATTTATGATAGGACAAGGAAAAGCGAAAATATCATAAAATGGATTAGCAAAATCAAAAATCAAGTTCTAAACCAGAGCAATTTTTTTTTATAATGGATTGTACTAATCAAGACATATGTAGATATCCAAATGAATAATCCATGAAGGTTCTATACATTTATAAGTCAATCAATAAAATAGAAGAGTCAGCTAAGTACATAATACTACAAGAATTTAGTTGTTTTTAGCTACAATTCATATCTTCCAATTGGGCAATGATAGGTCTGGCAAGTATTTTATTAGAAGTTGCCAGATCATATCTATACAACTCCAGATTGGAAATAGAAATAGAATTTCAGATAGTCTTTGGAGTAAGAAAAACAAATACAGTTATACCTTACCAATTCTCAGTTTGCTCTTTTCAGGATGCTGTAGTAAACGAGACTAACATGACTGTAGTACATAATCTCTAAAACTTCAGGCTATACTGTATAAGCTTTATTCTTTATGCTATTTATTTTAGAAAATGTATATTAATGAACTAAAATTATTTTGTTATTCATTTTATAACATGGTGGTTTTTTTGCAGTTGAAACTGCCAGGAGCAGATCCTGCCCAGGCTGTGGCATATTCCATGTTTCTACGGGTTCCACCACCAGAAGATAGAAAAGATTATTCAAGGCATTTATACCAGACATTAAATTGTTCTGATAACTTAACTAATAGCATACATACAGTATGTCATGTAGTTTTAGAATTAAATTATTTTATATTAGAACTGTAGAGATTAAAATGAAAACATTTATCTGAAAATATAAATTAACTCTCTTCCATAATGCCTCTTGCCTAGGAAATAAAGTTCTATTCCAGATGATGAATATATTCTCTGTCTTTTCCTATCCCTGGGAAAAGATATATGAAAAATTGGGGAAGAATGGTTTTTGACTCTCATTCCAGTATTAGATAACCTGGTGTTAGCATATTCAGTGTCTTCTAGAATTCAAAGTAATTTTTTAAAAAATTATCAGAAATTGGCATTAAATCAGGTTTTGCAAGTCTCCTGGGATTTGTCAACTCTAAGTTTGAGATCTATGATTTAGGCACCTAGGTTCTAACTTTTACTAAAAAATTCTACAAAACCTGATTTATACAAAGTCTTTTCTCCCAACTGGACTGTGGATATATATACATACATACATACATACATACATACATACTTTGGAGGGGGGGAATTGTATATTTATAGATGGATAATTATATCAAACATTGTCTTATGTAAACTTCAATTATATGTTAGCACACATGTAAACCTTTCCCCAAATTGAAGAAAGATCCTAATTTTTGGCAATATAAAACCTTCCCTAAAATATGTTTTTATTTCAGTTATTAAATAGTCAGCAATGCACGACTGAAATTCAGAACTGTATTTTCTTTTTAATATGAATGTTTATCATCTTTCTCTTTTGCTATTTCTGATTTGATTAAATGGAACAAAAAGAAAAGAGAGATACATAGATATGGGCAAACACATACAGTACATTAATGTAAGGCATCTCATGCATGTATATAAGTGCAAAGAATTTTACACAAAAAATCAAGAAAATATGGCAATATTTTGTTATAATTGCCCATGCATATCTATGTATGTAAACAAGTTGTAAATAACATCAAATATTGAGTCTATTGAGTAATTGGCCCATAAATTAATTTTTCTAATACTAAAGACAGCAGAATTTGTGCAATCTTGCTGCATTTATCAGAATGATGAAATTGGCATGTCTTTGGAAGTTCTGTCCTTTTTAAGTGGATGAATATAAAAAAGGGCCAGAGCTTATGAGATCATGATGCTTTTGTCAGTTTGACCCTCCTTATATCCCGCAGATGTCATTGGTTGAAAAACAAATTTCTTAGTGACTAGACAGGTACAAACAATCCATTTCTGTTGTCCAGATTTCATTTTCCATATGGTAGTTGTGTAATTCAGAAAGTGTCAGCATCTCAAAATATTAAAACCTGTCTCAGAATCATATTGTTGTTTTTTCTTCCCAGAAGATAGTGATTTTAGAATGTAGCATTCACATGAAGCATTATTCTCAAATGCCCTCATATTTAACAAATTAGGTGCCTCAACTATTTCTTATTAGCTGCGCTATAAAAATACCAGTCCAGCTCTTAGTTCACGTAGATAAGTTGTAACTATCCAGCCAGTTACAGAAGACCACAAATAATTAAAGGTAGATACTTAATGTAATCCACAGCAAGTTACAGAAAATAAAAAAGAACATCAAGCATTTCACTGAGGCTACTATTAGCAGCACCATCTTGATATTCAAAGGTAGATACTTAAATAAGTTGCTTCTGTTCAAAGAATGCATTAAAGACAGAGGTTACCCTTGAATTTTGCTTGGACATATCTATATGAATATGTGATTTATTTCTTCACTTATCTAATTTAATAATAATAATAAAGTTGGAAGGGACCTTGGAGGTCTTCTAGTCCAACCCCTTGCTCAGGCAGGAAACCCTATACCATTTGAGACAAATAGTTGTCCAGTATCTTCTTAAAAACTTCCAGTGTTGGAGCATTCACAACTTCTGGAGGCAGGTTGTTCCACTGATTTAATTGTTCTCACTGTCAGGAAATTTCTCCTTAGTTCTAGGTTGCTTTTCTCTTTGATTAGTTTTCATCCATTGCTTCTTATCCTGTCTTCAGGTGCTTTGGAGAATAGTTTGACTCCCTCTTCTTTGTGGCAAACCCTGAGATATTGGAACACTGCTATCATGTCACCCTTAGTCCCTCTCTTCATTAAACTAGACATACCCAATTCCAGCAACTGTTCTTTATATGTTTTAGCCTCCAGTCCCCTAATCATCTTTGTTGCTCTTCTCTGTACTCTTTCTAGAGTCTCAACATCTTTTTTACATCGTGGTGACCAAAACTGGATGCAATATTCCAAGTGTTGTTTTACCAAGGCATTATAAAGTGGTACTAACACTTCACATGATCTTGATTCTGTTCCTTTGTTAATGCAGACTAGAATTGCATTGGCATTTTTGGCAGCTGCAGCACACTACTGGCTCGTATTTAAGTGAAGTCACTCGTGTTTAGAAGCAAACCACATTGCTAGCTCTGTGTATTTCTTAATCATCTATATTGGAGTCTATTTGCCTTAATTAGCTGACAGCATGTCAGTTAAGCCTAGGTTGACCTCCGGTTGGGCATCATATAGCTAATGTGCTCTACTAATAAGCATCCTGAGGCATATGACCAAGGCATTATAAAGTAGTATTAACATGATCATGATTCTATCCCTGTTAATGCAGTCTACACTGTGTTGGCTTTTTTTGGCAGCTGCAGCACACTGCTGGCTCATATTTGATTGTCCATTAGGATTCCGAGATCCCTCTCACACTTACTACTATTAAGCAAGGTACGACCTATACTGTACCTGTGCATTTGGTTTTTCTTGCTTAAATGTAGAAACTTACTTTTTTCACCATTGTATTTCATTTTATTAGATAGCGCCCAATGTTCAAATCTGTCAAGACCCTTCTGTATCTTAAGCCTGTCTTCTGGAGTGTTGGCTATTCCTGCCAGCTTGGTGTCGTCTGCAAATTTGATGAGTTCCCCATCTATCCCCTCATCCAAATCATTGATGAAGATGTTGAAGAGCACTGGGCCCAGAACAGAGCCCTGGGGCACCCTATTTATACTTCCCTCCATGTAGATGCAGTTCCATTGAGGACCACACGCTGAGTATGGCCAGTCAGCCAGCTATGAATCCATCTGGTGGTGATGCTGTCTAACCCACATTTGTCTATCTTATCAAGTAGTAGGTTGTGATCTAATTTATTAAATGCCTTACTGAAGTCCAAGTAAATTATATCCACAGCATTCCTCTGGTCCACTAATTTTGTCACCTGGTCAAAGAATGCAATAAGATTTGTCTGGCTTTTGACAAACCCATGTTGGCTTTTGGCAATGACTTTGTTTGCCTCTAGATGTTCGCTGATTTGTTGCTTGATTATCTTTTCCAGAATCTTCCCAGTATTGAGATCAGGCCGATAGGTCTGTAGTTTCCTGGATTCATTTCCCCCCCCTTTTTTTGATGATGGGAACTACATCAGCTCTTTTCCAGTCCTCTGATAGTTCCCCAGAGCTCCAGAATCTTTGAAAGATATAGTTCAGTGGTTCTGAGATCACATCTGCCAGTTCCTTTAGAATCTTGGGGTGTAGTCCATCTGATCCTGGTGATTTGAACCATTACCATTTCCTTGCCTATCTTAACTTGTGTTTCTAATTTAATGGTAGCCTGCATGGATATTGGATCTCCTAAATTAGATTAAGTCAAAACCTTTTACCAGCAAATTTTCTGTTCTTCAAGGTGAATTCACCTGTTTATATTTCAGCTTTCATTAATGGTTGTTTATGGTTCTTGTGTAGTCCAATGTAAGAGTTCTGAATATATACAGAATTTTTTTTAGACTAGATGGGTTCAAAATTATGGGATTGTGATTTCATAGTCACAGTGGCTGCAGAATTCTGGAACTAGTTGAAGATTAGAAGATGCAGATTAGAGATGGCCAAACTAGAATTTTGGTGTGATCTCCATCCTCCATACTGATATATTAATGTCCAGGGGAATGCTTCCTGTGTTCTTGCTCAGTTTCAGTTTGTAAAGAAGTAAACAGTAACAAGTATCATCACATGGCTAGTTTCAGATGTCAAATTTCACAACAAAATTTCATTTATTTCCAATTAAAACTCATTGGGAAATGAATAGTGGGAGAGCAAATTTTATTGTCTGGACTATTTAACATGAAATGTTTTTGAGAGTAATGACCTCATTTACACAAATATGTGAGAAGCCTTTATGTATCTGGCTGACGGAAGTACAAGCAGCATCTATACAACATGGATCTAGAATGTCTAAACATTACAGAGTTTTTAGGCAAGCTCTTGTAAACTTTGGCCCATAGCCATGGCTGCTAGATTATCAGGATATTTATATCTGCAAAACTCATCATAACTGATGTCTCTAGTTTCCTGAACATTTAACTGTAATTCTCTGTACATTTAAATGTAATCTTTATAAAGTACTTACTTTAGCTGAGGAAGCATGATCATGTTGGTTGATTTTTTAAACAGAAACTATTTGTTTAAGTATCAGTGAGTCCTCTGTGCTTAAGTTAATCTTATTTTGAACATTTGCTTCTGAAAGTATGTTTTCATTGAAGATATATAGACTACTTTCCCTTGATAAAAAAAATAAATGGTATCCAATAGAGAAGGATAATAGAGAAGGGCACTTTTGTGATTACTTCTACCAGGAATAAACTTTGAAGCCACTGCTTTTATTTGTTTTGCAGCAATGTTATCAAACCACGGCACATGGATTACCCTGCTTTCTTATCTCCAGATCTAAAGGTCACAGTTGGAAGCTCTGAAGTGGAAATTCCTAGAGAAAGTGCAGAACACTACAAAACTCTTCAGAAAGCTTTGAAAGAGCCAGCCCGAGCAAGGTAAGAAAACTGATGAAAAAGCATTTCTCTTTTATATGTTAGCTCTTCTTATGCTCTCTAAATGCAGTCATGCATTCAATATAGACCTCGTTTCTTTATTTATATAAAAAAATCAACTGACCGAGGAAACAGATTGAATTTAAAAATGTCCTACTTTTTCTCTGGGACTGGATTGGGCTTTGAAAATCTGTATGTGTCAATATCCAGTCAAGGTGCTTCCAGTTTTGACATTGCGGTGGAACAGGCACAGGAAGACAGGGCTCTGTCTTTCGCGTTCAATTTCGCCCTGCTGGGGACCCTGGAAAAAGTCAAAAGTCACCCCGTAGAGGCGACAAGCAAGGAGGGGACCCTCATTGATCGCGGGAGGGCGGTGGCCCTTCTGTTTGATCCGAGGAAGCCCTCCAAACCGGCAGGGGAAAGACTGACTACATTCACGTAGCCAGTCAGAAGCTGCTGACAACGGAAGACAATAAGCACTAACAAGCAACCTTTCAGCAACGTAGATGAAACTGGGTGAGACTCTATCCTCTCTTTATGATCTAAGACTTCTTCCTGGAAAAAACTGCCCAAAGCACCCTCCCCAATGAGAGAGGGAAGGGGAATTTCCACCCCATTCCCTCAGGAAAAGAAAAGCGGCGAACTAATTACTTGGGAGAAACAGAGAAAATTACAAGATTAATTTGGAATTAATACACATATATGGCTTTGAAATTTGGGGACTAAAAGTGCTTTCGAGACTTTTTTTTTTAAAAAGAGATTTGAAAAGCTTGTAATATAAGTTTGGATTTAAAAAGCTGGAAAACAACGCTAATGACATCTAGTAGTGAATTACGGCACTACAAGTTATTATGCCTAAAGGAAACTTGGCTTAAAGCCCAGATTTAGATAAGACTCTTGCTATCTGTCCTTGGAAACTTTCACCTTTGAAGACTGCAGCTGGGAAAAGGGAAAAAGGGCTGCTTATCCGTGTGGCAAAGATGTACTATTTGGAAACCGGCCTGCCTGAACTACAAATATAAATATTAACTGACTGTCAGAGCTGTGTTGTGGAACTATTTCCCTGCAGGAGAAACACACTTCATTGCTTGAGATGATGGAATATTTTGGATTACAAATCTTTGATTGATGAACAATTTTTATTATAAAGATTACCTACAAAAAAATGAAATCGATGTCCCATACTCAGCTTTAAATGGTAAAAAACTTTCTCTAATACCTGTCCCCAAAGTCTTCAGTTTGATATACCACCAAGAAAATATGGATGAAGATCAGAAAGAAATTCTCTCCATGTTGAAATCAATACAAGACACTATTGCTTTAGCTCGTGATGAGACTAGAAATAACACAAAGGAGATAAAAGAACAATTTTCTAATCTAAATTTACAAACCCAGAACATGACTACAAAGAAGGAACTAACAACTCAGAAAATGGAAGAAAAACTGGAGGAAGCAGATCCAAAGATGGAGGACCTAAAGGAAGGAACTAAATGACAGATTCAGACAACTGAAGAACTAGAAGATGGAGCGATAATATCGGAAATGGAAAAGACATCTTACCAATCAAGAATTCAGGACACATTAAGTGCACGGAGAGCCTCGTCTCTCCACCGGCTGTTTTTCCCTCCGCTGGTAGACCCTTAATCTGGTCGAAAGTCACCCTGGAGGGGTGACCACCGTTGAGGAGGCCCTGGTCGATGGGGGAAGGGCGGCAGCTCCTTCCTCGGTCCGAGCCAGCTCCTTCGGGCCGTCGGAGAAAAGATCGCCCAGTAAAATGGACGATCACTTCGCTGCGCCAGAAGAACAGCTAAGCACAAAGAACCCCCGTGGAGAATCCGGGTGAGACCTTTCCTTCCCCCTCTTTCCCTAATTACTCTCCTGTAAAAAGCTTTTGAATTTGAATTACTCCCCTGCTGTGAGAGAGCAGCGTTTCGGCACTGCGGGAAAAACAGCTTTGGAAACTGAAAAAAATAAAACAGCTAATTTTTTATTTACTATTTAACTCTTGGGATACTGAGGGATCCTGAAAATATTTCTACTTTTGAACATTACTATTATAACCACGCTATTTACTATCCTGGAGATGCCTTTCTTTTTTACTTTTTTAATGTGAAAAACAAAAAATCTATTAACTTGGAAAGAAAGTCTTTACAGCCTACTGAGGACATCTTGTGACGAAAAGTGTTACTGCAACTGTATTTTTTTTGCTGGAGGATGGCTCTGACCTTCAAAGGATGATAAGGGTAAAGATAACTTGAAACAGCTAGGTGGTGATTTTGCCTACTAGGAATTGGAGGTGAATATTTGTTGACTTTTACTAAATATAGCCTTCACTAAAAGATTAAAAGACTTTTTTCACCACTGAAATGGAGGAATCTTACCCACAGCTTGATTATGAACTTATACTGGAAAAAATCTTGGAAGTACATGAAATCTTACTCTCAAATTTTAATGGATCAAGTTATAGGCCGAAGAACAATAGAGAAGGAACAGAGTAACTCCAAAGAGGCCTTTAAACAACATATACAACCTAAAGAGAAACCATACCTACAACTCAACTATGAACTTATATCGGGAGAAATTGTGGAAACTATTGAACAAATCAATTTTACACAACCCCATATACAATTTATGGAGAAGCCTGATGATCAAAGAATAACTTTAACTGAGATGTCTGAATTGTCAAAACCAATAGAGACTGACACCCAGATACAAGTTACTGAAAATTGTGATAACGTGGATAATCAACTAGTAATTACAACATGGAATAAAACTGCCTACACCATTCAAAGGCCACTAGAAGAAAGGGAAGAGAACCTTGACCAATCTGAAGTGCTGAGAAATACCTTTTTTTCAAATATTGTGGTTTGATGATGTAGAAACCTTACTATGGAAACCGGTGTGGCACAGAAAGAAACCTAGACTTAGATTTAAAAATGTGTTTTAAAATTTCATTCAATGGGTTAAAAAGGCTTTAGAGATTTTGACTGATTCAATAACTAACGGAGTACGTGAATTCTGTAAGAGGATATCCTTTGTAATAATATTTTGTTTCAGATATGATAATTATTTGGAGGGGTAAACTTTACTTACTGGGTTAAAAAGACTTTTTATAGATATAGATTGATTGATAGAATATATATTTAAAATAGATAGAAATGTATCTTTTGGACTGATATTTTTATTTCAAATAAGATAATTATTTTGTAATAGAAGGAGAATAAGAGGGATTGGTGATAAGAGAAGAAATGGTATTAATAAATAAAACATAAGAATGTTATTGTGGGAATAATATATTCATTTTAGATATAATTATTATGTTAGGGAAAAGGGAAATGAGGGATACCCGAAGTGTTAATAATATGTTTATTTAAGGCTAATTGGAATATGGTAAATGTAAATTAGTAAAGCTTAAAACAGGATTTGGATCTTTATAACTGAAATGTGATTGATGTCTGACTGGATTGCTTGAACTCTATTTAGAAATGTATTAATTTGAATATGTAATATTATATGAGGGAAATAGAGAGGGAACTTATAATGAATTAATTTGAGCTATATATTTATGATTTTTCTTTTGGATGTTTGATGTACCCATCTCCATGTTGTTTCCTAAGCACCTTGATGTAACCTTCCCACCCCTCTAATAATATATATATATAATATATATATTATATATATATATATATATAAATATATATATATATATATATATATATATAAATATATATATATATATAAATATATATATATATATAAATATATAAAAATAAAGAATTCAGGACACATTTGAGGAAAAGCAAGAAGAACTGATTGAATGGAAGATAGAGCTGTTAGGAGAACTGTGGGGAATTGGAGAAGGAAGGAGGCTGTTTAATGAATATCAATGGGTTTGTTCTTCCAAAAATACTTTAACCAAATGGTCTTTCTTATTCCAAACAATATATACAAAAACAGAGGAAAAATTACTTGATGATTCAAATGCACTGACTTGGAAAGTTAGTTGGCAAAGGAAGAAAGCTAGAATAAGACTGAAGAAAATAGAGGTTTTGATCCATTAGATGGGACATTATATTATTAACTAGATGTTTGAATATGGTGGAGAATAGATAATTGCTAGAAATAGAAGTACTATTATAATTAGAAAGATAAGATTTGTAATTAGAATATTAGATTTTGGTATGAGAAGGGAAACAGGAAAATGCTAAGAAGTTTGAATAAGGGAAGCTTTTGGTTATCCAAATATAACTTACTTTGAAATTATAAACAATAGAGACATTTTGAACACTGATGGGAAATTATTTTTTTAAAAAAAAAGCGATACTGATTGAACATATGGATATTAAGTGCAAATGCAATTAAGATATGTTTTGGTTAGAAAAGTTATCTAAAACTGACATTGATATTATGAGAAAAAATGTAACAAAGATGTTGATATTCAATTGTATATTTATTAATAACAATAAGAATTGTATTTGCCTAGTGTGGGAAAACAGGTACTACTGGAAGAAGAGAGGAAACATTTGATGGTGTAATATTGGATCTAGATTGAAGAAGTTAATATATACCATTGAATTACTAATGGGCCCAGACAACACGTTGTCTATTAAGTATTTGATTGTAAAACTAGCAAATTAATAAAATATTTATTAAAAAAATATCCAGTCAAGGTATCCGCCTTTTCCTGCTCAGACTAAAAGACATTCCCTCCATCTGATGTTTTTCTTTCCATCTATCTTTGAATCAGCAGAAAACTGTACTGCCATAAAATTACCTGTCCCATTGTTGCTTCCTAGCCTGCCTCTGTATCAAAATACTGCAATTGCCTGACTTTTCTCCTGAATACAGTAATTAATGGGTGATAAAGTCTAACACTTTGAGGCTGCCCTTAGAGTTGCAGTGAGAGAACAAATGCTACTTTAATACTGGTATAGCTTAGGATGACTTAAACCTATCTTTTATGAGCTGGCGATGATGAAAGCTATGACATGGAAACATAGCAAGAAAACAACTGTTGCTAGGAAATCTGATACTATGGTTGGGTACAGATGATGAAGAGCCTGCAGAAGGGATTCCAGGCTTGATCCTACGTGGTAAGTTTGGATTCCAAGTATTATTTGGTAAATTAAATCACCCATCAACAAACCTAGAACAATATGGGAACATAAAAACTTTCCAAGGCTTTAACCTTTTCTCTAATATTAGAGAGTGCTAAGGAATGGTTGACTATATCATTTTAACATCATTCATTCTTAAGTCTCTGTTCTTAATTTCTTTTTAGGTATCAAAAGCATATTCCAGCACCATAACTATTTGCTATTTCTATAAAAAAGAAAAAAGAGGACCTTATGCCATTATATGCAAAGTAAATCGTGCTATGAACTCTCCATTCTACTTCATTTTAGACTAGATAGGTATTGTCCTAATAAATAGCAAAATTCCTTCTTTCACACAGTTAACTTATGATCTAATATCTAAGAAGCAGGAGGAAATCAGCAGATGTATACCAATTTCCAAGAGGCACCCAGTATTCATATATATAACCTAGTATAAGTGAAGAGTTAGGCACTGTTTTGAATCTTAAAAATTGCTGTCTCAGTATGATACCAATAGAATCCTTACAATTAAGTTATATCTCTATACTAATTGGAAGTGTACATGGGGTTTTATGTATTTTTATCTGATTGTTACTTTTTTCTGATTGTTTATCTGATTATTTTTATCTGATTCTCTCTATACCAATGACTACATCTCAAAAGATCTCTCTGTTAAAGTATTGAAGTTTGTAGATGATACAATAGTCATTGATCTCATTCAAGATGGTGATGAATCTGCATACAGACAGGAGGTTGAACAACTGGCCCAGTGGGGCAGCCTGAACAATCTAGAACTGAACACACTTAAAACTGTAGACATGATGGCAGATTTTAGGAGGAGCTATTTTATTCTACCACCTCTTACAATATTAGATACACAGTATCAACAATAGAGACCTTCAAATTTCTGGGTTGTATAATCTCTCAAGACTTGAAATGGACACCTAACATTAGAACCATCATTAAAAAGGCACAACAAAGAATGTTCTTCCTGCGCCAAATCAGAAAGCTCAGACTGCCCAAGGAGCTGCTGATACAGTTCTACAGGGGAATTATTGAGTCTGTCATCTGTACTTCTATAACCATCTGGTTTGGTACAGCAACTAAACAGGACAGGTACAGATTTCAACTGATACTGGTAGTTAGGACTGCAGAAAAAACTATTGCAACAGGGTTCCTTTCATTGAGGATCTGTATAGTGCATGGGTCAGAAAAAAGGCTGAGAAAATATCTATAGACCTCTCACATCCTGGACATAAACTGTTTCAACTCCTCCCCTTGGCATTGCATGTTAAAACAACTAGACACAAAGACAGTTTTTCGTCCATGCCATCACTCTGCTAAACACCTAATTCCAACAGCACTGTCTTATGCCTAAGGATATCTAACCATCTAGTAGGTGTATTGCTGTTATCCTTCTCATCTTTCCTATTACCTATTGGTATCTTATCACTATCACTTTCTTGGTTGTATCTTATAATTTATGATTATATCATATGATTTATCACTTTGTTGTTTGTTGTTTGTTGTTTGTTGTTTGTATGTACCGGAAGCAAATTCATTGCCCAATAAATAATATTGTATTCCAATAAAGAATATTCTATTGCTCATCATATAAATGCCATCAGGACCACTTACTAATATTAACTGTAATTTAAGCAATTCAGTAAATGAACAGAGAAAATATAGAAGAATCAGAAATTAGAAATCAGCTTTAATATGAAGTTTCCAAATGTGGTGGTCTTGGGTGGTTGTTAATTGTTTGCTTCAGAATAACTGATTTAGCTAATATCAACTGCAGATTGGACTGATAGAATTTGGAGTTGATCCCTGATATTGCAGCCTCATATTATCCTTGACTGAATCAGAATTCAACCTTGTCCTTCTCTATCTAATAGCAAAAAAAAATGTCAATCCTATTTGTAGATATGTATGTATGTTGCTCCTTAGATTGGAAAAAATGAAAAAAGAATATCGGACCTTAAGAACATGGCGTGAAAAGGCTGAGTATTTGGACCAGCTGATTTTAAAAAGAGGACCAAGATCAAGACCTCTAGCAAAGGTAATTTTATATTATAAATTAGGCAAACAGCATGCAATTGATTAAAGGCCAAAGTACCTGTGAATGACAATTCTTCTTGGATCTTTGATATTTACAAAAAGTGAAAAGGGGCAGCTGAAAACTGAACATGCAAGATCAGTTGCCCCTTTCCCTCCCATTATTTGTGTTCTCAGAATCCAAGAGTTTTTCTCATCCTTCTCTTCCAAATAGATAACAGGACAGGAACACTCTTTTGCCATCCTGGTTGTGTGATAGCTGCAGCAGATATGAAATATAATCTTCTTGTAGCAAGATTTTTAAATGTATCAGCTTAATTATGACTAGTGGTACTCATGAAAAAAGTTCTCTCATAATCTCATAAACATACTTAAATTCAAGAGTAATGCCCAATCACCTATCCCTACTGAGGTCAGAATTTTTTGGATATGGAATGTGGTTTAAATTAGAGCCCCTAAATCCACAGCCAGAAAGAAGTGGAAAATAATGTAATCTTTGCATTAACTAGAATCTATTTCTGAGTAAGCTTTTAACTGCCAAGGGAATCTATTTATATCTTGCACACATTGATATAGAACCTTAATAACCTGTATTCCTTGGAGCAGGGAGTTCTTTGGCCTTGCCTTTTAATTCAGACTAGGGACTGGAGTCTCATGGAGATTCTGATCAGTATCTTCTGAGGGTTCAGGTTTCCCAATCTCATATTCAAGCCTTTCTGGACTTAACTTCTGTCCTGGGATATTAAAGTTTAGACACCCAAGCTGCTCTTTCAATGAAAATGCCTTAGCAGAGATGTGGCAGGTTATAATCAGAAAAATAAAAAACACAGTAGCATCAAGAGTTAATACACCTAGCTACGACTCCATCCTCATAAAACATGGGATAAAGGCAGAGAATAAAGTGTTAGGTGGCTATAATTTTATTCTATCCAATAAGGTTTCATCTGGCAATAGATTTTGAGAGTCTGATCCCATGCCCCAATCATGATCTGTTTACAATTTTGTAATATGTTCTACAGACTAAAGTTGTACAGAGATGGTAATATTTTTATGATTATTTAACTATTAGATATACAGATAGTCCTCACTAATGGCAGTTGGGCTGGGAACTCCATTGCTAAGTGACACACTTGTAATGTGATCACACAGACTTATATGGGCAATTATAATAAAAAATAAATACAAATACATTTACACAACTGAATATAAGGAAATAAATCAAGCTTCAGATTATTTGAAAATGGAACATAGGTGCTGATTATCTATCCAGAAATATCAGTTTAGACAAATACAGATAACCCTAAAGTTAAGACTGTAATGAAGCCTGCCCATTAGGGTCAGAAGTTGGAACAGCATTAAATGAACAACCTCAAGTGATGACCAGCCATCCCTGCTCTCCTCACGGGTCATTAAGTGGAACACAGGAGTGGGAGAGATCCTGGGAGGTCTAGTGCAGGCACAAGCCCACCTGCTTCAGGCCTCCCCTACCCAAAGATATCCCATGCTTCCCTTCCTGCCTCACCCTCTGCAGTTGTCTTGCCAGCGAGAAAAAACGGGGAAGAGAAATTCTGGCCCTGTCTGTCTTTCCTAATTCTGGCCCTGCCTTTCTGGGGCAAAAAATGAACTAGTTCCCTAGCCTTCCAGAGCTTTCCGCTGGCCACCCGCAAGCTGCAAAGCTCTCCTGCCTCTTGCTAGGCTTTGGGAAGTCGGCCCCAGAGTAAAAGGCAGCAATTTTAGGACGAGCTTCCCCAAACCTTTCCTTTCCTTAACACCCGCCCCCCCTCCTTCCCTCCAAAAGCCACATTTCTTCAAGAAACAAAACAAAAACAGTTGGGAGGGACAGGCTTGTTGATCTGCCCCCACCTCCCCCAGTTAGGTGCTAAAACTAAACTCTCTGTGTCTGCTCCCCAATCTCTATCCTTTTTAAAAATCTTACCTTGACTCCAGGTTGAAGAGTAGAGGAACAGAAGCGAGCAAAGAAAGAAAATCTTTCTGCAGCTTTTTCTCCTGAACTAAAGAAAATAAAAAGTCATCTCCAAAAGTTGGCCCACTAGAGACTTGTGCAGCAAAATGGAGGACGTTGGGTCTTTGCAAACTTTAGCTATCTGTCTAGCTGCCTGTAGAGCCCAGCTAGGACTTAAAAAGGCTAGTAGTTTGCCTCTACAGGCCTAGACAGACAGCTGTCTGTCTAGGGCTCTACAGGCAGAATGGCTGGCTCAGGAATTCTGGGAGTTGAAGTCCACGAGTCATAAAAGAGCCAAGGTTGCCTACCCCTGGTCTAGTGTGAAGGGGAATGACCAGGGGGCACTGCAGCTGTCATAAGTTTGAAACAGGATCATATGTAGTTTTGGGGTGCCGGTCATAACTTTGAAACATTGTTAAATGGTCTGTCATTTCTCGACTACCTGTTTCTAAACTGCAAAGCACTATCATAGAATGGCCACCACTAATAAGATCTTCCTTATATTTGTCATTCTTTTTCAGATGTGTAACTGCATATGAGTTTTAGGCTTCTCACTTTCAAGTCCAGGGATTTGATAATGTGACATTGCACTAATGCCTATGTATAAAGAATTTTTTTTGTTTGTTTCAATTCCATTGGCTATTATACACATTGCTAGCTAGCAGAATAATGGAATAATCAACTTTATATTTGTAGAAGTAAAAGTAAAGATTGAATGAGAAATTAGTAATTTTGCACACTTGGAGCAATGCTTTCAGTCCTTTTGAGTTATCCTAGCTATAGTACATTTTATCTAATCATTAAGAACTATAACAATTCCCAGAAAAAGAAAAAAACATTTAGTATACAGTTCCAATACAAATTATCGTTAACAGAAGTTATTCTTGCAAATATTGTGAATAAAAATTAATTGTAATTGCTTTTTCCTCTCAAGCTGTCTCGCTTCAAAGAAATTGTTGGGAAGATTCACACCCCCGTTCCTCAAGAATCAGTATTTTACCCTTCTCCAGGTTTAGTAAATATTTTTATTTTTGTATTAATTTCTTGAGTAGAGGTTAGAATCCACATATATAGTATAGCTGCATATGCTAGTATTTGCACCACTAAAATCAAATATTTTGAATGAAAACAGGAAGAGAAATTGGGCTAGATAAAATGAAAATCTGTTTTGTTTCTTTGCAGTTTCAAATTGCAGCATGAAAAGTTGGTGTTTAAACTGTTCAGTTAGTTGACAGGAGATTAGCTACTTTTAACAAAAGTGATGCTTGTTTTAAACAATTTATCAAATGAACGACGTTTTCCCAATCTTTCTGGCATATGTTGAAGTTACAATAATTGTCTTAGGCACCGCTATAAAATGCCTACCATGTAAGCCTATTGTAACACATTCCTTGCTTAGCAGCTTAAATACAACACATTGATTGTGTCTTATCCTCAGGTGCCAAACAAAGTATTTTGCTGTACATAATACAATAATATTCTTATTTCTTAGAAGGAAAGCTGAAAGAATCCAAGACAAACAACTTTTTAAGAAACATAGAGTTTATTCAATGTGCCTACACCCAACATTGCTTTGCCCTTACAAAACCAACTTTGGGACTTTGTTCTAATATGTGTGTGTGATGTATAATTTCAGTCTTTTAAAATAGATTAATATTCACAGATCTCTATAAAAACATAAGAGTGTTTTATCAAAAACAGGCTTTTCAACAGAAAACTCTGACATTGAAAATACAGTTACTGCCTTTCTCCGAAAGTAAGGCTTACCCTGAAAATAAGCCCTAGCTTGATTTTAGAGGGTGGGCCTAATATAAGTCCTACCCCAAAAATAAGCCCTAGTTTTGGGGCAAGGCACACACTTAAAAATCAAGCTAGGGTGGGGGTAGGGATGTGGATCTGCCCCACGTGCCGCACACCCACTTACCTGACAGCCAGGCCTCTCCTTGCCGGCCCACTTCTTCTGCAGCGTCTCCTGCAGCCAGGCCTGTATTTCTCAGTCCCAGGCCTTTCCGGAAGGCCTGTGCAGCCAAGAACTGAGCTATGGATTCAATCCATAGCTCAGTACTCGAGTGCATAGGCCTTCCGGAAAGGCCTGACTGTGAAATGCAGGCCGGAATGCAGCTGCAAAATGAAGCTGCTCCTTTGGCCCCAGAAAAAGTAGACCTGTTGAGCGGGGCTGTCGGTTCTGGAGGTGAATAAGACATCCCCCGAAAATAAGACCCAGTGTCTCTTTTGGAGGCAAAAAAAATAATAAGACCCGGTCTTATTTTCAGGGAAACACAGTAGTTCTTCATTGAGGTGTCTGTTCACACAGATGGCGTACCTCTGGTACAGTCCTGTGTAGAAACTTATAACCTAAAGAATGGTTGGTAGGATGCATTCGCCATGCATCACATCCACAACTGTATGCAACTCAAGCTGAATTTGGTTGCTGATCACCATAGATACTACATAGCACATTATTATTCTAATTCATTTCTCTATTTTTTTTTATTCATTCTTTTTTCTTTCCTACCTGGTGAATTGTGGGGGTTTTGCCCTTTCTCTCTTTGCCTTTCAGCCTTGTTCATAGGATTTTAAAGGGTCTTTTCTGCAAGTGTCCCTATTATGAAATCAAAGTTTACAATTTAACAAGTGATTGATATAATTTTCAAATTCAGGTATCCTGAACATTTTTTATGAATTCACAAGATTGCAACATCTCAGGTTATTTTTTAATTTAATGCAGGGCTCCACAAGTGCCATTTTAGGATTCAGTGGATAGGAGAGGTATACAGTAGATGCCAGGTTCCTGTCTCATGATTGAGGTTTTGGGAGTTTTATTATACTTCAGCACCTGTAAAGGTGCTATGTCTGTTATGTTACAATGTTAAAACAGAGGGTGTAGAATACTATAAAGTTAATTACAAACTAATTTATTTACTCTTTTTATCTTTTAAGGTAACACAGACTTTCAAAACTTAAAAAATGCACTTATTGTTCATAATTTCAGTGGGTTATTTGTAAAAAATATCCATAATACAATCAGCAGGAATGTAATTTAAACTTATGTACCATTAAAATCGGAAGTAAAATTATATAGCATTGTGAGTTTTGTGATCAGGATTGTGTCATTAGTGCCTTTTCCCCCTCATGTGTCAAAATGTAGCCCCCTTTTTTCTCCTGTCTCTGTAGAACGAGAAGTTAAGAAAGAAGAACAAGTATCTGATTTTCAGGTATGAGGTTCATAGCTAAATCATGTGATAAAATAAGATTGCAATAATAACAATAACAACAACAACAACAACAACAACTAGACAACTCATGACCCATTGGGCCATCCTTTCGGAGACATTTCCTTACCAGATTCCTGAATGCTTTCAACAGTGATAGAGCTCCTAATATACTACTGTCACTGGGAAAGTTAGGATAAATTCAGATATATATATAATTGCCTTGAAAATAGCCCATGTTCCAAAGAATAGTGCAGTCAAGCATCAGCAAAGGAAATGTTTTATGATATATTATGTCATAAATGGTTTTATGATAATGTTTATGTCATAAAATGTTTTATAAAATTTGCCAATTTTCAATTACACGGGACTTGTGGGCCCCGGATTTTGGATGCCCATTTGAGCTGCCTTGGTTCAAAAATTGTTGCCTTAAGATGTACTGTTTTGCTCAATTAAAAGCTACAGAAATGAGGATGTTGATAGTATATAGATAATACTGTGTTTCCCCAATAAGACCCGGTCTTATATTTTTTTTGCCTCCAAAAGAGGCAGTAGGTCTTATTTTCGGGGGATATCTTTATTTTTTTCCCCGACACCTGCCTCGCCTTTCGACAGCGGCACCAACAGCCCTGTCGAGGAGGCTGCGTGGCTGTTGGCCCACTTCTGCAGCTGCTCGGGGCAGGAGGCTGCTTGGCCCGCTGCACCGTGCTGCCGTCATGAGGCAAGGCAGGTGGGGGAGAGTGGAACTGCCCCAAGCGCCTCATAGGGGCCCAAACACTTTTCGCCCAGAGGGAGACTGGGAGCTTCGTCTGCTTGCAAATGGGGCGTTTAGAAACCGAGTGATTCGCTCAATCTCCAAGCGCCACATTTGCAAGCAAAGCTTCCAGTGTCTTGTCATTTCTCCACCCGGGCGAAAAGTGTTTGGGCGCCTATGGGGCGTTTGGAAACAGAGTGTTCCATTTCCAAATGCCCCATAGGCACCCAAACACTTTTTGCCCAGAGGGAGACGGGAAGTTTCGTCTGCTTGCAAATGGGATGCTTGGTAATGGAGCAATTAGCCCTGTTCCCAAGCACCCCATTTGCAAGCAGACAAAGCTTCCAACCTCCCTCTGAACGAAAAATGTTTGGGCGCATCCGGATCGCCTGCCTCTCTCCCCTGCCTCTGTTTCTGCACTCGTACTTACCAAGGGGTAAGGCGGGCTGTGGCTGCTGCCGGACACCATCAGCCCCTGCGCGCTCGCCACCACTTGTGCTGGCCACGCCACCCACCCACCCCGGGCTTATTTTTGGGGAAAAACAGTAATAACCAATTATTATTATTCCAGTTCAGGGTTGGCTAGTAAGGGAAAGTGTGCATTCACAGAACTACATTTTTCTAACCCAGGCTCGGAAGAGAAAAACTAGTTGCTGTCCATAAAGTTACCCACATTACTTTCTATAAGGACAGCTCAACTACAGGAGCAGCCTCACTTCTGAGACTTGGTAAAAGATAGGCGGAGAGAATAGTGGGTTTTCGGTTGATCTCCCCCCTTCCCCCCCAGGGAGAAAGCCAATTAAGCCAGCTGTGTAGGCAATCTTTTAGTGAGGAAGGAAGCAACTCTTCTGACTCCTCCAATGCAAAAATTAAACTACAGTCATTCTTCATTAAAATGAATGGAGGTTTTTATTGCTGCCAAGTGGTGCGTTTTTTCCCCACAATGTGTAGTATTTTCTAACTTGGTCCTCGTTTGAGGCTAAACAAACCTATGCAACAGCAAAGATAAATTCCGAAGAAGCTTCCTATCTCAAAGAGAAATAAGAGATTTCACTCTTAATTGTCTCAATGTTACTTTATTAAGGCATTCTGTATCCCACTTCCTGGTATTATACTTTTCTACATGCAAGTAAGTAAACATAAATCCCCTGAAGAATTTTACCGTATAAATATATTTGATAGGTAGATGAACTCTGAGTTACTGTGAGCATTTTCAGGCTTTGTTTTCCTAAAATGTCTTCAAAGATAAAAATTATTGGGTTTATTATGAAATGAAAGAATATATAGGCAAGGCCATTCATTTGCCAAACAATGCATATATTTCTTTTAGAGAAATGGCAGTTCTTCCAGATTTAAACACTGACGATTATCATGATGATTTATTACTGAAATCATTTCTTCCAGAAATTTCCAGGTATTCCACCTGACTTATCTAATATGCATTTACAAATTCCTGCACCTGTACCATCCCGTGTGGGAAGTGACTCAGAAGAATCGGAGAAAAGTGAAATTTGTACACCTGCTGAACAAATTGAACTTCCAGCACTGACTGTAGTATCTAGCAGGCCCCATTCATCAGAATCTTCATCTGACAGAGAGAATCTGGAACAGAAGATTACAAGAGGACAAATTTCTCGTGTGTCGGAAACATCTCTATCTAGTTCTGGAGGAATCGTAGCCGAGTTTTCAGAGAGCGGTGATTCTGAACCCCCTCCTTTTCCTGGTCCTAGAAGCAAAATACTGCTTAAAGAAAGATCTGTAGCAGAAGCACCTGCCTTAGACTATTTACCAGAACCAATAGAGGTAGCTGTTGGTAACATGTAATTATGCTGTACACTCTCTCTTCTTCACCCTTTTCTGTACATAGGAGTTTTGTATTTCTGTTCTTGCTGTTTTGAAATTCATGTATTGTTCACAGAGCATGTCTATACTGTGAACCTAAACTGGTTCCCAGTCACCTAACTAGGAACCTGCAAAGTGTCCTTCCTTAAGGAATTAATAAGGAATTAAAAAGCAAGAACAGATGTATTTTTTAAAACAACTGTATCAGCATTGCTTTAAACAGTTTATACTACTACTTTCGTGTTAGAAGCACAAAAGTGTTTCTGTGGTTAAAGGATTTGCCCGTGATATCACCCTTGCCCAGGGGACATTCAGGCTCCTTGTGTGTCCCTATGAAGTTGCCCACCGAAGTGGTACCCATTTATCTACTCATGGTCTCCCGCTTTCAAACTACTGGGTCAGCAGGAGCTGGGGCCTATGACGGGAGTTCAACCCGCCCTGCAACAGCAATGAGTCTCAAATGTGAGCCTGCCAATTGTCAGCCCAGTGTTCTAACCTTGTGAGCCACCGTGCTCCTATTAACCAGCTTTTGATCATCATCACCATCCCTGATCACTGGAATTTCATCCAGACAAATAGGTTTGCTGCCTAGAAGAGAAAATGGATTTTCTGCTGGCAGCTCATCACACTTTTAAAGAGTAGGGTAGAAAAATTATATAGGATGACATTTTATCTCCTTCTCTTTCAACAAAACTAAGAAGTCTGTCCTTTTCTGTTAAGTCAATTCTGGATTACCAAATGGATGAACTGAAAACCATACTTGTTTCATTTTCAGTGTATCAACCAGGACTGGTAAAAACAACTTTGTCTCCTTCTGCTCCCAGTTTGTTGGGCTTCATAGCTAGATGTAGACTTGCTAGAGAAATTAAAACAGAGGCTGCTAAGAAGGGATAGCTTCCCGTTCATTTGGACCTTTGGTTTCTATATGGGACCTGTAGGCCACAAAGCATCCTACAGTGGAATCGGCCCTCTCGACTTTTTCCTATACTAGATGTGCAGGTTATAAAATCAAGCTTCATGTGGCAAGTCCTATCCCACCCCCATCAGCACTACCCCAAACGCTGCTCACTATTGGCTGTGTCTTTCTGTTACTGCCACCCATTGTGAGGAAAAACCCTCAGAGCAAGGCTGGCTTTGGTGAGTTTCACTGGATATAGCAAATGCAGTGCTAGGAATACAGTTCTCCAGAATGGGCCAATGGGGTCAGACCTCATGCTGAGTAATCCTCAGTATAGACAGATGTTTAATGCAACAGCTGGGAAAATGTAGTTTTCTCTTTGCATGAAGTGAAAAGACACATCCTTGTATGTGACAACTGTAATGTTATGTAGACAAATCACTTGCAAGTTAGATCTATGAAAAGAAAGTCTTCACTAGATATATTTCTCCCTTCGGTATATTTTGCATACTGATTTTCTTCTTGTATACATTTATGAAGTATTTTTATTATTATTATATGAAAGTAACTATTCCTTTCTTCTTAATAAGTTGCCTTCTAAGACTTCAAAGGAATCATTTTCTGTATCTGAAATTCCTGTGAGAATCTCAGGTAAGGCTATGGCACCTAGATTCTTAATAAACAAATATATAATATAATATATAATAAATATATAATAATAAATATATAATAAACAAATGGTATAGGGTTTCCTGCCTGAGCAGGAGGTTGGACTAGATGACCTCCAAGGTCCCTTCCAACTTTATTATTATTATTATATGTATAACAATCATGTCTTTCCAAGCAGACCACAGTATGTTCAGAATTCCAGAAAAGTTTATGTAAAACTTAGTCTATTTTTAATTTTTAACTGATAGTAATGATCCTTGGAATTAAAAAAAACAGGAAAGATGTAATCAGTATGATGCTGTTGTTTTTCCCCCCACCAGATTATTTGGACAGACCCCCAAATTTCAATCTGCCCCTCTGGTTACATCAAAGTATTATAAAATGTGGCCTCCAAGCAGGGAATGAACAGGGTGGCAGCCCTAAGCCAAAACAAAGTTGCTCTCGCATTTTACTGGGGCAGCAATATTAATCCTGCAACCATAATGTGGGAAGAATAGAGGAAGCATTGAATCTCTCAGTATAGGACTATATAGAAAGGCAGGATTGTTATTTATTGCTCCCTTTGCAATAAGAAATTGAGTATGCAGCTCTGCTATCCCTTAAGGAGCTTCACAGCCATTACAAGGCTGAAGTTCTTATTTCCTAAGAGTAGCTTGGAAAGGCCAAAATAGAGAGCAACTGAGAGGGTGGCTGTAGTTTCTCTCCTTTTCCAAAGAGCATCCACAACATACTCCCAAAATTCCAAATGTGTCCTCTAGCCCAAAACTGATTGCTATGTGCCTTGTGTAGGGTTTGAGGTTTTTTTGTTGTTGTTTTTTTGCATAAGACAACATTCGCTCGGAATAACTGGAATAACATATACTAGTATATCCATTTTCACCATCACACAAACGTCATTCACAAATATGCTCATAGATGGATGCCATCTCCAAACTCAACTTAGTGGAGCAGTTAACTCAAGACACCTTCAGAACTTTAGCTAACACTTCCACATTAAGCCAGTTTTGTGGCTTAAATTTGGGGAAGCCACAGTCTCAAATTGCTCCCATTTCTTCGGGGTGTAGTTTTCTGATAAGCCATTTTCTTCCCTGTGTGAAAGAATTTCACACAGACATTGAGTAGTACTTTATGCTGTAACTATAAAATGCATATTTAATTGCTCTTACATTTTAATTATTCATTCTGATTAATCATTTCCAGATTCAGTTGTTGAACCAGTACAGCAATGGCCATGGAAAGAGGTTACGGTAAGAAGTAATTAGTTACACAGGATTAAAACTGAATTTAAATTGAAATACAAGTCTACAATTACATAATAAAGGGTAAATAAAGTTCACTTAGAAGGTATCTTGTGACTGCATTATAATTAACACTCTCATGCTATTAAAAGAACCATAGAACTAAGGACCTCAAAATTTTTCAGTTTTTCTGGTCATCCTATGTAGGACTAAGGCACTTTTATAGAGGCCTTCATGGACCTCTGGTTACTTGTACATGAAGGAGATTTTTAGGTGGAAAGTATACAGTAGTCCTTAGTTTTGTTTTTACCCTGTTCTTATCATAATGATTCTTCACACTTTGTGGAAGTCTCAAAATAAGTTTGCATAAAAATATTTCTTCTTTCTAGAGGAGAGTAGTTTGGATGCTAAATCTGGACTAGCAATCCTAGTCGGCTGGCAGGCTTTATTTCACACACGTTTGGATTATAAGAGCAAGGTATTGCCAACGAATGGTCACTGCCTTTATTTAATATGTCTGGGTATGGGTAATCCTTTCGAATCTGCCTTCATTGTCATAAGTTAACCAAATAGGCAGTCACTATTTTTGACACTAACCAAAAGGACAAGTAACATTTGAAAAGTTCCACTGCCCCAAAAATGGAAGAGTTCAAACACTCCTTCTCTTCTCCCAGTTACCTCCTAGAAGGACTAAAACCTTTTACTGCAAGTTGGAACTTGCATCAAACATCTGTCTTCCATTTCCTCTGTTCATCCTTCTTGACATGAACTAGCCCAAGATGTTGATATCACCAATTTTGCCAGGCCTGAGAAATGCTGCTCTGGCTACTTAGCGTTTCTCTTCCAATAAAGTTTCTTGCTATTGTTGCCCTCCTTGACATCTATCTTGATACAGGGTTTTTTTTTCTTCAGCACATATTCAAGTATCAAAGCCTTTGTGTTATCCATTGTGCCTGATTACAAGCTTATTTACAAGCTTATTAATACATCACTTTTTTGACTGCTGCTTTCCCACCTATTGTAGGACCCCAAATGCCACCCGGAAATACCTCAGATGTGCCTTCCATATCAGCATCTCCTCATGCAGCACCGTTAACTGCTTCTTAACTACAGTAGTTTTTCCCTTTGCTTCATTTCCTGCAGTTTCCCCAATTTCTGTGGAAGTCTTAATGTCCTGGGATACCACTCCTGGCAAGACTACTTTGAAATAGTCTGGCATTAGTTCCTTGCTATTGGTAGTTCCATGTCTCCAAGACAATAAGGATTTTTACTTGGATTCTGTATCATTACATTATAAACATCAATCTCTTTCCTGAGCACTTCATTTTTACCATTCCTGATGCTTTGAATTAATATCATCCATTTCTGTAAATCAATGCCTGTAAATCACTTTTCTGTGCATTCCTCCTTTACATATTAAAATAATTTTATTATAATTTTTCCATTTAACATTTAAATTGTGATCTGTGACCATAATTAAAATTTTGACTGTTGAGGAATTCCTTTCTATAGACCCAACAGGGCTAACCAGTTCATACCACCCTGTCAAAGAAAATAGACTGTATGCTGAACAGCCCTTACACATTACTAGTGCCTTAGGCCTTGAAGCTCACCAGTCTTATTCTATGGAAAATGACCAATTTTTCAGAATATTTGCTTTAATTTGTAATATCCTGATGTAATATCAGTTCTTTCAACCATTTTGAACTCTGGGAAAATTATGCTTGGAAAGATTTACTGCCCTCTTCAGGCAGCTGGTAAAGAACCTGACAATCTTGAGGGATAGGAAATTTATTCTCAGGTTTTTAACACTGCAAGGAATGATTCCAGAGATCCAGCTGCCCACTTTTACTTTAGTGCCATTGTCTTTCTCCCACTTAAGCTATTTGGTCCATTTTCAATCTACTCATTTCTCCATGACTACAAATACATGGCTATTTTCATTTATCAGGAAGGGCAACCAACATAAAATTTTGAACTAATCATCACTGAACAAATTATGAAACAACCATTCAGTGGAGGATATGTATGTAACTTGATAAAGGAGCAACTGAACCTATTCCACTTCAGGCAGTTTCTCAGTGATTCTGTTGTAGGCATTTTGCCATCTTGGAAAAGATTGTGGCATATATATTTTTTGTATCTTTGAGGGTGAAGGTTTATTCTCCGAGCTTGTGGGTTGGTTTCCAAACATTTCGTTACCAGGCTAAGTAACATCTGCAGCGGAATTTAGGGGTATCTTTTTGTATCTTTCTCAGTTTCATATAGCAAAATGCTACTGTTCGTTGCACAAAAGGCTTGGTTTGCTCAGCTAATTTATCTGACATCATTCATGTCTTCTTCAGAGATTTACATCTGTTTTTCTGCTTCTAAGGGCAACAGAGCAGGCTTGGAGTATTTTATAATACTTCTCAAAATGGACTATGACCACTATAAGACTGCTTTGATTTGTTAAAGCATCACTTTCTGCTCCCCATCCAAACATATTCTACCATTATGATATCCACTCACCACTATTTTCTTTCAGCATATCTAATTGCCAACAACTTGGTAGACCAGCTATGTGGTCCATCTTCCACTTTCATTCAACACTATTTGTTGAACCTTCATGCCCAGAGGGATGTAGTGTTTGACAGATCAGTTCTTTCCTCCATCGGTGCGAGTGCCTTGCCCCTTCTATATGGATCACAGAAATCTTGATGAAGACAAGTTTTACCTGGACCTGTGGTTCTTCAAATAGTGATCTCTGAATACAGAATCCACCCTCATTTTCTACTTCAGTGTAGTGAGATATCACTCAGTTTTGAAGGGTTGTTGTATAAGGTTTCAGTAATTGAGATTGATAATAGAACACAAGATAGGGCATGGTTTCTACCAAAAATCTCACTGAATTTTTAGATACAGTTGTGAGCAAACATAGGATTTTGTTCATTCAAATTTAACTTTTTAGGTCCCCTGTAATCTTTATATTGCATTGTTCAGCTAGCACATTAAAGCTGATTAAGATTGATTTGTGACATAGGTAAAATATAATCTTAGGATGAAAACACTTTCTTTTTCATGTATTGATTTTTACAACAAAAATATTTAGATAAATGAATGAAAGTGTGTGTATAATTCTAAATATTTAAAACATTTTTTCTATTTATATTCATTGTATTGAAAATTTAGTTGAGGAAATTTAGATAGATAGATAGATAGATAGATAGATAGATAGATAGATAGATAGATAGATAGATAGATAGATAGATAGATAGATAGATAGATAGATAGATAGATAGATAGATAGATAGATAGATAGATAAAGATAGACCTTTATTGTCATTTTTCTGTGCGCACACACACACACACACACACACATATATATGTGTGTGTGTGTTAGTTGGAGCACCCGGTCTACCAAGTATAGGATAAATCAGTCTGTTCTGCGTTTCGCTCCAATCTAGGAGCATATTTTGCAGGCAGACGTCATATACTGTGAATACTATTTGTCAGCCATAAAAAATTTTTTTATGTGTGTATATATATATATATATATATATATATATATATATAATTACACTAAAAATACGAATCCCATAAACTTAGCTTTCGACGGCTAGAGTAAAATGTTGGAGGTTTGGAAGCTTGCTTATGAGAGCGGCTGTTTTTGCGCTCTGCTCATTGAGCGAGTTACCGGTCTACCCGCCCCAGTTGGGCACACACACAGTTGGGCACACAGACAGCAACAAGGGGGGTGGCCATAGGACAAGAGGCATTAGGAGATCAGTTTATAGCAATGGGTATTCAGACACGAACGAAGCAGGCAAGGAGAGTGACAACGAGAGACAACGCCCCAGTTGACCATATTACTTCTAGTTGTCGCGCATCCGTCCGTGTGTTCCTAGACTCGGGAATCATCGCCTCTCTCGTTGTCACTCTCCTTGCCTGCTTTGTTTGTGTCTGAATACCCGTTGCTGTAAACTGATCCCCTAATGCCTCTTGTCCTATGGCCACCCCCCCCATTGCTGTCTGTGTGCCCAACTGTGTGTGTGCCCAACTGGGGCAGGTAGACCGGTAACTCGCTCAATGAGCAGAGCGCAAAAACAGCCGCTCTCATAAGCAAGCTTCCAAACCTCCAGCATTTTACTCTGACAACGTCGACAGTTAGCCATCGAAAGCTAAGTTTATTAAACAAGTTTGTTTGTATTTATCCTGGTGTTCGATTATTTTTTCAAGTATATATATATATATGTGTGTGTGTATGTGTGTTTATGTGTATGTGCATATGTGTATGTGCATATATATATACATGCATACACACACATATATTAATTACAGTCCATCTTGAATACATAGCAGAAAAAAGTCTTGAGAGTTAACAAGGTTGCTACTATATGGTACAAAGCTATTTGTAAATATATTTTAAATTCTGGCAAAGAAGACATTTTATATATCCCATTATTTATAATCAAGATTTCAAAAGATCTTAGTTCTACCATTCTCTCTTTAAATTGCAGTTCCAAGATGCATTTTTTGGTAGAAGCAAGTTTGAACCCTTCTTGAGACGTGTTTGTAAAGTACAGCCTCCTGCGCTTACTAAAGGCACAGTAGACTATTCCATTCTTTTAGAAAAAACATACACACCTGTTGATTTCAAAGAACAAGAAGATCAGGATCCACCTCCAGGTCTGCCTTTGACAAAATTAGATAATGGCTTAGATCCCAAATTAATCAGAAGTAGTGATCAACTGTCAATATTAAGACTCCTTGAAAAAAAAATTGATTTGGAAGAGGAAGACAAAAAAATTACAGTGGAAGCTGAAAAAGCAATAAAGCCAACTATAACATCTGAATTAAAGCCACAAGGAGATAAACTAACAGAAGCAGAAATAAAACAGGTTAATGTTTACTTCAAAAACTCTCTCGAAACTTTTCTTGTTGATAAAGTTGTAAAAGTGGTAGCACTTAAATCACTTTTGAGCAAAAACATTGAAAACCTAGTTGCAGAGAGACTTTCAGGACCAGAGTTACCCCAAGAATTAGAAGACAGCAGCCCATTAGATGACAGAGAAAAACATTCTTTGAAGGAAATAACAACTAGTACTACAGATGCATTTTCAGAACCAGACATTAATGAACTGAAAGAAGTTGTAAGTCAACATTTGCAGGCTCAACTTATAGGAAAATTGTCTGAAAAGGGGATAATCCCAGATATGGTGATAGCAGAGAACCAGGTTTCTCTCCAGAGTTCTAGTGATTTGCTCAAGAAAGCTTTATCGAAAGAAGTAACTTCACAAACTGAAATAATAACCATAAAACCATTAAGTGAGAGTGATATAAGAGAACTTTCCAAATCTGAATCCTTCGATAATAAAGAAAGTCACAAAAGCAAGCCAATATTTCCAGAGGCAGATTTATATGAAGGCAGAAAAGGTGATCACGATGAGCCTATTTTATTTCCTCTTAAAACCCAAACTAGTCCAGTGAGAGAACTAAAATTGGGTTTAAGAAATGTACCCTCAAAAACATCATTAGAAATCATTAGAGTAAAGTTACCATTCAGCATCGAAACAGCTAATATAAAAAAACATGTTTCCCTCCATGATACCCTCCTTCAAAAGATTTTAAAAGCAGAAATAAAAAGTTTAAAATCATTTTTAAGCAAAAGTATTCAGGACCACCTTAAGGATAAACTTTCAGAAACTGGATTAAGTGAAGAAGACCTGGAAACTGTGTGTCAGAAGTTGTCCTTGAACTTGAAGGAGAAATCTAATGAGAGTTTTGATGACAGTGTGTTAAGCAAAAGTATTCAAAATCTTTTTGAGGCCCTTTCAGAGAACGAAATTGCCAATTTAAAGTCTGCATTGAACAGGAAAATCCAAGACCATCTCTCAGAGAGAATTTCAGAAATTGGACTGATCACACAGGAAGAGTTAAAAAAAATACTCGAAACGGTGTTTCCAGTTGTAGCCAAAGAAACAGCACTCAGGGCAGAGAAAGGAATAGATTTAGCTAAAGAAGGGCAAAGTGTACAACAAATATCCCATGTAACTCATAGTCTACAAGATAGGTTCTCTGAAGAAGAACTGCAAAATCTAAAGTCTCTCTGTAGCAGACTCTTGAAAGAAGGTCACAGAGAGCAACTTTCGGAATTAGAAGTAAAAGGTTTAGCATCTGTTTTGCAAAAAAGCTTCGAAAAGCTTCCTGTACCAACCAGTTCCAAAACTGGGATTAGCAAAGAAATTGATAAGAAGGATATGGATCATGCTGCATCTATATCAAGTATTGAAAGCATTTCAAAAGTTAGCGATGTAGATTTACCTGACAAAGCAAAACATTCTTCACATGAAAACCTTCCTCATACACCAACTGCAAGTGAAAAATGTAAAAAGGAAAATCTAGGTGGTCTTATGAACAGTATTTTCGAAGTACAAAGGAAGAACCAAGAAACCCAGACATCTGGTTGCAAAAGAGCGAAACACCCTTGTAAAAAAGAACGTTACAGATTGCCAGGCTACCCTGATAATCTAGAGGTATCAGATTTGAAGAGAAGGTCCTACGAAGAAATATCACAAAATAAGCTCCAGAAAGAACCATTGAGGAAAATATCTGAACCATTTGCCTTTTCCTCTTTTTTGAGTGCACATGACATTGGAGCCCAAACTGAAATTAAAAATTATCTTTCCAAATCTCCTAATTATCCTTCCAAGCCTCCCTTTCCAGTGAACCCTCAGACTTTTCTCTTTTTACACCCAGAGTCTGAGGAAGAAGCAAAGCCAGCCTGCAAGTATCATCACAAAACCAAAATCAAAAAGTCTGACAGAAAGAAGGATGCTGCATTGCACCAGCAAGGAGGGACGAATCCTTCAGCCAAAAAGGAAAAAGCACATAGCCGAACCTCTAAGGATGCTTTAAAAGAAAAACATGGGAAAAAACATGGCGAGTTGCCTTCTAAAAAATCGAGCACGACAGAAAACAAAAAGGATTCAAAAACACTATTATCTATGAGTGGTGTAAAAAAGGAAAGCATGAAACAGAAGCCTGAGAAGAAACGTGATAATGAAATCAAACAAAAAAAATCATTTAGCAAGACTGCTGCCTTATCCGATTCACAACTATCAAAAAATGTTCAAGAAAAACCTTCTACAATTAAATTTCCTACTACTGGACATACAAAAGCAAATTCATTGGTAAGAACATAATCAACTTTGTTCTTGAAGATGATTGATTATAGTCTCTAATGCATTGTATAATCTCAAAGTAAGTTGGGCCCACAGGCCACTATTTAAAAACAAAAAATGAGCAGAACATTTGGCTTGTGAGATGAGAATTCTTGTTCTTAAAAAATAAGAACTAATCATTTCTCCAGTTCTAGTATATCTCCATAGTATTGGAGTTTTAACTTTTAAAAAGACACTTGGCCCTTCCAGTTGTGTTAGAACTACCATAATTTAAGGATGCTTGATAGGAGTTCTGGGAATTCTTGCAATATACCTGGGCTACCAGTTGGGAAGCACTTCCTTATATAAAGGAAAATTTGTATAAGTTTTTTTCAGGCAAAATGACTATATGTTTTCTTACAGAATGTGCACTTTTTATATATCATTCTAGTCAAAACAGTTCTGTTTGTTTATTAAATTTATAATCCCTGAAGGACTGCAAAAATCTAAATCTCTCTGTAGCAGACTTTTGAAAGGCCACAGAGACAAACTTTCAGAATTAGAAGTTTTCAGAATAGAAACTGTACCGCCACAGGTAGGATGCAAGATGATGCTTTCTTAGCTAATCTAAGGCAAATATTAATGGTGTGATGAATATGATAGATGAAATAAAGGTACCCGAAAAGGCAAAAATAATGCAATTTGGTGATACAATAAGGATACTTCCTAGTTTATGTAAAAGCCTTTGTATGATTTAGCATCATGATGATACATGCATGCATTATTTTTTTTATTTCAATGCTTAGAATTCCATTGCCATTGAAGATTTAGATTTGGAAGCTTATAAGCATCTTGAAAAAGCAATTGAAAGAGCACTTGTTGATTTACAAGGCGTTGAGGAAGGGAGCTGCAGCCAAGCAAGATCAAATTCTGCTCCAAATGTTGCTGGTCTCTTGTCTAAAGATGCACTTCGACCGTTTCCTTCTGCACCGGAAACTCCAAGAAATCAAGCAGGCATGATATTTGACATGCTCAACAACCAGGATCAAATCTTAAAAATGACACCTGAGCAGTTGGAAGTTGTTCTTAAGATTCTCCATAAAATATTGACCCCCAAATAATGGATGAATCTTAGCCTTCTGATCCTCAACCAGCCTATGAGTGTGCTTTTGGGTTATTATTTTCCCCTGGTCATAATAAAAAATAAAAAGCTCTTAGTACATTTTAGTTCAGAAAGCTTGAAAACTTATTTGAATTATTACTAAAGCAACCTTATATATTTTTTTACTTTTTTATTTTAATAAAAAGGCCGTTCTGCTTTTTGTCCCAGCCTGATGCCTTTGAAAATTACTGGACTACAATACTCATACTAATCAACGACTGGACTGAAACATGATTTCTTCCCAAAGACTGCTTGCTCTGCTGAATGCAGTTGATTTAAACAGTCCAGAGTTTAGTGAAAGAGTTACTTTTATCAATCTTTTCATTGATCCAGGATGCCAAGACCTTTTTGTTTAATTAAGATTGCAACATGGAACTCCTATAATACAACCTTGTAATCAAATTTTATTTGGTCAATTATTCTTTGAATCAAGCTAATAGGTTTTTAATTTTGTAATATGTGCCTTATAACATGCCACTCCAATTGTTGCTGACTCTAAGCAAATTACATAAGCATCGTCTATAAATGTGTCTATGGCACATCAGATGGAAGTACTATATGCGTCTATCCCCTTGGCCACATTTGCACCTACTGTCTGAGTAGAAGCTACAAGTCTGTGCTATGAGGTAGCTTAGTATGGGGAAGCATAATCTTCTCCTGATGGCCAGAATCAAAGATGGAATAGAATTGGATGTCTTCCAAATCAAATCCAGTTCAAAACCATCTGGCTAGGATTGCTATCTAAACTTATTCCTCCTCATCCAGATCCTAAAAACCTCCAGGACTTTCACATCACCTATTCAGTCCAAGTTGTATGATTATTTTCAAAATACTGATTATATCTGACTCCATGCCAATGAATGCTTTCCTCTCCCCTGCTTTTATTACTTTATAAACAAACAAGGTAGCGAACATACCTAATATTCCTTCCTCCTTTTTCTCCAGAAGAACCCTGTGAAGAATAGTTGTGGGGGGAAAGGAGGAGGGAGGAGTATTAGGTATATTCGCCTCCTTGAATTATGTATAAAGTAATAAAAGCAGGATAAAAATGTAATAAAAATATGTGAACTAAAGAGATAGAAAATTAGAAACTGCTTATTTACTAGGGTATATTTGTCACTCTATAGTTGATTTGATATAATGGTTAAAAGCATTGAGATAGGCACTGGAAGACTGGTCTAGTCCTGGCTTAAATATAAAACCAGCTGGGTGACTTTGGGCCAGTCACTCTCTCAGCCCTAGAAAGAAGGCAAGGCAAACCACTTCTGCAAAATATTGCCAAGAAAATTGTATGTACTTGTCTACATATTCACCAGGAATCAAGACTGATTTGAAAGCATCATATATGCCACTCCTAATCACATAGGACAGCATATGTATGACTTGATTCTTCAGATGATTTTTGTTGCTTGCTTCTCTCATTCTTTCCCTCTGCCACAACATCTTCTCACTATTTTTAATGAGTCGCAATCGTGGTCGGAGAACCAAGGGTTGACAGCTGTGTTCAGCAGGAGCATGCTGTGGTGCAGTGGTTGGAATGCAGTATTACAAGCTAACTCTGCCCACTGCCAGGAGTTTAATCCTGATGAGGCTCGAAGTTGACACAGCCTTCCATCCTTTTGAGACTGGTAAAATGAGGACTCAGATTGCTGGGGGTAATATACTCACACTGTAAACTGCTTAGGGCTGTACAGCACCATGAAGCGGTATATAAGTGATTGCTATGCCTGAATAGGAAGGTATTGGGGGGGGAAAGCTCACCAAAGTTTTTGAAGGTTAATCTATAGATTCAAAGCATATGTGCTGAATGTTTGAATGACCACTTAGACTGTTACAGATTAACCACCTGTTAATGTTCACTGAAATGACTTTTACTGTATGCTTCTATATAATTGGCAGTTTATTGCATGTAATTTCTCTCTGACTCCACTTTCCTCTATTTTCTCTTCCCTCATCTTGATTAAATTTATGCCTATTCTTTAAAGATCCAATGAAATGGAATTTAATCCATAAAAGTTTATGCCATAAAAAGAGTTTAAACAACCATAAAAGAATTAAACTGACCTATAAATCAAAAGTCACAAAAACTAAATGTCACAAGAAAAGAAACTATCAGGAAAGAAAAGATTTTAGAAACTCGAATGTCCCAAAAGTGGAACACCAAATTTGTTTCCTATTCTGAAAGGGATCATCAAAGAAGTATCAGTTTAGTTACTCCTGATAAAACAGCTGCTTGTGACTGAAATCTATGGTTAGATTTAGAACAAAAACTAGTTTTCAGTTATGACTTCAAGGAGGAATTTATGACTTCAAGGAGGAATTTGTGTATCATGTTGAAGTGATAAAATGGTGACTCTTATCATGTATTTAGAAACTGACATGGTAGTGTACCTTTAGGACCAAACCTGTTCTTTTTCACAAAAAGTGTTTTAATACAAAGTTTTGATACACTTAGGGAAAAAAATGTGAAAAATACTGATCAATCTAGATTGATTATGAATGAAATAAGAAAACAGAAAAATACTAATTCCAATTTGAAGTTGAAAACAGATTTAAGCTTTTTGCTGTTAAGTTCAGTAATCACCATTTAGGACAAAAATATCTACTTAATCTACAAGCATAAGTGAGCACGGAATTATGGTTGTAAAATTATAGTTGTAAGGTGAAGCATCACATGAGTGGACCTGATTTTTAAGCATTTTCTTTGGCAATTGTTTAGCAAATGCCACAACTGTTAAACAAGCACTGGTTTTTAAGCCAATCTATTATTTTCCTTAATGGGCTTTTTTTGCTGGAATTTGAAATAAACAACAGAAATTGGCAAAAACCATAAAAAAATCCTAGTCATGTGACAGCAAGTGAGCCAGTTGCTAAGCACCCAAAATGCATGCGCGCCATCATAACTTCAAGATCGGATTGTAAGCAGCTTTGCGGGCATTCTTGTAACTGCAAACAATTGCTCAGGTCATAAATTGAGGACCACCCATATAAAATACATGATTTAGCATAAAGTTTAGTATTTTTACTATATATTACTAATCATGTTTATTCCTCACAAAAATAGACATTTCTTGACAAAGCAAAAGAAGACTGGTAAAAAAATTTCACTAGATTTTTATTTCTTTGCTTTAGGACCCACTTACAAATACAGTGTAGTTTTCTCTAGGTTAACCTGCTTTTCTACTATCTTGCTACAGACAAAATTAGGGACTGGTCTCAAAATAGTTCTAGGGTATTATCCTAATCATGCTTACTTGACAATCTGTCTAAAACAATAGAGCTTCTAAATAAAAATGCTAGCACTGTATATTCTCTTATTGATGAGCATGAAATAAGGTGCCATTCACTCAAAAGATCTTTGTTAAACAATATTTTATTACAATTAAATTTGTCAGAATTAGGTTGACAATACATACTTTTCCTTCAGTAGTTTCCTAGTTAAAAGGACACTTGCGATGCTAAATAAGATTGTATACTTAAAACTAATTTCTATTTTTACATGAGTAAATAGAATGTACATTATTGAAAAATCATTAATAAAATATTAAACCTCCAAAAGTATGCTGTACAGGTAACAAGAATTTAGGTTTACTTTATTCAATTATTCACAGTACTATTCACAGAAAGCAGCCTTTTTTTCTGTTTTATATTTTTC
This sequence comes from Azemiops feae, assembly GCA_023970755.1. Taxonomy (NCBI): domain Eukaryota; kingdom Metazoa; phylum Chordata; class Lepidosauria; order Squamata; family Viperidae; genus Azemiops; species Azemiops feae. The sequence continues at coordinate 582,959 of JALGBA010000497.1, read as the reverse complement.
TGTTTGTAATTAGGACTGAACTTTCTCTTCTCAAGAAAAGCAAAGCTACAAAGACAAAATGAAGAGTGAGAAGTCACCTTTTTTTTAAAAAAAATATCTCAGCCTTTAAGTAATATTAACCAGACTTCTTGTTCTTTCACTGACCCTGGAGCTAAGAAGTGGAAAGAAAATGGGCTATGAATCACAATCTATTGGTAGATGCTCATGTTTCACAATATAGTTTGGCACAGGAGGCTAATAGTTCATGTGTTGTTGCAATCATTGTATTCATGTGGTTCAGCAGAACTTTATAGCTAAGAGTTCTTGTGCATTGCCTAAATAATACAGATTACTTTTATATTAGTCCTACAAATTTTGGTTCAAATTATGGCTACTTATTCAAAGGATGAATATTTATATTCCCTGAACAGCAGACCACAATTAAAGCTATGAAAATTAAGCAATATTCTTAAGTATTAAGTCAAGTAATTTCAAGCTTTTCTTTGGCAAATTATTTTTTCCTTAATTTGATTTCTCAAAGACAGATGTTCCATTAAAAACAGCTACTTTTTTTCAAGTTACAGTGTTGGCTACTTCAACAACCACTGAAGGTTATGTAGTAGATATCCAGAGCTCTCAGAGATTTCCACATTGATATTTTTTGCAAGTAGGAAAAGACACATTTTAATGAAGTTATATATTTGATATAAACTTGATGATAAAGAGGTGATTAACAATGTAATAAAGAATGGAACAATATTTCAGATTAATATTGGGAAGGTAGTCATAGCACATAAGTACTGTAACGGTATATGCCATTCCAAGCAAAGTTTTACTACGCAAATGGATACTATTACAGTTCAGATGTAACAAAGATGTAAAGAGCTGTACAGATATCTTTGCAATTCAATTAGTAAAGATTAATAAATTCTCATAATACCATTTTGAAAAAAATTCTCTCTTGATAGCATCATCTATATAAGCCTTTAGCATTTTCAAGTATACCAAAACAAAAACTCTTATTTTGACAACAGCAGCAAGTAAATCACATTATTTTCCAAAGAAGTATAGGAGTCCTATACCACAATTAGGACCAGAATTTCCATTGCTAAGCAAGGCAGTTGTTAAGTGAAATGCCCAATTTAATGACCTTTTTTGCTATGGTTGTTAAATGAACCACCGTGGTTATCTGGCTTCCCCCACGACTTTGCTTGTCAGAAGCTCACTGGGAAGGTCACAAATAGAAATCACACGACCAAGGGGATGCTGCAACGGTTGCCAATCCGAGGACCAAGTTATAAGTCCCTTTTTTCAGTTCTGTTGTTAACATTGAATGGTCATTAAATGAATGGTTGTAAGTTGAGGCCCACCTGTATGGTTTTAGTACTCCTAAAATTCCCAATATATCTTTTTCTCATTTGGCAACCTACATTCAGATTTATTCCAGATGGCAGCTGAATGCACTGTTGGTATTTGTGATTGACTACACTTGATAGCAGGAGGCAAGAGTGAAAGTAATGAACCCTTTGTGTCTTCTTTCACCTGAAAATTGAGAAGGCAGTCATTGGAATAATGACCTTACATCACACATCTATTAAAACAATTATGAATACCTTCTCAGAGGTTTATGGAAATACAATGCAAGTTCTTGTTGCCAAAATGTTAATTATTGCTACTAAGCTCATAGAAACAGTGATTGCTAATGAAAGACTATGAAAATCAAGGGCTGCTTCCGGATAGGTCATTCAATAGGCCTGATTAAAGATGGCAATTTCATTATAAATTCAGATAAAATAGCCATTCTTTAATCCAGTGGTTCTTAAACTGGGGGATAATTTGGGAATATCCTCAGAGTAATGAGGAAATTTGTAATTACTTATTTTTGAATCAAGGATGAAACTCGGACTGTCACTGCCAAGATTCTTGTGAAAAACCATGGAGAATGGCATTTTTTTGTGGGGATAATGACATTATTCAAGATAGGAAAAATCAGTAATTGGGTCAAATAATTTAAGAATCACTGCTTTAGTCAACAGTTTATGCTTATCTCCTTTTCCCTAAATGCAAATAATTACATTTAATGAAAAATAGAGGCGAGAGTGCCACATAGGCTGCCTTGAGCCCCAGAGTGAAAGACAGAATATTAATTGTAATTCATTTATGCAGAAAGATACAAATAAGTAATCCATACAGCAGAAGATATGATGTTATATTGTCCTTAATTGCTAAAAAAGGTGTTTTTTTCAGGTTGAGAGGTGAAAAGGAAACCCTTTGAACAAAATGTATGGAGGAGCAAGTATCCATCCTAACAGTAGATATTTGAATGACCCATACATAATGGGAATGGGGTGGGAACTGGGCAAGGAATTTAAATTGTTGCACAATCACAGCTGAGCTCTTGTGATACTGAATATTATCCAAGGTGCTTGTGATTGTATAAATAGCGATATAGTAGTATTGTGTTTCCTGGATTAGGCTATAAGCCCCCTCCTTTCTGCTCAGAATTATATGTGTACAGTATTTGTAATGAAGAAACATTTTATAATAGTGGAATTCCAATGTAAACACACTCTATAAAATATGCAATTAATATTTTGTATATCCCCAACCATGTGTTTCAAAAGAAAAAAGGCTGGCTCTATAAAATAGCTGTGTTTATGCCAACAGCTATCTCAGTTCTGCAGGTGGGGCAAGGCAAGCAAATATAAGTATTGCCTACCATGGATATGATACTATGGGTTCTTTAAAATAAAACTAAGAACTGGAACAAATGTTGCAGACTCTAAATTGCAGTTCGGTAACCAATATCAGAAAGGCAACACCTTAATCTCAAACAGGACTTATAAGTGGACACCACCTATTATACACAAATCAAACTGGCAGAAATGGCATAATACATTATTTCACCAGTGCACAAATTTATATATTAAACTCAAACTGCTCCAAACTGATATCTCCTGTTCAAGTCAAAGATGTTGCAGCTTCCAGCATCTGATGTTTTCTAGACCCAAAGCCATAGTGATTTTATACAGCTAACATAGCTAACAAAATGTATAATAAACTCACCTGCTTGAAAAAATCATGTGACAAAAGGCCTCTTGCTGATGGCCTATATCCCAAAAGGAAAAAAACAAAGTTTAGATGTTAACCTTTGCAAACAGCTGGTAATTACTTCTTCTCTCTTGTAATTTTAGCAGAATCAGTTGATTGAAAGAAGAATCAATATTTTTCCCATTTTAATTATTCCATCCACATATCCTTGCTACAACAGATTAATAGTTTAAAAATAAAATACTGCAAACATATATTTTCAAGCTCTTTAAATATGCAGTTTCAAATTTGCAACACTAATTAAAAATGAAGTTTTATTAACCACCTTTTAACTGACAGAGCAGTACATACTAAAACAGTGGTGGCGAACCTATGGCACGTGTGCCAGAGGCGGCACTCAGAGCCCTCTCTGGGCATGCGTGCCGGGCCCCGGAGATGGCGAGGGACTGGCCCCCGCCGCCCTGGCCCCACCCACCCAGTCTGCCATGACCATCGCGGCCACGCCCACCTGGCACCCGGTGATAAATAAGTGGGTTTTGGGTTGCAATTTGGGCAATGGGTCTCTAAAAGGATCGCCATCATTGTACTAAAACATAAATATTACTGTTTTAATAAAGGTACAGTTTAATATACTTAAGATGCTACCTATGTCATGGATAGAAAAATATGTTCCTCTCTAAATGTTCATCTAAATATTTTTTTCTAGCTCACATTAACTCCTCTGAGCATGGGGAATAAAAGATGCAGGTTAAATCATCTACTCATATATTTTTTCATATATTACTCCTTAAAGGCTCAGCAATCTTAGCATGGAAAAACAACAACCTGAGATTGCAGTATATGAAAATGACACTTTAAAATGTCTGAACACTTACATGAGAATAGTAAAATATTTCAAAATTTGATGATTTCATGAAATTTCAGACATTTTAAAAAATTGTTTTAAAAATTTATTTTTTTTATTTTGTGGCTGCCCTCTGGGGATATTATGGGTCTTCTGATAATTATGAGTAATCATGGATGTCCTGCTGACAATTTGGTAATAATGTATGATGTTCATATATAAACCAGGCTTTCAAAACATAGTTCTAATTTCAGTTTAAAATAATTAAACTGTAACTTGCATATTATTTTAAAGCATTACCTCTGTTCTGGGTCCTGATGCAAACACAATTCTATCAAATTATGGAAAGCAGGAGAGAAAGTTTTAGGTGGAGTCTGTAGTCTCTCACTTGTCATTGTGCGTGTCATGCTTTCCCCAATTCCAGAATCAATTCCCGACTGAGAATTTTTTATCCTAGATTCTCCACATGAAAAAGTGTTTATAGCCCAAGGACAGTAAGACGGACCTTTAAGTTTTTGCAACAGCATCTGGTAGAAAGATACAGACAATATTGGAGTCATTTTGAAACAGAGAGGCAAAGAAATACCATGACTAAATGAATGCAAAATGTCCAATGTCTGTCTTAGCTTACATAAGAATAGTACATTGTGGCTGCATTAAATAATAAATTTTTGCAAAAGTATTTTTCAGAAAAAGTTATAAAACATGCAGTTTTCCATATAGTTTTCCTACAGTTCAGTATTCATTGGGAATTAAATCCAAGTCAATCAATCAGAATAGAGCTGGAAGGGACCTTGGAAGTCTTCTAGTCCAACCCCCTGCTCAAGCAGGAGACTCTATACCAGTGGTGGTGAACCTATGGCACGTGTGCCAGAGGCGGCACTCAGAGCCCTCTCTGTGGGCACGCGTACTGTCGCCCCAGCCCCATCTCCCCCTGTGGCCCCCTCCTTACCAGCAGCCCCCCCGGAGAGTTGCCCCCAGGTGCGGCCCATGCAGAGCAGTGCAGCCAAGGACATGGCAGCCGGGCAGCAGGGTCAAGACTCCACCCTCGGGCTCCATCATGGCGCTGCTGGGCTGCCTGGGTGATCTGCTGCGGCGGGCCATGAAGGCGGTGGGTGGCCCTGCGGGTGGGGCAGGGGCGGTTTTTGGGCACTCGGTCTCTAAAAGGTTCGCCATCACTGCCCTATACCATTTCAGACAAGTGGCTGTCCAGTCTCTTCTTAAAGACCTCCAGTCAGGAAGCACCCACAACTTCTGAAGGCAAGTTGTTCCACTGGTGGGCAAGCTGTTCCACTGGTAAGTGGCATATTGCTTTGCTGCCAAGGAAGGGCAATTTAACAAGTAATCAAGAGCAATGCTTCATGGACTGGTCTTTGCATGAACCAAGTGAACTTAAATGAGAAATCATTATATCCAAACCAAATTTACTCAGAACTATACTTCTTAGAGAACGGAATCTAATTTTTAGAGAATTGAAACTCTGGGTACATAAAATTTCAAAATTAAGAGATGTCTTATGCTCTTGATAATAACAGTTATTCAATTAGTTATTAAGAACCTAATCTAGAGATTTTTATGCTTTACCTGTGTGCGAGGCATATCCTGAAAAGGTACATGCCCATTAGCTAGTTCACAAGCTGTAATGCCCACACTATAGATGTCAGATTTCACATTATATCCATGCATATCCTGTAGAAGAAAACACTTATCAGGCAAATTCAATTGTTCAAAGGTTGTCAATGCACATTAGGAAATGGATGCCTACCCAGATGAGAAATATTTAAACATGCCATGTACAATTCTATTATTTGTACATATGGAATAAGTTAGTCTACTAAATAAAAAGGACTACCTCTGAAGCATACAATTAGGCTGTACAGTATTCAACTATTTTAAATATCAATGATATGCAATTTCACAAAAGATCTTCACTGTGTTCAAGAAATTCATGATTTCATATGTAAACTATACCATCAGTGCTACAATAAATCAAAATCATTTTAATGAAAACATTCATGTATTTGTTCTTGTATTTTCAGCAAAATATTTGATATCAATAAAAATGGAAAAACTGTGTTTTTTAATACATTCTAGCTATAAAGAAATAAAATTAGTCTACACTGCTTTCTCAAGATAAATCAATTAAAAACAATTGAAAATTATTTTTTAAGAAAAATCCTTAACACATGCAATCAGCAAAATGCAGTATTATATACATGGTTTTTTGCTCCTTGATGTTTTCACATACATCCAAATATAGTCTATTCTTCTCCCCAAATCTGGAGCAAATGTTGACAATGTGTGTTGGGTTACAAGAAAGAGAGAATGCTCCATTCAAATGAAATATTTCAATAAATAGGAAGATTTTTTTTAAAAAATATCCCTTAATAATATAATTATATATAGATTGAGAAGTAAAAAAGAAATTTCTACCAAGCTACAACTGGACCAATATACTATATTACAATGTAAAACTTTCAGTAAAGAGGACTTCATGCAGAAGTGGATTGATTCAGGCAGACTATTTTATATTTATATATGAGTATGTACATGTGTGTGCCCAGATGTATGTGTATGTCATCTTATATTAGAAATATATTTAAAATATATAAAGTAATATACACAGATCTATGGAAATCACCTATTTCAAATGGGAACTTCTTCCATATATGATACGATGAAATGGAAAAAGAAGTAAGGGAAGTATATTTTAAGTCTTTGGATAGAAGAATCTTAATATGATGATGACAGTGCTTCATTATTTATACAATATCCTTTCAAAGAATGCTGAAGGGGTTATATGAACAACTCAAGTACTTCAACAAATGTGTTTATTTTCCAGAATACTGGAAATTAACTTCTACCGGAAAGTAATGCTAAAAATATATTTCTCAACAGAAATAGAGGAATTAAATACAACTATTTTACTATGTACATATAACAACATATGTAATTTGTCCTAATTTTCAGCGATTATTTGGCAAGGGTAATTGTACACGGGACTATACTGATTCAGAGATACCATTTTAAACAATATGTAATATACATCTTGGAATCATAGTATAACTGCAATGCATCAAAATTCATAGTGCATACATAGTTTTAGATAAAACATTAAATGCCAATGTTTAAAAATTGTAAAGAATTTTTTAAACATAATTAAGATTAATTTATAGGGTGCAGAATTTAAATACTTAATGAATTTCTGAGTCAGTATATATAGCAGGAAAGCACAGCCAAACAATGCAATCTAATATATACTGACCTGCCTTAGTAGTTCAGGACTCAGCCAAGGAAGCATAGATGTACTGAACTGGGGGAAATCATACACAGCTTTTAATTGCTGTCCACTGCTGACTAAACTATAGAGGTGATTTAAGCCCGACAAATAAACTAGGCCATCCCCTGAAATCAATATGTGGCTAGCTTTAATACTTCTGAAATACAAACAAACAAATTAATTATATAAAACCCCAATTGTCTTGCTAGAAAGATTATCCTATTAAATACATATTAAGATTCTGACACATCACCTATGTAGGTTTGTTTCTTCTCAATAGCTATGATCTTTTCTATAGCTTAAAGGTTATACTATTCTTTATTTATCAGAAAGAGAATTGAGGCATACTGCTTATGTTAAACTTGATGCTGCTCTTGCTTGTGTTACTCTTGAATTTAGTTAAGAATTACTCTTGACTAAGAAATAGCAGATCTGTCTGTGAAGATATATCTAACAAAGATGCTTACCTCAATATAAAAGATGCCTTGATTTGAAGTGACAATTTCAAATGATCGATTAAATAGGCCTCAGCCCAAGAAGGTACCAACTCTTTCTCATTCTACTTCTCTGCAAGCCTGGGATGATAAACTGGCCTGCGGGCTGGATTCATCCCACAAAGCCTCCCTAACTAACCATACAAAAGTTCAGCTTATAATTACATTCACAGAGAGAAAATGGAGAACAACTGGGTGGCTTCCTCTGTGGGCTAGGCTAGAATGAAACAGAAAAGGTTCATGAGCAGCCATTACCAATTTATAGCCCTCAATGTTTCTAGTACTGAGGAAGATTTTTAAAAAGCCCACATATGAAATATATGAGTAATCCCTTGGTCAGTGCAACATAAGAGAATTATTCTAGCTTAATGTGACCCTTTTTTTCAAATTATTTTTTTCTAATTCTCTTCCCGCCTCTCCCAATCAGATTTCAAGTCTAAATATTTGATAGCAAAATTAGCTTGGTGACTCCCCCCCTTTTTTTTGTTTTTCAAAATGCGAGTTTAAACAATATTGCATGAGTTCTAATTTTAATAAAGCTATAAGTATTGTATTATATGTTTTTATTTGTTCATTTGTTTTCCACAAAACTATGTAGCGAACTTGCTATCTCAACATACTTATTTTATACCTGAGGGTACCTACTAGAAGAACTCTATAATGTAACTTAAGCCCTTATAAAGTAGAAGTCACAGCGTATAGAACACGTCCATATTACTTCACTGTAAACAACTGTAATAATAATTCAGAGATCATTTAGCTATACACAAGCGCTCCTACAGATGGCTCAAGCTTTCCTTTTGTCCTATCTCTTGTACCAATTCTCCACAAAGTATTTAGAAACGTCAAATATTTCTTAAAATTTAAGAGTTAGCAATTAGAGGCCAAGGGAAGGAACTCTTAATGAGCTCATGCATCTCATCAGAAAATACCTTAAAAGATTCATATTGTAACACACTCAAACACAATATATTAAAATAATTGGAATATTTGTGGAGGTTTAATCTATTTTAAAGCATTTTGGAATTCCATCTAAGAATGAGAAATGAAAACAAATTGTTATGCTTGGTAAGGACATACATCTTAATCGGAGAATGCTACTAAAAGAAAATAGATAAAATAAAATAATCACAGAATTTTTCAAGCTTCTGCTGAAATCATTGGATGGATTCCAATAAAGTTCTTCCATATTACCTGTGAATATAACCATGTTGATGCATATAGTTCAATCCACGAATTGCACCAAAGAGGATATTGCCTATCAAAGCTTCACTCATGCCTTCAGGGAAGTAAGTCCTCAGGAGACAACTGGCTGAATCTAGAAAAAAAGAGCCCGAGGTTTAGTAGTAACGCCTCATAATATCTTTATAAATATAGGAAGGTCAGGGCTGGCCCAGATATTTTCTACCATAATTAGGATGATCAAATTCATTGATCTTTTGCAGTTTCAAAAGAAGCTCAAGAAGAGCTCCCGGGCAGAATATAGATGTATATGATCGAAGAAGCACATTAGCACTGGCCTCTAAAGCCCACAACTGAAGCAATTCTGTTTCAAAAGGTGGTCTCAATGGTTTCCTCTTTTAAGTAATTATCCCACTTAGAAGTATAAAAGATTGCACAAACCAGGTATCAATAAACTGAATTGCTCTGCATGTGCAGAAGAAATTTAATAAATAAGGATATATTTTTGTAAACAGAGTACTTACTGTAAGCCATGAAAGGGGAAATAACCCAAAGCCACCTTCCAGCAGTAAACATTGCCCAAAAAGTCAAGATATTTGGATGTCGGAAAAAGTGGGATAATATCACCTCATTCTAGAGAAAGAAAGAAATGTTTTAATAATCTAAAAGACAAGAAATACTCCATACAGTTTTAGCCATAGGACAATATGTGTGTGTGTGTGCTTTCAAGTCAGTGTTGAGTCCTGATGACTGCCTGGACTAGTCCCTGAAGTTTCTTGGCAAAGTTTTTTGGAAGTGGTTCACTCTTGCCTCTTTCCTAGGGCTGAGAGTAACCCAGCTGGCTTTGTGCCTAAGGCAGGACTAGAACTCACAGTCTCCTAGTTTCTACCCTACCTCATTATAAGGCACTAATGATCTGAAAACAATCCTTGAATCAGAAAAAAATAGATGGCTCATTATAATGTCAGAAATATAAAACTGAAATTACCTGAGGCGGCTATAACTGCATGAAAACTGCATGAGCACATTTCCGGATTTCTTTGCATATCTAGAATTACTAGGAATATGGGGATACAGGTAAAAGTCTCCACATTATATATCAAGTTTAAAATCATGTTTACTTGTAACGCTTTTAAGAGTTCTTCAGAACATCTTTCCAGATCTGTAATTCGTACAGCCGCCAGTGTTCCTGTCGGGATATGACGGGCGAGGTAGATTGAAGTTAAGTTGTTGCATCCCTTTCCTATAAAGAAAAGTAATATACCACTTAACATTCTAATTAATTCACTAATAATCTCTTGGAATGGATGATATACAAATAAAGTAAATAAATAAATAAATAATTTTTTCTTATGACTCACACATTCTTAGCTATTGTGAAAAAGAACACCTTTCAAAGCAAGCATAATTAAATATCTGACTTGAACTAGAAGACAACAATCTGATTCTGAAAGCTACTTCCTAGTTGAGACAATCTAAAGCAGTTTTAAAAAGAGGATTACAGGTAGTCCTCATTTAATGACCACAATTGGGACTGGCAATTGTTGCTAAGCAGTACAGTCATTAAGTGAAACATCACATGGCCACATCAGACTTATGTCAATTCCATGCAATTGTTAAGTGAATCATCCCCAGTTATTAAGCACAATGTTGTGTGACTGCAACTTGCAACTTCCTACTGGATTCCCCATTGACTCTGCTTGCCAGGGGCCAGCTCTGAAGCTCACAAATGGTGATCATGTAACCATGGGATGTTATAAATGCAAGCCAATTGTGAAGCACCCAAATTGTGAGCATGTGGCTATGGGGATACTATAATGGCCATAAATTTGAGGGCCAATCAAAAAATCTAATTTTTCAGCACCATTATAAGTTTGAATAGTCACTGAACAAAGCTGTCCTTAACTGTATTATGCTCTGGGGACTATCAAATAATAGACCCCAAGTGCAATTTACAAATTTACAAAGTATTCAGAACAGATCAATGAATATTGGTATAGCATATTAAATGTTTAAGGCAATAATGTACAAAAAAATGAAATAAGAATCAAAATTGATATTTTAATAGGGATTACCAATTGAAGTTCATTTGAAATAAATCTTAAGCAGCTCATTAGCATAACAGATATCTTCATACCAATTACCAGCACCGTATGCTAATAACATACAAGATGCTTGTGTAATACCATCATGAAGAGGCAATATTCCAATCTTATTCACTCAAGTAGGATCTGAGGCAACAAAAAAGAATGCAAACATGCATTTTCTTCTGGCTAAAAAAGAGGTGATAGATATTGCAGCTGAAAAACAATTATTCATGCACAATTCCACAATGTAAGTTATCCTTATACTACTGAAGCTATCATGAATAAAAAAGACCAATATCAAGACTTACTAAATCAAAGGCAAGACAAGAAGTTAAATGGAAATAGATTGTAAAATACAAGCATTAATAAAGATAAAACTAAAGTATATCTCAGACCTATTAGCAGGGCATAGCAAAGGGTAAAATTTCTGATCTATATCTTCAGTTCAAGTATACACTAAAGATCTCTCACTTAAGACAAAATAGGAGCATCTTTCCATCATAAAACAATCACCTATTTCCACCTGGAGATCATAGTGTGATACATCAGAGGACCATGGTATCTGTGCATCTCCTCTTTGAGTTGATTGGCCCCAACATACAGCAAGTTCATCTGTCTGAATAGCAAAAATATTTATTAACTTTTATTGTTTAAAATGGTGTCATTTCACATAAATTTTGAAAATCTGCCAATATTCCTGTCTATGGATCATTTCAAAAGCACCAACTGGTTTTTAATTTTGCCTGGTTTTTGATGGCAAGAACTTCTTTAATTGGGGTGTGATTTTTTTTTATCAAGCTCAGTGTATTTAATTTCTAAAGAACCCTATGTGGCTGATTAGATACGGTACACCTTTCACTCCATCAACCAATCCATGAAAAAGCCAGGCAGTCCTTTTCACGCAAAATATTATACAATGTAAGTCCATTAAAACCAAAGTACTAAAAAATATATCCTATTTAAAATGCTACCATATACTCTAGAGGACAAAAAATGTATTTGGTATGTAATTACAATTCTCTAATATATAAATAGTTCTCCCTCATTAACCACTCATTCGGTGATCATTTGAAGTTGCAACGGTGCTAAATGTGTGGTATTTACGACTGGTCCTCAAAGTTACAGCCATCACACAGTCATATGATTGAGATCTGGCAACCAGCTTGCACTTGCAGTGCTGTTGCAGTGCCCACCAGTCATGTGATAACCATTGATGACCTTCCCTGCTGGCTTCCCACAAGCAAAATCAATGCGGAAGCCAGGAGAAAAGGTCGCAAGTCACTCGAGTAAGTCTACAACCATTCCCAGGCCTCAAATTATTTGAGCATGCCACTGCTATCACCTACACATCCTCTCCCACCTGGCAACAGCAACTTACCCGCCTGCCAGCCTGCTTGCAAGTCACTTGTGAGTTGCATCTTCCTGCTGGGTTCCCCACTGATTTAGGTTTTTGGAAGCCAGCAGAAAGTTGCGAGGAGGTCTTCTCTTAATGGCCTGTGATTCTCATTTAACAACAGCAATGGGGACAGTCAGGATTGCCAAGTGACATTTTATCACAAGTAAGACACGATTGTGATAGGAAACATAATACTGGTTCTGTTAAGGTGAGATGAATTTTATCTTACCAAGTCTTGACTACTGATGTTTTCCAATTGCTTTTCTACTCTAATGGATTCAACTCGTGTCCGTAGAATACAGGAACAGTCCTAAAAGACATTTCAAAGTAGAGAAATAAAGCCTTTAAAATGTAACTCACTAATCTACACTCATCTGTTATGATATGAAACTGCAATCTCACTGCATAGTAATAATGAATTAAAGTCAATACACAATAAGAAATGAACCCTTTCCAAACAATGTGGTCATCTTGGTGGGTTTAGAGACATCTAAGAGTCAATTTTGAAAAACCATGATTAAATACACTTTTTCAAAACTACAGTATAGTTCTCTGAATTCAAAGCTACATAAATAAGAGAGATGCTGGACTTAATCATCCGAGTAACTCCCTTTTTATGACCCTGTAAAGCGGCCCTTCCAATTATTAATTTTATCCCTGTAATCTTTAGTTTGGGATACAACAACTTGCTGTGGGGGCTGAACCTGAACATTATATTAAGATGTAATAATCATTTTAATGTATATTAAGATGTAAGAGGAGGTGTTAAAACACAATTTGGGGCTATATTCTTACAGTTCAAAGAAGATTCTATTTTAAAGCTTTCATTCTGGAAAGTGAACCAGAGTTCTGACCCTCTCTCTGCAATGCTCTGCAATGGACAAAAGAATCTTATTCTCTTTATATCTCTTTATTATATTTTCAACATGCATACAATATAGGTACAAACGTAACGTGCTAGATTTCAAAGATTAAAACAAATATATGCTTACCAAACAAGACATGGAACTGTTTTAATTCATGGAAAATATCATGTTAATCCATTTATTCTGAAATAGAACATTAAGATATTAAAGATTACAGTACATTCAACATCCAGGTATCAACCAAAAATGTCTCTTTTCCTCTTTGGCCATAAACATCCACAGAAATCCTCCAGTATATAATCCATTAGTTCTGGACAGAATTAATGATCCCTAGCACAACTCATCAAAAATATTTAAAATCATATTCAAGCATTATCGGAGTTATATCAGAAGCCTTTTCAGGACAATGATTTAAACAAAGAACAAGAAGAAAATATTTGGCTTTAATTTCTTTATATGATCTGTATTAAGACTGATCTATCACATGGCTGAAATCAGTCCATGTGACCATGACAGTGACTTAACCACAATTGGTACCCATAGCTTATAAGGTTTACAAAACTTAACCATAGCACCACTTGTCTGAACTAAATTGAGAAAGGTTTATTTCTGCTGCTTTTGAACATGAGATAGAAACTGGAGGTAAGTACATTTGAAGAGTAGGGAAATTAACACCACCAAGAGAGCTGGTCACCACCTCCTTTTAACTCTAATGCTGATAATGATCTGGCATTACATTTCTTTTTACTAAAATGTAACTATCAACCTTAACAAATGAGGCACAATTGGTTGTGATTTGACATACTGACTGAATATACTATATATTTATGATTGCATGTCAAATTAACAACTCATGCAAATATATTATTTGAGCAACCACTTTTTTAAAAAAATGTACTATTCCTTTCTATAGACATATTTTATAAAATTGTATGTCCAGAAATGAACTCTGGGGAAATCATTTCCAAAATTCTTTGCATCAGCTGACTTTTCATCACACAAACAACATAGTAATACTCTCAACTAGGTCTGCAGTTCTTTTAATGGGTTTCCCTTTAAACAAAGTATGCTAAGACTTTAAAAATACGGAAGATTTTAAACTCAAGAGTTTGCACACATATACCTAAGTCATCATCTCACAAAATCCTGCCTTCTCAAATGCCAAAGATTTTCTGTAAGTTATTGTTTTAATATTATTAGCTAAGATGGGAGTAAATGAACAGGTGGAAAACATCAATATATAAAAAAAAACTGAGGGGTATTAGAAAGCGTGGTTTTTAATCTGAACATGCATACTTTCTATTTTGACTACAACTACCCATATTGTCCCCTTAATAAGATCACAGATTCTTCCATTAAAAAAGGATTGTGTATATCCTTTTCAGAGCCAGCTTGGTGAAATGGTTAAGGCATCAGGCTAGAAACCAGGAAATCTGCCTTAGGCAGAAAAGCTAGCTGGGTGACTTTGGGCTATCATTTTACTCAAACCTAGGAAAAAGGCAATGGTAAACCACTTCTGAAAAACCTTGCAAAGAAAACTGCAGGGACTTGTCCAAGCAGTTTCTGAGAATCAGACATGATTGAACAGAAGAAAAAAATATTTATGCCTTAAAGATGAACATGTTAATTTTATTATAAAAGCTTTTCCCAATCTGTACTACATCATCCATTTTAGCTAACAAAAGCAAGAGTCAGGAATTATAGCCATCAATAGATTCTAACGTTAACAAACTCTAAGAGTTATCCACCCCACTCCCCCTCCCAAATAAAAAAATTATTACAAATACAAACTACCACAAAATAAGGATGAAGGAACACAGAAGGAGTAAGTCAGATGCTTAAGGTCAATGTTCAAATCATTGAAATGTATAATTAAGAAGATGCAGGGGACAACTCAATCCATAACAGAAAGATATGTCAGTCTGGCTTAAACGGTTGAACTGTTTGTTGGGCTAAATGCAGACAGGTGAATTACCGTATAATAAAAATACTTATAATTAAGCCGCATATAGGATCCAAGATATATCATGCTAGGCATTTTAATGTTAACAAATACTAGTGCTAACCTTCCAGTAAGGACTATGAACGTAGAACCTTCAAAATCCAATCAAAGCCTTTCGAGTATTTGATTCTCGCATAGGCAGCCTAGAGAAGCAACATAAACATCTCCAAAGTTTTGTCAGAGTGCATGATATAAACCATTAGAATAACCACTTTATTCTCCCAATTGAGTCAAAACTAATTCATCCGGAATAATAAGCAACTAGGAAAGTTTTCATCTTTTCCCTCTTACAGGAACTGTGTGGGGAGGTGACTTTGGGCGTCCTGCCTCCCTATTCCACACGTACGCTCGTTTCTTCCCACTTTGCACGGACTCTTTTCCTTTACACCCTGCCCGACCTCAACTTGCGTCTGTTACCTTCTGCGAATTTACCAGGAACTCTGCCCCATAACGCCTCGTTGGGGCTTCCTCCAGAGCAGAATCACCCCCGAGCGAATTAGGCTGATCCGGGGCGCGCGTGCCTTGCTTGCCCGCTTCTCGGTGAGCAGAGGCGGGAAGTGTCGGGGGGAGGGGGCAAACGCCCCCCAGTACCCTGAAGCAGACCGAGAGCCGTCCGCCCTCCACCAGCTCTTTTTCAGAACACAACGACCGACGACGGTCCCCAAGCCCCTCAAACTTCAGGCCCCGCCCCCCTCTCCCGAGCAACTGCGAAGGAGTCCAAACTGGCGGAGGAGACCAGCACGAGCGCCTCCCACTTAAGGACTACGAGCCCCATAGTGCTCTGCGATTCATATTCGCTCGAGGGGCGTTTCCAAGGGGGAGGAGGAATGGAAGGAGCTGTCCCCGCCCCACTGTTGCACGATGGGAATCGTAGTTTCAAAACCAACGGGGGTGGCAGAAGCAGTTTGACGAGCTCCTTACGGGATAGGCAGCTCGACCTCCTTTCGGAGGGCCGCCATCTTGTAGTCCAGCGTGACCGCCTCCTCTATCCCTACCCCTCCCACGTTGCCTCACTCCGTCCGGTGCTCCGAAAGAGGGAGAGGCAACTGCAGCGCGTAGCTTGAATGGAGTGAGGTGGAAGCGCCCAGGTGGAAAAACGTCAAACCCAGGAACCGGTAAGGCGCAAGGGAGGGGGAGCCGAGATCATGGCTCCGCGTTTTCCCTGGTTTTATGCACCCGCCCATTGCTGTCTTCTGTCCTTCTCTTTCTCTTCTTCCATTTCTACAGTCGGTTCCCTCGTCCCTTCCCCCAATTCCATGTTAGATGGATATTATCTTAAGAAGAAACACGGGACCGAGAATTTGATCTGGGCTCCACAACGACCGCGAGATGCTTTCCTTCCAAGAGATTAGAAAATCTGACCTGTATCCATTATTAGGGCTGGAGGGAGTCGAGCATGACAACGATTGCATTCTCACACTCTTCCCTCCTTCCCTTCCTCCAGTGTTGCCAGGTTCTCACCTCCCTTTGAAAAGGGTCCCTGTCCCCAGATTTTCACCCCTGCCTCTCCTATTTCTCCTGCCGTTTCTATCTCCTGAACAGGCTCTGCTCTTTCCTCTCACAGCTCTAACGAGAAATGTTCAAAAGCGAAGGGGGAGGAGGAGTGTTTTTAAAAAAGAATCAAAAGCAAAGTTGGAAAAAGAGGTGGCTGTTCCGTGCGCAACTGCGGTTTGCACATTTTGTATCAGTGCCTCATATAAATCCATCCCAAGCACGAAGCAGCTGCTGATGATATTTTTTGTCATTGACGTCTTGCCTAGGACAGTCGAGATTAGCCGGTGCCTGTTTCTCCCTCCCACCGTTCTTTAGGGAAATTATAACAATCGGCTCTTTCTCTTTTTCGGGATTAGCTCACTTGAATCCGTAGTCAAGGAATGAAGAGTAATCATTATGAGCTCCGAAGCTGGTACCGTTGCTTGTTGGCATGGGCAATCAAGGAGGGGAACCATGTCTATCGATTATTGTAATCAGATTGATTTTAAGTATCAGCAATGCACTTATTAAAACATATGTATTGAGTCTTTAGTTTTATAACCACTCCTAACTGCAGTCTATTGGCATTTAATAGTACACATAGTTTGATCAATTCAATGAATTACAATATAAATATAATCACCATAATATAAACTTAAAAGTATAAAATAAAAATAAGTCATCTTTCAAAGACTCTCCAAAAATGAAAGCTAAAACAGGGGCCAATCTGATTTCTAATGGAGTCAATCTATATTTTTTTAAAAAAATAGATAAATAAAAATAATAAATAAATTAAAGAAAATAAAAACAAACAAAAACCTTGATGGACCATTGGGTCTTTTTCTGTTATCAGTTTTCTATGTTTCTAATGACAATTTTCAGTGATAGTCAGGGACTGATTTTACATAGTACTACTCTACAATGTGGTTTATTTGTTTTTAAGATAGTAAGAGATGCAAATCCATCCCAAGAAAGAATCCATAGGTTACAAATTATAGAAGATAGTTCACATATATTACACCAAAACCAAACTACTTTATGAGTTAATATATGTGAATCAAAGCCATGTTTTAATGTAAACTATTAACTTTATTACTAACTTCATAACAAAGAATTAAATTTTTCATTTGAAAATTAGCATTATTCAAATGAACAGAAGATTAGATGGAAGATGGACTTTCTGAAAAGTCAGATAAAGCAGATCGCATATGTTACTCAAAGTCATTCAGTTGGAGCAAACTTCTTCCATTATAAAATTGATATCAGAAAGCAAATATGTGTATCCATCTGTAAGAAGATTAAGGCTGGTAAGGATTTACAGGTAGTTCTTAACTTACAACCAGCTAAGCAAAACAGTTGAAGTGAATTTTACCTCATTTTACAATCTTTCTTGCCACAGTTGTTAAGTGAATCACTGCAGTTGTTCAGTTAGTAATGGTTGTTAAGTGAATCTGGCTTCCCCATTGACTTTGCTTGTAAGGGGGGGTCACAAAAGGTGATCACATGATCCCAGGACATTGCAATTGTCATAAATATGAGTTGCCAAGTGTCTGAATTTTGATCGCATGACCATGGGGATGCTGCAACGGTTGTAAGGGTGAAAACAGTCATAAGTCACTTTTTTCAGTGCCATTGTAACATCAAATGGTTACTAAATGAATTGCTGTAAGTCTGTCTGTCTGTCTGTCTGTCTGTCTGTCTCTCTCTCTCTCTCTCTCTCTCTCTCTCTCTCTCTCTCTCCCCCCTCTCTTTTTCCTCTCCCTCTCTCTCTCCTTCTTTCTCTCTCTTTTTATCTCTCTCTTTCCTCTCCCTCTGCTGTTCCTCTCTCTCTCTCTCTCTCCCCCTCTCTCTCTTTCTCTCTCTCTCTTTCTCTCTCTCTCTCCCCCCTCTCTCTCCCTCTCCGATCTTCTGTTCACCTGGCAAGCTGGCTTCACACTGTTCTCCAACAAGCTGACTTCTTCTTGTTGTTGTT
Source organism: Azemiops feae (assembly GCA_023970755.1). NCBI lineage: Eukaryota > Metazoa > Chordata > Lepidosauria > Squamata > Viperidae > Azemiops > Azemiops feae. The sequence continues at coordinate 564,333 of JALGBA010000497.1, read as the reverse complement.
GTGCCATATCCGTTATCGGACGTTGGTGATCATGTTGGCGATCCTGTTTTTATCAGCAGCCGCACAAAAAAGTGCTGCTGAGTTTTGTCCAAACCAGTCCCTTAGATTTTGAAGCCATGATGTTCTTCTTCTGCACTGGTCCGCGTATCGTTTGCCTTCAATCTTTCCCTGGAGGATTAAATGGAGTAATGCCGTATTTTTTCTGGTGTCCCGCATCACATGTCCCGAAATATTCTACTTTCGTTTTTTAATTGTTTTGAAGATTTCCTTGGCTTTTCCCAGCGGCTTTAAAACCTCCTCATTTTCTGATCTTGTCCCCCAGCTTATACTTAACAGCCGCCTGTAAATCCCATTTCAAATGCTTCTAGTCTCTTCAGGTGGCCTTCTGTCAGAGACCAACTCTCTACTCCATAGAGCAGGATAGAAAAAATATAGCATCTGACAAGCCTGATTTTCAGTCTTAGGCTTATGTCGTGACTGCAGAAGACCTTTTTCATTTTGAAGAATGCTGTTCAAGCTTTCTCTATCCTTGTCTTTACTTCAGTGATCATGTCCCAGCTTTCATGTAAATTAGAACCGAGGTGCGTGATCCTTTCAACTTTTTCTAGTGGTATTCCTTCTGAATTTATTGGTGGTAAATTAATGGGTTGTTTGCTGACGACCATGATCTTGGTTTTTGAGGTGTTAAGCTTCAAGCCGTATTTTCCAGATATTTCGGTGACTCTGTTGATGAGGAGCTGAAAGTGTTCATACTTACTGGCAAGCAGAACTGTATCGTCAGCATATCTTAAGTTGTTGATCCAAACACCGTTTACTTTGATGCCAGCATCGATGTTCTCCAGTGCCTCGTTGAAGATTGACTCAGAGTAGATATTGAACAACAGTGGAGACAGAATACATCCCTGTCTGACCCCTCTTCTTATTTCTGCATCAGCTGAGTATTTTTTGCCTAGTCTCACATTTGCTACCTGATGCCAATACAGATTCTTTATTATTTGGATGTCTTTGTCATCTAGTCCCCCTTGTTTCAGGATTTCTAATAGTTTGCTGTGTCTTATTTTATCAAAAGCTTTTTCAAAATCAATGAAGCACATGTAAACACTGTAATTGACATCTCTACAACGCTGTACAAGAACTTGAATGCTGAATAGCGCATCTCGTGTACCAAGATTGTTTCTGAAACCAAATTGTGTGTTACCTAGACGCTCTTCAATTTTGTTGTATATTCTTTTGTGAATTATTCTCAGGAATATTTTCAGGGCATGACTCATTAAGCTTATTGTTCTGTATTCGGTACACTTCTTTGCATTTATTTTTTTGGGGATTGTCACAAAGGTTGATTTTAGTCAATCATTTGGTATCTTTCCTGTTTCGTATATCTGATTGAAGAGCTGCAGTAAAAAAATTTTCCCATTGTCTTCCAGCAATTTTAAAATTTCTACTGGGATATCATCAGGTCCTGTGGCTTTTCTAGTTTTTGCTATTTTTATTGCATGTTCAACCTCCTCCATAGTGATGTTTGGTCCAGTTGTTATACTTCCCATATCTATATCATCCCTAGTGTCCTCAAAAAGTTCTTCAATATATTCCTTCCATCTTTTTAGTTTTTCATCCTCATCTAAGATAATTTCCCCCTCTTTGTCAACTAAGTTGTTGGTTTTCTTTTTGTAGAGGCCTGCTGCTTCTTTCACTTTTTTGTGTAGATTGAAATTATCATGCATACGTTCTGTCTCTTCTATTTCCTTGCATCTCTTTGCAAACCACTTTTCTTTTGCCAGTCGAATTTTTCTTCTAATTGTTTTCTGCAATTCATTGTATTTTTCTTTGTTTTTATTTTTATAAGATCTTCTTTCATCCATGAGATGAAGAATTTCCTCCGTCATCCACTGTTGTTTCTTGTGGTACCCCTCTCTCTGTTTTGAGTTTGTTACCTCTACTATTGCATTTTTAAATTTATTCCAGTTCACTTCTACATCATCATCATTCAGGTTGTTGGTTTCCCTTAAATTATTTTCTAGTTCTTCTTTAATCTTCCCTCCATGTTTAATGATGAAGTCTCTGTTGATTCTTGGTTTAGCAGGGTTTGGGTTTTTCATCCTTTTTAGTTTCAGCTGGACTTCAGCAAGTAGTAGATTATGATCGGATGGTACATCTGCACCTGGGTATGTCTTTACTGATTTTACTGAGTTTCTAAATCTTTTGTTTATTGTAAAATAGTCAATTTGGTTCCTTACTAAATTATTTCGTGTATCTGCTGGTGATCTCCAAGTGTAGAGGCGTCTTTTTGGCAACTTGAAAAAAGTATTCATCACACATTGCCTATGTTCCTTGCAGAAGTCTACAAATCTGTCACCTCTACCATTTCTGGTTCCTAAGCCAAAGTTTCCAACTACAGGAGCATCACTTCCTTCTCCCACTTTTGCATTGAAGTCCCCCATGAGTATTGTGATATCATTACTTTTTAGGGTTTTCAGTACACTGCTTATATCTTCGTAGAACTTCTCTAAATCCTCCTCATCACTGTCAGCTGTGGGAGCATAAACTTGTATAACATTCATATTTACTGGAGTACTATTTATTTGGATCATCATCACTCTATCGGATACAGGAATAAAGGACTTGATGCATTTATTTACACGATGGTTTACAATTATAGCTACTCCATTTCGATGGTGTTTGCTGTTCTCACCAGAGTAGTAGATAGTATAATTTCCTATTCTACACATTCCATTTTCAGGCCAGCGCATTTCACTCACTCCCAATATAGAGATATTGTATTTGGACATTTCTTGGATAGTGTTGTGTGTTTTCCCAGCTTCGTATAGGCTTCTCAGATTCCACGTACCAATTCGTAGTTTTGGGTTTATCATGCTTCTAGCGGACCGGGAGATTCTTAGCACCCCTGCCCCATTTAAGGGGCGCCCGTACTCGGGGCCATTGTTAGGTTTTGCCGCCATTAACATGGTTTTCCTGGGAAACATATAGTGTAGTAGTCTTCCCTTTGCTTTCTACACCGCTGTGCACATGCTGTTCAAGTGGCTGCCACCACACCATGTGCTGTTCTTCTGAATCCGTTCCAACCAATATGGTCTCCGCCTTCAGTCGATACTGGGGAGCCAGCTGCCACTCACCAGGCCTGTTGGTCCACGGGAGGTATTTGATTCCCTCCAGCCCGCCATTACAGTATAAAAGCCATAATGGGTAGGGGCCCCCAATCCGCCACCCGGGGACGCGCTCTGTGGGGGTTCCAGGCTTCCCCTAAGAGAACAAGCTGACACACATTCTTATTGGGCTGGCTCTCTCCTGCCCTTGGTCTGCCAGCCCCCACTCAGTGTGTGTGTGTGTGTGAGAGAGAGAGAGAGAGAGAGAGCTGCTGCTTGCAGCTTTCTGCTGTTTCCTACTTCCTGCAGAGACGCAGCAAAGGAGGAGCCCCGCCCAATAAGCTTGTCAGCTTGGAGAACAGCGTGAGGCCACTCTCTTTTTTACACAGAGAGAGAGAGAGAGAGAGAGAGAGAAGGGAAGCGCAAGTGCCTCTCTCTGTCTCTGTCTCTCTCTCTGCAAATGGCGGAGGAGGACTGGGAGCTGTAGGAGAAGGCTCAAAGAGCCACATGCGGCTCCGGAGCCGCAGGTTGCCGACCCGTGGCATAGATAAAAAAAAACCTTTGTGCTTAGTGTTTATCCTTGAAGATTACTATATTGTTGAATAACATCCTTTATGGTATATCTTGTTCTCAAAAATATTAACCATATGGCTTGGGGAAAAGAGTTCTTGATTAAGGTTAAGATGCAAGCCTGAACAAGCTGCCTAGTATATTGCCAAGTATATTATTGATAATGTAACATTCAGGTGGATAATAATCGATGATTTTTTTAAAAAAAATCAGATTTTTTTATTCAAATTGGATTTTTTAAATTTAAATCGGATTTTTTTTTTATCAAATTTATTTTAATAAATGCTTTTGGAGTAAAAATCTATCTAAATATAGTTTTCTATTTAAGTTACATTAATAATTTAGTTTATTCAGTATGAAATGGAGCTTAGTTATGTAGCATGAGGCTGTATATTCTGTAATATTTACATTTTTGATAAACTCATTCAATGAATCGAAGCTTTGCAAGCTGAGATAACATGCACTGCATTGATGCATTCACACAATTTCACAATAACCATGAGATAAATCATAAAACAAAGTTCAGGAATATTCCTTTATCCCATTGTTTTGCAAATCTATGTACACTACAAACTGTATGATTGTTTGAAGAGAAATGCATCTGTACCAGGCTCTAAGTGTTTTAATTAAATAAAAGAATTTGAGTAGTTCTCCAACTATGTGCGATTAACCTATTAACCTAAAATCGGTTCTGATATCGCTGTTTTACTAACCTGATAGCTTATGATTCTAAATAGGAAACCTTCCTTTTGTTTGCAAATAATAATATTAAAGATTCTAACTACCAGCAAGAATGAGTCCTTACATTTAAAGAGCACCTGTCATTTCAGATCTATCATGGCAGCGCCTGTTAGCGGGCAGCCACTCACCTGCTGCCCGCCACATCCCTCACCTTGCTGTGTCACTGCCGCATCACCAGCCATCCCATTAAAGTGAATGGGACTATCGGTGAGTCAACAGCGGGTCAGAGGAGGAGCCACTGCGGGACAGAGATGACAGCTGCTCTTTAAAAATTATGATTTAAATCAAGTTGATTTAAATCAAGCCTTTTTACTAGTGATTTAAATCATGATTTAAATTGTGATTCAAATCGACTTGATTTAAATCAAATCCATCCTGGTAACATTTAAATAGTGTCTGATGTAATAGGATCAGTTACTCCAGAGCCATTTTATATAAATCACTTGGAGTAACATAAGTGCAAGCAATAAACCATTGTTTCTTTTGGGGAATATATAGATAATACTTGAATATATAGATAATACTTGAAGTATAAGGCATAATAGTGCTATAATTATGGCACTATTAATGTAATAGTACTAGTGAATATACCCGTATCATTGATTGATTGATTCTGTGGAAAGGTGCATAAAATCAGTCATAGATTCTAAAGAGTATATTTAAGAATGTTTCAAATACAGTTATATGGTGCAAATATCAAAGAGAAAATGCAAATGTTTAATTTTAGTAAGATTGGTGAATGCTGTTTCTTTAAGGGAAAGTTTTTATAGAACATATATTCCCTCAAATATTATTTGTCTAAGCTGATTAGCATTTTATAGAGTAATATGAAGCCTTACACTTTGTTTGGTAGAAAGTGTTTACATTCTGACGTGCTTTTCAATTTAAGCAGTGCTTTTCTTAATGTTTAATATAACATCTTTTCTACAGTCCCAGTTATATCCACAAATTGTACAGACAAACTGCCAGAATTGGACTATCACAATTTTTTTCAATTAAAATAGTTGCATTAATCCTCCAATTGGCTTCACACATCTTTGTTTTTTCAAATAAAAACCACAGAAACTTCCCCAAATACAAAACTCTTTTCTAATCCTCTCCAATAGTATCACCATATCAGTGTTGTACCCTGGCCAAAAAAAATGCCTTTCCCTTCTATTTGGTTTATCCTTACCGTGCCTTTGCTTGGACAATCAGTATGTTTTGTTATCAAAGTCAGAAAAAAATATATGGCATCTTATGCACTAAAGATGTACTCCAAAATAAGCCATTTCGACTTCTATAAAATGCTATAAAATCCTCTGTAAAACATAGTTTTAAACTTTAATATTGACAAGTTTTTAAATTATAGTATAGAATAGTTTCTTTGCTTCCTGAGGCTGGCACACACTTGGGAGTGACTAAAATTGGGCTTTAAAATAACAGTGGTGCACAGTATTCATCAAGTATGAAGGATTTACTCAGTATTTGTCAATATGTTACATGCACTGATTCTAACAAATGTTTAGAAAAGCTTCTCCATATTTAGTATACTGTAAGTCAAACTAGGTAAATTCAAAGTGGAACTTACGTTTAAGTCAGTAAACAATGCAATTTAAACTGATTCACCCATTGTGGTGCAAGCTAATGTGTTTTGTTTGTTTAATGTCTCTTATGTGATAATTGCTTGTTTAAGACTGCAAATATTGCAATTTAAATTGATTGGATTCACCCACTGAGGTACAAGCTAATGTGTTTTGTTTGTTTGATATAGCATGTTGTGTGAACCAACCAATTGTGTTTTATTCATTAAAGATGCTTGAGCAGGTCATGATTTAGTGTGAACCAATCTGAATATTGATCTTAAAGCAGGATATTTTTTTGTCTGGTATTTTGCCAATTTAGATTATTTTAAATAATGTCATGCAACATGGCTGTGAAACACCTTCCCTAAAAGGTGCTACTGTGCAGTAATCTCCCATGTGCTCCAGTGGAACTTTTGAAGAGCTCATCCGAAGTGCTGCATAGCCCTAGGATTCCTTATATTGAGTTTGTTTTAAAATGATATTAGACCAGTTTGTTGTGCCTGTTTCTTTTAAATGTATTTACAGACAGGCACAACAACCTGTTCTAATATCATTTAACAGAAAGCCAGTTTTAGTATGGTAGTTCAGGCATCAAGCTAGAAACCAGAAGACCATAAGTTCTAGTCCTGAGACTGTTGAGTCACACCTTTAGGCATGAAAGCTGGGTTGGGTGACTTTGGGCCAGTCATTCTTTCTTAGCCTAACTCACTTCACAGGGTTGTTGTTGTGGAGAAAATAGGAGAGGGAAGGAGTATTAGATATCTTTGCCACCTTGAGTTATTTATAAAATAATAATGATAATAATGGAAACAGCAGAATAGAAGAGAAAGAATTAGAAAAGAAATCACAAAATACAAAGAGCTGCAAATAGAAGTAGAACAACTCTGTCAAAAGAAAGCAAAAATAGTATCAATAGTAACGAGGGCCTTGGGTACAATCCCAAAACATCTGGAGCACTACATGAACACCACTGGCATTGACAAAATCACCAGTCAGTTGCAAAAGTTTACTTGGGACAGCTTACATCCTGCAATGATACATTTAGTGCCATCAAATAACAACATCTGCCTATCTTAGCTCCTTGGGAGGAAGGAACTCAATAAGTGGATAAAAATGCTTAATTATTTCTTATTTTCTTACTTTCAAAAATTTGCGTTAACACAGAGTTCATTGAAATTTCCCAAATTAAAATATTCAAAATTTTCTAATGGGACAGTGCTGAAATGACAGGATCATTTTCACAAACTATCGGAAAACACAATTGCTAGAAAAATAGCATTACTGTACAGTTCATTTTTGTCTTATTTTTATAGGCAGTAGATAAAATTATACTTAATTTTTTTTGTTACCAGTCTAATAATAATGCAGTTTTTTACTTTTCCAGCATTTAGATTTTCAAAAAGGTTTAATGTTTACATGTTTTAGTTATGTTTGGATGACAATAAGCCTGACATATCATTGAATGTTGTCAGTATCTGAATAATGCCGCTAGAAAAACCCAGGCAGAGGTTTCTTTTTAGGTTAATATGCAGGATATATTCCTAACTGAAAAATCATATAGTTAATTAAATTATATTTGTGATTCTGACAAAGCTTAATTGGGTTATAAGTTATATGGAAATTGTTCAGATTTGTTTCATTCTAAGAAGCTGTCTTTAACTAAATCACAGTAATGTTTTTCCAAGGTGGAGAACTTTTTATCTATGAATGGCTGTTGACTGATATAAAGTATCAGTGTTCTGGTATGTTGATAAACAGAAGCAAAAATAACCAAATATTTGGAGAGTTTTAAATAATCCTTAGGATGGTGTTTTTGTGTCTATATTTCTCTGTATTTTGAACTCTTGAAGGTAATAACCATTCTTATCTGAGTGAAAAGTAGAGGAGTCTACTTTTTATGAATAAAAAGCAGATGAATAATTTATGAATGTTAATTTAAATGTTTTTATTTTAAAAAGGCTATTTTTCCCTGATTTAAACAATCATTTGTGAAAGAATTTCCCTTCTCCTCTAATGCATCTTGAAGAACTATGTAAGAATTTTATAGAAAGTAGATTAAAATATAGCAAGAAATAATCAAGTAATTGCAGATTCAAATAAATATATTGCTGAGGGACACCTAGAATTTCTAACCAAGAAGTACTATGGAATCCACTTATGAAAATCTTGCTAAGGACTTGTTAGGACTTACCCAAGCAATTTCCTGGAGTCATGACTAACTTAAAACACAAAATAAAAATTGTTATATTTAGGATATTGTTGTTTAGCCTTTTGAGCATGATTCTTAATCAAGCTAAGGTTACTTAATTGAAATGTTAAAAAATGGTATGCAATCCTTTACATGTAAGAAAGGAGGCTACAATACTTTTTAAGTTATGTAAAATATGATTAACTTGTTTTTTTAAAAAAAGTATTGTGTATTTATGTGTGGGTGTATAGATGTGTGTGTGTGTGTTTTTCCTAAATAACTTTGCACTAAGAAAACATATGCATTATTATATATGTAATACAGTTCAAGGTTTTAATTTGCTGTAATTTATTTCTATTCTGCTTTTTAACCAAGGACTCGTGGCAGTTCAAAATGATTAATACAGATACAAAATTATGTATTGCAATAAATTTTATATAATTATATTAGTAATATCTTATTTGTAGGAAAGTAATCTTTCCCACTTTGTTTAATTAAACAAAACAATATAGAGGGGGGAAATGAAACAGCAAGAGTATTTGAATTAAGCTTGGCATTCTTGCAACTGATATTTAGACTTGCCTACATTTTAAGCCATGAAAAGAAATGTGGCTTCTCATTATTAATTTTATAGGTCCAAAGCTATCTCTACTAGTTTATGTTTTGCTTCTTTTGTTTGTTTTTAGTTCATTTTTAAAGAAAACATTATTCCTTTTTAGTATTTGGGATCTAGCAATTTATACATGTACGTAATGCAATATACTTTTCTATAAAACCATGCAACGGTCCCTCCCAAAAGAAAATTCATTCTAATATCAAAGTGTTTAATGTTGGGATATTTCCATTTCATATTTGAGTATACATTGTAACTGGATATATATCAAAAGTAACTTTGTTATATATTAAGGTTTCTTTTTCATTCTAGATTTTCATATGCAAGGATAAAGCAAAAAAGAGTGGCAGAAAATGAATTAGAAAACTCCTACTTTGATTAAGATGGGAAAAAGATACATTTACTCATTTAGCAGTAGTTAGGAGAAGAATTGTTTAACATTAATGTCTGAAATTGAATTTTAACCCTTGTTTTCCTCTTTTTCCCCCCAAGATGGTGAATGAACTGGGCAAGATTGTGATGTAAAGATAGTGAACCTGGCAGCTTCAAATGTATCTTCCTTTGGCCTAAATTATCCTCTTGTCTGTCTAGTTGACATGAAATGAATGCCAGCAATAGATTATTGCCAAATGATCATTCAGCTCAAATGAGAAGGAGCAAGATATATAATGGAAAGAGGATGTGGTTTTCGAAGAATTGAAGCCTGAAGCAACCCTCATGAATTTCAACCAAAGCAATTCAGAGAACATCACTGGTAAGCTGATGAGTTAATTAAAAGGTGCTGGTAGATGTTTTGGAAATTATAACTGCTTCAGGGCTGCAATCTTCAGTAGTTTATATTGAATTTTAGAATTGTCTCAAATTTACAATGAAGCAATGCCTTTATTAGGCCAAACTCAAGGTTGATTAAATGGCATGTAAATTTTCCCAAAGTGCTTAAGCAGGCAAATAATATAAAAATTAGAAAAAGAATTGGGGAGGGGAAGAAAGAAAAGCATCTAAAGCAGCAGGATAAATTAAAATACTAATAAAAGTTGGATTAAGAAAGAAATCCATCTTAAAATCAGTGCAATAGATGGAGAACCATAGCGTTTTTTTTAGTTAGGGATAATTGATTTCTAATAGAAGTAAATGTTTAAGATTTCTGCTGTTTCTTACTGGCCTTAGTTCAGAATGAATAACATTACTCATTTCACAATGTTGAAAATCATTTATTTAACAAAGAAAACAATGGTTTTCTTGCAAAGTTGATCTCTAGTATGTTGTCTGCATATATCTTTAGATGTTTGCCCTAATGAAGACCTTCCTGAAGTAGAGCTAGTGAGCATGCTAGAAGAACAGCTGCCTCAGTACAAATTACATGTGGATTCTTTATATCTTCCTGTAAATGATGATTGGATCCAGTCAAGAAGCTCTCACAGTCATGATCCTGAAATTTCTTCTCCTGTCCTTGCTGAGGAGGCACTCCATTATATGAGTAAGTAACCCAAAACAAATATAAGCATTAAAGATTCAATCAACCTGCAAAAAGGACTTAAGTATCTCCAGATTTGAAGAACTGTATGTTTTCCAAAATTAATACAAAGAACGAAGCTTGGATATTTATTTATATATTACTAAAATCCTCAAGTCTGTAACATTTAACTGGCTGAAATTGAATCATAGGGCAATATGTTTTGAACCAATGTCTCAAGTAGGCTAATTTACAGAATGTTTCCAAAATCCAGGATCTATCACTCCCATGGAATTGTAATTTGGCAAATTTTATAAAACAGTTTATGACATAAAAATTATGATAAAGCATTTTGTGATATAATACAAAATGCCATAAAACATTTCCTGTGGTCAACTGCTAATGTTTGACTGTGTTATATGGTTCAATAAGGGTTACTCTCAAGGCAGATATATCTCTGAATATCTCCCTAAATTGTTAAGAACTTTTCTAGCACATTAGAAGCTCTTCCATTGTTGAAGGCATTGAAGAATCTAGTAGGGACATAAGTAGTCACCTGTTGTCCTTTTTCTAACAAAATTTAAAAAACAGTGGAATGTCCTATGAACATTGCTCTTGTTAAATGAACTGTTGAAGAACATGGGAATAAACAACAGTGAACAGAGTTGTTAAAATGGCATTGATTGCAGATTATGTATAAGGCAATAACATCAGCCTATGTCAAGCCCTACAAAATAAGACTATTAAAATCTCTTCTTACTCAAAAACAATGCATCAGTTGGTTAAATATTGGCTTATACAACTTTTTATTATCTGTATTTTTGATCAGCATTGTGGGTGTGTTCAACTTTCTGATCTTTAGGATTGAACTTTCAGTCAACCCAGTAAAGTGAAATTCAATATTGAGTAAATTAAAAAGTGCAGCTTTAAGGAGCTGCTGGCAAATATAGCAATTATGCTTTTGCTAGAACCAAAGCACTTTTCTACTTCAGATTGAAATATTGGATTCATCTAATATTGTATTACATTAGTATGCCAACATCTATAATAGAAAAATGGATTTGTCAGTGAAGCTAAACTCCTAATATGATTGTGATATTCCACATTTAATGCCCTTTATAATTCCAAAACTAGAAAACTAGTTGACTTCTGATTTCAGAACTGCAATAACCAGTATTGCAGTATAGCTCCTCCTATTTTATGATACTTCTCCTTGGAGAAATGTTTATTTGATAGCTGAGTAAATACTAGGGAGTGTTGCTTACAGGTTCAGTAGCATATGTACTGCAGAATAAAAAGTAAGGGCTAGCCATTATTTCAGCTTGCATTCAGTTCTTCCAAACTACTCCTTGTATATAAGTTGTCAGATGGATATGGCCCTAGATAAAAGGGATATGAACCAAAATGAAGAGCTACTCATGGGTATAACTCTACAAGGTAAGTGTACACATAAACATTAGCATATATATATCTTTACTAGATTTTCCAGAAAATCTGAGAGCTTTATAAAAACTATGCATTTTTATAGGTTTATAATTGATGTTTGGATTTTTTGATGTTTGCTACCTGATTACAAATCAGAAAGTCCAGAGATTCAACTTTTTCAAAAGCTAAGCAATTTTAATAAGGTCTTTCTGTCTTAGACTATAAGGAAAAACTGAATACAATCCACAACTGAATACACAGTTGTGTAAAGTAAAATACTGTAAACTTTGCATAGGCAAGAGATGGTAAGAAGGAGAGTATTTTTACTGATTACCCCTTTTTCTATTATTTCTTTACATCTATTGCCACTAAAAATCTCTCCCAGAGGTTTGGGAGACCATTTGGAACACAGATTGCTACAATGAGGAACAATATGTATTAAAATGGATCCTCCTTCCTGATGGACAGAAGAACATCTAGTTTACAGTGCAGAAATCTTCAATGATTTCTACGTTACTTCTGAAAGTAGAAGGAACCCTTGTGTTTATACTTGTGCAATTTGATTTTGGATATTTTTCTTAATGGACTTTTGATATTGCTGCACACTACGTAAGAAATATGATAACTTGGGTTCTCCTATCTTTGACTTACTGGTTAAGCTGAGCAGGTTTTTGACCTTTCCTTTTAATAAAAATAGGTACTTTGATAATTGGGTCTGTCTTCTTCTCTAATAATTTGTAAATTTTTAGGATATAAATATCCACAGAAAATATTTGTCATATGTCTGTTTCCTGTTTGTGTGGTACAGAGGGTATTGCTGCGTAGAATAATAAATTGAGTCTTGACTACATTTTTTTCTTTCCAACCTGAAGAAGAAAAAAATTATGTACAGTAAAGAAGATTGGGACTGTGTCTATCTGCCTGTCTTGACTATTTGCCCTTTAGCTAAATAACACCAACTTTTAAAGAGAATTGAACTAAATTTGGTCTTTAGGGATAGAAGTGAGCAAAAGAAAGACTGATTCAGAATTTTGCTGACTTCTCTACTCTATCCTTTCCTCTCCTCCTCAGTCACCTAACCCAGAACAGAACTATTATTAAAAATTTGGAGAAGAAAAACCCGAAAGCCATTTTCTGTGTGTTTTTGCTACTTTATTATTTGCCTAAAGTTAAAAAATCAAAACTTCTGGTGACTACTGTACACCAGCGTGGGATTTTTCTTTGAAATAACACAGAAATAGGCTTGCCACTGCTATCCTTTAGGAATGTTTTTTTCTTTCTTACAGCCCACTAGCCTAGGATTTGTTAGTGATGTTCCATCCAAGTACTAACCCCTTAGATTCTCAATATCCCTTTTATCATTTCTTATTGAGATCAGCTATGTTCAGCCAAATGCTGCAACATGTTCTGACAATCTTTGCATACACTTTTTTGCGTGTGTGCCCTTAAATCAGTTTTAGACTTCTACTGACTGTCTGGACCAGTCCTTGCAGTTTTCTTGACAGTATTTCTGGAGATGGTTTGCCTTTTGCCTGTTTCCTAGGACTGAGAAAGAGTGATTGGCCCAAAGTCACCCAGCTTGCTTTCTGCCTAAGATACGACTCACAGACTCCTGGTTTCTAGCCTGGCACCTTAAACACTAGATCAGACTCTTGGCTCTACTAAAAAAAAAAAAATTCTTTTCATTTGGAAGTATTGCTTGCTTATTCCTGCAACAATTGATGAGGGAAGAAGAGAAATGGCTGCCCTACTCTTTTCCCTGGGTGGCTGAAAGATGAACATAGTTGATTTGTGAGTTGCTGAATGTTGGATATAGACAGTTTGTGAATAAGCAAGCTGCCACAACACAGTTTTAGGTAACAATAGTAAAAGAAATACAGGTTTTCTTGCAAGGAAGCGTCCTGCTTCTACTTGAAGATTGCCCTTACAGTATTGAATGAAGTCGTCCAATTCTTGTATTAAAGATAATACTTCATGACTTGAACATGCAGACCTTTATATACCAAAATGTATTTTGTTACTATGAAAACTAATTTTTCCTTATTTTCTTTAATTAGAATTTATTCCACAAAAATATAATGCAATGAAGTCTAAATGTCTTTTTTCCTATTCTTGTTCTTTAATCACTGGTCTTCACAATTTTTTGTACATTCTCAAGTAGGTTATTCTTGGGAGTATACTATTTTCATTTGTTTAAATCACATTAAGAAATTGTTTTGTTTTTCAGTTGTTGGCACAGGCAGACCAGAGTATGTACCAAAAAACTGCAATGATATTGAAGTAATCACTCATCTGTTGGCTGAGGTAAAATTGTCATTGTTGTTTTATAACTAAACATAGTTTTACACATTGGAAATAAATATTTTAAATTTTAGAAAGAAATGGATAATTTTAAGAATAGACATTTTAGTAGTGTTATTAGGGTGTTCAAGTTCCAACATCATAATCTTTCGCTGATTCATGTGATCCAAACTTGGCTTAAAATATGGTAGAATCTCATATGAAGTGTTACTGGTAGAAAAATAGTAAAGACATTGCTGGACAACACTGGCTCTTTTACAGTCCAAATTTCAGCCTGATTTTAAACCTGAAACAATAGCCAGTGGAGTAGGATACAGGCTGGGAAAAACAGTTCAAAGTTTTATTTTCCCCAGAACAGATCCTGAGAGTAGCAAAAACTGTAGAACCATTTTTATTTTTCATGATTAGCCCCAAAGCTCTAGGAGAATAGGAACTAGTAAGATGAAGTCAGCAAAAAAGTACAGCCTGAACCACCAGAATTTTTAAGAAGAGACTGGACAACCATTTGTCTGAAATAGAATAGGATTTCCTGCCTGAGCAGGGGGTTGGATTAGAAGACCTCAAAGGTCCCTTCCAACTCTATTATTGTTATTGTTATTATAATGATTGGAAATAACCTTGAGAAACAGAAGAAAGAGCCCAGACTAGCCAACAATCAAATAAGAAACAGCTAACATTCTTTCCACAGAAGGAATGGGGGCATGGCAAATGTCTCAGAAGGGATTCTTTCTAATTTTTTGGATCGTAAAGGCAAGAGGAGGGATTTGCAGATTCTGTTAATGTAATCTTCAAATAAAGATAGGGTGTGATACTCCTGGGTGTACTTGTCTGGATTATCTTATAAGGGTGACAATTATCCTTTTCAGAGTTGCTTTACTTAGTAGCTTGTGCTTCTATCCTCCATTCCTCCAATGTTTCTTTCCTTGCTGTGTTAATGATTGCTAGCATTTGGTATGTATATCTGGGCCTTTGTGTTCTTGATTGTAATTATTTATTCTTTGATCAAGTGATGTGGTGGCCTACTAGTGAAGGCACTCGCCTCCCACTCGGGTGAGAGTTTAATCCTACCTTGCGACAGATATTTCTGTCCTAGGGCGAAAAGAAAAATATTTGCTGCAAATTCTGCCTGGCATGAGGAAGGACATTCAGCCAGTAAATGCTCAGCTCCATCCAATTGCCCAGACTCTACCCCGAATTAAGGGATGTAAAACGGGAGCTTTTAATTATTAATTCTTTGATATTCCAGTGTCAGATTTATATTAGAACCATGGCCACATTCCCCCCAAAACAACTTGGACACTGATAAAAACCCATTTACAAAGGAAAACTGAAGCTCTTTATTAAAAAGTGTAGTTGTCAATCTTTATGCTTGATCCAGATTCTAAGTAAAGTGGGGAAGGGTGTCTTCCCATTCAGTAATAGGCTGGCAGTTTAACTCCAGATTTAGGTGGAACTTTTTACATTGGGGAATAGATATATCCAATAGATATACCCACAGAACTCAAGAGTTTGGAAGCTGAAGATTAGAAATCTCAAGAAAGGAAATGACTTGTGTTTGTGGTACAGCTGATTCTAGATTATTTTTTCCCTAAAGGGCTGGCTCAGAGGTTTAATAATGACAAATATTTGAAAAAGATCCTGTGTTTTCCTGAGGTTTTTTTGAAGTGCCATAACATTATCAAACTCAAAACTCTCTCTTTTCTTCATTTATATGCACAAATAAAGAAAATGCTACTATTTGAATAACTTCTGGGGGGGGAAATAATGCCGTTTTTAATGGTTTTCGGAGCAGAAAGATCGAGATCTAGAACTAGCAGCACGGATTGGACAAGCCCTTCTTAGACGAAACCATAGGCTAACTGAGCAAAATGACGTTCTGGAGGATCAGTTGGGTCAAGCCTTTGACAAAGTAAGTGAACAGGTTTAAGATTTGGGGATTTTAAGAGGTTAATGCATTATTTAAGCATCTGTTGAAGTTATATTTATGAAAGCTGCTTATGGGAAATCAGATGAAAACTTGCAACCTATTGATGTTAGAAGCTTTCTTTTCTACAAAGTTTCAAGTTAGTCTTTGTTTAGTGAAGAAAGATGGAAGAATGTTGAGGCCTATTTTATTTATTTCAAATGTGGAAGCGTGTATGTATGGTGAATATTTCAGCTGAACTCTTGCTTGTGTACTTATTTTTTTGCACTATGTTTCAAACTATTTATGTGTGCTGCATCCTAAATAGAGAGTAAAAATAGGAATTACAATCCATGTAAAGAAAATAAAATTTGAGTCTAATATTTGATGTATGTAGTTATATGTACAAAATTCCCAATTCTGATGATTCTTCTACCTAAAAATAGAAAAGGGTTAAAAAAACAAACAAAGAATATATTTGAAAGCATTTGATTCAGGAACTTTAGTGACTCCTAGGTCTATATAATGTTTGGACTGGTGCCCATTTAATTTAGGTCCCAGGGAAAAGCATTTGAGATATAATTGAAATAAATAAAATTTACCTATGGTTTTAATCTCACTACATACAGAAGCAGTTGGACCATGTATATATATATATATATCACATTATGAATAAAGAATTCTGGTGTTTGATGAATATGGAAAATAGTTCTTTGTTTTCCTAGAATTAAAAAAAACACTGGATGATAGACTGGTAAATATTTCTTTAGCCTTAGAACTATTGGCTTTAAAAAAGGGACTTCTGTCAAGGAAAATTGATGTATTTTCACATTATTGAATTTTAGATAATGACAGTCCAGGAAAGAAAATATGATACTTGGAACATGGAATGAGCAAAGATATCTTCCATTAATATTTCTAAGCCTTTTCATAAAAATGTAATTTGGGGCAAACCCATATTTAATACTATTTTTTTAAAAAATGGGCGATTAGCATATTCTAAAGAAGTGGTAATGAAGATAGCAATACAATTGTATTTTAACTTGTCTGTTGATTCACTAGCGTAAATTGCATTGTTTTGAATAAATAGTTATATTTACTAAACAAAAATGCTTTAAAATCAGATTCACCAGCTACAACATGAACTAACAAAAAAAGATGAACTGCTTCGTGTGGTATCCACTGCTTCTGAAGAAAGTGAGACTGACTCTAGCTGTTCCACACCACTTCGCTTCAATGAGTCCTTCAACTTGTCACAAGGTTTCTTACAGTTGGATATCTTGCAAGATAAACTCAGGGAACTGGAAGAGGAAAACCTATTACTTCGAACAAAGGTAACTTACATCCTTATTCCTGTTGGGAATTATTAATTGAATTAAATTCAAGCATTAGAAAAGGATATATTAACATGGCTAAGGTCATGCTTATGGAAGAAGTGATGAGTAGGATTGTTCAACCAAAAAAGGACAGCAAACAGCTCCCAAAGGGTATCTCCAAACTGAAGACATGGACATCAGAATGCAATGTAGATGCAAATGACCCAAAAGCAGTCCTAACTTCACATGGATGTTGTGAGACCTGACATGACAGAGACTGACCAGAACAGGAATGTAAGCTGACAGTGTGGATGCTTCAGTGAAAACTTTTCTACACTGTGGCTGCTATAAAAAATGTGAATTCTTTTATTTGGGGCATTAGAAATTGAAAATAAAATTAGCAGTATTGTAATTTCTTTATACAAATCAGTGGAATAACTCTACTAGAGATATTTGTAGACGTATTAATTCCATCTGTCTCAGTGCATGCCCTACTTCTCTGTGGTGTATCTCAAGACCATAGTGTCTTCCCTGGTTCTGCTTATGTTCACTCACTTTTTTTCCAGATGGGTGCAGCTACAGCAGACAGATACGGCCCTGGTCAACATCCAGGAAATAAATAGGAAACATGCAAATCAATTTCAACCAAATACTGAGGCTCTTTTATTCCCCAAAGTCCTTGATTGTTGATTCAGAATCTGGCAGCTATGCTTGCCTAATTGATTTATAAGCGAGGATTTAAAAAACAGGTTCAACCCAAATTGGAAAGCTTGAAAATCATCTAATTGAATATCCAAATTAGCAATGATTTAATTCTTCGGTTTGATTTCAGGTGAAGTCATATACTTTATATTTAGAAAATTTAGTATAGGTAGTCCTCAACTTATGACTGATCATTTAACCATATGTTGTTCACATGAGGAAGATTCCTATTGCTGAATCATAATTACTATTTTGTAAGAAAGATGTATATCCAGTGAAAGCAAATTTTGGGGTACTTAGTTATGAAAGTTTTGATGCTTCTAACTGATACTGGTGACTTTATCTGATTTCAGACAAACAGATTCTTATGACATATGCAGTGAACTCAGATATTTTACTTTTGGGATTATTTGTTCTGGACACTTATCTAATTACATATTTGATCTTAGCAAGTCTTATGTTTTTAGATACGAGTTTAAATGAAACAAGTGCCACAATGGATTATCGTATTTGTAATTCTAATGTAGGGCTATATCCAGTGGTGTAGATGCAATTACATCCATTAGTGGAAATATTCCTGTCTCCCTCAGAATGTTGGAGATCCTTCTGAAGAACCTTCTATTGGAGCCAGATTGTAAATACTCCCCTAACATTAAATATATTCCAGAGTGAACATTTTGTTATACAGAGAATGGGAAAAAAGAATATATTATAGTGTTCCTCATAAAATTAATGAAACTCATAAATTTTTGAAGGCATGCCGTCTGAAGACTGAAACCATGACATACGAAGATAAGGAGCATCAGCTAGTCACTGATTGTGTTAAAGAAATAAGTGAGTATTTTGATCATGTCTTCCACAGAGAATATACAAATTCAGTTCACCTGCATACCTCCAGGCTTGAGCTCTGTATTATTCTTAACTTCATTTGGTCCTTTAAAAGGCAGTTGTCATGGTTCTGGCTGAAAAGCCCAACGAAGTGAATCCACTAGAGACATTGCAACCTCTAATGTAAAACTTTATTAGTCATAGCGACCGGTACTGTAGAAGGAATTCCAGCTCTGGCAATATGGCGGGGAAAAGATAATTAAAAGAGTAAAACCTTCGCACCCCTCTCTGATAGTTCATGTCACAATGTCCAATTAGTCTTCCAATGGTTGTTATGAGAAGACAGCCTCTGTTCCCCTAAACATCTCTTCTGTAACCTCAACTCTCACACTGATAGAAACCACCTGTGAATTCCAAACCTTAACCCTTCCCTCCCCCCTCGTAACTGTAGGCAAGCTAGAAGCATCATGGCAGTTCTAATACAAAGGGTCTTCATAGCTTGATAGTATTATTTCAGGGTCCTTCAGGATATAATTGAATTGCAATTTATATCATCCCCCATAATTGGCCATACTTGCTTGAGTGCAAGGGGTTGTAATTCAAATAATTAGCAGGTAATAAATCCCCCAATTTAAAACTTTATACGTGAATAGAAACGTGTACACTTTTAAACTATATTTTTTTCTATCAAGTTCAATTCCCCATACCTTTTATCTGCCAGTCTTTAAATATGGTTATTAATTGTGAATCCACTAGCCTTCAAATTGAGTTAATAGCAAATTAACTTTGCTATTAAGCAGGGTATTAAAACCAGAGTGTTGGACTGGCTTTAAAAACTTGATTAATGGAGAATCCTTGTTGTGGAGACCTACGATTCAAGCAGGCACAGTTATTTAGTTTGCATTTTTTTTATTTTGCTTAAAATAACTTTATTGTATGAAAGGCTTTAAGGAGTTTGTTTTTCAGAAAGGATGATATATTGCTGGTTTCTTAACAAAGCATGTATCCTGCTATATATTTTAGAGGAAACAAATGCTCAGATTGCAAGAATGAGTGAAGAACTGATGAGGAAGGATGAAGAACTGATTCACTACCAGGAGGAAATCTCATCCCTCTTATCCCAAATTGTTGATCTTCAGCATAAGATCAAAGAGGTAAATGTGCACAAAGTTCAGAGAAGGGAAATGATGAAAGTCAAACCATTACTTGTAGTAAGAAGTTAATACCTCTAGCAGAGTTCATATAGGATTAAATAATCATATTTTGTATACCCTCAGCATGTAATCGAAAAAGAAGAATTGAAACTGCATCTGCAAGCTTCTAAAGATGCCCAGAAACAGCTGACAGCAGAGGTATTGATGCCATCTACTTTCCCATTTTTGGTGTAGAGAACAAATATGAAAAATAATAAAATGTAAATATTTTACATAAGAATATTCGGATTTTTCCTGAATATTGATGGAGAATTTCTGGGGCACAGCTTCGATTCGGATGCCATTCACTTGGTTTGGTTTAACATATGAAGAAAAAACAGAATTTTTTTAAAAAAATCCAGATTAGTTTTTATTCATTGTTTAAATATTTTTCCCACTGACAGAATATTATGGCCGAAACATTGGAAGGAGAAAGAAGCCATGAAACGTATTTCAAATGGTTCATGGTGCAATTCTGCATATGTTTGTGTTGAGGCAGACTTCTGCAGAATTGTTATGTTGCTCCTCTATCGCTAAAAGGCTCGACATGCCTGCTTTCATCTCTTCCTTTGAAAGGCTTTTGGTTGTCCCCGAAGTATAGCCAGAAGACCTTGGTGGATCTTAAGGCAGCATTAAGCCTTCAAGAGACTGCGGCTAATGTATACTTTATGCCATGAATCTGGCACATAGACCTAATATTTTATATAGTAGTGATAGGTTTCTGTCCTTATATATTACATGCAAATAAATTTAAAACACTACTTAAAAATTAAGATTGCATCCAATGTTATCATTCCTAGTTTTACCAGAATAGATTCCTCTTCTCTCTGGCAGCTCCTTGTGCTCCCCTCAGTTCTATTCTAGCAGAAAAGAAATGCTCTGGAGAAAAGAGAAAGCCCCTGTGCGATGCTGGCTATTGGCTTTTTGGAGGGGGGGGGGAGGATACTATAATAATTTATATAGCATTTATTTTATCTTAAGTTTTTAGCAGCTGTTAACATATTTCAGCAAACTTAAGTATTTCATTAGCACAATTGTCATTTTCCAATTGTAATTGGTTATCTTCTGTTTATCATACACAATTGTCCCCAAACTTTCTGTTGTTACGTGAGACATTTGTTAAGTTAACGTTCTCGTGGCTGAGTAAATGATTGACCTTTTATATTCTTGTAAGTTACATGAAGTGCAAGAGCGGAATGTGGAATGTCTGGGGATGCTGCATGAGTCCCAAGAAGAAGTGAAAGGATTGCGCAGTAAAACAAGCCAAGCTGCCCTTCACTGTCGACCCCAGTTGTGTGGAGCGTTTCCTGTGGTAATATAAGCTTTCTGACTGTAGCAGATTTCATTAGTTAAGCTCTTTCATCCTGCTAATAAAATTTCAAGGGCAAACTCAAACTGTTCTTCGGAAGAGAAAGTTGACACCAGTGATCCTTTCTAAATTTAGCTTCTTTATCTACATCTTACTTTATTCCATATGGGCTGAGTAATTTGTTTCATTTGGAGAACAAAGAAGGCAATACTGTGTTGAACAAGGCTTGACACTCTTCTTGTTTAATGCTATTTTCTCTCTTAATTTTATTGTTGTGAGTTGGAAGAAACATTACGCTGCTTGTGCTAGAGTTGAAACTAAGATTTGTGTCCACCACCTCTTTCTGACTTTACTCTCATTATAAAAGAGTCTCCTATAAACTTCTCAAGCAGTTTCTTTTTCTGTTATGTGTCAGTTTCTGAATTCTGAGGGAAATGGAAGGAACAGATTCCTTGGACAGATCTTTGATTATCTGCTTGTTAAAGATGTCTTATTATATTTGCTGATTTTTCCCCTTTTAAGAAAAAAAGGAATATTGGGAACACACTAGTGACTAGTCTTTGGAAGCTATGTTTTATTTGAACATATGGTTTGCCATGACATTAGAACATGTACATTTTGATATAACTCATAAAAAATTAGAAAAATTACATTTCCTCATCTATATTAACATCATTTGCAATTTTTCTATGTAGTTGTCCACTTGTAATACCTGCTAATTTTTTTTGGCTTAGAACTAAATACTTTAAGCATTTATTGTAAAGAAATATTGTATGAAATATTTTCTTGCTACATAAATAGATTAAACAGCAGATTTATTCTTAAGCAGGACAGTCAGAATAACATCAGTAGCATTACAGTGGCAAAAGCCCTGCTCCTTTTCTCAGTGTGTCATGACATTCCACACCTGCCTGCCAGGGATAGGCTTATATCAATCAAGAATGCCATCCTAATGAACAGTCAATTCTTGTGGATACTAGGAATTACCTCATTCTTTCATTGTTGTAGAAAAAAACTCAATATGACTGTACTATAGAAATTAAGCAATGAATTGCCAAAGTAGTGCTGCAGACAGGCTGTCAAAATCACTTCTGAATGGTTTTTAATAAAGCTACTGGTTCCTATTGTACTTCCTTTTTTAATGAGAATACAATAAATATCCCTTTAGAAAAATTTCTTTGTTCTGAATTATAATTGTCAATTACTTTGGCACCCTTTATATTTTGTTAACATATTTAGCAATATGATGAGGATGAGGAAACTTTTGGATGTGAATGTACTGATTTCCTAATTATTCCAAATTAGGAACTTATTTTGTCCTAATTGGAGATTCCTCGAAAGAAGTAATAATTGTTGTAGCTCTTTAATTATTTTGTAAACAGAGCTTAAGAAACTTGTTAATTCCCACTGTCTTAAATTTGAAGGAATCTCTGGCAGCAGAAATTGAGGGAACAATGCGGAAAGTGCTGAGTTTGGATGAGGAATCACTGTCTAAACAAAAGTAAGTTCTTGTTTTTTCCCCCTTGACCTGTTTTGTGGGTTCTCCTGTAGGGCTTCTTCCCTGCTATCAGTATAATATTAAGAGAGGTTGATATAGTTCCGTATAGATAACCTTTATTATTTTATAGTAATATATAATTATATACATATAATTTTATAGACATATTCAAGTATTTTAAAGCTATTACGCAATTTATTACACTCTAATGAATGCGAGCTAAAATTAAATCCTTGACTAATGTTTCAGGAATTTTATGTTTAATTCATGCTAAACTCTGAAAGATTATTCCATAATATTTTAAGATAAGAACATATGCAGTTCCAGTAATTACAAGGCTAGTTTTCTTTCATTAGAAAAACTACTAGCTACATTTTTATTTTCACAACTTTTTTTCAGGCATATAAGCTAATTGCCCTCTATGTGAATTCCATTAGAAAATTGTGAAGTCATTTTTTGTATCTTTTACTGCATATTAGGAGAACGTTTGCAATAATTTCCTTCAGGTTTCTTGGCACATGGATATATTACACAGCTACTTCTCAGTTCACAGGTTAGCTTAAAAAAGTTAAAAGTTGAAGGAGCGGCAACATAAATCCCTTCTACATAGGACCCATTATCTTTCAGTGCATAAAGTGCATTTGTTGCTGTAACTCCCATAGTGTAAACAAATGGGTGAGATAAAGCCTGCCTATCAAAATGAGATGGTGAAAGGAGAAATACATGCATCACTTTGTATGCATTGCTCCTGTTCTGCTTTCAAAAGCCTGCAGGATATTTGGTACCACCCAGCCAATTACTGATATGAATGTTGTTTCAGCAACTGGGGAGATGTTTTTATTATCCAGAGGAGGTTTTTGTATTCATTGTCACTTTCTCTTTTTCCCTAGGATTCAACAGAAACGTATATTTGATACTGTTAAACTTGCTAATGATATGCGTGGCCGTTCTGCTTCGTGTCCTGTTTCACTGTCCATTCCAGGATCCAATCGTTCAAGTGTTGTCATGACAGCAAAGCCTTTTCATTCTGGCTTGCAATATGTGGAAGGAAAAGGACCTCAAGCTCTAAAGGCCAGTACAGAGGATGTTTCCAAGTAAGGAAACAGCAGTGTTTGAGCTTTAATTGGCTATGTTATATTCTGCACAATTGCCTTTTTATGGGGGAGGGGGGAATTGACAGCAGTTTTTAAGCCAAATTCTGCCTTTTTCTTAGGCTTTATTCAACATATATGTTGACGAATATCAAGTAGAAGGCTGCATATAACCATTTTTCCTATCAGTAATTTAATGTTATGCCTGCCATGGACAGCATTTTGGCATCAGTCAAAGTAGTATAATAACATCAATTTAGAACATGAACAAGCAACAAAGAAAAGGTAGCTTTACTTCTGTTACACAGATTTCCTTCATGGAGTTTTCACCCAACTCTCTTCAGTGTGGGTGGAGACAATACAGTTAGGAGACCACTGGGACAGGATGGAGCTTAGCACAAATAACTTAAGTAGCTACCAGAGGAGCACATTATTATTATTATTAGTAGTAGTAGTAGTAGTAGTAGTAGTAGTAGTAGTAGTGCCTCCAGCAACATGTAACATTATAAATGCTTCTATATCATCTACAAAAATAAAAATTGTGCTAAAATTAGACAATACCAGTTTATGTCCTATTAATGCAATATTTAATTCTGTATTTTGATAGGGAAACTCAGAAGCTAAGCCATGCAGGTATCCCTTCAGAAGATGATGTAGCCACTGCTTTACATAAACTTAATCTCCGTTGTCAGAACTACCTAAGTGAAAAATGGTTTTTTGAAGAAGAATGGAAGCGTAAGATACTTTTGCTGGCTGACCAAAAGGAAAAAATCACTGGCTGTAGCACACCAGCAGAGAACTGTCTTTCACTGAATAGCAGTTCAGAACGTGCTGATTTCTCTGGATCTACTAGCAGCATGCGGTCCCTTCTCCCAGAGAAATTGCAAATCGTCAAACCCCTTGAAGGTAAGGTCATCACAGTCCTGTTTTCAATCACAGTTCACTGTGAGCCTATTATGGGTGTCTTCCATTGGCTACTTTATATCCTGGCCTTAGGATCAGTTCCTGATCATTCATTATCTGTCAGATTACTTCCAGATATAAGTTTGTGCTGTCCCACAAATGGATGTTTGGTTCTGTTTCTGTTTATTTTGCATCCAAGTTATATGTATTAAAGGGAAACCATTGAATGCAATTTTACACCTTTTGGTTTCTCTACCTGACTTACCTCAGCTTTTAATCCTTATTATAGAGCTCTGTGTCTCACACCTCAACTTAAGTTACTGAAAATAATCCACATCCAAGCACATTTTTACAATAGAACAGAAACAATGAACTGTTAACAAGCAAATAAATTGCTGCTATTTAGTCCATTTTTTTTTCTTTTTATGACTCTGTAATCCCTTAATTCGGGGTAGAATCAGGGTGATTGAATGGAGCTGAGCATTTACTGGCTCAATGCCCTTCCTGATGCCTACATGAAGTTTGCCATAGATATTTTCTGTTTGTGTCTTGAGAGAGAAACTTCTGCTGCTACTTAGTATTAAACTTTCAACCTTCTGAGTGGGAGACAAACATCTTCACCACTTGGCTTCTTGTTTAGTCCATTAAAATGCTATCTAAATATTCACTGAAGGAAAATAAATGAGTGAAGGTTTAACCCAAATCATAATTTTCTGCTTCAAAGTAAAACTTCTTTGATTTAAAATCTGAAGGATCCACAAGTGGAAAGGTCCTTTCTAGATTTGCTACTATTTTACAAAATCCTATCAATTTGCATTATATGCAGCATCCTCAAGCTCCCAATTAATACTTCTTTAGTTAGCTGCCAAGTATTAAGACATACGGAGTGTTTGAAGGCCTTTTGTGATTTGTACTTCTCCAGGTTCTCAGACCCTATTTCATTGGCAACAGCTGGCTCAGCCCAACCTAGGTACAATTCTTGACCCTCGCCCTGGCGTTGTCACAAAAGATTTTGCACCACTGTCTCAGGAGGATGTTTATTACCTTTCTGATTTGGAAGAAGATGAAGAAGAAAGGGATGAAGGTATAACCTTCCAAGTACAGCCCTCTTTACAGGAGGAAAGTAAACAGACAGTGCCAAAGTCAGTGCCAGGAATTTTCCTCCCACCTATTAAATTAGCAACAGTTCCTCATGCAGGTAAGGATTTGTGGCATGACCATTACAATTTTTGTCGAATTTTCTAAGCACCAACTGTTGTAGATCTGCTGAAGATCAATTTTTACTTATTCTTTTATGGTGTGTGATCAGTCCTGTTAAAGCAGTTCAGTTCTCACAGGAAGCTATATATTCTTGAGAAATGTGTGGAATTCTATTCCACTTGCAAAAGGGAGGCTCTAGAAACATACTCTCTTAAGATACACACACACACACACAGAGAGAGAATTCAGAAACCTCTTGAATGGGCTACACTGTTGTGTGAGGAGGAGCTGGAAAGATTCCTGCCAAATTAGGCAGACACTTTCAATGATCAAGCTTACTTACAGTAACTTTCTTCCATTAATATAACAGAGGCTTATGTATAATTAAACTTGAAAATTTTAAAGTCTGAATCATGTTTTAGTCACTATCTTATTGAGGAAAGTGGTTTTATGTGTACTTTCGTAGAAAGAAACGGTAAAAGATTAACCTTATATTCAGTCAAGAATAATGACTAATACAATAAAGTAGATGCTGAGAAAGACAATGTTGAGCTAGCGCTCAAATAATAGTAATTTTACAGTGTGAACATGAAATTGGCTTCTTCCTCAATTTCTCTCTACAGGTAGTTCTTGACTTATAAATATATGTGTAGGTGACTTATCATTTTTCACATTTGCAACCATTACAGTACCCCTGTGGTCACGGGATCAAAATTCAGACACTTGGCAATTGTCTCATATTTATAACCGTTGCAGTATCCCAGGGTCATGTGATCTCCTTTTGTGACCTTCTGACAAGCATAGTCAATGGGGAAGCCAGATTCACTTAACCACCATGTTACTGCAGTGATTCACTTAACTGTGGCAAAAAAAGGTCGTAAAATGGGGCAAAATGTACTTAACAACTGTCTTGTTTGGAAACAGAAACTTTTGGGCTCTATTGTGATCATAAGCCAAAGACTATCTGTATTTGATTTAATTATAGTTAAAGCTGATCTTGGCATGATACTTATCTGTCATTAACAAACAGAATTAATCCAGCTTTTGAAATTAATCAGAACAAATCCTTAAACACTATTAATTGCAAAAGTGGAATTTGGACGAAAGAAGAGCTGTAGAATGCTTGAACATGTTCCACATTTTTAACTATGATTAACAAATGGGGAAGAATATTCCAACTGTTTCCTAGTTGCCATATTCACAGTAGCCCATTCTAAAATAGCAAAATGTTGAGTTTAAGAGTCATAATTTATCTGTCTTAGGCATCATGTTAAAAAGATGACTTAAAGTAATGTAGAAGATCATGTTTTCTTTCATATATTTGCATTGAATTACTAAATTAATTACGCATTAATTCAGATTTTCATTAGCCTGCTAGTATGCTTCTCATCTCCTTTTCATCATATATGTTATAATTTGCATTATAGCTTCCAATCCAGGAAAATGTCTTTCATCTACAAACTCTACATTTACTTTTACTACTTGTAGAATACTTCATCCATCTGATATCACACAGGTTACACCCAGGTAAGGAGGTTTACTATTACTCTTCAAAGTTGGTTATATTCAGGCAACCTGGAATTGAGCATCTACTTGATACACTTTATATATTAATTAAATTAGCAGCATTCACATTCCAATTTTTTAGAAAGCAATGAAAATAAAGAAAAGCAGTTAAAACAAGGATATGTACAATATAATGCAGAACTAAAATTGGCAGGGTACAGAGGTTCTGACCTTGAATACTGAATATCTCCTTCCCTCCTCCCTTTGCACTTTCTACAGAAGTTATTAATAACAATATTTAATGTGTTTTATCTTCTTGTTTTGTTTTCCAGTACTTTGTATTCTCCCTTGTGCTCTGGAAGTTGTAGCAGTACAAGCAGTGTAATTACAAGCGCTCCACCCATGTTGTATAAGCTTAGTACTGGAGAATTCCTTACTAACAGAAGAGATTCAACTACCACCTTCAGTAGTACTAGAAGTTTACCAAAGCTTTTGCAAGAACGAGGCATCTCAGCCACGGTTTATAACAGTCCAGTCCAACTTGAAGCACCACTGCTTCATCCTTCCTCCAAGATACCTGCTGTGCCCTCCACACCTCCAAATTCTCCTTTGCATTCCCCTTGTTCTTCTCCTCCCTCTTTTGAGTCTCGAGCATATGTGTCTGAAAACTTTTTGGCCTCTCGACCAGCTGAAACGTTATTACATGAGCTGTATGGACAAAAGCCCTCGAATCCTTCTGATGCAAGACAGCTGAAGATCAATCTGGTAGAGAGGCTAAAGAAACTGGGGATTGCTAGAGCTGTCAAACAGCCTGAGGCAGGGGGTTATAGAAAGAGTCAGAGGGAAGGTAGCTGTCTCCAAAGACAAGGCTCAGGCGTGTATGTTGGTGCAGGCAGCAATTTGATGGGGGGCTTGAGAAGAAACCACAGTCTTCCGGTCTTGATTGGAGCACTTGCAGGCCCAGTAAGCACATCCTCCACAACAATGGGGGTCTTGAAAGAGGATTGAGCTATTTAGCATCAGACACTTTTAGTTGGGAAGCAAATGTTTTGAAATGGAAAGATAGATTAGTAAAAATGGATGCATTAAACATAAGATTGTTGAATGATAAAGGTATGTGGCTAAACGGGATATGGGAGGCTCAGCATAAAAAATTGTAAAAATTAAGAAAGGAAGAAAATAGAGAAAAACAAAATTTAGTCTTGAAATGATTGAAAAAACTTTGTCATGATCAAAAGGAAATAATACAAACTAATATATTTTGTACCATTGATATTAAAAGAACAAGCCAATGTCTATGCAACTTTATTTTAGAATATGTCATCCAAGAGATCCATATACATAAATAGACCATCTAAAGTTATATATGATTGTAAGGAAGTACATTCTTCAAATAACAGGTGCAATCTGTTTATAGAGAAGAAATCATATTTATTCTAATGTAGAAAGATCAGGTGCAATATTCTTTTATTAAGCAATCTCACACATTAGGAGAAATCTAGGAGTGCAAAATTACTATATACTATATTGCACAAACAAAAAACCTCAATGTTTAAAAAAGGAGTCAAATTTATGTGCTTTGTGGAGGTTCTATATATATTTGGGAGGGATATATTTGGCAAGCAAGAAAGTATTTGTTACTCTATACATAGCTGTATTTGGAAAATGTTTACCATATTAATGTTGGAATAATCTTGGAGAAAATTCCATACATTTGAAACAATCAGTAATTAATAAAAATTATCTTTAAAATATGTTATAAAAATAATAACAATTTTCGGAAGTTAAGATGCAGCTTTCAGGGAGAAACCTCAAGAGATTTACAAAATAATAGGCACAACTTATTGTATTAATGTGAAACAGAATGACAGCTATTCAAGCTGCAGTAGACAAAGAATTGCCATTCATAATTAAGTCTAAGATAAATTCCAAGCTTGATGTTTCTGAAGCAGGATTTTGTGTTTCGCAAAATGAGCACAGTGGGACAGCTTTGAATGTGAAGCAGAAACAGGAAAGAGAAAAGGCACAAGTGACTCAGATTTTTCTTTTATATTTGGATAACCGAAGGAAGAGATTCTTAAAATACGCACATCTCACTTGCTCAGTTAATTGCTAATCAAAAATACTTGCAAAGAGTGTCATGACTGCACTGAGCTGCTTGATTTATGGTTATGATGAGCAAATATAGCCCTCTTGCCATAGATCAAACAGGAGATGATGAAGATAAAAGCTGAATGGTTTGAAAATTAAGCACAGAAAGTGACTATATCATTTATCTGTGGGTTTTAAAAGGCTATTCTCTATATTAGTTAAAGAGATCATAGGGTGCATTCAGAAATACTAAAGAAACTGGATTTAAACAATCCAGGTAGCTTGAATCAAAAGTAAGGGTTCCCCCCTCCCTTGAATAGGCATTCTAGGTGACGATTTGGAAGGATTCCTTTAAACAAATGTTTTCAAGGTTACAAACAGCCATGCAAGTAGCTTATCAATTCAGTCTTGGTATCAATCAATGAGCTTGGCACCATTGGTTGCAGCTACTAAATTGTAAATGGTGCTTGTAAATAGTAAAAATGTATTATTTTAAGCTTCTATATACGGGTTAATTCTATTTAAATTCTATTTTAATTTTTTTTAACTGTATAAAGCTTGTAAAATGCATTTCCTTTGTGATGTTTAAAAACTTGCTTTCCTTGGCAAGATAAATAATAGGGAATATTTAAGTTGGGTTCCAAAGCAGCCTGCCACCCTTTTATATAAACACGAGAAAAACCTGGGTAATGAAACAGAAGCATTCTTCAAGATAATCCGTAGTAACTACAGGGAATCAAGCACAATATTTCAACTACTGTGGATTTGATGCATGTCAGTTTTATATATTATATAAATTCGTCTTAAATCATAGTAATTTTGAATGAGCATTCCTAATTGGATTTCATATCTTTGTCTTTTTAAATTATTTGTATTGGAATGGTTCAAAGGAAAGTCTGACTTAATAAGGTTTTCTTCTGCCACTGATAACAAAACCTTGTAAATCAGACTTATTTCTGTTGAACCATATCCTATAAAATTTTGTAAAACTATTCAGTAAATACATGTTTATTTGAAAAGGTGTTTTTTTTTTCTTTTCCATTTTTTCCAAGTACGGATTATCTAAGATGTCATATTCTGATTTTTTTTACTTGGGGCTGGCTTACATTTTTTACCTTCTGTATTACTAATGAGTGTGCAACCAGTGGCAGAAAAATCTAAATCTACTTACCTCTAAAGTGAAAAAGCTACCGGTAGTTTTATAGCATGCCTAAAGACCCTCCTCTCAAAAAAAATTAGCTGGGAGCTAGAGGAGCAGTACTTTTGTGCCAAAGCTCTTTAAAAAGAATGAGCCTTGGAAATAGAAAACAGATGAAGAAATAACAATCAGTATAGTTACAAAAAATACATTATATCCCAGATAGCTGCTGTTATAATGAATGACCTATCCTGCAAGATTGATACAGCTAACAATAACAACCCTATAAGGTCCTTAGAAGAATATCATCGTCACTTTCATATGTACTTTGATACCATATTTGAGTGCCAATTTTTCATGAAGAAATAGCTGCTCATGTCATTTAAAACAATATTGGTAAATATTTCATTATAATCTAAATTCTTTATATGTTTCATAACAATATGTATGCTTCAGTCTGCTCCTTGAATGAAAAGATTGCTTTTTAAACAAAACAAAACAAAAAACCAAATATATCTATTTTAATATGCAAATATAGATGTCATTTTTTTTTCTGCAGGCAATACTTGAAATGCATTTCATTTGAGAAAGAAATAGCTGTAATTCAACATATAATAAAGGATATTATTTCTTTTTGGCTTTCACCTTAGAGTGTGCATTTCTTAAGGTTATAATCAGTGACAGGTTGTTTTTGCATATTATAATAAAATTGAAGCTTGATAATAAAACCCATCTTTTTACACATTTTGGTGGTATGATGTTTTCTTGTATGGGTAAGTAATTTTTATTTATTTAAAAATGTATGCCTCTTCCTAGAGGGGAGCTAATGGCAAAAAAAAATTACCAATATTTAAATAAATTTAAACTAATACAGTAAGTAAAAACATTTGACAGTCTTTAATTGTCTAGAGTCTAGACAAACAATCTTGATCATAACAGATTAACAATAATTAAAAGCAAGACTTCAATTTGAACCAAGCACTTTCTTGAAGTGACAGATTTATGTATACTGTCCAAATACAATGCAATATTTTTAGTTGGTAGACTATTCCATAATGACTGAAGAATTAGACTTTATGGGTGACCATCAAACTTCATAGAATTGGGAAATGCAGAATAAGCACCAGATAGAGATACAGTGGCAACCATTGCATTTAGTATTCAAATAAAATCGGTGCAACCTGGTGAAAAGTTGCCACATTTGGTTCCAGTTGCAATTTCTGGATATTTGGGTGGTCACGCCTATATAGAACATAGTACAGTTTATAATCTGGAGATAATTAAAGCATGAATGACTTTAGAAAGGTCTATTTTTGGCAGAAAATAGTGGGGGATGATCAGTCCAAACTGAAAACATTCTTTTAACCCAATTCATCTTGCAAAACTAATAGGAAATATTTTAAATAAAATTATTTGCATTCTAAAAGAACTTTTTTAAGATAAACATTCAGGATGTTTTATTCCACCTAATCCAGGGGTGTCAAACTGCCGGCCCGTGGGCCAGTTTCATCATACCGAAGCCACGTCCACCCCATTGCCGGCAATGCAAAAAGAGTCGTGATACATCGCGACACGTCACATGATGTGGCAAATTTGACACCTGTGACCTAATCTATCACAATTGCCTTTCTATTGGAATACAACCTAACGTAATCACATAGAGAAGGAAGTATCCTTTGCAAACTTAGTGACTTCCTTCGGACATTAAATTGGGGGCAAGACTGCCACGTAGAATGCTATTAGCCACCAGCAGTTGTCCTGCACCACATTCTATCTTCCAGTAGTGAATGGAATCCATTTGTCCGTACTTTGGTACCAACGATTTGCATTCCCTCAAGCATAGGTCTGCTCAGAAATTCTGGAGGAATCAACAATGTTCCATTTTCTTCATCTATCAAAAAATAGAAGTCATTTGGAAGACATTGAGTAAGCAACCTGGTAATTTTCATGTGTTTTGGACTACTGTCTGAAAATCTCTTGCCACCAACCATATCACCGTGTATAATAGAAAGTAGAAACTCAAGGTATTAGGAGTCATTCAGTATCTTATGAAGAAAAAACAAGCTTAAGAAAAAAAGAAAAGTTATAGTATTCATTGTAAGGGTGAATGGTGAGTTTTCAAAGTCTATACTGTGCAGTACAAAGCTTATACATGGCTTGTTTGCTGATGTGCCTCAAAACTGAAGTGCCAGGGAATAGACTGAAAAGCTTTGAGGAATGACAAAATGGGGCAGTACGAATGGGGAGAAGCAACATCGGTCACCTTATTTATGAAGACAAGTGGAACTGGCAAGGGAGAAAAGAATTGGAACAATTAAATGATTTGAGAGGTGTATTACAGGGCTTTTCAACCAGTGGTATGCGTACCACTTGTGGTACGTCGGCACCTGGCAGGTCATATGCGTACAACGGGTTGAAAAGCATTGTAAAAAAAAAGTGTAAAAGTAGATGAAGTGAAGCGGCGGCAGTGCCGCACAGGCTTGTGGGAAAGTCAGCTGGAACTGCGCAAGGCATTGCCTGGGTCCGGCTGAGAGCACAAGATCGGCTCACGCAGCTCCAGCTGATTAGGGGTAGCAGGCAGCCTCACACAGTCTTCGGGTGGAGATTCAGCTGGAGCTGCACAAGATGTTGCCTGGGTCCTGCTGAGAGCCCAGGATCAGCGTGCGCAGTTACAGCTGATTGGCGCTTCCAGGGCACCCGGAAGAGAAAAGGAGGAGGGGGGAAGAGAGAGGAGTGGCTATAAAAGGAGCAGGTTTTGGCAGGAGAGGGAGATTAAAAAACGACAATGGGGTGGAGGGGGAAGAGAGGGGACAGCAAAAGAGACGGAGAAGCGCAGCCTTGAGGAGAGCAGTCAGCTGGAGGTGCACCAAAGAGAAAAGGGGAAGAGGAGACAATATAAAAGAAGGGAGGAAAAGAGAGGATATAAAAGAAGAAAGGGGGAGAGAAGAGGATATAAAGGGGGGAGAGGAGAGGATATAAAAAAGAGAAAAGATATAAAAGGGGGGAGAGAAGAGATGATATAAAGGGAGAGAAGAGGATATAAAAGGGGGAGAGGAGAGGATATAAAAGGAAGAGTGAGAAATTTGTTAAATGAGTTTTGCCCCATTTTATTATTTTTCTTGCCACATTTGTTAATCACTACAGTTATATAATTAGTAACACGGTTGTTAAGTGAATCTGGTTTCCCCATTGACTTTGCTTTTCAGAAGGTTGCAAAAGGGGATCACATGACCCTGGGACATGTGATTTACATTTGGATGCCAAGCATCCAAATGTAAATCACATGACCCTGAGGATGCTGCAATGGTTATGTGTGAAAAATGGTCATAAGTCACTTTTTTCAGTGTCGTTGTAACTTCGAACAGTCACTAAGCGAACTATTGTAAGTCAAGGACTACATGTACTTTATCACTTTTTTTCTGTTTTTTTTTGGTCATTAAGTTTTTGACACCTTGCTAGGCGACTGGTAGCACTCGACTATTGCCATATCCTAAAAGTGGTAAAATCGATGAAAAGGTTGAAAAGCCCTGGTGTATTATACTCTTTAATGCTATCCTGGAAGAGACCAAATGCATGTTACACAATACCAATTGTATTGCCAAAAAAGGTTAGGCAGCCATTTTGTACTAACCTCATTCTTACTGCAATTTTGCCTCCTAAAGTTGTGGGAGTAAATTTAATACCATGCAACATGATACTCAGTACAAGTCATATAGGTTTTCAGGATCAGATGACAGGATATCTTTTTCAGAGTTTCAAAAGCCAGAAATGACGTGTGACTTACTATGAATGCTCTCCCTTATTTTTAATTCATTGCTTACTCTGATTGACCTCTAAATGGTTCAGGAAATCCAGTATTAGAGCACCCCCTTTAGTTTGGAATAAATTAAGAAAAGCGTGACTAAATTATTTTGTGTACTGTGCCTTTAAAAATAGAATGGAAGGTGGCAGACAGTAAATCTGTTTCCATGGTGAGAAAGAGCTTAAAATCCCCTGAGGAGCCACTAAAGTTCCAAGCCTTAATGGACGCCATCCCCACACGGTAAAATCTGTTCACTTGTAAGTTTCTCTCGACTGGTTTTAAATGTTCTATATTAACCAACCAGTAAAGGGGACATCCTAGATGATCTCAGTGGAAGTAAACCTCCCTCTTGAACCAGAAATGGTGGTAGGCAAAGATCCATCTGTTACTATGGTATGACCAACTGTAGTTTTGATGCTTGTTTCTATTACTTAATCAGAAGACAGGCTTAGGATACAGGAGGATCTGGACAGACTTGAACACTGGGCGCTATCTAACAAAATGAAATTCAGTGGTGAAAAAAGTAAGGTTCTACATTTAGGCAAAAAAACCAAATGTACAGGTATAGTATAGGGGGTACCTTGCTCAATAGTAGTAACTGTGAGAGGGATCTCGGAGTCCTAGTGGACAATCATTTAAATATGAGCCAGCAGTGTGCTGCAGCTGCCAAAAAAGCCAACACAATGCTAGGCTGCATTAACAGAGGGATAGAATCAAGATCACGTGAAGTATTAATACCACTTTACAATGCCTTGGTAAGGCCACACTTGGAACACTGCATCTAGTTTTGGTCACCACGATATAAAAAAGATGTTGAGACTCTAGAAAGAGTACAGAGAAGAGCAACAAAGATGATTAGGGGATTGGAGGCTAAAACATATAAGGAACGGTTGCTGGAATTGGGTATGTCTAGTTTAACGAAGAGAAGGATGAGGGGAGACATGATAGCAGTGTTCCAATGTCTCAGGGGCTGCCACAAAGAAGAGGGAGTGAAGCTATTTTCCAAGGCGCCTGAAGGCAGGACAAGAAGCAACGGATGGAAACTAATCAAGGAGAGAAGCAACCTAGAACTAAAGAGAAACTTCCTGACAGTTAGAACAATTAACCAGTGGAACAACCTGCCTCCAGAAGCGGTGAATGCTCCAACACTGGAAGTTTTTAAGAAGAGACTGGACAGCCATTTGTCCGAAATGGTACAGGGTTACCTGCCTGAGCAGGGGGTTGGACTTGATGACCTCCAAGGTCCCTTCCAATTTTTATTATTATTATTATTATTATTATTATTATTATTATTATTATTATTATTATTATTATTATTATTATTATTATTATTATTATTATTATTATTATTATTTCATAATGCAACAAAAGTAACAGAGTGATTTCCAACACCTTTTGATTTTCAGTTGGGATGTGCCAGTTTCTCTGTTCTTTAAATTGTTTAATATTAAAATTCTTGTATTTGTTGTTAAAGTGGGAGGCTGGAGATGAGAATGCAGTCATTTTGGGCAACTGGACATAATATTTTTATGCCCACAGCCCCACAAAGTTTCCAGAATCAGAAATGGCGAATTCATGTCAGTGAGAGTGTGGATTTATACCCATAATTAAAATAATTGGTTTCTGCCCCGCTCTCCTGTTTCCAAAGCCAAGGGCTGTCTACCTATTTATAAGTTTGCTTGGGTTTCTAAAGTATTTTAAAATTGGTTTTTGGAAGTTTTCTTATTTAAACCTAATGAACTCTGTTGTGTATATTAAGTATTGTAAGCCACCTCAAGAGTGGATGAATCTTTTCTAAAGGTTCAGTATAAAAAAACCTTGTAAAAAGACTTCAGTGAAAAAAATTGATTGTTTAAAAATGATGTTTTTTAAAAAAAAAACTTCTCAAATATAAAAGCTAAACATAATATAAAGATTAAAGAAAATAAAAAGTGAAGTGAGAAAGTAAGAAAAGTATGAGAGAGAAAAAAGATATATAAAAAACAACTTCCAAGCTTCTTTACTGAAGTTACAGGAGTAGATCCTCACACCTCCCTCTTTAAAATTACATCATGTTTCCTTTTTCCCAAATTCACCTCTTTTTAATCAGCAAATCATAAATCGCCATAAATCGCTTTTTTACATTTTCAGTAAAAATCCATAAAAGGTTTCCAGTCTTTAATAAAAGTACTTGTCCTGTCCTGATCAAACAGGTAAGTTTTGCTATTTCTGAAAATTCCATCATCTTCATAGTCCAATTCCTTCATTACGATAGTTCAGTATTTTCTGTCTTTGTCCATATAATAACCTTGCTGCAATCACCATATACAAAACCAACATTTTCAGAGGGTTTTTTTTTCTAATTGGCTATCCATGTCCCAATAGAAAAAGTTCTGGTTTCAGCAATTAAAAAATTGTTGCTGCTCAAAAATTTTTAATGATGACTTCCCAAATGTATTTCCCATAGAGTTCAATTAGTCTGTGCCTTAAAGGAAGATGAGTTGGAATTTGGTTCAAATTTCAAATTCAATGGGGCAGAAGAAAAAAGAAAATACTTTTAACTGTTTATTTAATTGTTTTCACATACTATAGTGCAGTGGTGGCGAACCTATGGCACGGGTGCCAGAGGCGGCACTCAGAGCCCTTTCTGTGGGCACATGCGCCATTGCCCCAGTCCTAGGCCTTCAGCTGGGTTTTATAAAACCTTTTCGCTTTAGGCCTCCGCCGCCATGTGCAAAAAAAAAAAAGGTTCAATCAGTCAATTTCAACTTCTTGTGGGGAAAAAAAAAGATCTTGCAAAGTTGGAATTGATTGGTTGAACTTTTCCCACCCAGTCTGCCGTTACCACCGTGGCCACGCCCACCCAATGGGCCACACCCACCCGGCACTCGACGATGCATAAGTGGGTTTTGGGTTGCAGTTTGGGCACTCAGTCTCTAAAAGGTTTGCCATCACTGCTATAGTGCTTTAGCATACTTCTTCAACATCCTTAGATGCACTTTTTGGTAGGATAAGTCTTCAAATTATGAAGATCTATTTTGTCTTCCATCTTGCAGGTTTCTTGATATACAACTTTCAGAACATTATGTCCCAAGCTCCCTTATTATACTGCCCTTGTTGGGATCCTTGGAAAGGAAGGAGTAAAAAACTTGTAAAAACTAAAGCAGGCTCATTGAATCAGAAGCTCAAGTAAGTAAAAGTACAGGGATGGAGTTGCATACCTGTAAAGGTCAATAATTTCTCAGTTGCTGAACTATTAATGAACATTTGAACAACCCCAGAATCTCCATAAGTGTTTTGTTAGTGGTTGAGATGGTTGTGGGGGCCTCCATGCCATATTTTAGTTTGGGGAAATCCAAAACAACCCAACTTCCAAATCAGAAAAGTCACTATATGCTTAAGAGTGACATAAGGTCATCTTTCCAATCATTCATTAAGGAGTAACTAAATACTGGATTATGAGGGGGAAGAAATAATATACAATTGGTAGAAAAGTCTGTGAGAGGGAGAAAGCACTTCATCCACAGAGCATATGAAAACTTGGATCTTATGTAACAGTATTGCTGTCAGGTAATCTGAGAGCAATACTGTTGCCCATGATCCTGACAGAAATACACACATAACAGAACCACTAAAAAGCTGTTAAAGAGGGTTATCAATAGTACATTGCCTAGGTAAAACTTAAATTGTCCTCACGATTTATAGAAACATCAAGGAATCCCTCCCTTGCTAAATTTTAAGCAAGTAAATGGCAAGGACCTCACTGAGTTCCTTTTGATTTACATGGAGCCTGGAAAAATTGATTCCTGACATAAACTGTTTGTAGAATGTATGTGACTGTCAAATTAATTGTTTCTGTAATATGCATTCAGGTATAATATTGGAATTCAGGTATATTATTCAGATATAATAGTAATATTATATTATTGTTCCAAAACAATTTCAAAACATATGGAACACTACTTAAAAACCATCAGCATTGACAAAATCACCATCAGTCAATTGCAAAAAGTATCTTTACTTGGAACAGTTTACTTCCTGAGACAATAGCTTTAATGCCATCAAATATCAACATCTGCCCATCCCAGGTCCTTGGGAAAGACTTGATCAGTGGATAAAAATAAATCCAATCTAAACATTTAGTTGTCTGTATGAACAACCATAATATATTAAATTTATATGCCACTTGATTCCAAGTGACTCTGAATGTATTCCAATATTCAAATTCGATTACAAGAAAATGACAGTGATTACATATAAAATCTAAAGCAATTATATTAAAAAACAATAAAAACTAAAAAAAATGTAATTATGTAATTTTTTTATGTAACTGTAACTTTCAAAGAAAAAAAAACCATGAAATGGAATGTCCCTCAGTTTATGTTTTGAGACTGAAGTTGGCAGACGTGATCTCGGAACCATTGAACCATATCTTTCATAGATCCTAAACTACCAGAGAATTACCAGAGGACTGGAAAAGAGCTGATGTGATTCCCATCTTTAAAAAAGGAAGAGAGAAAAACAGATCCAGGAAACTACAGACCAATCAGTCTGGCATCAATACCTCAGAAGATCCTGGAAAAGATAATCAAGCAACAGATCTGTGAACACCTAGAAGCAAGCAAAGTTATAACCAGAACCCAACATGAGTTTATCAAAACCAGATCATGCCAAATAAATCTTATCTCATTCTTTGACGAAGTGATTAAATTAGTGGACCAGCAAAATAATATACTTGGATTTCAGTAAGACATTTGACAAAGTAGACCACAACCTACTTCTTGGTAAACTAAAAAAAAATGTACGATAGACAGCATCATCACCAAATGGATTTGCAAATGGCTGACAAACTGCATTCAACGCATAGTCCTTAATGGAACTACATAACATGGAGGGGAGTAAGAAGTAGGTACCCAAGGTTCCATTTTAGGCCCAATGCTCTTCACCATCTTCATAAATGATTTAGATGGAGGAATAGAAGGGGAACTCATCAAATTTGCAGAAACCAAACGGGCAGGAATATCCAACACCCCAGAAGATAGGCTCAAAATCCAGATGGATCTTGGCAAACTTGAACACTGAGCCTATCTAACAAAATGAAATTCAGTGTAGAGAAAAGTAAGGTTTTAGACTTAGGCAAGAAAAACCAAATGTACAGGTACAGATTATGTGAAACCTGGCTCAAAAGTAGTAACTGTGCGAGGGATCTTGGAGTCCCAGTGGACAATCACTTAAATATGGACCAGCAGTGTGCGACAGCAGCCAAAAAAGCCAATGCAATTCTAGATTGCATTAACAGAGGGATAGAATCAAGTTCATGTGAAGTTTAGTACTGTTTTATAAAGCCTTAGTAAGACCACACTTAGAATACTGCATCCAGTTTTGGTCACCATATTATAAAAAAGATATAGAGACACTGAAAAGAGTGCTTAAAAGAGCAACAAAAAGGATTAGGGGGCTGGAGGCTAAAACACATGAAGCAGACTTGCAGGAATTGGGTATGTCTAGTCAAGACAAAAGAAGAACTAGGGGTGACATGACAGCAGTATTACAGTATTTGAGGGGCTGCCACAAAGAAGAGATGTTAAATCTATTTTCCAAAGCACCAAAAGGTAAGACAAGAAACAATGGATGGAAACTAATCAAGGAGAGAAGCAACCTAGAACTGAGGAGAAATTTCCTAACAGTGAGAACAATTAAAACCAGTGGAATGCCTTAACTTTGGAAGTTGTGGGTGCTCCATCACTTTTAAGAAGAGTCTGGACAGCCATTTGTCTGAAATGGTATAGGGTTTCCTGCTTGAGCAGGCAGTTGGACCAGAAGATCTCCAAGACCTTCTTCCAATTCTGTTATTCTGTTCTGTTATTCTGCTTTACAGTATTTCCTAATGTCTAAACATTAAATAAACATCATTAGCAGAATGGGATCAATTACTATGGCTTGCAAGATGAACTAAAGATTCAACTGTACCAAAATCAATAGTCCACTTAATTTTAAATAATAGGCATGCCAATATATTGTTAAATAGTTCTAAATCCTAGATATTACAGTATATAAAATAACAAGGAACTACTAGACAGTGCATTCATTCCTAGAAAGATCTGAAAGAACATTTTTATGCATGGAAATCTGCAATCAAAAAACTATTTTTTGAAATTATGGAATGAACAAGATATTATCACTTTACCTTCAATGATTTACCTTTCTAGATCTGGTCATTGTACCAAATAAATGATGTTTATAAAGCTACACCTGTAGAGTATAGCAAAGTAATGTGATGGAACTTTGGGTGAAGCTGAAAATTGAATCATGATTGGGGCAAGAGTGGTGGCTTCACCAGCGAAAGCATCAGGGTTGTGAATCACCTTGACTCCACGTAGGAGTTGTAGAACTCAGGGTGAAGATTTCAGCAAGAAAAGAGATTCAAGATTAGTAGTCACTCTTTATGGAAGGAAGATTATAAAATTGGCTGCTGCTGTTTCTTGGGATTACAGATGTATAACAATTTAGTATCCTTATGCTGGATACTTTAAATAGAAAATTGCTATATTTTTCCATAAGCCACTTGTAATATTCTATTGGCTGAAATCCCAAAACGAAAGTGATCATCTTGACTGAAATCACTTTTTAGGATAGATGGGTTGGAAGCTTCACTAGCAATTTGGATCTGCTTTATAATAATCTGTGTTGGCTTAGTGGCAAACACAGTCCAAAAATAGCACTGAAATGTGAAAAGCATGCCATGGGTGCTGTCAAAAACAGCTGTCAGTTGTGAAAATGAGTAGCCACTAAAAGAATAAATAAAATAATATGAGTTATCAAACTGATGAACTTGTTCCTTGCCATTCCCTATAACTACCTAGGATGTTATGGCAGTTTTTCTTCAACCTTTTTCTGGATAAATACAGTAGGCAAACCTTCAAATAAAGCAGGCGGCTGATATCAACCACATTTTAAAGTTTCAAGATTGCTTTTGTGCTCACTGTGGAATCCAGAGGGATTCTTGTACATAAAGTTTTGCAAGAGGCTGTCACTTCATTTTGCAAATACCAGTATTCCTTTTTTTGGGGAAATATATATATATATATTAATAGGGGGCTCAACAAACTGAATGGTAATAGACCCCAAGTGAAATGCCCATCCCTAAGCTAGAATAAGGTTTTTTGGGCCATATTCTGGTGGACAAATATCTTTCTACATGCTTATTTGCTGATTGTTGTTGTTGTAATAGTAAGATACTTTGCCACAGACCAAGTTCAAGGTATTCCTGTCTTTCTTGGAGTTGGTTCTGCAGCAGTCCCCAATCTTTGTGGCTTTGGAGCTTGGCAGGAGAGGAGGGGGAACCAGACCACACAAGTGGAAGGCCAGTTCCAAACATGCCATGGTTTAGTAGTGGGCCGCTGCCTGGGGGTTGGGGACCCCTGGGTTACTGCATTTCCATGCTAGGTTTCCTTATCTGCATCAATGACTTAAAATAGTATATATTGTAAGCCAAAGGGACATGGACTTACATTGATACATCTAGATTTTAGGAGAAAGTGGGAAAAATTAGATTTAGACATACTTGAATGTTACTTTGTTGTTAGTGCACTATTTCTCCTTCCATATTGTCATTTGCCCTACCTTGCATGTGTTGGGGAGAAGAATACAAATGTTCACCGATGTACAAATTTGGATCACAAATCCCTATTTATGCTAGCAAGCCTGTACCACTTCACTATGTATCTCTCTTAACCATACTATATATAGTATTGTGCTATGTATCACTTCATGATAGCTAATTTTTCTCCCAATCTGTTTTGCTGAACTTTTCATTCTGCCTGATTCCCCACCTCTTACACATACTATAGCTCTGCATATATCGCTTATTTCAATTAGGATTTACTCTAAAGAAAAGCTTCAAACGCACGATTCACATGCTGTCACATGCTCCCAGGCCCTTATAGGACTATCATAAGATTTGCAAAATTCTGAGGAAAATGTAGCATTGCTGTGTGCCAGAGAGGACAAATGTATAATTTAGAAATGGATTTTATCAGCATTTAAATTCTAATGCTGAGAAACACCAGTCCTATTCAGGTCAAGGAAATACTGGTGAGACTTAATGACCAATTGCATTTTAGGCCTGACATTTGAAGAAATTATTAATCCTTTCTAAACAATGTTTTTTTTCCTCACATTAGAAAACCATCATCAGGAGGGATCCTTAAAGACCAATCCAAAATCCAGTTAAATCGTTCAAATAGTTCTAGGTAAGTTTCTTGTGCTTAGAGATCAAAAGCAAGGGATGTGCAAGATATAAAACCTTATGTGTATGCTTGGAATTTTAAATTATTTTCCGTCAGTATTCTTCAGGGCACATGATCAAACAAGATATTCTTTTTGCCATTCTTGACACATCTGTGTCAGTCTGTAACTCCAGAAAGGATGTGATGCCACAATCAATCTGAAGTCCATTACATATAAAGATACATGCACATGGGTGCAGATCACCAGTTGCTGAAAAATATATTACCGTTTACAAAATTGCCTACTATGCTGCACCATTTCCAGTATCTACTTAAATTCTCTCTATTGCAAACTTGTTCCAGTATACTGTGTTTACTATGTCAGCCCAATGATATGTGTATACAAATATCCTGCATTATAGTGCAGATTATTTTAATTTTTGAGAACTCCCGCTGGTACTATTTCCTCTTAAATATTCTTAATACTTTATCAGAGTTTCCCCCATTTCACTCAGATCTGATACTATATTAATTGAAGCCAGGCCAATTTGTCCCCCTATTCAGGATCCATTTTTAAACTTGCTGGTTTGTAGTGTCCTGCTTTGGAAGCCCATTGGAGGAACAAATTTAATAGTGAAAGCAACAAAGTAATGACAGTGTCCTTCAATATGCTCTTAATTATTTTTGCAGAAGTGGTTGCAGATGAGTATTTCTTTTTGTGTTATTGCTGGCACGTTCGAGGAATTTTAGAAAGAGTCTGGACACCATAATCTTTCTATATTTTCATTCTTTTCTCTTTTTCTCCATAAAAAAAGTCTGTTAAGGAGAGAAGGGTAAACTATCAGCACAAGGCCTTTTATAGGTACTACCTATTGTATTTTAATTATTATGTATTTAATTTTTTAATTTCTTTGGAGGAAGTTTCCATGATTCCTTGATTTTTCTATGATGAAATCCTTATAAGCATTCTCTTATGAATTTCTGAAATATATGTCTTTTCTATTTTTATGCAGAAGGTCCTGGTTTTGACAGGAGTTCCTAAGCAAAACATGATATTTTTGTTGCCATGGTATTTTAAATAACATTAAGTTTTCTTTCCAGAATGAGATTTTCACCTTAGAATAAACCTCTTAATACAGCTGCACAATCCTCAGAAGGCCACTAAAGCCTTTCGTACAATGCTTAAGATGAATAGATGTTCTAAGCGAGATGCTAGCTATCTCTCAAATTATTCCAGCAGAATGTGAAACTAAATTAGTTTCCTGCAATGCTGAAGAAAGCATTAGTAATGACTGAACTCTAGAATCAGGAAAAAACATCTTCAACAAAAAGGTTAAGCAGATTCCTATGCAATCTTCTGATGGAATTTGTTGCAATTCAAGAATGACACATTTATGATAGGATGAGAGAAAACAGATTTCATATCTTATTGGGAAAAAATAATGAAGCACTACAGTATTTAATTTTTATAGTATGTCCTTTTAAAAAATTGATTGACAGCATACGTACCAAATTTGCTTTTGTAGAGAATAATTTGTTTACCAAAGTGTAATTTGGGGTAATTTATATCAGATGTTCTTTTTATGTATTCTGTTAAGTTTTCCTTTCCAAATTGACATTCAGATGTAAGTGTTCTTTCTAGTTTTGTGCAGAGATCAATTTTTTGACACATGCCTTTATCTCCTTGGTAGTTTAAATAATCTTATTTTTTCCTTCCAGAGTGAAATTTTCCACCAAAACCTATGTGCAACCATTAAGAAGTCGAGAGCCTCAAGACGTAAGTAAAATATATTATTTGTTATTTTTTTGTATGCATTATGTTGGTACGTGAAATATGAATGTTTTAATCCATCTTTCTCCAAACTACTGCCCTGTAGATGTGTGGGTTTGCACATTTCACAATGATTAGTCAGAATGAGATTATGGCAATCATAGTTTTACATATCCGGAGGATGCCAAGTTAAGGAAGGCTA
The DNA here is from genome assembly GCA_023970755.1 of Azemiops feae. Lineage (NCBI taxonomy): Eukaryota > Metazoa > Chordata > Lepidosauria > Squamata > Viperidae > Azemiops > Azemiops feae. Next base: position 519,716 of record JALGBA010000497.1, on the reverse strand, counting down.
TTTTAATCATTCTCTTTTCTCCATCCCTGTAATATCCTTGTCTTGAAAAGTAAAAACCTTGTACCAATTTCAGTGAAGTAGAAGCATAAGGGAAAAATTCCTTACCCCACAGAATAAGAATTTAATGATTAAAGTTAGATACCAGTACTTTGCTTCTGACTATATAGATCCCCACAAAAGCAACCCTTTTAGGGGGATTGGACTAAGAGAGAAAGACTGTCCGAAAGTCACCAGCTGGCATCTGTGCTTAAGGGAGGACTAGAACACAGAGTCTCCCGGATTCTAGTCCAGCATCTTAACAGCTACACCAACTAGTTCTCTTGTACTGGCAACAAGACCCAGAAAAAACAATGGGGTGTATGGGGAACAATTTTAGGAATTGCTGCAAAGATACAGTTATAAGGGAAATTGAATGAAGAAAAAGAGCAGTTTAAAGTAAAGTACACAGAAAAAGGGAACTAAAAGTTTGAACTTGGCTAAATCTTCAGAGAAAAGGAATTTGAGGGCTGAGCAATATCGGTAGTTACTGAAAATGTCTTTCCTGATGCTTTTGGCAAGAAAAGATGTCAGTCTTACAGGGACAATTCTTAAAGCAGAGAAGGCAATTGCAAGATACATAAGGACGCAAGCCACGTGTGGTCTTGAATAAATTAATCCCCAAAGACACCAGGCAAAGATCACAAGAACCGAAACATTGCAACCAATAGACTTTTAAAGTATAAGGCAGTGCTTCATCTTGAGATGGAATTCAAACCCAGCAAGGAAAAAAAAAATTACTATGGTTCTCTTGAAACAGAGCATACATTTTAAATAGCTCAGTTTCAAGTTTAATATTCTACCCTCAGCTTCTCCTCCAGTGTATAATACATTGAGTGGAAAGAATGATCCAATGCATCACAGAGTGAAAAAAGTAACAGCTTCGTGATGCCTTGGTGAGGAAGGAGAAGATGGGATTCTGAGACTGATGAGATTGATAAGAATAACAAGCAGTCCTTGTAATCAATTATGGGATCATGGCCTGGAAAAAGAGAGGGATGTATATCTTCACCATCTCAACTTATTATCCCCCAGGTGCACTTTAGCCATTGATCTGGACAGTATATGATGGTATTTTCTCTTAAAGAACGCCTCCCCGATTCATTTCTTAATTTCTCACCCTTATTTCCATTCTTATCTAATCCCGCTGCAAATATTTGTTTCTCAAATTAGCATTCCAGTCCTTTCCCTCTTTCACTTTCCCAACATATTTCATATTTCAATTTTATCACAATTTCGTAGTTATCTAATTCTTCATTAAGTGACCATTTGCTTTTATTTGTTAATATTTAAACATTGTTATGTGAGCAGTTTGGAATTTTGGTTTTTCTTTTGGTCCTTGTAAGTAATGTTCTGAATGATTCCATATTGGATGACTCTGCGTCTGATCAGGCAGGCTGACCCTCTCCAGGCAAATATTTGTATGACTATAAAATTTCTCCGGAAAATGTAGACTCTGACCTATTTTGGATACCTTCTTTCTTTCAGATTGTTTTTAGCAAATGAGATTGTCAAAATATTAAGTGCTCAGGAATAAATATTTTTAAATATCGATCAATCAGCCTGAGGTTTCCTGAAATTAGAAAACTAAAGGACAGCACACATCAGCTTTCCCGTTTGGAAGAGCATACAATTCTGGCTTCTTTTATGAGAAGACAGCACCTAAGGCCAAAGAGCCAGATCAAAATGCATTAAATACATTCAATTTCAAGAGGCATATAACTGGTTTGGATTTTGAAGCTATTCTTCTAAGGTGACTTCTTTTTTTATCCCAGATATCCAAAGTGTTTGAAGAAGAGATCACGCCTGGTTTTACCTTGTCTCACAGTAAGGAACATATTGATGTCACCCTGGGCGAAGAATTCTTTGAGAAACAAAAGCCTACAGAAGAAACCATCAAAACTACTATGCCCGGGTAATCTTACATAGTGGCCAGATCATGTATTCACATAGCATAATTCCCAACTTCTTGCTGTGTGACATGTTATCAGTGTTTTGTTATTTCATGTATGTGGGAACAATGCAACCAGCTAAGCTTCCACATCTTTATAGAGATTCCCAATAAATTTTGAGAGAGAATTCAAGCATGGTTTCTGCTATTCAAGTATTCCCAGAAAATTATTTTAATGGAGGAAGAAGAAGGCAAAGGTCAAATAGAGCAGCCATCCACAGCCAGCCTTCCTAATGTGTTAGATTTCACCACCCCTTGTAGTCTCCAGAGACTATAACCAAGTACCATATTGGCTTGGAACCATGAAGAAGTCTTGCACATCTGAAAAGCAATAGGTTGTTAACCTGAAGAAGGACATCTTAAGCTCAAGGGTATGTGCAGAGGAGGCAAGGGAATAAATAAGGGCCTGATGATACATATTATTACACAATTTACAAATCTGCATCAGAGATCTTTGTAGAGGTGGGTCATAAAGGCATGTGCATGTCTTCCTCGGTGCCAATGTCCCACCATTTTGGCATCATGGTGGTTTACAGCTTAGGTCTTGTTAAGATAAATACAAAAGAATCAAGTTCAAAATCGATGGCTTTTTCTGTCCTAGAGTGAAAGTGAGAGCTGCCTATAGAAATCTATGAAGAAATCTAGAATTTAGCAGTAGATATGACTAGACACCCATTTAATTTTCTCTCCCCTCACCCGCCCACTTCCCAGAAAAAAGAAACAAGCATTTCCTAGCTTACAAACCCCTTGAACTATTTTTACATCTGCTTGAGATATCTCTTACATCTTAGAGTTGGGAAGATGTATGCTGCTGAAGGAAACCTTCAAAAAGCCTTTAATTACTGTAATTTCCCATGTCATCTTTGATTCTTAAAATTAGCCTGAATACATTTATAGCTGAGATTTTAAGATGAGATTTTGATTCAATGTTTGGTTCAACTGAATGGTTTTCTGTTATGCTTTTCCGCTTTAATGGGATTGTCTAGAGAGATTTAAATAAAAGACACATTACATAATAGTGGTAATTGAGACAATTTAATTATTTGTCTCAATCATTTGATCATCAGCTTGTTTTATGCTCCTTTACAGATCTGAGTCTCAATCTGAAAGCTCTAATAACATCCCCAAATTCCTGTATTGTATTAAGACATGATGCTTATAATTGCTGTAATTACATTATGCCTGCAGACTGCAGAATTTGCCAAATATTGTAATCCACAAAATTCAGCCCATACTTTCTATATACACAAATGATTATAGATTAGATCTTGAATGCAATGACTTTCTAAAACAAATGTGTTTAATAGAATGCAATGGGGGGTTTATACTTTCTCTCTCTCCCTTTTCCTTTGCAGCACTCCACCTAAGCTTGAAACGTAAGTATTGATACAGTCTTTTGCCTCTTATGGTTTTCTTGGATTGCAATCAATATAGTGCCTAAATGTGTCCTCTGTTCTATTTGCTCCTCTATAATCCTGTATTTTGTTAATCTGAGTTAATCTCATTTATTTATGGTCTATTTTAATCTGAGTTTACAAAGTATTTTGAAGAACAGTGTACCAAATCTGCTGCCCTGGAAACAACAAATTCTTGTTCTGCAAAAATGTCTGGGGTGTTGCTGAGTTAAGCACTGGTGCACTTATTAGACTTTTCTCATGTGCATTTGTCTGCTCTGGAGTAAGAATGGACAGTTTGATCAGCTGCCTGCTGCCTTTGACAGAAAAAGGTAAGGAAGGTCATATAAATTATATTACAGCACTGTTTCCCTAAGATGTGGCCATGCTGGACAGGATTTATGAGTCCTAGGCCAAATAAACTGGAGAGCATCAGGTTGCTAGTCTGCTGAATTAGCTGATATTCTTCCTACAGTAAATTTTTTTGTAGTTACAAACCTTTATGTTTAAAAGCCTCATTTTCAGGGCTATTCAAAAGAGCCTCCCAAACCGAAGAGACAATTGTAAACGATAGTAAAATTGGGAAACATTTCAGATTCCAAAGTTGAGTTGCTGTTGACCTCAAAAGAGAGGTTTTTAAAAGGAAGACATATTAACATGAAATGTTTCAATTGGACTACTAGACACTTTGATTTTGTTTGTTTCAGATTTAGCATGGCATTTTGATAGACAATCTGATATTCTCCAGATGCTTGGACAGCAACCTAGCTGACCTGGCCAGTAGCGGGTATTAAGGAACCTGTGGAGCACATCGGACCTCCTACCTGGATATAGCTATTCTGAGAGACATGCATTACCTTTGTTGTTATGATCTTCGTTTTTGTTTTTAAAATTTATATTGAAATGGGAAACTGTCCTATTCCATTTCATTCTGACTGTATCAGAATGATAGAATTGTCCCTTTATAATGTATTACTATTTACTAGTAAATTCAGATAAGAATGCCAGAGGAGCTACGTCTTACTACACCTATCTATCTAAACTGCCATTGGGAGGTATTTCCTATTATTTCTTATATTTATTAGTTCTCGGAAGTTATTTATTATTCATTCAGGATCTTTTAATGGACTTTAGTAATCCAAGTTGTACATTGTATTTGCCTCCAATACAAGTCCAGGCTGAGTCACACATTCATGTGACAATGGTTAATCTAGAGATGTTTTTACAGATTTAATGACACAAATCGGATTTTCAAATTTCCCAAGCACTTTTTTTAAAAATGAGTCCACTGGGAGAAATGATAAAAAGATCCAATATGATGTTTAAATGTAGAAACCAGCTCTCTGTTGTTCAGTTACTTCTGATTTTTCATGGTATCATTTTGCCAGGATTATGAGTAACTAGTTGGATTCTTTTAAACTCCTGTGTCATTAATGATGGTATCTAGCTAGTCCATCTTATGTAAACATAATTTTTCAATTGACTTCCATTTTTCCAAGCAGCAGAATCTACTCCAAGGATTTTGCATTTGTATAATGTGTCCAAAATATTGATTATACTTGGAAGCCCACTTTGAATGAATGAATGAATGAATGAATGAATGAATAGAAGGGGAGTGTACCTGTTTCTAGAATGAACAGGGTGAGCAGAAACAGTTGGAGATAGGTGCTTTCTCAGGGATCCAGACTCTATGCCAAGAGCTTTATAGTTAATAACCAGCATCTTGAATTGCATTCGGACTGGCAACCAATGCAGCTCACATAGCAGTGGTGACATATGGGCATGCCCAAAGGCACCCATTATATTCTGATTGGTCTTCAAGGGCAGCTCCTAGTAGAGCACATTGCAATAATTCAGTTATATCCATTTAAATCCAAACAAATTTACATTTCAAAGTAATAATTATTATTTCTCTGGAACAATTTGTACACTGTATTTTGTAGGGAAGATGTTGTGGCTGACTTAGTGGAACAGATTTCTGAACTGACAGCTATTATAGAGCAATTGCGCCGAGATCATCAAGTGACACATAAACAGGCGAGTCATGTTGGTCATGGAGAAAATCTTCCCCGTAGATATTTCAGAGATTTTGCTATATTGGGAGAGAGACTACTGGTTGGGAGGAAATTATTAGGACCTCTTCCAGAAACCAATTACTATCAAGTTAGATGAATTGAATTTAAAAAGACATTTCTAAAGCAAAGGTATTAATGGGAAGAATTAGCGTGGAGATGGGATGAAGCAGAATGTATTTAGTCTCTTCATTGCAGATAGAACTTCTATGCACAGCTGAACTGTGTACCTTTGAGTTAGTCTTGATTCCAGTAATGATTCCAGCCATGTTCCTGCAGTTTCCTTGGCAAAATGGTTTACTGTTGGCTGGGATAAGCCGCCTGGGAAAGCCAAGGGAAATCATCAAAACAATTAAAAAATGAAAGTTAAAATATTTCGGACATGTGATGCGACACCCAGAAAAATACGGCATACTCCATTTAATCCTCCAGGGAAAGATTGAAGGCAAACGAGGTCCAGGCAGAAGAAGAACATCATGGCTTCAAAATCTAAGGGACTGGTTTGGACAAAACTCAGCAGCACTTTTTCGTGCGGCTGCTGATAAAAACAGGATCGCCAACATGATCGCCAATGTCTGATAACGGATATGGCACAAGAAGAAGAAGAAGTTGGCTTTTTCCGAGGGCTGAGGGAGACTGACCAGCTGCTTTGTGACTAAAGCAGGACTAGAATTCATAGTCTCTTGAAGTCTAGCCATGTGTCTTTAAACACTGCCCTGGCTATCTATATATACAGTTACACTGCTAAAAAAATCCATTAGGGAAGTACTTATTAAATGTAATTGTCTTTTTCTTTTTTTTAGATGGAGAAAGATATGGAAGAAAAATGCAATGAAATGCAAGAGGAACATGACAATAAAATGAGGTCTGGCTGTCCTTGTTTGGAAGTCTTGAAGTAACTTTTCTTTTTCCATAGTTATAGGAGCAAAAGAGGAATAACAACATATTAAGGAAACAGCTTCCCTTCCCCCCATCCTTAGAAAGGAAGCAGACAGCATGTGACTTTTTAGCATTGTTTTGTGGAGGTTAACTCAGAAGTAATAATGAACAAAATATTTTGACTATTGATTAATCTTATTTGAATCTGTGTTATTGGCCATTTTCAGTCACATAAACATCTTTTTTAATGTATAGCACAAATAGAGTATACAAAATAAATGATTAATTGTTAAATTATTGCATTTTTGCACACTGTGCTTTTAGTCTTTAAAGTTAATTTTTGTACAAATGAAAATGGCCAACAAAGGAAATTCGAACAAAGTTATTCAGAAGTTAAGTCCATACAAGGTTGGTGAAATTTTCTTACAAATATATCTGGATGTTTAGAGCCACATTCAGCATAAGTTAAATAGTGCTGCTACTCTATCCAGAGTGCTGAACAATTCCCTCGCAGGATGTAGTCCTGTTGAAAATCCTTCTTCTGTTATTTACTTTCTTCCTAAGCAGATATAAGCACAAGGAAGTAGAATTAATTTTCCCTACCTTACTGCTGGAACCCAAATACTTATCAGCTTTCCCTTCCCATCAGTGCCTGCTACTTTACCTACACATCAGATGCAGCGTTGGGCCCTTAAAAAGTCATTCTCCTTTTCATTAGTTCCAGTTTCCCACTTACTTGTCTATACTGTGATTAGAATTATTCCTTAATAAACCACAGTAGCAATTAGTGTGGGTGTGGCATACTTTCAACCAGAAAAATTCCTGTGAATAAAAACACAATAACAATAATGTAGTATCATAGGAATAATAAAAAATAATCACAATAATTGTTCTTCATATAGATTACAAACATGCAATAAAAATAATATGTAAATATAATTGAACATTGGTTTTGAATGTACCTTGGTACTCAACTGCTTTGAAACTCATAAAATTTGGTATCAACACATTTTGAAATGAAAAGTTTGTCCTGAAACTTATTGTTTGTTTGTTACTGAATGCATAAGCTAGAATTTATCTGTGTCAGCTGCCTTGTGATTCACTACATTATTTCTTATGGGAAAAAATTGGTACTCATCGGTTGTGGTACTCATTGTGACTCCTGGAACCAATTAATGTTGAGTACTGAGGTACCAATGTAGTAAGAAAACTTATTGAAAATCCTAGGTTTAGCTCCTGTGCAAGTTACAAGCAGTCCAGAGCTTTTAACAGGATGGAGTTATCCATTTTCCCAATTTCAAGAAAGCCAGTAATTTGACTTCCGGTTCCGGTCGCAGCGCCCGCGGACGTGCAGAGAACTCGTTCTCTTGGCCGTCCGGTTTCCCCCCGCCGGTAGACCCTGGATAGGGTCGAAAGTCGCCCTGTAGGGGCGACCACCGTAGAGGAGGGCACTCGTTGATCGCGGAGGGAGCGGCGGCTCCCTCTGCGGTCCTAGAAAACCACCTTTGGGCCGACGGGGAAAAGATCGGCCAGTAACATGGCCGATCACTCAGCTGCTCCAGCCGAAAGTCACAGCAACATCTAAGCGAAAAGAACCACCGTGGAAGATCCGGGTGAGACCTTTCCTTCCCTCTTGTTAATTTACCTTTTTCCCTGCTAACAGCTTTAAGAACTATTTCCCTATTTTGAGAAAGCAGCGTTTGATTACTGGGGAAAACGGGCTTTGGAAAAACAATTATTGTTTTTTTTTACTATTTTATTTTGTCTACATAAGCAGTTGGAACTCGAGCATCCGGATTATTGTGACTTTCTCTTTTGGCTTGTTTATCTTCAGTTTAGGTGAAAATCCTTAGGGAGGGGGTGGAATGTTCTTTGTTTCCCCCCCCCTCCTGAACAGTACTGCCTAAAAAACTTTTTGCTCTCTGGGCGGACTTATGTAGATTATTTTGGATACAATGCATCCTGGGACTTGGCATGAAGCCCAGAAACAGACTGATACAATGTAACTTGCTCTTTGAACTCCCACTTCCTGATTTTGGCCTGATGCCCAGACTGGATTACAATATAACAACTGACTGCCAGTTTTTATCTCTGTGCTGGTCTTGACTATTGGTTGTTTTTTTTTCCTCTATCTTTCTTTGGAAATATATTTCTGTCTGCATTTTATATTTTATAACGCTGCAATCTATTTTTTAAGCTGAACTTCTCTAAAAAAAAAAAAAAAGAAGAAGATGGAATCCTATTCACAGATTAATTATGGACTTATATTAGAAAAAATCTTGGAAGCAAGACTGGAACTTAAAGAACATATTAGATCGCTTAGATTCAAGGAGGACTCAGAATTAAAAATTGAAGCTCAACCTTTGATTGACTATGATAGACAATCAGATCTACAACTTAATGAGATGGATGGAATACATTTACAATCTATTGAATCTACTGAATTTATTGAAGAGGAAGAGGACACATCCTACATGATGGATTTCTTTGATGATCAAAGGCAGAACTCAACTAAAACATTTACAACTTTAAAAGCAACAGGATTGGACTTCCAAATACGAGGCACAAAAAACGTTGACAACATGACAGTACAGACAACACTGGATAAAAGAGAAAAAGAATATGATTGGACTCAATGGTGGGAAAAGGCCTTTAGCCAGTTACTAAGATGGGAGGACTTAGAAGCCCTGTTGTGGAAACCTACCTGGCACAAAAAGAAAGCTAGAATTAGATTTAAAAATAAGAGTTAAAATTTTATTTGATGGGTAAAAAGGGCTTCTGGACATTGATTGAACTAATATTTTTGAGATCTTTAAGGTCACTTTGGTATGAGTCAACACTAGATTTAAATTATGGATTTGAGTATGATTTGGAATGGCAATAAGAATAATTGGAAAATTTATAATTAAAGGAGTTAGATTGAGATTGAGACTGGTGAAATATTATTGATATTTTTATTTATAAGAATTGAATGGTAATTAGTGAGATATTAAATGGATTAAACTGAAACAATTGAGGAATCTTTTAGGGACGTGGACTGATCTATGAAAATATTGGATAGAATATATGAAATAGAATATAGTTGAGAAATATTAAGATATAATAGTTATATTACTTGTTTATGATAGAAATAATTATTGTCCTATTATTATTATTATAATGTTATTATATTACTATGTCTAATGAAATAGTTTTAAAATATATAAATTCATGTTTATTTACATAATATGTATGTGAAATATAATAAGAGATATAATTTGATTGAGAAATATAAATTGAAATTGGAATAATAGAGGTGAGAAACAATTTATATTTTAGGAATGCTCGAATTGTATACCATAAGAGGGAACTTTTAAAGTAGTAGTTTAAATTGTATATGTATGACTGTATTTTTTGTTGTGTTCCCTGGAGTGCCCTATCTCCACGATGTGTTACAAGCACTTGGCTGTAAAACAAACAAAAACTAATAAAACTTGTTATGGTAAAGAAAGCCAGTAATTTCAAGGCTTTACTACGGAGATTTTTCATAAAACTGAAGCTAATACAGGAAGAAATACAGTACTGTAAGCTGTTTCACCTAACCTGGAGCCTTTTCCTACTGAGTTGAAGTTCCATTTAATAGTCCTTGAACCAGCAGAGAACTATACTAATATGAATTTGCTAATCCCTGTCCTGCCTTAATAGGCAAACAGTGATGATCTTAGTTACTATGTGCAAACCCTATTAAGGAAAGGAATTGCTGATTTGCTTTGGTTTCCTTCCTTCGCATCCCACCAAACATCAGATGGGGTTGGCTTTGAGAAGAGATACATTCTGATAGATGGCCTGAAGAGTAACTATTTGTCTTGTTAGCTTGCATTCAAAAGAAGCCTGGTCAACAGCTGACAGATACTATGGGCTTTCCTGCTTTCTTCTGGAGTTCTCTACCAGCTCTAGTCACCTGTTAGCTGGGCTGATCTATCTTTCAAAGCCAGGTTGGCCCAGAGGTCTGGCAAGTTAATGAGAAAATCCTGGAGGTTCCCACTGCCCAGACCAGAGTGGCCCTGGAGGATTGTAACCAGTGACTGGAGAGAAAGGAGGTTCCCCACACTGTCCAACATCTACAAGTGTCCTCGACTTAAGACCACAATTGAGCCCAAAGTTTATTTTGTTAAACAAAACATTTGTTAAATTAGTTTTGTCGCATTTTATGACTTTACTTGCCTCAATTGTTAAGTGAATCAATGTAGACGTTAAGTTAGTAACATAGTTGTTAAGTGAATCTGGCTTCCCCATTGACTTTGCTTGTCAGGAAGTCACAAAAAGTGATCATATGACCCCCGGGACACTGCAACCATCATAAACATGAACCAATTGCCAAGCATCCGAAATTTGATCGTGCTGCAAGGGTCATGTGAAAAACAGTCATAAGTCACTTTTTTCAGTTCCATTATAACTTCAGTCACTAAACGAATGGTTGTAAGTCAAGGACTACCTGTATTGAATTGATCTTATGCTTTAGGTCCTTTTCATAATGCCACAAAGAGAAAGATACATGAAGGGCTGATCTTCCTTACTTTCTCTCTTCAGGCTAAGACATACTTGTGTATGTTTCTTCTGTACTTTTAGTGCTGCTTTGCTGTCACCCTCTCCAGTCATTGCACAGATTTTTGTAGATTTCCCTCCCCCCATAGAGTATTTGAGTCCCTCTGATTTCCTCCTGAAATGTAAAGGATATTTTACAACCAGATTGGATATGATTTTAGATATGATTAAAGGCTGTATAGTAAAGTGACAAAATCAGGTGCTGAGACTTGTACAAGAGAAGAGCTTCTCACTAAGGCAATGTTACCACTCTGTGTGTATCTCTTCAAATTTATTATGAAGACAGACTAGAGGACCTAACAGGCCACAAGTGCAGAAATGCCTCTTTTACCTTACTTTCCTGTTATGTTGTCTTGGCAGGGAGATTCAAGGATTTCACATACTAGAAGTGAATAACCTGGAAGAGCAGTATAAGAAAGAATTGCGGAATGAGAGGGCAACTGCGCAAGAAAAATTGGGTATGATGCATAACTATCTATTCATCTCATACCTACATGTGTCCTGGAACTTCAGCACACAGAGTTGTTTCACAAAGAAAATTGGAAATTTATAAGTAGCCAGGGACAATGGGATGATTAATACACCAGTTTGTTGTAGTGGTTAAGACCCAAGGTTGGAAACTGGGGGACTGTGAATTCTAGTCCTGCCTTAGGCACAAGGCTAGCTGGGTGATCTTGGGTTAGTCACTCTCTCTCAGCCCTAGGAAGAATGCAATGGCAAACCACTTCTAAAATCTTGCCAAGAAAACTTCACGAACTTGCAGGCAGTTGCCAGGAGTCAATGTTGACTTACACACACACAAACACACACACACACACACACACACACTTGTATTTCCATCAGCTATTGCTATTGCATTTAGAACTACACAAGGAGCAAAACTGCTCTCTCTCTTTTTACAAGCTCAGAGCAATTTGTAAACTATTTGATTGGTATGTGTAAGGGGCATTGAAAAAAATTGAGAGGCATCTTATTTTTATATCTTAAACACTTATAGGCTGAATATTCTATGCTACCAATCACAGACATGATATTTGTTATCTGCTCATGCTTGTTGTTACTGCAAAACTCATATATGTAAATCGAGCTTCTATCAAGGAAGGAAATATATGAATTGTGTGGAGCTGCAGATATTAGTTATCTTAAAGCCAGGATCGATTTTAAAGTGCTTGTAGATGTCAATATCAGAATCCTGGTAAGGCAATTTTAATCAATGAGGCGCACAGTAAGCTCTGTTCCTAACATCTACAGAAAGGGACAAAATCGTTAAACTAGAAATTGTGGTCTTCTGTATTTCACTAAATGCAATATGTTAAAAATCCTGGCTGAAAGTAAATCAGTGAGAAACTCAGTAGAAATATAGGGCCAGTCTTTCCCAACTTGCTGCCATTCAGATGCATCAAACTATCCTTGGCAGCTACCATTCACCCCTAGCATGGTGAATGGTAGCAAAACGCACACTGAAGAGAAGTTAAGAAATCACAAGAAAGTCAACAATCTTAAAATGGTAAAAATAAAACAGAAACCTATCAACAATAAGAAACCTTGACAACCAGTTGGTGGAAGCCTTAACTAAAAAAGAACTGAAGAAAAACAAATTTAAAACATTTCACCTGGTTTCACTGAGGGATTTCCAATATTCAAATGCTATTTAAAGAAAAAAAATATCCTAGCCATCTCATCTTTGTTTTGCAAGGATGCCCTGTGACATTGCAGGAAGTTTCAGGCAGAAAGTTGAGGTTTTGAGAAGCAAAATTATTTTCCCTCCACAGGATGTTCTATATCGGTATAACTTTATTTTAATTTTTTTTTTCTGTTGAGGTCAAAGGCCCACTTACATAGGACCATGTGGGCAAACTCCAAATAGTAAAATAACTTGGCATTGCAACTTAACAGTTTACTTGGATAGCTTTAAATGCAGCATTGATTTCTTTGCTCAGGTTGAACACCTAACCGTGCTTTAGAAGAACTTCCCTCAGGGTGGGAAATGCCCTTTTAACTGTAAAAGCAAGAGGCCAAACTCAGTTCAAGTTAGAAATATGTAGAATTGAACAAACCTTGTTGAGAATTAGAAAAATTGCCTTCAAAAGGAAACCTTGTTAATCTCACCAGCTTGGGAAAAAAATCAGTGTTTACAGCTAGCATGAGAGACTTATGAGGGCAGAGGGACATGAGGAGGCATGCCATGGTCTCAAAAGGATGGATGTGTTTGAGAAAGTTTTTTAAGGATGGGAAAGGAAGCTGGAGATCTTGGGAGGGAACTTGCTGTCCTTTCTCGCAAGCTCAAAAGAGCCTGATTTTTGGCATCGGGGGGGTTAATGGGTGAGAGAAAGTAGGGCACATGGGAGACAAAGCATCAGTTTCTATCTTAAAATCCCCTTTCCCAAGCTCCAGAACCTGACTCAAAATTACACTGCCAAACTTGAATTATTTTGTCACTGAATTTAATTGGTGTAGTTCTGAGATGCTGGAAGGTTGCAAATAGGATGCTCGGAGATGGAATGACTGAGCAGACCTTACTGGCTTCTCTATTCAGATCTCCAGGAAAACAATCATAGCTTAAGACATTACAAATCTCTAAATCCACCCTCCACAACTTTCTCAGCCTCTCAAACCGCATCCAAGCTTCTTATTCCTAATTAGGATGAGGGGAAAGATATTTCCCTGACAAGTCACTTCCTAGTACTTTGGAACAGGCAGCTCCGAGCAACAATTAGGAAATATTCTCCTAGCAAAAACGCCATCAGTGACTGGGACAATTAAAGCGTTGTGTCGAAGCACTCCTGGCTTCATTAATTCTCTCCTATCTGTGTTGAGAAGTGGGCCCTGGATTAAAAAAAAAATATTGAGGATGATTCTGTAGTTAATTTCTCAGAAAAACACATCACTAAAATTAAGACAATTCAAATTCAAAAAAACATGGAAGAAAAGGTTGAATCAGTAATTTATAGTGCTACGGCTTGGATGCATGGAATGCATTATTCCTTCCCCTTTTTCTCCCATCAGCTACAATGCAGAAGGAATACAAATACTTGAAGAATGCATTTCGTATGTACCAGGTAAAGATTTAAACTGCCATCTAAGAATTGATGAAGTAGGGTTGTCAAAGTTGTGGATTTATGAGCATATTTAGGATTTGGAGATAGAACAGAGACAGCCTCCAGTTGGCTGTGGCTTTCCCACAATAAGTGACTACTGCAAAGGCAGCCCACATGGGGCTACCCTTGAAAAGCATCCAGAAATTGCATGGTGGAAAGTACAGGAGGGAATCTGATGTACTTTGAAATACATTTAAGCATTTTTTGGCATCCTCCCCAAATTATCTTGTCTGATACCTCAGTGGAGGTGTAGCTTCTTCTCCATTTCTGGACCTATTTGGGCAGATATGTATTCTTTCTCCTGGTGGAATCTCAAGTGGGAAAAAAATACGGAGGCTTTCCAGACTGTAAAATATTATCCCTGATTCCTAATGAATGTCCCATAAACATCAAGTTGTCCTTAATGTTAATGAGTTGCTGCAGTGAGGAGACATTATTCAGGGATTAACCTCTCTCTTCCCCCCTCCTTTATTTAGCTATGTACTATCTACCATCTACTATCTATGTACTATTGGTGGAAACTTAACCAAAGGTGGCATTTCTACTGTACACTTTTCCCAAAAGGTTTCCACAATTTTGACCACTACTGTATCTACCTACTTGCCGCTTATCTCTACAGTCAAAAACATGTTATTATACAGAGTAATTTTTATTCTCAAAACTTACTTGAAAGCAGAAATTAAACTCTTTTCTTACTGAAAACTTATTTTTTATTGGAAAAAAATAGGGTTCCCCCCCCTTTTTTTTTAACCTTTGTCCACAAGACTATTGTTAAATTTTGGTTTTTTAAAATCTTACTAGTTTAGTATGCAAATGTGCAAGCAAGAACTGGTGAATTCTTCATATTTTGTAGAAGACAGTACAGAAGGTCCTTGACTTACGACCACAATTGAGCCCAAAATTTATGTTGCTAAGCGAGTGAGTTTTGCCCCATTTTATGACTTTTCTTGCCACAGTTGTTAAGTGAATCATTTCAGTTGTTAATTTAGTAATACAGTTGTAAAGTGAATCTGGCGTCCCCATTGACTTTGCTTGTCAGAAGGTCGTAAAAGGTGATCACATGACCTTGGGACACAACAACTGTCATAAAT
Organism: Azemiops feae; assembly: GCA_023970755.1. Taxonomy (NCBI): domain Eukaryota; kingdom Metazoa; phylum Chordata; class Lepidosauria; order Squamata; family Viperidae; genus Azemiops; species Azemiops feae. Next base: position 504,611 of record JALGBA010000497.1, on the reverse strand, counting down.
ATGAAGCAGTTGCCGAGCATCTGAATTCTGCTCACGTGACCATGGGGATGCTGCAACGGTCGGGTGAAAAGTAATCATGTCACTTTCTAGTGCCATTGTAACTTCAAACAGTCACTATGGTTGTAAGTTGAGGACTACCTGTAGTTTATAATTCTCCCCTCCCAACCTGCATGCCTTTTGTGACTTCTCAATATCCCATGGAGTTTATGATTTATAAAGTCATATACGCAGTGTCTCACACAGGAGAAAATAAGTCAGATTTAAAGCCTCCTGTGTACAGATGTGTTTATGGTTAACCCACACAACTGAAGGAGCCATAAACTCATGATGACTTTTGAAATATTTTTTTAATTGGACCACAATATCCTGTTTGATGTGAATGACAGATTTTAATACATTGATAGGCAGAACTGTTGTCTATATGCATTTCAAGCTGGTTGGTGGTTTTGTTTGCTTGTTTGTTTTGGTAGGATAGCATTTCTGATGAAATGGAAGAAAAATGGCTGAGAAGGCAGGCCGAATGGAAAAAAAGTGAGAGGACTGAGCGAGAAAAGGCATTATTACAACAAAGTAAGTAAAGGGAATGCACTAATCTTACACTACTGTGATCAAAGCACCATCATTTTTGTTATTATCCCATAGCAAGTCTTCAGGAAAATAAGCAAGGACACCCAAATGCTGCAGATGTTTTGGCTGATTTTACATGTATATATAGTAATATAGAGTATAAAATCATCTAAACAAATCCAGGTTATAATAACAATAGCAATAGCTCTTAGATTTATATGCTGCTTCACAGTGCTTTACAGCCCTCTCTAAGCGGTTTACAGAGTCAGCCTATTGCCCCCAACAATCTCATTTTACTGTCCTCAGAAGGATGGAAGGCTGAGTCAACCTTGACCCTGGCAGTCAGCAGAGTTAGCCTGCAATACTGCATTCTAACCACTGTGCCAGCATGGCTACTATAATATTAGTAATTATAATTATATAATTAATATTGTTAATACTATAAAAATATAAAACTAATTATAAAATTAGTAAGAGTATCCTGAAACCAAGCATAAAGACTTAAGATTTGTTAAGAAAACAAATTCACCAACTTTGGAATGAGGACTAGTGCCAAGGGATGGGGGAAGAGGAGTCCAACATGTAAAATAGAGAACAAAATTGAACAAGGTGGGGGGAAACAGGGACACCGCACCATCCACGGCTAAGTAAGAATAAACTTAAAATATGGTTATATATTATATTTTTACAGAAATTGCCTAAATAAATAAATAGTACATAACTCAAGTAAATATAAATATATTAAACAAATAGGAAGAAAATCAGTTGTCAAAAGCAGAAGCAAACAAATTAGCAAATGGAAGAAACAAAAAGCAACAAGAGTTGCAGGCACCAGCATTTTGCCATATTGTATTTACGGTTGGAGTTTTATCAGACAATAGAAGCAGCATACAGAAATGCTTGGGGTGTCTTGAAAAATGTATTAGCAAGGGTGTAATATAGGTGCTGCATACATGGCTATTTATATCAAATTATGCTAAATTCATATGAGAGTTTCCAGGACTCAGGAACACAACAATTAAGTAATACATTTAAAAAAAAAAAAAAACCCAGTCAGGGTGGATCCTACATATTAAATGTTAAATTTAATTGAACACTTTTTCTTTTTTTGTACACTATTTTTTTTGGTTAGGGTTGAATGTATGCTGTTTTGTATTTTATTCTCTGTGATATAGCAATAAATATAAAAAAGAAAAAAAACTTTTATTCTTTCCTCAGAGCAATCTTTAACAAGGAGATTTGAGATGGAATTAGAGGAGCAGAAGAAGATTATTCAGAATAACAGTTTTTTGCTAGGAAGAATTTATGAACAGGAAAGAGAAGTAAGTGCATTTCGTACTTATCAAAAGTTGCTTTGCTTTTTTCGGAAGGCTATTGTAACTTGAATTAAAAGCTTTTTCTTACAAATCTCAGCCATATAAACTTGTATTCTTATAATAGCCTGACTTACTGCTCTATTTTTTGTTTAGCACTAAAAGAGTAAACAAAATTAAACAAAAGTCACAAACCATTAACGCTTGCTCCTGGGTGGAACAAAATTTCTTCAGGAATAATTAATCAGAAATCTTATCCATTCATTCATTCATTTCTTGGAGATTAGAATGGCCCCAATGCTCTTGGCCTTTCATAAGGCTTTAAAAATATGACTCTGTTCCCAAGCTTGGACACTGAAGGTGTTAAAGCCATTTCCTGGCTTTATTTTTAACTGGTTGACTATCTTGGCTGCTGTGTACATTTATTTTGGATGTTTTTATTGTTTTTATAGTTTTGGAATCGTAAGCCACCTAGAGTCATTGATTGAGATGGGCAGGTATAGAAATTAAATAAAGAAATAAATTCACGAAGCAAACAACTCCAAACAGGAAGCAAAGTGTTGGATTTTGAACTGATATTGTAAAATGGCTTTATTGCATGATCTTTATGATTGGGCAGATATCTTGCAAGTAAGGAAGGTCAATACTGCAGTATCTCATTGGGTCATTTCAAACTGCTTTTTCCATTCTCCTTTCAGTAATGGAGAAAGATTAATCCTATGGCATTAGTGAGCCCAATTGTGAAGCAACTTTAGCCAGAGATGTAAAGGCATGGTGGTTAAAAGCTGGTAAACTTTCCATGAAGCCCAATCTTCTTAGTTAGGCAAACATATGGATGCATTTTTTTAATGCATGGGAAGTAGTATTTTTCATAAATTAGTTAGAAGTAGAGAATAAGCAGTAGGCGTAAGCTTAAATGGACTCCAGAAGATGGTAGAGGACAGGAAGGCCTGGAGGAACGTTGTCTATGGGGTCGCGATGGGTCAGACACAACTTCGCAACTAACAACAACACAAGAGAATACGCCTCCAAGTTTCAATCTGAATGGAGGTTTTCGGTAAGATGTAAACTTACGGAAACTTACTTGTAAGCCTGTTTTCTTCCTATTGTCACATAGAATTGTTATACAAGTTACAGTAGTCTCATCCAGCGCATAGCTAGTCAGTGTGTGAATTGAGCTCCATAAGGGGAGACGCACACTGAGACTTCATTGGGAGCTCACAAAAATATTAAGAATTGAAAGTGCATTTTCAGGTATATTTCTCTGTTAACTCCCTATCTTTTTTCTTTTCAGGAATTTCAGAAGCAGCAACAAACTGCCTTGGAAAATATAGACATGTTAAATGCCAAAATCAAGGCATGTGCATTGATTTTTTAAAAAAATAATAAGTGCAATTGAGGCACCTAGTTAATAAGTAGCAGCAGTGTGGTTTATTGTAGGCTTCCTCTTTATATATATTAGATGCAGCTTTCCCAACATTCCATCTGCAAGTTGGGGAAAAGGAGAATTATTAGTGGGAATAATAATAATAATTTATTAAACTAGTATTTGCTTTAGTATTTTGATTAGGTCCAGCAATCCTTGAGTGGATTAATGCCTTTTGAACCATTAAGCAAATCTGTGAAGAACAAAGAGGAGAATTTCTAATATTGGAATATATTGGAATGATATAAATATCAATAATGTACTGTATTATGTATAGCTATAACCATAAATGGAATCTGCAATAGAATGCTCTTGCTCAGTCTGCTGGCCAAGCTTTTTTTCAGGATACTTTAATCCGTTTCATCTCCTTTTTCTCTCTCCAGGCAAAACAATTAAAAAGTTGCCTTTTTTTTTTTAGCCAAGCCCATGGAAACACTACACTGCTATTAGATATTAACCCCTTGGTGTTTTGGCATTTTCTTCCTCTGATACAGTGGTTGAATGTCATTTGTATTTTTTCTTTTTTCTTTTAAACTTTTGATTTCATCACCTAGAATTGCTTTGGCATTTGGGGTAGATGATCAATTGAGTAAATAAATAATTTTCTGTCTTCGGCACCCTTTAAATGTGGTCAGTGTTCACTGGCTTTTTTTTTTTTTTTGCAATGGAAGCTTTGCCTTCAAAGAATTCTTCTATTTCCGTTAATGGGAAATATGGCAGGTTTGCCAATACATTCTTTTTTTGATAGCCTCCTTTTGACCATTAAATGTTAAGTTCAGTGCAAGTACAGTGTATACAAATTAAGAACTGGTTTATTCCCTGCCACTGCAATTCTTCAAGGGATCATCTGAAGAGTTCCTGCACAAACAAGGCTTCTGCATCTATGCGGAGTCTAGTTTTGAACCTTCTAGAGTTTACAGAGTTATTTTACAGGATCCCCGCTCTCCATGCATACCAAGCAACAGGTGAAGCTCCCACAGAACATCTTCAGTTCCTAAGACCATCATAGTGGATTTGAAGAGAATAGTGAGATCACATGAAACCAAATGGGGCTAAGAGGATAACATGTTGTGAAGTAACAGATTATCACCTGAACTCCATTTACAGGGAGATAAGCAGCTCTTCATTATGATCTCTATAATTCATATACATGGAGGAGATCTAGCTGTCCCAAGATGACCAAACAGAAGATAGTTCTTCCAAAAGTTGGATCATCTAAGCATTGGTCCCACCTATAAGGCTTGATTGAGGGGTTGGGCTGAGCTCATCTGGTTACCAGTAGAGTTCTAGTAGGGAATTTCTCTGAGGAAAGCAATCAATATTGCCGTTAGTCTTGTGCTGTATGTGTGAACAGAAATGGGGCACTGTTTTTTGGTTAAATTTTACCAATACTTGAACTTTGCCACTGAAACAAACTTTAGATGAAGGAGAGCATGCAGAAAATTCAAAGAACAAATGACTATTTCCTTTGATGTAGAAAAGATGATGTGGAGATACATGGGAGAGGCCCCTTTCAGCTGTGCCTCTTAGCCCTTCCCACTGCCAGTCTGGGTGCATAGAACTGATGCAGCTTCTGCTTATGAATTACTGTACTGTAGTCATTTCTTGCTGCCCACTCCAATCTTTCTGGAGGGGGAAACAAAAGTCTTGTTTAACCCAAGCTTATGTGAGAGAGGGGACTCCCACAGTCTGACATGCTTAATTTACCTGTAACCATAATAATAATGGTTATGATCACAACAATGGTGATAATAACTATAATAATGAAACGGAAAACTAATTCTCTATCACAATCTTTTTAGCATAACAACTCTGCGGCTTTTGGTCAGAGAATAGCAATCCTGTCTCCTTTTGAGGAGACAATTAAAACATCAGCCTTTTGATTTAAAAATCAGTTTTATTAGAAATAAGGTAATACTTTCTTTTAGCCTGGGTAGCCAAATATCAAAAAAATTTCAATAAGATAGTATAAGGCATTTATGGCTGATGAAATTCCAGTGTCTTCCACGTGAGTTTCCCAGGGTATCCAAGGTGCAGGTTGGACACAGATCCAGATGGACAGGATTCAAAGTGCAAAGAACGTAAGATGGAATGAAGCCTACAAGAAAGAAGTTTCAATAAAAATGATAAATCTCTGATTCAAAAATCAAAGGCATTTTTAAAAAACAATTAGACACATTCAAAATACCAAAGAATATGCAGCAGGTTTTTGTTTGTTTGTTTTGTATTGATTCCTAATAACTGCCTGGTTAAGTCCCTGCAGTTTTCCTGGCAGGTTTTGGGGAAATAGTTTGTCACTGCCTCCTTCGTAAGGCTGAGAGTGAATGACTGGCCCAAGGTTACCCAGATGGCTTTGTGCTTTAAGATGAGGCTAGACCTCCTATAGTAGATTAGCATATGTTAAAGCAAAATTATCTGAATGTAGATCCTGGTCAAGAGTCTACTTTATCTCTAAGAGGTGGGATTTCGCCACCCAGCTTACTTCTTCAGCTGCCTGGTTCTGATTAACTGACTTCTGCAATTGCAACTTTCAAGCTTCTGTCTGGATCATATTCAGCACCTTTCAATAAGTCTCTTATTTTGTTCCAAGACAACCCTTTTTTTTTTCATAGCAAGGCTGAGGCTGAGGTGAAGAAGTCTAGGTTTTCTATTAGCCCCTCTACTTAAAAGACTTGGACATTTTGTTTAAGCTGTGGAAATCCAAACTCGGGAGTTTATCCACTCGTGCCTTTGCATGTGTGCTTTGATGAAGATATTAATTCATGATTGGGAATCAGCTTCAATCTTCCAGAAGCTAAATGCATATGGGAGAGCAAAGGGCTTACCATGCCTTGTGTAAGTGAATGGGTGTTTGCCCATTCACTGCAGACTTTAATAGAGACAAAAAGGGAGAAGCTGCAGGCCAGAGGAGGCAGTGGACTTGCAATCTATCTCACATCTAACCCGCATCTATATAACCACCCTAACTTCTTCTCTGTCTCACTCCAATTTAAATCTTGCATTGGCCGAACCACTCTGTGCATCTTCTGATGAAGTGAAAGCTTATAGTTCATGAAAGCTTATACCTTTCAATAAAAGTTGTCAGTCAGAAAAAGTGCCCAGCAAATTCCTTTGCTAGGTCTTTCATGAAATGGTTTATTGGTGGGTTAGAAAAAAGTAAAGGAGATACCCGCAAAGCATAATTTTATTGAAGAGAAAGCTACTCTTAGGTATTTTAAATATGAGCAAAAGAGCTAAAATGCTAGCATAAAATTGATTTTCTATTTAGATACATAGGAAGTCCACGAGAAAGACTTCTGAAAAACTAACAAAAGTGCTTCACTTTGTCTCAAATGGCTTGTAAAAATGAATGATGATGGTATCAAGATCTAAATGAAAACCTTGTCCGTGATAGATAAAGAGTAGTAGAAGATGACAATTTGGAAGGGAGAAGTATTCATGACACAAAACAGAGGAATGGAATATATATATATACAATAACAACTTAACAGACAATAAAAAAAGCCGTAACTCTTAAGGTGTGGGGAAGTGTGTAGTTGGTCTTCCCCAAGGCACTGGTAAACGTGAGGGAAAAAAGGTAATGATTAACTGTTGAGATAGGCAGCTGTAGAATTCAATCAGTCAATCAAATAAATAAAAAAATCCATTAAAAATTAGTAAGGAACTGGAGGTCCAGCCAACTCCTATTTGAGATAAGACTACTCTGGCCAAGATATTCCTTTGTTTTCTGCATAAATGCTTTCTATCCTATAAGCTTGATTTGGTTGGCCCCATATAATCTGAATCCCTGATATGCACAATATTGTCTGGAAAGTTCACTCTAGTAAGTGTACTTTATTTTACTGTAAAATAAAGTCGCACATTTTCATGGAACAACTGTGGAAATGTGATGCAAATGCTTGAAATTTATTTTTAAAAATGTTTTTATCCAATAAAAGAGATTGGAGAATGAATTGAATGAGAAGAACGAAACTCTTAATGCTATTGCTTCATCTCTTCACAAAACAGAGATGGAACTTCAGAAGGAGGTGAGATCTGTGATGTGACTTTTGAAACTTGTCTAACGCTACTTTTTAGTTGCTGGTGGTAGGTGATTATTTTTTTTAAAAGATAGCCTGTCTTTCCTTTTAATAATCCCCCAAAGAGCTCAGAGTAGGATAATTCTACATCTTCGTGTACCCAGTAACATTGGCTCCTTCCCAGCGACTGGGATCCAAATATTGTCACTCTGCAATTCCAGGGTTTTTTTATTCTTGAGGATGATAGCAAACTCCTTGTCCCTCCTGCTGCCTTGGGGATGTGTGGGTCTCCTAGCTTTTGCCTAGAATGCTCTTCCTCAAAGACCAGAGGCATAACCGCCCAATCAGCCTTGCTCGCATGCTAGGAGCTTTTCTTTACCTCTGCAAGAGAGAGCTTTCATCTGCATCAATATTTAATGGATATCCTTTTTTATTCCAATAAATCCTGTGGCCTTTGGTGAAGTGTACCTCTGTGTGTGGTTGTCCAGCAACAGCAAAGTCAGATCCCAAGTTCAGCTATTGCTCCACGGATGCTCTTGAAATGGGCATTACTCATTTTCTTTCTTTTCCTTATCATGCCCAACAGAAATAAACTTAAACTCTGCATCTTAAAAACTGATTTTCTGCTCCGATAATGTGCCATCCGCTAAATACTACATCGCTGAGAATTCTGAAATGTGGCCTATTTAATGGTTGTTGTAGTTGCTTTCAATTGCCTCTGGTTTTCTTTGTCTCCCACTGCTATAGTCCCTTGCCGTGGAACCTTACTCCTGCAACTCTCTCTTACTTCTTATCACTCTGTCCTCCCAAACAAGGCAGAGGCAAGAGATTGTGCAAATCATTGAGCCAATGCATTAATTCTTTGTGCAAGCAAAGTTTTGTTTAAGGAGAGGAAAACATATGGGGAGAGCAAGACATGAGAATAGCTAACAAGCATAGCATTAATAAGATAATGGCAAGAGCAAAAAATGTTAAGATTCATCTTTTGTTTACCGAATAGAGCAAAATTGTTGATTGTGTAATCATACCAGAATGTGCAATGTAACAAATACCTGATTATTATTCTGAGGAACTGTTAAATGAACAGATATTGGCACTGAATTTGGAGAAGAGAATGCATACTGTAGAATACAAGAATACAGAGAATACAAGAATGGCAGGATTAATAGAGATGACAGCAGGAATTAAAACTGGAGATCAGAACATTAATGTGAGATTTGCACACACTGTCATTTGTAGCCAAAAAACAAGGAGGAAAAGCTCATTAGGAAATAAAAATAGTTAAAATCTGGGTTGTTAAATACCAACAAAGATAAGGTCAACCAGCAGTGATGCAGTAGTTTTAAGTTACAGTGATTCTGTTCAAGTTTGGGGACAGTCAGTTAAAATTCCATCCTTTCTTGCGTAGTGACCAAGCAAATGACTACCTCTAAAAAGAAATGGCCACAAGGTGCCTAATATTAAGATAAAAATTCTCTAGTTCAATGCTAATTTAAAGAGTGCTCAGATATCAACGCTCTTCCAAATAATGGCAAGAGAAGATTTCATTGATGATAGAAGTTTGCTGATGATAAGGAAATTAGTATGTTATTTCCCACTTTTCCATAAACCCAGTTTGTTTTCTCCACTATAGAAAGCCAAAATGGCAGACACAGAGAAAACTTTCCAACAAAAACTAGTAGCTGTCGAAGAGAAATATCGAATTAACATAGCTTCTTTGACAGAAGAAAGCAACATTTTGAGGTGGGGGAAAAAACCTTGTAAAATCCAAAACAGTAAGTCTGTTGAAAGAAGTTTTTTTTAAGCTTTGCAGATTCACTGAGGTTTGTGAAACAAACCATGCTAAGATGATAAGATTTCCAATTTATTTATTAAAATTGTCTGCTGCCTATTTGTGAGGTGATTTATATATACTTGAATTAAATTATTTGGCTTTGTGTGGGTAGGAGACGGTATATGGAGAATACCTATCAAGATTAGGTGTTCATTCTGAATACTTGCATCTTATTAGCTTGGTGAGATTATTTGCCAAATTCACCCTTCTGGAAGATTTTTTAGCTTAGGGGTGACAAGGGCAAAGACGTAGGGAGGAAAGGAGAGATTTCAGAAAATCTTAATGACTGGGAAGCCGAATGTCTAAACGTCTTGTCCTTGGAAATATTTGCTGTTAAAATAAACATTTAAAATTATTGTTAGAACTGCATGCAGTAACATTCAGTAATAACAGAATTGTATTATACATTGATTTAATAGCTAAAATTCCAGTTGCAATAGGACAATTGAATTTGCTTTTGAGATAATGAGTTGGTTGGGAGTCTCACTGATATCAGTAACAATATTCATGATGAGATCTGATTCCATGACTGTCCATATGACTTAATAGCACGCCCATATACACAGGTTGTCAAAAGTAAGTCCCATTGTTTCAAGAGGAATTACTCTCAGGTTAAGGGTAAGAGCTTGGAAAGAGCTGCACTGAAATTATGCTTTTAGACTTTTCTTCCAAAATGCAACTGTTCCTATATCTTCCAAGCACTTTTACCTAATCGTGGAGTCCCCAAACCAACTAAAAAAAATAATAATACTGACATACTCAAATGTGCCTTTGTGGCATGCTGGATCAAAAACAAGAGAGCCTTTATTGTACAGAATCAAGCCTAAAAACTGACTTTTTCCACAATCCAATTTGAATTTATAAATCAATTCAAGGTGTGCTTTGGTACATGGGTGCCCTTGGCAGACATGGTTATAACTTGGCCAAACAAAACATTTGACACTTCTAGTTGTTTTAGCACAGAATTTCAACCAGCTTCTTATAAACCACTTGATTGTGCAATGAGTGACACACCACGTGAGGGGGAAATTGGGGGTGTGTGTCACTCCCCAATACGATCTGGGATTGAGGGAAATGGTTTCCAACATTTTGTATACTATAGGTTCTGGAGTCTCCCTGTACAAAGGCAGAAAAAAAACATTGCTTTTTTTCCCTCCTCAGGCACAAGCTTATTGAGAAGAATGAAGAGATATTTAATTCCCAAAAAAGTAGTGTTTTGGGATTGTTTGATTAGAGCTATGCATGAAGAATTGGCTTATGGAGACTTGTGTGAAGCTGTTTCTTCAGAACATCAGGCCGAAGCTGGAAGACCAGAAGTGTTAAAGATTACTTACATGCATGTATCATTATGTTTTTCACTTTATTTTTATCAGTTACTGCCCAATAGTTTTGTGCCATATTTTTCCCCTCATTAGCTGATAAATAGAATAAATGGTTCCTTGGCCAGATGGTGGACATGTTATGATATACATTATATAAAAAGGGCATAACCTGGTCCTGTAGATTTAAGTCAATAGCTAAATGACTAGACATAAAGTGAAACATAAGGTGTCAAATTATAATTAAAATATTATTTGTTAGAACCTTAAATATCAGAGACCCAAGCTTCTGCATTGAAGTTTTTATGAACTGGCTCCAGTATTTCCTTGGAAGCCCACCTGGGGACGTAGAACCATCTATCTAGAACTGTTCTCATTATGTTTGGCAACTGTTGCACAGTGTGCTTAAAACACTGACATGATCGTCAATAAAAAGGAGCTGAATTTTTAGAGATACATAGCACTTCAGATCTGAAGCCAAAAGGCACTATTGGTGCTTCCGTAACCCATATGTTCGTGGGATTGTATAGCTACTGGGCACATCCAGGAAAAGACAGCTTCTTTAAGGTGTGCACATGGCCCCAGACTTGCTCCAATCTCCTATTTGGCTCTAAATCCTGGAATGTGAGTCTACATGTGAGATTCTGCCTATTTTCTAGAAGATATATGTACAAACTTTTTTTCAAAATATATAGCAAATCAAGACTTCTGTTACTTCTTTCCTGATACAAGTTTTTTAATGGCTTGAGATTTGCCTATTTGCATCCTCCTTTGCCAGTCTTTGCAATAATGTATAATTATTTATCATTATTTCTTTACTGAAGTCTTATCTCACTGCTCTAAAAACACTTTGTAATTTATCATTTCACTTTATTTCCTTCTCCTCATTGTAATGCAACTGTTCAGATGTTCAATTTACAACTGTACATTTACAATGTACAGGTATGGAACTGCCTATTTACAATGCACAGTCCATACCTGCTCTGTGGATTAGAGGAAACATTTTCTCATTGAACAGGGGAAACAGAACTACCAGGTTCTGTCTTTTATATGGATTTTGTTCTGGATTTCATTAACTTCTTGCAAGAGAGTTGGAATTTAGGCAAGCCCTACAATCAAGATTTCTTAACATAAGGCAGTAGTTCTGCAAATTGCATCTTCTCTGCCTCAATAAGCGTTAAATAAATATAGCAGAGTATCCACTGTATTTAATAGCTGAAGGGCATATTAATTTATTTATTGCAAACGTGGTTGTATTAAAAAAGATCACTGTGTTTAACCCACAAAAATTGCTGCTGGGTATGGAGTTATACCCCTGAGCATCAATGATTCTCATCAAGCAAACCTAGTTAGACCACATCTGATACCCTTCAGCTCTAGAAAAGGAGGCTCACTCAAGAAATGTGCTGATCATTCAAATCATTTTTGACATATGCAATGAGTGGCAGATGGGGAAAGTGTCTGCCTCTTCATCTTCTTAAACATCAAACAGCTTTGAGAAGACAACGGGTATTCCTGTTCAAAGCACAACAAAGAATTAATGAAAACAAGAGAGAGAAGAGTTCTTTTTGAACTCACCACTCTTCTCTCTCTAAGTCCCCAGCAATCTAAATTATTGCATGTCTGAACTCTGTTCTGATGGTGCAAAAGGTTCTTTAGGCACAGGGAAGATAATTTTTTTCCTGAGAGTATAAGCTGGTTGGGGCATTTGTTTCCTCTCCCGCTGAGCATCTGCACGTTTGCTCACTTCTTCATTGACTTCTGTAAGAATGGATAATATATCTTCACCTCTAAAGAGAAGAAAATGAACATCAACAAAATATCAATTCTTACTTTGCACTTACATTCGTATTATCACTGGATTATAAACTAATATAATTACAAATCAGAAAGCACAAAATCAACTGTGTTTAGGCCTGGAGACAAATTCTTTAGCATGTTAGAAATATCTTAGGACCCCAGCTTCTCTGCAATCAAGAATTTATATTGTTATATTTCCCCAAGAATAGAGCTTATTAGAGCCAGGATGGCATCGTGGCTAAGATGTTGGGGAAGACTGGGAGACCCAGGCTGAGGGCTATTGTAGCTCCTTGGGCTAGTCACATTCTCCCAGCTCACTCTCCCTCACAGGATTATGGTTGAAGGGAAATCCCTAACTCAGGCTAAACTGCGCTATCAGGATTTTGAGCTGGTGCATGAAGCCTATGAAAAGACAATTTAAAACTGTGTGAAAAGTCCATTTAGAGTGGGCTAAGTGGCCTACTAACAGCTTACGAATCTATACTTGGTAGTTCATTCAGAACAGTCACTTTAAAGAGAAGGCTTCCACATAACACGAATCCTACCTTGGCACCAGGAGCTGCAACTTGCTGCAAAGAGCCTGAATGTACCAAGTCCCTTCATGGACATGTCGGAAAGAGAGATAGCCATCTACAGTGGCCATGCCAAGCAGGAAATCTGCTTCATCTGGAATACTTGAGTTCAGCTGCTGGGAAGACACAAATCCTGAACTCTGTGCATCTGGTTCAAATGAGGCATCTTCTTGGAGGAAGACTGGCTGCTGTGTCTTTTCACCCTGACATGCCTGGATGAAGAAGAGCTTAGGTTTCTGAGCCAACAATGGGCAGTTGTTGGCTTTGAAGTATGACGTGATGGTACGGATTGGAATCAGACGTTCATCGGTCCCAAAAATTTTCCCAGATTTTCCATGAGATAGAATGCAGCATACCAGACAATCACTGTCTTTCCAATCCTCAGAAGACTGCCAGAACTGCAAAAGTTTTCCAATTTCTGTGGAAGTCTGGTCGTCATACTTTTCCACTTTGAATCCAAGCCAGGTGAACACACGTTTCAGCTCCACTGAAGAAATAAGGCAAAGAGTTTCATAAACTCTTCATAAAACCATGTCAGTAAACACACAGTCAATGTGCCATTTACATGGCTCTAAATTACACAGAAAAGATATGCCAACAGTTTCTATTCCTGCATTTTTAGGATAAAACAGATTTGACAATTAGTAACAAAATGGTCTTTTTTGGTAATCTACTAGGCTTATGACTGTGAGACTGCCCTTGTTTACTTCTTATAAACATGCGATAAATGCAGAAAATGAATAATGATCTGTATTGAAACTTAACAAGAGAGCCTATTGCCCCATTTCAATAGTCTGATGGAATCTGCAGAGGAGCTGTGGAATTGTAAACACCAGCCTGGGTCCCTGACATCTCTGATCTTTCTTCACTGAACAGGAAGGACTTAAAGGTAGACAGCCATGTGAAAAGATATACAAACTGTTCTCTAATGGCTATCGTCCTCCCTTAATCACTACAGCAGACATCTTGCTTATGCTCAACATGAGGAGCAGAAGTAATAACACACAGGTAATCTTCACTTATCGACCATTGAGAATTACAGCAGTGCTGAACAAGGAGACATACAATCGGTCCTCAAAGTTGTGGCCACTGCAGCATCCCTATGGTCGTGTGATTAGGATTTGAGTACTTGGCAATCAATGCACATTTATGATTGCCGCAATGTCCCTCAGTCATAGAATTGCCATTTGTGTGCTTCACAGCTGGCAAGGAGAAAGAAGTTGCAGTCATATGACATTGTGTTTAATGACCTGTGATGATTTGCTTAACAACCGCAGCTGGAAACAACAAACTTTGTAAGTCAGGAAGTCATTTGGCTTTTCACTTAACAACCACATCACTTAGTGACAGAATTGCTGGTCGCAATGACGGTTGGTGAGTCAGGATTATCTGTACTCTCTTATGAGAAAGTTGATGGAAAAAGAATTGCCACTCTCCACAATATTCATCAAAGCTGCAGTGTGAATGCTCCAATCCATGAAAACTGCAACTTAATTTTCATTTGTACATGTCAATTCTACTTATTTTCATTGAGCTAATCATCTCTCAGTGATAAAACCTTAGCCTGGCACCTTCTGTGGAATAAACTGGGAGATTAAAAAAATCTGGACACAGGCAGCAACAATAACTAAAAAACTTTTACAGCCCGAAACCACATAAAAGGTACATATTAGTAATCATTTGCTGCTCTGTAATGTTAAAGCACTTTATAGAAAGATATGGAAGCAATTAAAAAAAGAAAGGGGCCATTCCAATATAAACATTTATTTAAGCCACTTACTGGCATCTTTCTCAGATCCCTTCCTTTTTCTGAGATCACCTTCAAAGTTGACATTGTTAATAATAAGACAATATCCTCTGTACTGCCCATCCATTTTATACTGATTCAATGTCTGCAGAATGAAGGACAGGAAAAAAGTATCAGACTTCTGTTTGTGAGATCTTAATAATATTAGCATTACCAAAAGTGACTGTGGATGGTATAGGGCAGGGGTAGGCAACCTTGGCTCTTTTATGACTCGTGGACTTCAACTCCCAGAATTCCTGAGTCAGGCTGGCTTAGGAATTCTGGGAGTTGAAGTCCATGAGTCATAAAAGAGCCAAGGTTGCCTACCCCTGGTATAGGGTTAGGGTTGCCCTTGAAGGACAGGAGGGAGAGCCTCTTAGCAAGGGAATGATTTGACCAGCACATTCAGAGTTGCAAGATTCTGTTACTACAGCTGTTCCAATAAAAATAGTTTTAGATCTGTATGGCATTGCTTTTTTGGTCTGAATTACCTTATACCGGACAGCTATAGATTCACTTAAATATCAATGAATTTCAGTTGTTTTGCAACAGTGTCTGGAATCCTAACAAAATGTTCTTTGATTGAGACAGTCTGGTCTATGCCAGCTTCATTCCTTAATTGCTTGAAAACCAACTAGGATTTAACAGCAATCCTGCTAAGTCACACCAAAGGTATCATATCTTAATATTGGTGACTTTCAATTCTCTGCTCTTAAATTACAGGCTTTGCACTCCAATGTTTGTCACAAATGTTTAGCATGCAAAATTCATTGCCTTTAAAATCAACACCACTATTACAACCTACAAACTGGACATTATTTTGTGTGTGAAGGACAAACTATCTCAGAGTCATCCAGATCACTTCTCTAATACTCTAGCTTTCTTTGATTGCTTCTAGAAATGAGGCCTAAGTTGAAAACACGGCTATAGCTACACTGGTGTCAGGTCCTCACAGATGAAGCAAAGTTGCAACAAGGTGGGGAGAGCAATAGATGGTCTGTTGACCCGTTGCATTACAATTCTCATGAATCCTGGCTATTAAACTTGCTTGCTGGGTATAATGAGAATTGAAGTTCAATAGCATCTGAAGGGCTTCATATTGTCCATCATGTTGTAAAAGGATTTTTAAAAGTTAAGAATTGGCCAACATAAAAATTACTAAACAGCTAGATTTGGGGTAAATGTTGCTCCAATACATATACTGATTGATTGGAATACACGAGAAACAGTTCAGAAGATACAAACCACTGCTGCAGCACTCACATCAGTCTTCCTGACAGTTTGTTGTAATCCCTGTCCCAAGGAATCAAACACAGGTTCTGCCATGAGACCTAAAAAAATTACAAAGAAATAATTGGACTTAAAAAAGATTTATCTTATCTCAATTTAATCATCTGAGAGTAGAATACTGCAGACAATACAGGTAGTCCTTGAGTTGTGATCTTCTTTGCTGACTTCCTCATTGGCATTGCTTGTTGAAAGCTAGCAGAGAAGGTCTGAAATGATGATGTGGCCACAGGGTTCTGCAACCAGTTGTAAGCACAAGCTACTTGCTAAGCATGCAAATTTTGTTCATGGGACTGCATTGGTGCTACAGTGGCCAGAACTTCCAGGACTGGCTGGTACAGGTAGTCCTTGACTTATGACCGGTCACTTAGCAACTGTTCAAAGTTATGAAAGACACCCCTCCCAAAAGCTACTTACAACCTGGTTTTGAAGTTACGGCTGCAGCAGCACCACCACAGTCATTCACCTATCTGTCCCCAAAACTGCATCCTCAGGCTTTGGGCCTGCCTCCTCTCCTCCCGCCCCCCGGGTCACAGAAGGGCTTGGCCTTCCTCCCTACCTCCCAACCTCCCATTACACCCACTTATCTATTCAGAGTCAGGACCTCACATTGGCGGGGGGAGGATAGGCCACTCTGTCCCTCAGCATCCCTGGGCCATGCAGCTATGTCCCAGAAGGGACCACGCTATTTCAGCACGGCCACAGCACTTTCCACAACGCAGACTGCATTAGGAAAGCACAGCAGATCACTTCGTTGGTGGGCTACACAACCACATCACATAAGCAATCACTATTTCAGTGTGGCCACAGGGAATTGTGACAAGACTTGAAACGATGGCTGCTTCTGGGACACAGCTGCGCAGACCAGGGACTCTTTAAGGAATGGAATGTCTGCCCTCCTTCCCTGTGTGAGGTCCGGATCTCTGGAGATCCTCAATCGTCTGGTCTCTTTTGTATCCATCGAACCACTCCATGCTGGAATGCCCTTTTACTCTGCCCTTTCCTTTAGCTGCCAATTCTACCACATTAACAGATATAAAAATTCTGCTACCGGCTTCCGGTTCCGGATCGCGACACCAGCAGTCGCACGGAGAGATCTCTCTCCCCCACCGGCTGCTTTCCCTCCGCCGGTAGACCCTTAATCGGGTCGAAAGTCGCCCCGTAGAGGCGACCACCGTTAGAGGAGGCTCCTGCTCGACTGGGGAAGAGCGGCGGCTCTCCCCAGTTCGAGCTTTCTCCTTAGGGCCGCCGGAGGAAAAGATCGCCCAATAAAATGGACGATCACTTCGTCGCACCAGCTGAAAGCCAGAAGAACATCTAAGCGAAAGAACCCCCGTGGAGAATCCGGGTGAGACCTTTCCTACCCCCTTTTTTTTTTCCCTAACTACTTTCCTGTTAAAAGCTTTCTTTGAACTATTTCCCTGTCGTGAGGAAGCAGCGTTTGGGCAATGGGGAAAAACAGCGTTGGAAAAAAAAAGATATAAATAAAAACCAGTTAATTTCGATGGACTATTTAAATTTTGGAATACTGAGGGGACCTGAAAACATTTTATTCTTGACTATTATTGTTACAACTACGCATTCATTATTTTGAACCCTTTCTTCATCTTCTTCAACACGAAAAATAAAAAATCTATTATTTGGAAAGGAAAAAAAAAAAAGAGAGAGATTTTTTGGTTTGCTGAGGACATCTTGTGTCGAAAAGTGGTACTGCAATTATATTTCTCTATGGCTGGGAATGGCTATGACCCTGAAAGAGTCATAACTACAAGATAACGGATGCAGCTGGCCTATTGAAAATTGAAGGTGAATGCTTGCTTGATTCCTATGAAGCAGAGCCTTCTTTAAAGATTAAAGATTAAAAAGCCTTATTACTATCAATATGGAACTTAATACACAACTGGACTATGAACTTATATTGGAAACAATTTTAGAAGCTGCAGAGGATGTGAGCTCCTATTTTCAATCCCTTTTCCCTACACTGAGAGAAACCGTGGAAACCACAAAACAAACTAATTCTATTCAACTTCCAACACAACCTATCGAGAAGTCTGATGACTATACAACAACTTCAATAGAGATGTCTGAAGCATCAATACCAATACCAACAGAGACTGATACTCAGATACAACTTATTGAAAATCGAGAAAAGGTGGATAAACAATTGGCAAATATAACATGGAATAAAACAGCTTTTACCATCCAAAGGCTATTAGAAGAAAGGAAAGAGAACTTTGACCAATTTGAAGCGTTAAAGAATATGGACCTTTTAATAGTGCGGTTTGATTATCTAGGAACCTTACTATGGAAACCACTATGGCATAGAAAGAAGCCTAGAGTTAGATTTAAAAATGTATTTTAAAGTCTTATTTAATGGGATTAAAAAGGCTTTGATTTCTTGACTGACTTAACAACTAATGGAACACGTGAAATTTTTAAGAGGATACCCTTTGTAATATTACTCTGTTTTAGATATGATATGTATTGGAGAAGTAAACTTTATCTACTGGTTTAAAAAGATTTTTATAGATATAGAGGCATTGATAGAATATATATTTAAATTAGATAGAAATTTATTTGTTGGCCTGATATTTTTATTTTAAGAGAATTATTTGGAAATAAAAGGAGAATAAGAGGGATGGGTGATAAGAGAAAAAAATGGTATCAATGAAGAAGATATGGGAATGTTGTTGCAAGAACAATATACCAGATATAATTATATATATAAAAAAAAAGGGCACCCGAAGTGTTAATAATATGTCTATTTAAGGCTAATTGAAATATAGTAATTGTAAGTTAGTAAAGCTTAAAAACAGGATTTGGATTTTTAGAATTGAAATGTAACTGATATTTGATAGGACCGTTTGAAACTTATATAGAATTTAGTAATTTGAATATGTAAAATTAAATGAGGGAATTAGAGAGGGAAGTTTAAAAGACTTGAGTTGAGTTATATATTTGTGATTGTCTTTCTTTTTTTGGATGTTTAATATACCCACCTCCATGGTGGTTCCTAAGCACCTTAATGTTATCCCTGTACCCCTATAAAATCTAATAAAATATATTAAAAAAAAAAAAAAAAAATTCTGCTACCTTTCATGACTTTTGGTAGTTCACAAAAGTATGAAATAAAAATAAAATATTCACAATACATTATATTTGTATTTCAAAATAGATCACAAAACTGTTAAAATAAGAAGACAAAAAGGGTCAGAGTATTGAAGTATCTTTTGGGGAAAAGCAGACAAGTAATTGGATGTCGTCTGGATCAAAGCATCTCCCATCAGTTCCAATTAGCATGATCTAGAGTTATTATGTGATTTGTAGCCCAAATGATCATCTTATCTCTTGTCATAAAAGAATCACATAGACTTCTAAAAAAAAATAGGAAAAAATCATAAAAAAGACTGCCCTAACGTCAGTCTGTGTGTGTAACATATAAATATGTTTTGATGAAAGTGTCAGGCAAGTGGATCAACCTCACGTCTCATTCTAAGAAAAGGCTCTTTGAAACATTAAAAACAAGGCACCTCATCACTTCTTTCTTCTCCCAGATCCCGTGACAAGAATCTTAAGGCTCTCTGTATTTCCACCTTTCCTCATTTCTTCTATGTCCAGATTGAGAAGGACACTGGATATGTTCCCGTATTCTACTGTGGTGAAGTATGAAGTACTTCTAGTTTCATTCAATGCCGACCAGAGCACCTACTTATCTTAAAACTAGAGTTAAGCATAAAATAGGTCCCAGTCATATAAAACTTCTAAACCAACCTGGATTTGCAGCTAAAGAATAAACCATTCCAATGTGCTCTTGTAGGCTCCCAAACTTTTCATTGTAAAGATGTTCTGAGAAGAAAAGGAAAATTCAGATAGTTCTATTTATTTCTATTGCTTGATTTAGGAGTTGTGCACACAGCTTTATACCAAGTACTAACTGATTTTTTACCTAATGTTTTACAACGGCTGATTCAGACAAAAGGCAGTACCCCTGAACGGCAGAATTGGCAATTTCCAAAATTAAATCAATTTCTAGCCAATGAGTGCAAATAGTTATTTCTTTTTTATTCATTCATTTAATTTCTATCATTGCCCATCTCAATCAATGACTTTAATATAAATCTTATATAGGCAGTCCTCAACTTAAAACCATTCGTTTAGTGACCACTTGAAGTTACAATGGCACTGAAAAAAGTGACTTATGACTGTTTTTCACACTTACAGCCACTGCAGCATCCCCATGGTCGCTTAGCAACTGGCATGTATTTAGGACAGTTGCCGTTTCAGGGTCATGTGATCAACAAGTGTGACATTCCCAGCCAGCTTCCAAAAGCAAAGTCAATGGAGGGAGCCAGATTTGCTTAACAACGGCATATTCACTTAAAAACTGCAGTGATTCACTTAACAATTGTAGCAAAAAAGGTTGCAAAATGAGGTAAAACTCAACAACAGAAATTTGGGGCTCAGTTATGATCATAACTCAACCTTTATAAACCACAGCTTATTTCCCATGTCAGATTCTTGTTTTCCTTCAGTGCCATATCCCAGCCTATTGATTTCACAGGTGGGATGAGAAAACAAACATTAAAAGGGACCTCTGAGTATATTTCTAGTCTGTCTAGGACAGTATGTAGAAAGCAGAACTGGACGTATTCTGGGCGCAACACCACATTATTCAAATGGCCTTTTAGAATAAAGACTGGTGACCGCTCTACCAGCGCTCTGGCCAAAGGGGCTGCATTCCTGTTCATCTGGCATAAACCTTGATGGACCTATGACTCTACATACAGGACATGTTACAGTGCTGAGGTGATGAGGCACTACAAAGCAACAGATAATAAAATGATTTGGAAAGAGCACACTTTTTGTTTTCCAAATAAGTACTAAATATTTTTAAGAGTGCTAACCAATCAACTAAAAGATGAAGGAAGAGTCATATGACAATGAACAAAGAAAATGGAACTCTTTAGAACACCTAGCTTTTTTAAGTGATTGCACTCCATATTAACAACTAGTCTCAACACACAATTTCTGATATCTGGGGAAGTAACTGGTAATTTCAAAATGCTTCAGAAAGTGGTATTTTTGCTAGAATGAAACAGCTCAATAATGGAGGTCACGACCTAGAATCTCCCCCGTTTTGTAGGAAATTCTTTTAGCAATGCCATTTTCTTTCTTTTATTATTGTAACTATACTGTATAACTGAAACAATAAGCAGAATATTCAGCTTATGTTTCACAATTAACTTAATCGCAGGCATGTAATTAAAAATAGGGTGTAGTTAGGTTATTATTATTCATGGCTTTTTTGTGGTTGCATTTTTGAACTTTTTTTTCCCAAATGCAACTCTGCATAAAAAAAAAAAAAAAAGGCTCTGGAAAGATGACAGCAGTTTTAAAAAAAGAAATATATGAAATCTTTGACTTACAACTGCAATTGAGCCTAAAATTTCGGCCATAAGTCATAATGGTCATCATTGCCTATAATTTTACAAGCTTTACTGCAGTGGACATTAAGTGAACCCATTACAGGTATTCCTCGAATTACAACAGTTCATTTAGTGACCATTCAAAGTTACAATGGCACTGAAAAAAATAACTTATGACCATTTTTCACACTTACGACCGTTGCAGCATCCCCATGGTCACATCATCAAAATACAAATGCTTGGCAACTGATTCATATTTATTGCAGATTCCCAGGGTTATGTGATCACCTTTTGTGATCTTCTGACAAGCAAAGTCAGAGAGGAAGCCAGATTCACTTAACAACCGTGTTGCTGACAACTGCCGTGATTCACTTAACAACTGTGGCAATTAATTAACATTTTGCGTAATGATTTTACTATTTTTTTTATAATAGTTTCTATTATAGTATAATTTTAAAGTTTGTTTTTTATAGTCTGTTGGGTTTTGGTATGCTAACCAGAATCATGCATGTGAGATGGGTTGCTATATCAATGGGATGAATGAATAAATGAACTTTTGCACAAAATAGCATTAGCAATAGCTCTTAAAGACTTATATTCCGCTTGACAGTGCATTGCAGCCCTCTCTAAGCGGTTTACAGAGTCAGCATCTTGCCCCCAACAATCTGGATCCTCATTTTACCAACCTCGGAAGGATGGAAGGCTGAGTCCACCTTGAGCTGGTGAGACTTGAACTGCTGGCAGCCGGCAGTCAGTATAAGTAGCCTGCAGCACTGCATTCTAACCACTGCACCACCATGGCTAATACATAATACATGTCTTATCCAAACAAGATGCCTTAAGAAAAACTAATGGGGGCAAATTCAGCACTGATCAGCTTAGGAGATGCTTAAGTTTGCCACCTGCAATCAACAAACAGGAAGGCGAGAGCAACCAGGTTGGGACAGGATGCTGCATGAAAGAGGAAAAAGAAATGTGAGGTTCCTTTCTTGCCTTTCCCTCAATCTCTTCTGGCAATGCTATTCCATACAGGCAGATGCAGCTCTTAAGCATCTTGACTAAAGAAACACCTTTTCCACCTGCTGGATTAGGACTCCCCCCCCTAAAGATTTTTTTAAACCTCACACGAGGGTGTTTTTGTATAAGTTAGAGAATATTTATGGCAACTTTAATTACAGATCAACGTTTCTCTTCCACATGCTTGGAAGTAGTCCAAAGCCACTTAGATAACCCATAATCAATAGGTGTTGCAGGTTAGCTAGTATATTTGAAATTGGGGGGTAAACCACAAGATGGTCCCAAGTCACATACTAAATATAATTTTGTGTTAACTATATTCTTGCCTATTTGTTACATGATACAGAACATATGGAAGGAATGGAGTGAAGCCCAAGCCCTTTCCCTGCCTCCCTTCGCGTTCTCCGTTCCTTTTTCTCCTGAAATCTGAAAAGTGAGTTTACAGAAGAAAGACATCTCTAACCAGATACGGAGTACAGGGTTTAAGGAAGAAAAAGGAAGGCAGTGAAATAGGTCACGTTCCACATTTGCCACCTGCCCCCCCTTCAAAGGATAACAGAGGCATACTTAATAAATCCTTGTTGGCTTGGCATTTAAGTCACGGGCCACGTGACTTGCACAAAAGAATGATACCCACAAATATTTAATAAGCAGTATTTTTCAGAATTAGACACCTTTTGTTTGTTTGTATATCTCTATTTTCTTCAGGAGATGAGGTGCTGTTTTCTGGCAGATATATTCAAGAATACTCAGGTCGGACTCCAGTAGAAGGTCTTTCTTCTCCAGGGAAGTCAGCAACTCCAAAGCCGACTGGGAAAGAAAAATCAATGTAGTAGTTACAACTTAAATGCGCTTTCCATTCTACCCTGAGTAACAAAGTCTTTCTACGTCTTCAATCAAGTTTCTGTCAGCAACCTAAGAGCAACCTCTGATGTTTCTTCAACCAAATTGAAAATCTCCTAAACTGCACAGACCTAAGTCAGTCTCTAGGATTGGGCAAAGCTAGCTTTTATGGACATGTAAAGTGCATTTCAGAAAATGTCTACCTTCTATGTTTTTCTCAAAATGTCTGTATATTCAGGGGAGGGGCTATGTTAAAGCCTATCTCAGGACCAGGATTAAGGACAGTCCTTCTTGCTCTTGACAACACAATTATAGCACTCTTTTCTTAGGGAAGTGGATTTGATATTAAATCTCATTTACCTTTTTAGGATTTATTTTATAACTCCTGCTTTTATTTAGATTTTTGGCAAGCATTTTTAAATATGTTTGATGTTTCTTGCTTCTTTATTAGTCTTCGGTTTTACTCACCATAATGGGTTGCTTCTTTGGGAGGTCGGCCTTCAGAAGAAAGGCAGCATCCTTCACGTTATCCTTTGTGAGCTCTTCTGTTATTTCATACAGCAACTGTCTGGGTGACAAGTCTAAACATGTAAGCTATTTTTTTAAATATAAGATTATAGTAAGATATTCATCCATAGCACTTTGCCTACCATCTCAATTTAAGATCTGAAATTTTGGACAATGAACTTTGATGGCAAATATTTAGAAAAAGAGTCTAAATAAACAAACGATTAAAATGCTTGGTACACATTCAGAAGGGAAATAATGTACCAATCAATGTTTTTTTTAGTGAAAGTTATATTGTTTAGAAAACTCACCGATAACCAGATACCTTTCCTCTCTTAGGCAGTTCTTCTTGAACAATCTCTTTAGTATAACCAAGTTTCTGGAGCAGAAAGTTACACCTAATAATGTAGAGAAGCTCTGCTATGAGAAAAGTATCATCCTTATTAATTAAGTCCTCATTGATGAGAAATTGGAAAATATCCTGGGCTGATTTCACTGTTTCCAGCTTCTTTAATGAGATGAAATCAGAACAGAGAAATTTCAGGTCTTCTACATCTTCCTTCCCTAAGTTTTCATCAATTGATAGTAGCTGCTGGCGAAATATCACATTGTCGTTGTCAGCCATGAAGAAATATTTTCTGAGGAGCTAAAATCTCTAAAACAGGAGGAAAAAAGGTAATGCTAAGCATTTAGAAGTAAGGTAGTGGAAAAAGAAAACGTCTCCCTGGAAGATAAACACTTATAAATTCTCTCCCAACCAACCAAATGCAAACACTTTTGCACAAAACAATTACTGGTAACAGCAGCAGTTATAGGAAATAATATCAATATAAACTAAATTTAAATAATTCAGCAAATGATCACAGATAAGGAGAACAGATAACCTATGTTACTGCTTTTGTAATGTCTCAACATTACCAAAAGCTAGAACATTTTTGGTTTTGCCGTGCACACATATACACACTAAAGAAATCAAATACAGTGGGGCAAAAAAGTATTTAGTCAGCCACCAATTGTGCAAGTTCTCCCACTTAAAAAGATGAGAGAGGCCTGTAATTGTCATCATAGGTAGACCTCAACTATGAGAGACAAAATGAGGAAACAAATCCAGACAATCACATTGTCTGATTTGGAAAGAAGTTATTTGCAATAAGTATTTGGTCACCTACAAACAAGCAAGATTTCTGGCTCTCACAGACCTGTAACGTCTTCTTTAAGAGGCTCCTCTGTCCTCCACTCATTACCTGTATTAATGGCACCTGTTTGAACTTGTTATCAGTATAAAAGACACCTGTCCACAACCTCAAACAGTCACACTCCAAACGCCACTATGGTGAAGACCAAAGAGCTGTCGAAGGACACCAGAAACAAAATTGTAGACCTGCACCAGGCTGGGAAGACTGAATCTGCAATAGGCAAGCAGCTTGGTGTGAAGAAATCAACTGTGGGAGCAAGAATTAGAAAATGGAAGACATACAAGACCACTGATAATCTCCCGTGATCTGGGGCTCCACGCAAGATCTCACCCCGTGGGGTCAAAATGATCACAAGAACGGTGAGCAAAAATCCCAGAACCACACCGGGGGACCTAGTGCATGACCTGCAGAGAGCTGGGACCGACGTAACAAAGGCTACCATCAGTAACACACTACGCCGCCAGGGACTCAGATCCTGCAGTGCCAGACATGTCCCCCTGCTTAAGCCAGTACATGTCCGGACCCGTCTGAAGTTTGCTAGAGAGCATTTGGATGATCCAAAAGAGGATTGGGAGAATGTCATATGGTCAGACGAAACCAAAGTAGAACTGTTTGGTAGAAACACAACTCGTCGTGTTTGGAGGAGAGAGAATGCTGAGTTGCATCCAAAGAACACCATACCTACTGTGAAGCATGGGGGTGGCAACATCATGCTTTGGGGCTGTTTCTCTGCAAAGGGACCAGGACGACTGATCCGTGTACAGGAAAGAATGAATGGGGCCATGTATCGTGAGATTTTGAGTGCAAACCTCCTTCCATCAGCAAGGGCATTGAAGATGAAACGTGGCTGGGTCTTTCAGCATGACAATGATCCCAAACACACCGCCCGGGCAACGAAGGAGTGGCTTCGTAAGAAGCATTTCAAGGTCCTGGAGTGGCCTAGCCAGTCTCCAGATCTCAACCCCATAGAAAACCTTTGGAGGGAGTTGAAAGTCCGTGTTGCCCAGCGACAGCCCCAAAACATCACTGCTCTAGAGGAGATGTGCATGGAGGAATGGGCCAACATACCAGCAACAGTGTGTGCCAACCTTGTGAAGACTTACAGAAAACGTTTGACCTCTGTCATTGCCAACAAAGGATATATAACAAAGTATTGAGATGAACTTTTGATATTGACCAAATACTTATTTTCCACCATAATGTGCAAATAAATTCTTTCCAAATCAGACAATGTGATTGTCTGGATTTGTTTTCTCATTTTGTCTCTCATAGTTGAGGTCTACCTATGATGACAATTACAGGCCTCTCTCATCTTTTTAAGTGGGAGAACTTGCATAATTGGTGGCTGACTAAATACTTTTTTGCCCCACTGTATATCAACTGTTCCAGGTATGCAGAGGGAAATGGGGATGGAATTTACAGAACTGTTGGCTTGCAACAGTAACTGAGATGGAAGGGACCTTGAGGTCTTCTAGTCTAACCCACTGCTCTCACAAAAGAGTACAGTACTGTACTGTATTTCTGATAAATGCCTATCCAGTCTTTTCTTAAAAGCCTCAAGTGAGGGAACACCCACAACTTCTGGAGGCAATTTAAATTTAAAACCTTTTTTTTAAAAACAACAACAACACTGCCCCTGATCAACAGTAGGTTAGCAGCAAAGCTTTAGGGTGACAACATTTTTAACTAGCCAAATCATATTGCCAACTCTATCTTTGTCAGCTGAAAATAAAACACCCAGGAAAGCATGAATGACTGAAAGGCTGACCTATGGCTCTTAAATGAGATTTTTAAACCACATTGAGCATATACTGGAAAAAGGTACTGTGATGAGTGTGTAGCTGGGGATAATAAGAATTTATCCGAAAAAAGATGGGCAGTGAGTAGAGTGCTGGTTTTGAAAAAAAAAAACCACACCAGTTCAAATGGTTAATTATTATATTTTTACAAATATTCAAAAAACACAAAATGCAAGATGTATTATTCCCAAGTAATCAGAGACAGAATGGCTATATACAACTGGGCTTATTCTGGACAGCACAAATTGAGGAAACTATCTAACTGTATTGCATTTCTGGAGGGTCAGTTAGAGATAACTTAGGTAAGGATGTCTGAAGAGTGTTTGCATTGATAGGTGGAAAGTGCTCTAGAGCCAAAAATGGAAAAGAGGTCTCAGAAATTACATCAACAGTGATATTATTCTGCAAAACAACTATCCTGCTCAATTCTCTGCCATCTCTATATGCTAAATCTAATTTTATTTAAAAGTCCATCGCTACATAGGTGATTCCAGAGCCTTCCCTAAGAAGGAAATCCTACCTTTTGATCAGGAAATGCTTATGTTTCTAGTATTTATAAGAAAAAGTTCTTGCTATTAGGATTATGGGAACTGTTAAATCTATCTATGTGGGTGCTAAGAGTCACCATCTCACTGGCATAAATCAATGCATTTAATAGCCTGTAAGAAGATGAAAGTAGAAGAAATACAGGTAGATCTTGATTTACAACCACAATTGGAATCAGAATCTTGATTGTTGAGCATTCCGTGAGACATCCACATGACCGCTTCGTTCAATAACTGCAATCTCGGCTCTCCTAGTTGTGGTATTTAAGCAACCGTGTGAATTGTAAAGCGGACAGAGCAAAAGGGCTGCCTGGAGAAGAAGGCCAGACAGCTCCCCCTCCATGTGTGGAAAGATCCTGCCTTTATGAGTTTTACAAATAACGCAAGGAGGTGAACATATCCAACATACCCTCCTCTTCCTGTTTTCCCCACAGCACCACCCCTGTGAGGTGAGTTGAGCTGAGAAGGAGTGACCGGCCTAAGGTCACCCAGCTGGCTTTTATGTCTGAGGCAGGACTTGAACTCAGTTGCTTGCTTTCCAGCCTGGTGCCTTAACCAAACTGACTCTCTAGACCAAACTGTCTCCCTACTTCTTAATTTCTTAATAACTGCGTTAAGAAAAGTATGAAGCCATGAAACTAGTTTCTAGGTCACCATGCTTTATTTAAACACTTTGGTCAATCCACTTAGCCTGAGCTCTGCAATTGCACTATTCCTTCCACCAGTAAAATTTCAGTGAGGACTTCAGTTTCAGACTGATAAATAATGGAATAACACAAGAAAAAATAATGTTTTTTATATATACTCAGAGAGGCTTCCTAGAGCCATTATACAATCAAAGTAGATTTGAAATTCAAAATGCCTGAACAAGAACGTCTGGACTTTTGAAGGATTCAGCCTTCTACAGGCAGCTGAACCTGAATTGAGAGCAGTTTCAAGGTGGAATGTTGGAAATTAGTTTAAGCCAAAACCAGAAAAGCAAATGATGGGGAAGGAAGGCAATTAATCAACTTGAGTCTTTAAAAAAAGTGAAATGACACATGCTTTAAAGTAGGGAAAGAGCTTGGGTGATCGGAACCAAATCTTTGTGTAGCTACTTTCAACTCTCATTTATTTATCTTGTTGTTTATCCAACACCGTTATCTACCTTTTTCATTTCTGCTATGAGAATGGTCATCACGTGCATAATAAAAAAAAGGAAAGCTTGCATACCTTACCATAAAAATTAGGCAATATATTTTTTTGTTCCCAGCCATTCAATTGTTTTGCAAATTATTTTTAAAATGTTAACTTTAGGTTTACATGTAAAGATGCCAAACATTTTCCTTTTAATTTACTTGGCAATTGTAAACTTACTCTTTACAAAATCTTCAAGGAAGGAGGAAGAATAGATACACAACATCCTTCGAGTGATTACTTGTGATTACTGTCTACATCAAAAGCTATCCACTATTTCACTGCTGTACATGTGGTAAGCTAGTAACCCTATATATTATAAAGGCCCATGCTTGGAAGGATAGGTAGTACGTGTTCTATATGTTTGTAGAAACTCAAGATTTAGAATGAGGGAAAATCAAGGCACAGAATATTAGAATGCAAAGCTCTAACCCATGGGTCGGCAACCCGCGGCTCCGGAGCCTCCTCCGCCATTTGCAGAGAGAGAGAGAGAGAGACAGAGAGGCACTTGCGCTTCCCTTCTCTCTCTCTCTCTCTCTCTCTCATGCAGACTTGCCCCCTCACAGAGCTCCTGATTGGCCCTGTGCCCGGGTGCCCTGCCCCCTGGGAGAAGGGTGACCAGGAAGTCCCTTTCCCGGGCTGGCCCCGTCCGAGGTGCACGTGGCCAGGGAGCTGTGCGGGGAATCCCCGGAATCCCCGCTGGAAGCGGCCCAGCAGAGCCTCCGCTGAGCGGGCCAGCCCTCCCGCAAGCCGCGGCCCCGGTTGGCCAAGCAGCAGCAGAGCCGGAGAAGGAGGGTGAGTGGCGGGGGGAGGGAGGAGGCTTTGAGTCTGCGGAGCGCCACCACAAAACGGCCACGGGGCAGATGGCGCACCCCCCCGGCTTACCTGTACCAGGTGGAGGGGCAGCCGAGCTGGCCACGCATCTCCCCGGGCCGGGCGGCAGTCCCGGCTGGGGGAGCGGCCGGCAGGGGCATTGGTTCCTGGGCCGTCCCCGGGCCGCTGAGCCGGCCACTCATTGCCCCGGGCCGGGTGGCAGTCCCGGCTGGGGCGGCGGCATCACTTCCTGGGCCGTCCTCAGGCCGCTCCCTGGGAGCCGAGCCGGCCACGTGTCTCCCCAGGCCGGGCGGTAGTCCTGGCTGAGGCGGCAGCCGCCGGGGGCATTGGTTCCTGGGCCGTCCCCGGGCCACTCCCTGGGCAGCCGAGCCAGCCATGCGTCTCCCCGGGCTGGTCTGTGGTGCCCCGGGCGCCTTTCAGCGCCTTCTGCTGCCTCCTGCCCCCCCACACGCTTGGCCTTCCCGGGACCTCCGCCCATTTTCCCACGCCCGGAGCAGGAGAGGAAGTGCTGCTTTCCGGGCATCGGAAGGGGCTTCCCCCTCCCAACCCCCCGTCCACTCCTCTGGACCGGGGCACTCCTCTGGACTGGGGCTGTTGAAATCGCAGTGCACCTCCTTTCCCGCCGCCCAGCCTGGCCCGGCTCACCCTCCTGCAGCAGGCGGAGCTCGGCAGGATTTGGCCCTGGAAAGGCCGGGATGGACGGACGGACGGGGAGGCCGAGCAGCCCTGGCGAGGGAGCTGCTCCCGCCCCGTGGCCGGCTGGCCAGGAATCCCGTCCGGCTCGGCGGTGAGGTCGGGGGCCGCCTGACCACCGCGGGAATGTCCACGTCAGCCGCCTCCTGGCTAATTGTGGGCTCCCGGCCGGCTTCCTCTGTGAGTCAGGTGCCCGGGACTCCACGGAGCCGACTCTAATTGCGCCCGGGAGGGCCTGACCGAGCCCCGGCCTGACCTGCGCGGCTCCGAAACGCCGCTTGCCCGAATTCTTTGTGCCTCCTGGGGGGAAGTTGCGCTCGTGGCCCAATTATTATGGGCGTTATTCCAGTGTGGTCACTTAATTTGGATGCTTCTATTGTTTTTATTGGTTTTGCTGTCATTACTCTTTTAAAAAGTTTTTAGTATTTTTAATTGTAATACATTTTTGAACTGTAAGCCGCCCAGAGTCACTGAAAGGAGCAACCAGAGATATTGAGGGGAGAGGAAAGAGAGAGAGTGAGAGGAAAAAGAGAGAGAGAGAGAGAGAGGAAAGAAAGAAAGAGAGAGAGGGGGAGAGAGAGGAAAGAGAGAAAGAGAGAGAGGAGAGAGAGAGAGAGAGAGGGGAGAGGAAAGAAAGAGAGAGAAAAAGAGAAAGGAAAGAGAGAGAGGGAGAGGGAGAGGAAAGAGTGAGAGAGAAAGGGAGAGAGAGACCCTTTTGACATCTAAAATAAAGATAACACTGCATATATCCTTTTTTACCTTATGTGTGTGTGTGTGTGTGTGTGTGTGTGTGTGTGTGTGTGTGTCGCTGGAGCATCCGGTCTACCATGTATAGGATAAATCAGTCTGTTCTGCGTTTCGCTCCAATCTAGGAGCATATTTTGCAGGCAATGTCACATACTGTGAATACTATAAATTCAAAATTTTGTGGCTGACAAAGAGTTAGTGGGAGACTAGTATAGCTATTTTGAATTTATAGTATTCACAGTATGTGACGTCTGCCTGCAAAATATGCTCCTAGATTGGAGCAAAACGCAGAACAGACTGATTTATCCTATACATGGTAGACCGGGTGCTCCAGCGAACACATAAGATATATATCCTCTCTGGTTTCTGCTGACAGGAGTGTGGGGAACCTGTGGCTCAACAGGTTAATACAGCTGCCTAACATGCAAGCTGCCCAGGTTCGAATCCCAGAGGGGTATGACTAGCTGATGAGAGCTAAAGAGCTTGAAATAGCTATACTAGTCTCCCACTAACTGTTTGTCAGCCACAAAATTTTGAATATATATATATATATATATATATAAATCATAAAGGTAAAAAAGGATATGCAGTGTTATCTTCATTTTAGATATCAAAAGGGTTTTGCAGCTCCCAGTGTTTTGTTTTTGTTTTCGGTGGAAACGGGTCCAAGTGGCTCTTTTGAGTGTTTTGGGTTGCCTACCCCTGTTCTAACATCTCCTTGATGTCTGGAGGATTGTTCAGACAGATAACAAAAATCCCAAGGATAGGGCATGACCAACAAGTTCATTCCTGCATTCTCCCTCCCCAAATTCTCATTATGTGAGAAATAAACCTTTTATACATTATTGTACTGCTAATATTACCATTTTTCAACTAAGACTTAAATGGGTTGATGGAAAGATGAAATTATGGATTTCGTATTGTTTCAAAATCATGAAACCCAAATTTCTGGACTCAGCAACTGTGTTCAGATACTTACTACTAGCAGCATTCCTCTGCATGTTTACATATTAATAAACCTCACTGAGTTCAGTACAGTTTTGGCCCACGTAGCCCCAGAGATTCCTCCAGGTAGGCAGTGAATGCAGAACACTGTCAGTGAAGACAGCAAACTATGAGAATTAGCCTCTAAAGCTGAATGGCCACACATAGGAAATCTTACCTTCTAGTTTGTACTTTTGAATCTTTTTTGCCAAGTCTCTCCTGTGAATAGTCAGGAAGCAATTTTCTATTAAATCCAAATGCATGGGAGATATCAGATCTAGCTTCTCCAGGTCAGTAATAATTGCCAGAAAACTCTAGAAAAATCAGACAGAACAATTGTAAAGGACAAGCCAATGCACTCCTGAGAAATGACAGTTATATGTTAAACTTTCAGGGAATATAAAAAGATTGGTAGTACAAAGATGAAGTGAGGAAAGCTAAGGCTCAAAATGAACTAAGGTTTGCAACAAAAGTCAAAAATAACAAAAAAAGAGCTTCTTTCAACATGTAAAAAACAAGAAAAAAGTTAAGGAAATGATTGGTCCATTAGTGGGAGAAAGTGGCAAGAAGATGACAAGCAACAGGGAGAAAGCAGAACTAAACTCATTTTTTGCATCCGCATTTACACAAAGGGAAAAAACAGACCAACCTATCAAAAACAGTACCATAAAAAACAGATTAGAAACACAAATTAAGATAGGCAAGAAAATGGTAAGTGAGCACCTGTCCACCATAGAAGAGTTCAAATCACCAGGACCAGATGGATTACACCCCAAGGTTCTGAAGGAACTAGCAGATGTGATACCACTGAACTATATCTTTCAAAGATCCTGGAGCACTGGGGAACTACCAGAGGACTGGAAAAGAGCTGAAGTAGTTCCCATCTTCAAAAAAAGGGGGGGGGGAAATGGATCCAGGAAACTACAGACCTATCAGCCTGACCTCAATACCTGAGAAGATCTTGGAAAAGATAATCAAGCAACGAATGAGCGAACACCTAGAGGCAAACAAAGTCATTACCAAAAGCCAACATGGGTTTGCCAAAAACAGATCATGCCAGACAAATCTTATTGCATTCTTTGACCAGGTGACAAAATTAGTGGACAAGAGAAATGCTGTGGATTTAATTTACTTGGACTTCAGTAAGGCATTTGATAAAGTAGACCACAACCTACTACTTGATAAGATAGAGAAATGTGGGTTAGACAGCATCAACACCAGATAGATGCCTAGCTGGCTCACCGGCCGTACTCAGCGTGTGGTCCTCAATGGAACTACATCTACATGGAGGGAAGTGTGTAGTGGGGTGCCCCAGGGCTCTGTTCTGGGCCCAGTGCTCTTCAACATCTTCATCAATGATTTGGATGAGGGGATAGATGGGGAACTCATCAAATTTGCAGACGACACCAAGTGTGATGACCCAGGGCCCCGAACGGAGGCAAAGCAGTTGGCTGGCAAGAGCTACAGTCCTGGAATCACTGCCAATGTTCACCCAAACGCTCCCCCATATGCTGGCAAGAGTTCAACCAAGATAGCCAGGAAAGTTTACAAAATTCTCAAGACAAGACGGATAACAACAAAACGTAAAAAGTCCTTTTACTCTCAGCTTGTCTGCGAATGCAAACTGCAAACTGCCGGCTGCAAGGAGAGATCAGGAATGTAAGCTGTGATCAGGAAGCAGGAAACAAACTGGTCCGGAATACAAAGCGTCCAGGTTACAAGAGCACGACAATAGCAAGATTCCACGTTTGTTCCCGGCAAATACCCCACCCCACGGCGTCTCCTTAAATGCTAATCCCCAGGTGTGCCTTGTGAAGTGGGGCGGGACGCTCTCCTCCAGAGCAAGTGAGGCTGCCTCCGTTGTTCTCTCCTCCTCTCTGCTCTCCTTGCTCTAGGATCCGGGGGGGGGGCTTGCTCCTCGCCTGAACTCAGCCTTCCCTGTTCCAAACCAGAAGGGCCCTGGCCTGCCTCAGCCTGCTCCTCCCTACAGTCCTCCGAAGCTACAGACACCCCCTCCTGGGCCTCAACAGGGAACTCCATCTCTTCCTCGGAGTCAAGCTCGAACGGAGGCATGACACCAAGCTGGCAGGAATAGCCAACACTCCAGAAGATAGGCTTAAGATACAGAAGGATCTTGACAGACTTGAACATTGAGTGCTATCTAACAAAATAAAATTCAATGGTGAAAAAAGTAAGGTTCTACATTTAGGCAAGAAAAACCAAATGCACAGGTATAGTATAGGTGGTACCTTGCTCAATAGTAGCAACTGTGACAGGGATCTCGAAGTCCTAGTGGACAATCACTTAAATATGAGCCAGCAGTGTGCTGTAGCTGCCAAAAAAGCCAACACAATGCTAGGCTGCATTAACAGAGGGATAGAATCAAGATCACGTGAAGTGTTAATACCACTTTACAATGCCTTGGTAAGGCCACACTTGTAATACTACATCCAGTTTTGAAAAGTTGTTGAGAAGAAAGAGTACAGAGAAGAGCAACAAAAATGATCAGGGGACTGGAGGCTAAAACATATAAGGAACGGTTGCTGGAATTTGGTATGTCTAGTCTAATGAAGAGAAGGACGACATGATAGCAGTGTTCCAATATCTCAGGGGCTGCCACAAAGAAGAGGGAGTCAAGCTATTGTCCAAAGCACCTGAAGGCAGCACAAGAAGTAACGGATGGAAACTAACCAAACAGAGAAGCAATCTAGAACTAAGGAGAAATTTTCTGACAGAAAAATTAATCAGTGGAACAACCTGCCTCCAGAAGCGGTGAATGCTCCAACACTGGAAGTTTTTAAGAGACTGGACAGCCATTTGTCTGAAATGGTATAGGGTTTCCTGCCTGAGCAGGGGGTTGGACTAGATGACCTCCAAGGTCCCTTCCAACATCACCATCATCATTATATTATTATTATCCGTCTCCCCTGTTTAGGGAAATGGGGCGTTGTCTTACCTGAACGCCTTTTCTCAGCATGATGATGGAGAATCCACAAATGGGTTAACCTTGTCTTCCTGCCCTTTAAGACTAAGTCAGTCAAACTTTGCCACGCCTCTCTCCTGGACTAGGAGTCCCCCCAGTCACGACGAAGATGCAGCTGTTGACGACAATTCAACATGGTGGCTCAAATACCCGACACAGGACCTGACGGACCCTAAGGGGCGGGGGTGGATTCTCCATCGTCATGCTGAGAAAAGGCGTTCGGGTAAGATAACGCCCCTTCTCCAGCATGATCAATGGAGAATCCACGAATGGGACATACCAAGAGCCTCACTGTCCCTGTGGGAGGGAAGTAGTCTGGGCCTGTGTCCCATCCTCTGGTACTACTTGCTGTAGCACTCTCCTGCCAAATGAGGCTTCCGCAGAGGCAAACTTATCAAGTTTATAATGCCTGACGAAAGGAGAAGGCGAGGACCACATCGCCGCCTTACATATGTCCTCAATTGACGCCTGAGTCGCCCATGCCGCTGAGGTCGCAGCACTGCGAGTGGAGTGTGCAGTGATACCAGCAGGGAATGTGATTGTTACGCCCCTGCTATGCAAGCCCTTATCCATCTGCCTATAGTGGAGGCAGTCACTTTCTGCCCCATTGAAGAGGGCTGGAATGAAACGAAGAGGGCTTCCGACATGTGAAAAGACGCTGTTCGCTCAATGTAGTGACGTAAGACCCTGCGAACGTCCAAGGTGTGCCATTTACGTTCCAAGTCGTGAGACGGCTGAGGGCAAAAATCTGGCAGCACTACTTCCTGTGCCCTGTGAAACAATGAATTGATTTTTGGAACGAAATAGGGATCCAATCGAAGGACCACCCTGTCAGTCTGAAAGATGCATAAGTCATCTCTGATAGAGAGAGCTGCCAGTTCAGAAATGCGCCTACCGATGTAACGGCTATCAGGAAGGTGACCTTAAGTGTTAAGAACCATAGAGTGCAGGTTCTGACGGGCTCAAATGGAGGTGAAGTGAGGGCCTGTAAGACCCTGGACAGATCCAAAGAGGGATACCTGTGAACCACGGGCGGTTTAGTGTTGGTTGCCCCCTTGACAAAGAAACGCACCATGGGATGCTGAGCCAAGGGCTCTGAATTGCCACATGTAAGCACCGTGGACAGAGCAGCCACTTGTCTGCGGATTGTGTTGGGCGCTAAGCCCTTCCTGAGCCCCTCCAATAAATAATCCAAAATTCTCGGAATGGTAATTGCCGAGAGGTTTAACTGTTGCAATGCACCAGTTACAGAAATGTTTCCATGTGGAGTCATAAATTCTGTTTGTTGTAGGCCGTCGTGAGGCCTGAATCATAGTAATTACGTCTGACGAGTAGGACTCTTGTGTCAAGAGCCACCGTTCAAATGCCAGGTGGTTAACTGAAGCCACTGGGGCTCTGGATGTTGGAGTCCCCTGGCTGAGGGAAACTTGATCCCAAGGTATCCTCCACAGAGGAGAAATAGAAAGACTCACGAGGTCGGCAAACCACGGCCGTCTTGGCCAGTGTGGAGCAATAAGTATCACCTCTGCCCGTTCATGCAGTATCTTTCAGATAACTGCCTGGATCAGAGGGAGAGGAGGGAATGCATACAGCAGACCTCCTGGCCATGGGCTGCGGAGGGCATTTGCCCTTTCCGGCCCTGGAAACGGGAACCGGGAGAAGAATCTCGGGAGCTGGGAATTCGCCAGAGTATCGAACAAGTCCAGCACTGGATGACCAAACCTCTCTGATACCTCCTTGAAGAGATCCAGATGCAGGCGCCACTCGGAGTGGTCTACTGTTGTCCTGCTCAAGGAATCCGCTTGCCGATTCATCTCTCCCGAGATGTGCTCGGCCTTGAGGGAGGAGAGGTTGGTCTCAGCCCAGGTTCCCAACAACTGAGCCTCGGCCATAAGGGACCTGGAATGGGCACCCCCTTGCCGGTTGACATGGGCTTTCACCACCACGTTGTCCGTGAGTACTAGAACGTGTTGCCTCGTCACTGTACTGCAAAAGAGGCGTAGAGCCAGGTGTATAGCTCTGAGCTCCAACCAGTTTATGTTGTGCTTCAGATCCGACCGGGACCACCGGTCCTGAGCCAACTGTGATTGTAGGTGTGTTCCCCAGCCGAACAAATTGACATCCGAGGTTAGGATGAGCCGGGTGGATTCCTTGAACAAGGTCCCCTTGGCCACCGCTGGGGAGACCTACTACTGGAGGGATTTTAGGGTCCGTGACGGAAGCCTGACCCTTTGGCTGGAGGAACTGGTGCCCAGCCCCTGGAACGGGAGCAAGAACCATTGCAGGTTTCTGGAGTGTAGTCAGGCCCAAGGCACAATTGCTATGCAGGAAACCATCATTCCTAATAATTGGGAAAACATAGCCAGGGTGTCTACATGCTCCCTTTGAATCTGGTTGACCAGGGACCGGATGCTGTCCCGACGTTCCAGAGATAGGCATACCTCACGCTTCCTTGTATCTATCACTGTGTCCAGGTGAAGGAGGCGGGTGGAGGGAACTGTCTGGCTTTTCTGGAAATTTACTGAAACTCGTGGTCTTGATGGACAATGCCAGGTCTGACTGAGCCAATTGAACTGAGGACTGAGGATGTCGTCCAGATAACACTGGATGCACACCGGAATGGTCCTCAATGCACGGTAAGCGCCGCCAGGACCCTTGTGAACGCTCTGGGGCCGATGAGAGGCCGAAAGGTAGAGCTCTGTATTGACAGTGTTGGTCTGAGGAATTCCCGGTGTCCGGGAAGGATGGGAATATGTAGGTAGGCCTCCGTCAGGTCAAAGGACGACAGGAGGTCCCCTTTTCTAATGCTGGTCAATATGGATTGGACCGTTTGCATTTGAAATCTCCTGTATGCCAAGTGAGTATTTAATCCTTTTAAATCGAGGATTGCCCTCCATCCTCCCGAGGGCTTGGGAAGAATGCACAGAATGGAATAAAACCCCCGTGCTTCTGCTCTGCCGGTACCGGTTCTATGGCCCGGATCTCTAGGAGATGTCGAATGTCCTCCTCTATGAGACCTCTGCTGACCGGAATTTTGGGCGACGGGCAAGAGACAAAATGTCTCGGGTTTTGGAGGTGAAATCCAGAGATAGGCCGAATCTGATGCTGTTGAGGACCCAGGGTCCGTGGTGGGGCTTCCCATGTGTGCGCGAAAGGAGCCAATTTGCCCCCTATGGGAGAGGCCTCCCTGCAGTCACTTGGACCGAGGTCTGAAATAGCTGTCTGGGTCTGTCCCTATCACCAGATCTGTCGAGTTGACAGTCTGGTCTGGGGGAAAAAAGGTCAGGAGAACTGAGCAAACTCTGATCCGGTCCCTGAACGAAAGGACTGCCTGCGGGCGTAGGAGGTAGTCCTCTTATCTTCCCTCCTGAAAAAATGGGACATGACCTTACGTTTATCCTTATTTTCAATTAGATAAGGAATTAAGGCCTCTCCAAATAACTGGCCGCCCCTGTACGGGGCAGCGGCCAAATGCCACTGGGACCTAGTATTTACTCGTTACTATTTGAGCCAGAAGAGTGTACGAACGGCGACATTGGACGCTATTACTCGAGATGAAATCTGGCAGCGTGTAACTACGCGCCTGACATATATTCAGATGCAGCCACTAATTTGTTCAAGTCGTGGTGCATTCGTACCTCTTCTGGCGGAACTCTAGCCTGCAGCTGGCGAAGCCAAAGGAGAGAGGTTCTGGCGAAAAAGGAAGTGGATGTAGCCGCTCTTGTTGCCCATGCAGAGGCTTGATGGGTCCTGCGTAAGATAAGTTCCGCTTTCTTATCCTCTGATCTCAAGGCCTTCGCCATGTCTCCCGACACCATGGAGGAAGAGAACAATGGTGTCAAGGGTTCATCTATAACAGGGAGCAGCTAACACCACTGATAGTGCTGGGTCCACATTAAACAGCCTGGTAAAGGTGGTTTCTATAGGTGTAAATGTTGCCTCTGGTCTCAGAGGCCTGACCCTCGTCGCAGGTGCAGGGATCTGAAGTCCAGGCCCATCGCTGGAAGGGGCCATCTCCACCTGTTCTGCCCTGGGAAAAACAAACTGACCTGTTTCCCCTTACGGAGACCAGGCACTTGGGGCAGCCGAAATTGAAGGAGCGTGTTGCGGGCCAAAAACCGATGCCTCCATGGGAACAGGGGAGACCTGTCCAGCTCCTGCCTTGCTTTGTCGCTTATCCGCTTTGGAGAATTGTTTCTCTAAAGCCTGGTGCCTCCTGCTTGCTTCTTTCCAGCAGCTTTAGAGGATCTTTTGCCAGAGATGGCTTTGGTTTTCAGCTTCCCATCAGCCTCCTGTTTGGATGGCTTGGACTTCTTGTGCTTGGGAGCACTGCTGGAAGGCACTTTGAGAAGTCTGAGATGCAGTGTTGTCTGCCATTGCGATCAGAGATATCTCAGTGGTGAACTGAGAGGAATCTCAACAGTAAGGAGCCAAGTACTGGCTAGTCGTAGTGGCTGCAATAGCCGGCACGCTCACAATCCTGATATTGGCGACAGACCAACTTAATGGAACGTCCAGCGCACGTGCAATGCTCTTGATGGCAGCAAGACCAGTTAATGGCACGGCTCGTGCCCTGGCAAGGCTTTTAGTGGCGGCAAGACCAAGTTAATGGTACAGCTCGCACAGATGCAATCCACTTAGTGGCTGCAAGACCAACTTAATGGTACGGCCAGCGCACATGCAATGCTCTTGATGGCAGCAAGACCAGTTAATGGCACGGCTCGTGCCCTGGCAAGGCTTTCAGTGGCGACAAGACCAAGTTAATGGTACAGCTCACACAAATGCAATCCATTTAGTGGCGGCAAGACAGCAGCCTCCTGTCTGGAGAACTTGGACTTTTTGTGCCTAGATGTACTACTGGAGGCACTTTGAGAAGTTTGACGTGCATCGTTGTCTGCCATTGCATCGTTGTCTGCCATTGCAATCAGAGATATCTCAGTGGTGTGCTGAGAGGGATCTCAAAAGAGATATCTCAGTGGTGTGCTGAGAGGGATCTCAATATTAAGGAGCCGAGTACTGATAGTGACAGGTGGTCACTGAATGAATATCCAATGTACTCAGGATTAATAGTGGCTGTTAGACCAACTTAATGGCACGTCCAGCAAACTGCAATGCTCCTGATGGCAGTAAGACCAGTAAAGCACTCCGATGCTCTGGTCAGCTCTACTGTGGCGGCAAGACCAATTCAATGGTAACGGCCAGCTCACAAGTAGTTCACTTAGTGGCGGCAAGACCAACTTAGTGGTAACGGCCAGCACACTAGTAGTGGTTGGTGGCGGCAAGACCAACTTAATGGTACGGCCAGCACACTAGTAATGGTTGTACAGTCAAAAAGGAAAAAAATCAATTGAAGGCCCTATCCAGGGCTAAAATGCGGCTGTTGAAAAAACCTTCATACTGTCCTTGTCCCCTTCTGTCTCTCCTCTTTTTGGTTTTTTTTTGAGGCAAGGTCAGTAAACGAAGCAGTCACTGTGGCAGTCAAAATTCCAGGCCCAATTGCAGATTGATGTAGGCCCGGTTGAAATTTTTTTCCTGATTATTGTCCCCCCCCCCCAATAGGCTAATTTGTCCAGGAAGGAGCTCTGTAAAGATAGTTTCACTTTCAGTCTCGAGGCAGCATGTGCAGCGCCCAAAATGGCGACCGCTGCTGGACCGAAGAGGGAGGCTGAGGCTGGTGGTTTGCGAGCCCCTGATTTAGGTTGCAATCCTTCACTTTATACCATTGAAATGCAATCTGGCTGCTATCTATGGTAAATCTCTAAACTTCAACTTCTCTTGCAAAGCAACAATCAAAACAGTCATAATTTGCTTGGAAATGAACTCTGCTGAGGGAAAAAACACAGTATTTTCAAGCCTCCCTGAGCTGACAAGCAAGGGAAGGGAGATAATCCACCAAGTCGCCTCCCCCAACTAAAGGAGGCTCGGAAGCCTGCAAGCCCTGTAATATAACCGATACACGCTGCGCTGCAGGGCAGCGAAGGGAATGGGGGAGGAACGAGCCAAGGAAAAAAAAATAAGGAGGAAAGATACAACCTGGCTAGTGTTCCTGCTTTAAGACTAGCAGCCAATTTCACCATGTCTGATCAGGGTGAAGACTAAGTCGTGACTGGGGGGACTCCTAGTCCAGGAGAGAGGCGTGGCAAAGTTTGACTGACTTAGTCTTAAAGGGCAGGAAGACAAGGTTAACCCATTTGTGGATTCTCCATCGATCATGCTGGAGAAATATTACTTCACAATTAGCGTTTACCCTATACCAGGAGTGTCAAACTCGCAATGTCACGTGACGTGTCGTGACTTTTTTTCCCATTGCCAGCAATGGGATGGACGTGGTTTTGCCATAACGCATCTGGCCCACGGGCCGGCAGTTTGACACCCCTGCCCTATATTAATCCTGCAAGGTAGAGTTTTGGAATTTCCCATTTTATTAATGAGGAAGGGATTACACAACATAGTAGCCTGAACTTGAAACTAGCAGCAGAGTAAGTTCATTTCAGTGAGCAAGCTGGAACCAGGATCTTTCACTCAAACCCATCCCATTGCCTCTCTATATTTTTAGAGTACCAGACCAGACTGGCTGGTGTTTAGGATGACAGTAGTTTGTGTCCAAATCTCCTGGAGGGCCCAGAATTGAATTCTACTCTTATTACAAATCATTCTAAGAAACACGTAATTCGTGAAAGAAACTGATGAGCAGTTGTCAGTATCAGGTAAAATTAAATAAAAAACAGTTCTAGATTAAATTAATCTGTCAGCTAAGAATTCTGCTTCATGTAAGTCAACAAGTGACAATAAAGAGCTTCCTCAACTGGACGTTATTAGTAATACTGGTAATTCCCAAATGAACTTGCTTGCAGTTTCAGTATTTTATTATCACTGACCACCTAGGGTAGAAATCAATACTCTCAGTATCCTAATGCAGGAACAACTATACTGTTAAGAGGACCTTATGGAAAGAGAAAAGGCTATGATGCTCAGTACAGTTGCAAATAACAGGAACCCTACCAAAACAAAAAATAGCAAGAGTAAAAATGGAGAATACAGATGGCTTAATAAAATCAGGAAAAGGTACTCAGGAACAAATTGATCTTTGAAAGCTATTATAGTTATTTTGGACTATAACTCTTATCAGTCCTACACAGAATGTCCAATGATGAGATATGCATTTCACTTTGCCCTTTGCCATCCATGGAGAATACTAGTGTGGGTAATATTGAATTAATTGCACCAATATTATAACAGTGTACAGCAGCTTCCCATAACAGTACCCTGTTATGCATCCTTTGTACACCATAAAATATATCCATTGCTGAGCCTCAGTTCATGTATGGATATGAATGAAGGTATGCATATTTTGGATATCCTACTAAATTCCTACTGACAGATTATTAGTCAATGACACCCAACCAAAAATATATTAGAAATTAGAATCAATCTAAAAACCCTGAAAGAGGGAGGCATTTTTCTTTTAGAAATCCCACACAATTAGAAAAGGGAAGTAATAGAAAAGGTTACAAAAGAAACCCAGACCCAGCAACTAGCCATCACAAATGCAGATTCATACAGGAAGGGTGAGGAAGAGAATGCCCTAAGGAAACGACCATTATCCCTTTTCAAAAGGGATAAGCTGAGGCGATTTTTAAAAGTACTAAAGAAGAGGGTTTTTTTCTCCACTCGCTCTCCTTCCCTGCCCTGCCAGATTCTGGGAACCATTTAGTCAGAAGAAACCGCAAGACACCTTGTATAGACACCTTGTATAAACAATCAAACTTACGGATCCCACCAGATAGGAATAATGTAACACTAATGAGGGCAACACAAAGCACATATAGAAACCCATTAACATGACTAGAACCATCTCCTGAGGACAAGATTAACCTCTCGCTGCCCACACACAAAACAGGCTAAGGGAAATTAAGGAAACAAATACCTTTACAAAATCCAAATCATAATCTCAATAACTCAAGGGGTATAAAAGTTGGGCCTTGAAAAATCACTAGCTAGTGCAGAAACCATCGCTGTGTCACTACTCTGTCTGGTTTCTGCAATAAACCTACTTTCTGGCAGCTTGCTTCATTTTCTGTCAATTCTTCTGTCTGAGCTGAAGGTCTGCTTCCCATTTAGAAACACGAACCACGGGAATTCTTCCTACACTACTCTACAGATTTTGGTAACTCTTCTGACATACTGGTGGCTTATTACATGAATTTCAGGTTTTTATACTAGGGCAGCTTCCCTATCCTGCAGCCTTCCAGATGCCTTGAGACCAACGCTCTCATAAAATAATACTAATTCTCACTTATTTGGGATGCTCCAACACATGCAATGGGCTGTATCCCAACCTTCTGTATACTCGGTTATAATTGTTGAAAATTCTTAAGATGAAAACAGTCTTTGCATTAGTTATGGTGAAATAAAAAAGGATACCACAGCAATTTTATATTATATTATATATATATTTATATTATAAAATAGTTCAAGGATAAGCTAACTTTGGTTTGGGTTTCAATTGCTTACTCACTCCCTTGAACAAATAGTGTAAACAACTGTGATTTCTGATACCTACGGTGATCTAAATGATCAAGCTGCATGACTGGTATATTTATTTTTTATTTTAAGAGATTTATATTAATTAAATTCCTATAGCCGCCGATCATAGTTATAATCTAATACTACATCACTATTCTTCTCCCAAAATCATATGTCAGTTTATGGAAATGGAAGTGATTTTTACAATTCTGATGTTATGCATATCATACAAGAGAAGCAATTCTTAGAAACAGAAACCAATGGAAACAAACTAATATAGAGGGGTATGTTTTTCAAAAGAAACAATGCTCTTCAACTTAGCTCACCTGTATTTTGACAACATCTGAGGGTGCTTGGCCAAACTGGCTTCCACGGCTGCTCTTCCAGTCCCCCAGGAACTTCTTTAACAAATCAAATCTTTTCAGCCTGTATAATAGTTCAGATAAGTTGATGGTGGTCAGCATCTCCTTTTCATTCAAAGCTGTTAAGAGTTGTAGGACACCAGGCATAGATACATCAGACATGAGATCACTGCATAAGAACCCCATGATTTCCTTTTCATCTGTATCGTTCCTGTTCAAGCTGGTATAGGAGGGATGCTGGGACACTGCAAAATGTCATCACAGGCCACTACCCCTTTACAGTTCTCTGTGTGTATTTTAAACAAGAAAAGCCACGTCATGAGGCTTGCTTCTAAATGCAGAATCTACCTTCATTGTTGATCTTCAATATCCGGGCTTCGCTTTATGCCTTTTATATATCAAAAGACCATTGACAAGAAGAGAAGACCTAGACAAACCCAAATCATTTTAATCACACACAATGATTAAAGTTCACTGCTGGCACTCATTCTGCCATCTCATCTGCTCCTACATTTGTTCGGGCTGGGAACAGTATGAACTTTTTTAAATTAAGTGATGCTTCGGATGAATCAAAAGGGAATGTCCAGTTTTCAAGAAAGCTCCCACTATCACATAATTTAGAATGCCCAGAGGAACTGAAACTAAAATTAAACAAAAGGTACAGACTGAAAATGGGAAGTTACAATATGCCACTGATATCCGTAAAAGGTCTCTTTCACTAAAATTACACTTTCTGAAAGGAGAGATTTAGCTCTTCAGGAAAATAGATGTTTGTTTTTTTTATAAAGGTTTTACTGATTTTTTACAATAACAACCTTAGTGCCTGATGTACAGCGTGTTGT
Source organism: Azemiops feae (assembly GCA_023970755.1). Taxonomy (NCBI): domain Eukaryota; kingdom Metazoa; phylum Chordata; class Lepidosauria; order Squamata; family Viperidae; genus Azemiops; species Azemiops feae. Next base: position 460,208 of record JALGBA010000497.1, on the reverse strand, counting down.
CTTGGTTCATAATTTTTTGGGAAAAATATACAATCAATAATAGTTAATTAACAGTCAATAATAATTTTTATATTTCCATAATTTGTATATCAATTAATAATATATTTCCTTGATCTTCTCTTCTCCCAGTAGTATTCTCCTTCAACATTAAACAAATATAATTTTTAATATTTGATATTTTCCATATATAAATGATTAAGTATAAACATTTTCTTCTATATTTCTACCAATAATAATAGCGTCCATATATAGCATTTTTTTTCTTATCAACTTGTTATTTTCGTAAAAATCATCTTATTGATTTACCATGTATCTTATTTTCATAAATCTTGTTTAAGCTGTTTCTCCTTATTATTTAAACAATTCTTATCAATCATAATTTTCTCAGTAATTAACATCTAAATATCCAAATTTTCCATTTAAATACATCATCCCAGTATTTTCATATTTCATATATTATAGAAATACTATACTACTTATCATAACATTCCCCTTTAACATCTTTTCTAATCAATTTATATTTCACTTCTATTTGTAAAAATTGATTTGTTAAATCACTATATATCCTTTTTCAGAATTCTTAAGCCTAATTTCCCCTCAATATTTCAATCATTCCTTAATCCTAAATCTTTTCAAACTTAATTTATCTTTAAAATTCAAACTTTTCATTCACTTACATCATCCCAGTATTTTTTGTCTTATCAAAAATACTATATTACTTATATCTCTTATCCCACTTATTCTAAAGCCCCTTTATAGCCAGAGTTATTTGTTTATTTAGCCATATTCAAACAAGTATTTGCTCGTATAATATTCCATCTGGTAGGGCAAGTTAAATCTCTTAAGCCCATCTCTGGCCTTCTTCCTTTGCCAAATAGTTTTCCAAATTAATATTTTCAACTTGTCAAACAGTTTTTGTATTTTTGTAGTTGTTGTTGGGAGTAGAGGATACATAATGCGTAAGATGTATGCTTTTTGTCTCCCAAACAGTGATTCTCCTAGTAGTATCCATTTTGTTAAGTCTTCTTTCTTCTGAGGTTTATTTTGACATTCTAATGCATAAGATATCTTTTCCATATTTATTTTTATATCCAAATCTTGTAAGTTTTTTCTTGTTTGTATTAAGTTATAAATTGCCTTCATTTGTAGCTTCGCCAATTTTTCTAGTTTACATTCTGTTTTCTGATTTGTTTGTTCATTCTTTACCATCATTCTTTGGATGTTTTTTGATTGTAAATTTAAGTTAGAAGTGTATTCATTTATGTTATCAAAGTTGTGTTTAATTTCCTCGTGGTTTAAAGCTATTGTGATTTGTATCTGTTGTAGCATTGCATAAATTTCCTCTTGGAAAGTATTTGTCTTATCTTGGAATGTTGCTTCTAGAGCTCCTTGATCTTTCAGGCTGAGTCCTTCAGGAGTAGATATTAAGTGTGGTTTTCTATCATTTTTTGATGAATATGTCATATCCATGTTGTCTCCCCCTTTCAATTGTTAACCAGTCAGAATTGCAGTTCAATATATTTAGCCACCTGAAATCCTTCCTGTAACTTTCCCTCTCAAAGATTAGTCATAGATCAAAGTTTTTCTTTTTCTGTAAACAATTCATAAATTTGGACCACAATCAAAGTATTTCTTTTCCTTCAGACACTTTCCAATCTTATAGCTGGCCTAGTGTACAATCTCTTCTTTGTTCCCTAGCAACTATCTTCTTAAAGGTTATTAGAGTTCATGGGAACAGATTTTTCTTTGTTTCTGGGTGTTGTCTTTAATGTGCTATGTTCTAATTGTCCACTAGATGTCAGCAAATATTTGTTTTCCAGCCCTTTTAGACAAGAAATTATTTTTATTATTTTTCTTTTTTTTTTATAATTTCATCAAAATTCTTTAGAATATAATCTTAGCAGTTTGTTTTAGCTTCTAAATTTGATCAGATTGTAGTATTTTAAATTTAATTTCAATATGTTTCTTTCCTCCTTAAAGGTTAGTTCGCCACTTCCGTCTATGGGGGAATGAGAATGTAGTTCCCTCCCCTCACTTTCGGAGGTTTTCTTGCATTGGGATCTTTCCCAGGGACTTAGTTGCAAAATAAAGGAGAGAAGATCAAATACTCTCACCAATTCCAAGCACGCTGTTCACCATTGTTCTGGCTAGTGCTCTTGGACTTTGGCTGCAGATAGCTTGGGCTAGACCCTGGCATGCGGCTAGCCTTTCTCCTGTCGGGTCAGAGGGCTTCCCCCAGATCAAAACGGAACAACCGCCACCGTTCCGTGATCAATGGGGTGCCCCTCTTCCTTTGTTGCCTCCCCGGGGCGACTTCAGATCCATTTAGGGCCCCCTGGCAGGATGAAAACAGCTGCGGGATGCGGAGCTTCGCAATCCCTTGGCCATGCGCTATGGCGCAAAAACCGGAAGTCTGGAAAATACATGTTTTGCATACGAACAGGTTATCTGAGCAATCTTTGGGCATTTCCACAGAGAACTGGCAGTGTCACCTGAATTTCTGGGGAACTGACATTGTGAACATTACTGAAAAGGATGGGCTGACTTAGTTCTTATACAGCAGCTTCCTCTGTTCCTAACTTCATTGCAACCTTCATACATATGAATCAATTGCCAAGTCTCTGAATTTTGATAAGGTGACGATGAGGATGCTACAATGGTTGTCAGTGTGAAAAATGGTCATAACTCACTTTTTTCAGTGCTGGTGTAACTTCGAATGGTCATTAAATGAACTGTTGTAAGTCAAGAACTACCTGTACTGTAACTGCCCCTGCTTATAACTGATTCCCTTTCTACTGTTATATAGAGGGTTATTGTATAAGAATTAACTTTTTTAATTGTAACGGCACAGATACTTGTTCATATGGTATGTGGAAGGAAGGAAGGAAGGAAGGAAGGAAGGAAGGAAGGAAGGAAGGAAGGAAGGAAGGAAGGAAGGAAAGGAGTCAAGATCAGTCCTTATATGAGTTAAAAATCACCAAACAGCCACTTGCCAAGAGCTTCTCGACAGAATGCCCACTAGTAGTTTCCACCTGCTGATCATTTATTTACAACATCATCTTCAATGCCTTTTCTTATCAAATGTAAGGTCAACTACTTGGGGGTGAAGGAAGTGAGAGAAGATGGTCTCTAAGCTTGGTATTTTCAAAATAAAAATTTCTAGCCGTTTCAATTATTCAAACTACTCCACATTCAATACATCATTTTGCTTCAGCCCAGTCTGGTAACTAACTAAAATCCACCACTTAGCCCCCCAAAATCCCATGAGTAACATTTCTAAATGTCATAATCAATAATAAACTGATATATGTACATACATTCATAGTACTATTTGAGCTTGGAAAAGAGGAAGAAGCCTTATTTTTATAGGAAAAGATTCATAATCAAGATTTGAAAGAAATCAACAAAGATACCAAGATTGCAATTCTATGCTTCCAAGCATGGAAACAAATCTACCAACTTTAGAGTAAAAGTGCATAGGATTACACTGCCAGGATTTAAACATCACAATGTCTGCAATCTGATACTGAAAATAGTAAAAAGTATTCACCGATCACCAAAAGCATATTATTCCAATAAATTTAAGACTGATTTAAAGATACCGAGAGACTAAGGTTGCTTTTTCATAATCCACAATCACTGTTTATCTTTGTTCAGATTTAGTTTTCAAGATTGAAATGAGTCCCTGTGAAATCAAGAATATACATAAAAGGGAGAGAACATAAAACTAGGCTTCTCCCCTTTGCAGCCACATATGAAATTCGAATTTGCACTGAGGAGGGACTGAAGGGACTGAAGGACGAATCACAGCCTTGATATTCCAGGAATTGCAAGCATACCAGATAAGGCAGTTATATCCTTTCATAATTTTTGCAAGCCAAGGATTAGCTACAAAATCTGCATTCTTCTAAATAACAATAAATTTCTGATAATAAGTACTCTAGAAAGATTCAGAAAGTATGCAGGCTGTGTAGAATCATGTGTAAAGCAGCCAACCGGAAGCAAGATAGAATGCACAGGGTTGAGAAAGAAACATATAAAGCAAGGATTGAAAATTGTGGTCTCCATAATGTGCAGTCAATTGTGTGCATGTTATCCTTTCATAGGGATTTAGTGCAAATAAAAAATAACTTTACTAATTCAGCAGCTACAAGTTGGACCAGCAACAAGACACAAAGTACAATTGGTGACTAATTTCAAATCACGTACATGCCATATCCTATTTCAGTGGTGGCGAACCTATGGTACGCGTGCCAGAGGCGGCACTCAGAGCCCTCTCTGTGGGCATGCACGCCATTGCCCCAGCCCCGCCTCCCCCCACAGCCCCCTCACCAGTAGCCCCCCTGGAGGATAGTCACCCCCGAGCGTGGCCCATGCAAAGCAGCACAGCCAAGGACATGGCAGCCGGGCAGCGGGGACAAGACTCCGCCCTCACGCCCCATCGTGCGCAGTTGATGCTGCACGGTGTGGGCGTGGCCACCATGCGCGCTGCTGGGCCGCCTGGGCGATCTGCGGCGGGCTGTGGAGGTGGCCCTGTGGGCAGGCAGGGTGGGGGCGGGGCAGAGCAGAGCAGGCAGAATGGGGCGGAGCAGGGGCAGGATGGGGGCGGAAGCAGTTTTTGGGCACTTGGTCTCTAAAAGATTCGCCATCGCTGTCCTATTTTGTCCCAAATTAGTCAACATTATGCTGTCACTGAGCATAATTATACTGTATTACTCTCAGTATTTTCAGTTTCCTTTCTAAAAAAATGACTGAGCTTTTATAAACTGGGGAATTTCCGGGAGTTTCTGTTGACAGCTGCAATGTGCAAGGTCTCAGTTCTGTGTATTGCAACAAAAAGAGGGCATAAGGCTATTTTTTAGTTTGGGATGCAGAAAATACGTGGGGTCTACATTTTTACAATAGGCAAGAATATATTTTTTGCCTAATTCATCTTAATACATTCCATTTAAATTCATTTTAAAATATATACTTTTAGGACCTAGCTGTGGTTGTTTCCCTTTTAAAACAAGGTGGTTCTGGAAGAAAAGATTGACTTTCCATTTTTTACAAGGTACATCTGTAAATAAAAAGTGATGTATTTCCTGCATTAACTCTGTAAATTAGGTATTCTCAAAGTGGGGGGTGGGGGGTGTCCCGAGACAAAGGATGGGAAGAGTTGCCAGGAGGCTGCTTTCTGTGAGCAGGTTTACCAGTTTAATGCAAAATCACACTTTTTGTTTTTTTTATGCCACCTTTCCTTTCAAAGGGAACAATCAAGGTTGGAGAGCCCAAAAATTTAAGGAAAAACTGATCTTCACTTTGCAGACAGAATTATAAATTGGAAGGGAAGGATAGATTATTGGGGAGAGATCATCAAAAGCAGCCAATTTTGCAAGCTATAGTATTTCAAGAGAAATTGACTTAAGGCAAAGAAATACCCTTTTACTTCCTCTCTGACTAGTGAAAGAAAGTGGCTGTCTTCAAAATGAAATTCAGATTTCAGAATGATACAAAAGTAAGCAGGTTCATCCTTCCATTAAAATGTGATTTTAAACTTTTTCTTCAATTTCCAATTATTGCTTTTTCTTCAATTTCCAATGGTAAGGTTTTATTTTGTAAAGCCCTTTCCTTGAATTTATCACTTGAACATCACACTTTTTAAGAGGTTTTCTCAAGGAAATTCACAAATTCCAGTAAATAAAAAGAACTACTTCCTTCTTAAGAGTCACAAAGACATAATGGAACATAACAATGGCTAAAATAGAAGTCTTCAGATGACATGTGTCAGGAAAGTCCAGACTAGAGTTCCAAATTATTAGGATAACAAGAACACCTTATTAAAGTGAAAGCTATTATTTTAATCATAGTGAATAATTTAATCAAGGATGCCATCAGAAGCAGTAAAACGGAAGAGAAACGGAGTCTCGCCTTAAGCCCAAACAAAACAAGTCATCGGGCCCTGCATTCTCTCTTCCCTCTTCAGACTAAGTCAGAATACACGCCTAGCATTCCCGCAACAAAAACGCCCCGCGCGTTCGTCAAATGAGGACGGGGACCGCGGAGCTCCTCTTTGGAACAAAACCTCCCCTCTCCGCCACTACGGACTAACGCGGCCATAACTTTTGTGTAAGCGCGTGGATAAGGCTGTCTTTTTTCCGCCGCTTCTCGCAAGCAAAGGCAATCTTATGAACTTTACTCATTAGCAAGCTGCCTGCGTTCAGCGGAGCCCGTTCGGTCAAGCGCAAACTTCTAGTCTGACACAACTTTCAAGCGTGGCTCGCTTGGGATGGCGTTTTTATCGAATTCAGCGGCGCTCACTTAGCAGAAACGCATTGAATTGTGACGGTCAAGCGCCCCTTTCCTTTTCAGACCCAGATGATTTATAACACGGATCTCCTGAAGCAGAGTTGGAACTAGCCCGCGTTTTTGTTGCACAGCCGCCTCGGGAGAACATGGCCTCCTCTTCCGCTTCTCTTCTCCTAAAATTATAGCGAACGCCTCAGTCCAAGGACGCCCCGTTTCCCAACTCGGCTTCTCAGCCAGCTCTACTCACAGCTCGAGCGCCCTCTTCGCCCTGCTCTGCGTCTCCTCAATACGACAGGCGCCCTTTGGGACACCAAACGATTTGTCTTTGGGACGCCAAACGGCCTTTGGGAAGCCAAACAGCCTTTGAGTAACCAAACGTCACTACCGAAGGTGACGTTAAGCTTGGGAGCCGCCCAGCTCCCAAATAACTCGGCGTACATTCGATGGACGAGAGAAAGACCAGCAAAATATTACTCTTTTTTTTTAACGGGAGGAGATATACTGTAATTATATTTGTAATTACAATTCGTGTTGAAGTATGTTGCTAGTAGTTTATCTCAGTTCTATAACCGGAATACATGAATATGCTCCTTTATACCTCTGATAGTTTTAGTCCTTTCAGTTTAGGAGGGGGGTGGATAAGACTAAGCGGAGTTTATCATTACAGCTCCCCTCGACTGTGATGCCCTAAAGAAAAGCTTTTTCTTCACAAGATGTATCTCCTTGCTTGCGCGGATGTCCTGCTTTTTCTATCATGCATCCATAGAAGTTAACAACCTACAGTACTATGAACTTGTATCACAAACAAACTTCGTTTAAAAAGACAGATATTTAAAAGAAACAAAAATAAAAGTCATAACTTAAACGTTTTCTGGTCATATTGGTAGAGATTGGTGCCATTTAATTCTGTGATTAATTTTTTATTCATTTTAGGTATTTTGTTATAAATATTTGCATTACATTACACAGTACTTTTTACATTAAGCAGTCTTCTAACTTTTCTTTATGTAATAATGAGTACTCATTTTCTCAGTTATAAAACATAAAATTCTGCCAATTCCATAAAATAAGAGTTCCCCAATTTCTTTTTTTAAACATTTTAATTTTTAGACTTTTATTACGTAGTATGGTGACCAAAATCTAACTTTATCAAGCTATTTTTCAAGAAAAAGATTACACACTTCCATTGTTAATTTTTGTGGTAATTATTTCTGATGGCATAGCTTTTAATACATGGTAAACTGAAGCAAAAGTTTGTTTTTTGATTATAATATACAACATTTCAGAAAAAAGCTAGCATAAGTACAAGTCTTTGACTTACAAAAGTTCATTTAGTGACTGTTCAAAGTTACAATGGCACTGAAAAAAAGTGATTTCTGACCATTTTTATCACAACTGTTCAGCATCCCCTTGGTCACATGATCAAATTTTGAATGCTTCGTAACTGGTTCATATTTATGACAGTTGCACTGTCCAGGAGTCATGTGATCACTTTCTGACATGCTGTCAATGGGGAAGCCATATTCACTTAACAACCATGTTACTAACTTAACAACTATGGCAAGTAGATTGTAAAATGTTTCATTTAGCAACATACATTTTGGGCTCAATTGTAGTTGTAAGTTGAGGACTGCCTGTAGGAATTTACAACTTGGTAAGTAGGACTACAATGAAAATGCACTGACCTTCTGAATCGATGCAGCTCAAAACGTGGACAAGCCATAGGCTAGTCAGCATAACTAAAATCACATACTCACTATTTGACAGCAGCCTACAAAATACAGAGTATAAATTCTTGTTGATTTCCAGCATTAAGCAAAAGAGGAAGATGATTAGGCTAGGCTTCCTTCTGAGCATTACTCCCTGAAAATCCCAGGCCTTTCTTTGCATGATGTCTTCTTCAGAAAGGCCCATTTGTCTCTCTGTGATCATTTTTGATCTCTCATGGACAGTTCTCTTTTTTGACTTGCCAGACTGGTTGTTCTGATGAGGTTCCAAAGAATATTACTCTGCTTGTTAACTTACCAATTTTTGTACGTGATTTACATGTTAATGTTTCCTGTGAGTCACCTTATTCATTTTTTAAAATATAAAGACAGAATAAAGTGGAATAAAGTTGTGGAAAGCCCACTGCTCTACAAATTGTAGCCTGGTCTGTCGCTAAAAGAAAATCTTCATCTTCCATTAAAAGATTATTCTTTTACTTCGTGAATGTTTATTTTGCTGGCTTTAAGATGACATAATTATATATATTAACTTACCTTTCCAAATGTTTTTATATTACTATAGGAAATTGCTGACAAAGATGGGAATAATAAAATTTTATCTTTTACTATCCCTTATCAAAACCTTCAATTTACCATGAGGTAAGAATACAATCGACTTCTGATAAGAAAGTAGGCTGAGTGTAACAGTTGTTTCTAAGAGAAAGCTGTCAGCTGATATTAAATTGGACTTTCTAAACTGTGTACAATAATTAGACCTTCCTTCTTGTTAGACTTTATTTGTGGTATCTTGAAATTATGCCTAAATAATATTGTCACCATTTTATAATCCCTAAGCCCTCTACAATTGGATCCATGGCTTTGACTGAGGGAGCCCTGTGTCAGCATGACCTCATCAGAGTCGTTTATAGCGACCTTCATCCGCAGAGAGAAACATTCACTGCACAAAACAGGTAAGCAACTGATGTATATCTTACCATAACAGTCCAAATATCTTAAAAGAAAAATGTTTCTTGACTTTGAAGTGTGAGATAGTTGAATAGAGCAGAAAATGTTAGATTTGTCTATTAGGTAGAGTCTAATGGGTGCCTTCCAAACTCTTTAATAACCTGGACTTATAGGCACTTTTGAAATACAGGTAGTCCTCGACTTACGATGGCAATTGAGCCCAACATTTCTGTTGTTCAGCGAGATATTTGTTAAATGAGTTTGCCTCGTTTTACGATCTCTTGCCACAGTTGTTAAGTGAATCACTGCAGTTGTTAAGTTAGTAGCAAGATTATTAAATTAATCTGGCTTCTTCACTGACTTTGCTTGTCAGGTGGTCACAAAAGGTGATCACATGACCCTGGGACACTGCAACCATCATAGATATGAACCAGTTGCCAAGCGTCTGAATTTTGATCACATGATCACAGTGATGCTGGAAAAGTTGTGTGAAAAATGGTCGTAAGTCACTTTTTTCAGTGTCATTGTAACTTTGAATGGTCACTAAACGAACTGTTGTAAGTTGAGGACTACTAGTGGTCATGGTCTTGCTAAACTCAGGTTTCCGTTTTGTACATCATTGTGAATTCATTAACTGAACTCAAATTGTATTACTTTTGTTTGTATTTTGTATAAAGGAATTGGAGGCTATTTGTGTTTTTACTTTAATAATTTTTGCAATTTTAGTTATGGCCACCGACAAATAACAGAAAAATATGGATTACACATGGTAAGGCAAGACAGAGAAATAAAAAGATAATGAAGTAAAATAAATCAACAAAAGATAAGCTGACATTTAGTATGTAGTACCTGAGAACTCTAAACCACTAATCTCCTGATAGCACTAGTAGTTGCAAGCACCTGAATACCATATTAAATACTTCAGGAGACACGTGAACTAAATGAAAGCAAATTCTCTCTTCAGTCGTCTCTTCTTGTTCAGTCAGAACAATTTATATAGCAGGGGGATTATTACATGTGTGCACCAAACAATGTAAAAAGGGCAGGGTAAATAAATGTTAGTAATGGACTCAATATCCCTCATTTGATAGGGGCATAGTATGCCTTGTACTAAGGCATTTTCCCCTGTAATACCACAGAAGATAGAGAATTAACCCAGGAAAAACCTCTTTAATCAGAATCACTTGAATGTTCAGTTCTGCACATCCCCGTGTAAAAAGGACGATGATAAACTGAAGCTTGTCCAGAGAAGAACGGTCAAGAAGTTGAAAGAATTTAAAATCAAGTCCTTAGAATAGTGGTTCCCAACCTTTTCTATACCCCGCATCCCTGGAACGCTTCTGATATATTCTCGCACCCCTTATAAAAGTAATACCTGGTTTGAAGATGATGGAAGCGAATATATACTCAATTTGAGCAACAAACTTATTTAAACAAATTTTGAGTGACGTGAACTGAAAAAATAAGAAAAAGTTATACAAATTCAAATATGTGCAAACAGTGGATTTGAATTTAATGACTTTTTTGCTCCTGCTTCTTTATGATTTTGTCAAAACGTGGCACTTTGTTGTTGATGGTGATCCGGAGGTCTGCTTGTGAATTCAGGCGATTTCTCGATTTTGTCTTGATTGACAAGAGAGAACTGAATCCTGCCTCGCATAAATATGTTGTCGAAAATGAGATAAGGACACCCAGTGCCTTTTCAGTGTCTTGGAAACCTATCTATTGCTGAGCACCAATACTCCTCCAAAGTGTTGCTTTCAAATTTCATTTTAAGATCTGACTTGTCCGCAAATCAAGATCTTCCTTCAGCTTAGCATCATCTGACATTTTCTCCAAATTGTAGAAATATGGACCATTCTTCAGAAATCTTCAGGTCTCCAGCAGCAAAATATCCATCAAACGATTCTGACAGCATTTCCAAATGAGCCACGATTTCTTCATGCACAAATTGGAGTCATAGGTCCATGATCATCGACCATTTTTTCAAGTGATGGAAAATTTGAAAAATTACCTGTTTCTACCCATCGATGCCAAAGAAGCAGCTTTTCTTTGAAAGCATTCAACTTTTCGCAACATGTCAATCCAAATTCTAAATGGCACTGATTCAAGTGTGTGTGGGGCGGGATAATGGAACATCTTCTGGAACACAGCAAATCATCTGAGATTAGTCTTTCAGGAGGGTTTTATACCATTGTGCTTCCAAAGCTCTATCCCACCTTCTCAAAAACAGGGCCTGGAGAGTTCTTAAGTGGGATAAATTCATCATTTTCTATATAAACATTCAGCAAATACAAAGTTTGTAATTTATAATTGAAGGTAGATCACATGGCAACGGTGGCCATCAATGTCCCTTATCCATTTCCTTTGGTGCTTTCCAGACTTCCCTTTGTAACTCGTTTGGCTTTTGCCTGGGCGGAGTCAAGGCTGGAAAAGGAAGGACACAAACAGTGAGATCCAGGAAAACGGAGCCTCTTCTCTTGGCTTACTAAGACACCAAACTTGCTTGCTACCTCAATTCCGGCTCCCGAAATATTCACTGGAGTTGCGAAGTTTAAAATGCACCAAAACTTCAAGTCTTTTTCCCGAATTCATTCATTAGAAGCAGCCGCGACACTAAAACATGCAGGGAACGCTCAGGACCGACGGATCCTCTGCGATCAAGTGCTCGGAGAACTCCTGTCTGGGCACAACAGAGTGACTTTCTCTTAAAAAAGCTCACGAAATTCTGGTGCTCAGTTTACATTTTGAATTTCCAGCTTGGAGCCCTCCAGGATTGACACAGCTTTGCTCCTTCCCTCGCAGCGACCTGGCGGGAAATGAGCTCCTCGTTTGTATCGGTGGCCGGGAATGCACTGTCCCCACCCCTGTGAATGTTTTTAATCCCCGACCTGGTCAGATTTAAAATAGTTATAGTGAGGCCAGACATCATTCCCTGCCCTTCCCTCTTTCACAGCAGGTACGTTTTTAAAGAGGGTGTAAATATAAAGGAGGAAGCTGCCTCGATGTCTATTTTTTCATCTTCCGGATAGTTGCATCACATACACTAAATGGGTAAAGGAGTCCGCTTGCGGTCTTAAAAAGGTAAGGGGCGTGGAAAAGAGATAGTTGGGTGACTGATGGGGGGGAGAGAGACCCTCATGTGGCCGAGATCTGCTACTGTTGGGCGGGGGGAGGGAAGCGACGTGGATCCTCTCCTCCTTTCGCTTGCAAACTGGAAAAGATGGGGGGACAGGGCGGAAATCAACACGTAATATTGTGGGGACCCTACTCCCACTCCTGATTTCTGAGTGCTTTTTAAAAAAAAATTCCCCAGAGAGCCGTTTTCCTTCCCCCAATATACAACTGATTAAACGTAAAAGTCACATGTAAAATCCATGTGACTTTTCCAAATCAAAATATTTTATACACTTTAGCCTGAGATTAGATACTGATACAATTTTTATGGTACTGAATTAGGAAGAAATATGACCGAGGTGATAATTAGGTGCTAACCCACTAGGTGCTAAAACTAAACTTTCTTTCTGCTCTCGAATCTCTATCCCTTTTAAAAACCTTACCTTGACTCCAGCCTGAAGAGTTGAGGAATGAAGGGAGCAAAACATTAATATCTTTCTGCAGCTTTCCCCCCTGAACTAAAGGGGGAAAAAGTCATCTCTAAAAGTTGTGCAACAAAATGAAGGAACCTGGGTCTTTACAAGCTTTAGCTCTCCTGAGCACCCTGTAGAGTCCAGCTAGGACTTAAAGGCTAGATTGTAGATTGCCCTCTACAGGCAGGCAGCCAGACAGCTAAAGCCTGCCAAGAGTGTCCTCCATTTTGGTGAACAACTTTTAGACATGCCTTTTTTTTAGAGAGATGACTTTTTTTGAAGTTGTTGGCGAAACGAAGGAAAAAAAATGTCACCTGAACCAGACAAAAGAAGTTGGCCCTGAGCACATGAAACACTTCCTCCCACCAAGTCCCATCAACAGTTGCCAGACTGTTAACGAGGCAAGAGTAGCTGCCAGTCTTGTGAATCAAAAAGCAAAGACTGGAGAATAAAAAGGGTCCTGAAGTCTGCCCACTCTTTGCAGTCTTTAGATGCAGACTTGATTACTCTAGTTGATACCTGGCAGCCTAGTTGAGAAGGATGTGGATAACTGTGAATGAGTGTGTTTGTGTGTGTGTGTGGGGGAATAGTAGGTAGTCTTCAACTTATAACAGTTCATTTAGTGACCTTTCGACATTACAGTGGCACTGAAAAAAGTGACTTACGACCATTTTTCACACTTATGACTGTTGTAGCATCCCCATGGTCATATGATCAAAATTCGACCGCTTGGCAACTGGCTCATATTTATGACAGTTGCAGTGTTCCAGTGTCCCTTGATCATCTTTTGCGACTTTCTGACAAAGTGAATGGGGAAGCCAGATTCACTTAACAACTGTGTTGCTAACTTAACTGCAGTAATTCATTTACCAACTGTGGCAAGAAATGAGGACTACATGTAGCTCCCCGAAGGAGACAGACAAGATCCCTGATTTTGTTCACCCTGCTTACGTGCCTGTTTCTTCTTTAGCTATAAGCTGCTTCAGCCTGGTCCTACAGTAACAAGTTTCCAGCAACAAATAAATCACTCACTAGATCTTCTCTCCATCCACCAAATTATTCCCTAGTACTTTAAAACAGATTCTGAGGTATTTAGAGTGATACTGAAGATTGGCAAACTTATCTGAAACAATACTAGAAATTAGTCTTATTAGAAAAGCATGGTACAAGGTCTAAAACTAATTACTGAAATAATATCAAACAATTAACAAAATAATTAATTTACATTTAAAAAGGGAAGATTTCCCCAAGAATATAAATATATAAGATTGTGGTAGTTTATCCAGCTTAAATAGAGAGTGGAATAAACAGACTGGGGAGGCCAGACTCCCCTTAAGGTCCTTGAAGGCTTTATCTGACTGTTCCCAAAAGAATGCAGTTAGTCTGGTGAGATTCTTGTAAATAGATAAGCAACAATAAAGAAACTATTTTGATCAGTTCACATTGTCATTCTGGTTCTTTGCACCTGACAAAGACTGAAATGTTCCTGACTAGCTTCCACAGAAAGAAAAAGTATTAACCAGCAGCAAAATATGCAAAGTAATTGAAACAATTTTTAAAATACAAACGCACAATACGCATATCTCAAGACATAGAGACGAAATACATATATACTTGTATATTAGACAAAATTACTAGTATACTATTACTAATTATTATAATTATTATAATACTCTCCAGGTTAATATTTAGTTTAGTAACAATCCAAATTCAACTTCTTACCAAGACTATGTTCTGTTCTCCTCATATACCTTCCTTCCCATTCTTTTTTTCTCCCTGTCAAATCTCTAGGCATTTGCTTAAAGTAACAAGCCCCATGTTAGTTACATCCCTATATTAACCAAGTTATACTGGTTGTTTTGAAACAACAGGCTGGAAACAAGCTTCTGTTCCCTTATATTTCTGCGTTCATGGGATTTCTCGGTGCAGTAGATCTCAATATTATATAGTCATTCATGAGCTAACCACTAAAATAATTCCATTGTCCCACTAGCTACATTTAACCATAGCCTCCCTTTTTCTCAGACACTCTTAGCCACTAGGTGTGCTTTTATACAGATGGTGGGACTAAGAATTGCACACCTAGAGGGCTGAGATTAGGGAAGACCTTCAAAATTTATAACAAGATAATAAAGCCAAGTACTGTACATACACTAACAGAGTTCAGATGCTTCCCCAATTTCTAGCCTCCTTTTTCAATGCAATTTCTGCAAGAAGATTCTTCCAACCAAGCACCGATACTTCTTTACTTGTGGCTTAAAACATTTACACTGTACTTTACTCATAGTATTACCCATTACTTTTGATTATACTTGCATGCTGAGACAATTATGTTGCCTCGCAATAATCCATCTTGGATTTTGTTTGAACCTATATTCATAAACAAGACAGAAAGTAATATACTTTTCTGAGGGAAGCTCTGAGAAAGATCATGACAAGTTATTTAAATAAGGCACATATTCAGTGGTATCTATGGTGTACAATAAGATCTTAAGTAATACATTGTAAGAATAGCTATTTATTCTTACTAGTTCTTCTCCAAGATAGCAATTCTCTGAATTACTTAAGTTTAAAAGTACAAAATGTTCCTGAATACTATCGGGATGCTGTGCTTGACTCTCCAAGAAAAGCTGATAAATCTCAGAAAGGCTTCACAAAGGCCTTTACTTGTCAGTCAAGAAAAGTTTTTTCCTCAGGGTGTGCTTCAATAAGAGTAAGTACTGTTCTGCAGGATTAATCCTATTCCATTCATAAACTCTGTTGTTCAGCTCCAAAAAAATATCCAGCAGAGGCAGCTTTCTGCATAGAAAAAGGGGAAACGAGGGAGAAAAAAATAAATATCTTAAACATAAGATTATATAACTTTTATAAATAAGTAAAAGCTACAGGTGAACAGCTCCATATTTTGCAAAAGTGCCCAGTTCTATTCTTTAGCCAAAGGTTATTCAATTACCCTAAGGCACACTTGGACTGTGCAGTATTTGGGGTGTTTGAGCATGCACAGATGCAAACATGGCAACTCCTTGCAAGGGACTTTACTTCCAAGTAAATATCTTTAAGAGAACTTGAGGCTTTGTGTTATGTTTCACATGGCTTCTCCCAAATAAGCGCCACTCCTTGTATTATCTGGAGGATGTAACAGGGTAACATTTATTTTTTGAGGAATTCTTCAAGACGTTTTCCCTGTTCCATACATGGGACAAGAAAGATGTGTTTGTATCAATGTTTCCATCACTTGTCTGGAACAGAGGCCTTATGTATATATGGCAAGCAGTGGCTCCAAGTCCTCCAGTTCCCTTCTATAAAGTAACGTATATGCAGGACATTGCTCATTTATAGGGAAACCACTACATTTCTATAGTGTACTTTTGACACGTATCAAAATTGTCCCACTTCTGTCACTCTCTCTTTCTGCAGGGACCAATATCAATGCTGTACCTTATTGCTGTAAACAAGCATTAGCAGAATGCTGTTTTCATATTCCCATCTATTTTCCATTCTCCCATAGAATAGCATGAGCTCCTGCATGGTTAGTATCTAACATAAACACCTACCTTTTCTGAGGATCTATCAGAAGGTCAGCCAAAGTGGAGAGATAATAGGATGATGAGCATGGGGATCTCTCCAATGCAGAGGCATCCAATGTGCAGTGGCTCCAGAGAATGTCTGCTACTTGTGGGATTGTGCATAGATCTCCATCTGCTTCTGTCAGGCTGGCATTTCCCTGCCAATTTGGGGGCTCAATATAGTTCTGGATAAAAAAGAGCTTTGGTTTCCCTAAGAGATCCGGGCACCTCTCACCGGTAAAGAAATCCTTCAGCCTTTCCAGTTGAAATCCTGGAACCCTATGGTCTGTGCAGAATATATGTTGATGGTCCCCTCGACTGACAAGCACACAAACAAAACAATCTGCATCTTTGTGAGCTCTTAGCCTTGCTACTTCATACAAATCACGCATCACTGCATCCATATTCAGAAACAATCGACAGTGAACTTCAAAATGTAGTGATTTAAAGGCTTTCGTCAACAAACCTACAGAGAAAGAAGCAGGAGCAAGAATACCAGGCTGGTCAGTAGGTTAGAATCAAGGCTGAGAAAGGGTGACTGTTTTAAGATCCAGTTGTTGACATTTATTGGCCTCCTGCCTGTCTTAATTACAAGCTGGCAGACATTTTTAGCTGTAGTCACTTGCTAAATTTATTTCATCATCTTCCCCATATATATATTCTTGATATTGTTCTATTCTGAGGGCTCACTGTCTCTTACATTGCCCTTGATTACACCTCATGTATGTGTAATGTAATGTTCATATTACATTTTCTTACTTTATATTCTGCTTTTTCCTTAGAGTACCTCTACAAAAAACTTTGAGAGGGAAAATTGCAATTTCATTGCATGAGAGCCAGTTTGGTCTAGTGGTTAAGGCCTATGGCTAGAAACCAGGAGACTGTGAGTTCTAGTTCTCTATTAGGCATGAAAGCCGGCTGGGTGACTTTGGGCCAGTCATTCTCTCTCAGCACAATCCACCTCAAGGGTTGCATTGTAGAGAAAATAGGAGGAGGAAAGGAAAGAGTATTAGGTATGTTCGTTGGGTTTAAAAAAAAAACCAAAAACCAAGGGCAGGATAAAAATAAATAAAACAAAATATATTACACTTTGTTTTGTGGTATGGTAATTTATATTGTGTGAATAACTCTAAAGTTCAGATTTTTTTAAAAAAATATCTCCTCATATTTTTTCTTTTCTCCTTCTCCTTTCATGCCAAAATTTTCTCTAACTTATCCTCTCAGGAAAAGCCCATATTTCTCAGTGTAAGATTGTGTAAATACCCATAATTGAGGGCTATAGCAATCTAACATCTGGCAATAAAATTTAGGAAGACTGATGAGATCATTCTTATAATCAATGTCCCTAATTTATACCTTTATCATTAATTTGGCTTTCACAAAGGTTAACTGGTCTACATATTCAGGAGAAAGGGCAAGACTACAGAATTCCTCCATATCGATTTGATACCAATGAGACTGGCAGCTGTCTGTCAGCAGCAGAGGATCAAACCTAAAAGGAAAACCAAATGTTCCCATGTTCCCAAAAAAAGTATATTTCGCACACTCTACTTATTTTTAGACACCATGCTTTTGTGAGAAAGTATGCATACCAAAATGATATGAGAGTACATGCCTGCCCAAATGAACGTAGTGTACCAATTAATGTCTGGCAGGAAGGAGCAACTTGATTTCCATTGCACTTACCTGCATCATTGCCAATGCAGTCAATAATCAGGCAGACTCCTAAAGGTTTGCTTTGCATTCTGTACTTGTTACAGCCCTGCAAAAACAGCATCATGAATGAAGCCTCTTACTCTAAAATCATCAGCACAGCACACTTCCCGTCTTTGCATCGTCTATTTAGCTTTGCCTCTGTGTGGCAGAAAACGGTAAAGAATAACGGCTTCTCAGAGTCCTTTCTAAAACATGGGTCTTGGGAGAGCTGTGCAGTGCTTCAGATTCAAAGGCGAAAAAGACACAAAGGGTCTTTTTCTGTAGGAGTGTCTGCCAAACTTTAAACCAAATAAGGACTTTTCCAGAATTACACTGCAGCTGTAGGGAGCAGACAGAAAAGATGCAGTGGCAGTCAAGATGTTGCAGGGACATACTTGCACATTGTTCACACTAACCAAAAAGCAATTTTCTGCCTTTGCTTTTGAAGCACTGCACAATTCTTAACAGTTTGCCTTGAACTAGGGTATTCTGCGCAGGCTGTTTCCTTTGTGTAACTCTACCTGGGCTCAATTCTATACTGATAAATATACTAGGGCTTTCTAGAAATGTTACATGTACAAATAGACACATATTTTTGCATGTGTACAAATACATAACTATAATTTGAGTCAGAAATTTTCTCACTGGGAATAATTTGGGAAGTGCCACAGGCCACACCCAAGTATGGTATGAAGTGTATGCAAACTTGGAGTGAAGGGTTATAGATTGGACCCCAGCCGCCAAATACTCATAGACTGATATAAAAATAAATTGTCATGCAAAGCAAAAAGCCAATTGCAGTAGGGAGCATAGAGAAACTTAAGGAGGCTGGATTTCTTATAATTGGCTTTCACGTTCTTCTGTGTTCACTGCTGCTTACAGTATTCTACTTTGTATGCCAGTTTGTTTTCGCTTTCACTTTCCATAGTGGAGAACATGTTGCAATGCATTCCATTGTTTAAAAAGGCAAAGGAAATATAACTTAATTGTAATAAACCAAACAAGGCAGACACTGAAAGTGCAATCAGTTATTGCCTAATGCTATATCACTCTTTTAATTCCTAAAAAGCTTCCATATTAAACAAAAAGATATGTACTGTTTATCGTAATTTTGCACAATACCTGTACTTCTGTTTCTGGAACGGATATGTGAATCTGTTCTGCTGTAGATATAATAAAAAAGTGTGTTAGTTGCATTCTGCCTACATTCTTCAGAGTATGAAAGCTAGTGAAAACTCATGCAAGTTTATATAAAGTAACAATCCTCTCCAACCTGTTAGTCTGCATAAGTGCTAACTACAATGCCTTTCACACTGTTATCTATTGGCCGTGCTAAATAGGAACAGGAATCAAAGTTCACATATTTAAAGGATAATTGGTTAGCAGCAAAGCTTTAGGGTGACATTTTTAACTACCCAAATTATCTTGCCAACTCTATCTTTGTCAGATGAAAAATAAAACACCCAGGAAAGCATGAGTGACTGAAAGGGAGTTCATGACCTATGGCTCTTAAATGAGATTTTTAAACCACATTGAGCATATACTGGAAAAAGGTACTGTGATGAGTGTGTAACTGGGGATAATAAGAATTTATCCGGAAAAAGTCTTCCGGTTCCGGATCGCGGCGCTGGCGGACGTGCAGAGAGAGCACTCTCTCCACCGCCCGGTTTCCCTGTCGGGCGACCCTGAAAAGGGTCGTAAATCGCCCTGGAGGGGCGACGACCGTGAGGAGGACCCTCGATAGATCGCAGAAGGGCGGCAGCCCTTCCGTTTGATCCGAGGCAGCTCCTTTGGACCGTCGGAGAAAAGATCGGCCATTAACTTGGCCGATCACTAAGCCGTGCCTGCCGAAAGCCAAAATCACCACCAAGTACAATGAAAGCACCGTGAAGGATTTGGGTGAGACCCTACCCTTCCTTTCTCATATCCCAACTATTTTCCTGTGAAAGCCTCCTGAAATTTCTTCCCTGCTTTTAACATAGCTGCGTCTGCCTACTCTGGGAAATTAAGCTTTGAAAAGAAAAGAAAAGAAAAGAAAAGAAAAGAAAAGAAAAGAAAAGAAAAGAAAAGAACAACTAACCTAAACAATTAAATAACTGGACTTGTATTTCTTGGACATTTGGGGTCCCAAAAAGTTCCTATTGTTACAGGGACTTATTATCCTATCTATTTGTTAAGTTGGAAAAAAGCATTTTTTTTTCTTTTTCAATTGGATAAAAGCCTAACTGGTGTCTGGAAAAAGATTTCATATGCTATCGGTGACATCTTGTGGCGAAGCCTGGTACAGCAAATGAATTTCATTGACTGTGAGGCTTGTCTATCCACTAGATTTGTCCTCCCTACTATCTAAAAAAAGATAAGAGTTTGAAACAGCTGTGAAAACAACTTCTAGGAATAGTGGAGGTGGACATTTGCTGACTGTTATTAAACATAGCCTCCACTAAAGGACTATCTCTAATCACCATAGAAATGGAGGAATTCTACCCACAACTTAACTACGAACTCATACTTGAAAAAATTCTTGAAGCCACTGAGCTAATGAATTCTAGAGCGAAAGACAAAGATGCCACCTCAAAAGTACAAATTGAAGCTCACATTCCAACTGATGAACTTACAACCCAAACAACAACAGAAGAGGAACAAATCAATATCAAAGAGGATTCTATACAACAACAAATACAACTTACTGAGAACTTTGACAGTCAAATCTTGATTTCAATTAAAGAACCTGCAATTCAACAAGCAGGAGAAACTGAAGAAAGCAACACTAACATGGAGGATGCTAAAGATTACCAAACACAAAACATTGAGAACTTAAGACAACCCAGAAAACCAAACAACAACTACAACACCGGACATGACCTCTTATTTTAGCCAGATGAAACTGGAAGAAGAAGAAGACCAGACTGAACTGACGGCAAACATTTTAAATCAAACATGGAGATTTGAGTTATTAGGGCAACAATCTAATGATCACAAAAGGGGCCAGTTCCTTTGAAAAGTTGATAACTGGATGTTCTCCCTTGATTCAAACAACATGTGTAGGAATGAAGGGAGACACATCTGAGGATTTAAAGGCACTGATATGGAAGCCTGGTTGGCACAAAAAGAAAGCTAGAGTTAGATTTAAAAATGCGATTCTCCTTCTCTTCCTCTTTCTTTTTGCTGACTGATAATGGAAGAGCTTAAAATCTTACTTAATGGGCTAAGGAGATTTTTAAACATTGATTGACTTAATATCTAGGACTCAGATGTATAAGGGAAATGAAAATTAGCTATTAGATTATAGTTTTGAACTGTAATATGGAAGCTGGTTTAAGACAAAAGATAGCTTATCAGTAAATAATGAGATACTAGGACGAGAAATAGAATATATTCGTGAAATAAAGTAAGAATGTAATTAACTGAATAATATCTGTATTTTAGATACGATAACTATTCTGTAATGAAATTAGGGAAATTTGGGTTACCCGAAGTCTAAATATTATGGATATTAAAGGCTAAATTGGAATATGGTAATTGAAATTATGTAAAACTTAAAAACAGGACTTGGATATGTATAAGTAAAATTATATCGACAAATGTATTGATTAATTGAGCTATAATTAGAAATGTATTAACTCGAATGTGATATAATAATTAAGGGAAACAGAGAGGGAACCTTTAATGATGTAACTTGAGATATGTATGAAAGACTCTGTTATTGGACTATTGACTACCCAATCACCACCCTGCTTCCTAAAAATCTGAATGTAAAATTGAAAATTAATAAAACTTGTTTAAAAAAAAGAAAGAATTTATCCGAAAAAAGATGGGCAGTGAGTAGAGTGCTGGTTTTGAAAAAAACCCACACCAGTTCAAATGGTTAATTTTTTTTTTTTTTTTACAAATATTCAAAAAACACAAAATACAAGATGTATTATTCCCAAGTAATCAGAGACAGAATGGCTATAAAGATACAACTGGGCTTACCCTGGACAGCACAGGCTCCGTTCATTACTCTTTCCCTGTTCACAGTCTGTAAAAATTAAGTATCAAATCACATTTTGTTTGTGTTGGTAAACTTTTATATTTGCCTGTTTGTGATAGCAAAAAAAGCAAATTCTAGACAGGTAATTAGAAGAAAAGATACAAAACATAAACTGCTTAATAATAATTTTGGCTTTCAAATATGATTACACAAATCCATTCAGAGTAAATCAATCAATGGCTCTAAGAACTAATGGAGTAGTGTTTTTCGCAGCTATCATTTGGTACTTCTTAATTTCAGTTTTTTACAGCCTTCATAAGCTGCTTGAAACATTTGACTAACCAGATTAAAAATAAAAGGCTAGACTGAATAGACCTTTCTCTAATCTGGCTGATCATTTTTTGTTCCTTGTCCTGCACATGTTTCTCCAAGGAAGATATATACCGGTAGACATATCTGCTTGCTCTTTTGTAATGGGAATATCATATGGTCTGCACTTGAAGCACTCTCAAATTTAATCTCACCAAGTACCACCGCAGCTTTCAGATGATTGATTATCAATCACATCAATTTAAATACAGTAGTTGCCCATCTTGCAATGGCATTTTTTTTTTTTACTATGGTAACTAAAAACATGCCACAAATACAGTCTGAAAAAGAAGAAATGCTACTCTGGGGCATTGTGACATCTGTCCTGGCCACTCTTCTTAAAGAATTTTTGTTTTCAGCATGGCAAGAAGCAGGCTTTTGGAGAGGCAGCTGAGAATGGAAGGATGTCTGTGCATCCCGAAGGACTGCCTGATTTTACACAGACCAAGAATCCTTTCAAGTCCAGTTGGTGTATGTGGAATTCTGAGAGACAACCATGGGTGATCTCCCAAAATGGTTACTATTGGGAAGGGGGATATATCCCTTATTAAAATAGCTGTCCTAACAGGTAAAGGAATTCTCAAACTGCCATTTAACAAAAGACTTGAAATGCTCCGTAAATCACCCCCTGGTTTCTCTTGATCAGATGGGCAAATTTCAAAACAAAACACGGTATCAAAAAACTTTCTGAGAAACAAAGATAATGATGGGAATCTGACTTTGGCTTAAATGCCTGTTCCCTCTTTTAAAATTGTTGTTTGTTTGAAACACCTCCAATAGACTACATAAAAAGATACAAAGGGGGAACAGAGTTCTCTGCTGCTCTCATCAACACAGCCGCACAATGGATGATTGCGAGTTTTAGGCCAACTCACTGAGGCCACAGATGATATTAGAAAATAATCAATCCCATGCAATAGACTCTTCCTTTTCAATGGTTAATGGCTGCAATTTGTCTATAATCTCGACTCAAGAGTTTGACTAGAATACTCATAAGCTAGATCTTGCCAACTCTTTTGTTGTTATTGTTAGTTGCGAAGTCGTGTCCGACCCATCGCGACCCCATGGACAACTTTCTTCCAGGCCTTCCTGTCCTCTACCATTTTCTGGAGTCCATTTAAGCTCACGCCTACTGCTTCAGTGACTCCATCCAGCCACCTCATTCTCTGTCGTCCCCTTCTTCTATTGCCCTCAATCTTTCCCAGCATTAGGCTCTTCTCCAGTGAGTCCTTCCTTCTCATTAGGTGGCCAAAGTACTTGAGTTTCAACTTCAGGATCTGGCCTTCTAAAGAGCAGTCAGGGTTGATCTCCTCTAGGACTGATCGGTTTGATCGCCTTGCAGTCCAGGGGACACGCAGGAGTCTTCTCCAGCACCATAGTTCAAAGGCCTCAATTCTTTTGCGCTCAGCCTTTCTTATGGTCCAACTTTCAGTCATACATTGCAACTGGGAAAACCATGGCCTTGACTATACGTACTTTTGTTGGCAGGGTGATGTCTCTGCTTTTTAGTATGCTGTCTAGATTTGCCATAGCTTTCCTCCCCAGGAGCAAGTGTCCACTTAGAAAGGACCAAACACTGCCATCTCATCAGTTCCCAATAGTTAGACATGTTTTTTACAACTTCTTGGCATTGCATACTTCAGGAAACCCTTTCTCCCCAAATTGAGGAAACTATCTAATTACAATGCACTTACAATGCACTTACCTCTGGAGGATCAGCTAGAGATAACTTAGGTAAGGATGTCTGAAGAGTGTTTGCATTCATAGGTGGAATGTGCACTAGAGCCAAAAATGGAACAGAGGTCTCAGAAATTACATCAAGAGTGATAATATTCTGCAAAACAACTATCCTGCTCAATTCTCTTCCATCTCTATATGCTAAATCTAATTTTATTTAAAAGTCCATCGCTACATAGGTGATTCCAGAGTCTTCCCTAAGAAGGAAATCCTACCTTTTGATCAGTGAATGCTTATGTTTCTAGAATTTATAAGAAAAAGTTCTTGCTATTAGGATTATGGGAACTGTTAAATCTATCTATGTGGGTGCTAAGAGTCACCATCTCACTGGCATAAATCAATGCATTTAATAGCCTGTAAGAAAATGAAAGTAGAAGAAATACAGGTAGATCTTGATTTACAACCACAATTGGAATCAGAATCTTGATTGTTGAGCATTCCGTGAGACATCCACATGACCGCTTCGTTCAATAACTGCAATCTCGGCTCTCCTAGTTGTGGTATTTAAGCAACCGTGTGAACTGTAAAGCGGACAGAGCAAAAGGGCTGCCTGGAGAAGAAGGCCAGACAGCTCCCCCTCCATGTGTGGAAAGATCCTGCCTTTATGAGTTTTACAAATAACGCAAGGAGGTGAACATATCCAACATACCTTCCTCTTCCTATTTTCCCCACAGCACCACCCCTGTGAGGTGAGTTGGGCTGAGAAGGAGTGACCGGCCCAAGGACACCCAGCTGGCTTTTATGTCTGAGGCAGGACTTGAACTCAGTTGCTTGCTTTCTAGCCTGCTGCCTCAACCAAACTGACTCTCTAGACCAAACTGTCTCCCTACTTCTTAATTTCTTAATAACTGCGTTAAGAAAAGTATGAAGCCATGAAACTAGTTTCTAGGTCAACCAGACATGTCAAACTCATGACGTCACATGACGTCGCGCAACGTATCGGAGCTTTTTCACCATTGCCGGCAATGGGGTGGGTGTGGTTTCCCGATGACGCGTCCGGCCCATGGGCCGGCAGTTTGACACCCCTGCTTTAAACGCTTTGGCCAATTCACTTAGCCTGAGCTCTGCAATTGCACTATTCCTTCCACCAGTAAAATTTCAGAGAGGACTTCAGACTGATAAATAATGGAATAACACAAGAAAAAATAATATTTTTTATATATACTCAGAGAGGCTTCCTAGAGCCATTATACAATCAAAGTAGATTTGAAATTCAAAATGCCTGAACAAGAATGTCTGGACTTTTGAAGGATTCAGCCTTCTACAGGCAGCTGAACCTGAATTGAGACCAGTTTCAAGGTGGAATGTTGGAAATTAGTTTAAGCCAAAACCAGAAAAGCAAATGATGGGGAAGGAAGGCAATTAATCAACTTGAGCCTTTAAAAAAAGTGAAATGACACATGCTTTAAAGTAGGGAAAGAGCTTGGGAGATCAGAACCAAATCTTTGTGTAGCTACTTTCAACTCTCATTTATTTATCTTGTTGTTTATCCAACACTGTATCTACCTTTTTCATTTCTGCTATGAGAATGGTCATCACGTGCATAATAAAAAAAAAGGAAAGCTTGCATACCTTACCATAAAAATTAGGCAATATATTTTTTTGTTCCCAGCCATTCAATCGTTTTGCAAATTATTTTTAAAATGTTAACTTTAGGTTTTCATGTAAAGATGCCAAGCATTTTCCTTTCTGTGTTTTTCAAATTCACAAGGTAGCACAATTCATGTATGAAAAAAATATACCACCATCCCTTTTTTTTTCTTTTAATTTACTTGACAATTGTAAATTTACTCTTTACAAAGTCTTCAAGGAAGGAGGAAGAATAGATACACAACATCCTTCGAGTATTGTAATTACCTTCTACATCAAAAGCTATCCACTATTTCACTGCTGTGCATGTGGTAACCTAGTAACCCTATACAGAAACAGATTGCTGCCCATATACATGAGGAGAAGCAGAGAGGATAAATAAACTCAAGACCTTCTAACATATGCTCATTACCTGCTATATTATAAAGGCCCATGCCTGGAAGGGATAGGTAGTACGTGTTCTGTATGTTTGTAGA
The DNA here is from genome assembly GCA_023970755.1 of Azemiops feae. Lineage (NCBI taxonomy): Eukaryota > Metazoa > Chordata > Lepidosauria > Squamata > Viperidae > Azemiops > Azemiops feae. The sequence continues at coordinate 434,255 of JALGBA010000497.1, read as the reverse complement.
CACTCAAGATTTAGAATGAGGGAAAATCAAGGCACAGAATATTAGAATGCAAAGCTCTAACCTCTACTTGATGTCTGGAGGATTGTTCAGACAGATAACAAAAATCCCAAGGATAGGGCATGACCAACAAGCTCATTCCTGCATTCTCCCTCCCCAAATTCTCATTATGTGAGAAATAAAACCTTTTATACATTATTGTACTGCTAATATTACCATTTTCAACTAAGGCTTAAATGGGTTGATGGCAAGATGAAATTATGGATTTGGTATTGTTTCAAAATCATGAAACCCAAATTTCTGAACTCAGCAACTGTGTTCAGATACTTACTACTAGCAGCATTCCTGTGCATGTTTACATATTAATAAACCTCACTGAGTTCAGTACAGTTTTGGCCCACGTAGCCCCAGAGATTCCTCCAGGTAGGCAGTGAATGCAGAACTCTGTCAGTGAAGACAGCAAACTATGAGAAATAGCCTCTAAAGCTGAATGGCCAGACATAGGAAATCTTACCTTCTAGTTTGTACTTTTGAATCTTTTTTGCCAAGTCTCTCCTGTGAATAGTCAGGAAGCAATTTTCTATTAAATCCAAATGCATGGGAGATATCAGATCTAGCTTCTCCAGGTCAGTAATAATTGCCAGAAAACTCTAGAAAAATCAGACAGAACGATTGTAAAGGACAAGCCAACGCACTCCTGAGAAATGACAGCTATATGTTAAACTTTCAGGGAATATAAAAAGATTGGCAGTACATTATCAGTCTCCCCTGTTTAGGAAAATATATTACTTCACAATTAGCGTTTACCCTATACCAGTGATGGCGAACTTTTTAGAGATTGAGTGCCCAAAGTGCAACCCAAAACCCACTTATGTATCGTCGAGTGCCGGGTGGGTGTGGCCCATTGGCTAGGTGTGGCCAATTGGGTGGGGCGTGGCCCATTGGGTGGGTGTGGCCCATTGGGTGGCCGTGGCTGTGGTGGTAACGGCAGACTGGGTGGGACTAAAAAGTTCAATCAATTCCAACTTTGCAAGATCTTTCTTTTCCTGCGAGAAGTTGAAATTGACTGATTGAACCTTTTTTCTTTTTGCACACGTTGGCGGAGGCCTAAAGCGAAAAGGTTTTCTAAAACCCAGCTGAAGGCCTAGGACTGGGGCGATGGCGCGCGTGCCCAGAGAGGGCTCTGAGTGCCGCCTCTGGCACCCGTGCCATAGGTTCGCCACCACTGCCCTATACTGATCCTGCAAGGTAGAGTTTTGGAATTTCCAGTTTTACTAATGAGGAAGGGATTACACAACACAGTAGCCTGAACTATGTAAGTTCATTTCAGTGAGCAAGCTGGAACCAGGATCTTTCACTCAAACCCATCCCATTGCCTCTCTATATTTTTAGAGTACCAGACCCAGACTCGTGGTTAGGATGACAGTAGTTTGTGTCCAAATCTCCTGGAGGACCCAGAATTGAATTCTATTATTACAAATCATTCTAAGAAACACGTAATTCGTGAAAGAGATTGTTGAGCAGTTGTCAGTATCAGGTAAAATTAAATAAAAAACAGTTCTAGATTAAATTATTCTGTCAGCTAAGAATTCTGCTTCATGTAAGTCAACAAGTGACAATAAAGAGCTTCCTCAACTGGACGTTATTAGTAGCACTGGTAATTCCCAAATGAACTTGCTTGCAGTTTCAGTATTTTATTATCACTGACCACCTAGGTAGAAATCAATACTTTCGGTGTCCTAATGCAGGAACAACTATACTGTTAAGAAGACCTTATGGAAAGAGAAAAGGCTATTATGCTGTACCCAACCCTGAGGAGCTATTTATTCATCCTTTCATTTATAATTTGAAGTGGCCTGGTTGCATCGGAAGCTAGCTTTCTATCCCATTAAGTTTATTGCTTTCTATCCCACCTATTGATTTAGTGCTATCTTTCCAAGTTTGATTTATAAAGTGTACATCATAGCTGCATCCTACAGCCAGCAGACATAAACCAAGACATCCTTGTTCCTTCCTCTGTGTTCAATCACTGTAACACAAAAAGAACTGAGATGAATTACTATCATGTTCATGTTAAGTCTACCTTCTCCTTGTGCGATGTACCAAGATGATTTTTCAGAAGGAAAGAGACAGATCTCAAGTCTTCTTTGTCCAGATCTTCATTGATTTCAGTCATCAACAACCTGCACACAAACCCAATTTGCAATTAATTTAAAATTAAATTGATTTTAAAAAGGCTTTGCTCTCCTACCTAGGGGCCTCTGCTACATATTCTTATACAATACTCCTTTCTTAAACTATATTTTAACCATATGTGTATTTTTCAACCACCAAGTATTAATAGTTAGGAGCAAGACCAAATAAAAACTCAGTACAGTTGCAAATAACAGGAACCCTACCTAAACAAAAAATACAAAAAGAGTAAAAATGGAGAACACAGATGGCTTAATAAAATCAGGAAAAGGTACTCAGGAACAAATTGAAAGCTATTATAGTGATTTTAGACTATCTCTTATCAGTTCTACACAGAATGACCAATGATGAGGTATGCACTTCACTTTGCCCTTTGCCATCCATAGAGAATATTAGTGTGGGTAATATAGAATTAATTGGACCAATATTATAACAGTGTATAGCAGCTTCCCATAATGGGAAGTTTTCTGTTATGCATCCTTTGTACACCATAAAATATATCCATTGCTCTTCAACTTAGCTTACCTGTATTTTGACAACATCTGAGGGTGCTTGGCCAAACTGGCTTCCACGGCTGCTCTTCCAGTCCCCAGGAACTTCTTTAACAAATCAAATCTTTTCAGCCTGTATAATAGTTCAGATAAGTTGATGGTGGTCAGCATCTCCTTTTCATTCAAAGCTGTTAAGAGTTGTAGGCCACCAGGCGTAGACACGTCAGACATGAGATCACTGCACAAGAACCCCATGATTTCCTTTTCATCTGTATCCAGTTCCTGTTCAAGCTGGTATAGGAGGGATGCTGGGACACTGCAAAATGTCATCACAGGCCACTACCCCTTTACAGTTCTCTGTGTGTATTTTAAACAAGAAAAGCCACGTCATGAGGCTTGCTTCTAAATGCAGAATCTGCCTTCATTGTTGATCTTCAATATCCGGGCTTCGCTTTATGCCTTTTATATATCAAAAGACCATTGACAAGAAGAGAAGACCTAGACAAACCCAAATCATTTTAATCACACACAATGATTAAAGTTCACTGCTGGCACTCATTCTGCCATCTCATCTGCTCCTACATTTGTTCGGGCTGGGAACAGTATGAACTTTTTCAAATTAAGTGATGCTTAGGATGAATCAAAAGGGAATGTCCAGTTTTCAAGAAAGCTCCCACTATCACATAATTTAGAATGCCCAGAGGAACTGAAACTAAAATTAAACAAAAGGTACAGACTGAAAATGGGAAGTTACAATATGCCACTGATAGCCATAAAATGTCTCTTTCACTAAAATTACACTTTCTGAAAGGAGAGATTTAGGTCTTCAGGAAAATACATGTTTTGCATACAAACAGGCTATCTGAGCAATCTTTGGGCATTTCCACAGAGAACTGGAAGTGTCACTTGAATTTCTGGGGAACTGACATTGTGAACATTACTGAAAAGGATGGGCTGACTTAGTTCTTATACAGCAGCTTCCTCTGTTCCTAACTTCATTGCAACCTTCATACATATGAATCAATTGCCAAGTGTCTGAATTTTGATCAGGTGACGATGAGGATGCTACAATGGTTGTCAGTGTGAAAAATGGTCATAACTTACTTTTTTCAGTGCTGGTGTAACTTCGAATGGTCATTAAATGAACTGTTGTAAGTCAAGGACTACCTGTACTGTAACTGCCCCTGCATATAACCGATTCCCTTTCTACTGTTATATAGAGGGAGGGTTATTGTATAAGAATTCTTTTTTAATTGTAATGGCAGAGATACTTGTTCATATGGTACGTATATGCCTCTAGCAGCCACACAGATACTTCTTACACAGGAACATTACAGAAGAACACAAATACATACATTCCTCTCCTTCCTTCTAGCAGAAACAGGGACAGAGAATCTATCAGACTGGAGATAGTGTTCTGAGCAGCTCAGAAGGCAAGAGAGGGCAATCAGGAAGACATAATTAAACAGGGAAGGAAGGAAGGAAGGAAGGAAGGAAGGAAGGAAGGAAGGAAGGAAGGAAGGAAGGAAGGAAGGAAGGAAGGAAGGAAGGAAGGAAGGAAGGAAGGAAGGAAAGGAGTCAAGATCAGTCCTTATATGAGTTAAAAATCACCAAACAGCCACTCGCCAAGAGCTTCTCGACAGAATGCCCACTAGTAGTTTCCACCTGCTGATCATTTATTTACAACATCATCTTCTATGCCTTTTCTTATCAAATGTAAGATCAACTACTTGGGGGTGAAGGAAGTGAGAGAAGATGGTCTCTAAGCTTGGTATTTTCAAAATAAAAATTTCTAGCCGTTTCAATTATCCAAACTACTCCACATTCAATACATCATTTTGCTACAGCCCAGTCTTGTAACTAACTAAAATCCACCACTTAGCCCAAAATTTCCATTGCTAAGCAAGTCAGTTGTTTGCCCAATTTTATGATCTTTCTTGCTAACAATCCCTGAGGTTAAGTTAGTAACATGCTTGTTAAATGAATCTGGCTTCCGCATTGTCTTTGCTTGTCAGAAAGCCACAACAGGTCATCACACCATGCCAGGCATGGCAACCATCATAAATACATGCCAGTTGCCAAGCATCCGCTTTCTGGTCACATGACCATGAGGATGCTGCTATGGTCGTTAAGTGTAAAAAACAGTCATAAGTCACTTTTTCCAATGTCACTGTAACTTCCAACGGTCACTAAGCGAATGGTTGTAACTTGAGGACTACCTGTAGTTTCTTTTCATTCTCATACAGGCTGACAGACAATGGTTTGGGTCAGGTCACTGAAGGATTAGTTAGAGCAGAAGCACATCAGATCAGGATTTTGCAAATTTACAATAGCAATTTAAATCACTAAGACATAACTAGACAATTGTTTTAGACAAATTCTTAATGATCTCTAAATAAAAGGACATATACCTCATTAAATATTACCTCTGTAAGATTCCACAGTACTTCATCAATCAAGCAATCATTTATTTTTATTCCACTTTTATCATTTTTACAAATAATTAAAGGCAGCAAACATATATAATACTCTTTCTTCCTCCTGTTTTCTCCATAACAACCACCCTGTGAGGTGGGTTGGCTGAGAGAGAGTAACTGGCCCAAAGTCACCCAGCTAGCTTTCATACCTTAGGCAGGACTAAAAATCCCATGAGTAACATTTCTAAATGTCATAATCAATAATAAACAGACATGTTTATTATTATAGTACTATTTGAGCTTGGAGAAGAGGAAGAAGCCTTATTTTTATAGGAAAAGATTCATAATCAAGATTTGAAAGAAATCAACAAAGATACCAAGATTGCAATTCTATGCTTCCAAGCATGGAAACAAATCTACCAACTTTAGAGTAAAAGTGCATAGGATTACACTGCCAGGATTTAAACATCACAATGTCTGCAATCTGATACTGAAAATAGTAAAAATATTCAGCGATCACCAAGAGCATATTATTCCAATAAATTTAAGACTGATTTAAACATACCCAGAGACTAAGGTTGCTTTTTTATAATCCACAATCACTGTTTATCTTTGTTCAGATTTAGTTTTCAAGATTGAAATGAGTCCCTGTGAAATCAAGAATATACATAAAAGGGAGAGAACATAAAACTAGGCTTCTCCCCCTTGTAGCCACACAGGAAATTCCAGTTTGCATTGAGGAGGGACTGAAGGAATGAAGGACGAATCACAGCCTTGACATTCCAGGAATTGCAAGCATACCAGATAAGGCAGTTATATCCTTTCATAATTTTTGCAAGCCAAGATTAGCTACAAAATCTGCATTCTTCTAAATAACAATAAATTTCTAATAATGAGTACTCTAGAAAGATTTCAGAAAGTATGCATGCTGTGTGGAAACATTTCCAGGCCCATTTGGACTACAACTGGATACACAATTAAATTTCACTGACTTCACTGAGTTTTTATGCACACTGACAAAAGCTGCTGTCAGGACCCCAAAACCCTCCTCCCTCTCCTTGGCCATATATTCTGCTTTTGGGGCCTGCCATTCTGTTGGGGGGGGAGGGGAACTTGCATGTGCTTGAGATAACTTTTGCTTTCTATATTCCCCTCCTCCCTCCATCCCCTTGAGAGGAATTTGTCTCCCTTTATCAGGGAGATGGTTGCAGAGAAACGAAACTGGAGAAGACCTTGAGATGCGCGCCAACTGTGCCAGTTACCCGCTCATCAGACCACTTGTGGATTGGCTGGATTTCAAATGGACATTATGACTTTGGTGAGAGGAGGAATATTGCTTGCTTAACTATACCGTTTGGGCGGGCTTTTCCCCAGATCTCGCCTTGACTTCCCTACTGTCATTGACCCCTAATAAAAGTATCCTTTTGCGACAATGCCTGTTTCAAGAGTTCTGCTTTCTTGGGTGGTTAGTCGAAGTGGGACCTTACAGCTGCCTTCTATCTGCCAGATTTGCACACTATCCATTCATAATATGATTTGATTTTGACTCTGCGTGTTTTGTAAATTCAGCCAGTTGTGCTTACACAGTAGATCATAATTTAGAAATAACTACTGGACATATTCACATGACATACTCCATTAAAAAAATCTTAAATAGCTTGTGCATACTATCACATCCTACATCCAATCATGTTCTGTATTTTGAGGCTCACTATTTGGCTTAGAAACCACTATGGGTGAGTTAACACAATCCAGTTGTAAGTCAAAACCAAGCAAATTACATTACAGCCTCAGTTAAATGAACAAACTCTTTGGATTAGACCTGTTCCATATTTTTAAACTGGATGAAACCAGGAATCATGTGTAAAGCAGCCAACCGGAAGGAAGATAGAGTGAATGGGGCTGAGAAAAAAACATAAAGCAAGGATTGAAAATTGAAAATGTGCAGTCAATTGTGTGCATGTTTTATCCTTTCATAGGGATTTAGTGCAAATAAAAAATAAGTTTACTATTTTAGCAGCTACAAGTTGGACTAGCAAGAAAACATAAAAGTACAATTGGTGACTAATTTCAAATCACGTACATGCCATATCTTATTTTGTCCCAAATTAGTCAACATTATGCTGTCACTGAGCATAATTATACTTTATCTCTCTCAGTATTTTCAGTTTCCTTTCGAAAAAAATGACTGAACTTTTATAAACTGGGGAATTTCCGGAGTTTCTGTTGACAGCCTGCAGTGTGCAAGAAGGTCTCAGTTCTGTGTATTGCAACAGAAAGAGGGCATAAGGCTATTTTTTAGTTCGGGATCCAGAAAACACGTGGGGTCTACATGTTTACAATAGGCAAGAATATATTTTTTCCCCAATTCATCTTAATACATTCCATTTAAATTCATCTTAAAATATATACTTTTAGGACCTAGCTGTGGTTGTTTCCCTTTTAAAGTAAGGTGGTTCTGGAAGAAGAAAATATTGACTTTCCATTTCTTACAAGGTACATCTGTAAATAAAAAGTGATGTATTTCCTGCATTAACTGTGTAAATTAGGTATTCTCAAAGTAGGGGGTGGGGGTGGGGATCATGAGACAAAAGGATGGGAAGAGTTGCCAGGAGGCTGCTTTCTGTGAGCAGGTTTACCAGTTTAATGCAAAATCACACTGAGAGGCCTTTTTGTTTTTGTATGCCACCTTTCCTTTCAAAGGGAACAATCAAGGTTGGAGAGCACAAAAATTTAAGGAAAAACTGATCTTCACTTTGCAGACAGAATTATAAATTGGAAGGGAAGGATAGAGATTATTGGGGAGAGATCATCAAAAGCAGCCAAATTCAAGAGAAATTGACTTAAGGCAAAGAAATACCCTTTTACTTCCCCTCTGACTAGTGAAAGAAAGTGGCTGTCTTCAAAATGAAATTCAGATTTCAGAATGATACAAAAAGTAAGCAGGTTCATCCTTCCATTAAAATGTGATTTTAAACTTTTTCTTCAATTTCCAATTATTGCTTTTTCTTCGATTTCCAATGGTAAGGTTTTATTTTGTAAAGCCCTGATAATGTGAGGTGGTCATTCAATAAGTCTTGTCTGACTCTTTGTGACCCTATGGACATAGCATGCCAGGCCTCTTGCTCCTCCACTGTTTCCCAGAGTTTGCCCAAATTCATGTTAATTGCTTTGATGATACTATCTAATCAGAGGGGGTGGGTATTGTAACAGAAATTCATGTTATCATTTAAAAGGATTATGTATTTGCAGTTTGAGAAACCTTCCTTTCCTTGAATTTATCACTGAACATCACACTTTTTAAGAGGCTTTCTCAAGGAAATTCACAAGTTCTAGTAAATAAAAAGAACTACTTCCTTCTTAAGAGTCACAAAGACATAATGGAACATAACAATGGCTAAAATAGAAGGTTTCAGATGACATGTTCAGTCTGATGGTTGCTTAAGGAAAGTCCAGACTAGAGCTCCAAGTTACTAGGATTTTCCCTAAAATATCAGCAATAACACCTTGTTATTAAAGTGAAAGCTATCATTTTAATCATAGTGGATAATTTAATCAAGGATGCCATCAGAAGCAGAGGATACAATCCTACTCCAATTTATTTTTTGGAATAATCAAGTGTCTCATGCAGTTGTATTTAAAATCTTCTCTGACAAAAAATAAAAATTGAAATGAAGACGCCAGGAATTCATCTGCCGGACCTTGTTTGGTTTGGAAAAACTCAGCAGGATCTAACTTAATATTCTGATTAGAGCACCAGAAATCCCCCAGAGCTATTGGGGAAAAAAACAAAACCCCACAAACATTTCTTGTATTAATGCCAAGAAAACTTCCGGGAGTTGTAGGTGAAGCCACCAGGAAAGCTCTGCTCCACCAATTTTTGTTTTCATTTTATAATCTTACATAGGCGCTTATAATCAATGAATATAGTCTATTAAATTTATAAGCAATTTCTGAGTAAACATACGAATAAAATGGGACTGTTGCGCAGATCCATAAAAAATGGAAAATGCTCCCCTCGGCCGTCGGGACGGAGAAACGGAAGAGAAACAGTCTCGCCTTAAGCCCAAACAAAACAAGTCATCGAGCCCTGCATTCTCTCTTCCCTCTTCAGACTTAAGTCAGAATACACGCCTAGCATTCCCGCAACAAAAACGCCCTGCGCGTTCGTCAAATGAGGACGGGGACCGCGGAGCTCCTCTTTGGAACAAAACCTCCCCTCTCCGCCACTACGGACTAACGCGGCCATAGGTTTTGTGTAAGCGCGTGGATAAGGCTGTCTTTTTTCCGCCGCTTCTCGCAAGCAAAGGCAATCTTATGAACTTTACTCATTAGTAAGCTGCCTGCGTTCAGCGGAGCCCGCTCGGCCAAGCGCAAACTTCTAGTCTGAACACAACTTTCAAGCGTGGCTCCCTTGGGATGGCGTTCTTATCGAATTCAGTGGCGCTCACTTAGCAGAAACTGGCATTGAATTGTGACGGTCAAGCGCCCCTTTCCTTTTCAGACCCAGATGATTTATAACACGGATCTCCTGAAGCAGAGTCGGAACTAGCCCGCGTTTTTGTTGCACAGCCGCCTCGGGAGAACATGGCCTCCTCTTCCGCTTCTCTTCTCCGAAAACTACAGCGAACGCCTCAGTCCACGGACGCCCCGTTCCCCAACTCGGCTTCTCAGCCAGCTCTACTCACAGCTCGAGCGCCCTCTTCGCCCTGCTCTGCGTCTCCTCAATACGGCAGGCGCCCTTTGGGACACCAAACGATTTGTCTTTGGGACGCCAAACGGCCTTTGGGAAGCCAAACGTCACTACTGAAGGTGACGTTAAGCTTGGGAGCCGCCCAGCTCCCAAATAACTCGGAGTGCATATTCGATGGACGAGAAACAGACCAGCAAAATATTACTTTTTTTTTTGGGAACGGGAGGAGATATACTGTAATTATATTTGTAATTACAATTCGTGTTGAAGTTGCTAAAAAGATTATACACTTCCATTGTTATTTTTTGTGATAATTATTTCTGATGGCATAGCTTTTAATACAGTACTAAATAATAATTTCAGTTACCCGTGTGCAGCTAGTTCTTGCTTATTATTTTACATTTTTCTTTGGACTGAGGAGAAGACTGCTCCAACAATGGCAAACATTTATTCTTGAGAAAGGTAAGTATTAATGAGATTAAGTTGGCTAATGTCGTTTCCTCAGAAGATGGCAGATGACCAATGTGTTTTGGGAAAGCAGACTTGATCTCAGACGACAGCACATACTTCTGCTAATTAATACAATCCTGTAATACTATCAACCAGTCTGGTAGTGATGATGCCAAATGCCAAGTCTTAAAACTTGGAAGGAATTTGAAAAGAACTGAACAAAGATGATCCCTATGTTTTTTAGAAAGCGATATTAGAACAAGGAATTTGAAAGGAATGAAATACATCCCTTGTGATACTACCAAAGGTTCTGATTCTTTGTCAAACATCTAGCTTCTCTTGAATTCTTGGACCCCTGGATTTATTAGATAGTTTAATTTGTAATCACGTCCAGCTTTCACTTCTAAGATTGCCCTTTCTGATTCACTAGTTTTAACTTTATATCAGCTTACCTTGTAGCTATGGTTATCTATTTCCTTGCCTCTCTATTCAATTTGACTTTTAATAGGAGATTGACTTTCACAACAAATCACTTAGTCTTGCCAGAACAGCAAGTATGAAGACTTACCCTTACCAAAGCCATATTAGTTCCTTTTCAAAACATTTTTTTCTTTATTATCCAATTGTTGTATGTTTCATAATACTTTTACTATTTTATCCAGAACAATTAATAAAACTGACTGGCCTATATCCTGTGTCCTCTCTTAAAGCTCTTTTTTTAAAAGTGAAATTGTTTTGGTTATTTTCCAATTTTGAGGAATAGATGTTAACCTTAAGAAAATCAGTGTTTTCATTAAGTTTGGTGTATTTCATCAATTTATCTCTAGTTTCAGCATTTGGCAACAGTAACTCTAGCAACTAATGGGGGGAAAAATTCTTCACAATAACAATTACATATCCCGTAGTAAAATCTATAGAAATAGTTTTGATAAGATCATGTTAATCAATAAAGAGTTACAAAATGGGTTTAAGAAGCTTATCAATCAGGTCAATTTAGATATTTAGGACTTTAAACATTAGTTCAGAAAAGATTATCTGCCTTAAATTAGAATGGATACTGTACAGGAAGTCCTTGACTTACGAGCACAACTGAGCCCAAAATTTCCATTGCTAAGCAAGGTAGCTGTTAAGTGAGTCTTGTCCCATTTACAACCTTTTTGCCACAGTTGTTAAGTGAGTCATGTGATTGATAAGCAAATCTGGCTTCCCCCCTTGGCTTTGCTTGTCAGAAGCCATCTGGAAAGGTTACAAATGTTGATCACATGACCCTGGGACAGCGCAACAATTACAAATATACGCCAGTTGCCAAGTGCCCAAACTTTTATTATGTGACCACGGGGCAAGTGTAAAAACCAGTCATAAGTCATTTTTTTAGTGCTTTTGTAACTTTGAATGGTCACTAAAGAAGTGGTTATAAGTCAAGAACTACCTGTGTTATGTAGTGACAACACTTAATATAAATCTGCTTAAAATAATCTTGATCCAGGTGCCTGATAGATCTGGGTGCTGTTCTGAATATGCCTGGGCATGTTACCTGATTTGTTCTCCCTTTTCCTGTTTGCCTTCAGCAGCTCCATTTTGCCAATGCCCCAATACGGGTAATCCCATCAGGGTGAGCAACTCTGTCAGTAAGCATCACAGTCATAAAATGAAGTCACATGACTGTGCCTAACTTATGGTGTCATTTCTTCAGTTTCTGCTGTGGTTATTAAGCAAATCACTACAGGCTGTTAAGTGTGATATGTGGTCCTAACTTCCTGTTGGTTTTCTTGTTGACTTCTCAGAAGCTGACTATGAAGGTTGCAAATGGTACTTATATGACTGTGGGATGCTATAACCATTATATATATATATATATATATATACACATACACATACACACATACATACACACACACCAGTTGCCAAGCACCCAAATTGAAATCACATGATTGTGGGGTCCCTACAAACAGCTGCAACTTTGAGGACTGGGACATAAGTCTCTTTTTCAGTGTCTTCAGTAAGTGAGGACTATCTGTATTTTGGTCAAGGCTGGGAGGCCAAAGCTAAAGACCTAAGAATGATTTTTTCAATAAAGTTGCTCCAACATTATTTCACCTTAACGAGTGTGAATTTTAGCAAGATAATGACACTTCTAAGGGAAGGATATTTGCATTAAATGGTCATTCCTTCTGACAAATAAGCAAATATTTTTAGTAATCGCCTTCATTCTTACTTGGAGGAAAAGCCATTAATCTTAGCCATGAACAGTATTATGGATATTCCCACATCCAACTTTATTCTTTTCTTTGTCATACTTCAAATTACTCAAAATGCTTTACAGAGTAATAGGAACAAAACTATCAAATAATTACAAAAGCACCAAAGGCCCTTGGGAACCATTTGTTCAAATGGTTTTGCAAAAGGGAAGCAAGTTGCAGACTGCAACTATTTATGCTTTTCTTTTATTAATGTTTTTGTATTTAATTTCATACTAAAATTTCCCCCCTTAACTATGCATTTTCTTTACTCTTCCCATGTTTCCTATTTGTCCTGTCTCTGCCCTCCTCATCCTTGATGAGTAAAATATTAGTAAAATATTCAAGCATTGGAAATTGATCATGATCAAATATTAATCACAGTATAGCTCAAGTAAAAAACAAGTGATGCTTTTCAGTGGAAAATATTCTGGGCAGCAGCTTGACTTTCTAGGTTGCAATTACCCCGTTGTAATCCTAGTTAGCCATACTGTATAAATGAATGATAATAGGATGGGACAACTTGGACCTAAAGGGTTTTACTGCATGATGCCCATGTCTCAGCAACCAAGGTAACTATCAGGAAGTTTTCACATATGTTGGGTAAAAGAAGCCTAGGGTTGAAAGGAAAGCTATATGTCGGTTTGGCAAAAGCACTGGGAAATCTTTTTCGTGTTTAAAACTAGAGCAAGGAACTCCCACCAGAAATGTGGACTTCTGTCAGCATTTTCCCTATCCCCCACCATGATCCCATTTTCTAATTAATATTCTTAAATCAGCAGACATGGCTTGAAGGCAAATAGTCCTCAAGTAAGATCAATGCTGGTTTGAATCTTCTTTTTTAAGCCAAAAGGAAAGGATAGTTTAACATAAAAAATACACTCAAGACAATTTCTCATGATGATAAATGTAAAAGAAAGCAATTAAAACTTAACACTTTGGTACAAACTGGAATTACCAGTTCACGTTTGTCCTGTTACTGTTGATAAACCCAGTCAAATGTTGGAATAATCTAATGTTTGCGTGCTATGTTGCAAACTCTGCCTCTTGTTGCTGCATATGATGTGATGCAAATATAATGGATAGACACTGTGGTATCACAACATATTTCATTATATTTGTGTCACTGTTGGGCTGTTGGAATACCTGTGTTAGTAACAATCATGCTAAAGAATCTCACCTTTTGCCCCCTCCTCATCCTAAGACAAAATAAAAAGCATGTGTTTTCCCTGTCTGATATAATATTGATGATTTCCCAAATTCTGAAATGAGCATTTGGTTTTGGTTTTTTTACAGCAATTTATGCATCACCTTAATAGTGAGATTGGTAGCATATAAATTCAATAAATAAATAATTTCCTAAATCCCTTACTCACTCAAATTATAAAAATGTTCGTGCACTACTCAGTTAAGTCACAAGAGAAGAAAATCAACTCCTGCTCAGTTGGGTAAATGCTGTGTCTCTTCCCATTTTCCCATTCCCAAAAGAAGCTAAGCCATCTTTTATCATACCAACCCAACAAATACTTTTTTCTCCCACTCAATTTCTCTCTCCTCAATTAAAAATCTGAGCCACATTATTTTATTTTCCAAACATAAGCTGAATCTCACGTGTTCAAGTGCTCCATCTAACATATCTGAGAATATGCACGTTACATTTCTTCTTAATTGCAATTTCTCTGTAGTAGCAAGACTTGTCCTTTGCTATGGCAGGTTTGAATTTGCATCTTTTAGTTCTCTTTTTCTGCTCTTTCCATAGCTATATCATTCAATCCATTGCTTCCCCTGTACTTTGAACTGTTTTATCTCTGCCACTGGGAACATTACATTTTTCCATAGTTAACCCCGTGTAACTACTGAATATCAAGGCAGTGTTTGATTACCTTGAATGCCATAACTGTTGACTATTATTTAAAAGAGTTATTAGTATATTATTTTGGACTTACCAAAAACCTAAGCCTATTTGATAACCTATAGCATTGATGGTTTTGACAGAATTGGTTCTGAAGGTGACCATGGTTCTTAACAGGCAATTATCTCACATCATTGGTTGGTAAATTTGTCAATGTCCAACTAAATTGTTGAATATGAAGACAGCCTGAGCAGTTGGCTCTGTTGCTCCTAAACGTTCTCTTTACTCCCTCAATGCCAAATCGGGCTGTTGGTTTCCAAGAGACAGAGAGTGATGATGGATGCAATGTCAAATGGATGAGATGTCAACATGTAGGTTTGGAAGGATATTATGATTACAGCAATGTCCATTTGAACTTTGATGCAGAGCAGGGATTCATCCTATGCAGTCAAGATGCTGGAGGGAGGGAGCTAAAACCTAACCCTGAGAGGCTCACTGTGAGAATTTTCATTCTTTTCAAGCCAATCAACTGGATTCATTCTGACTGTACTCCAGCTACCTGGCCCATATCTATAGAGGTTGCTTAGCTACAGGTAGATTTTATTGTGCTGGATTTGTGAATTGGCATGTCGGCATTTAAATCATACTTCTGGTTGAGATCAAAAGGCCCTCTCTCAATCTAACTTACTTCATATAGTGGTATTTATGGGATAAAACTGAGAAGATGGATTTAGCCACATCTATGTATTTCACTCTAAATATGTGGAGAGAAAAAAAGATACAAATGCAAATCTTAATAATAGTTACCATTTGGAAAAAGGGATGAGAGGCATAATGCTTGGAAATCATGTTTAACTTAGGCTTATAGGTGTTCTCCTAGCTGTCCTAACAGAACAGAAAGATATTTGGACAAAAATAAACAAATGGCAGCCCTTCCATTTTGTTTAGTAATACTGGGCTGTTTTTATATCTACATTTTTTCTCATAATTGTAGTGGAAAGAGAGTCTACACATACATTCTTCTTTGAGGAGCTTTAATGTGCTCCACTCCATGAGAAGTCAGACTATACAAGGGACTCAAAGTTAGAAGACACAAATCTTCAATGATGTCCCTTATTTTTTTCTGGAGGGAAAAAGGTATATTCAACTGCAAGTGCCACGACAAAGGCGGCAAACCCCCATTTGAATCCTTTGGTCATTGCGTCCAGGAAAGTGGATGGTTTTGCAAAGCCACCTGAGAATCTCCATGCTTCATTGCTAGAGAAAAAACAGACATAAGATGAAAAATTACACAATTTTGCAACTTTACCTTTTAGCCCAGAGTTTAACTTACAATACGGAATTTTCAATACAGAATTAAGTATTCCTAAAAATTAATTAAGTTATTGGAATTTGATATACCCTTCTTGTATCTAGATTGACCATCACTTAGTCAAAAGGCCTCTCCAGATGTTTATTGTTTCCTGGGAAAACATGGGATGGAATATATGCTGATATACGAGAGAGGAAGAATTGCCCCAAATAGACTTCCATCTTAGAATAAAGTATATTCAAAGAAAAACTATATTCTTATTTTTCCTCTAAGAACAATTACCTGTTAATTAATTTATATTCCATCTTTATTATTTTTTATAAATAACTCAAGGCACAAGCATACTTAATACTCCCTCCTCCTATTTTCTTCCCAATAACAACCCTGTGAGGTGAGTTGGGCTGAAAGAGAATGACTGGCCCAGTCATCTAGCCAATTTTTCATGTCTAAGGCAGGACTAGAATTCACCATCTCCCAGTTTCTAGCCTGATGTCTTCACCACTCAACCACATGTTCTCTAACACCTGATGCTATTATTTATAACTTGGGGCCTCTAATCAGTATCCTCAAAGTTGTATTCACAAGCCTTCATATAATTTTCCATTACATCATGCTGTAATCACCAATCCACTTAATAGAGCTGTTTAATGAGGCAGCTGGGGGGGGAGGGGAGGAACATGTTTTGAAGCTGCAATGATTATCTTGCAATTTACTCCTTTACTAGATATTTACTCCAAATGTTTTCAGTTGGAAATTAATTTTCACAGAACAGAGTTGCATAAGAAATGGGATTTATGAAACCACCACTTATATAATTAGGCAATAACTAAAATTCTTATATTCAAACTATTATCTTCTTTCAAATGAGTACAGTACTTCATTAATTATGAAAATTATACAGGCAGTACATGACTTATAACCATTTGTTTAGTCATTGTTCCAAGTTACAATGGCACTGAAAAAAATGACTTATAACTGGTTCTCACGCTTACAACCATTGCAGCAACCCTATGGTCATGTGATCAAAATTTGGGTGCTGGCAACTGGCATCTATTTATGATGGTTGCACCATTGGGGTGATGTGATTGTCAAATACGACCTTCCCAGCCAGCTTCTGACAAGCAAAGACAATGCAGGAAGCCAGATTCACTGAACAACTGCATAATTCACTTAATACCTGCAGTGATTTAACCACAATGGCAAATAAGGTCATAAATATTGGGCATGACTCACTTAACAACCCCCTTGCTTAGCGATGGAAATTCTGGTTGTAAGTTGAGGACTGAAAGATCATATGTGTAGGTAAAAGTATCTACATTCAAAAACAAATGCTTTTGAAGAGCACCTGGTGTCATCTGCACTGAGTTGCATTTCAGAAAGATAACAATGAAAAAAAGCTATCTGAAAGCTAAAGTTCCAATTGACAAAATCTAATATTAGTATTAACAAGTACAAAAGATTGCAAAATAATGTGCAGTGTATATGTCAGAAAACCATTTAAAGGATAAATATCTTCTAGCAGAGCCTTAGCAAAAACAAAATGTATGTTTAATTCAAATTGGATATTATTCAAAGTATGCCCTACAATTTTAAAGAAACACTTTTCAAATTTAAGGATGCAAATTTTCTGAAGAACTGAATTGCTTTCACATAGGGCAGGCATGTCAAACTTGCGACGTCACATGACTTTTTCCCCATTGCCGGCAATGGGGTGGACGCGGTTTCGGCGTGATGCATCTGGCCTGCGGGCCGGCAGTTTGACATGCCTGATATAGGGAAATCTAGTTCTCTTGTGCAAGAATAGCCTCAAAAATCTTAATTATCAGCTTTTACATTTCTATTTTAAAATTTCAGAGTCAATCAACTTTGTATTTCCTAATATAGGACAAAAATGATTGGAAAACAGAATGCTTAATGACCTATCTAAAATGGGAACTTTATTTGTTGTTTTGTCTCATAAAATGTGTTTATGAAACAAAACAAAAATAACGTTCCCATTCTAGATAGGTGTTTTGTGGTTAACTTGAACAAATGAAGGATTACATATATGTCAACTCTTACCGAAGCCATGGATCCTTGAGACCAAGTTTAGCCAACCTTTCCTGGACATTTTGCAAGGGGGTACCTTCTATTTTCCATTGTCTGTAATCAGGAAGCTCACCGTTACCATTACCATGGCCCATAATCCTGAGAAAAGATTTGTAAAAGTAAAACTTACAAAATATATAGTGCTTGTTCATCTGGAATATTGCAAAATCAATATTGTGGAGTCCTTGATGCTCTTTCAGCTGTTTCCTTTTTCTAATTTTCTAGGTGTCTTATCTTAACAGTATTCTTACATAGTTTTTTGTGAGAACTTGGGTTGTTACTTTGGTAATGGAGTAATGTTTAGCGTGGGTTGCTTCCAATTTGCTATTTTTCCCTTTGTTGATGAGGATACCCAGGAAGGGTAGTGTGTTGTTTCCTTCTTCCCTGTGAATATAATTCCTTTGAAAATGATTTTTTATGTGACTTCTCTAGTTGTTCCTTTTCATTATGATAAAGATGTCATCTACATATTAGATCCATATTTTTGGTTGAATGTGTAGGAATGCTATAATTTTTAGATGATGCATTACAGCCTCTGCTATGATTATGATGATCCCATGGATGTTCTTCTGGTTTGTTGGTATATCTGTCCATCAAACTGAAAGTAGGTAGTGTGGCAGAGGTTGATGAGGTCCATGATTCTGGGCATTTTGTTCTTAAGTTTATTTGGCATATTTACACACGTTCAAAAAGTGTGTGTAAATGTTGTAAGCCGCCCAAAGATGGGTGGTAAATAAATTGAATAGATGATAAACAAAAATGGCAATAAAAAAGCAAGGAATAAACAAAAAGACCACAATATATCCTCTTCACCAGCCAACACCCAGATAAGCAGGGATTAACACCAGACAAACCATCAAGCAGAAAATAATACTCTTATCAAGGAACTCCAAGGACAAAACTATACCTCCACCAACACTGGCAGAGCAAGCTACTATATATAAACAAGGAGCAACCCCCACAGTCACTAGTACTGATAATAAAATGTATGCAAGGAAACAACCAAACTCAGAGAGCACCAAGGACTCCACAGTTCAAACCTGAATTAAATATATTCTCTTCTATTGAAAATCAAAATTTTCTATCATGTCCATGCCTAACTTCCTATGGCCCAGAAAAACTGCTGTGCCACATTAAAAGAATCATAATTATCTGTTGTAGTTATAACAATAAGGAACTATATCTAGCAGCATTTCAGAAAGATTGACAATTGATATATTATTTTATTTTACCCTAAGGAGTAAAAGTAATGTTCTATTTGCACGCAATAATTTAATTCACTTAATAGCCTCCAAGAAGTGGCAGGCAAGGTAATGTTTCTGTTTCTATCTTTTTTGAGGCGTAAGTGTTTTTATTCACATCATCTGATTAATTTGTCTGAGGTCCAACTGTCTTTTTCACTGAAAAAAAATGCATCAATTATATAAAGTTTGTTGTTTTTGGAAAATACTTTCCTCCAAAGCAATCAATAAAAATCTTGTTACAGTTACTGATCAGAATTTTATACAATTTTATGATAAGAATCACCAGACTTAAGGAGAAGTGAAATAAAAATTATTAAACAAATTCTACATTAAGATAAAACTAGCAAAATAAAAAAATTGGCGCAACTACTGTAAGATTAAATATAAGAGGAATCTAAAATGGCTACTGAAACATTCAGATTATAAAGGTGACTTTAAATCATTCATTGTTATATTATAAGCAATAAAGTTCAACTTTTTAGCTGAACAGAATCTTCTCCATGTGCCACTATGTAAGGAATCTTATTGTCTCAGTTTTATAGATGAAAAACCAGCATGTGAAATTAGCATAGATTTTAAAAGAGCAATTTAATATGCTTGCAATGTCTTATCCTCAAAATGTGGCATATGTCAAAACTGAGTAGTTCGAGCAACCAGGATTTATCACAGGAACTCTAGAAAGATAAAAATGTGCTTTTCATTATTTCCCCTCTTCTCTCTTCATAACTCCATGATTCTGAAGGAACCGATAGATAGATATGATCTTAGAACCGCTAACTTTCAAAGATCCTGGAGCACCAAGGAACTAGATGATTGGAAAAGGGCTGATGTAGTTCCCATCCTCAAAAAAGGGGAAAAAAATGGGTCTAGAAAACTACAGACCTATCAGCCTGACATGAATACCTGGAAAGATTCTGGGAAAAATCAACGGATCTGTGAACACCTGGAGGCAAACAAAGTCATAACCAAAAGCCAAATGGGTTTCTCAAAAACAGATCACGCCAGACAAAATCTTATTGCATTTGTTGACAATGTAACAAAATTAGTGAACCAGAGAAATGCTGTGAATATAATTTACTTGGACTTCAGTAAAGGTATTTGATAAAGTAGACCACAACCTACTACTTTATTAAAAAAATGGATTAGACAGCATCACTACCAGATGGATTTGTAACTGGCTGACCAATCGCATTCAACATGTAGTCCTTAATGGAACTGCATCTACATGAAGGGAAGTATGCAGTGGGGAAGTATGCTCTTAGGCCCAATATTCTTCAATATCTACATCATGATTAAGACAAGGGAATAGAGAGGAACTCATCAAATTTGCAGAGAACACCAAGCTGACAGGAATAGCCAGCATTCCAGAACATAGGCTTAAGATACAGAAGGATTTTGACAGACTTGAGCACTGGGCTCTATCTAACAAAATGAAATTCAATGGTGAGAAAAGTAAAGTTCTACATTTAGGCAAGAAAAACCAAATGAACAGGAATAGAATAGGTGGTACCTGGCACAATACTAGTAACTGTGAGAGGGATCTTGGAGTCTAGTGGACAATCACTCAAATATGAGCCAGCAATCTGCTGCAACTGACAAAAAAGGCAATACAGTTCTAGGCTGCATTAACAGAGGGATAGAATCAAGATCACGAAAGTGTTAATACCGCTTTATAATGGCTTGGTAAGACCACATTTGAAATATTGCATCCAATTTTGGTCACCATGATAGAAAAAAGATGTTGAGACTCTAGAAGTGCAGAGAAGAGCAACAAAGATGATTAGAGGTTAAAACATATGAAGAACAGCTGCAGGAATTGGGTATGTCTAGTTTAATGAAAAGAAGGACTAGGGTGACATGACAGCAGTGTTCCAATATTTAAGGGGCTGCCACAAAGAAGATGTGGCACTTGAAAGCAGAAGCAGCAGCAATGGATGGAAGCTAATCAAGGAGAAAACAAATCTAAAACTAAAGAGAAATTTCCTGACAGAACAATTAACTTGCCTCAAGAAGTTGTGGATGATTCAACACTGAAGGTTTTTAAGAAGAGATTGGATAACCATTTGTCTGAAATGTTATAGTTTTTCCTGTTTGAGCAAGGGGTTGGACTAGAAGACCTCCAAGTCCCTTCCAACTGTTATTCTGTCTGTCACAATCTTCTTTGACACACGAGTTGTTTTTAAAGTGGCTACTGTGGAAGGAGATAGAAAACTAAACATTCCTCCCAAGCCCTTTCACTGAATCACCTTTGGATCCAGCTTTTCTCCATTTTTCCTCTTTTCTTATATGGTAACAAATGTCATGCTACCCATTCCTCCACCATGGATGTTGAGAGTACTTGCACAGTGTTTTGTCTGGTCTCAGGCTCCTGGCTTGTCATCTTCAGCTATTGTTGCATCAAAATGGTTGAACCACTGTCATTGATATGCAAAGCTTATGAAGTATCACAGCAGTGCAATTTCTTCTCATCACCCAATTTTGTGATTAAAAAAAAGCATTCCTGTAGCTTTGAATTCATTAATGGATGTTCCTGTAAGTATACTTGTTTCCAATGCCAATTAAAGTGTATATTTTCATTGCCATTTAAGAGATATTAAGTAAACAAATCCTGCATTAAAAAACAGCATTTAAAACAATTCAGTAATCACTGCTACATTTGTCAATATAAATTTATCTTAAATGCATACTTGTATACGATTTCTAAATCTTTAAAAGACAGGCTAAATGTCAATATGTACCGGTATAGCTTTATGCCCCAGTACACGAATTACAGAGCACTATTACCTTGCCTTTCTTGCAAGGGTTAATCGTGGAGTCCTATCAATCTGTCTGATCATTCTGAAAAATCAGTTTATTAAAAGCGCAACAGGCCTATAGTAATCTATTTGCCTTCAACGATACAGTCAGTAGCTATTCAAGAAGAGAGGAAATTACTTCAAAGACCTCATGCATTATATCCACGACTCTCGCCTCTTAGGTAAAACTCTTTTTTCTAACAGAAGCAGATATTTATGGAAAGAAAAGATGGAAATTTGGGATTGAAAACAGAAAGGGACCTGCATCCAAAATAGCCCATACCTAGTATTCAGCGAGCCTTCTTCGCAATGTCAAGAAATCAAAGCGGAAACGGAAACTGGTACGGTTCGACGCCGCTAATCTACCCGGAAAAACGAAGCCACTTAAGGAGGTTCCGTAGGAAAGTTCTTTCCGCCTTTTACTGACTCCGCCCCCTTCGCGCGGACTCCGACCGGCCATAAGAACTTTTTCCGTCCTTCCCCTCCCCCACGTGTTTTCCCACGGGTGCGCGCAGTCGGTGGGGGGGGGGAAGGAAGCCAATGAAGGCTGTCATTGTTAGGGGCGGGCTCCTGTCCAATGGGCGGGCTCCTTCTTTCGTTGCTGTGCTTGCTGACGGGCAGGAGGCGGCTAGAGGGGGAGGGATTGGCGGTAGCGCCGGTACCAATGGTGGCGAGTGCTGCGGTGAAGAGACGCTCCTGAGTTAGCAGCGCCCGGCTTTCTGCCATCGTGACGTTGGTAGGTAGTCGCCTCCCGCTCTCCCCGCGCTCTCGGTAGAAGGGACGGGGCAGCAGCTTCTTCGCCGGACCCACTGCGAGCTGCAGTGACATCTGCCCTTTGCACCCTGGAAGCCCCCGATGGGCACTTGTCGCTTTTCCCTGGGCGGTTCGGGTTCCCCTCCTCGCCCTTCCTGCTTCCCTGATCCTCCTGAGCGGTCATTGCGCTGCCCTCCTTCTTCCTTCCTCGCCAGAGCCAGCAGATTGCCACTCTCCTCTCCATCTCCTTCACGCACTCCTTGGATGTGACGAAGCTTTTCGCCCTCTTTCTTCTCCTCCTCGGTCTTCTGCCAATGCCGGCTGCCTTCCTCTTTTCCGTATACACCGGTAGCAAAGTCCCGGTCCAGCTCCCGCCGATCCTGCCGCTTTTCCTCGGAGATTTCGTTTCCGGATAAATTACGACCATCTCATAACCGTTTTCTGTTTATAAAGTGACGTTATATTTTCCTGAGAGGATGAGGCCTCTTTGCTTCTTTACAATCACAGCTTTTGCGAAGGAGTAGCAATGCACTTTTTTCTTACTTCTCAAGATAAAACGTAAGCCACCTTTCCAGCTACAGTTTGTTTTGATCTGGTCTGAACTCGTCCCTGAATTATTTAGTAGTCCCCCTTTCTAACCTTAAATGAGTCGCTTTAACTAACATTTCTTTCTACACTGATTGCTTCCTGGGAGTTGTTGTCTTATAATTGTTATAATAAGATGAAGAATATAATAGAATAGATATATGAATAAATGTGACAAAGAGATGTTATGTAACAGCTACATTGCTTATACAAATATTCCTTTAGTAAATTGATTCTTAGACAAGCAAATGAACACCTACATGTAAAAACACCCTCCCCACAATATTTATTACTTCTGTTTCAATTTCACAACTTATATAGGTAAAGGAGAAAAACTATATATCCACATTGCTGTATTTAGTTTCTATTAAATCTTTGGTTTGATTGGTGGACTTTAAAAATGTCAATTTCTTTTTCATGAGGAGCAGAAACTTCCATTCTATAAATCAGCAGGGGAAGTTAAGTGAATATCAGTGTTTAAGAAAGGGCATTAATTTATTAGTTATGTTTTTATTTCCTCAAGTTATTACATACAGCATTCAGAGTGTCTGTTAAGAAACATAGGATTTACAAGTCAAATTTGTAATGGCATTAAGCTGTCATGGTTATTGATGTATCTACAATATTTTGTGGATATATTATCTATACCATTTTGATGGAAACTACAAAGATTTGAGTATATATATTTGCTTCCTGGTTCAGTTGAAACTAGTAAACATTGTTTTACTTATTTATGTTATATTTGTTTGATTGATTTATATAACTCCCTGTATCACATATGTGATTCTGGGTGACTTACAGAGCTAAACACACATACACACACAGAGAGAAATAATCAAAATCATAACAAAAGACTGTTGAAATGATTTTAAAAAGAATAGTGTGTGGGAGAGTGCAGTCAGTCGCACTAACAGTCCTGACGTTTTGCAGATTCTACATCACCATTTCCAGATCCTCATGCCAAATAGCAAATCATGTCTTCAGGTCCTTTCAGAAGGCCAGTAAAGTTGGGATCAGTCTGACTTAAGGTGACTAATCCATATATTTATGCATCTTGTTGAAAATTAAATTAATAATTACAGTTATACGAGAAAAAATTTTCTCCCATCATTTTTGTGTTAAATGTACAGAAGAATCTCAATTATGTTATTTTAATAAATTCTTAGAAATGGGAGGTTTATGATAATTAGAGATTAAAGAAAGAATAGTAAAATAGCAAGATTAAATTATACCATTCAGTTTTATTTTATTTTTTTCATATTTGATTGCTTGTTTAAAATAAGATTTGACAGATGGTTGACCTTTTCATTTCCTGGGATATGGTAACAAGCTTGATGAGAGTAAAATTGTTTTTACTCTCCAGACTTCCTTTCACATAAGATGAAAAGCCAATCAGTAGTATTTTCATGGACAAAAGGGGAGTTTCAGATATAAAATATTTCATTGAGCTTATTTATCTGTTGTACATATGGTGTTAGACATACAATTTAATGTTATGTTACATGTACATACCATTTGCCCCCATTTCAGAAAAACTTTAGTTCTGCTTGGTAATAACTGATTTTAAGAGTTCTATTATTTAGTGTTTATTTTGATTTTAGTACTTCATCAATGGAAGATCGAACTATTATACAAGTTGGCCTTGGGGAATGCAAGTTATTTTTATTTCTTGAAATTGGACTGTTATGGTAATTAAGATATTATACATCAGTTTGATTTGTCTCTGGACTCTAGTAAGATTGAGCAAAAGTATAGTTTTCTTAGCATGATAATCCTAAAGGCCACATTTTTTTTACAAAGAAGATTTTATTATAAATCTCACTTGAATTTGTTTTAAGTATAAAGGTTTTAAGTGGAAAAGAAGCTACAATTCACTTGACATTTTGACTTATTTTTTTACATGTAAAGTCATATCATAGGCTTTTTAGCTCCTTCCTTGCCTCTCTTTCCTGAGAACAATGCTTCAGACAAATGCACCTTGCACCTTCCAAAAACATTGTAAATAATGGACAATATTAAATAAAAAAGTAATGATAGGTATAGAAAGCTGGCTGTGTGACTCAGTCACTCTCTCTCAGCCCAGTCCAGCTCACAGGGTGGTGGTTCTGGGAAAAAATAGGAAGCTGGAGTATTACTGTAGGCATGTTTCCTGCCAAAAATTTAAAGGAGGGATTAAAATATAATAACATCAACAACACTGGCAGAGTTTAAGTGCCTTGAAATGCTGTTTCTCTTCTACATATTTTCCTTTGTTTTTGTATTCCAAATTATTTTTGCTAATATTGCTATCAAAATTATCAAAATTAAGTGTTATAAAGAAGTGTCTACTGTGATAGATGAGTAGCTTGCTGGGTAAGTGACTGTGCCTTATAAGCTAGTGCATAACCTCTGCTAGACCTGTCTTTTGCCTGTCCATATTTCGGTAGCGGGTGGGGGTTGCATGTAAAAATTAGCATGGCGTATTGCATTGAGAAGCTTGGATATAGGGGAAAATACACAAAACATAGTTGTACATGTATAGTTGCATGTATCCTTTTGTATTATGAATTTTAGTCTAAAAACAATGAACTCTGTGTGCCCAAAGAGGCTTTAAACGTACTTGTCCTCAGATGCTGCCCCTGCATATCACAAGACAATTTGTGAAATTCCTTCCAAGCCTGCAAATTAGATTGATTCTGTTCTATATGCATAGTTGAAGCAGAATGTTTCGTAACATGCTTTCTGCTGTTACACCATGTGTTCACCATTTTAGTTCATATTTGTATATAAGGTCTTGAAGAACAGAATTCATATTTAAACATTTTAATGATGAAAACTGAATATTTTTGAAGATTAACTGTTATAGTTTCCAAAGACCTGCTAATAAGGGAACATTTTAGAGGAGAACAGTTTTATTTGTGTTATTATAACAGAATTGGAAGGGACTTTGGAGATCTTCTAGTCCAACCCCCTGCTCAAGCAGGAGACTCTATACCAGGGGTCCCCAACCCCCCATCTGTGGACCAGTACCGGGCCGCGTCATGCCAGTAACCAGTCCATACAAACAAACAAAGCCCCATCCGTGAGATGCAGGCAGCACACAAAGCCACACCCCCTCTGGTCCGCGGAAAAAACCCTCTCCACGGAACCAGTCCCTAGGGCCCAAAAGGTAGACTTCTGCTCTATACCATTTCAGACAGGTGGCTGTCCAGTCTCTTCTTAACAGCCTCCAGTGATGGAGCACCCACAACTTTTGACAGCAAGCTGTTCCACTGGTTGATTGTTCTCACTGTCAAGGAAATTTCTCCTTAGTTCTAGTTTGGATCTCTCTTTGACTAGTTTCCATTCATTGTTTCTTTTCTTGCCTTTGGGTGCTTTGGAAAATAGGCTGACCCCCCTCTTCTTTGTAGCAGCCTTTCAGATATTAGAACACTGCTATCATGTCACCCCCGTCCTATTTTTCAATAAACTAGCCATACCCAATTCCTGCAACCGTTCTTCATATGTTTTAGTCTTCAGGCCCCTAATAATCTTTGTTGCTCTTCTCTGCACTTTTTCCAAAGTCTCAACATCTTTTTTATAATGTGGTGACCAAAACTGGATGCAATTAGATTCTGCATAAAACTATCATAGAAAGGTTATAAATCTTCCTATGTTAGATTTCAGTACCCCGCCTGATACCTAGTTCAACATATGGGCACGTAATAGGCTAGGTAAAAGTCCTCAAAATATCTGATAGAATTTCTTTTGTTAAATCATATGTCTTTCTGAAAATGTACCTTTTACAGTATTGTTCTGCAAATGTATCAGTAAAACAGTTTTTATTAGAAAGAAATACTGCAGTGTATGGATAAGAAAGTAACTATCTTATGCACATGGAGTAATTGCCATCTAAGCGTATGTCCTGATAGAGCCCAATGTTGTATAATAGTTGTCTGGACGTGGCTCAAGGTCCAAAAGACAAACAAACTCAATTGGAAAGAACAAAGTTTTATTTGGACAAAGCTTTTGCAAAAGCTGGTAGACTTAACTCAAGCAGGAGAAAAAGCCACACCCACAATTTTAAAAAGCATATATTTATACCCTCTCATGAAGCTGGTTCCCCCCACCCCTATCGCACTCAATAGCCCACCTACTCATCCCGATCAGCTAATCCGAAGCGCCTAAACAGAATACATTTCTTTTTCCCCTCCCAGGAAAAAGCCCCTTGCGTCTGTACCTGTTGTGTTAACCATGACCTACTTTTCAGAGAAAAGGTGAAATATAAATGCAGTAAAATTATGTATTGTTAAAGTTGCTGTTGTTTCTGTTTTTTATTTAATTGGATTTTATAGTTTAAAGCAGACTTTTCTTATGCAAATGTCAGTATGGTGAAACCTGGATGCAATAAATGAAATCTCCATTGCATTTCATTTTATATCTTTTTATGTCATTTGCATAATGACATAACCATGGGTACCCTCTGATTTAAAGGACAGTACGGAACGTACGATACTTCCTCTGCCTCATTAATTCATTAAAATGATATGTTATTATACAAAGTATTATATTTTGTTCTCAGAGTCTTAATTGATCTTCACAAGCAAAGTTTCGTTTTCTCCATACATCTGATATTTAATTTGCTATATACTTGAAGATTCATAGAGACTCAATAATTTTGCGGTCCATTTGTTCAGACTGAGAAAAAGAATATTTCGGATCCTGACAAAAAGATCTAAAGGAATTTCTATCTGTCTAGAAATATCTAGGAACTATCAAACAATGAAGTAATTTGCTTTCCTAATATAGTTTTGGGATCAGTCCCCTAAATCAATAAACTTCAGTTTAAGCTATATTTTTTGCAAGAGACAGCTCAGATATTTGCATTTTGCATTGTCCTGTGCTTTGCTGCACATTGAGTTGCAAAATAAATTATTGACTCTTACTTTGTGCAAATAACAAAAATATGTTTTGCCTAACTTCCAAATAGTGGTATAGTTACGAATATCCAGTAATTATAATTAGTTAATTCTAAAGTTGCAGTTTTATGCATATTCGTTATAGAAAATATTGTTATGATTTCCTGGGAGAGAAAAGTGGATATAATTGGACATGATGATTATCTGGAGAAAACAGACTTAGAAATACACAGTTGGTACTCTTCAGATATTTTAGTCTACAGATTTCACAACCCTTTCCCATACCTTATATACATGTGCGCATTGTCACAGCACAACCGCAAAAGGATGGAGATTGTGTTGTAATTTAATGGTGCATGCTTTTTTCATTTAGGCATCATTGTGGTTAGAAATAAAGTGAACAATATCAGACACCGGTAGCTATATACAGGTAGTCGTTGACAATTGAGCCCAAGATTTATGTTGCTAAGTGAGAAATTTGTGAGTTTTGCCCCATTTTACGACTTTTCTTGCCACATTTGTTAAGTGAATCACAGCCGTTGTTAAATGAATCTGGCTTCCCCATTGTCTTTGTCAGAAGGTTGCAAAAGGTGATCACATGCAACCGTCATAAATATGAACCAGTTGTCAAGCATCCAAATGTAAATCACGTGACCGTGGGGATGCTGCAATGGTCGTAAGTGTGAAAAATGGTCATAAGTCCCTTTTTTCAATGCTGTTGTAACTTCAAACGGTCACTGAATGAACTGTTATAAGTCGAGGAGTACCTGTACATACATATATAGCCACACACATATGGGTGGGGTGGGGGAGAAATTGATAGGATGTATGAATCCATTATTTGCTGGTTGGAGTTGGTGGGGTTTCTTAAAAGTAAAATAGATGTATTAAGCCTACTAAAGGCTTAACATACTGTATATTTTACTTCTTGTTTCTTTTTAAAAAGAATCTCATTTGCATTATAAATTTGGTCACTTTTGCAAAATGTTGGTGATGCAATTTGGGACCCCAGAAAAAGTCCTGGAGGGCCACAACTGACTTGCAGTGATGGTTTGGAGACAGTCTTCTTTACTCTAAAACCCTGTCCCTGCTCTGGCACAGTTGGAAGTGGAACCTGGATTTCAAACTGAATTCAGTCCCCTATGCTGAATCCTGGTCTGCCATATCTGGAGGTCCATCACAGCTTTCTATATTCTTTAATTGCCTGGGAAAAATTATTTATTTTTTGGCAATAGAAGTAGTAGCAATTGTTTTCTATGCAGATGCTACACAAATCCCTACTGTGGCAAAACCCCCTTGAATTTATTTCTGGAGGTGGAATGTTCCTGCAATCAACTGCCAATGTTTCTCAGTCAGTAATATCGGCACCACTCATAATATGCAGGAATAGTTGATGTGAGGTTCAACTCCTCTCCCTAAATTAGGAAGCAGCTCATGAGAGAAAGAAGCAAGAATGACAAGTAGAGCAAAATTTCTGGGTTCCAGTCACTTGAACAAGAAACTTCAAAGATGGACGTCTTAATAAATAAAGTAACATTTTCATTAGTTGGCTCTTATTCTCCTTATTTGTTACTGCTGCTGGAAGTTAGATAAGGACTGCTCTTCCTATAGTAGATGTTACTTCAGCCCTAGTTAATTCCACTCATCATTTGGATATATTTCTTGATTTGGGTTTCGTGGCAAAAACTGTATCTTTTACTCTGATACAGTATTGTCAACAGTATTATTGAAGTTGTTATGTTCTTTAAAATTACCACAGCTGGTAGGTGTAATTATCCGACACTGTATTGTATACAGTACATGTATACCTTCCTCAAAAAAGATGCTTTGTTGCTTCTATTTTAATTGGACTCTGGTTCTTTGACAGAGTAGTTGCTAGGAATTAAAATATAACAAGTCAAGAGATTTAAATGTACTGTTTAGGTTCTGTTTGAATAAATATTATGATAAAACTGAAACAGTTTTCTCTGCTCAATCTAAGTGTAACTGCAGAATTAAGTTACATGACATACTTTGTTTTTGCATCCTTTGCTATGCCTTCCTGAGTTTACCATTTTTCCTCTTTACAGGTAGTCCTCACTTTATGATTGGTTGCTTAGTGACCGGTCAGAGTTATGATGGACCCACCAAGAGGTACTTATGACTCAATTCTGGAGCTCCGATAGCAACAGTAACCCCCCCCCCGTCACATGACTGCATTTTGGGTGCTTAGCAACTGGTTCACTTTCATAGCCTGTTGCAGCATTCTGTGATCATGAGACTTCAATTTACAATGTTTTTATATCACCCATAGGAATGAATGGATTCGCTTTAGTACCACCGCATTTCCTTTAAAACTGGTGTTGGCTTTATGACTGCTTCCAAAAAAAAAAAAAATGTCATGAAATCGGGTCGGTCACCTGTGTGCCTTGATTTACTACTGTCTTGACATATGACAGCAATTCCAGGCTCCATTACTGTAATAAGTCAAGAATGACCTGTACTCTTTTGCTGTCCTCTACCATCCTGTTTATATTTTATAGGGAAACTCTACCCTTGTATTTGCTTTTGTCTTTTATGGTAAATTATTTCAGTGTCTTTGTTGCTAGATGTGGGGGTATATTCAATCTCGATTGAATTTAATGTGATGCAGTCTTTATCTTATATATGTAGCAAATTATAGATAGCAAATTTGGCAGGGATGTATCATAGTCAATCAAATTAATTTTTCAGATATGCTTTCAGCTAAACTAATGTTATGGCTGTACCTGGGCATCACTTTAACTTATAATTTTTACTAATTGTAAGTAAAGTGCTTTTATAGAAGATTCTTGGAACTATAATTTATTACTTGCCAAAATGTGACTCAACAGTATGATGTGGCTTTAAGAAAGGGCTGTATGTATTAGGTTATATCAGTAAAAACATATTTTCTAGGGCATAGGAAGTATTTATTGCATTGTAACAGTGCTCTGATTAATCCTACTTTGAGTATTCTGCCCAAATCTGGAAATCATATTTTTAGGAGGATTTAGACAAACTGGAACAGGTTCAGAGAATTTGTTTAGACTAGAGGACTTAAAACTGACCTGTAAAGTGGATTGAGGGAACTGAATGGGCTTCATGTTACGATGGGGATGTGATAGCACTAATCAGATGCATGCACCAACTGCATTAAGACTTGGTCACCACAGTAGATACATTGAAACAGTGGCTGATTCTTAAACTGAATGAGAGTTGAATTCAGTGGCCTGAATCCCCTCCTTCTACTTTTTCTTTTATGTATTTTTAGGTCCTATACTACATTTTTGTGTTTCTTTTCTAAAACTAACAGGAACTCCACTGCTAGTTTATAACCCTTGTTGAAATTCAGTAAGAGCTCTGAAAATGATTTTTAAAAAAAAAAGGGGGGGGGAGAGTTATAAAATGCCTATCTATCTTTCGTCATAGAAGAATCTGTTTCCTACTACTTTTACAAGCAGTGGACCTACAAATTTTAGCAGCCTTTTTGATTAGAGTAAATATCTGACTGCAAATGTTTAATCAATCCTAGTATTTAAACCTCAGGATGTTAGCTATACCTGTCCTGTAAGACTGAATTTGCGTGAAGCTGACATTCTTAGATTGGGATACTATTTTTTAAGATACATTTGCCTGGATTTATGTAATGGTTGTATCTACCGGTAGACAGTGAAGTGGGATGTCAGGGAGCTTCACATCATTTTTAACAACTGAAGTTGGCAGACAACACATTTGTGCTGTTATTTAATTAAGAATAAAAATAAGTTACAAGGTTTGGAAATCTAAAGTTATTTGTCAGCTTGCCATAGTGATTGTGCAACAATATTAAAAGTGATTGGTAAAGAGGGTTCACCATATCCAGCTGCAACATCTAGATACTAGCTGATAAATATTAGAGGGCAGCAAAGAGGTTGAACATTATGGTTCTTTACTGCCATTCAGTGGGATTATCTGGGTTTTTGCAGCTCATGTATGACAAAGTTATTTTTAACTAAGTGACATGACTGATGTTGTAAGGATGAAATATATGCAATACGTACTGCTGCACCATGACCTTTTTGAGTTCAGATCTTTATTCTTTTTCCATACAAAAATTTTAAGTTCCCTTTTCTCTAAAAAGAATAAAGCAGGATAGTATGCACAGAAATCAGTTAGTTGACACAGGGGGCAGGTGTATTTATTCCTCCCCTGTTCCATTGGTGATTTCATTGTAGTGATGCATCATTGCTCCTACCCATTTGCTGTTTCCCGTCTCCTTGCTTCTTGTCTACTCCACTTAGTTGCAGTGGTTGTGTTTGAACAAAAAAATGATTATTTGCAGGGTGCAATAATACAGAGGTCCCCAACCTTTTGGGCACCAGGGACCGCTTCCGTGGAGAGAGGTTTTTCCACGGACCGGAGGGTGCGTGGTTTTGTGTGCTGCCTGCATCTCATGGATAGGGCTTTGCTTGTTTGTGCAGATCGGCTGCTGGCATGCCGCGGCCCAGTACCGGTCCACGGACCAGGGGTTGGGGACCCCTGCAATAGTATACCGTATTCAATTTTTCTTCTGCATTTGTCCTTTTGAAGGAACTGTACCAAACCAATTGCTTTGGGATATTTTGAAGCTAGAGGTAAAGTCTACTGAGGTGACTGGATTTTCAAATGATAGTGTAATTGTTTTTATAAGTACATTTTTAAAAAAAAAAAAAAAATTCAAAGTATGTGATTGAAAAGAAAAAAAATCAAATCAAAATTCTTAGAAAATTGTCACATATTTTTCCTTTCTGGAGCAGTAACTAAAATATTTTGCAGTCTGTGGAGAATAGCATTAAAGAACAATGAGCTCTGTATGAATATATCAGATAATTTAATATTAAATCTATAATTTTAATTACAAGAGAAATGCCTGTTTACTGCTTATGCTAGAGGGCTGATACGAGTACTGGAGTACCCTACCAGCTTATTTATGTATATGTTTACATAAGTGCAAAGGTGGTATTGATTTTTTATTTTCATTTTTATTTTCTGCTTTGAGTCAGTCTTGACTCCTGAACAAGTCCCTGCAGTTTTCTTGGCAAGATTTCAGAAGTGATTTGCCAATGCCTGCTTCCTAGGGTTGAGACAGAGCGACTGATCCAAGATCACCCAGCTGGCTTTGTGTCTAAGGCAGAACTAGAACTCAGGGTCTGCTGGGTAGCAACCAGGCGCCTTAACATTAATGTTAAAAATAAATTTTTTTTTTTTTTTCCAAATTAGGTAATAGAAGAAAAATTATTGTGAAGCAGGTAAGAAATTCTACTCTATAAAGGACTTTTTTTGAAATAAGCAACTTTGTTAAGTGTTGGTCATACTTCTTTTGTGAGGACTCTGGCTAATTTCTAAAGGACCAAAAGCAGATGATGATGATGATGATGATGATAATTGAAACTAATCTCTTTGATTAGTTTCCATCCATTGCTTCTTGTCCTGCCTTCAGGTTCTTTGGAGAATAGCTTGGCTCCCTCTTCTTTGTGGCAACAGTTTTGCTAAACAGTTTTCTTCTCACACTTTCAACTGGGATGGGAAGGGATCACCAACTCTTCCTAGTTGAATTATCACCTACATCTTTATTCATGAGAGAGAGAAATGTCCTGGCATACCAGGTTTTGGGAGGCTCTGTGTATAAGCCCAGGCATTTGATCTTAGTGATGGGTATTTTTTCAGGGCTTCTAGGTCTGGGCTGCAGAAATCCAAAAAAGCATTAGATGGCAGCAAAAAAGATACAGAAAATTCTAACTCATTTTTGCTACATGGTGGTTGTCCAAAGCCCTAATCTTTTCCATGCAATTGTTCCAGGTTCAGTCCTTGGCAGCTTTAATTAATGAAAATTTGGATAGTATAAGTGGCAAATAAGGCCCTGAGCAAATGTTACTAGTCAAGTAACAATACTTAATCTGATAGATAACAAAATGGCTTGATATAAGGGAACTTTATACATTTCATCAATTTCCCCAATTTCCTCATGTCCTTCATGTGATGATTTGCAACTGCCATCACTTGAAATAACAAGTTAGTAAGGCTATGACAAGCATTCTTACTTCCTTTATGTGCTGTGTAAGATAAGATTTTCTTTGAGGTAGCTATGTTCTTACAGCAGCCACATGCACATGTGGCAGTGCTCTGGTGCACATGTGCATGCACAAACAGGCCTCTGGCGCCCACGTAAACGGGCTGCTGGCACCCGCATGCATGCGCACATGGGCCACTAGCGCCCACGTGACGCTGGTGGCGATGCTAGTGCCCACGTGCATGCGCAAACAGGGCTGCTAGTGCCCATGTGGTGGTGCTACCGTGACGGGGGGCTCGTCAGCTATTCCCATGGCCTGGTGGCCAACAGGCCACAGCCCGGTACTGGGCTGCGGACCATAGGTTGGGGACCTCTGCTGTAGAGTTTCACTTGGAATAAATAAGAGCCTTTCACTGTTCCTCTTGCTTGTGACAGGAGTGTGACCTTTTTTTTATTTGTAAAGCGAATCCTAAACCATCATTTTCATATGACCTACTTTACAACTGAGACCTAGGTGAATTCTGTGTTATAAATTGGTTAAGAGAGTGTTCAAACATTTCTATGAAGAAAAAATGGAATGTAGATTGTGCTTCTCTTTTGAATATGCTTGCAGTCAATGCTGTCTTTTTGAAAATATCTAAAGCCTGCTGTTGTGAATTCAAATGCCACTGTGAAAAGTTAGATATGTCCATAAATTCTTTAAAGAACTGCATGGGTTCTGTATAAAGAACTGAAGAATAAAAGGACATATATGTAGGACTTTTTTTTTGAGAACCAGAATTTGCCATGGCCAATGCAAATAGATTTTTAGGGCCTGTAACTAATGCAAATTGAAGAATGATAAATCTGTGGCCTGAAATACGGTGGCTTTTGGTGCAAGCCCTTTACAGGGAGAGGCTACAGAAAGATAGTGAGGATTCAGTAGGAAGAATAGTATGGCTTCTCTTTTTCCCCATCCGCAGCTATAGGAGCTTTAGGAGACCAACAAAGTACAGTATATGCTTTTAAGATATGAAACTGAGTGGCTGTAATTGATTGTTTATATCAGTGTACATGTCTGAAAAAGAAACTGATGGGAAAATTGGAGAAAATTCATTTTTTAGGTTCTGTTTTAAAGGATTATCTCAGCAGTCAATGAACTTGGGTGGGTAAAAATCCTTCTATCTGCAAATAAGAATAAATCTTGGAAAATTATAAGTATGAGAATCATAAAGCCTGCTGAGGCAATATTCAGTTTAATGTAACTAGAGCTGACTCTGTTCTAGGAGCTGACGAAAGATGGATTGGTAATTTGTCTTGTTTTGCGTTGGTTGAGTTAGTAGATGAGAGTGCTTCAGGTTTAGTGTAGGGTGACTACATAATGTTGTTTCTAGGGAAACTGGTGGTGAGAACATCTAAAAAGGTAAAGAAATCTGTTCTGAAGACAAACACTTAAAATGATTCTTGGATTGCATTGAGTTGATCTGTGAGTTGTTTCTTTTCTTTTGTATATTGTCATGCCATTATACCTTATTTATTTTGTTCTGCTTCCCAGCATTACTATGCTTGTCAATATCGCTTGTATTGAACCTGGATATTCAGTTTATATTAATTTATCTGTACCATAAGGATGGAAATAGTGCTTCCTTTGAACGTTTCTATTTAACTTAATGTAGCTATATTAGGTCACTTTGCGTAGTGTTGGGGATAAGTAAACGGATTCATAACATAGAATTATAAAAGTATTTACATATCACCAGTGAATTCCAATTGTGAAAGTAGTGGCTTGTTATTTTGATATCATTATAGTATTATTAATCATGGGTTCATCAGAGATACAGTCCCATTTTATACAGTATATATAAAGCATGAGATATTTAGATGTTGTTGTATTTAATGTGCAATATGCTATTGCAAGTCAGTAAATAGGATTTCCCTCCCTCTCATGCACTTTTTTTTTGTATAGAACAGGTTCCTCCAACTTGGAGCCTTCCAAATGTTTTAGGTTGCAACTCCCATCATCCCTAGCAATAGGGTGGAGTTCCAGTTAGAGAAAACTGAAATAGATAATAATCAAACTGAAGCTCCTGTAATATTTATTATCTTATATGAACAAGGCATGATAGAATAGATATGCTAATTATGGATCTCTGAAGCTATTTTAATTTCAATTACATTGTGGCATTTCCCTTCTGTCCAGTAGATGTTCAGATAGTTTTGATTTCTTAAAACAAAAATTTCTTGTTTTTAAAAATGTTTTTCAATATAAAATTCTGTAGCTATCGGGATGCTGCTTACAATTACCATTATCTTTTATCATGTATTTTTTTATAAGATAGTATTCTATGTCTTGGCTGCATTTTGAATATACTTGCTAAAATAATAGTGACTGATGACACGACAGGCCCTATCATATTCAGACATCTTTTCCTGTACATATTTTGTGACAATATTTAAATGACAAGGCAAGAAGGCCAATACCGACTATTTTAGCTGGACTTACTCACAGAGCTATATATACATTGTTCCATATAGCTGCTGGCATAAATGAGAATGATGCTTTATCATATAGCTGTTCCTAAAATAGGATGTATTAGCACAACCTTCTCCAATTTAGTATCTTCCAGACGTTTTAAAACTTTCATAATCTCCTGATGAACAAACATGTTGCCTGCTGTGTTGTATGAAGATGATAGAAGTTGGAGTCCAACACATCTGGTTAGTTCTGATTGAGGAAATCAGCATTTTTTTCAATCTGTAGGACAAGGGTCCCCAACCCCCGGTCTGTGGACCAGTACCGGGCCGTAGCATGCCAGCAACCGGGCCGCACAAACAAGCAAAGCCCCATCCACGAGATGCAGGCAGCACACAAAACCACGCACCCTCCGGTCCACGGAAAAACCTCTCTCCATGGAACCGGTCCCTGGTGCCCTCTGCTGTAGGATACCAATAAAAATCAATAGCTAATGAGAAGAAAAAGTCAACAGACCAGTTTTATTTTTAAAGCTTAACCTATGCATTCCTATCTTGAATTATTGGTGGGAACCTGGTATAAGAGAGAAAAATTGGCATTCGTGTACAACATGTATCCACATTGCTTTGGGCAGAACCCAGTAAATGAATGACTCTTATTATCTAGTTATAGTATATTATTAGCTAAATGTTTTGTGCACATTTTTGATAGAGGCGGCCAATGAATGGGAACAATTTCAAACAGGTTCAGGCTTCCAAATTCATTGGAATTGTTCTCCACGCCACTGGCTCACGGAAGCCCCAATTTTAATCATTGGGAAGAGAAGCTCAAAAAAAGAGTAGCCCCCATCCTAAGTCTTTTAAAAGATATAAGGTAATCCATATATCTGGTAGAGTAAAAGTATTTGAGGCTAGAGTAATAGTACAGCTGTCTTATGGCTTCTAAATATATGCATATAAGAATTTAAAATCATGAGAACCTTGAGAAGTCAAGCTTCTCAAGGAACTTGTTTTGGTTCCTTATTCTGTCTCTAATTAAAGTTAGAATGGTTCCAATTAAAATTCATGCTTAGATAGCCTATGTTGTTTACTGGCTCAAACTAATGCAAACTGTCTTGCGTTTTTTGACTCTTCAAAATAAATTCCAGACTTTTTGATGGAAATTACTTGGTGACCATAAATCATTCTGGCTTTCAATGGCATTTGATCAGATCTAAGTATCTTCAAGCAACGTACCTTACAAAACGATCTCAGCGAGGTGTGATCGTAGCTTATCCCAGTGAAGTCGGGAAAAAGTATTGTACCTGCTCCTTACCTATATAATATTGCCCCTAAAAACACTAGGAAAGCTTTTACATTTGCCCACTGTAATGCCCTCTGTTCTATCTTTTGGAAGGAAGATTCTGTAAGGTATCTAAAGAACTATTATGTCTTTGTGATGAGGCGGAAATTGAAACTTGTGTTTCTGCACTACCTTTTTTATAGGGACCTGCAAGACACTTATATTTCCCCACTGATAACATAATATCCAAACAGGTTTATCATAGTGCCATCATGATGGCATTTCCTTTTGTAATTGCTAATATATCAACAGTAGAAGCAGCTTCATTAATGTTATTTTCAGTTTAAATAACTATTATTCTTTAAGTGGGTAACCTGTGAATAGGGACACATATCAGATTAAAGAGATCTTCATTTTTTCTCCAATAAAGAATATGTTGGACATTTTAAAAATTAAAATGTATGTATTGAGTTTTAAGACAACAACAACAACAACAACAACAACAACAACAACAATAATAAAGTTGGAAGGGACCTTGGAGGTCATCTAGTCCAACCCCCTGCTCAGGCAGGAAACGCTATACCATTTCAGACAAATGGCTGTCCAGTCTCTTCTTTAAAACTTCCAGTGTTGGAGCATTCACCGCTTCTGGAGGCAGGTTGTTCCACTGGTTAATTGTTCTAGCTGTCAGGAAGTTTCTCCTTAGTTCTAGGTTGCTTCTCTCCTTGATTAGTTTCCATCCGTTGCTTCTTGTCCTGCCTTCAGGCGCTTTGGAAATAGCTTGACTCCCTCTTCTTTGTGGCAGCCCCTGAGATATTGGAACACTGCTATCATGTCCCCCCTCATCCTTCTCTTCATTAAACTAGACATACCCAATTCCAGCAACCGTTCCTTATATGTTTTAGCCTCCAGACCTCTAATCATCTTTGTTGCTCTTCTCTGTACTCTTTCTAGAGTCTCAACATCTTTTTCAATGCTCCACACTTCTATTAAGCTATGATATGTCCTGAGATATATTGTTCTACCTTGAATATTTCATGAAAACCTGCATAAAGCCCATAGGTGCAAATAATGCCCATTGAACACAGTAGAATTTATAATGAACATAGATCAAGCTTAAGTTTGCTTTACGTCGGTTTACCTAAATGTATCCTGGCATCCTACTAAAACAGGGGTCCCCAACCTATGGCTGGCCCGTTTGCGCATGTGCCGCTAGCCCAGGTGGTTTGCACAACCCGTGTTCGCACCTCCACGAACAAGCCACTAGCCACCACGGGGTTGCGCGGATGTTTGTGCATGCACACAGTGCCAGTGCATGCTGCATGTGTGAACGGGGCTGCTAATGCTGCGCCAGTGTGCGTGGTCCCGTGCGCGCATGCGTGTGCACCAATTTTGAAGCCGTTCTCCTCCCGGTCCGCAAGACCGGAAAGGTTGGAGACCTCTGTACTAAAAGATCACTTGTTTGTATGCAGTTGTATTATATTCCATTGACAATCAGAAAGTATTTGTGATGGTGGCAGTGTCCTGGGATTGTGTGATCACCATGTGTGACTTTCCCAGACAGCTTCCAACAAGCAAAGTCGATGGGGGGAAGGCCAGATTCACTTAACAACTCTAGTAAATTTGTTTAATAACCATGGCAAAAGAGGTCGTAAAATTGGTCTTGATTCATTTAACCGTCTTGTTAGCCACAGACATTCTAGTCCCAATTATGATCATAAGTTGAGAACTATCTGCACATGCCAACTGGTATCTGGTTGTACTTTTATACAAACATAGAAAAATGTAAATGACAATTTGATTCATGTTAGAGTAGGGAGTCTAAAGGTTCAAATGCTCATATCTGGAATAAATGGCAAGTATATTGTTGTGGAGCATTATTTGTAGTGGCTAAGACATCAGGTTAGAAACCAGGAGACTATGAGTTCTAGTCCCACCTTAGGCATGAAAGCCAGTGGGTGGCCTTGGGCCAGTCACTGTCTCTCAGCCCAACCCACCTCACAGGGTTGTTGTGGGAAAAAATATGAGGAAGAAAGAGCATTAAGTATGTTCAGCAATTAGGTATAATCATGCCAAATGTTAATTTGTATAAAAGTTGTTTGATTGTCGAAAGTTGCATAAGCTCCTTACAATTGATTGTAAAATGTCTTTTTTCCTCTGTGTTTGCAACAGGAAATTGAAATTTATTTCTTAGCTTTATGACAAACCGATATTCTCTGTAATCTTAGAAGTTCAGTAATGGGACTTCAGTCTCTAATACATGCTATACCAGGGTAGGGAGAACAACTGCCTTGGGCCTCTTGGATCAATGTCTCTTGTCCTTCACAAAACCTAAATTTGTAGATGAGGCCCTAACAGAGGCTGTAGAAAAGGAGTGGTGCAGAAAGAAGGAGCATGAGAGAAATAGGAATTGCTGTCCGATTACATACTTTGTCCTCCACTCCAAAGTCAGATGTTATTGCAACTAGTGACAGTACCATCACTGTTTCTGCCAGTTACCTCTTCCTCTTCAAATTGTTCCAATGACCTGGAAGATGGGCAGAGAGTGGGTGAAACACACAAGGTAGACAGACAGACAGACAGACAGACAGACAGACAGATAGATAGATAACCTTTATTGTCATTTTTTTTTACTATGGGCACAATGGCACACATTAAAAATGAAATTTAGTTGCTTGCTCTCAAAGTGTACACATACATAACATACATTTAAACATACTATATACAACATATGTATAGATCTACACTCTTACATATAAGTAACATATAAATATTAATCACTGTCCATCTTGAATACATAACGGAAGGAGGAAGCTTTAGAGTTCACAAGGTTAATACTGTATGGAACAAAACTGTGACTGAATCTGGATGTTCTGCTTCGGATACCACGGAGCCTCCTCCCAGAAGGTAACAAGGAAAACAGGTTGTGAAGACGATGTGTAGTGTCCGGACCCTGCTCAAGCAATGCTTTATGTGCTATGTCCTGGATGGAAGGCAGGGAACTGCCAATGATCTTTTCAGCCATCCTCACCACTCTCTGCACCGCCTTCCTGTCTGAAGCAGTGATGCTTCTAAATCATACTGTGATGCTGTATGACAGGATGCTCTCGATCATCCCTCTGTAGAAAGTGGTAAGGATAGAGGAAGGAAGATGTGCTTTTCTCATATGATGCAGAAAATGCAGGCGCTGCTGTGCCTGCTTCACCAGTGTCTCGCTGTTGAGCAACCAAGTCAGCCTACTCGTTAGCTGCACACCTAGGAATTTGATGCTGGTAACCATCTCCGCAGGTGAATCATTAATGCACAGAGAAGTGTGGCTGTGCCTGCCTTTTCTGAAATCGACAATGATCTCTGGTTTTTCCAGTATTTAAAACTAGGCTGTTTTTCTAGGTCTCTTCTCCAGTGCTTGCTATTGACCTTCTTTTTCTCTTTGTTGGACCAGCAGCAGGGAACAAGTAGATATGTGACCCTCTTCTTTTTCTCTCCCTAATGCACTATTGGGAGATGCCATATGAGTGATTTGCCTTTGGGCTAGAGCAGGTATGTTCAACTTGCAGCCCATTGGCTGCATGTGGTACTGGATAGCTAGTAATGTGACCCCAGAGCATCATAAACTTTCAACATTATTATATAATTTATATACATTAATTATATATTTTGTATGTAGTGCAAGACAATTCCTTTTCACTCAATGCAGCCCAGGCAAGCCAAAAAGTTGGACACCTATGGGCTAGAGCAGTGTTTCTCAACCTGTGGTCTGGGAACCCCTGGGGCTCCGCAATGCCACAAGGGGTCCACGAAGGCTTGAAGAAATGATATGATTTAAATCTTGAGTTACGTTTTGGTGGTCCATGGCCACAAAAGGTATTTAAAGGGGGTCCATGGTGAAGAAAAGGTTGAGAACCACTACACTAGAGAGTTCTATTTTTATCCTTGTCTTTTTTTTTTTTTTTAATGTTATGGTATTATATATGCTTGAACTTCAAGTCTGTAGAATTTGAAAGCCAAAAGTAGCATAGTTTTCTTTTATCTTTTGCTCATTTTGAAAAATGTGTTTGTTTCATGTTTTTGTTTTTGACAGTTTCCATGATTTGATGAAGCACTATCAAATGTATTCCAGACTGGGAAATGGCAGCATTCATCCACCAGTTCAATTAGAAAACTAATTTATCCAAATAGAGGTACACTGTAACATTTTTTTATTGTTAAAATGTATTTTAAAGAGGAGCTAAACAATGACAACTTAGTACCAATAGAAGAGAATATATATAGCTCAAGGTTGAATTGTGAACTCCTTGGTGCTCTCTGAGCTTGGGTTTTTTTTTCCTGTAGACATTTCATTTCCCAACTAGGCAACATCTTCAGTACTAGAAGGAAGTAAAGTTTGTTCTCTGTTAATGTATAGTAGATTGCCCTTTCAGTGTTAATGGAGATATTGTTTTCTTCTTGGTAGTTCCTTGATTAGGCTATTGTTCATTGATTGATTGATTGTCTAATTTGGTAGGTCCTTGATTAAGGAATTGTTAATCCTGAGTATTAACACCAGACAAATAATCAGTCACTAAACAATATTCTAAATAACCAAGCTCAAGGAACATCAAGGACTCCACAATGACAATCTCTTTGTGATAAGGCAAATACTCTACAGCTTTCTTTTCTTAAAAAGTATTCAAAACTAGGTGATCAAATATTATTTGATTCCTCTTTACTGGATTTGACTAGCCAATGACATTAGATGATTTAATTGATAGTATTTACGTTTTGCACGTAATTTACGTTGCTGCCAAATGATGAGAAGTATGCATAAACATGGATTTAGGAAATTTGGGGGTAAGTTGGATTAGGGAAGTTTAGGAGAAAGGGAAATTTTTCAATAACATACACTGCCATCAGCATATAACAGA
Source organism: Azemiops feae (assembly GCA_023970755.1). Taxonomy (NCBI): domain Eukaryota; kingdom Metazoa; phylum Chordata; class Lepidosauria; order Squamata; family Viperidae; genus Azemiops; species Azemiops feae. The sequence goes on along the minus strand of JALGBA010000497.1, from coordinate 391,606 downwards.
TCTTCCTGTTACTCCCTACAGCCAACAATGTAGTCCAAACAACCAGGAAATGCCATGCACTCTCCCAGTTATTACCAGCTGAGAAGCTTATTAATATTGACAGAAGTTTACCCTATTTTGCTAAAACTTTTATCTACTTGTGCAGCCTATTCCCTTAAAACTACCATTGTTTGATACTCTGGCAAGCAGAATAAGTATGAAAAACACTGTTATTTTAAAAAGAAGAAGATTTAAGATAAAGATTAAATAGAATGTAAATACAGTAGTTTATCAGGAGAAAGTTGAGCAGCCTTTTCCAGTCACATTTATAGATACATGAACAGAATACCCAGCTAGGACAGCAGTCTTTGAGAATTGGTTCACATATCTGGAATTTGGCTGGATCGCAAACAGTATGTTCAGATTCACATGTTTTTCCTTCCACATATCAAGAAGCTGAAGAAATGGAATGATTCAGTACTAAATTTTGAATAAACCAGTAACTTGTAAAGTTGGAGAATTTACAGAAATTTTCTCTTTTAAATATATGTATTATACTGTAATTTTACATGAATGTACATATATGTTAAAGACTAAGCCTTCTCTTGAAGGATTTATGGTTGCGGGCCAACATAATTAAATGGATCTTAACCCAAGGTTGTTTAAATCAGAATAATGTGCCATGAAAATCAGTTTCACAAGTCCTGTTTTATCTTAGCTAATTCTATATTCTTGGTATATTATTTCCTTTTGTTAAATTATTTTTTACTAAATTAGCAGATGTATAATATATTATACATTTATTATAAACAAATATAAACACAATATTATATCTCCTTCAGCTGTAGTTGAAAAATAAATCAGGCTCTTGTAAATGTCATTTATATAAAACATTTATATCAAGAAAACAATAGCTTTAGCAATAATCTTGCTAAATTGAAGGTTTGTAAATTATTGAAGCTTTTTCTGAATTATTGATCTGTGGATTTCCAATTAATTAACCTCTGTTTCTACTTTTAGTGCATATATATTATAAAGTCATTTCCCCATTAACAACTTATGACATCTGTAAGAGTCATCCAACCACTATTTTGCCAAAATAATAGTGTTGAGAACAGACTTGATCCCATTTAGTGATGGCTAGATATGAAGATGCTATAATAAGCCATTAGTGAGAAAATGGCCAAAAAATGTTCTCTGATGTTAGTGCACTAATATTAGTCTTTAGCACTGCAGTCATTCTATTTTAACCTCTAGCAATTATTTCCCATTTATCTTAGTGTTGAATTAATTTAGAGCCTCAGTTTTCCACAATTGTTCCACTTGTAATCTTTTAGACTCTTAAGTGTAAGCTTACCTAACACTTACTTCTGCAAAAAGTCGGAACACTTACATAGCATAATTGCAAAACTTTATAATTTGCTTCAATTTAAATATTGGATTGACTGGTGGTTAAGTATAAAAATAAAATAAACAGTGGATTTGAGAAGTCAATATTATGACAGAACGTTCTTTTATTGTTTAATTTCCTTTCTAGTCTTTCTACATGTATATTTTTCATACTCGTAATTTATTTAATAGATGTTTTATAACTGCTCACCTGCAAATAAAGGTTCTTGAATTCAAATTCAAACTATATTTATGAAACCTGTGTACCATGTTTTGTATGAATCCGTTATACCATAGCCAGATTTATTATTAGAAGATTTATTATTAGAAGATATCATATATTTTTTTCCATGATACAATTCAGTTTTGTCTAACCAACTTTTCTTGGTACTGTATTTGGAAAGAGACTAACTATGGACTGCATTGTGAATACCTGTCGATACAGGCACTCTTTTGCTGTTCCCCCTTTCTGCCCCAGGCCCATTTAAAAGTGTAATGCCAGCTAAAGTGTTGCGCAACGGGATGATGAATATATGGACTTTCAGAGATAAAATTACATAATTGAGACACTAAAGTTGTTCCCTTTTATTATACCTCCTCTTCAAAGGTAATAAAAGAATAGAAGTCTTATGAAAATGCTTGGATCAGAACGTGGTGTGGTAGAGGAATGGCTATCAGAATTCAAGGTGAGAATTTTAAAAGGTGAATATGTTTTAATAACTTCTGTGTTTGGCTGCTAGATCTGAAGAAATTTTGTGTGATATCACTGTCTCAATGACTCTCCCGCCACTTCTTCCTTTGCAATAGCTTGCTGAGGATGTATAGATATGTTTTCTTTCCTAGCTTACAGTGGTGGTCCAGAGTACATATAACACTAAGCCAAAATATGGATTGTTTGTTTTTGCTTTTTGCTTAGTGTGATGTATGAATCTCATCAATGTAATTTAAGTCACTGTAGCTTGTTCAATGAACCATGATAAAATTCAAACCAATCTTGATATGAAACATGTTCTTCTTGCTTCTTTTTTTTCTCTTAGGCATTACCTGAAATGCAGATTTCCAATTATGCAGCAACGCTTCATCGGAAGAAAATATTAGTGCCAGCTCTTTATAAAGTTATTCAAGATCCAAATAATGAGGTATGAAACAATCAAATCACTGTTTAAAAAGGCAACAATATGTACATTAATATAGTTCATATAGGAACTCCTTGTTTCTTTAACAAATTAGTGTAACAGTTTGCTTCCATCTATTCTCTGTTCTACTTCATTTGTCTTCACTAGGAGAATGTCTTCAAGTGAAACACTATATATTTGAAATATTTAATTGCACTCAAATTTGCTGCTTGAATAAGATGGAGTAAAATATTAAACTTTGCATTGTAGAAAGTTTGTTGCAGATGGGACTATTGTGCTGGAGCCGATTATTAAATATTCTGGATCTTTGAGAGCAGAGCTGAGCAACAAATGCTGGCATGCTGATCAGACGTTTGACAGCTAGCCACATGACAATTGCAATGGAGCCATCAGAGTTAGTAGTTGTTAAACATTTACCAGTTTACTGCTGTCTGGGACAAAGACTTTACTTGTATGTCCAATAAATAAGAATGATTATCTTTGGTTTCTTAGTTGGTTATTTGAAAGAGAGCTTATGAGGGTAAAGAGTTTAGGGTGGTGAAGTAGGATCAGAAAGTTCCAGGTTTCTAGTCCATGCTAAGCCATGGAAACTCACTGCATGTTTAGCTAGTTGCGCTCTCTCAACCCAAGCTATTCCAGAAGTGAGCTATGCCATCTTGAGCTCCCGGGGGAAAGGTAAGATAAAATAAGAAACCTGATAGGTAGATTATTAAAAGGAATATATTTTTGTGTTTGTAAGTGTTAAATAGAATATGAACCAAGAGTTTAAATATTCTTTCCAAGGGATGTTTGGAAATAAGAAAGAAAAATGATGTGATTGGATGGAAATTTGCCATTAGATTATGGAACCTGCAAGAATATTATTTCAGAATAGCAGTGGAAAATATGCTCATGGTCTTTGGCCTGTTTTTAAAGGCAAAATGCAACTTCCCCTTCCTAAGCATGTTTTTCCGATGCTTGGAAAAATGAACTGTAATTCTCTTGGTCAAGGATTCTCAAAGAGTCAAGCATGACCTCTTGGGTGTTGTGTGCAACCTGGGAAGGGGGAAGGTCTCATTCCTATGCTGCCTGGATACATGTGGTCCTGATTGAGCTTCTGGCCCCGGACCAGGCCATGTGCAGGATTCAGGATTCAGAGCTTTTGCTCTTAGCAGACCTAACCATCTATATGAAGTGTCCAAGGCAATCTGGCAATGATTGTCTAGCCTCTTCTTGCTGTTCTATTTTCAAGGCTGTTTCTTTCTGGATTTCTTCCTGGTGGGCGTCACTGGGTCATTAGTATCCCAGATATCCTATTGGCACATTGGCCTGTCTCCTTTCATAAAGCATTATCTTCCTGTGAGAAATAGAAGAGGTGGAGTACTCAAGCTGCCTGGAGTAGGCATATAAATTATAAAATTACATGAGCCAAGTTCTTAAGAGTTCATGTGTTGCTCATAGGAATCCTTTACTCTAAGAAGTCAAAACTTTTCTACAGCAATCTTATGCCAATCTGCTCTTTGTTCCATTGCTTTTTGGTTGGATGGTTGACCCGACTTCTATGTTAAAACACTCTTGAACATGCGATTTTGAAAGCAGACTTAAAATCCCGTTTAGTTTTTAAAATGAACTTAGTGTTGTATTGTTCTGTTTTATTGTATTTCTTAAGAAATTAAATGTGTGTGTTGTAATCTGCTAGAATCTCTATAAGGTTGGAAGAAAGAAACACAATGTAAGTACAGTCAGAAATAAAAATAGATGTATTAGAGAAGATGGGTTTTATTTCAAGTGTATTTACTGAACTGAGTTACTTTTGTTTCTTGTAAGACTTGGTAGATTTTAGTTTTCAGTCTATTTCCCTTTTTATCAGGCTTTTTAAAGTGATTTTATAAAATAGCCTGGTAAAAACAATTTAATGAACAATTTATTTGATAAAATACAAAATGTTAAGAAGTAATAAAGGGTCAAAATCTTTTCTGATAAAACTGTAGGCTATGTGTTTTACTAGGCAATTGTGAAGAGTAGGACAAAGGGATACAATTGAACCTTGAGGCTGGTAACAAAATGATCAGGAAATACAGTACGTATCTATTTTAAATGAGTCGGATAAATTGCATCCCAGAGTATAAAAGAAACTTGGTAGTGTGCCAGCCAAGTGCCATATATCGTCTTTGAGAAATCCTGGCATATCAATAAAGTGCCAGACAACTGGAAGAGAACTTCCCCCCCCCTATTTTCTATTTTTTTTTTCTATTTTAGGATTCCAGTTCTTACAAACTAGTTAATCAGACACTGATACCTAGGAATATTCTATAGTACATCATAAAGCAATATATCTCTAAATACTTTGAAAACAATGCAGTTTTAATTGGAAGTCAGCAGATATTTTTTTTCAAAAAGTTCTATTAAATTAACACCTCATTTTTATTGGATAACTTATTTACTAAATGGTGGGAATATATGGATATCTTAATTGCAGGTAATAATAATATGTTAAAGTATCTCTTAACATTCAGATCAATAATCTAATTAAATTTAGGTTAAACATGGCATAACAGTAAGCTAGCTCAAAAACATACATAATTAGTTCAAAAAATATATCCAAAAAATGTTGATCAACACTTCTTCAGCAAACTAGATGGGAAATATTAAATGAGATTCCTCAAAGTTTATTTGCTGGGTTTGACACTCTTCTTATTTTTTAACTTGATTAAAGAGGTGGAGAGAATGCTTATCGGGTTGGTTGATGACACAAAATTGGATGAGTTAGCTGAAAACAGGAACTTTTGTTTAGTTTTTTTATTATATAATCATTGACAGTGTACAAGAAACAAAATTCAGAATACTTGTGATGGTTCAGACAAGCTGAAGAGACTGAAATTTAACACCGACAGATGCAGAATTCTTTAATTAATGGGGATACCTGGCTTGTTAATGATATTCTGAAGTCTTAGCATTATAGTTTACTATAAACTATATTGGCAGAAGCAAACTATATAAATGGTATAATCAGAGTCTGTCAGGTCCAAAGCCAAAAATGACACAGTGAAATCAAATCGAGTCAGTCCTTTATTGCGTACATCTAATGGACAGAGTCTTTTCAAACTAAAGCTATAACCTGCTAACCTACTAGATATATCCTGAGAGATTCTAAGATATGGTTACCCTGAAATTCTCCCCTCCTTCCCCATCCAATTGGGAATATGCAGTCTCTAATCTGGTCCTCTCTTTAATGATATTTACTCCCTTTTTCCTGGGAAAGCTCTATGTTGCCAAAACTCCTATTCACTGATCCTCCGTGTGCACATTGCATCACAGAGTCAGAGACTACAGTGTGGCATAGCTGTAAAAGAAAGGAAAATACAATTTTAGACCGCTTCAACAGAAGTATAGTTTCAAAAGCACTGAAAACAATGATTCTATTGGCCAGATCTTGCTTTGATACTTATCTACACTTTTAGGCATACTGCAGGAGGTCAGAAAAAGGGATGATGATGATAATGGACCAGAAATTAAGTCTTGTAAGTGAGATTGAGGGAAATGCTGTGTTTAGCTTCGAGAAGACAAGACATGAGGTTAGAGGATATATTAGAATAGTTCAGATACCTGAAAGAATGTAATGCAGTAGTTGGTCAGAATCTGTCATTTCATAGTTGAAGACATCAGATGAAAGACTTAATAAAAGTTCATTTGAGGTGAAAGTTTGGCAAAAACATGCTCAGTATAAGAGCAGTTCAACAGTGGAATCCCTTACTAAGATGGTTGGTAAACCATCTTTCATTAGATATGTTCAGGGGAAAATTACATGGCTCTCTGTGTGGGATGCTTTAATTTAGTTTTCTACATTACTGATGGTTCAATTTGATGTCCTAAATCAGGGGTAGGCAACCTTGGCTCTTTTATGACTTGTGGACTTCAATACCCAGAATTCCTGAACCAGCCATGCTGACTCAGGAATTCTGGGAGTTGAAGTCCACAAGTCATAAAAGAGCCAAGGTTGCCTATCTCTCTCCTAAATGATCCTTTCCATCTCTTATGATTCTTTTGGCAATGTGCCATTATTAACATTGATTGACATCAGTGAATAAACCACAACAATCATTATTTGTCTCCTCCAGTTTCTGGAACCTGTCTGCCACCAACTCTTTGAACTTTACCGTAGTTCTGAGGTTCGTCTCAAAAGGTTCACATTACAGTTCTTGCCAGAACTCATCTGGGTTTATTTGCGTCTTACTGTCAGCAAAGATAGACAGAGTAATGGTTGCATCGAAGCCCTACTTCTAGGAATTTACAACTTGGTAAGTAGCACTACAATGAAAATGCACTGACCTTCTGAATCGATGCAGCTCAAAATGTGGACAAGCCATAGGCTAGTCAGCATAACTAAAATTACATACTCACTATTTGACAGCAGCCTACAAAATACAGAGTATAAATTCTTGTTGATTTTCAGCATTAAGCAAAACAGGAAGATGATTAGGCTAAGCTTCGGACTTTTCAGGAGTAAAATAAAACTGTCTCTCTGTGATCATTTTTGATCTCTCATGGACAGTTCTCTTTTTTGACTTGCCAGACTGGTTGTTCTGATGAGGTTTCAAAGAATATTACTCTGCTTGTTAACTTGCCAATTTTTGTATGTGATTTACATGTTAATGTTGCCTCTAAGTCACCTTATTTATTTTTTTAAATATAAAGACAGAATAAAGTTCTTGAATAAATGAAATAACGCAGAGTTTGCAAGACTTTTGAACAAAGGCAAAAAGGTTCTTGCCAATGAAGTTGTGGAAAGCCCACTGCTCTACAAATTGTAGCCTGGTCTGTCGCTAAAAGAAAATCTTCATCTTCCATTAAAAGATTATTCTTTTACTTCGTGAATGTTTATTTTGCTGGCTTTAAGATGACATAATTATATATATTAACTTACCTTTCCAAATGTTTTTATATTACTATAGGAAATTGCTGACAAAGATGGGAATAATAAAATTTTATCTTTTACTATCCCTTCCTTATCAAAACCTTCAATTTACCATGAGGTAAGAATACAATCGACTTCTGATAAGAAAGTAGGCTGAGTGTAACAGTTGTTTCTAAGAGAAAGCTGTCAGCTGATATTAAATTGGACTTTCTAAACTGTGTACAATAATTAGACCTTCCTTCTTGTTAGACTTTATTTGTGGTATCTTGAAATTATGCCTAAATAATATTGTCACCATTTTATAATCCCTAAGCCCTCTACAATTGGATCCATGGCTTTGACTGAGGGAGCCCTGTGTCAGCATGACCTCATCAGGGTAGTTTATAGCGACCTTCATCCTCAAAGGGAAACATTCACTGCACAAAACAGGTAAGCAACTGATGTATATCTTACCATAACAGTCCAAATATCTTAAAAGAAAAATGTTTCTTGACTTTGAAGTGTGAGATAGTTGAATAGAGCAGAAAATGTTAGATTTGTCTATTAGGTAGAGTCTTAATGGGTGCCTTCCAAACTCTTTAATAACCTGGATTTACAGGCACTTTTGAAATACAGGTAGTCCTCGACTTACGATGGCAATTGAGCCCAACATTTCTGTTGTTCAGCATGACATTTGTTAAGAGACTTTGCCTCATTTTACGACCTTTCTTGCCACAGTTGTTAAGTGAATCACTGCAGTTGTTAAGTTAGTAGCAAGATTAAGTTAATCTGGCTTCTTCATTGACATTGCTTGTCAGGTGGTCACAAAAAGTGATCACATGGCCCTGGGACACTGCGACCGTCATAGATATGAACCAGTTGTCAAGTGCCTGAATTTTGATCACATGATCACAGTGATGCTGGAAAGGTTGTAAGTGTGAAAAACGGTATCTGAATATTCAAATATTGTACAGGGTTTCGACTTGTTCTCAGTTGTTTCAGAAGATAAGACTATAATTAATGGCATGGAACTTTAAGGATGTAGATTCAGACTAGACATTGTGAGAGTGAGAAGCTGTAAGTCAGTGGAATAGGTTAAAAAATGGAATGGTTTCTTCTCCTTCACTGGAGATTTTCAAATGGAGGTGGATGATATAGGGATGATACAGTGAATCCTGCATATACAGGGATTGACTTGATGCCATCTTAGGTCCCTTCCAATTCTATGGTTCTGTGTTAATAAAATAATTAGCTGGGAAACCCTGTGAGGTTATGCTTTTTCTGGTCTACCTCAGTGCTTTACTTCCAAGCTGAGAGAAAGTCATCCAAGATTTTTTTTTTGTCTTAAGAGTAAGTGATAGTAAGTCTTTCCTCTCCACCAGATACCATCTGGGCCATGCACCTATCACTTGAGTTGTAGAGAGAATAGCTATTTCATCAGCATAGGCGAACTGAGATTAAATTATGCCCATTTGGGGCATAAGAAATTCAGTGGAGAAGTATACAGCTGTGCTTCCTTCCTTTTTGACACAAAGAGACAACTGAAGTGCATCTGACTTGCATTAATGTTTTCATGTAATTTCATGATCAGAAGCAGTAATCTTTGATCAGTGAAGAAGGTTGTCAGGTTCACCCAAAGTCTATCCCCAGAGATTGAATCAAATGAAGAAAGACGGTGTATAGAGCCCCTCTTGGCTGGCTCATTATTTTGTCATTAAGTGCTGCAACAGTATACAGTGATTGAATGTGGATTGTCCTAAACTACATCCTCCTTGTTCATCAGCCAAAGCCTACTTCTGGAACAACCAGTCCAGCAACTTCAAGTCCAGGTGTCTTGTGTACAGTTTGCTAACTATACCTAAGAGACTAAATGACTGACAGTTACTAGCTGTAATCCTGATCTTTTGGGGGTTTGACAAGCATGATTGATATGACTGAATAAGGCAGTGTCAAGATTTATCTTTAATAGGCACCTGTCCTAGACCAAGCAAACCAATAGAGATTAAGTTTCGGTAGTTTACTTCATGAAATTGGAAATTTAGCAGCATGGCAGTCCGCATACGTGGGAGCACACTTACCATCAAAGTCCACAAGCACACAGAAGCTGGCCTGCAATCATTCCAACTCCCAGATAGTGAGCAAATCACACTCTGCTATGTTCACAGGGAAGGTCTGAGGTCAAAATATTAGCACTTCAGAATGCGAGACTTTTGAGGCATAAGCACAAGGAGCCCAGGTTGGATTTGTTGCTCCCTGCAGAGGTTTGCTACCTAGCGATCACTCTTATGTAACTTGGAATCCTCATTTTCTAATCATTACACAGCTGTTCCTGATGAGTGCTGGCAGAGCCTCAGATGTTTGTTTGCCAGTTCCCAGTGATAACATTTATTTGGCACATCTGGAGCAGACACCCTGCTGGTCTTCCAAGGCTGCTATGACTCTCAGTAGAGCTCCAATTCCATCCTGCTGCCTTCCTCGGTTGAAAATATTTTTGTGGTTGGATATTTAATTGTTCTATTGTATCTTCCAAGACTACTATATCAAATCCAAATGAAGTGAACTCAAAAGAGAACTATTTTGTTACTTTTTTAAACCCGTCAATAAGAATGGTTTTGCAATAGAATATTAACTGTTTCAATCTGTTCCATTTTGTCTCTCTAGGTTTGAAGTGCTGAGCTTTCTTATGCTGTGTTATAATTCTGCTATTGTCTATATGCCTGCCTCTTCCTATCAGTCGCTTTGCAAGATGGGTTCTAGGTAAGAATGAGGCACTTGGTATGGTTGAGGGGAATGTTTTTCATTGGGTTTTTTAAATGTTATGAAAAGAAAAAGGGTTTTATACACCCGTGAGACAATATTTGAATATGGATTATTTGCCATAATTTGTCCCTGCTTTTTTATTTGCATATGTAAATGTAGTGACTTGCTTTATTACAGATGTAGAAACTTAGATTCTTCACATTGTCTCCATTAAATTAGATAAAGAAAAATTAAATTATCCTAATTTACTTTAGGAAGAAAAAAGGATCATGGCTTCTCCTGTGTTTTTATGTGTGTGTGTGTGTGTGTGGTATGAAACAGATAAATAAAAACGATCACCAGGATAAAATCATAAACAAAACTGTTTAATCTTACAAAAGTACTGAGCTTTCGTCAGCCACACTGCCGACATCGCCAGAGTATAAAATACCGGATCTGGGAGTCCGTTTTTATGTGACTGGCTGCCTCTGCGCCGACCCTCGATCTGGTCATTGGTCCGCTCATTAGCATCGGGTGCGTTGTTCTTAAAGAGGCCGTATTCTTCCGTGTGTTGGCCGTTTCCAGAGTTGCTCTCTCTCCTCCAGTTGCTATTGTTCCCTTGGCGCGTATACCAGCGCCTAGGGATTGGCTGTCAGGTTGCTCCTGCTCGTCCTCCCCCATGCCCGTCACCCCATTCGTCTTAGCTTGCCTCCGTGTCTCTTAAGCTGCCTGGTGTTTTCCCATCTGCCAATCCTGTTGTTTTCCTTGCTTGCATGCAAACATCTGGGGGTTGGCTATCCCATTGTTCCTGTCCCCTATTCCCCCCCTCCCTTGCTGCCGAGCGGGCCCCTCTATCCGTCAGCGGGTTGCCTATCGGGTGCGCTCTTAGAGCCGCCCCCCCCGCTCGCCAATCACGTCTCCTCGGTGCGCGTGTGGGAGCGCAGAAAATAGTCGTCTCGTTGTTTGCACATGCTGTTTTTCTCCCTCTTCGTCACTGGTCGGGGCCGTGTCTCTATCGCCAAGTCATTCCTGGGGCGTGCCTCCGATGCGCTTCTACTACTACTAAGTTCTGTTGTTCCTCTTTTGCGTATGTGACCGCCCGGGGGGTGGCTGTCCGAATGGCACATCGGAGCTCTTCCCCTCCCTCCAGTACGTGTGCACGTGTTGCGGGGGTGGCTGTTTAATATAAAACCACTTAGCTTTCGTCGGCCAAACTGCTGGCGTCGTCAGAGTAAAAGTAAAGGATCTGGGAGTCTACTTATATAGCCGGCTGCTTCTGTGCCCTGCTCCTTGAGCGGGTCACCGGTCCATTTGCTTCAATTGGCCGTAGTGCTCTTAGTCGTCCCGCACCTGTCAGCATGTTGGGTTCAAAAGATATTTCTCCGCTCGCAATCGCTGTCCTAGCGCACTTGTGGACGCCCAAAGGCTGGTTGTCCGGTCGCTTTTGCTCTTTACCTCCCTCCCCCCTCTCTTCCAGCCGAGCCTGGGCGTCCGTCTCAGAATTGAGTTCCGGGCGCACTGCAGGTTCGTTGTCCTCCCTGGGGGCCGCGATCATTTCACCTGCCGCCCCGTTGTTCCGATCCTGCAAAGAGCGGGCCGGTTGCATTCGTCGTAAGTCCCGGCGCCGTCCCTCGCACCCCCTAAGTGTCTGATAAGCCGGTAAGAGGTCTATGTGCCGATTAATCGAATTCTGGTCGGATAGCCAGGCCTCCCTGAGTAATCGGCCAGCCTTGGTGGCATCACGGGATATGGTCTCAGCGTTGGCAAGATCAAACACATGGCCATGACTGGCCACATGTGCCCATACTTGCGAGCGCTGTTCTTGTCTTCTTATTGCCAGCTCATGCTCGTGGATCCTGGTCTTAAATCTTTTGGTTGTTTCTCCAACGTAATTGCATGGGCAATTCTTGCACTTAATTCTGTATATAACAGAAGATCTTTCACCGTTGGGGAGCGGATCTTTAGGGTGCATGATCATGGCACGCAGAGTCTGATCTGGTCTATGGGCAACGTTTATGTTAAAGGGAGCTAACAACCGTGCCGTTGCCTTGGACACACCATTGATATACGGAAGGGTTGCTCGTGTGGTCAGTGTGGTTGTCATGCTGGCTTGTGGTCCGCCACGAGGTTCATATGGTCTACTATACCGCCTAACGAACTCAATGGGGTAGCCATTGCGCCTAAAGGTATGATACAGGCGGTTCCTCTCCTCAATTCTGGCTCTGCCTGTATTGCAATGCGTGCTGACACGCTTGAACAATGTCCTGACACAACTAATCTTGTGCACCACGGGATGGTTACTCCTGTAATGCAATGTTCTGTCGGTGTGAGTTGGCTTACGGTAGACGGTCATATGCAGGGTGCCATTGGATTGACGGCTGACCAGTACATTCAAAAAGGCGAGAATGCCCTGGGTCTCCTCTTCCGCCGTGAAACGGATATCAGGATACACCGAGTTCAGCTCATCTGAGACGGACGCCCAGGCTCGGCTGGAAGAGAGGGGGGAGGGAGATAAAGAGCAAAAGCGACCGGACAACTGTTTAATAAACTTAGCTTTCGTCGGTTAACTGCCGACGTCAGAGTGGAATGCCGGAGGTTCGGAAGCCTGCTTATAAGACCAGCTGTTTTTGTGCTCTGCTCATGGAGTGTGTTACCAGTCTACCCATCCCAGCTAATCGTATTTCTTCTAGTCTCGCATCCGTCTGTATATATACATGGATCATGATGATCATGATTCAAGCCGTGTCCTTTTGTATTAGTGCCAGAACATTGCAGATACATATGTACAAGATAGAGTTTGTACTGCAACATCAAGATGCAGGTTTCATCAGTTAATCTTCCATTAGGGAAGGATTGAACCAACTTCCCTTATGGTGATTGAATCATATATGTTGTTCCATATCCCTTTTATTGTTGTTGTTGTTTTCTGTGTGATGCTAAGATGAATTAAGATAAACAGGAGAAAAGTCCATGTCCCATTCTGAAAACTCCGTTTTAATGAAGATTATCGAAAACAGATCATATGGAGCATCCTTTTTTTTTAAAAACCTGGTTAGCAATAGAAATAGCTAATATGTAGTCTACTTTGTAAGCCAACCTCTAATGCAAGGGTCCCCAAGCCGTGGACCGTTACCGGTCCATGGCCTGTTGGAAACTGGGCTGCTCAAGCAGTGGGCGAAACATGCAGAGCTTTATTTACATATGTGTTAGATTTTGTTGCGTGCTGGTCCGTGTAGCCAAAAAGGTTGGGGACCATTGCTTTAAAGGATCTAGATAAATTTATGACAAAAACAGAAGCAATATGAAAAGGGCCTATACACTCTTGATTGTCATTAGTTTATTTCCTGTTTCATTTCACTTTTTATATGTCTTTTCCCACAAAGATGAATCAATAATTATTTTCTAGTTCTGCAATATTTGTGCCAAGCATATACTGGATCCATGCCTTTAATGAATCCATTCTAAAAATCCAATGATAAGCTTGGGTTACAGGTGGAATATCCTTAGAGGAAAAAGACACTTCAGCGCCATGGTGCTGAAAGTCTTTTCAGAGGAAAATTGGTATTTGAGTCTAAAGTGTGCGCTCTTACAGCTTTTCTCCCTTTAGAATCCTTTTGGTGGCCAAATTTTAATTTGTTTATTGTTGAAAGGATATTTTTGACTTAGGCTTTGGCTGGATTTCAATTTTTTTTCTTGCTGCAGGTAAATGTTAGGTGGACATTGAAGATTGTTACTTGGCTACTTTCCATAATTGTGATTAGATGTAATTTGATTGAGACTGATACTGAACTGCAGAAATAATTGCTGAGAGATTTCAGTGGGAATAGATTGGCAGCTTCTGCAAAAATCAAGTTTGTGATGGTAGGATGTTTTCAGGCAAAATTTCACAAAGTAGGAAATATGGTGAATGATAATAGTCACTTTCTACTATGTCATCCCCTGATATTGTAACCATCTTTCATCGTGGTTTTTTATACAGAGACAGGATTATTTTAGTGGCATGTCTTAATTAAGTGCTTATGTAGATATTACAAAATTAAATATATTAACAACTGCAATTGTGACCAGAATTTCTGTTGTTAAACAAGGTGGCTGTTGTTGAATTGTGCTCAATTTTATGAACTTTTTGGCCACAGTTGTTAAGCAAATTACCACAGTTATTAAGTGAATTGTGCGATCATTAAGTGAATTCGGCTTTTCGCATTGACTTTGCTTATCAGAAGCTGGCTGGAAAGATTGCAAAAAGCAATTATGTGACCCTGGGATGCTGCAGCCATCATAAATACAGGCCACTTGCCAAACACCCAAATTTTGGGAAGGCTGCATTGGTTGTCAATGTGAGGACTGTTGTAAGTCACCATCTAACAGGGAACGGTTGCTAAACAAGGACTACCCATACTTTGTTGCTTCTATCTTCAAATACTTTGGTTTCTAATTTAAGTGAGTAGTTTTCTCACAGTAGCATATACCACCCAGGACTATAAAAAAAAACACATACATAAACTAAAAAATAAATATTATAATTGAAATATCTTGGTTTGTAGCTTAGAATTTTGTGTACAAAATTTGAAATATGAAAATGTACTTACTCAAAAGATAAAGATTTATTTTTTAGAACTGCCTTTATGTTTTTCAGGCTCTGCGTGAGTGGATTTCCACGACAAAATGAAAAATGCTGGAAGGAAGATGGCTGCAGAGTGGTACTGGATCCTGACTTCATGGTTCAGTTACTCACTGGAATCTACTATGCTGTGTATGTATCTAAATTTTGGATAAGGAACAGTTCTTTGTTTTGGAGCAAATTATTTATATTTTTACAGGAATAAAATGTAACATAAATGTTTATTAAAATATTAACAGTGGACAGCGGAGTTCTATCGGGCAATTTTTCTGCCTTATTAGTTAGCTGCCCTTTGAAAATATTTCATTGGTCTAAATGCAAGTGAGTGTGCATACATTTTGTCTGGTTTAAAAAACAGCAGTGAATGGAAGGGAACCACCTGAGTAACCCTCTAGCAGAGTACTTAACACCTTTTTTTTTCATTTTTTCTTTCTTTCTTATTATAATGGCAAAAGAAAGCTCAGGACTGTATAGGTTGGAAACATGCGGATGAGGCCTTCGTCCTGCAATGGATAGACAATGGCTAAAATGATGATGATGATTATAATATTTGTGCTATGTTTTGCTGTGAAAAATAGTAACTTACATTTGTTATGAAGTTGACATTTAACTCTGGAAAACTTCTACTTGATTATTACCAGTTGCACCTTTCCTAGATTGAGGGGTCCTACTCATAGTCACTCCTGCCTTGGTCACCTCACAGTTGAACTACTGTAATGCGCTCTGCATAAGGTTGCCCTTGAAGAATATCCAGAAACTTCAGCTGGTGCAAAATGCAGCGGACACACATTATGTCTCTGCTTCACAAGCTGCATTAGTTACAAGTTTATTTCTAGATCCAATTCGAGGTGCTCATGTTAATCTTTAAAGCTTTCATGGCATGGGTATTTGTGGGATCGCAATAGCACTTAGACTTACATACCGCTTCACAGTGCTTCGCAGCCCTCTCTAAGCGGTTTACAGAGTCAGCGTGTTGCCCCCAACAATCTGGGTCCTCATTTTACCGACCTCGGAAAGATGGAAGGCCGAGTCAACCTTGAGCCAGTGAGACTCGAACTGCTGAACTGTTGGCAGTCGGCAGTCAGCAGAATTCACCTACAGTACTGCATTCTACACAGATGGGGACTGCAGCCAAGAAATTAAAAGACGCTTGCTCCTGGGGAGGAAAGCTATGGCAAATTTAGACAGCATACTAAAAAGCAGAGACATCACCCTGCCAACAAAAGTACGTATAGTCAAGGCCATGGTTTTCCCAGTTGCAATGTATGGCTGTGAAAGTTGGACCATAAGAAAGGCTGAACGCAAAAGAATTGAGGCCTTTGAACTATGGTGCTGGAGAAGACTCCTGCGAGTCCCTTGGACTGCAAGGCGATCAAACCGGTCAGTCCTAGAGGAGATCAACCCTGACTGCTCCTTAGAAGGCCAGATACTGAAGTTGAAACTCAGTACTTTGGCCACCTAATGAGAAGGAAGGACTCACTGGAGAAGAGCCTAATGCTGGGAAAGATTGAGGGCAGTAGAAGAAGGGGACGACAGAGAATGAGGTGGCTGGATGGAGTCACTGAAGCAGTAGGCGTGAGCTTAAGTGGACTCCAGAAGATGGTAGAGGACAGGAAGGCCTGGAGGAACGTTGTCCATGGGGTCGCGATGGGTCGGACACGACTTCGCAACTAACAACAACAACAACTGCATTCTAACTGCTGTGCTACCACGGCATGTTATGGGTTTCGTCATCTAGGGAGCTGCATTTGGTAGGCCCTAGGCATCAGGCCTTTTTTGTTGTGTGCTTATGTTGTGGAATATTCTCCCCCTGAGGTGACGTTGGCCACATCATTTCTGAACTTTTGAAGTCCCTTAAGACCTGGTTATGCCTACAGAACTGGCGACTCCAGGGGATGGGTGAACTGGTGAAGTGGCTCAGTTATTATTAACATCCCTTTGTTTCCTATATCAAAAATGTTAGTAATGAAATTATCCTGACTGAAATGTACAGATAGAGCAAGGAAGAATTGTACCCAGGAGTCAGCTTTTTGCATAAGATCTTACAGCTAGCACTAGCAAAACCAAGGCAGCAGAAAAGGGTCTATTTGGAAGTTAACTGATAGGGGGGAAAGCTCACAATCATAAAAATAATGCACTGTGTTATTTCCTTTGCATCCATATATAGCTACAATGGACAATGGGAACTTGGTCAGGAAGTGCTGGATGATATAATATATCGAGCTCAGCTTGAACTCTATTCTCAGCCACTGCTGGTAAGGGGGATAGGCTGTAATCTGTTCATGAGGTTTAAATTGTGCATATAATTGTAATATTAATAGTGAACTCTGAATGACTTATGTAATATTCTGAAATCTTCCAAAGGAACCTTCAGCAGAATACTTTGTGCACCATTGTAACAAAATGTCATGTTAAATTGTAAACTCTGATTTCATCCACTTGGCTATAATCCAGAGTTCCCCACTCTCTTATAAGGCAAAGATTAGCAGAATATTGGTTAACAAGAGGAATAATTAGAGCTATATTACTTGCAACCATTGTTTGACTGCTAACTTGCAGTGTGCTTATTGAAAGTGCTCTTTTGTGAACCATGCAGATGTGCACTTGTGTATTGTTCATGTATATAGTAGTCCTAAACTTACAACCATTCGTTTAGGATGGTTTGAAGTCAGTGGCACTGAAAAAAGTGACTTATGACTATTTTTCACACTTACAGTTGTTGCAGCATCCTCATGGTCATGTGATCAAAATTCGGATTCTTAGCAATTGGTTCATATTTATGACGGTTGCAGTGTCCCAGGGTCACGTGATCTCCTTTCGCTACCTTCTGACAAGCAAAGTCAATGAGGAAGCCAATTCGCTTAACAACTGTGTTACTAACTTAACAGCTGCAGTGATTCACTTAACTGGGACAAGAAAGGTTGTTAAATGGGGCAGAACTCACTTAACAACTGTCTCGCTTAGCAGCAGAATTGGGCTGCTATTGGGCTGAATTGTGGTTGTAAGTTGAGGACTACCTGAATGCTTGTTTATCTGCATTCTGCATATCTGTTGGGAAGACTTACAGAATGACTTGACAAGCATACGTTTAGATGCTAACAGTACAACTTGAATTGGACCTCTCTCTGAACTTGAACAGCATGATAATTATTTTAAGAAGTGGCATAATCTTCCTTTTCCCCTCCAGCTTTTATGAACGTAGGTGGATTGCACTGGCCTTTTGCTAGATACATAAACAAGATCTTGAAAAAAGAAAATGTCCATTTTCCTATGTCATTTGTTTTTCTTTACTTACAATCATGCCCAGCAGATTCGTTTCTGCCTGTTTAAAGAGACAGTGAAAGGGCTAAAGTCTTCTCCTGGCAAGCCACATTGCCCAGTAACCATCCTCTCTATGAACCCTCAATATAGCTTTCTCTTCTAGAACGGTGGTGGGTAGAGTAATTTGTCTTGAAATTACTAAGAACTGATCTTTGTAAGATAAAAAACAGAAGCTAAGTTCTGAACATACTTCACAAAAAGAAAACATAGGGGTATGGACCTCTGTACAATTTGGAAGAAAATTTGTGTGTGCTTTGCCCAGATTTAATTAAATGTTAACTTTTTTTACCAAATGAGATTGGATTTTTTAAAATCTTTCCTTTAGATTAAGTTAAATGCTTGCTTGATGAATTGCTGGCTAGATTATAATATACTTCCGAAGACAACAATTTGAATGCTTATTTTGTTAATAAATGTTCCTTTAGTAAATAAATAAATGCACTACACAATCGATTTTTAATAAAAAAATAAATTCTGCTGATAAGCTTCCTGTAATATATTAAAACGCCTAAAGGTAGATTGAATTTATTTGAATTCAGCTTTTGTTTTTGACCAAAATTGAAAAAGCTGAGGCAAACACTAATCTGATGGAAAGTCTTTTTTGATTTGCTCATATTGTAATAATATAATAAGTATATTATTAATAATATTATTATTAATAATAATAATAATAAAAAAACCATCTTTTTACAAAAGTTTATACTTGCTGTACCTCTCTCCATTCTATTCTGAATTTTTACTTTAAATGTTTCGCTTTCTTGGTCTCCTTTTTATTAAAAAAAGAAAAGTAAGGTGCTTGCCTCCTTATAATTCAGTCTATATCCTAGCCTTCGTCGTAAAACAGAGGGTGTCTTGTCAGTGACCTTCAGCCTTCTGGTTTTTTTTTTTTTTTTTAGTAAAGCAAATTTCATACATTTTAAACCGCATATATGACTGAAAAGAATTCTACATGGTTTTAAGGTTGTATGCGTGCTCTGGCGCTGAGAAGCTCCCACTTCCCCCATATGGCTCCCAGAAAATCAAAAGCATTCCCTTTCATTTTTAATGAACCCTACATGGTTTATTATGATGGAGAAATCTGCTTAGCCAGATTCTATAAAGAAGCCCTTCCCCATTTAATGGCCCTAGAAACAGCATTGCAGCTCATAGAATTACCACCTAGCATGGCCTTGAGATGTGCTTTTAACCAGTCAAAAGAAAAAAACCTTTGTGCTGGAACTGGTATAAAAATTGTTTTTTGACTTAGCATCTCTAGACAAAGCATACTTAAGATTTTTCTACTCATTTGATTTGACCAATGGGAATGGGAGAGTAAAGAAAATAATATCCTGTTGCGAGGTTAACAAATCATGATTGACAGCAAGAAGGGTGCATGTAGAGGAAGTCTGGGGAAGACTCCATGTCTAATTCTTGAGTTGTGGCACAGTAAGATTTTCCCAAATAGTGAGAAAACTATACTGTTGATTTTCGGCAGTTATAACACTGAAAGTACAATCCAAGGAGACTTTGATGGTGGCTTCACATACATATCCTCATCTAGAGTTTCACAGTAGCACAAAGATTAGTTAAATATGTTATAGCAAAATTAAAATGGTACATTATTTGTCAACTCTATAGGTAAAATTTGACAGAAGATAGAAGGGAGTACATATCCTGATATGGAACTGGAAAACTTAAAAAATGCAAAGATTTATGTTTAAATAATTACAAAGATAGTAGCTATTTGACATAAATCCTAAAATTTGGTTATCACTGTTTTTTTCTCTAGTCCTTCTTTAATTTCTTTTTTGACTGCCAACTTATTGTAGCAAAAAGAGTAGCAGAACCTGGGGGTGGAGTTCAAAAAGGGTTCAGCCTAGAATCTGTACATAGCCACAAGTGAGCTAGGTCCAACCCCCTTTGAATTCTGTTGGCCTTATCTAACTCCTAGTAGGTGCTAACCGTTAGCTGAAAATATTCCTGTGCATAGGCAGGAGCAGCAATAAATCAGTTTAATTGGACCTTCACGTATGGACCTGATCTTATGTTCCTGACACTTACACAGCATTTTACTGTTGTAATAGGTTGCAAATGCAATGAAGAATTCATTACCTTTTGATGCTCCTGATGCATCACAAGGAGGACAGAAGGTTTTGAAAGTAGAGGTTACTCCAACGGTGCCAAGAATTTCTCGGACAGCTATTACAACAGCTTCAATCCGCCGACATCGCTGGAGAAGAGAAGGTAATTTATAATGCAAAGTGAAGATGGTAATATGGTATCATTCCTCTCCACTGGCAAATATTAGCTTCTAAGCCTGAGTTTGATCATTAGTTTCAGGTAAATAGACATACAGAAAATAATGATCTATGTATATGTACAAATATGTAATCATGACTGCATACTATAATGAAGTAAGAATTCTTCCTATTTTATGTTTTGGGAAATCTAGAAAAGCTTAAGTGATTTAAGTGGTATATATGATGGTATGGAAATTGAATGGCACTTTAAAATTTTTGTAATTACTTTCTACTTTCAGTGGGTTGGATCTTTCTGCTTTTTAAAAAAATTGTTGGAAGGTAATTATTTTGATGGTGTGACTGTATTTACAATTCGTGGGCAAATCCAGCTAGATAGTATCTCTACAAATTTAGATTTTTTTTCTTTTTCAAACTATTTCACAATGTGCAATCTATATCTGACCTGGGTGTGTGTGTTGCTGTTTTTAAAAATAATAATGGTATAGAGGTGTGTGTATGTATAAAATTCCAAAATAGCAACAGAAGCTAGACAATATTGAAAATGTTATCTTTGTTTTTTCATTGATAAAATGGTAACTGGTATTAATATTTTAATATTAATTCTTACTCATGTTTTCAGGAACTGTGCTCTGCAAACCTAATGATAAATCTCAAGTATTTTGTGTGAGGGATAATTTAAGAATCTTTTAGTTTCCATAGGCAACAACTTCAAATCTTTTAAAGTCACTCCTGCCAGCAAAAAGAAAAACAAATGTTAAATTGGAAACATACCAATTTCTGTTAGAAGAGTTTGTCCTTTGTATGGTTTGATTATTTTTTATCAATTATATTGGTAAATATATAGTAGACTGCAAAAACATAACATTTCAACTTTTATTAAACGTTAAATTCCTTGTTAGATACTTATTTATGTACAGTACTTGCTGATTGTTTTTTGTTTTCGTTCTGAATTCTTGATAATAAAAACAGTTAATCCCATTTTTACAAATCCTTCATCATGTACAGCCTTACTGCAGAAGGGTTGCACTTATGTCTTCTTGCACGTGGTACATCATAGCCACTTATTTTTATGATGCTGTTCAACTTTCTTTGAGAAAAGTGCAGGTGTGGTTTTGTGTGTTCCGTGTACACCTTCATTTCCCTTCCTGGGTTGTAATGATTAGGGAAAGAATAGAAAGACACTAAAATATTATATGTTGAATCCCAGATGGCTTTGACTTCTCAAATGATGCTGACATGAGCATTCCCGGATCTCCGATCCTGCACGGCTCCACAGACCTAGGGATCAAACGCAAGCAAGAGGGGGACGTACTGATGCTCAGGACCCCTGAGCATGGCTCACCGGAGCCCAACTTGACACCAGCCACAAAAGAGGGTAGGACAGAGATAAGGTGGCATAAGTCAGTAAAGCCATTTCTTGGGGAGGATCCTGGCTCTTTCTTCCCAAGCAGAATTCCCTTTTGCTTTAGAGTATGTTCCATTGACCACAGGTATACTTTCTTCTCTTTCTTTCTTTCTTTCTGCACATATCCCTTTATGCCTAGCTTTAGGGCTAGAACTATTTATTCTAACATTTTGGACTTTGACTATCTGTATAATATCTAGCTTAGCATGGTAAATAACCTGATAACTTTGGGATGGATCACTTTGTAATGGAATATGTGGATGATCTTGTGGGATGAGGGAAAGATACTGCTTAGAGAACAATCACACAAGAGAGGGAGGAGACCGCAGTCGCTTAATGTTCAGAGAAAAAAAACTTAGGAAAGACCCTAAGGAAGCAATTTTGTACCTTCAGATTTCAAGATGGATGTCAGTCCTTCTGGGTAAATCAGACAAGAAATCTGACTAGATGAGCAAAATCTACTTTATTTTAAGACTATTTTAACAGTATCTTGTAAGTCTGAATGTACAGACTTTCCGCTGCTACTTTTAACCATCTGATCAATTAGGGCAGGTCTTCCTAAGTTTCTTCCTCAGACAGTTAAGCTCCTCTTGTCTGATAGTTCCATAGGCAATCTCTTTCTCTCATCCTCCAAGGTCATCTACTCATTCTATTACATCCTGGAACACCCTTTTAGTGAGCATGTTAAGTCTGCTAAATGTATACATATATACATTTGTATACATACAAATGTATATATACAATAAAAAAGGGTCAAATAAAACTATTGATGCTGTTTTCACCACCTGGAATGCTTTACAGCATATACAATGATTTAACTATAATTTAGTATTAGAAGGGAAGGGGGAACATTTCTCTTACTATTTTATACCCCAAACTTCCAGTTCATTGAAATGTTTAATCACCTGTTCAGTGGATTGAAGTGGAATTAAATTGCCATTGTGCTATTTATAGGATTGTGTCTCAAGGTAGCATAGTATAAACTTGGAGAGAGAAAAAAATCTTATAGCCCTGTATAGTGGTATTCTTCATATTAACTCTTTACTAAGAGATTCTCATTTTATTCGGTGCACGTCCTTAACCTACTGTCCCCTTGGTCCTGGTGCAGAAGTATTCAGATAGCAATGCATTCTAAGTTATAATTATAAATTTATACTTTGCTAATCTGCATATCTCCCTGATTTATTTCTATAGTGCTTCTCTTCTGTCTTAGTGTAGTCTTTTTGGCATTGCTGGTATTTTAAGACTTTAATAACATTTGCAAATTATGTGCTGTACATGCTTCACAGTTACTCCAAGGAAAGCTATGTAGGAGATGACCAAGCTGAGCCCGAGAGAGGGGTCAAGCACGTCATCATCAATCTCGAGTCCCTTCGCACCCACAAGAGATCTTAGTGCAGCCCATCTTGAATTCCGTTGACTCTTTATCTACTGCCAATTTGCTTGGACTATTAGTAGTTCAGAGTCTTGTAGAAAACATGCATTAAACCTGTATTCATTTGAACCGCCTTGGCTCCTGATTTCTTGCGCCTGACAAGCTGACAGCAAAACAAACAAGCAAACAAACCCTTTAGAGTTAGCGTTAGAATTAGGATTCCTTATTTATTGCATCTGAATCCATCATGTGCAATCAGAAAGTTCAGTGTCCAAAGAAGAGAGGCGTTATTGGAAAACTATGGAAGCATGAAATACAGAATTTACTCCTAGAACTGAGTGAATCTGAGCATGGTCAGTAAATGAGCCCTAACCACAACTTTTCTCCCACTGTTTCATTTTGTTGTACTAACTACACGTTGCATGTGCATGACCAGAAGAAGGTGCAGAAATTCCCACACAAATTCTCAAATCTTCTTTTGAAAAAGAATTGCTTCGATGCCACAGTACTTCTTTCTTTAATATGTTAAGATATGTTTAGATTATGTATTGTTGCTTAAATGTTTTCTTGATAAAGCGAACATAACATACACAAAAAAGTATTTTAAAAATCATATTTTTTGTGAACAAATTTGGTTTTTTTTGTGTGCTTTGAGATAGGAAAAGATTGGCATTGTCTTAATCATAAAAGGAAATCACAGTTTGTTAAATTACTCTCTTTTGGTGATCTTGCTGATTTTGCATGAAATTCATATATATTCCTTCTTTTTAAAATTGTGTAAACAAAATGACACAACCTTATCTTTCTTATTATGCTGCTCTACGGTCATAATAGAATTGTTTTCGTTTGAACTTTCTTATCTATCCTTGATTTTAAACATTCCAGTCTTTATAGCAAAATGCTTGTAAATATTCTCTGTAAGTTAATAAAAAGTAGAATCATAATGCTGACAGGATTAGCGTGCGTATACTCCTCTTACACCGATTATGTAAGAGAAGCTTTGAATATGAATAATAACGTTGGGAGCATTGATGAACTCTGTACCTGTTGAGGGCAGAGCTAACATTGATTTAAAAAATATTTCAGCAGGAGAAAAAAATGGTTGAAATATCTTTTTGAGTTTATATTTCTCTGACAAGCTTTATTGTCTACAAGGACTTTGGTTCAGAGTATACTTGAACTTTTTTTGTGTAAGGAAAAATAAAGCTTTTCCCCAAATGATTTTGTTCCCATTGAAGTCAAGGAGTATATTTATAGTCATTAGTAAATCTGTATATTGCCCAAATTGAAGTTCCGAATACGTGATGATGGCTTGTGAGATCCTAGCTTGCATGTTGTTTTCCTCCTTTTTCACTTTCCAAGCACTGCTGAGCTGCCTTGGCCTCTGCATGGTGGTGGCATTTGGAAAATTTACGCCGAACCTCTCTGACTCTTTTCTCTGAATGGAAGGGATAATTTTATTAATTATACTAAATAATAATGTTGCAAGCATCATTGACAAACCACAATAGTGACAAATATTTCTTCCACTTTATGCTATTTTATCCTTGCAAAATGATTGTAAGGCTTGAATTGTATCCATGGAAATTGACTCGGGAACTCCTCTGGTGATTGTGTTCTCTCCGTTAAAGTAAGGAGGAGGGACTAAAGAGAGGCGGTGCTGGGAAGGCGGCCACTGCTGCTGCTGCTGCTCAATCAAAGTCACTTTCACTTCGCTTTGCATGGTGGTCCAATAAAAGAGTCTAAAAGGCACATTTGCTTTCAGGACTTTCTTTTATTTCAAATGGCTTTTTAACTTCTTGTGTGAAGAATACCATATGCAAAGTGGCTTGTTTTTTTAAACATATTTTACAAGGCACAGGGTTTTTTTTTCTTTTAATCTAAGGGGCCTTCTTATTTTACAGGGCACTGTTAATGTTTGAAGTGTTAAACTGATGAAGTAAATGAGTCAATATTGCTGAGAAAATAAGGGGGGGGAATCTTTCAGTCTGTAAAATGGGCATTCTCTCAACTATCAGATTTAATTCTGCATGTTTCCATTTGTCAATATAATTACCTTGCAGAGGAGATTTTGACATGGAGGAGAAGTGATGTATGTCAGGATAATTGTAAGCTGAGGGTTACTGTACAAAACAACAGTATTGCTTAATTATGTATTAAGTTAGAACAATGGTGTCTCAAAGTGTTAATTGGAAGATAGAATGATCTGAGAGCACTTGGTTAGCTAAAAATAAATAAAATTTTACAGACACAGCATCAGCTATGGAGACTTGCTTTTGCTTTGTAAATAATACTGACCCATTATCATATATATATTAAATTTATAAGCCACTCATCTTACTATCAGTGCAACTCTGATAAGCAAAAACATTCTTACAAAACCCCACAGTGACTGACACATACTGTTAAATACACACATATGTAAACTAATACTCAGATGCTGACATTCAGGAATACTTGCATGCATCAAAATCTCCATTTCATAGAACCCCTACAAATACTGAAGTAGAACTGCCCCTTTGGCATTTAGGATAGGCAGAGGTACAATTTGAGTTAGAGTGGAAAAAATGAAATCAAACGAACTAAAAAGTGGCCAAAGAACTGATTATTCTCTATTTAAATGAATTCTGACTTAATTTTATGTACCAGCACAGACATTCTAGGTTGAGCTTTAGCACTGAGAATGGCAGGAAGATAAGCATTCCTCAGAAGTAAACTTTCTCTATACAGTATTTAATAGGCTTATTAATAAGTGCAGCTAGAATTATAGGCATATACAAATTTATTATTATAATTTACATATTAGTAGATGTATAGTAAAACATGAATGGTTTATGACTTTTTGAGAAAGGTTATTCTTATGGACACAGTCCTAGACACAACTTTTTTTTTTAGAAAGCTAATCCATTTAAGCATTGTGTAACAAATTCATTCTGTTCCAGACTGCAGTATAAAAACAATTACAATAAAAACACTGGAACTTGAAGTTTTAAGTTTCTCCAAAATGTTTGCAACATGATTTTGCTTTAAAAAAATCTTATGTGCAATCCTACCCATTTTTGAAATTGAATCGTAGTATTGTAATTTCTTAATCTGGGGTCTTTGATATTTTCAGATGCTGAAGGAGTCAGTAGAAGAGAAGAGTCTGTGAACTTCAATGATGCTGATGAAGGGTTTTCCTCTGGGGCATCACTTAGCAGCCAGCCACCTGGGACCAAACCTTCATCCACATCTCAGAGGGCCAGTTTAAGAAAAGGAGTTGCTGGGCTTTTGGCCAAGGATAAGGAGATCATCTTGGCTACCAAATCCACAGACAGCCCTCGAGAATCTGCCCATAAGCAGTACCTGCACCAGTCAGTTGACCTCAGTACAGATGCAATTGAAATTACTCCCACAAAGAAACATTTGAGTTTGCCTGCTGGGCAGGTGGTACCAAAAGCCAGCAGTGTAAGCCTGATACGAACTGCAAGTGCTTCTTCCAGTAAATCGTTTGACTATGTGAATGGTAGTCAGATGGGTTCCAATGTTGGTATTGGCGGTGATGGTGTTAC
Organism: Azemiops feae; assembly: GCA_023970755.1. Taxonomy (NCBI): domain Eukaryota; kingdom Metazoa; phylum Chordata; class Lepidosauria; order Squamata; family Viperidae; genus Azemiops; species Azemiops feae. The sequence continues at coordinate 364,977 of JALGBA010000497.1, read as the reverse complement.
TAACTTAGCAGCTGGCAACTCCAATCGTTTTTCAACCATTAGTCTACAAGAGGACCGGTTAAATCAAGCTGGAAATGGTAAAGATGTCCACTCACCAGGAGCTCCTCTGACTAAGCAGTCCCGATCCCCAAGTTTCAATATGCAACTAATATCTCAAGTTTAACTTGTTTATACCTTCCTATATTTTTTCCATTTGTCCAATTCTTTTTTGAGCAACATCCACAATCTTCATCCTATCATCTGAAAATCCTGGCTTCTGTGATCTTGTTCGATTCATTTAGATACTATACTATATTTTGTACTGAAACAGCAATAAAACCTCATGTTTTTGCCCCCTCTCCCATAAATGTCATTGTGAAACAGTATAAAATATACTTTATGCCTTTTCCAAGCCTTTGGTTCTCCTTGGGTGATGTGCAATCCATTATAGGCAGATCAGTTCCCATTTCAACACTGTGAGTCTTGAGAAGATTGGAGGAAATGGAGAATGTGATCCCTATCAAAATGAAGCTTCGGCTTTCCTGAGAAATAATAAACGGGTTAGTTTTCTCAGTCTAAAGTTCTGCAAAGACTAATGAATTGTGATTTTTTTTTTTTTGTCTCTTGGAACCAAGAGTGCCTCAGAGATTCTAGTAGGACTTTGGACCTCTGAGTTAGTGCAATCAATTCTGTGGGAGAGAAAAATGGTCATTGCTTCTGATGGCGGTTGAAATGCACTTTGTCATGAACATTAGAGTAGTCTTCCTCTTCCATCCATCCACTCTTGCCCTCCCAAGCTTAATGTTCAACTACTGAGACATGTATATGTGACCAGCAAGTTGCTCCTTCAGAATGAATGGGCTGTAAGTAGACAGCATAGATTGCAATGCAGTTGTAAGGCCCATGGAGCCATGTTTACATGTCTTCCCCACCCAGGAAACGGTTGTTTCTCTACATGTTAAAAATTTGAAAGATGAAGTACATTTAAAACAAGATTGAGAAAATGGGACATGGGCTTTTCCAAGTACGACTACTCAACAATGCTCCTTTTAAAGTTACTTTTGTAAGTTGATAATCTTTGGAACCTACAAGAACAATTGAAGTTTAGACGAGGGAGTTTTTCAGGGTGCTTGCTGTGTGGAATGACTAAATTTTGTCACTGAACAGACTCGGAAGCTTCAAAAAAGACAAGTGTTCTCCAGCAGGAAATGCCAGGGACAGAGGCAATGGCTGCTGGAAATACTGAGGCATCAGTTTTCCTTAAAATCATTTCTCAAGCAGTGGGGTTTTTTGGCAGCTTTCTCTTTCCAAAGGAAACAATTCACTGCCTATATTTTGATCAATTCATTGCAGTTATATTTGATATAGTTAATGTAATGCGGGTGTGGGGGGGGGAGCTAAAGATATTATCTCCTCCACTTTAATCTGGGAATGCATCCTGTTGAATTTAACCTTGAATGCATGTGGTGTGTCAGCAATACGTGATATCTGTGCTGTAGATCACTGCTTTAAATTGCATTTCTTATTCTAAAGAAAGTGTTCATCATGTTTTGAAGAGTAATGTATACATGAAAAGCAAAAGGGGGCTGTTTTGCCTTCTTATTTTTTTGCTATACTTTGACCTGGAATTTTGTTGACAGTTAATGAAAGGAACAGATATAAGTTATATTCCTCTCTCCCCGAAGTAACCTTTTGAATTAATTACAGGTTGAAGAGATTCAAACATTATACATTATTTTCAGAAGGGTCAAAGGTTAAAATGTTCAGATTACCAAGTGCCATTATTCTGCTAAGAAAAATATAAGTTTAGTTGATAGCTTCCAATTCTTCTGCTCTTTTTCTTCCCTGACTTTTAGTTTGAATCTGGAGTTTGTTAGAAGAATTGTAGCTAAAGTAATCCTCATTTTAAAGTATTACTATTACCCTAAGTAATAGTTACTTTGTATAGGCACTCTTTAAAGCAAAGCTAATGTCAAATTTAATTCCAATGTTACTGAAACTCAGGAATGTTTCCCAGTGATTCACTGTAATTATTGAATATTCAGAATAATTTTGAATAATATGTATAATGTAGGTTAGATTTCTTGAGCTCTAAAGCCATCCATTACAGACAACTTCAGAAAGTTTCTTTGTTCTGTAGAAAAAGTGAGAGGGGACCTAGCTGTATGTCTTTATTTTTCTAGAGAACTAATATGATTCCCATATAATTCAGCAGTCTTTTTTAATAATAGAAACTATGACCATTATACAAACTGCATGAATAGTTTTATAACTAGGGACTTTAGGCTTTCAGGTGTTAAGTAGCAGTTCATTGTGCAACATATTAAGCTATGTTTGCATCCTTCTGATTTAATGGTGTGAAGATCACAGAAATGATTATGACCAAGGTGACAAGATTTTTTTTTTTAAAAAAACCCCTATTGGGATGACCAAGCCTGTGGTTACACCTAAGTAGCTTTTTAAGATCCAGATCCATGTATTCTACATAGCAAAAGCCAAAAGTCTTAGTTAAAAAATAAATATTACTGTACTTCAGACCAATTAATATATTTGTTCTTTTTGAAAGAAATTTAAGTCACGTTAAGCTTGTTTTTTTTTTTAAAAAAAATCTGTATGTAGTTGTATGCACATAATATGCAGAAAGTCTAATTTACATACTGATGATTGGTAGCTTGCTATCAAACTGGAATGTGTTTAACTGTGCAAATCTTCATCTTAAAGAAGTTATAGTTTATTTTTTTAAATATTGAATAAAAATATATTGTATCTTCTCAACATTAAAATTACAATGTACATATGTTGGGGTGATGATTTACATATAATTAGTAAAGTGATTGTTTTCTTCTGTACAGTACAATTTTGTGTATTTAGTTCTTTTGCTTTTAGTATCATTTGACACATAACATATATGTTTTCGATTTTGGTTTATGTTTCTTTTATTTTTCTTAAAAAGAATAGGTACATTGTTCAGATTCTATTTCTATTTTAATATGCAATTTTCTCATACTATGGATTCAAGTACGAAGCTTACCTTGTTTTTATGTGTTTATGATGGAGGAAATACTGCTGGATATTTTTTCTTAAATGTCTGTGTCTTACTTGAGAATATTAATTAGTCCTCTTAATAGGTCATGCTAGTACTGCTTCAACATTTGTTGATGTATCTGCTGCTAAGCTGTCCCAAAGCTTCTGCTAAAAGCACTGTATTGATGTTTTGCATTTGAAGGTTCAGACTCAGTGGGGATGTAACTTCTCTCTTTATTTCTTTTTCATGGTTAAGATTGTTCCTTTCCTCTTAGCATTTTGAGTTTGCCTAGTCTTCACTTATATCTGGATTGAATTGCACACTAGCTTTTATAATGTTGACCATGAAATATCCAAAAGTCTGTAAACTTACCATGTATGCTTACCAAATATAGAGAGAGACTCAGTCATTACCTTTCATGTGTTACTCAGAAAATACACTGTGGTTCTCAGTTCATTGTAATCTAGAGAGAGAGAGTTACAGTACTTAATTTTGAAAAGGAAGAAGGGAAAGAATTAAAAAATGGTGGAGCCTGAGTGAAGATACAACCAACTGATCAATGCTTGGAACAGTTCGTAAAATTCATTGACATGGGAATGAAATAGAATTAGATTGGCACAGAAGTCAGAACTTTCAATTGAACCTAGTAATTTGCCATAACAAACTTTTTACTGGATTATAGGCAACAGTAATACTCAGAAGAATATGACAGATATTTGCATTTAAATATTGTTATACGTATCTTGTTAAATAATAGGTTCTGTTAAGTAGAGACGGCAGTTCTTACAACAGTTTGTTCCAGTTGCACAGTGGAAAAGAACATGTCTTATGGGTAGATAGACCGAAATGCCTGTATAAAAAAAAATTGAAAGTATGATTACTAGAAAGATCTATGAACAAAACTAGGTAGGGCAATAGCCTGAAATAATTTTTTTTACTTGCCTTCCTCACTAGAGGAATACCATATCTAAACATTTACCATATTGTAAAGAATATTCTGCCATTACTTTTGCTCTAGATTTACATGTGAGAAGAGGAAAGGTAAGCACATAGTTACATGGTTATTACCAAATGTTTGGTTATTTTAGATATGCCATTTGACCTGGCTTGCAGTTTTTTTCATAATACAGACGATAATATGAGAATAAGATTAATCATCTCATTGATTACAAAACTATTTCAAACATTGCTAATGTGCAATTTATGGGCAGCTCTTTCAATGAATTCTTAATAAGTCTTTCATGTAAAACTATGCATCATTACAGAATGATGAATTTGTATCACAGTGAGACATTGTTTAAAATATAGTGTTTTTCAAACATATACAGTAGTAGTATCTGATTCATAAGCTGGGTGTCTTGTGTCTTGATGCTCTTTGTAGATTTAAAGTAGGCAAATTCATATATTTTACAACTGAATAAGGAAATCATAATAATTTCAGACTTTTGATTTGCACTATTTTGTGGAAAGTAGTTTTTTTTCTGCTGGGGAATGGATATGTGCATGTATATATGTGTATATATGTGTGTGTGTATATATACCCTCTCCCCCACACACACATATATATATTATATATATATATATAAAAAAATACATATACATATATACATACACAGATATGTATTATTTGTCAGTGGTTGACAATCAATTGCTCTGTAAGATGTAATTATAATCATAATGTAATATTCTTAAACATATATGTATATGTGTATATTTCCAAATGTTTAATATTTTTTCATTATTATCAGTATTTATCTTCAGGGAATAGATTTTCATTATCTTGTTACAAATACATTTTGGAGGAGTAATTTGAGTGCCGATAGTACCACCCAAAAGCCACCGATTATTATTTTTTAATTAGTACAAAAATTTCAACTTTTAACAAATAATGAGATGAAATTGACAATTTTTTTTTTAGATTTTAAAGAACATATGGGGAAAAAGACAAATAAATCTAAATACTATTTGCATAAATTATTTCAAATAATTTGTTTTATAAATTATTTCTGGATAATCACATACCATGCATTATAGTTTTATTACTTAAAATTAAACTTCATATTCAATCAATTAAAATTAATAATTGCCAAAGACTAGTAATTTGATTCATTGCTTAATACTAAAAGCAATGCATAAATTCAATATTGGGACATTAGTACAATGGGGTATACATGCAAAACCACTTAGATGGATCAAAAATTGATTCATTCCAGCTGTTTAACACTAATTGTTTAACACAAACAATTAAACATGTCCATAAGAAAGAAGTGCTTAACAACGGTTTTTATTCATGGTTCATTAGGTATTAAATTCATTTCCAGTTACTAGTGTTTCTGCATTATACCCCATTATAATTATTCACATTCGTTTATACTGTTAATCTTTTTAATATTGCACTTATTGGTTATGATCCAAAGATTCACTGAATCATTTGAATAAAAACCTTTAATTTCTCTTTAAAGGTTTGATTCTCTTTCATTTAATTCTCTTTAAATAAATTCTCTTTAATTTTTCAAATATGCTTTAATAAAAAAATACTTGATACCACTATTACCCTGAGTGTCCATCTAACTTAGTTTTCTGCTGATTAGTACATCAAATAATATTTTGAATAAAAAATTAATTCTCCTTGGTTTCTCACAAATATTTTTATATTTTGTTTTTATAAAGAACCCTCACTTTATGTGCAGTAAGATTTTCAAAATAGTTTGCACTTAAAACATACTTAAATTTTGTGGAAAATAATATATTCAAACTCAAATTCCCTCAAAAAGCAAGTGAGAATTTAAAAATTGGTTATTTATATGTATTCATATACCCATTTCCAGTATATGCAAAATTTAAATATAATGAAATATACAAAGGGTACAAGTTACGACATCCTTTCTTAAATTACTGTCAGAATTGTCAATGCTGCAGTATGGAATTCCATAAACTACCATATGACTGGAGCATAACTTTTTTTAAAGCCCTTAAATTGTTTTTGTTAAATATATTCAAGCCTACAGTAAGTATTGTAAATTTGAAAACATATATTCAAAACTGGTTTACTGCTCTTTCCAGAAATATGATTCAAAATGTATAGTCATTCCATGATTTGTAATAAGGAGCATCAGTTTTATGTTGAGACACTTAATTTGCAAAGTAGACAAATATTAGTGAGTACAAAAGCATTTCTGTATAATTTTGAATTCTGCTCCTAATTTTAAAAGTTGATTACACTGAATATTAGACAATTAAAATTGCAGCGTCTTTTGGCACTAGAAAATAGAAACAGAATACTTTTGGTGCTTTACTTCAAATGGGACCAAGATTACTCCTATTCTAGCATTAATAATATAATATCAATTCATGCAGTTAATAGTTTATCATGTTTAACCCAACCCAGTGTCTTTATTTTACATATAAAATACTTGAAATTAGTAGATAATGGGGAAAAAGCCTATTTAATGTACACTGGCTTATCAATTTTGATTTTGTTTTCACTTGAATTTTTATTTATGATCAACATATATGGTTACTAATTTGAAAATTTTCTTTTTAAGCAATTATCTGCAATAGGTATGCTGAGGGATATATAAATGAATTATATTCATGGATGTTTGAAATTTTACACAAGTTAGCTAGCCTTCATTTTGAAATTGCTTTTTACAGTATTCTCATTAGTATTTAGTATTAGTATTTCTGAATGTGTTGCTTATGATTGGAAAGTAGAATATAGAAACTTGCAATTAATCTCTTTATTGCAAGGTCATCTCAAAGACAAGATGATTCACTTAACTTGGTCACATTAAACCTTTACTTTTGGATTTGAATGATTTCTAACAAGCTACTGGTTGTGAAGGGAGGTGTAAATTTTTTAACGTTTGTAAACAGATAACCTGACTTATAAGGTTTGATTCTAGCTAGTTTGACAAGAGTTACATAAGCTCATCTTTCAAAATCATTTTCTTTTCTCTTCACACCTCCCATCTGATCAATTATTATCTGTTATACAAAGGTTTATTACTAAACCAAGATCTCTGAAGGATTTTTACTATTCTTGGCATTATGTAACCTATTTTACCTCATTTACAAAAACCATAGCTAACAAATAGCCCACTTATTTTATAGAATATCTGTTTGACGAAAGGACTTGATTTATGATAATATTCCACCAGCAGGTTGGTATGATATTTGAAACAAATCAAAATTTGGTGCTGGTGAAATGTTAAACAAGATGAGTATGTAATAAATGCAGTCTTTGTGGCATTGGGGCCCTAATTTAGGACCTGTGAAAAACTATTAACAGAGCTCAGATGACATGTTTTTGAATATCATTATACTGGTGCATGTAGGCCATTATCGTAACTGTCTTACTGAATCTGGTTAATGTTGAACTGTGTTAAGTGTTGAATTTGTAAATAACTGCCAGAGATAGATAATATTTTGAATCATTGTAAATACAAGTGTATAAAATTAAAACTAATCTGCAATGCAGAATATATATGTATATATAAAAGTGTTTAAATAAATATTGTGCTGTTTCTGGAAAAATTGTCACATTGTCATATTTTCCCTAATATACTTTTACATGAGCAGCATATGTTCCTCTCATAAAACATGCTTCTTTTGGGTAGGTATTTTATATAACAATCCAGAATGCTTGTTTTGCACTAACTTTCTAAAAATGATTGAATAATGGGCCTGATCTTTATTATCACTTGGCACAGAACATTAAGTTTACATGTTACAGGCTGCAGTATTTTAATCTGTGAAGCATTGGGAGGTTGTGTATTGGTTCTCTTCCAAATACTCCCATGTCTTGGGAATTTGATAGGCAAGAGGATTGTCAGTGCACACTACTGATGTAATTGTTAAAACTTGCATGTTGGCTTCTATTCCATTCCACTCCATTCCAATATGCAAACTCTTCAAAGGGTATTTAATATAAATATTTAAAGGGTTAAATAGTGGTTGAAATATTTACAGATTTAGAACCATCTAAAATGTCACAATACAGAAAGCCATATTATTTCAAAAAGTGTAGGGTGAGCATTGAAGATGCTCTATAGATGCCCTATGATAACTTCTAATCTGCCAGTGATAGTGGCCAGAAATTAAGTCCATCCTAAACCATTTAGGAGTAGGAAAAAATAACCTTTCAGATGTTGACCTACATCTATTTTCTCCTGAACAATAGCCATGCTGGATCTGAGGTCCAACATAGATGAAATAGTTCAGGTTCCTCATTCTTGATTTTAGTCTATTGTACTTTAAAAAAGATTTATCTTTTTATTCTTGTATTCTTCAGATACATTTCTTAGAATGTTAGAAGGGTTTATTACCGTACTAAATAATTACCAGGTTTTCAACTTTTAATAAATTGGTTTTATAGGCCAGACTGAAATTTGTGTTCTTAAGGCAGCCTGATGAAGACAACCTAACCTTATCTATTTGGTTTTGCTAAAGCAATGGAGGTAAATGAAGTCAGCAATAATTTAATGAAAGACAATGTCACTTTTGAAGAAATTCTTATACTTAATTGTCCAACTCTGTATTTTCATGCTGCTCTACAAGACATTTTCTTTATCAATTTAAGATGTGGTATTTCAGATTTGATGCATTGCCATTATCCTTGATCCAATATTATATAATTTATCCAAATTAATATTCTTCAGTGACTATAGCTACTTTGGTATTCTTGGGCATTTCCTTGAGATATGCTTAATTTTGATTTATATACCTTAAAAACTAAGCATGAAATAATGGTTGAACAGAATTTTATATTACTTTCATAGCAATGCTTGTTCATATTGTGTAGGCTAATTTATTGTTACATCTATAGTTTGCCATGCACAAATATGCAGTTTTGGATGATTTTTCTCAAATAAATGAACTATAACTTTTCTACTAATTTTCTTAATTAGAATCTTTTTAATCTAGTTTCAGAATGTGTGTGGAAAACATGTTTTAAGTCATAGTTATGCAGAAACATTGTAAATTCAAAATAGTTCACAAAATTTTAAATACTGCTGTAGCTATCTTTTTTTTTTTTAATTTGGCATAATTTGTCCTTCAGGTTATTTGTAGAACTTGAAAAAAATCTTCCATCTTTTTAAATAATACTGCTATCTTCTGCTAAATCATAAAATTGCATTTTTTCCAGTGCCAGGCATCCTCGAAGTCAAATTAGACTCCTGATGACTATAATTATATCCCTGTAATTTCTTTGGTCACAATATGTGTAGTCATTGCCAACTTATTGTTAACGGTGGCCATGGATTTTCCTAGTGATTTCCGGTATAAGTTTAGGCAGGTTTTGAAATCAGGTAAATTGCAAGTTAGATTTGTTGAAGCAGTGTGAAATAAGATAGCCTCAAGAAGTGTGCACGATCCAAAGGACATTGAGATGCTGAAGATCTGGATTAATTCCGCTTTTACATTACAGGCTTTACTTTTTTACTCTGTCGACATAAGCCTCCAGACGCGCACAAAAGCTGTTATTTGAATCGTCTAATTTATTGGAGAGGAGGGGACATGCAATGTATTTTTCTTAAAATTTGTTTGGAATCTCGGAAAAAATGGGTCGAAATTCCAGGTAGAAGCCCAAACCCCACTGGCAGCAGATCAGGGCTTAAATGGAAGGCGATTCAGTGTTTGTTTCTGGGTTTATTTATAACAGCCCTTATATCCTACTTCTCTTTCAGGATGGATCTGGGATAAAGCTAAAATGAAGAAGGAAATCCAGACTTGAGAAAGGTGAATAAGATTGCTACATAAGCTGCCCCCAGCTACTTTCATTCGTTGAATTTAGGTGGTTCAAATGCCAGGAATCTTCTTTCGCCCGCCCGCCCGCCCGCCCGCATCGAAGGCTTCCACATCCCCGCGCTCTCTACCTTCCCGCTGATATTGTAGAGCAGAATTTGGGATACGTCACCGCCGGCTAACTCGTCGCATTCCGGGGAGGAATCGTTCACCATTGGCTGTAGAGAGGACCAATCACGAATCCGCGGAAGGAAGCCAAAGTGCAACAGAAGACTAGCTAGTTCCGCCGACTGGAGTGGTCCATGATATCCTGAGAAAGAGGGTGGGTCACAGTCCGGCAGCTGGCGGGAAACTCGCGTTTATTCCGGTGCTGTGATCTGGTGAGCAGCGGGGGACTGGGTGGAGGGCGCAAGCGAGCCAGGGCCGGGGGGAGGGGGGGGCGACAATTCGGAGCTCGGCTGAGGGGAAAAGACGATTCAGTATTAAGGACGCGTGGTTGAGACTTCCGCGCACGAGGGGGGGGGGAGAGAGAGCGAGAGCGCAACTGTCGGCCCCAAATCAACGTGCCGAAGGCATTGATTACTCACTCAATTGTTGCTCAGTAAAGAGGTGAGATGAGATCGGTGAGATGTGCGCTTTGGTTACAGGGAGGCGGGGGTGCCAGGCTAAAGAAGGGCGCTTTTCTCCTGGTTTGTCAAGTGCCTGAGAGAATATTAAACGGCCAAGTACCGGAGGAATTAAAAGGAACCTCGTCCTGTTCTGTGTGTTTTGGTGGCAACGGACAAAATGCGGACTCTGCTAATTAAAAAAAAACAAGAGTAGCCCAATCAAGTGAACTGTTTCTTCCTCCGATCCTGCAGCTGTACGTGAAGGTGTTTACGGCTAAGTCCACAGAGGTGTAGCTTCAAGATCTTCCAGAAGCAACTCGCAACGGTGCGATCCGATACGACCCATAGTGGGGCATGTTGGGAATTGTAGTTCGAATACGCGGGTAGTTGCAGGCTGCTCGTGGGAATTCCACAGGAGATTGCTCTGAGATTGCCTTTTTTAAAAGGCCATTAGTATAATACCTTTATTCAGATTAAATTATTTTTATTTCTACTGGGGTTCGTTTTTATGATGTACTGTGATCGTGGGCTTCCTTAATTGCACACAACTGCTGAAAAGTGGGATAACCTTAATCCTGCTTTCTCTTATTGGAAGTAAGTCCCATTTAACACTGCAGGGCTTAATTTTGAATAGGTATATAAAGGATTGTATTACAGTCCTTGACTTACAACCATTCGTTTAGTGACTGTTCAAAGTTACAGTGGCACTGAAAAAAGTGACTTATGACCTGTTTTCACACTTGCAGCATCCCTATAGTCAGATATTTGTCAACTGGTATTTATGATGGGGGTCGTGTGATCACCTTTTGCAACGTTCTGACAAGCAAAGCTGGATTCACTTAACAACTGCATGGATTCACTTTAACTGGCAAGAAAGATTGTAAAATAGAGCAAAATTCACTTAACAGCTGTCTTGCTTAGCAGCAGAAATTTGGGGCTTAGTTGTGATCGTGAGGACTACCTGTGCTATATTCTTACGATGGCTTTAGCATCATATTCTGTTTCTTTATTGAGAAATATAACTGCCTACCCTTGTTCCTTTCCAAGTAAATGTGCTTCAGTTGATGACATTGGTTTGCATTCTTTTTACATTGATGTGAAAGCCAGTCAGAATTTTTGTATAACTTTTGAACAATTTGGTAAGTACTGTAATACCTAAATCATTGCCATTTCATCTACAAAGTAGCATGTGGCAATTATATACCTTTCTTTAGTGGTAGGCTATAATGTCAGGTTGTTTTAAGAATAGAATATGTTTACATATTCTGCATTTATCCTTAGCTGCCTCCATTTTGCAAGTATTTATTGTATACTGTTTGTGCAAAAACTTTAATTAGGTGGCAAAGAAGAATCACTAGGAGTGTTCTGCAAAAAAAGTGTATATATAATTCATATTCCAGTTATTGATATCAAATTATTGGAATATACAGATATATAACATAATTTTACAAGCTTTGCATACCTTAGTCAGATAAGGAAACTCAGTCCCTACTTTCAGTGCTGTGGCAAATCAACCTTTCTGATTATTTGATGATATCGATTAATTGTATTTTTCCCCCTTGTTTCCTCCAGATTACACAGGATGCCAAGTTGGGCCCTACCACCACAGGCTTACTTGTTCTTCCCATATGTTAGTGAGTCAAGTCATTATTCATTCTACCACACAAATTGTTTTATTGTATTTTTGACTGCTCAAAGTTAACTAGTTTTGAGTTTTATATATTTTAATGTGCCAAATCTGAGTTTTGCCTTACTCCATTGGTATGCTATGAGGATATTATCTAGAATTCTACATGAGTGCCTTCTTGATAGCAACATCCATCAAGGAAATTATCCGATGTCTTGTTTAAACATATACTTGCAAGCTTTTATAAAATCCAGTTTAATTTATTATTATGAATAGCACCTAAACCTACAATGCACATTAAGTCATTGTAGGTTTAGGTGCTATTCATAATAATAAATTAAACTTATATGAGACTTGTGCCTTGATAGGAATATATCAATTTACTTTCTTTTTGGCTTAGATACCTCGATATGAGTAATCCAAAAATAAAGAGGATTAATGCCCTAAATGTCAGATTTGTGGCTGATGAAGATGTTCTGAAGCATATTTCTGAGGATGCAGGTATCCTTAGTTGCTTTACTTTATTATTATTAGAATAAGGTAATATTAATTCTGCTATTTCCAAAAATATGAATATTTTTTGTTGTGCTTAAATATTTAATTACATTATTTTAAAAGCAGTGGTTTTTCTGTACTTGGAGAAATTAATTACCATTTGATCCTCTAAAAATATAATGTGAGAGCAAGACAATGCTGCAGAACTATTTAGCAATCTTACCATAGTAAGTTAACTTTGGCATTAATGTCATCAATATGGGCAACTTTATAACAAAAATACAACTTCCCAACAGCACATTATCTTTAACTTAGATATATAAAGTTTTGCCAACTGACTCTTCTTGTAATGTCAACATTATAATGTTACTTCTTAAAGCAATTATTTTGTATTCTTTACATTCTATCAAAAATTTATCATACAGCTTTATTTTTCTAGAATGTATAGCTTCCCTGAAAATGATCAGTTTTATTGAAATCGTTCATGTATTTTTTCTTAAGCATCTTATTGTATTTTCAGGTCTGAAAGTTCGTAAGTTAAGTGTTCCACATACACTTGATATTAAAAAATGGATGAAAAATCTGGAGAACAGCTCAGATGATGAAGCCCAGGATATTTTTAAAGAACAGGATTACGTGACTGCCCTAGACGTCCAAGGTACTTCAGGAAACAACATTTTCACAGCCAACATTATGTGGATTTTTACTTCATATTATGCATGAAAATATTCAATATTTTGTACATAATGCCACCAAGAAATAAGACATTCATATTCACTCTTAAAAATAAATGTTTATATTACTAATAAGATATAATCTGTTGTTGGGCACAGAACTGCTATAAATCTTTTACCACTTCCCTCTAAAGCTTGCTTCTAAAGATTAATTGACATGTATATTTTTAGAGTCAATGAGGAATGGTTCCAGTGCAAGTGGTGGTGATGTCTTTCCATTCCAAACTCCAAAACGCTCTAATAAGATGGCAGAGAGAGGCATGTATTGTGTTTCATGTTCTGTTCCTTTTACATATATAGGTACTTGTATACATTTGTATGGCTGGCTTTCTCGTGGATTCCTTTAAAAAAAACAAAACCTAAATCTGCTCTGAACCCACAATCCATAGGTCTGTCAGTCCTATGAGTAACAGATTCCATGGATATGTATAAAATACTTGTAATTAGTCAGTTTTGTTGGACTGATGAGACTTTACAGCTCTACTTCACAACACTAGTCTTTTGTTAGTTTATATTGGAGAGCAACCATTCCAGTCTGGAAGAGGGATCAATCGAGGAATTAGCACAGACTCTTTACGTAAACACAAGAATGCCTTTGAATCTTACCTAGTCTTTCCCAGGCGACTCTACCTGTCTGCGAAGAATTCTGTAAAATTGGCATACAACAATAAAGCACCTAGTTTGAGCTCTACACATGTGGGTCTGGTCGTTTGTTCCTGACAGTTTGACAGCTTGCTTCTAAAAGTTAGGAAAGTTCTAAATGCAGCATGTATCACAACATAGTTAATATTGAAATGTTTTAAAATTAAAAGCTAAACCTAGTGCGTGCTGGCCCTTATTTTTTTTTTTTTTAAACTGCCCAATAGCTAAAATGCTCTGGGTGATTTACAATTTAAAAAACGGGAAATTCAATCCAAGTTAAAACTTGTATGATAAAATCAAATAAAATACAAGATAACAGCACCATATAAACTAGGCAGCCACACAAGTTAAAGCCAATTAAATAGTTTGTGAAAACATCTTCATTTGATGTCAGAGTGATATTAATGTGAACACTAATTCAGAGAAAAATCCATAAATGGGTGACACCCCAGAAGAAGTATTTGTAAAAGAGATATTTTGTTATTACTCCTAAAAGGTAAAGGACTGCTTAGGGAACCAAAGACTTTGAAAATCAAGATCAGTAAAATATATACAAATAAATAAATAGGTAGCTATATTCTTGTTGCCCTGAGTATTTCTTGTGTTAGAATCATATTATTTACTATTGCTAGTAACTTTAGATATTGAATACATTTGTACATGATACAGTGTCTATGCTGTCCTTTGAGTATTTATGTAATATTTGCATGCTGCTTTAATTGGATATTTCTTTTTTACTTTAAAGTTTCTGAGCTAATTCAGAACTCTGAAAAGAATGCAAAGCAAAACAGTTTGAAGAAGCGTGAGGAGAAAACAAACACTCCAAAAATGAGCAGTAGTAAGTTCTGTTAGTAGTTTTTAAAATGTTAGACATTTGATTAAAATAGGGAATTACAGAATTTGCTTTAAAAAAAAATCATTCTAATGAAATAAGGTAGATAAGAATATGTATTTTATATTGCATGTATTTGTTGCTTAGCTGTAAACTTACAGTTTGGAAAATACAGAATTTGTCTTTCAATTGTTCTAAAATGGAAAATAAATTGAATGCTGAGTATAGAAGTACCGTCCCTTAATAAATGAATGCCAAAATAAAGGTGCAATTTCCATCTGATCATTTCTCATATAATCATTATCATTTATTAAACTTACATGCTGCCTGATTCTCAACAACTCTGGGTGTTGAGTAAAATACCCAGGCATTTCTAATTATTCATATAAATTCAGTTTTTGTTATCAAACCAGTATGATTTTGTGTTTATGAACATGGTCAAATTTTGCTACACTGTCTAAAGCCAGACACCCTTTTATAGCATTAATGATTTAATCATCAATTGCTTTATTTTGTTCCATCTGCTTTAGATTGTTGGATATTGTGGTCAAAGACCATAATAAAGATATGTATGTATTTATGTGAGTGCCCCACTTCATTGTGAATATTTAACAAAAATCGGAGAATTGTTCATAATAACTGCTTGAAAGGGCATTTGGGAATGCTGCATATATGATTATATACTTCCTACTATACTAATTATTATATATCACTGTATGATTATTTATATACAGATTCCAAGGACTTCAGTTTTTAGTCTTATTTCCATTACATAGTTTCCAACTGCAGAGTAGTAATAGATTGCAGTGTCCATAATTAGGTAACTATGGAACAGATGTTGAAGAAATGGCATAGATTAATAGCTGCATCTCAAAAGAAGCTAGTATCAGGTCCTACAGATTTGCTGATTCTTGTGCTCCGAAATTCTTTGTCTGAACCAGCAGGATATAAGCCTAAATTTATTGAAACATTTATAGAGCTGGGTTATCTCTATAATTCAGATAAACTGTAAGCATAGAATTTATATAGGGAGGACCTTGGCAATAGAGTTATCAAGGCAAAAAATTCCTGATGACAATTGTTACTTGGATAGAAAAATATATAGTACTGCATATTAAATTAGGCGGAATCTCTGGTTTTAGCCAAAATGTACATTTAAACAATCCTGTGATACACTTGAAATTGTGCAAAAACCCATGATATTTATAGGTAATCCTGATCTGTGACTCAATTTTTAATTTCAGAATGTTCTTCAAGCAAAGACCAGAAAGATGTGAGTGAAATTTTTTGGCTGTTAAAAATATCAGTTGTGATTGATGTAAACTTGGAAAATTGAGGCTGCTTATGCTGGCAATGTATTATTTTCTACTCTGCAGATATAAATATATTTTCAAATATTTTAAGTATGTATTCAGTCTTAAGGTATCTTTCTGAAAATTATATACAATAGTTGAATTTGGATTTCCCATTTCCTCCTATTTAACTACATCTGCCAGGTTTGCATTGGAGAGCCCCCCATCTGTCCAAAATACAGGTGGAGGTCTACTAAGGCAGGGGTCCCCAACTCCCTGTATCAAGCTGCGGCCTGTTGGGAACCAGGCCGCTCAAGCGATGGGTGGGCGCATGAAGCTCCATTTGCACAAGTGTTGGGTGATTGTATGAAACCATCCGCTCTCCCCTCTGCCACTGCTCCCGTCTCCACTGTTGGTCTGCAGAGATGGAAAGGTTGAGGACTACAGTACCAAGGAAATCAGATACATGTGTGATTTCCATTTTGATGAACAGATAGTGTTGTATATAAACATCATCCATATATTTGAAAATATTTGGTCAGTCTTGACTGAGATAGGAGACCTTACAATTAGAAATAAAATTTATTTTTTGCATTTAGATGGTTATTTTGTCAGGAAATAGAATATTTAGACATGTTTTTTTTAGAATGGGATCTAATATACTTGCTATTCCTAACAGGCTAAAAGGAATGATTTATTATCAAAATTATCTTACCGGACTCGGAAAAGAATGACAGGTAAGAAATAGTAGTTCTAGCTAACACAATTTGGTGACATTATGAGATATTTTTCCTATAATTTGCTTTCCAGTTCCAGTTTGAGATTTTTAGTGAAGGAGCTTTCCACAGTCCTGGCTTAATGTTTTAATGTTAAATCTAAAATATGATTACTGTTGGTCTCATGAGGAAATTAGTTTTCTATCCTACAATATCATACTTCAAGCCAATGCTGACTGTAACATGTTGACTGTTTACAACTGCTTACAACTGCATTGAGTTCCATGAAAACTAGGTCAAAAATAAATAAACTACAGCCATAAAACTCACATCTGAGGAGAAGGGGAAACTCCTGAGAACATAACAGCCCTGTTGAGTCAAATTAAAAATCTATCTTGTCCAGCATTCTGTTGCTCATCCCCTTCCGCAAATTGATGGGAAATCAATAGCCGTACTGAACTCTTGTTTCTTAGCAAGTGCTATAGGTAGCCCATGGGTTACAACTACTTGTTAAGTGACTGTTCAAAATTACAGTAGTACTGAATGAGGAGAATGTATAACTGGTCCTCAAAGTTGTGGCCATTGTAATGTCCCCACAATAATGTGGTTATGAATTGGGTGCTTGGCAACTACCTTGCTATTATGACAATTGCAGTGTCCTGTGATCATGTGATCGGGATTTGCAACCTTCCTTGTTGGCTTCCCAAATGTAGAGTCAATGGGGAAACCAGAAGGAATTTGCAAGTTGCTCCAGTTCTCATTGCTTTTTTGTCCACCTGCAACACCAGCCCACCAATAACTCTTGCCTGTCAGCCTGCTTGCCTGGGACTGCTGCCTCTTCCCATGTCATAGTCATATAAAGTCCTTATTTAATGAGCCACGCAGTCTTGGGGTTATGATGGTAAGCTAAGCAATGTGGGTACATTATGTCACACTTTACGACTGCATCACTTAGCCATGGAAATTCTGGTCCCAGTTCCATCCTAATCCAAGAACTACTTGTATTCTAAACTATTTTTTCCTTTTTTAGCCTTAAACATGTGCTCTGATAGTGAAAGTGATTATTCTGCTTCAACCTCTGAAGAAGAAGGGGATGATGCTTGCTCAGTATCTGCTGTTCTTCCAAAAATCCCTATCAGATCCCAAACCTCTTCTGTTCCACCTAACAAGGAAACATCTGCTAAGAAGCTGAAGAGATATATTTCTGTAAGTATGCTCCGAGATCAGTTTGTTTCCAGGGTACAACGAGTACAATATAATGTCTTTTAGAAGCAGTTTTCACTGTGTTCAAAAATAAGTCAAATACATTTTTCCTCTGAGTAGTTTTGGAAAAGTGTCCTGTTGCAGTTTACCTAGCTTTAATTCTCCTGATTAAATTCTGGAGACAAATTTACTAAATGCCCTCCACAAAGTTTCATTTAGTGTGTAAGTTCTTGGTTTACTTTCCTAATTATATCTCTAAGTAAAATAAGTTGTATCCTTATAGCAAAGTATTTTCTACTATGTGCAGGATTATTTTTTCTATAGTATATATAAATGTTTAACAAAAGCTAAAATTAAACATGTGGGAAAAAGATAAAACAGTAAATTGAATGGAAAGAAGTTTTTTTAAAAATATTTCTATAAGTGAAAATATAACATGCCAAATATTTGTTTTTAATTACTGTATAAACTTGCAAATAAGCCAAGAATTTTAGGTTTCAAAATACATCCAAAAAATTGGGTTGAGCTTACCTGCAGATGGACTTATCCATGAGTATACATGCTAATACTTTTAAAAATACATATATATATATATATATATATATTTATTTATATATATATTTATTTATTTATTTATTTATTTATTTATTTATTTATTTATTTATTTATTTATTTATTTATTTATTTATTTATTTATTTATTTATTTATTTATTTATTTATTTGTGGAGAAGCCCAGCTGTGGATAAGCAAACCCTTGAATTTTTAATCAAAATAGGATGAAAAATTCACCTGTGGATAAGCTAGTTGTGAAAATTAATACACAAAAATTTTGAGGGTCAGCATATCTGTAGGTGGCACATTTTGTATGGTATTTTGGTTACAAAAATCATTAGCTTACCTGAGGATGGGCTTATCTATGAGTATACAGTGGGGCAAAAAAGTATTTAGTCAGCCACCAATTGTGCAAGTTCTCCCACTTAAAAAGATGAGAGAGGCCTGTAATTGTCATCATAGGTAGACCTCAACTATGAGAGACAAAATGAGAAAACAAATCCAATCACATTGTCTGCTTTGGAAAGAATTTATTTGCAAATTATGGTGGAAAATAAGTATTTGGTCAATATCAAACGTTCATCTCAATACTTTGTTATATATCCTTTGTTGGCAATGACAGAGGTCAAACGTTTTCTGTAAGTCTTCACAAGGTTGGCACACACTGTTGCTGGTATGTTGGCCCATTCCTCCATGCACATCTCCTCTAGAGCAGTGATGTTTTGGGGCTGTCGCTTGGCAACACGGACTTTCAACTCCCTCCAAAGGTTTTCTATGGGGTTGAGATCTGGAGACTGGCTAGGCCACTCCAGGACCTTGAAATGCTTCTTACGAAGCCACTCCTTTGTTGCCCGGGTGGTGTGTTTGGGATCATTGTCATGCTGAAAGACCCAGCCACGTTTCATCTTCAATGCCCTTGCTGATGGAAGGAGGTTTGCACTCAAAATCTCACGATACATGGCCCTATTCATTCTTTCCTGTACACGGATCAGTTGTCCTGGTCCCTTTGGAGAGAAACAGCCCCAAAGCATGATGTTGCCACCCCCATGCTTCACAGTAGGTATGGTGTTCTTTGGATGCAACTCAGCATTCTCTCTCCTCCAAACACGACGAGTTGTGTTCCTACCAAACAGTTCTACTTTGGTTTCATCTGACCATATGACATTCTCCCAATCCTCTTCTGGATCATCCAAATGCTCTCTAGCAAACTTCAGACGGGCCCGGACATGTACTGGTTTAAGCAGGGGGACACGTCTGGCACTGCAGGATCTGAGTCCCTGGCGGCGTAGTGTGTTACTGATGGTAGCCTTTGTTACGTTGATCCCAGTTCTCTGCAGGTCATTCACTAGGTCCCCCCGTGTGGTTTGGGATTTTTGCTCACTGTTCTTGTGATCATTTTGACCCCATGGGGTGAGATCTTGCGTGGAGCACCAGATCGAGGGAGATTATCAGTGGTCTTGTATGTCTTCCATTTTCTAATTATTGCTCCCACAGTTGATTTCTTCACACCAAGCTGCTTGCCTATTGCAGATTCAGTCTTCCCAGCCTGGTGCAGGTCTACAATTTTGTTTCTGGTGTCCTTCGACAGCTCTTTGGTCTTCACCATAGTGGAGTTTGGAGTGTGACTGTTTGAGGCTGTGGACAGGTGACTTTTATACTGATAACAAGTTCAAACAGGTGCCATTAATACAGGTAATGAGTGGAGGACAGAGGAGCCTCTTAAAGAAGAAGTTACAGGTCTGTGAGAGCCAGAAATCTTGCTTGTTTGTAGGTGACCAAATACTTATTTTCCACCATAATTTCCAAATAACTTCTTTCCAAATCAGACAATGCGATTGTCTGGATTTGTTTTCTCATTTTGTCTCTCATAGTTGAGGTCTACCTATGATGACAATTACAGGCCTCTCTCATCTTTTTAAGTGGGAGAACTTGCACAATTGGTGGCTGACTAAATACTTTTTTGCCCCACTGTATATGGTACACTATTAATCATTAGAGGGAATTTAGATTCATTTCAAAATCCTGTTTTCTATAGTACAGTTTTGCACTTCATTAACCAGTTCTCTAGAATCTGGATTATGAAATCAAGCCGTCAATTTATTCCTCAATTAATGTTGCCAGAAGATAATAATTATTATTCTGTGTATATTTGTTATCAGAGCAATTTGGTAGAAGAATATTTTGAAGCACACAGCAGTTCTAAAGTTTTAACCTCTGATCGAACACTGCAGAAGTTGGAGAAAAAAAAACTGGATCAGGTATAGTATGAACTGAGATTTATCAGAATTCACACAATATCCCAAACCACTAGTTATAGTTTACATACTGCAGAATGTTGTATCTTCTGTGTAGTTAGCTGTCACTTTGTTTGGACTTGAAAAGCTAAACAGAATGGACTTGGTTAGTACTTGGATGGAAAAAGTATGAGGAAATCCCAGAGCTGTAAACTAGAGTTGAAATTTTAAAAAAAATTCTAAAGAATTGGATGGGGAAATAACTTGTACGGGGTTTGCCAGAGAAAGTACATATACTGTACTTACCTATGATGTGTATGGGAACTGAAAAAAATCCCTTTTTTTAAAATCTATTACAAATTCTGGCTCATGAAATTTTTGAAAATATCTGTGTTGTAATCAAGCAGCCTTTTCTTTTCTTGTTTTCTTTTCTCCCTCTGAGTTGATTTTGATGTGACAATTGACTGGATGAATCCCTGCAGTTTTCTTGGCAACATTTTAAAAAGTGATTTACCATTACCTTCTTCTTAGGCTGAGAGAAAGTGACTAGCCATGAAAAGCCAGCTGGGTGACCTTGGGATCAGTCACTCTGTCTTAGTCCAACTCACCTCACAGGGTTGTTGTGAGGATAATAGGAGGAGGGAGGAATATTGGCTATGTTTGCTAGCTTAAGTTATTTGTAAAAATAATAAAGGCAGGATACAAATAAATATCTCAAAGGTAGGACTAGAATTCATGGTCTCCCATTTTCTAACCTGATGCTTTAAACACTACCCCAAACTGGTTCTCAATCAAGCAGCTTAGAGGCTCCTGATACAGTAAAACTTTAGAAAATTCATAGTATTTTATCTAAGTACGTGAAGATATTCCTTCAATATTTTATACCAACTTTCGCAGTCTTACTGCTCTCTATATACCTGAATAGGATGTGCAGAATTCATCGATTGAATCCAGTCCCTTCCTTCACCATACCATTCCAGAATTCTCTGAACCATGCTGTTCTGGAGCAGTTCAACAGACTCCAGAAGAAAATATTCTAGGTTATAGAGTATCCCAGACATTCTGTTCCCAAATCCATGAGATTAGTCTAATGCTATATGTAAACCAACTACTGGAATTCCCTATTTGGCATTGGGATTGCTGAGGATTCAGAAAGTTGTGTTCATCCATCATACCAGTAGTTTTTTCCTAATCTTACCAGGAAAGTACACATTTGAATTAAAGAAGTGCAGTTAGCATACCCACTTTGAAGCACATTCTTGTTCTTCATTAGCATCTGCTTAACTCAAGCACCAATATTTTGCTAGAATCACAGGAGTAACGTATGAGTCCAGGATGCAGCTTCTCTATGCACACATGCCTGCATCATGTGAAACACCTTTATGCCTTTAAAAGGCTGTATATTCCTTTTTGTGTATCACATTTATATTCTGCTGCAGTTCTCCCAGCAAAAACAATAACAATTAAAAGTACAAGAACCAGCAGTCAAAAATAGACAAGCACACATTCCAGAGAGCATCTGGCATCAACTCCCAAATGCGCTCTAGAAAAGCTCCATTTTCAGAAACTTCCGGAAAGCAACTTGAGAAGGGCCCATTCGAGAGGAATGGTTTGATAACAAAAAATACTCTGGACCTTGGCCTCCCTGACCTCCCCAAAATATGGAGCAATCATGCTTTTGATCATGCATGATCAAAGTGGTTGAGCCAATTCTGGTGGAGGAATACAGTCCTAAAGGAAACTCGGTATCAAATCATAAAGAGCTTCGCAGTTAAAGCACTTTCAATTGCATTCTATTAGTCCTTAGCTCTTTCTGAGCAGGGAGATGGAGAAGGAATTGGGAATGTCTGATAATGAAGATCATTCTGTTCAAAGCCTTTCCATCAGTTAAGAACTTTTTCATTATATCATTAATTAGAAATTTACTGATGAGCCCTTTATTTCTGCAATGAATCTTAAATGGTCTAGGAATCCCTACAAAGTCTCTTGAATGACGTACCTGTTGCTTTTGCTGCTGAACGTGAAAAGTTAATGACACAACATGAATCCCTCTTCTACAAATGGATGTTGCAACTGCAGTAAGTATCCCTTATATTTTAGTAGGACTTTGCTGTCCAGAGAATAAATTGAAATAAATCACCCCAGCTATGCTTTGAAATCATTTTGTTGAATAAAACTGGATCATTGGATATAGTTAATATTTCATCATTGTGTATGATTAATATTTCCTAGAACTGAGGCCTGCACAATTTCATGGATATTTGAAAAAGTATAAATACTTCTTTCAGCCATGACTTATGATAATTGTATTTATTTTTCTATTTGTGCACACCACTATCAACTGGACCCTCTGTGGCTTACAACAAATATATATAGTAACAATACACTAAAACATCCATGGTAAAAATTAAAATTCATCAAGTCACGAAAGCAGATATAAGCAAAATCCTCCAAAATCATCAATCATTATCATTAATTTAGTAGCATCATCCTTCATAAACTTCCAGAGCAATTCTATTTTTAATAACTTTTATGGAGTCCTTGGTGCTCTCTCTAGGTTGGTTGTTTGCTTGCAGGTTTCATCATCCTACAAGGTAACATCACCAGTGTGAATGAGTGTAGGGTTTGCTCTCTGTTTATAGGCATTAATGCAAAAAGATAGTTTTTTCTTTGATGGAGGTTTGCCTACATGCTATTTTCTCCCATTTGCGTGCTTTCTGAAGAGTTTGATGTGTATATTTCAACCCTGAGCTACGTATATTCTCTTCTATTGGAACCACATAGGGCAATAAATGCTTCAGAAAGTACACAAATGGGAGAAATTTGCATGTAGGCAAACTTCTACCAAGGAATGACTATTCTTTCTGTATGAATGCTCATAAACAGGGAGCAAAATCTACACTTGCTCACACTGATGATGTTATCTAGTTAGGTGGTGAAACTTCTGATAACAAACAACCAAACTCAGAGAGCATCAAGGACTTCACAGTTCAACCCTGAAGCTTATATAAAATAACTACAGGTAGTCCTCAACTTAAAACTATTCATTCAGTGACTGTTCAAAGTTACAACAGCATTCCCATGGTTACATGACAAAAATTCAGACACTTGGCAACTGGCATATTATTTATGACAGTTGCAGTGTCCCAGTGTCATGTGATCATCACCTTTTGTGAACTTCTAACAAGCGAAGTCAATGGGCAAGCCGGATTCACTTAACAATCATGTTATCAATTGCAGTAATTCACTTAACAACTGTGGCAAGAAAGGTCGTAAAATGGGGCAAAATTCACTTAAACAACTGTCTTGGTTAGCAGTGGAAATTTTGGGCTCAATTGTGGTGGTAAGTAGACCTGTAATGCTAAGAAGTTTAATATTCACTGAGAGACTTTTCCAAAGTCAAAACAGAATGAAATAGATTCAGTGCTGAGCAAACTCACCTCAACTTACTTGATTAAATGTAGAAAACATTAGATATTCAGAATACTGATCTTTTTTTTCTCCTATTTAAGGCAAGCTTTTGCTATTAAGAAAATACATAAGATAGAAAATCAGGATAGACAATTAGCAGAAAACTTGCTCATAGGTAAAGAATTGGCAGTTTGTCTGATTAGAAAAAAAGTGGTATACTACTGATAGCCAAACTGAAATCCTGGATCTTTTTTTTTTTTTTTTAATAAATCTTCAGTTGAGTAGTGCTCAGAAATAAAACACAACAAATTTTGCACACACACCCCATTTTTAGAACAAGAAGTTCTTGTGATCAGCCTAAGCATTTTCAGTACATCATATTGCACTGCATTTTGTT
Organism: Azemiops feae; assembly: GCA_023970755.1. NCBI lineage: Eukaryota > Metazoa > Chordata > Lepidosauria > Squamata > Viperidae > Azemiops > Azemiops feae. Next base: position 340,482 of record JALGBA010000497.1, on the reverse strand, counting down.
TTGTCATATTCAAGGACTTGTTTTCTTTATTTCTTACAGCTTGGGGTTCAATATTGTGCTATATGGATTAGGTTCAAAAAGAGATCTGTTGGAAAAATTTCGTATTTCTCTTCTTCAGGATTCAGTACATCTTGTGGTAAATGGATTCTTCCCCAACATCACCATAAAATCAGTAAGCAAAAACAGATATACAGCTAGCTTTGATCAGTTAACAAAAGCTTTACTACAAAATGCAGTAGTATAGACGGAAGGGTATTACAGGTAGTCCTGGTTAAGGACTGCTTCATTTAGTGTCTGTTTCACATTTATGATGATGATGAAAAAGTAACTGTACAGCCAATGCTCACATTTATGACTTTCTCAGGTCTGTAAAGAAAAGGAAAGCTGAAATAAGATCATAAGCATTGTTGCAGTTTCATTCAGCAACTGTTTCACTTAACGACTGCAGCCAATACTGGTCGCTGAATGAAGACTAACTACATTTCTCAAATTGCTTATCTTTTCTGCACTTAATCCTAGAATATGATGGCTGGGTTCTGACAACACAAGTGCTAGATTACATTTTGCTGTTTGTAATTTAGAGTGCTTTGTCATCCAGTCAGTTGTGGTTTGTTTAGTAAACCAGAGTTAAACCATGGTTTAGCATATTGTGTGATATAGCTAGCCAAAATCTGTTGTGGACTTATTTTGAATGCAACTTTTTATTTATAGATTCCACTTACAAGAAAAGTGAGCTATTAGGAGCAAATTGGATTAATTTGAAACACAGGAATTACTTGTCTGTGGAGATTCTCAATCATACAGGTCATGGTTGTCCCACAGGTGCTTTTCCAAAAGACAACTGGATTTTGTTGGTTTTTTTCCTTGAAAATGTTCCTTCAGAACTGAAGGAGCTTCTTGGATGAGAAGCAAAACATTTTCAAGGAAAAAGCCGAGAAAGTCCAATTGCCTTTTGGAAAAGTACCTTTGGGATAGGAACTACTTGTTCTTATTGTCCATAGAATCAGCCCTGACTCTTGATGATTTACAAGTCCCTGCACTTTTCTTGACAACATTTTTGGGCGTAGTTTTGCTAGAACCTTCTTCCCAGAACTCCAAATGGGCTGTCATAAAAGCTGCAGCCTATGAAATCTTTTGCTTATTATTAAATGTTTATGTGAAAAGTATTTCTACATTTTGTGAGAGTTTGTACAATAATTTCACTTTCAGTACAGGAATGTTATAATTTATTCAAGTAGATATAATGGTCAAAAGTTTGTTTTCAGTTCAGATTTAATTCTTCTAAGAATCTTTAAAAACAAAGTGTTAAAAGAAGATGATGGCCTACCATTTTTCTGTGCCAGATTTTGAATTCTATAACAGAAGAGGTATTGAATCACATGGGTACCTTTCGTAGCCCCCAGGACCAGCTGGACTTCATCCTAAAAAGTTTTAAAGAAGGTAAACTATCTGGTCAGTCATTCTACAAGTTTATGTATTGTTGCCTTAAACATTCTTGATATATTGTGACTAATGATCCGAGGTGATTTAAATTGCATTTAATAGAGAAAAATTAGAATTTGAGAGACTTGATCCAGTAGGTTTTGCAATAATGCTGAGCTTCCTGCTTTGGAAGGACAGATTGGCAATCCCCAAGCCCCTTGTCCCCCTCCTCCCCTACAATGACAGAAATCAAGCAGCAAAGATCTTTACAGGATTTCTAGTATCGTTGAGTTTCTGTCTCGGTTCATCCCTGCTTTTCATCCCAATCAGTGGCCTTCCCCTTTTCAACTTGCCATCGTGAAGCTCAATTGTTCAATTACATTAAATGCATATATTGTTTAACTAAAAAAGGTTTAATATAGGCTATTCATTTAAACAAGATTTAATATAGATTATGTATTGTAAACTAAATTTCATTGTAATTTTAAAATGTTCGTAAGCTGTTCTGAAAACTTTTTATTTCAAAAAGTAGCATTTTTTTCACCTAAGCATCAAATATTCCAGACACCAATCCTGTAACCATTATTTATATATTCTATTTTTGATCTTTGACTATTGGTATTTCTTTTCTTTTTTTTCTTGTTGTTTGCCAGATGTTTCCTCGGAACTATATCTTCTCATCCACAACTTGGACAGTAAGATGTTAAGAGGAGATAAAAGTCAGCAAATCCTGGGACAATTGTCTTCGCTTTCCAATGTCTACCTCATAGCATCTATTGATCATATTAATGCACCACTCAGTAGGTTACTGGGTTTTCCAAACTGTGTATGTTGTGTGTAAATACCAGATAGTAGTAATAGGTCCCATTGTACAAACGTAATTCATTCTAGGGCTGTTTTTTATTCTGCATATTACCAATGGTGGAATTATGATTATTAATTTATATTTATATTTCTTAAGAGACTATGATTTATTTTGTACTGGTAAAGCAGAATCTAAGAACAATTCAAAGGCAGTTTCAGATCATTTTATTTTAGCCAGCGTGTTTTTATAAAGTCTTTTTACAAATAAGTGTTAAAGACATTACTTCCCTACAAGATGACAGTACTAAACTTATAAGTCTGCTGTAAGTTTGCAGAAATATTTGGACTTACTTAAGTAGTTTTAATCTATCCCTACCTAGCTGGTGTGCGGAGGCATCCAGAGAATGGGCTAATTCAGCCTGCCACCTCAACATGGCAACAGGGAATGGATGGCCAGTTTAGTCTCATAAACTCTGTCGGCCAACCAGTTCATTGTAGGCCTTCACCTAGGATAATCTCCTTCTTGTTTCTCTTTTAACCTGTTTTGTTTTACTTCTTTCTTTCTGTGCATAGCAACCACGCAACATATTCGTCTCGAACAAAGGAAAAAACCCTAAAAATTTAAAAACCCTATCTTATGAATCTGCTCCATCATTGACATTCCAAATTGGCTAAAAGAAAAACGTGTTCTCTGCATTGAAAATGCAGCATACAATTAACACGACATAAACCATCTCTAAACAATATAACTCCCATGGCTTTTGTGCCCTTTGCAGATTTGAAAGATACTTAAATTCTGGTATATGCCATGCACAACAGTGCATGAGGTTACCTATCCAAATCCATAGGTGGATGTTATACTCATTTTTCTATAGGTAAGGTTTTCCTGAAGGTAGTGGGGAGCTTCAGCAAATGATGGCTGCCTGGCAGGATGGCAAATACATTGCCAAGAGTTTGGCAGTTCAGGATTTCCTGTCAGAAATGGATGGTATGACACCCATTTGCTAAAGCTTAGGGCAGTGCAAATGGCTTTATAAAAACATTTTTTCCACCAAATGAAACATGCTTATTTAACATCTTCAGACATGAATTATCAGACATCAAAATCCAAATCCTTTCATAAGCAGGTGAGAAACCTTATGCACAACATACACAAAGAGCATAGAAGTAGATCCTGCTAACTGTGTTTTGCTATTTTCAGTCCTGCTTCCAAGATACAATGTTAGGTTACTATCGGGGAGAGCCAAGGCAGTGAATATAGGGAGCTGTCCCATCACCAAGCTTGCAGTACACTTTATCCTGTATTTATTTCTCTGAGCCTGTTGGATGCTATGGAAAATTATGATGCAAAAGGCAATAGTAATTCCAGTGACTTTCTATTTACTTTGAAGACATTGATTTTCAAGGTTCTTCAGCTACTGAATAGAGATCCCCAATCATTTCAATCATTCCAGATGTACTCACACAGAGAAATTTTCATCGTAACAGAGAAAGCAGACTGGTTCCCATTAGTTCTGTTGAAACCTATCAGAAAGACAGAATGCTCTCACTTTGATCTCTGTAGATTTTGGAGAAGCACTATTACCTAGCCTTTTGATTGCTCATCTTTTCTCTCCTTAGAACCTTTCTCTGTAAGCACCAGACTTAACTCTGAAACTATAGACTTTCAAAACTCTGATAGTAAATTTATTGTAGAAAATCTAATGGAGCCATTACAAGAGAATTTCAGCAACAGATGTATATCAAATGCAAGCCTTGTTTATAGTAAATATTGAAATGCTAGCCCCTTTCTAATTTGCATCATGTAATGGATCCGAAGCTACTCCCATATTTATTCAGATGGCATCTACTAATATTAGTTGTTTTTCAAACATGCTCCTTTAATTAAGATTCATAAGACAGTGGTTTGGTCTTCCATTTTTCCATCAGTTAAATCTTCTTCTGCATATCTATGGAGATTCTCAGTCATCCACATCATGGTTGTCACAAAGGTGCTTTTTCAAAAGGCAACTGGACTATGTTTTTTTCCTTGAGGAAGACATTTCGCTTCTCCTCCAAAAAGCTTCAGAATTGAGTCAGAACCGAAGAAGCTTCTTGGATGAGGAATGTCTTCCTCAAGGGAAAAAAAAACATAGTCCAGTTGCCTTTTGAAAAAGCACCTTTGAGATTCTTCTGTATGGTATCCTTGGATATTTTTCTTCCAGTTTTGTGCTTTGTGCTTTTTCTATGGCTGTGTCATGGGAGAAACTGAGTGGACTAATACAGTGAGGGGAAAAAGTGTTTGATCCCCTGCTGATTTTGTACATTTGCCCACTGACAAAGAAATGATCAGTCTATAATTTTAATGGTAGGTTTATTTTAATAGAGACAGAATAACAAAAAAATCCAGAAAAACGCATTTCAAAAAAGTTATAAATTGATTTGCATTTTAATGGGTGAAATAAGTATTTGATCCCCTATCAATCAGCAAGATTTCTGGCTCCCAGGTTTCTTTTATACAGATAACGAGCTGAAATTAGGAGCAATCTCTTAAAGGGAGTGCTCCTAATCTCAGCTTGTTACCTGTATAAAAGACACCTGTCCACAGAAGCAATCAATCAATCAGATTCCAAACTCTCCACCATGGCCAAGACCAAAGAGCTGTCCAAGGATGTCAGGGACAAGATTGTAGACCTACACAAGACTGGAATGGCTACATTGCCAAGCAGCTTGGTGAGAAGGTGACAACAGCCGGTGCAATTATTCGCAAATGGAAGAAACACAAAATAATTGTTAAATTTCCTTTGGTCTGGGGTTCCATGTAAGATCTCACCTCATGGAGTTTCAATGATCATGAGAACAGTGAGGAATCAGCCCAGAACTACACGGGAGGATCTTGTCAATGATCTCAAGTTAGTTGGGACCTTAGTCACCAAGAAAACAATTGGTAACACACCATGCTGTGAAGGACTGAAATCTTGCAGTGCCTGCAAGGTCCCCCTGCTCAAGAAAGCACATGTACAGGCTCGTCTGAAGTTTGCCAATGAACATCTGAATGATTCAGAGGAGAACTGGGTGAATGTGTTGTGGTCAGGTGAAACCAAAATCAAGCTCTTTGGCATCAACTCAACTCGCCCTGTTTGTAGGAGGAGGAATGCTGCTTATGACCCCAAGAACATCCTCACCGTCAAACATGGAGGTGGAAACATTATGCTTGGGGCTGTTTTTCTGCTAAGGGGACAGGACAACTTCACCGCATCGAAGGGACGATAGACGGGGCCATGTACCATCAAATCTTGGGTGAGAACCTCCTTCCCTCAGCCAGGGCATTGAAAATGGGTTGTGGATGCGTATTCCAGCATCACAATGACTCAAAACACGCAGCCAAGGCAACAAAGGAGTGGCTCAAGAAGAAGCACATTAAGGTCCTGGAGTGGCCTAGCCAGTCCCCAGACTGTAATCCCATAGAAAATCTGTGGAGGGAGCTGAAAGTTTGAGCCTAGCCTGGAAAAATGACTTGGAGAGGATCTGCCAAGAGGAGTGGGACAAAATCCCTCCTGAGATGTGTGCAAACCTGGTGGTCAACTACAAGAAATGTCTGACCTCTGTGATTGGCAACAAGGGTTTTGCCACCAAGTACTAAGTCATGTTTTGCGAAGGGGTCAAATACTTATTTCACTCATTAAAATGCAAATCAATTTATAACTCTTTTGAAATGCGTTTTTCTGGATTTTTTTGTTGTTATTCTGTCCCTCACTGTTAAAAATAAACCTACCATTAAAATTATAGACTGATCATTTCTTTGCCAGTGGGCAAACGTACAAAATCAGCAGGGGATCAAATAATTTTTTTCCTCACTATAGGTGGAGCCTATAAGACTTGCTCTAGTCAAAGTTCTTGTCCTAGGAGATAGGATAAGTTAACACTCTCTTGATGCCTCTGACAGACATTTAGAAGGACCCTTCATAAAGAAAATCCAGGATCATTTCTTTAATAAAAAAATAAAGGCTGGAAATGACTATTCAGCTGATGGTAGAATTGATATTTATCAGAGATGTATGACTTGAGACTAGGCTTTCATGAATTCTATGAAAGCCTTGGTCACAGTTCCAGAAGGCTTTGAAACTCTGATAGAATAATGTGATGGAATAAGATTGTGTTAAATAATTTAATTATATTCATATTAAATTACATTTTGCTCTTTTTCTTCTTCTTTGGAATGTATTCCCCAGTTTGCCATCCAAAAGCCAAATGAGTCCCTTAAACACACCTCTTTATTAAAAAATATGTGCTCTTTTCTAATTAGTATCAGACCTTATTCAAACAATAATCTGTCATAAAAATAGTTTAGTTCAGGTAACAGTTTGAAATTACTTTCTCCGTCTGCATTTCTATGCTGGCATGTCATAAAAGCTGTTATGGAAAGCCATTTCCACAGTTAGAGTTCCCAAAGTTTTATGGAACATATACCCTTAGGGCATTAATATTTTCTTTCTTTTGACATTTGTCTTCTGCACTCATAGTGTGGGATCAAGCAAAACAAAGTATGTATAATTGGTTGTGGTATGAAACGACCACCTTCAGCCCTTATGCAGAAGAAACAGCCTATGAGAACTCACTCTTGGTACAGCATTCGGGATCTTTGGCATTGAGCTCCCTCACACATGTTCTCTGCAGTCTTACTTCTAATGCAAGGTAAGAAAGTTTGTGAGAAACGAGAGAAAAGAAAAAACGGGAAAAAAACCCCTAGCATATAAGACTAATGCTAAAAATATAATTCCTTTATGCATTGCAATTGGGCATGGAAAAAAACCTGGTGTTTTCCCCGTGCAGGATAGGGTACTTGGAGCCTTTCAAATGTGCTGAATAATTCTCCCACTCAGCAAGTTGAAGGATGTGAGATGCCCTGAGTTCCTGTGAAGCAATGTGTTCTAATTATGAAAAATATTCGAATATTTTGCTTCACAGGAACTCAGGGCATCACACATCCTTCAACTTGCTGAGTGGGGCAGTTAGTAGCCAGCTATCTCATAGCTGAGATAGAACTCAAACCTTTGATTTTGCTTTATTGTATTTTTCTGCTTCCTTTAACCAATGAGATATTTAAAAGTAGACAGCATTACTATCTTATGTGCACATGCACACAAATAAATGGCTGGCAGGATGGCAAATACATTGCCAAGAGTTTGCAGTTCAGGATTTCCTGTCAGAAAATGAATTTTTTATTACTGTCATATTTGCAAATGGATTCTAATTGACGTTAGTCACTAAACAAGGAGTGCATGTGGATGTATTGTTCTTGCTGTATTTATATTAACATGGTTGTCTCTCTTTTCAGGGGTATCTTTAGGCTCTTGGTAGAGTACCAATTGGAGAATAAGGACAATCCCTCCTATTTAGGTAACATGCATTTGTAATTTGTTTCTGGTGTTCAAAGAAAGTATTGTTGTCAAAACAAGAGTTTGGTAGAGAATTTTGACATTGAACATTACCTGTTAATAAACAGGCTGAGACTTTTAATTGGTTTTTTTTTTCCTGGCTGGAATATGGTATAGCTTTAAATTAAAGAGATCTGCAGACTAGAACAAGGGTTGGGGGCCATGGGACTAGGGAATATAGTGGAAAATAAAAGGGCAGTCTGAGGCTTTGTAGTCAGAACCAATTTTGGGCTTGGGCTAATGCAGAGGTCCCCAACCTTTTGGGCACCAGGGACCGGTTCCGTGGAGAGAGGTTTTTCCGTGGACTGGAGGGTGCGTGGTTTTGTGTGCTGCCTGCATCTCATGGATGGGACTTTGCTTGTTTGTGCAGACCGGTTGCTGTCATGTCGCGGCCTGGTACTGGTCCACGGACCGGGGGTTGGGGACCCCTGGGCTAATGGATCTCATTATTTGTAGGTTGTAAGGTTTTTCTGAGCACATCTTCACAAGGAACACAATTTAAATGGTGAAGATGTTGTCGCTATCCAAAGTTCCCATTTAAATTTTGCTCTCGTTAGCCCACTCAAATAGCTGTTTGGGAAGTGGTTGGAATATAGTTTTCCTCCTTTCATTATGTTCCACTTCCTCAATTCACCAAATAGCCAAGTCATGCTCTCTTGGTTTTTATGGTCATCTAAATCTTTGACCATATATTAATTAGTGTATAAATGTAGGAAAATTCAATGCTTTTTCTCATTGATAGATTCTGGTGCATACTGTTTTTCTGTGTAAAAATAATAAGTTATTTTATTATAACCTTTTTGTCAAGTATCTACACATCTATGAAAATGAAGATCAAATAATGGCTGAACTCATGCAAAATCCAAACTTTGTTGAACATTCATAAGGTTCAAATTTATAGATAATTCTAAAGCATGAATATGTTCTTATGTTGAGTTAAGCCAAGAACAAACTACAATATAGCTTAGAATAATTTGGGCAGCCAGCCACTGGATTAGTGCAGGCTTAACCTTACGTTATGTAGCTTACAGTATTTTTCATACTTCTGACTGAGCAATAATTTCCATTATATCCAAATCAGAATATACAGTAAATGGGCTTTGCAATTCTTGTTTGTAGATTACTGACTACACAAACCTTTCTTTGATGTGATTGTAAAATCAGAATATAAAAAAGAATGTGCAAATTGACACTGTATATATGGAGACAGATCAGAACAGAACGGGCCAACTCACCACAGCCAACCCACCGTGAGACAACTCACAAAGGACAATTCAACAAATACAAAACTTAAATTTCAACAGAACCATGGCCAATAACAATAAAGTCAGTCCAGAAATATAGGAGTTACATACTTTCAACGAAAACATGGTCAGCAATAATAAAAGTAACTGAATGAAACTATTAACACAATGTTGTCTCGCGGTGAGTTGTCCTAGACCCGATCAGAACTGTATGTTGATATATGCACTAAGTATACTCTGAGCTTGAACGCTGTTGGCTTGGCTTTCTTTTCTGCATTTTTTACTGTAGTCTTAAACTAATTTTATGTACAATAGTTAATATGTGCATTTCTCATTGAAAGTTTTAGAAAAAAAAATACCCTCAGCATTAGGAATCGGATTCTACAGATTAGTTTAGATTATGTGTTTTGGTGTTGAAATGAGAGTTGTCCATTTGAACAAGAGTTTATTTTTTATGCTTGGTATTAAGCCTCTTTTCCTTCTCTTTTCCTAGGTCTTTCTTTCCAAGATTTGTATCAACGCTGTCGGGAGGCCTTCTTGGTCAATAGTGACCTAACTCTTAGAGCTCAGCTCATAGAATTCAGGGATCACAAGCTGATTCGGACCAAGAGGGTAAGTGAGGAGAACCTTTGTGTTAGTTGTGAACTTACATCTTATTTAACCATGTCTGAGAAAGAATCCAGGTTGAATTAGGATGGCTACATTGATAAAAGCCAGGAGAATTATCACATTGGATGTTCCTAATGAAGATAAAATGCCATATTTTTTGCAATTAGGCTATTGAAAGAAGCCAAATATTGCTCTCACTCAATTATAAAAACAAAACACAAGGATAAGTTTACTTTACTACTGACAAAATATTGAACTATGTACTAGAGCAGAGGCACCAGGGACCGGTTCTGTGGAGAGAGGTTTTTCCATGGACCGGAGGGTGCGTAGTTTTGTGTGCCGTCTGTGTCTCGCAGATGGGGCTTTGCTTGTTTGTGCGGACCGGTTGCTGGCATGCTGCGGCCTGGTACTGGTCCATGGACCGGGATTGGGGACCCCTGCAGTAGAGGGAATAAGTAAAAAATATTACCATTTTTATATTTCTAAGCTAATTCTCAATTTATTTTCAGGGTGCTGATGGAGTGGAATATTTATTAATTCCTGTGGATGCTGGAATATTGGCTGACTTTTTGCAAAAAGATAATGATGTTTGAAGGCTCATAAATTCAAGGGCAATTCTGTTAAGAACTGGTGGATTTTATCCTACAGTTTAGCCATTTTGCAGATCTCAGGAGTCTACATCTACCTGTAATAATGGAATGTGATGCTGTATAAACCAAGCCAATTTTTAGCTGCTCAGGTTTCTCCCTTTGCCAGTCTATATCATTATAGACCAAGAAAATGTCATCCACGGATACTACTGTGCCTTCTGTTCACAAATCTTCTGGAAATAAGGATTGAACTGGAGAACTTGTGCTTGATAATACATGTGATTGGCATTAGCTTTTCAGCTATTAATTGGTGTATATTTAATACATTATAGGCAGACCATTATTGATCTTCAAATGTGTGTCATGTGAGATGGAAGGATTGGGTTAGGAAACTGGTTGGACTTGAGCAAAATAAACTATTGATACCAGAGATGTGGATATCATCGTTTATTAAATTTGTAGCCTTAATTGGGAACAAAAGATTCCCCCATATAAGCCATTTGAAAAGTATGACAACAGCTGTTATTTGTTTTTGTCAATAAAAACTACTGCAAACATGCTCATTTAACCTGTTTTTCTTACCTAATGATTGTTTAAAAGCTGTCTGAATAAAAACAAACATGCAGTTGTATCCTTTTATATGGTTCTGTTATGCCATGTAACTATTTCTGTCTTAAGAGAACTATTTTTGAAATACTGAGAGCTTTAACTGAAAATAAACTCTTTCTAGACTTTTCCAAAACATCTCTTTTCCCATATCACTCCTGAAGGTAACGTTGGCTTCAGAGGTTTATGTGTTATATTGATATGGATGATATAGGAAAATGTTTGATTGACGTTAGTGGATGACAAATGAATCCAAATCTGGTATAAAAAATGAATATACAGAAAGTACAGTTAGAAACTAGGGTAACAAATATTTATTTGCCTCAGAAGGGACCAGCAAAATTGATCTCGGAGAAGGAAAAGAGGACAAGGATAGTGTATTGGGGAAAGTAAAATGACTCTGAGGCAGATTAAAAATGTATGGACAGAAAGAATATTCAGTGAGAATGCTGCTAATTAGAAAATGTACATAAGCTTTCCTCCAATTTGATACTCTCAAAATGTAAAATGAAAATTTAAGCATTCAAATGTAATTTTCTCAGCTACAATAAAGTCATTTTGCCTTTTTCAACCATTTACTCATTCCCAGGCATGATATTGTTAAAACATTAGGAATCAAAAGTATATTTTTGCCAATATTTTTTGTTAAGTCTCTGAAGGATATACACTTACATTATTTCTCAACATTTGCTTCTTTTATGCAACTTGAAGAGGGTCTCTATCTCTTTCAGAAATGATGATCTTGATCTTATTCATAAAATGCACAGCTAGCATTTGTTGCAGCTTTAACAGAAAGCCTCGTTCAGTGTTACTGTGCTCACACAAAATCACGGAAATCCCTCTGGAAACAGCATTTAGTACCTCATGGTGGGACATCTCTCCTACAATGCAATGAGAAAGGTCTTTTGGGATGGAGGTTTATTTGTTTACAAGTCTTCCTTAAAACTATCCCGAGAACCTGCCTATCTGATGAAGTAGGTAAAACACTTCAAATGAACGACTTACATACTTAAATATGCAGAAATATCTGAAAAACAGGAATATGCAGCAAAATACCTGAAAGGCTTTCAGAAAATTAAAGATTTTTCCAGATCCAGATCTCACTGTGTGCACAGTGAGTACTGTAGTTAAGTTTATAAATTTGGATTACTTTCAGCAAACCAGGTTTTTTATATTTCATATAAATAGTCGATAAAGGGTATTGCAGAAAGGGGGATATTAATATTTTATTTAGACAAACTTAGCTAGTGAATAGTTCTACAATGTTAACACAGAAAATATATCAACCATATGAGTTTGGTATTTCTGTTCTCTTAAGAAAATAGCTGTTTCAAAATCCTGTTTTTAAAAGGTTCTTACCGGTAACATAGAGATCACTTTCTGTGTCTTGTAAAATACTTGCTCCTGAACCAGCACAAAGAGCAACTGCCTTCACTGAGGACTCTACAAAAAAGAATAAATAGCGTAGTTTAGTGCTGCAGGTTTTGTGGTTACTTTTGGGTTTGTTGTTTTCCCTGAGATGATGCAGAGTGGGTGGGTAATGGATTAAAGATTGCAGGTTGGTGCACAAGCTTTTGTGTTCCTTACAGACTCAAACAAGCAGGTTCATTCATCTTCAGTTAAAAAGAACTGATGGTCAGAGCAGTTAATTCTAATTGAGACAGGGCAGTGCTCTGTGAGTTATTGTTAGGCAAAAGTAGGCAGCATAAGCTAGCATCCAATTGCAATACAATGTGATCAAATGAGACTTTGAAGTATAATGATGGATGTGGATTGCTTTTTTTTCCACACTATGAAAAGGAGCTCTTACTGTTTTTAGTCTAACTAAAGATGTCTTTCCCAAACATTTTAAATATGCTCTAAACTTTCAAATAATCTCCCCCTCCCCACAACCCAAATTATTTAAATGACTGGTCTGGCTGAACCAGACTAATTTTATTTAATTCCATAGCACAGCAATATTTTACCCTAAATCAGTCAGTGGGAAAGACTGTTGGGTGTTTTTATAAGTGGCTCCTCTGAATGTATCAGTCAAACAAATCACTTCAAAATAGATGCATCTTGTTCTTGCCCTAATAAGCACCATCTCACAAAATAAAACAATAATGAATGCTTTAGGTAGCAAGTAGCAAAAGTCCACTGCCAACATAAAAAGAGAAAGTAAATATATACCCAGTGATTTCCCTGCTCCAAGAGCTAGACGAATATGAGACAGTTTTAAGTGACTTTTCAATCGTTCAATCAAGCGAGAAACAGAGGCCGGTTCATGCAATGTGCATAAACGTCCCATTCCAGTATCGGCAAGCAGAGGCTGAAAAGTAGATAAAAATGAAATGGTTACAACGAAGGTTCTCTGGCAGTTATCTTGCTGTAATAACAAAGACAGATTTAAATAAACCTGTTTTCATAAATACAAGAAGATATACTAAAGTAGAGGTCCCCAACCTTTGGGGCACCAGGGACCGGTTACGTGGAGAGAGGTTTTTCCGCAGACCAGAGGGGGCTTGGTTTTGTGTGCTGCCTGAATCCCGTGGATGGGGCTGTGCTTTTTTGTGCGGACCGGTTGCTGGCATGCCGCGGCCTGATACCGGTCCACGGACCGGGGTTGGGGACCCCTGTAGTAAAGCATCACAACTTATGTTCAATTTGTCCTTGACATGCACCTATCAGTTGCACTAAAAACTATTGCATATAGCCGTCAATCTTTTGCAAATTTAGTTGGGATCAAGCCCCTTTTGAAGAAAACTAAACATGTTTAGGATGGATTGTAACATGTAAATGATACTAAAGGTGAACTTGTGATTCACAACTATCCCATATGCACCACAAATTACTCAAATGATTATGCTTGTCCCATTTCCAGATTTGAGATACGACATACAAGTAGTCCTTGATTTATAACCATTTGTTTGGTGACCATTCAAAGTTACAATGGGACTGAAAAAAGTGACTTATGACTGGTTTTCACACTTACAACTGTTGCATCATCCCCATGATCACATGATATAAATTTGGGCACTTGGCAACTGGCAAAGTCAATGGGGGAAACCAGATTTGCTTAATGATCACATGGTTCACTTAACAACTGTAGTGATTCACTTAACTGTGGCAAAAAAATTGCAAAATGAAGCAAAACCCATTTAACTGCCTTGCTTAGCAATGGAAATTTTGGGCTCAATTATGGTCATAAGTCGAAGACTGTTTGTACTTTTAATACCCAAAGTCTCAGAAAAGAGTGGGCAAGCTTTTCAGCACTCCAGATGCTGCTTAAACAAATGGTAAAATAAAGAGGGGAGAATGGAATATTATATTTTTGAGCCACGAAGCTTGTTTAGTTATACGCTTAAAGAAAAGATGGGAAGAGGATGCAAAAATTGAAGACAGCTCTATTAGATGTTGAGATCATTTGAGGTTATACCTTATATTCTATCATGAATGGCTGGGATGGAGAAATAAGGAGTGGCTGATCCCCGTTTTTCAAAATACAGTATACGATTGATACAGCCAGACTTTCTTCAAAGACTTATATACCACTTCACAGTGCTTCACAGCCCTCTCTAAGCGGTTTACAGAGTCAGCATGTTGCCCCCAACAATCTGGGTCCTCATTTTACTGACCTCAGAAGGATGGAAGGCTGAGTCAACCTTGAGCCAGTGAGACTCGAACTGCTGGCAGCCGGCAGTCAGCAGAAGCAGCCTGCAGTATTGCATTCTAACCACTGAGCCACCAGGGCTCTTGCTAGGAAACTGCAGCTGTATCTTTTATTTCTGCTGGAAACAGAACATCTCCTTGCAAAGTAATTTCTTTCGCTTCCTTGCTAAGATGAAAGCAACCTTCCTCCATCACATTGCTACATCTTCGTTTATACTTTTTGCAGCTTTGCGCACACTGTGAAAATAAACTTTGATTTATCTGTGGTTTACCTTCTGTAGTGATATGATTTCAGTTGTTTGATACAGCAGGCTCTTCTGGGAAAGCAAGGCCACCACTTGCAACAAAGCTAGCTGAGAACAGTTCAAGCTGACACGTGTTTGTTCTTCTCCTTCAATTCTTGGAAATTTGGAACAGAAATATTAATTTTAAAAAACCCTTACAATATGCTGTTGGTGAATGATATATAAATGTTACCTCCAGCTTTCTCACATGAGCGGATCACAAAATGTACTGTCTTTAGTAATCATGCACAAACCATCCCCATCCCACCACCCCCAGTCATCCACAACCTTTGGCAGGTAACTTTAAGCAGGACTTATGCCACCTGTCAAGTCATCTGGCAGCTATATGAAAATGCTGGTTGATGCCATTCGTAGATTTGAACAAGGATAGAACACTAAGGCAGATAATGCTGCTCTCATTTCCATCTATTTGTGGCTTCAGCTTACGTGGAAGGGGAAGGGTGGGTCACTTTTGCGGGGTAAAGGCCACGTTTTTGGAGATGAATGTGTGAGGAGTGTGGGAGTGGGCCTAATTCACAAGCATGGTCCTTAAGAGACTATGGAGCTCCTTCCTGGGTTCTCAGGTGTTTGGTGTATGTAGCCTTTGCTTATCTGTCCTGTTCCACTTCAGCACCAAGATCACAGATAGGAAACTGGACATTTTATCAGTGAGAGCCAGTTTGGTACACTGTTTAAAGAAGCAGGCTACAACTTAGGAGATTCCAAGTTCTAGTGGTACTTTGGGCCACTCATTCTCTCAGCCCAACCCACTTCATAGGGTTGTTGTTGTGGGGGAAATAGGAGGAGGAAGAAATATTATGTATGTTTGCCGCCTTGACTTATTTATAAAAAGAATAAAGACAGTACATAATTAATTAAAACTGTGACCCACCACCCAAAAATGCAGGACCAAAGCATATCAGTGTGCTTTCTATAATTGTGGTTGCAAATTTAATGCTTGGTATTTTTGGCTAATTGTAAAGAGCCACTCCTATCAGATTAGAAAATATTTGGCTAGAGAAATAAACAGTCTGGCATGGGAAGAGGTTGCTTCTTTGTTTATGGCATGGAACAATAAGCTTATGCTTATAATTTATTATGCACCCTATTAGTCATAGTGGTCTTAAAAATGCTGGGAAATCCTAGCTCTCAATGAATTTATTTGACTTGAAATGTAGTACAAAGTAGCATGTCTCATCAGATGTACATCTAATACTTGGAAAAAACACTGGTTTCTTCGAGTATGGTCTTAAAGTAAAAATCTGTTATTACGTGGAAATCAAAACTTATTAGTTTGATAATATTTCTGAAATAGGCTAAAGTTACTGGATTAAGTTAGAATATTTTTGCAAGCTGTTTAAGCCATTATCACATATTTTCTGTATAATCCAAAGTGGGAGGATTCAAAGTACAGTGCCTTTTAGCACAGTTAAATAGTATGTATTACTTTCTTCCTATACATTCTCAAAAATGTTGTCTGGTCACAGATAAAGAACCTGTTCTTTTATCACATTGAAACTCGTCGGTGAAAGAAAATAACCTAGGGTGGTCTCCAGCAATACCTGGCAGGTTGAGTTGCAATGAGTGACACCTCTGGCATTGCATGGACTTGGGATAAAACCGTTTCCAGACTTTCAGCAGAGGATACCCTGAATTCAACCCGGAAAGGCCCACCTACAGGGTAAGTGGAAGCTGTAGCCGGTTTCAGAGGAACAGAAGTACAAGCGCCTGAAAAAAAGCAGAGTAAATTAAATGATTTGCACAATACTCTTGTCCACGTTTTACCTTGCCAACCATCAAATTACATGCCTTCCATAACATTGTTCCTGGTATATTGTTGTTAACTTACTGAAAGTTGAGGTTTATTGCAGTGAACCAATATTATCGTAATACATGAATATTTTAATTCTTCATAAGATTATAACGGGATCTGAATGCTAAATACAGCAATTAGCTATAACGCTGAAACTACTGCAGAGCTGAAAAATTACTAAACTACAATTGTTTTTAAATCACACTTGCAAGGAAATGGCAGAGGAGTGACAGATATCTTTAATTCCTGTAGCAACCTGCTACATTTTTGCTTAGAATTCCTGATCATCCATGTTTACGATTCACATAGACTCACATAATAGGTTCTGGACTTTTGGCCATTTATATGTGCATACTATTTGTGCACAGAATATTGAGACATAAGTACCCTCTTTGGATTGCCCTATTTCATGAATCTGAAGTAGTAGAATTAAAAGAGCTGTTTCACATCGGTCCTTTGAAAAGATGTCAATTTTTTAGTGGGGCTGATAGTATGGTATTTCAAGATGGGGAGAGGAGCTCCCTACAAATAATAGTTGGATGTGAATATATACTTCAGTCTAATATTTTTTCATTGTTTAAAATAATATCCATTCCGTGTTTACTTGCCTTTCCCCTCCTAAACAGCAACAAAGATTTTACTTATCTAACATAGTCCTTCTGCTGACACATTTCAATAGAAACTTATAATATAAAATGCTAGCAAGAGTACAAACATAACATTTAAAAACAAATAATGTTATTATCTACTTTGTGTTTGGCTTGTGCTCATAGATTCTTATTTTACGTATAGTGTAATTACTGACAAGAATGCCTCACCCAGTCCTGTAGCAAGCCAGTCATTGACTCCATTAGGTATAGCATCATATGCTGTGTGAGGAGAATAAATGCCAACTCTGTTTTCCAAGGCTCGGATTACCAGACGCTCCTTCCATGTTTTCCATGTTATACGTTTCAGTGGGTGGAAAATGGGTGGGTGATAAGAAAGAATGAGGTTTGCTTTCTTCTCTAGGGCTTCCTGCATCACATCTTCAGTTAAATCATTGGTGAGGAAAAGGGTATTGACAATATGAGGAGGACTTGGCTCAACCAAGAGCCCCACATTATCCCAACTTTCAGCCAGGGAAAGTGAAGCAAAATCATTTAAGGAAGTAACAAGGTCTTTCAGATCCATGATGAAGCGCAAAGGCTGAACAATCAAGGGCGGTGCTTGCAAAAAAGGTCGTGTAATCAGCTTCAAACAGGACAGAGGCATTCAGATTGCTAGAAAACCCAAAAGCAAAAATATTGCCAAAAGGAACAGAAAGTGCAATCTAATAAAAGAGAATATCAGTAGCTCAGGACTGAACTGTGGAGTTCTATTGCTCTCTGAGCTTGTTTGCTTGCAGAGGGCTCACCAGACTCAGTAACATTGTCAGTGCAAGCGAACATGTTAATAAGAGCACAATTTTTTTGGGGGGGGGGTTTTAGCTTTCTCCTTAGGGGTTCCTTAGAGTATTGTTTTGCCTGTTTGTCTAGTGTTGATCCCTGCTTACCTGAATGTAGGCTGCTGGAGCGGATGTGTTCTTTTTCCTTCCTAGGTTTTTTATTACTACTTTTGAATGCTATGTAAATGTGGTTCATCTCTTTATTAATCATTATTAATCTGAATGCCAAGCTTCCAGAAATTCCCTAGCAGGTTTGGATTTGGCTTGGTCTATCATGCTGTGAAATTAAGGAGCTTTTGACGAACGACACATGCGACGGACTCAATCCCACTTTCAACTGTGAAACTATTAGCATCTTGAACCTTTGAAGGACACAAGAAGAGTAGAACACATCCTCTGCAGCAGCCCACATACAGGTAAGCAGGGATCAACACCAGACAAGAAGAAACTACACCCCCACCAAAACTGAAAGTACCAGCTACAGCATATATATGTATACATTCTAGACAATTTTCAAGCACAGTTTATTCTTGGAAAATCTTACTGCTACAATAGGGAGAATGGATAAGGGATAATGTCTTTGATTTCTAGTCTTAAAAAAGAATGAAAAAATCCCACCCAAATTTCTATTTTCCTCACATGACTTAAGAGTGGCTCAATCTCGTTCATTGACTTCTTCTGCCTTCAGTGGTACTGTGTAAACTATTCAATCTTATCAGGCAGCAGAGACAGGAGTGAGCTCCCTAGGAAGGTGGGCCAAAGGTAGCTGCCAAGGAGGAAATAAAGAATGGCACCAATTTACAAGTAGGCAAGCACGGAGGTTGTTCTCTTGAATCTCAGGATGTTTCCTACCATTCCCATCTCACCTTTTCCTTACTTTTTCTGTTCAGGTGAGCATCTTTCCCCAAAAAGTAGCAGGAGGCAACCACTTACTTATTACCTAGCAATTACCCATAGAGGGCCTAGAGACATTTACCAAATAGAAATGTTGAGAATTTGCTTTGTACAAAATGGTTGGTTTCCCAGTTAGCTTTCCTTAAAAATGTTTAAAATGGGGAGATAACAAGGAATCAGCAGTAGTTCCATGTAACTACCGGTAGGTTGCAGCATGGGCACTGCAACTTCCTAAAATGATAAATGAATTTGCATAACTTTCTCACAAGTTATGATTTCACTGGTTGGACAAGAAATATTTTATTAGTAGAAGTAGTATTTGGTTTATATCCCCTACCTTTACTTCATATAACTCGAGATGGGCATATATAATCCTACTACCTATTTTCCTACTTTTGATAATTAAATGTTCATATGCTTATCACCAGACTTTTAAAGTTTGATGAGCTTGTGTAGTCAAAGCAGGGACCAACTCCTGGAGTGAGTTTTGACAACCCTAAACTCTGGAGAACTGCTGGATAAAGCCATAATGCAATTTGTTTGGCTTTGAGTTAACTCATCATGTGAACCTTGGTGTTTGCAAATCCTAACTGATGGCATAGTGTTGTGAACGAATCCAGATGTGTCATCTTCAACAAAATAAACACAAAATTTCATCTTAGCTTTGCCCAAGATAAAAACAGGGCTTTAAATCATATTACTGCAGTATCATCATACATTCAGAAAGAAAAATCCTACATACCCCAATGGAGCAATAAAGTTTGATTTCCGAAAAGCAAACTTTTTTTTAAAGATAACTAATAAAACGGGCTTTAAAAGGGAGAGTCCAGACTTATTTGGATCTTTCAAAACAACAATTATTGTTCATTTAAGATATAAATATCAGATCAGGAAAGCTGCAGTCAAACCCACGAGAATGATAGAAATATGAACATGCAGTTATTCGAGACAAGATCTGCTTTAAAGATGGATATCTTGCCCAACAGAGAATCAACTCAAATGCAAACGTTTGCAAAATAAATATAACCATTATTCCTTCTGCCTTGCTTCCCTCCCTTTTCAATATTCATATATTATTACCGATATACGTTGGTTTGTGTGGACGAATTCCTGAGATAAAACACAAGAAACGTCATAAAATACAAAGTAACCGTCCTCTTGCCCGGGCAACCACGGGGAGAAAAGCAGGGAGAGAAAAAAAACCTTTCTCAATTCCTTAAACCCTGCCGTATGTTTTATTTCCTGGGAGGATTGCACGACTCCAACCAATGGGCATTCCTCCCAGGTAAGCTTTCCTAGTTTTAAGGGGATTTTTTATTTCCAAATAAGGCACAATAAATTTACAATCGCCGCCTCGCGGCCCCCCGCCCCAGCTGCATTTGCGGCTGCCTCCTTACCCGAACTGCCAACCTTTCCTCAGATTCTTGAAATGAATCGCTTCATTCTCCCCTTCCTGGAAAAACACCACTACGTGTGAACCGCGTCCTCAACTCCCGTATTGCACGCGTGCATTTAGGCAACCAGGCGGCCGGGCAGAGTTTACACGAGAACCTCCTTCCCCTCAGCCGCCTGGCGGAGGCGGAACCCAGTGCTTCGCGAAAAAGGCTGAGCGCGGCAGATCCGTAGGCGGGGCCTGAATGCAGACGATACTATTCCTATTGGAAGGCGTTGCGCGTGCACATTTGGCCTTGCGCGCCTTCCTCGCGGGCCTGAAGACCTGGCATGCGGAGGAAAGAGGCGGTCGGAGATTTCCTTGCTTTTGCCCCGTCGAGGTGTCTCTCGCGAAAAGATCGCCCCTTCTTCTGCAGCCGCCTTACTGGAGCAGCGAGGAAATTCCCAAAGCCTGAGAAACCGCTCCGCTCT
The DNA here is from genome assembly GCA_023970755.1 of Azemiops feae. Classification (NCBI taxonomy): domain Eukaryota; kingdom Metazoa; phylum Chordata; class Lepidosauria; order Squamata; family Viperidae; genus Azemiops; species Azemiops feae. The sequence continues at coordinate 319,859 of JALGBA010000497.1, read as the reverse complement.
CTCTACCTGGGTTTCTTTGCCATGTGCTGCTTTTCCGCTGGTTTCAACAGTGCTGCTTTTCGGGACGCCTTCAGACACGGGCGCGTTGTTTTCCACCCGCTAACCGGCGAAGATGGTGAGGCTTTGCGGCTTCAGGACTCTTCCAATATCGCGTATAAGGTGTACCCGGACCTCTAGATCTCGCGGAATAGCTTTCCATTTAGCAATACCGTTGCTTCGCGCCCATATACAATTTCACTATAGAGTCGACTTGGCATTCTTGGACATGTGGGAATAGGGAATTTTGAAAGACACGGATCCCCTGGCCAGGTCTTGGGTGAAAATGTTTTCCATAGGCGTTTTTGACTAGACCTCATCAGCAATCCAGTATCCATATTTTTTGGGCTGTTAACACCGAAACCTATCAATACCTATGCCTTGTGATTTCTGTGCAGAAAGATCAAACACCTACCTGTTTGAAGATCAGTATAAAACTTGATGGGTGTTCGATCTCCATTAACCTTGCTGAGACGAGGATGATGAAAAATTATAATTGTAGTACTTGCTTGGATGATTTTAGTGATTCCACTCTAAACCGTGACTATAGCTGGGTCCAGCCTATTGTACACACCCATTCTGAGCCTGACATTTAAAATACAGAAGACTGATGGCAGTATATTCTCTAAAAAGACTACAAACTGGTATTTAAGTTAGCTTTCTCCAACAAGGTACTCTTAAGAATTTGGTGGACTGGAACTCTGTTATCCCTTAGATCTTAATGAGAGGCACATATACACCTTATTTCCTTTTACAGTCAATTATTTTAATTGGATTGCTGTTTGACTGCTTTTGTCTGCTGCAAAAAAATAATATAGTTCAATTCCTCCTCCAGGCTGTCACATTGCACACTGATGTTGGCGATATTAAAATTGAGTTATTCTGTGAACGAACACCAAAAGCTTGTGAAGTAAGTCATGAAAATAAAAGATACCATTGAATTGAGGAACAATTCAGATTTTATAAACAAAATTCTCAGCATAAAAGAATCTATAAGACAACAAACTATGGAAGATATGCTTTGTTATCTTTGTTTATCTTCCTTAAGTCCATCCCAATCCTATATTTCTTTAATCTGATGCATTTAAAATTAGAATTCTTAGGCCCAATTTATTGGCCATACTGCTTGGAAATGTTAGGAACTATAATTTCCAAAGATTTAGAAAGTACTAACCATTTTCATGTCTTAATAGGCATTCTGCTGTAATTTATAAAATTAACTGACTAATCCTTTTACCTCTATACATTTAGTTTTGACAAAATAGATAAACACCAGATACACTTACTATTTCTGACTTTTTACGGTTCTACAGTGAACATTTTCATCCATTTTAGTTCACCTTTTAGTTGCATTCTGTTGTTAACTATGTTTTATTTAAATGACATAGCTTTCAAAATATATGTTTTAGAATGGAATTGTTTGACTTCCCACTAACACAATCAGTGATGGCTTAGCAGAAGAGAGAAGGAAACATGAAAGGCTTATTCAGATTTCACTGATCCCTAATTAAGCACGGCATTTGGTCAGGGCTGTTATGTCTAAGGAAGTCTTTGGAATGAGTATAAAATGTTTTGTATCCTGGTTTGTTTCTTAACTGACTTTCTGGTTCTTTCCTTAGAATTTTCTGGCACTCTGTGCTAGTAACTACTACAATGGCTGTACTTTTCATCGAAATATCAAAGGCTTTATGGTTCAGACGGGAGACCCAACTGGTAATTCCTTTTATTAAAGTTATATATATGATGCCATTCTCCTGAAGCAAGACTTTACTGTTAAGAAAATCATTTTATTACAAAGATGAGAATAATTGTAATTTTATGAATTTGCTGTCTAAATTTTGCAAACTGATTTGCCAAACAGTGGTTTTTAACACCCAGATGAGCAGAGATTAACATCAATATTAACATCAGCCCAACAATCAATAAGTAGGCAATACCCCAATCAAGGAAGTGCTAAACAAGCTAACAGTAAACAGCCCAACCAAAGAACCAACACTAACAGAGGGAGACACTAGAATGTAAACTGAGAGCAAACCCCACTTCCAGAGCAAACCCCACTGATGATGTTGCCTAATTTGGGTAATGAAACATCTGCAAGAAAACACTCAGGTTCAGAGAGCACCAAGGACCACTCTGTAGTTTTTTTAAACTTGAATTTAAAAAAGGTAAATAAAAGCCATCTATTGTATAGATATTCAACAGATCTAAAAAAAAATAAACCCACACAAATACCTTAACATCACAAACTTCTGGGATTTAGGAAGTCATTTGAAGCTTGCCTGAGGTTTGAGCAGTTAGAGAACAGTAAACATTTATTGTATTTTTCAGAAACACCAGCCGAAATGAGAGAAAACTTCTCCATCTTATTACTTTTTTTTTTTTTTAAGGATTTGGGGGAGATAGAACTTTTGGATTAGAGAGGAGGGTACCTAGATTTATGGACGTATTTGTGTTGTTGACTTTGTGCCTTGATTTTGGAGCTCACTTGATCCATGTGTCTGTTTCTTCCCCTTCTCCCTGATCCCATCTCTTTGATTACATTAGGTTCTGGGAAAGGAGGAATCAGTATTTGGGGCAGAAAATTTGAAGACGAATACAGTGAATACTTAAAGGTGATTTCCCCCCCCTCATTGCAGTTCCTTGTTTAAGTTGTACATTTTCTAAAAATTACCTGAGCATAAGGTAACTATGAACTATGGAAGAAGATCACATTGGTCATTTGATTCCCATTCCCTTATATTATATTTGGAGATGATGGGTAGGCTTGGGGCATGAGTATAGCTAGGAGATAGGACTGGTAATGCTTTAGGTAGACCCAACAGAGTCTTTTCCCTAGCTGAGTCATAATGCAAAATTAGGTTTGTTTTATGTAATCATAGTTTGCTTCAGGGTTTCTATCCATCCATCAACAGGATCCATACCTTCTACTTACCTGGGATGGCCAGAACAAAAGGAAACATTGTCAAAGTTATTGCAGAAACAAGAGATTGTTCTTTTATATAGCTCCATGGATTTTTGGAATATGTGCACTAACAAATTACTAGAGGATGTTGTAGCAGAAAACAGTAAAGAGCCTTATAGTCCCAAGTTTGGAAAAGGCGGAATTTAGCAAATCAGCCCAGAGATATGTCAAGCCTTTGCCTGTTTAGAGTTTTAGTCTGCAAGCTACCATGAGATAAAACAGGAAAGTTAGAAATAAAATATATTTTACCAGGGTACCTATGTTCTAATTTCCTGATTCACTTTTAGCACAGTGTCCGTGGAGTTGTTTCCATGGCAAACAATGGTCCGAATACAAATGGATCTCAGTTCTTTATCACTTATGGCAAACAGCCACATCTCGACATGAAATATACTGTCTTTGGGAAGTAAGTAATCCAATGTTACTGAATAAAATACAAGATTATATGCCACAGAGGTCTAATAGGATAGAGACTGCATGGTTTAGGGGGAAAAAATCATTTATCTCAGATATCTCCTCTGCTACTTGTTAAGCAACCTGTCCCACCTTACCTTACCTTTTTTTAAAAATGTATTTTTAAAAATGGAAAGCTGGAATGCTGCAAATGCCCAAACCAAAGCACAACTTTCCCGAACTAGGGTATTTTCCAGATACATGTGCAACTCCCAGAAATCACAGCAATGGCCATGTTGGCTGGAGGATAAGTCCACTATATAACAATTATTTACAATAATGCCTGCGTGTCACATAGACTTGCTTGAAAACTTAAAATCATGGGTGACTATATTCCAGTGTTTTCCTTGGAAGTCTGTCTACTAAAAAGGTAACAGCTGAGTTAGTAGAGAATTTCTTAGATAGTAGGAGAGCATGACAGAAAGTCATCTCACCATTCTGCCTTCTCTTCCATAGACTTTTTGTCACTGGCCACAGGTATCACGGCAGCCTATTTGTAAATGAGCATGTATCCCCATAACAGCTTTTAATAAAGATGAGAGAAGACACATGCCTTTCTATGCAAGGAAATTCTCATTATTTTTTATTTCTCTGTGCAGAGTAATCGATGGCTTGGATACACTTGATGAGCTGGAGAAGCTGCCCATAAATGAAAAGACATTCCGCCCCTTGAATGATGCTCATATTAAAGATGTGACAATTCATGCTAACCCTTTTGCTCAATAGTTACAATGGACCAACTTTTTTTTAAGTTGAACATTTCACAGGAGACAAATTCCAAACCTGTTTAAAATCAAACATTTTTCTGTTTGTCCTATGATTCTAGATACTGTACCTAGATTGACTACAGTCTCCCCTTTTTGAACATTCACCTTTGTCAAGAATACCACAGATTACTTGAAGGTTTCTTTTGGAAAAGCCGTATAGAGGCTATTTAGGTGCCAGGCATCATAATTTTTTTATAATTCATCAAGAATCTGCAATATCAATAAACTGCAGAGTCGATTAATAAATAATGCTAGAAGAGAAATCTCGGTTAACAAATATTCATTCAAGGAAATTGGGTGAACAAAATAAAGATGTATGAATATTTATATAAATTCTGTGTTTTAATGTTAGTATTCCTAAAATTGTCATTTTTATTTATTGGATTTATATATTGCTGAAGCATATTGATTCATAGTGGCATACAAGAAAGTCCAAAATTACAATAAATGTAGACTATATATAGCAAAAAGCACACGCACACACAATTTTACCCCCACTCTTTTTCAAAAAATGTTCAGGATCTCCCTTTATTTTTGCAACTATCCTATATAGTAAATCAGGCAAGGAGAATGTGTTACTGAAGGTAATTCAATGAATTTCATGGTTTTCATCAGGACTCTTAGGTATGCACAAAACCATTTGTGTACATGGTTTCTTCTGCTTTGTGTGAACATAAAAATTGTTCAAATATTTCTGGGTCAAAATATTTTGAGTGCTCCCTTTTAATTGTTTTAATTTTAATTGTTACTGGGAATTTTCTAGGTAAAGAGAGTGCCAAGGTTAATGAGTTAATGAGTTAAGAGAGGGGGTGGAGAGAGTGAAGGGTGTTAGGAGATTTTAGTCCCACTGCTACTCTTAAAACAGTAGTGGAGACATCAACTGGGCCTGGAGGAGAAGCTCTGTGTGGCACAAGGGAGGCAGTGGTATGGATGCTCCTTAGCAACACAGAGACTCAAAGGGAGATCAGCAGAAGGAGGAGAAACTGTCCCATTCTGAATCAAGACAATGGCTTGTGGTGGCCCAGATTTATTTATTAAATTTAAACACCACGATTCCCAAAAACTCTGGCTCACAAGTAAAAATATTGTTTTAAAATACAAGAACAAAAATAAAAAATAGAATTTAGAAAATGACAAAAAACAAACAAGAATGAAATAAAAACCCTGCATAATCCAAAGGGGTTCCATGCATGTCACTAAAGGGAGAAGAACTAGAGCGGGGAACATCCAGGTTTCAGGGGAACCTCATTCCAGAGTTGATTTATTGTATGACTTCTTGCTACTAAAGCAAGAATGCTGTGGGCCTTACTCATGCTTGAAGATCAGTAATACACTCTGGTACAGGAAATGCGCTGGGCAGTTATCATCTTGGATATGTCCTTGATTTATGACCAGTCGCTTAGCAATCAAAATTATATGTCCTGCATATAACAACCTGATTTTGAAGTTGTGATGACTGCAACACCCCCCCCCCCCCTTTTACAAGATTGCATTTTAAGTGCTTGGCAACCAGCTCACCTTTACAGCAGTTTGCAGTGTCCTGCAGTCATGTGACTATGATTTGGCAAAAAACAATTGAATAAACTGGATTTGCTTCACCACCACAAAAAATGCCCAAATATGGGTCTGATCACATGATGCCTCAACTTACTATTACAAAGACTTATAACCATAATTCGGGGCTCAATTACAGCTGCAACTCAAAAGACTACCTGCATTTAGGCATCATCCAGATATCCTTCAATGTCTCAAAGCACTGATTCTGTTATCTAGCAGAGCAATATAGGGAAACAAGGTGGTTCCAATGTATCCAATACAATACAACCTGTCACACAAAATTATGGCCTGAATATTCAGCCAGCCTGAGATATTTGGTCCAACTGAGGTACCGGTAGATGCATGTTTCTTTCTCTGGTGCATATAGAGTGACAATGTAGTGCTATGCTATAGTCTCAGCACTTCCAATTAAGTGGGGCAGAGGTACAAGATTGATGGCAAACAAAGTCCAGGCAGAAGAACATCATGGCTTCAAAATCTAAGGGACTGGTTTGGACAAAACTTAGCAGCACTTTTTCGTGCGGCTGCTGATAAAAACAGGATCACCATTATGATCGCCAATGTCCGATAACGGATATGGCACAAGAAGAGGTACAAATGGATGCTGCTTCATGCTAATTAAAGTAGTGTATACAGTAGATAAAAGGGCCATCGCTACAATATGCAGCATAAATCTCAACATGCCTTCAGTGATAATGAAAAAAGAACCCAACCTGCATCCTGTCAGGCAGTTTGTTGGCAACTGCTATATGGCTCCAAACTATGATTGTGTGGGATGCTCAGTAGTGAAAGGTACTTCCATGAAAGGCGGTTGTGTGTGTGTGTGTTCTAGACCAGCACCAGATTGAGTTCTACCTACTCCCAAACCCTTAATCCCCAGGATGTCTCCACCTGACAGAACTCGTTACCTGTTGTTCAAGAGGTTGCGTGAACAGTAGTGAGGGCGCTGCAATGCACCCGGCCACGTGTGTTGAGAATGATTTAAGATCAAAAGCAGTTTTGCATTTGAGCGTTTCTTCACGAGAAACTTAAGCGCAGACCCGTACTAGGAAGGGTCTACCCGTAATTCTTTTAACAGTCCTCGGATGAGCTGCAAGATAAATTGGATAATGCAAACAGGAATAGCAGAATCATGAGGTCGAAGATCTAGGATTCGTTCGGATTCAGAATTTTCTGGAAGTTGTCTGGATCATTTGATGACTGAAAAAAAGAAAATCAGGTTTTTAGACCGGGTCTTCCTAATCTGTACTTTTGACAGCGAAACATCCCATTACCGTCTGCCCCAACGCCTAGATCCCACACCCCAAAACTACTCGCACACTACTGATTTGCGCACGCGCTGTGGTGGTGTTTTTTTTAAAAGCCTCTCGTTGATTGTTGGCTCGTGACGCAGAGGGCGGGTTTATGTTTGCGCATACGCGTTCTTTACAATCCCCTTTTTTTCTAGAACATTCTTGCCTGGCGCCATTTTGTTACGGCGAGGATCTTGTAATGGCGGATAGGCAGTGAAGAGCTGTAACGTGTTTATAGACGCCTGTGAACGGAGAGCGGTTCCGAAAGGAAAAGTAAGTTTGGGTGATACCAAAACACCAAAGTTAGAGGTATTCGGCATGAGATAATTTGTTCTCGTAATAATTGGGATGAGTGGGGTCGTTTGTTGAATGGGCAGGAGACGCGGGGACCTTGTTTGTTTTTTCTTCGTGAAGATCTCATTAGTCTCTTGTGTGTGGAAGTCGAGCCGATTCACAGTGTCGGAAGCTTCTGCCTCTTCGTTAAGGCTAAGTAAAGGGCCGCGAGCTGTCGCGGTCCGACTGCGGCCTTGAAGGCCTGAGAGAAAAACAGCCCCGGTTGCAGTTATGTTTCGCCTTAACGAAGAGGCAGAATTTTTATTTCTTTTATACAGAGAGAGAGAGAGAGCTGTCACTGTAAAATGGATTTGCCTTTTTATTGCGTGCTGACTACGCATTACACAATTGCATAGTCTTTAAAAGGTTTTCTGATCCGAACCTACGAGGAAAACTGCATAACAATATTCTGTGTGTGATGTACGATTATTGGAATGTAAGCTGTAAGCGATATTGAGTATGAGGTAATGGACGAGTAGGAAATAATAACATGATTTAAAAGTATTTCGATGATGCCGTCATTCTTGAAGATTCCGTGGCTGATAGTTTATGATGGAGGTGAGTTAAAGATACAAAATCAGGAAATATGGAAGAAAGCTTTGACTTCGGTTTTTTTATTTTTATATACAAGATAATACGAGGTGACATGGAAATAGACACTAAAATTGTTACCCGAAGCACGGGGACTAAGAATAGCAACAAAACTAAAATGCAGTTGAAATTACAGGGGGGGAAATGGCTGCTAGTAAAAGATTTTCAGTCTGAAAGAGGAAGAGATATGGAGCCTGCTAAAATCATTCCAGGTAGAGTGTTGCAGAACTTTTACTGCCATGGCCAAATAAGTTCTGTTTTTAAATTTATTACCAGTATTTATTGCCATTCTGCGAGATTGATTTTAAGGGGCGGACTGGCTTATGCCAGTTGTTCGATAACAACAATGTAGCTGGGTGATTTTGGGAGTCATGACCTTTTTGAGAATAGTAACTACTATTGAGTGTTGTCTCTTAAGAATTTTTCTGCTGATATCAGTGAAATGTTATCTCTGTGGAATTAGGGTCCACATATTAGGCTTTTTTTTTTTAAAGTGACTCTTCACATGACATGTTTGATCTGTTTATTTTCTGGATTTTACCAGACATTAAATCATTAATGAAGGTAAGACTGAGTCCACATGCCAGTGTCAAAAAACTAACCAAGGTTCACACTGATATAGCTAATTTAGCATGATGGTTTTATTTTATTGTTGCCCACATCGAAGATGGTGTTTTTACATTTATATTATTTCTTGTATAGAACAAAATAATGAGAGATACTCGGGACAAATGTATTCACAAGGTTTGCTTTTTATGTTGAGCTTGATAGTGGAGTAGTAGGGAGTATGTATAGAAAATTTCAGTCCATGTGTTTTAAATATTTTAGAATCTGCTGCAAAATTGCTTCTTTCAAATTTGGTATTTCATTTCTTTTGTTGATTACATTATGGCCCTAACTTCTTCAACCAGGTTTCTTAGAACTATTGGACTAGAAGTCCTATTGTTACATATATGATTGTGATAATTGTAGTCCCTTGTACCAAAATTCTTAAGTCTGATTTTGGTAACAGTAATGACACCCATATAACTTTCAAGTATTATGTAATACTGAATTAGATCTTAAACAATATATTACAGTGCATTATCAAATATATCAAAAGCAGATAAAATGGGTAATATTAATTGGAGCTGGTATTAATTTTTCTCAAAGACTTGCATGCTATATTTCATTTGCTATTTGGACCTTTTGAAAGAGCTCTTCTATCTGGTTTTTTACGCATTCTGATTTATGAATGTGCTAAGAATCAGACTAATATGGAAATAAAGGTTTTTCTCATTGTGCATTTTGCTGAGTTCAATATTTTGTCAACTGAAAAGGAAGATCACATGAGCTTTTTTTATTTCTAAGAAAAATAGGGATGGGTTAATTAGAAAGTATTCCAAAACTTTTTTCTAAACCATATTGATATATGCGATAATATATGTTATATGTACTTAATCTATTTCAGATGAGGTATTCTAGACAAAGTCAACATGCTAACTGGGATGAAAAACAATGTTGGGATCCCCAAAACCAGCATAAAAGAAAAAGAGAATCGCACAGCACATACGAATACAAACGCTGCAAATATGATCACACTTTAATGTATGATAGGTAAGTTACTTTCTTTCTTAGTTCTCATTCAATTAAAATGTAGGTAATGTTAAATTTTATCAGGTGATTAATGATAACATTTTATAGGAATTAAAATCCAAAATACAAGAACAATTCTTGATTTTCTGTATTTGAAATCCTGGTTTTTAGTATTAAAATGACCTCATGTTTAATGATCAGTTTGTGTTCTTAAAATTGGACATATCTGCAATGTGCAGTTTTGCATTACAAGGAGTTTTATGAATTTTTTCCACTCTAGCACTTATAAAGATACCAACTCCTTACATGAAAGAGGTGATCATGAACGATGCTACGTTGAAGAATACAGAAGCAACTATAGTCAGTTGTCTGAAACCAGGGACCATTGCAGGGTCCATGAGAATGATTATCACAACCATAGTAGCAAGTCATCTGGTCAGAGTGGCAGAAGCAGTTACAAAAGAAAATGCAAGGCTCATAATAAATCAGATCATACAGACACGGTATGTATAATTTAAAACACCTGGAACATGGTTATAGGTATTCTTTTAAATAATCACAAATGAATGAGGATACATTCTAGCAAAATTGTTTTTTTTCCCTACTAGATGTGTTCCAAAATGGGAATACATTGTAGCAACTTGAAGACCTATTTTTCAAGGATGATTTGTTATCTTGTATAACATTTTACTGATCACCTTTTAAAATATCTGATTAATTTATATACTGAACTGGTGTTACATTGTGTTTTCCTGTAAGGATAGTTGGTGAACAGAAAACACGACTCTTTACTATTCTAAGGCCTCTTAGGTTTCATTGGTGATGTTAAAATAGGTGCCTTTAGGCAGATCTGCCCCATTAGGCAAATTGATATTCAAGGATAAAATTTGCCTCTTTATTAATGGAACGATTGAGAGACTTGGTCTACATTGTTTTTTTCCCACTGCTTATCATCTGACATGCATCTGTCAAAGTAGATGTTGAACCTCTTGAATAATAATTACTGGATGAATAGAAATTAGAGCTCCTTAGAGCTCTTTAATTAGAAATAGAGGTTTTTGTGATGAAATTTAATTGCCCTAATTAGGTGTAATATGCAAAATGTATTTTAACTTCTTGAGATTATTTATCCAAAAGGTTACTTTATAGGTCAGTACATGCCAACACTTGATGTATGACAACGTTAAACTGAAGAATATTTATTTGCAATTTTAAAATACTTAATTCTTCTAGTGAACCATATTTTAAAAGCATATATATATTATTTGTTGTTACCTTGCCACTTGAAGTACCTTATCTGAAAATCTGTTCCTTGCCATGTTTTTTTCCTGTAACCTAAACTATGTGCCCTGTGAAATTCTGGGGAATTTGAAATTGTTCCTGCCAACCGTTTGTGGCCTGGCGCGTATCTGAATGCCTGAATATCTCCCTGCTGAATGAATTTCGTATTCTGCCCTGAATTCACTCGGGTATATTGATTGGCTGGATGATGTTGGTGCCGCACACTTGCCGTTACCAGAGGAGTCACCGAAGGAAAAGATCCAGGAGTGTAGAGGATGATGAGGAGGGTCACCTGATCTGTCAGAGTGGAGACGTACTAAATGCAAGATGTATAGAATATTTTTCACAACTTACTTTCAAGATAGAATAATTTCTTTTAGATAAGTCAGGAAATTTTTTGCGTTTCTTTTGTTACGTGTTTTGTTTTTTTCTTTTGGGGGGTTCTTTTTATATAGAGTTAAACTTAATTGAAACTTCCTGTATAGTAAACAGCTGAACAAGATAGACATAACTGTCTTGGAGACTTGACCGATTAAATATTTAAAGTTGTCTAGTTATACTTTTTACATAGCGGCATAGCATGGTGTATTGAATAATGAAAATATGTCATTATTTATATAACTGATTGCCTCCCATCTGTTTTAGATGAAATTATCACTACTCTGGGTGAAGGTGCTTTTGGAAAAGTAGTAAAGTGTATTGACCACAAAATGTAAGTTTTTTTATGATGCTACTCAAAGAGTTTTCTAAATCTCAGATTATACATAATGTCATTTCTGCTTTCCCTTTTCTTGTGATTAGAAGTTTTTCATGTGTCAGCTGAAAAAAAATACTATTGATATTGAAAGCCTAAAATATATAAGGTCTAAATGTCTGAGGTACCAGCTTTTCTGTTAAGATTGTTAAGAAACGCCTTTTGAAAATGCCCCCCTCCCCTTATTAGAGGCCTGTTTTCGTAATCCATGGTAGTGTACATGTATGTGGGGGTTCTTCCATGAAAATTCTTAGCATATCTGTTGTTAGTGGTTTTCCAGGAATCTGCAAACATTATGTAAACAGCAATGTAATAAAAATGGGTGAATTGTAGTTACTTTGAAATACATAGATTTTTTAAAAATAGTTTGTTTTTAACAATTCTGCCTGAAATGCACAATTTGTCATTTTACTTTGTTTTAAGAATCTCATTGACATTCAGGAAATGTGCATATTTTAATATATAATAATGTTCTAAAATAATTAAAATCACTATCTGGAGATATTTTTAAAATGTAATTTTTGCGCAACTGTATTGTAAAACAATTGTCATTCATTGTGAGAAGACCTCATTATTTCTGTGATTATATTAGTGACACTTCAAAACTTTCTCTTTTAGGGGAGGTAAACATGTAGCAGTCAAAGTTGTAAAAAACGTTGACAGATACTCAGAAGCAGCTCGGTCAGAAATACAAGTGTTGAAGCAGTTAAATGTGTCAGATCCTAATAGCACATTGTAAGTATATGATGCAGTTAAAATTGAACGTGCACATGTCTCCTCCCTCCCTCCCTCCCTCTCCAAAAGTGATTATATTCCCTTGTATACTAGTTTCTCTGTAATCATTGACATTTTACTTTCAATTGTACTTACAAATTTCTCAGTTGACTTTATGCTTTTATTTAATGATGCCTTCTGAGTAACCTTATTGCATTTACAGTCACTGTGTCCAGATGTTGGAGTGGTTTGATCATCATGGCCATATTTGCATTGTATTTGAACTGCTAGGACTCAGTACCTATGACTTCCTTAAAGAAAATCGTTTTCTGCCTTTCTGTCTGGACCATATCAGAAGAATATCTTATCAGATTTGCAAATCTGTAAATTGTAAGTATGTATTAAGCCAGGGGTCCCCAATCTGTGGGCTGCAGCCCACTGCTGGCCACTGGGCCGCGGGACAGGCTGGCCTGTGTGCGCACTCACCCCCACTTGCACTAGCACCGTGGCTGCGTGGCAAAAATGGAGTTGCGCAACCTAAACAGCGCTGCACGGTCAAAATGGGGCAGGGCTAGCGGGTGTCATGGGTGCTAACATCGCCCCGTTTGCATCACATGCGTGTTTGCAGCCGTTTGTGTGCACCCGTGTAAAATGCTTCCCTCTCCCTTTCCCTCCAGTCCGCCAACCAAGAAAGGTTGGGGACCTCTGTATTAAGCTGTCTTTTTAGCAATCTCTAGGCAAATGCAAAATATTCTTTAATTAAAATATTTTTAAGCTGTAAACATTGATATTTAAAGATGTCTTAAGCTAAAATAGAACTACTTTCAAATTTGGATTCTTTACAGTCTTGCATTCAAACAAGCTGACCCATACAGATTTGAAGCCTGAAAACATATTATTTGTGAATTCTGATTATACAGAAGAATATAACCCTCAACTGGTAAATTTTATCTCTTAATATTTAATAATTGCTTTCGTAACTGATTCTTACTGCTTGTGCCTAATAATCTTATGCTACATTTCAGAGTCAGGGTGAACGCACATTGAAACATCCAGAGATCAAAGTTGTAGATTTTGGAAGTGCAACATATGATTATGAACATCATAGTACTCTTGTATCTACAAGGCATTACAGAGCTCCTGAAGTCATATTGGGTGAGATAACGTGCATATACTAGTACAAAAATTTTCAATATATTTTCATATGTCATGTAGGTTGCAAACTTTGAAATTAATTTAGGATATACTCTAGACTTGCTAAAATCTCTCAGGTTCTTTGAGAGGGAGGAATCTGTGTCCAAACACACTATGGTCAGTGCATGGAGTGAAACACCAGTCAAAACCCGTTTTGATCCAGCAGAAGTTCAGGGTTGAACATGTGAAAGATGTCATCAATTGGGAGAGGGAAGGTGCTGGGAAGATGATGGTAGAGTGCCAGCCAGTTGAGTATACTGTGTTGGGAGAGCAGCGGGAGATTTGAAAAGGGAGGCTTGGAGAACGCAGGCTTATGAGATTTGCTGTTCTCAGATAGCAGTAGCTGGAAAGAGGGAAAGGCTGTGATGGTTGGGGACAGGAGGGCAATATTGCCTTCTGTGCTAGGAGCTCTTGAGGTGAGAGGGGAATGACAAAAATATATGTCACCTGTGATGATTATTTTTTTTATCTAAAAGCAACAATAGCTGAAGCAGTTGCTGCCTCGGGTTTTGTCAGAAACTTCCCCATTTCAAGAAAACCCTTAATTCATTATCAGAAGTATTTATAATTTGAAAGTCTTTATAGTATTTATAGTCTGCACAGTTCATTTTATATATATATATTTTTGCTGCAGCTTTGGGATGGTCACAACCATGTGATGTCTGGAGTATTGGCTGTATTCTTATTGAATATTACCTTGGATTTACAATATTTCCGGTACGTGACTACAGAGGCATACGTTGTAGAGGTAGTGATAATTATTAGGAAGTTTTTAAAAAAGATTTATACTTCTAATTTAAAGTATTATGTGATTAGTAATTCAAAGTAAAATAAGAATTGAAGTCAATGGAAGTGTGTAATTTCAATATAAAGGCAATAGGGCTTTAATAGCACTATTTATGGGAGCCCAAGATGTCACATCTAAAACTGGAGAACTTGTCTAGAAGACAAAATGTCGATTCCATCCTGGGGCTTCAGATGCTACACTTCTTTGAAATACTGCCATGTGAAATCCATTGCCTATAAAACACTTCAATAGGAGTATTTAAAAAATAATTTTAGTTTTTTTTTTTTAATCTTCTCCCACACATATTTTGCAGCACATTGTTTTGTATTCACTGTATGTTTTGTTTTTCTGAAATTTTCAAGAATTGTTTTTTTTCCTTTAGACACATGACAGCAAAGAACATCTGGCTATGATGGAGAAGATACTAGGACCATTACCAATTCATATGGTTCAAAAGTCCAGGTAAATATGTTTGGGGTTTTTTCCCCTCAATATTTTTTCTTCCTCTTCTGAGTACTACCAGTATTTGTATGTTTCTTCTTAACTGTTAACTTACATTTTTAAAAAAAAATTAGTAATCTGAAGCAATAAAGGTATTTTAAATCTGGCACAGGTAACCTTGAAGTAAATTGTATGGCTCTGTGAGAATATATTGTAAAATCTAGAATTCTTTAAAATTACTAGGTACAATGCTGCTTATGTTGTTTATTATTTGCATTTTATCATATAGACATTACATGGCAGAATGTCTCATATTGTGGCCCTAATTATAATTGTATACATCGGCTATTTGTCGTTTGATCATGTCTTAGAGCTTGGTGTTGGTGCTGATTCATCTGCAAGATACTGTTCTGCCTTTAATTTTTTATAATGAAATAAAAATACATTTTTATTGTGATAACTAATGGGAGAATATACTGGGATGGTGTACTATTGTTAATTTCAGAGGAAAATTAAACTTGTTTTATGTGGCTAGTGATATTGTGCAAAGCATTCATGGTTTGTGTTTGTACATTCATTGTATTGGGAGTTGCTGGGGGAAACTGTCCATGCAAAGTAACAAGAGACAGCTTTTGAAACAACCATTGAAGCCTCCCAAAAGATGCTTTCAGGATGGATGCTTCACTCGCACTAACATGTTTTTAAATGGTGCGCACCATCTGATATAAATATGGGGAATGTGTAAATAACCTTTTTAAAAAATAAAAATATTTGATTTGTGATCTGAGTTATGTCAAAGCAGTTACAAGGAAGGCTTTATGCTAGATTTGCCATTGCTAAAGTTGCCTTTAAGTAATTTCAGTCTTAACTTCATTTATAACAGAAAACGCAAATACTTCCGGCATGATAATTTGGATTGGGATGAATCCAGTTCTGCTGGCAGATATGTTTCAAGGCGTTGCAAGCCACTGAAGGTAAAATAATCTACTTGACTAAGCTTCCTCTACTCCAGGCATGTCAAACTTGTGACGTCGCGACTTTCCCATTGTCGGCAATGGGGTGGGCGGTTTCGGCGTTGACGCATCCGGCCTGTGGGCCCGCAGTTTGACATGCCTGCTCTACTCCATTTTCTCTGAAGTGCTAATTAGTTTTCATTTCCACCCCACAGGAATTTATGCAGTGTCACAATTCTGACCATGAGAATCTATTTGATCTTATTCAGAAAATGTTAGAATATGACCCTGCCAGACGAATCACACTTACTGAGGCTTTGGAGCATCCTTTCTTTTTTCCATTAAGAAAGAAGATGAGACGAGATTTTTAAAGATTCTGCCATTGAAAAGAAAAAACATCTTTGAAATATTTATTTTGTAATTCTGTAAATTTATTTTTTGATATTGTCTTGCTTATAGTCTGTTAAGATAGCTCTTAAAATAAAACATTTGTCAACACTTGGTGTTCAGTCATTTTCTTAATAATGCATGTAATCTGTGGTGACATGGGTGGTTAAAAGTTTCAATTTTCATTTGGATCTAGGGAAGAAATATAAACTATAGGGACCTCCCCATCTCTCACAATTCAAAAATGTCTTCAGTATTTCCTGTCTCATAAAAGCAGCAAATCTGTGTATGGTTTGTTTAGTCTAATTAGATTTCAGTAAGCTTGTTCCTGAAGATACTTCATATGCAGTGATTGCATGAATTGGCTTGTTTACTTTTTGAAAACCTTAGCTGCACTGACTCATGTACCATACTCTATGCTAACGTCTCTCTGTTCTGAATTTTTTAAAAAAATGATAAAGAATGGACAAAGTTTTTTAAAAAACAAATTGCAGAACAGATGTACTACATGCTACAAAGTGTTCTCTCATTTATGTTTCCAGCAAGGATGTGCTGCATATCCTTAAGTCAGAATGATCTGAGTATGAAATGCCCATTTTTGATATTCTGAATTTTGTCCCAGCCATTGTTTCCTGTAAGAATTTTAAATGTTTCCTCCATTTTTGTTGGAACATCAATCTTTAAGCACATTTAAGAACTCAGTACGCGTTTTACAGACCAATGATAACATGTTCCAACCTAGACATTGTTATGTATTGGCAATTACAATTCTCAACAATAATCATGATGGGGAGTTGAAAGAAATAAATGAATGGATTTTTATTATGAGTGCAGTGTTCTGCATTGTTAAAGAATTAAAAAAATGCGTGTATCAACAGCATTTTTGGCTGTTCCAAATTTTATGCAATGGAATTAATGACATTTCAGTTTTGTGCACAGCCCTATGTTCTACTTTGTATACAGCCACAAAGAACTCCACTCTTAAAAATGGTGACTAGTTGCAATTAAGTCAAGGTTATTTTCTATGCTATGCTAGTAAAATGGAATAAAGCCTACAGGATGGTAAAACTAAAAGTATTATGAAATGAGAAGTATATATTTAAAAGCAGGAATCTGCTTTAGGAACTATAATTTTGTCTTCAAAACAAAATATATTTTTATCTTGCAAAACATTGATTTAGTACATTTCTTATGAAAACTATTTCAATATTCCCTTGATTTTTATTAACCATCTTCCACTCTAAATTTATAGAAACTCCCTTTCAGATTTCATATTATATATTAAACATGGCTACGCAGCCATAAAATCTCAGGGAAAATCTTACCCAAATATAATGCATTCATATATTTGTACAGTCTAGCAGGGATATCAAGAGGGTTAACTGGCAAAATGGCAACAGTGACAGAAGCCCCTGCCCCCTTTTGCATATCTGGGTTTTGATTGCCTCGCAACTTCAATCTAAAGGGAAACCAGTTTTGATTACACCATTTTTCCATTGTTGATATACATATCACAGATATTCCATGATCTGAGTCATCTAGAGCAGTGGTTCTTAACCTGGGCGATATCGCCCCCCAGGGGGCGATTTTGTTTTTCAGGGGGGCGATGGAACGAAAAGGGGCGATGCGGGGGCGAAGGAATGAAAAGGGGGCGATATGGGGGCGATGGAGCGAGAAGTTTTGGGGACACTTTTGAGACTTTTTTGTACAGTGAATCGCTGTATATCTGTCATACAAAAACATCAGATCGCTTGCTATTAGTGGTGTGAGCGCGGTGATTTAAGAATGCGATTAACAAAAATTGTTCCAGACATCAAGAAATTGGCATCTGCTCACCAAGCACAAGGCAGCCATTGATGTTCTTTTTTTTTGCTTTTTGTGTACATACATTTTTTTTGTTAATAATTGTCTGAGCTTTTATCGTTGTATTTGCTTGCATTGGATTTCACGTTCCAGTTTGAGTTTTCGGCTTCATTTTCGAATTTTTGTTGTGCTCTGTAAAACATATTGTACTTTTTTAGCGTGCACTCCAGTTCGATATTACATTTTCTTTGTGTCTTTTTAATCCTTTTTACAGTGTGCATGACTATATATACTTTCCTCAAATCTTAATTTAGTTTCATAGTTTTCGTCTTGAAATTCTTAGTTTTTCTTTTCGGGCATTTCACTTTCTTGCAATTGAATTTTGTTTTCAGTGGTCATTACATTTAAGTGTCTTGAATAAATAAGATAATAATGAAATACATGTATCACGAAGTTTGGGAATAAAGTGACGGGTGCCACCAAAATTTTTCACACAGTTGAGATATGGGAAAAAGACTGGAAATAAATTATTTGCATCGATATGTCCTGATGGCAATTTTAAAGAAAACAAAAAAAAGTGTTTGCATAAATTGAAGAATTATTTCCTATGTTGTGATTGAGAGGTTATGTTGGGGGAGGGGGGCGATGACAACTTCCTCATTGGCTCAAGGGGGCGATTCGTTCAAAAAGGTTAAGAACCACTGATCTAGAGCTTGGTAATTTAATGTCAAACAAAACTTTTTACTGCCACCTAATTCTGTGAAGGCATCCTCGATTAATGACCACTCGTTCAGCAACCAGTTACAACAGCAGTGAACAGGTTTCAGTCATCCCAGCAACTTGCTTGGTTAGGTGACTGTGATCTGCACCTTTGGCATCCTGCTTGCATTCACAATGACTGCAGCAGTTAATGATTGTAATTTGCAGCATTCCCTGACAGCTTGCCACAGGCAAAGTCAATGGGGAAGCCAGCAGGGAAGTCCAAGTTGTTTGGGTAAGTGCTCTCCACCTGTATAACCTTCTCTCTGACCTCTCTGGCTACTCATCCACTTGTAGCAAGGATATCTGTTCCACAACAAAAAAAGTTACTAGAGGGCAATGTATCAGTTTGTTAATTTGGGAGATATAACCAAAAAAAAAATCTAAACGTTAGGTAAATAAAAATTAAAATAATCAAGAAAATGGTAAGAGAACACCTGTCTGACCTTGATGAATATAAATCATCGGGACCTGACGGATTACATCCCAGAGCTCTGAAGGAGCTGGCAGATGGTATCTCAGAACCATTGTATCATATCTTTAAAAAATCTTGGAGCACAGGGGAACTACCAGAAGATTGGAAAAGAGCTAATGTGGTTCCCATCTTCAAAAAAGGAGAGGGAAAAAACAGACCCAGGAAACTACAGATCAATCAGCCTAACATCAATACCTGGGAAGAGACTGAAAAAAATAATCAAAAAACAGATGTGTTAGCATTTAGAAACAAAGTTATAACTAGTAGCCACACGGGTTTGTTAAAAACAGATCATGCCAAACCAATCTTATTTCATTCTTTGACAAAGTGACTGAATTAGTAGACCAGCGAAATGCTGTGGACATTGTATATTTAGACTTCAGCAAGGCATTCGACAAAGACCACAACCTACTTCTTGGTAAGGTAGAAAAATGTGGGATAGACAACATCACCACCAGATGGATTTGTAACTGGCTTGACAAATTACTCAACGAGTAGTCCTTACACCTACATGGAGGGAAGTAAGTATTCAATATCTTCATAAATGAATTAGATTAGGGGAAATCATCAAATTTGCAGATGACACTAAGTTGGCAGGAATAGCCAACACCCCAGAAGACAAGCTCAGGATCCAAAAAGATCTTGACAGACTTGAACAATGGACCCTATCCAACAACGTGAAATTTAATGTGGAGAAAAAGAAGGTTTTGCATCTGGGCAGGAAAAACCAAAGATTAAGCGAAACCTGGCTCAAAAACTGTGAGTAACTGAGAGGGACTTTGGAGTCCTAGTGGACGATCTCTTAAACATGAGCCAAGCAGTGTGCGGCAGCAGCCAAAAAAGCTAATACAATCCTTGGTTGTATAAACACAGGCACAGAATCAAAATCATGTGAAGTATTAGTACCACTTTATAAAGCCATAGTAAGACCACACCTGGAATACTGCATCCAGTTTTGGTCACCACATTACAAAAAAGATGTTGAGACTTTGGAAAAAGTGCAAAGAAGAGCAACTAAGATGATTAAAGGCCTGGAGACTAAAACATGAAGAACGGTTGCAGGATTTGAGTTTGGCTAGTCTAGAGAAAAGGACTAGGAGGGACATGATAGCAGTATTCCAGTATTTGAGAGGCTGCCACAAGGAGGAGGGGGTCGATTTATTTTCTAAAGCACCAGAGAGCAGGACAAAAAACAATGGATGGAAACTAATCAAGGAGAGAAGCAACCTGGAATTAAGGAGAAACTTCCAAGCAGTTTGAGGACAATTAACCAGTGGAACAGCTTGCCTTCAGATGTTGTGGGTGCTTCATCACTGGAGGTTTTTAAGAGACTGGACAGTCACTTGTCTGAAATGGTATAGGACCTCCTGCTTAAGCAGAAGCCTGGACTAGAAGACCTCCAAGGTTCCTTCCACCTCTATTCTGAGATTCTGAGCCTAAAATACAAACTAGCTAGTAAATTTAGCAGCAAGCAAAATGCTCTGAATCAGTTTCAACTTTAAAATAACCTGTTTTGAATTTTTAAAGATTCAATTTAAACCACTGTACAATTTGCATATTATGAGTTGCATTATGAATTAAATCAATTTAATTTTTTAGCTAGAAAGGTCAAAAAACATTTTTTCTCCTTGCTATAGCATTCTTAGCTGGTCACTGCAAATCATTTCTGCATAGTATTCAATTGCAAGATTTAATCTCAAATTATTTGTGTTTTCATTAACTCTTAATCCGTGAAGAGACATTTTAAGGGCTGTCTAAAAAGTGCAAGAGTATCAAAACCAAGAAGCTGAGAGGAAAGAAGGCAGTGGTGTAGGAGAACCCATTCTTAGTCTAGTTCTCTTTCAAACAAAATGAAACAAATATGGTTTCTAGATTTTGGATACTTGTTCAGTTTAATCTGCAAACAGAATTTTATAACAAATTTCATTTTCCATGTCTACTGTAAACCTTTATAGAAAACCCAGGGATAAAATGAATTTAAGTTGTGGAAGGCCTTAAATTATGTTACAGTAGAAAATACAGGAGGTAGAATGTAACTGAAAGGATTAATGCAATGTTAGAATCAAATCTAGAGCTCCTGTAAGCTACTAACACGTGGTTTTAAAAACCTAATTTCAGTGTTTTCTAAGGACCCTAGAAAACGCAAACATAAATTTGCTATGAGAGCCCTTATACCATGCTTGATAAAGGGAGGTAGGATGTAAGAATCAGAAGGACACAAAACATGACGCTTTATCTACAGCTCCTGTTTGCTTTACTGTTGACATTTTGACAATTTAGTCACCTTCTTCAGTTTCAGACTCCGATTCTGAAAGACAAACAAAGTATTTCAGCTTGAGTATGTTTTATGATATTCAGGGTATCTAGCAATTTAATTTAATTTAATAACAGTAGGATTACTTGCCTTCCTCTGCATTTTTGAGCCATTCTACAAACTTTTTCATTTGTTCCAGAAAGACACTCTTTCCTTTGGCAAGGTGTGCATCTTTATACCATTTCAGGATGGGTTCTTCACTGAGTACCTCAGCTGTGGAAAACAAAACAACAGGGCTGTCAGGCAACACATCCCACAAACAATGAAGGGAGGACTAGTGTCTTTGCCTGCTTTTTGGGTCAGGCAAGACTTTTTCTACAGCAATCCAGTATGTGACTCCTTGAGAGGAAAAAAAAACCCAGGTCATTTTCTTCCAAGACCCTCCCCCCCCAAAGATAACCAACTATCGCAAATTCTGCATTAAAATGAAGTTCAGGAGATTCTTTCATAAGAGTTGCTAAAACAAACCCCATGCAGTTAAAACAAAGCAAATTAAGTGCCGTACTCTTAAAAATATAATGGCTTTATGAATCATCTGCAAAATATTCTTATAATTTCAACAGTAGCTTATGGTATCTGATGGGAAAGAATCTTAACAGTGGCTAAATCATGAGGAATTTCTTTTATTTTCTGCTGGGTCTTGAAGAAGCTCCACTGGAATGAATTGTAGTGAGTGTAGGCATTTCTCCCCCACACTTAAACAGTGTTCTTCAAATCCAATTACTTTTATTTTCTGCAGTCCTCATAAAGTAGCTTTAGTTGCCTCACAATTTTCTCCTTCAAAATACCTCTGAATGTCATTTTGCACACTGCAAATCATTCCAAACATTCAGAAAGGTACCATTAGTCCAAAGTCATTCAATCATTGCATAGCAGAGTGCAAAACTTGCCATCCTGGGCATGGAATAGTTAGGTATCTTTAAAATGTTTTAGTTTTCTCACCAAATGTTGCATTCTGGATGTTCTGAAGCTGTTTCATTTCTGGAAATAAAATGGCTTGTCTTGCTCCATGCCACAGTCCAAGAAGCCGATTTCTGAGCCATTAATTTGAATTCTGATCTACCAT
The DNA here is from genome assembly GCA_023970755.1 of Azemiops feae. Lineage (NCBI taxonomy): Eukaryota > Metazoa > Chordata > Lepidosauria > Squamata > Viperidae > Azemiops > Azemiops feae. Next base: position 297,365 of record JALGBA010000497.1, on the reverse strand, counting down.
CAATTCCATCTACTCTTTGTGTTAACTATCCCCAATTAACTTCTCTAATGAGGGCTGTGATTATTATAGATAGATAACACAGGAAGCAATTTGAATACTTAATATAATGATTCTGATTTTTGTACTCTCTTATAGTGGTTCTATGACCAATTTAAATTTCTCCTAAGCTTTTATCACCAGCAAATTGTTTTTACTGGATGTTTATAATTATATTAAGGATACATATGTTAGATTTCTGTTATTTCATTTTAACTCTTTGTAAAAAAAATCAAGATTCTTCATTAAAATCAAGAATAATTCGCCAGCTGTTCGCAATGTTCCCCCATTTTGCTTCTGTAGAAAATGCAATTTCACTAAGGAAACAAAAGTGCTATCTTTTACACCTCTCCCATCCCCAAAGATTGGTAAACCTTTATTTAGGTTTAACAAACTAAATAAAGACAAAAGACTCCACCACCCCCCTCTCCCAAACAGCTCCTTCTGAAAATTCTAATCCCAAACGCTTCCAAATGATCATACCCTTAAAAGCCCATCCCAGATGATGCACAACACTGCCAGGATATATTTATCTACAGGCATGTCTTGGCTAACATCCATTCCTTTAGTGACTGTTCAAAGCTATGGTAGTTCTGAAACAATGGATTTATGACTGGACCCTCAGGTTCCAGCCATCGCAGCATCCCCAGTCATGTGATTGCAATCTAAATGCTTAGCTCACAATCACAGTGTTGCAGCAAGCTGTGCTTCTCACAAGCAATGGGGAAGCTGGCAGGGAAGATCACAAATCACCCCAGTAAGTTGCTCCCATCATCTTGTCCCCCAAGAAAATTGCTACAGAGATCTCATACTCAATATAACCCCACCGCCTTCAGAAAACCTTCCTAATGGCCCTGCCAGCTCTCCTGCAGAGCCCACCTACCTGGCTGCATTCTCTAGTGGCTGTGGCACTACCATCCCCCATGGCATCTGTGCACCTCCCGGGGCATTTTACCTGGGATTCCCACCATTTCCCACTTAAGACCCATACATCCTGGGATTAAGATGGTAACCAGGACTGCCAGGATTGCTGCCGCTAAGTAATGCAGTCATGTGACATCATGTTTTATAACCAGAATGCTTATCGACAGCAATCCCAGTCCTATTGTAATCGTACCTTGAGAACTATCTGTTTCTTAAAAATTCTTTCAAAACCAGCAGTACATCAGGAAAAACCTATGTAAAGGGGCTCAGAAATGTATCCATCAATATAACCCCAAAGCTTGAACAGAACAGGACTGAACTGGGGGAGAGGGAAAGAAATAAAGTTCAAAATAGACTGGATCCAATTAAGTTTTATGGAGGGAAAAAATCCACAGTACACTCTACAGTAGGAGGCGCCTCCATTTTAAACCTTACTCATGTCACTTGAAAGTGAGCTTCTATTAAGGAATTGGAAAGAATTTGAGAATGCAGGCTTTCTCAATCTTGTTTTAAACTGGAAAGAGGACTAGACACGCCAGCAGATTACAACCCTTCTCATTTTCAGGCAAAGACCAAAAGCATAGGGGGAGGGGGTGTATTTTGCATCAGATTAACCCTTTCAGATTAATTGTAAAAGAAAGTGGGGACTTTAATTAATCTGGCAAGAGAGGATGGAACCTTTCATCAGCATCTAGATCAGAGGTTCCCAACCTTTTGGGCACCAGGGACCGGTTACGTGGAGAGAGGGTTTTCTGCAGACCGGAGGGGGCGTGGTTTTGTGTGCTGCCTGCATCCTGCAGATGGGGCTTTGTTTATGCGGCCCGGTTGCTGGCATGCCGCAGCCCGGTACTGGTCCATGGACCAGGGGTTGGGGACCCCTGATCTAGAGGGTCACAAGTTGACTACCTTTGTTTCATAATATGCACTATAAGAATAACCTATTTGTGAGTATAAACTAGCATGCCCCCCCCCTTTCTACAAACAGAAGGATTTCTTTCAGAGGCACTTGCTGCATCAAGAGGGAAGCCTAGTGTCATTCTCTTCTTCTGAAGTCCCCCCCCACAAAGGATTTCTGACCTTATGGAACAGTTTTTAGGAAAAGGAGAAATAAAAGAACTGTGCTTTTTTATGCAACAGAATAGTCTTAGGAGTGAAGATCTGCTCCCAGGAATTCTGGATTCATTCAGAATATATATATATATAATCTCCATTCTGCTGGGAAATGCACTGTAATCAGCATGTGGCCTGGCATTCGAGTAAAACAGGCATTCTTTGAACAATGGACAATTGTGGGGAAGTGCTCTAAGGAAAAGTCATTTATTTCACAGAGTCCCTGACTGAGTTTTGTTCCATGCAATAACTCTTAGCACAAACCATTAATCTCTAGAGCAAAACAGAAATAACTGATAATTATCTTGCAATAAAAGATGCGGTACTGCTTATGAATTATTTAATCTCTACAGCTTTCCACAAACTTAAAAGACTTCACTGGAATAAGAGGCTCCAAATGTATTCCTGAATATAGACCTGGTTGATTAACACCAGAAACCAAGATTATACATTAACTTCTTTTGCTTTCAAAAGAGACTGATTTGTTATATATTACCTTTGTAGAAGAGCACCACTATTTTCGGGAAGGCTTTCATGAAATGGATGTTGTCGTAACAGTACTCTTGAATCTTTAGCAACAGAGTCAGTTCAGACTGACCTTGGGTTGTAAAGGCAGCAAGAAGAGGGCTGTATTGCTGAGAAGATAGGAGAGGCTTTGTCATAAATAATTTCCTAACTTGCATTTAAACATTTGCTTCATTTTAGCCATGGAGAATAGAGTTATTAAAAAACTAACATTTGCTTAAGTTGCCTTTTCTAATTCTTCTAAAGAAAAAATAATATTGTCAAGAAACATACAGTATCTTAGAATCTTTGGAGCAGTTTCTTAATACCACTAAGTCTACTTTTCAAAAACAAGATTACTCTGAAAAAAAATTACTTCAGGAAAACCTCAGACAAAACATCCTGAAAAAGATAGATAGATAGATGGATGATAAGATATCTGCAACAGACTGAAAAAATATTTAAAAGCTAATCCTATAAATGAGCTTATACCTTCAAGTGCTTGATGGCTTGTTCTGCGACGAGCTCCTCTTTTTTGTTCCATTCCACAGTGCTCATTACACTAGACCAGATGATGCCAATTACAGTCTGCTCTGATATGTTGTTTTTCTTCATTTCTTCCTTGACATATGGTATGATCTAGGCAACCAGATTTGCACATTAGTCTTGTCCAGATATTTCTCTGGATATAAACGGAACTTTAACCAAATCTATGTATGAATCCAAATCAAGCAAGGTCTTGAACACCACTATACTCAAGTCCAAGTAAATCTGAATATAGCTTCCCTTTTGATCTGCCACCTGAAAGTATGAAAATGGGACAGAGGAATCTGACAATGTTTTGACCTTACATTGGTTCACCATACAAATATTGAAATGGCGGGCTTGTCATTATTCTTTATTCAAATTTAACTGTGCCAGAATAACAATTTTATTTAACAAACATATACAAACATAAGCAAATTTATCAGTATGATCAATGTAAAAAACACCACTTATAACATATTTTGAATTGCTACTGAACATCACACTGAAATATCAGACTCAAGGCTGAAAGAATGTTCTTTTTTCCTGAAACAAATTTTCTCTGCGCTGCTCAAGGCATGTTAACAGTAGGGAATAATTACTAGATGTTAGAAAGAAAGTTATGAACATTAGTTAAATGGCATAGTAAAAGCATAGTCAAATGGCTTCCCTTCATTACCATAAAAGAATTGTTAAAACTGAACACCTCAAGAGTGGACAGCAATCATAGGCATACTGTTAACAATAGCCAAAAGAGCAGTGGAATGCTTTGGATTTGATTCCAAAAAAATTGCTTTTAATTGCTAAGCAAGGCAGTTGCTAAGTTACATCCCATTTTACAACCTTTTTTTGCCACAATTGTTAAATGAATCATTGCAGATGATGATGATGATGATGATGATGATAATAATAATAATAATAATAATAAAGTTGGAAGGGACCTTGGAGGTCATCTAGTCCAACACCCTGCTCAGGCAGGAAACCCTATACCATTTCGGACAAATGGCTGTCCAGTCTCTTCTTAAAAACCTCCAATGTTGGAGCATTCACCGCTTCTGGAGGCAGGTTGTTCCACTGGTTAATTGTTCTAACTGTCAGGAAGTTTCTCCTTAGTTCTAGTTGTTAAGCGAATCCAGTTTCCCCCATTGACTTTGCTTATTGGAAACTGGCTAGGAAGGTTACAAATGGTGATCTCATGACCCAGGGCACTGCAACCGTCATAAACACCTGCCTGAAGTTTGATCATGTGATCATGGGGATGCTACAGCGCTCATGTGAAAACCAGTCAAGTCACTTTTTTTCAGCACTGTTGTAACTTTGAACGGCCACTAAACGAATAATTGCTAAGGACACCTGTACAATTATGCATAACATTATGCATACAAATATTTATGAATTATTCTTTCATTAAGTTTCTAAAGTAAATGTTTGCAGAAGTAATATACTGACAGTGATCTTAAAAGGTAAAAATCCCCTGGAGCTGTCCTCACATCCCTGTGACTATATCCATCCAGTTTTCTGAAAGTAGTTTGCCATTACCTTCTTTCAGGATATGTGTTCAATTCTTTCAGAGTATATGTTCAATTTCTCCATCTAATTAATAGCCCCAAGATTTCTAGGTAGATCTTTGTCCAAAGACTAACCAAATCTCATCCTAGTTAGCTTCTGAGATCAGTCAATGTGGCTAGGTTTTTCTTAGCACTTTTCAATAAAGCACAATGTTTTACACTGAAGAAAAATAAGATATTTGATGAATCTTAAGAATTTAACTTACCAAAATTATTATTGTGCTATTATACCTAATGTGTACTATTAGGGACTCAGTTAAAAAGGCTATTTCCATAATTCTGGTATTCCATTAAGATGTTACAGAATTCATCTATGTTTGCCAGCTAACCATACTTACATCCTTGAAGGTATCCCCTCGTGACATCTGCTCTTGAAGTTCTTTCTGTAATTCTTTACGAGCCCCTATGCACTGCTGGTTCCGAACATATTCAGAAAGTTCCTTCAATCCTGCATCAGTGAAGTATTTTGTAAAATGTTCAAGACTTTGCTTGTTGGCTGGAAAGAGTTCCTGAAACACATATTTTTTGCAAATATTAAGGAATTATACATGCAAGTGCTTAGCACAAAGATTCATCCTTGTTTAATGCATGGAAATATTCAAAATAACATTAATTTTCCTGCTTTCCTATTTTCATGTAGATATGAGAAGTCACATCTTAGTTTTTATTACCATACATTTTCCTATCGGGTTCCCTTGAAGACTGTCAAAAATTGTGTTAAAACATTGAATTCAAATCTAGATTTACCAAAGTGCCAAAACCAGAGTGAACTGTAAAGAAGACACCAAATTCAGAAGATTTTTTTTAAAAAAATTAAATATGCAATAGTGAATTAAACTATTAGATGTGCTTCAGGCATGAATCTTTGAATACAGGACAATCATTGAGTAGTGAAAAGGGAATCTGGGTCCTCCTGCAAGCTAAAAAACAATGTTCTTGATATGCACCAATATTCTATTCCCTGCCTAAGTAACAGATGTTTCACTTTGACTATAAAACTCTATCCAGACTTCCGGTTCCGGTCGCAGCACCAGCGGTCGCGCAAAGAGTATGTTCTCTTTGCTGGCCGGTTTCCCCCCGCCGATAGACCCTGGACAGGGTCGAAAGTCGCCCTGGAGAGGCGACCACCGTGGAGGACACTCGTTGATCGCAGAGGGAGCGGGGAAAAGATCGGCCAGTAACATGGCCGATCACTTAGCTGCTCCAGCCGAAAGTCACAGCAACATCTAAGCAAAAAGAACCACCGTGGAAGATCCGGGTGAGGCCTTTCCTTCCCTCTTGATAACCTATCTACCTCCCTGTGAAAAGCTTTTAGAAACTATTTCCCTACCTTGAGAAAGCAGCGTTCGGATACTCGGGAAAACGGGCTTTGAAAAAATAATTAACTTTTATTGTCTATTTGAGCTGTTGGAATTCGGGGATCCTGGAAAAAAAAATCCTTACTATGACTCTCTCTCTCTGCTTGCTTGTTTTTAGCTTAAGTGGAAACCCTTAGGGAGGGGGGTGGAGTGTTTTTCTTCCTCCCCCCCCTTCTGAACATTATTGTCTACTTTAAAAAAAGAGGAACTAAAAGAACATTTTAGAATGCTCAGGAAAGAGGATGTTCCAGAGTTAAAAATTGAATCTCAAATTTTGACTGATCATGACATATAACCAGATTTACAACTTAACGAGATGGAGGAAATATATTTACAATCTATTGAAGAGGAAGATGCTACACCTTATATGCAAATGATGGAGATTTCTGATGACCAAAGGCAGAATTCAACTAAAACATCTATAATCTTAAAAGCAACAGGAATGGACTTTCAAATACAAGACATTAAAAATGCTGACAATATGAACAAACAACGAATAATCACCATACTGATTAAGACTGATTACATAGTGCAGACAACACTGGAAAAAAAAGAAGACTACGATCGGACTCAATTGTGGAAAAATGTGTATAGCCAAACACTAAGATGGGAGAAGATAGAGGCCCTATTGTGGAAACCTGCTTGGCACAAAAAGAAAGCTAGAATTAGGTTTAAAAATGAGTTAAAACTTTATCTGACGGGTAAAAATGGCTTTTAGAGACTTTGACTGAGCTAATATTTTTGAGATTTCTAAGGTCTAAGATTTTGGTCTGAGTCAATATTGATGTAAATTATTGATTTGATTATGGTCTGGAATGGCAATATGGAAAATTGGAAAATTTAAAATTAAAGGAATTGGATTGAGATTGGTGAAATATTACTGATATTTTTACTTACAATGATTGAATGTTAACTAGAAATGCATTAAGTGGACTAAATTAAAACAATTGAGGAACTTTTAGAGATTTGGATTGATTTATAAAAATATTTGATAGAGTACAGGAAATAGAATATAGTTGAGAAATATTAAAATATAATAGTTATACTATATGTCTATTTTAGAAATAATTATTGTTTTATTATTTTAGGCTAAAATGTAAAATGGTTTTAAAATACTTAAAGTCATGTTCATTTATAAAATATGTATGTGAAATAGGAGATAGAATTTAATTGAGAAGTATAAATTGAATAATTGGAATATGTATATGTTAGAAACAATTTATATTATATGGATACACGAATTGTATACTATATGTTTATGTAAGGCCAAATTGGAATATGTTAATTGTAAGTTAGTTAAGCCTGAAAACGGGTGGAAATATTATTTATAGTTTTTTTTTTCTTGATTGATAAAATAGAGAGGGAACCTTTAAAGAAGTAATTTAAATTGTTCATGTATGATTATATTTTTTACTTTGTTCCATGGAGTGCCCTATCTCCACAATGAGTCTTAAGCACTTGGTTGTAAAACAAAAAAAATCAATAAAACTTGTTATATATATATATAAACCTCTATCCACTTACCATCAGCCTATTATCCATACTGACTTTACGAAGGCTAGCAGCAACTGCATTGATATCTTTTTCATTTATCCATGATTTGAACAATTTTACTGCAAAGGCTGCTGAAACACCTGCACAGAAAATCACACAATTTTTAAGACTTCACAGTGGGAATGGCTATAATCCTCTCCTTCTACAGGCTTTCCACATTTTATCTAGCCAATAATACATTTAGATAATGGAACTCCTCTTCATACACTACTTACAATAGACTTTCCAAGAGGAAAGTGTCAAAGTGAGTCTCAATAATGTTAACATCAGGATTATACCAAGCAATATTTTCAACAGTTTTTGCTGCCCTATTACCGAAACACATGCTCTCTGCAAGAGCTGAGGTTCTTAAAATCATTAGAAAAGTATGATTTTATTTTTCACATTTTTGAACTGTCCATCTCCCTTAGAGAGGGGTTGAGCAATTACCTAATACTATATAACACAATGGAACCCAACAAATTTCTATAGTGACAAAGCAAATACAATGCTCCTTGGCCTCAAATGCTGTTTAATATTATTTTTATTTTGCCCTTGTCAGATTTCTGTAGCTTATGTTTCAACTTTAGAAGCAATTTTAGTTTTAAACTAAATGCATAATGTCCCCAAACATACAGGTAAACCCTTGATGTATAACTGTAACAAAGATTACCCATTATGAACATAAGTCGTGATGGTTGTAAAGCAGGTCATCACGTGGTTACCTCAATTTTACGTTTTTGTGGTAGTCACTAAGCAAATCACTTTGATTAAGTGAATCCGCAGTTGAGAAAGTAAGCCCACTGTTCGCTTTAGATTTTTTGCAAAAACTGGAAATAAATGCTACTTTTCCATAAAAATATAAATTTGGTCACATGACCATGGGACACTGCAAATGGCCATAAATGTGGGCCAGTTGTTGAATGCCTGAAATGTGGTCATTTCGGGGGGGGGGGGGGAGAGATAATCCATCAGAACTTCAGAACCAGTCATAAGTATCTTTGGAGGGGTACATCAGAACCTCAAACGGTAGCTAAGCGATCGGTCATAAGACAAGGACTGCCTCTACTATGAAACAGCAATAAGTGAGGAAGTTGGTTCTTCTATGAAAGAAGCCGTATCAGAGGCAAGATTTCTGTAATTACCTTCTTTAACAAGATTCTCATTATACAGGCTGTTGAGAATTGATGCATTAAGGTTCCCGTTGGCCAGAAGAATACCCGTCAGCATGGCCAGTTTGTTCCGCTCAGACTCTGAAAAACCTTTCAAGAAGAGCAGCAACTACAAGAGGAAATACAGTAACAAACATTTTGAAATAAATGAGATACTGAAGCCGTACTACAGCATTACAAAGGATTTTATATGACAGTGATCAAAAGACCATCACTTTTCCACGTTACACTGCTTAAGACATTTGTACTTTCCTCTCTCAATGTGTATACACACGCACACGTGGCAATCAGAAAATAAAACTGTTATAAAGTGGATGAAACTCCCCCCCCCCTTTCCCCCAGCTTGAAAATGACCAGCAGAAGCAGACGGTCTAATACTACTTATTTACTTACATATAATAAAATCCATTTTTGGGCAAGATAAGGTAAAATCTAGTTTTCATTGAGTACCTTTTTAACTTCATCCTCAAAGCCTTTTTCCAGGTATTTGTATCGCCTGATCAGCTTGTTAAAGACCTGTAAAATAGGTAAGAGAGCCAGTTTGATGTAGTGGTTAAAGCAACAGGCTAGAAATCAGGAGAGTGTGAGTTCTAGTTCTGCTTTAGGTAAGAAAACTGACTGGATGACTTTGGGCTAGTCACTCTCTCTCAGCTCAACCCGCCTCACAGGGTTGTCCTGGTGGGGAAAATAGGAGAAGAAAGGAGTGTGTTCATTGCCTTGAGTTAGTTAATTATAAGTGTTATTTATAAAAATAATAAAGGTGAGATAAAAATAAATGAAAACGATCAGGCTTAAGAAATAAAATGCTCAATTACCAATCATTCACATAGTTTTACTATACTAATGTATTATATACTATAGAAAGACAGGATCAAGGAAAATAATGAAAGAAAACACGCAAACCTGAGCAAATGCTTGCATTGTTTCTAGGTCTTCTTGTGCAGCAAATACACAGACATCTGTGTGCATCATGTCATCTGCCAGGGTACCACCTGGGGCTGTTAAAAATTGATTATTTCAATTATAAGAAAAATAACTGTAAGAGAAGTTGTTCTGGTCTACAAAATCATCTTTGTTGAAACAGTCAAACTTCAAACAATATATAATATACTGGATTTACTGCAAATGAAATTAAATTTTCTAGGATTGGGTAGGCAAATGAACCTGATCCATATCTTACAGTATTTTTGAAGAATACCGAAAGCCAACTGACAGCTTTGTTCAGACCCAATTTGAGCCATGATTTTTCTTCCAACAGCTATCCTAAAATGATCACACTGCAGCATACATTGCCTCTATTCTATATTTTGCTTTGAATACTACTATCACTTTCAAGTTGTATATGTGTACAAGCAATTCTGGGAAAAAAAACCAATTAGAATTTTTCATAGTGCATCCATGTGATCATAAACTGAATAGTCAATAAAGATACTTGCTTTCCCCCCCCACCCTACACTTTTCTTTCTTCCCCTTTTCCTCCTCTATTTTACCTTTCATCTTTCTTTATATTTTTGTATTTTATGCTTTGTTAAATTAATAAAAATTCTGAACAAAATATAAAGATACTTGCCCAGCATTCCACCAGCCACCAGAATGTCAAAGAGTGTCTCTGCATAGCGGCGATAATCAAGTTTTGCTCCAGAAGCATCAAGGAATTTTGCTACTGCTTCCAAATCACTGCCAGTTTCATTTAAACCTTGAATAATACAGTCCTGAAACTGAGTGGGGTCAAACCTCTCTTTTTCATCTGCAATAAAAAAAGAATACTGTAAATGTATCTGAAAAGAAAGTCAAGGTAATTGGAGTTATTCATTTCATGCTGAGAATCAGATAAGCCGAAAGGAAAGTTCCCAGGGAAGCCACAACATTTTGACTTCAATGAGCGGTAGACCTGTGCTGTAAATCCAAAGCAACCATCTTTGAGTTGAAACCGATCAAAAAACACTGTGCAAATTGTGTTAATTCACCGTGTGTCAGAAATCAACACAATTTTCGGTAGACAAGAGATAGCTTCCCTAATTCAATATGGGCTCACAAATTCAATTCATGAGTCTCTTTCACTCAGGTCCATATTTCTTTTAACTATGATCAAAATCAGGGTTGTTCTCTTGTTCCAGAGCCCAAGCTCGCTCTCTCTCTCTCTCTTATCATATATGATAAAATTAATAAAATTAAGTATTGTATGCTTTATTACTATAGTTCCGTGGTGGCAAACCTATGGCACACGTGCCACAGGCGGCATGCAGAGCCCTCTCTGTGGGCATGCGCGCCATTGCCCCAGGCCTAGACCTTCAGTCCTGTCCATGAGCAACCTGCATCAATACCCGCGCAGGGTAAGGTTGCCGCCCCCGCCCGCGTTTTTTTAACTAACCTGCCTTTCAGCTGCATTCCGTTTCTCCGTTCGCTTCTCAGCCTTCGCCGCGTGTTTGTGGGACTGTCGGTAAAAAAAAAAAAGTTCCATCAGACTTTCTAACTTCTCGCGAGATCTCAAGAGGTTAGAAAATCTGATGGAACTTTTTTTTTTTTTTACCGATAGTCCCACAAACACACAGCGAAGACTGAAAAACGGAGAAATGGAATGCAACTGAAAGGCAGGTTAGTAAAAAAAACACTTGGGGGAAGCGCGGGCATCTGTGCGGGGGCGGGCGCGGCAACCTTACCATGCATGGTGGCAGGAGGGTGGGACGCGTGCCCTTCCCATGCCAGGCCAGCTCCCGCAGCCCTGGGGCGGCTGTGTTGGGCTGCGGTGGGCAGGGTGTTGAGGTGGGGGTCGGCAGGCCGACCAAAGCAGCAGGTGGAGCGCTGGAGGCTCGGGGAGGGAGGGTGCTGAAGTGGGCGGTCGGGCCATTGGCAAGAGCAACGCGTCTTTTTTCCTTACCTGACTTCCAGCCCCGTGCCGTTTCTCCTTCGCAATCCGCTGCCGCCGCCGCGTGCAAGGAAACGAAGTTTTTTTGGGGGGGGGAAAGGTCAATCAATCAATTCCAACTTTTTGTGAAAGATCGCGAAGTTGGAATTGATTGAGCTTTTTTTTCCTCCAAAAAACTTCGTTTCCTTGCACACAGCGGCGGTGAATTGCGAAGGAGAAATGGCACGGGGCTGGAAGTCAGGTAAGGAAAGAAAGGCAATTTCTGGGGGGAGCGAGGATTTCTTTCCTTACCTGCCCCACTTGTTCCGAGGCCGCTTTCCACTCAGACGCGTTGCTCTTGCCAATGGCCCAACCACCCACTTCAGTGCCCTCCCCGAGCCTCCGGCGCTCCACCTGTTGCTTTGGTGGCTCTGTAGGCAGAGCTGTGAAGTTCTCTTCTCTATCAGAAGCTGTAGCTGAATGGGCAGGTGAGGGGGAAACCTGCCCCACTTGTTCCACGCCGCTTTTGGCTGAGCCGCATTGCAGCAGCAATGGGCGCAATACGAGAGGCGGCAAACAGCCGCGTCACGCGAAACTGGCCCTTTTCCGCCTCCTGCCCAGTGCTGCTGCCATGAGGTGCCCCTCTGGCTCCTGGGAGTTGTGCTGGCATCCTTCGTGCCGGGCGTCCTTTGCAGTGAGTTTCTGGAAGATTTGCGAAGGGGGTGGGTGTGACACGCAAGGCAAATGGCCGCGGCCGGCGGCAAACAGCCACGTCGCGCCATAACCAGCCGTTTGCCGCCTCCTGCCCAATGCCGCGGCCATCAGGCCACGGAACGAGCCGGGCGGCGGTAAGAAACCGGTATACCGGTTCCTTACCTCCGCCCGGCTTGTTCTGCGGCCTCATGGCAGCAACATTGGGTGCGATGCGGCAAATGGGGGCTGATGTGCAGGGGCCGATGGTGTCAGGCAGCAGCCACCCCGGGCCCTGCCTCGTCTTGCCCCAATGGCACCCTTGCCCTGCCCCCTGCCTCCCGTCGCCTCACCACGCAGGACGAGCCTCCTGCCCACCGTCCCACCCACCAAAGACCTCCTGGATCTCCCCCAACCCTGCCCGGCCCCCACAGGCATCCCTCCCCACGAGCAACATCGAGGTGGCCACGCCCACCCAGTCTGCCGTGACCACCGTGGCCACGTCCACCCAATGGGCCACGCCCTCCCAATGGGCCATGCCCACCCAGCGATACTTAAGTGGGTTTTGGGTTGCAGTTTGGGCACTCGGTCTCTAAAAGGTTCACCATCACTGCTATAGTTAGTGTTCGACTTACAGCCATTCATTTAGTAAGCATTCAAAGTCTGAAAAGTGCTGAAAAAAGTGACTTATGATCAGTTTTCACACTTACGACTGACTGTTGCAGCATCCCCGTGATCAAAATTCAGGCACTTGGCAACTGGCATGTATTTATGATAGTTGCATTGTCCCGGGCTCATATGATCACCATCTGTGACCTTCCCAACCAGCTTCCAACAAGCAAAGTCCATGGAGGAAGCCGGATTTGCTTAACAACTGCATGATTCACTTAACAACTGAGGTGATTCATGTATCTGTGGCAAAAAAGGTTGTAAAATGGGGTGCAACTCATTTAACTGCCTTGCGTAGCAACAGAAATTTGGGGCTCCATTGTGGTCATAAATCAAGGACTATCTGTACCTGCAACATAAAATGAAACAAATACAGTATGGCCCTGGTTAAACCTTTCCTCAGATTGCCCAATCATTCTGTTTATTAGCAATCAACTTTTTTTGAAGAAGTGAAAATGCACATTTCCTCAAATATTGATTCCATTAACTCAACAGTCTTGTATGAATTTAATACATGAAATACAATTGTCAGACTGAAGATTGATTAAATATCAGTGACTAGGAATAGGAATCAGGACCCGATTCATGACTTGTAAGATTTTAGATGGAATATATTGATAATTATTTCAATAATTAGTAATACAGAAAAAACAGAGATGTTGATCCTATGGTTATCGCTACATAAATATATTTTCAATAGGTCTAACAGAATGGAAGGATAAATGGACAAACATTCCAAAAGATTCACTAATAAAACCATCAAAAGTACATATTACAAATCAATCTTTACAGTGATATAGTAATTTGTAATTGATAAAAACTGATTAAACAGGCATATGACTATCCTTACCTCTTTTCCTAGTTTTAAAACGCTGGCCTGATAGCGTTGGCTTTTGCTGCTTTTGATTATTCATAAAAGATACCCTGTGATAAGCAACAAATTGAACATATATTGGTTAAGAAAATAATCCTTAAGGATTTAGAAAGGTTTTGATCAAGACATTTACTACCTAAACACATCAGAATACAGAGGTTTTCCCGTTCCCAAAATTACCATGATTACAATGCCATTAAAAATGAGTCCTAAACCACGTTTATATTTAAAACTGGAACATTAATCAGAAACAAGTTTGTTAACTGCAAACTACTGATTTATGTAATACATAGGTGGCAGGTTTATTATTGCACAACAAGAACAATCATCTGTAATCTTATCTCAAGTTAATAATTCCTATTGCATTTAAAGAGAACATTAGGAAGATCACATTTCTACTACAACTGAGGGGGGAAAAGGCAACTTTTTTTTTATAATGTGTTACTTTTCTGGAGAACTGCAATGTTCACAGCAAGAATTAAAAGTCATTCTTTGCATTGGTAGACTTCTGATTATGAAGAGTCTGTAAATATATCTTGATAGCCAGCTTGCCTCCTGTCTTGGAAGGCTTACTTGTAGCACAGTTCAGAACAGCTGCATCTTTTCTATTGTGAGACTGGATATTAAGGCTTTATTGACAGAATATTCTAAGTATGCTTTTTAACTGCCCTGTCTTAAGACAGCTTCCTCAAGTCTCCTTCACTGAGTCATCACCTAGGAAGATGTTTTAAAATTCACTTCTCTATTATAAACTGTTCTAGTTCAGTCTGTTCTAATTAATTCTATTATTACAAGTGTTATAAGTAGGAATAGGAACAAAAAGAAACAAGGCACTGCTGCCTTCTGTCACTGTTGCTGTACTAGTGAAGGGGGCTCTATCATCACTATGAGGACAGAAAACCTACCTAGTGATACCAGCACACAAATGCTATGACTTGTGTAATTGCAACAGGAAAAAGTTGCTATTTTTCTTGTGAAGACCAGTAGGAGCATTTGCTCAGTGGATTATGGGATTATCTGTACCTCCCTGATTAAATATAGCAATTTTGAAACAAGTTCCCTTGCTGCCATTTTGTCTGTAAATCAAATTTTCCTTCTGTATAAGATATTTTTAGATTATAAAGCTGAAAGCAGGGAATAACTAATTTCTATCAATATGTAAATTGCTGTTTAAGGCTGATGGGCAATGAATAAATGCTGTTAAGCTAATTAATACTATAATGCAAGCTTTTCTTACCAGGTAACACTGTTCACACCCACTACAATCCAAAAATTTTTTGGTGACTCAACCTGATGGATGAATCAAACTGTATCCATCACAAATATACTTTGCATGAAACTACCTTCTCTCTTTTCAAACTACTTCTACCTACAGCTGTCCCAATTTCCAAGCTGTGACATTATAATTGGAGCAATTCTCAAAATCACAACTGAAATCATGCTAGAAATTCAAATTCAGTAACATGTGAACCAATAATTTAACAAATTTCACAGATTGAAGCCAGAACAATTATCTTTACTGAAGCCTCAAAATTAATTCAGGGATGAGTTTTGCTTTAAAAAGAAAAGCTCAGTCTTTATGTGATTTTACCAGTGCTCTGTATCAATATAAAATAAGGACAAGCTGGATGTCAGTATTTACACTAAAACCAGTAATAGTAAGGCAGTTATTAATAACCTACAACAGTCTTTCAGAAACTAGTGCCCTTCATGTGTATTATGACTATAATCCTGAATACAAATTCTGCAAAACAATCCATATAAAAAGTAGCTAATTAGGAATGGAAAGACTGCAACACAGAATATCCTGTAAAAAGTATATCTCCTATGATCATCTACAAGTAAAAAAGGGAGCCTCAATTCAATTTACATTAATGTAAACACAGCTATATGCTAAATGTTGAATATTAATAAGGGAGAGGAGATAATAATCACATGCAGCCAAAAATATAAAAAGAAACAAGAGTTCCACAACTTAGGGTGGAGTTAAAATCACAAATTAGGATTCCTCAAACAATGATGGGAAAAGGAAAGCAAAAAGGGTAGTGAAATTATCTGCCCCATTTCCATTATTCATGGCAACGTTGGTTCCACAGGATGAATTTCAACGTTTCTCCCATGCCTTCCTCTTGGCCTATAATAGGTATTGTATTTTTCCTTGAAATTGGAATGATGCTACATCTTTGTAATCTCGAGAAAGCAAAATGATAGAACAGTGCAAAACCAGCATGATTACCTCTTCTACTCTAAAAATGGATAAAACACTATTTCCCCCCCTGTAAACGGGTATAAAATGTGCCCGTGTGCGTTTTAATACTTCATCCCAGTTTACTGAACATCCAATAAAGAGTTTGGGAAACAAAGCCATTTCTTACAAGGCCCATTCTCAACTCTTTGGGGAAAATATTAAACGCAGTATTCGTCTTTCCCTGTCCTTTTTAAAGTCTATTATTAAAGAAAAAAAATGAAATCCTATACAGCTCGATCACTTAACCTAGAGGGCCACCTCACATATATACACCCAGGAAGAAAAGGCGGATAATAATCGCGTTAACAGAGAGCAAATATTT
The DNA here is from genome assembly GCA_023970755.1 of Azemiops feae. Lineage (NCBI taxonomy): Eukaryota > Metazoa > Chordata > Lepidosauria > Squamata > Viperidae > Azemiops > Azemiops feae. The sequence continues at coordinate 280,987 of JALGBA010000497.1, read as the reverse complement.
ATATTTCTCGCCTTCGCTGATCAAGTTACTACCAGGCTCCTCCTCCAGGTCCGCCCAGGGAGCCTCGGGAGCCCTGGCAATCTTCCTCCTCACTACGTTTCAGCCCGCACCACAAAAGAGCAGCACGGGGACACCGTGCTGCGCTTCTTCTTTTCCTTTTCTACCTAATGTATAGCTGCTGCCTAGGGTAGAAGGGGAAAGCGCCTTTCCCCATCTCCCTCCTCCTTTCCTCTTCCGCAGCGCCCCCTCGTTCTTTTCCTTTTCCTTCCCTTCGTTCTACCCACCGAGCCCTCCGGGCGGAGGCGGCCGCTGCTGCTGGAGGTGGAAGCGATGGCCGAGGGAAGGGGGAGGTCTCTCACAAGCGCCGCCACGGCTAGCTTAAGAGTCCCGCGTGTTCCTCCCGGCCGCCGCCCGCCGCCGCCGCCGCCGCCACGGGTCTCTCTCTCTCCCGCGACGGCGCCGGCGGCGTCACCAACCAACAGAGGCCGCCGCTTTGTTACCCGACAGGTCATGCCAGGCCGCGCCAGAGGACGTGGGGGAGGGGGGGGAAGAGGACCGACCGGCGCGGCCGTTACCGTCCAGGCGCGTTCCGAAGGGCCCCACGCCCGCCTCCCCACCCCTTCTCGAGCCTCACCGACTTTTAAGGCAGGAAAGGAACGTCCAAGGAGCACGAGCTTTACCAGCGACGCGAGGAGGACGGAGAGGTGGCTGAAGGCAGTAGTATCTTCAGTCTCCTCCCCCTCAACCTCTCGCGAGAAGCAGAGATGACGCGGAAACTTACGGAGACGGCCCCTCCCCCTGGAAAAAAAACACACCACCATTGGTGCCTGCGTCACCTATGGCGGGGAGGCGATAACCGAGCGCGATCAGCCTGGTTTGTTACTTTCCCGCCAGGGTAAAGGACAAGGAGGGGCCTACGGCAGATTTGTCGTTGTTATTCGTTTTTTTTCCTGACTCCGGCCGACTGCTGGACAAGTCCCTGCAATTTTCTTGGCAAGGTTTCGGAGTGGCTTGCTTCCTAGAACTGGGGGGGGGGGGGCGGGACTGGCCCAAGGTCACCCAGTTCGCTTTGTGCCTCAGACGGAAGCAGAACTCGCTGTCTCCCGGTATCTAGTCCGATGCTTTAAACTAGTATGTCAATCTGTAGGAAATCCAGTTTGCTACAAAAGTGTCGCGGACACTGTTCCCAGCCAACGTGGCCCGTGTATATTGGAGAGCGCCTGGTTGGGTAAGGCGATCTAATAACCAGGACGTAACTGAAGAGTCCAGTCTGTCCGCGGGTCCTTCCTGCATCCTGGCACGCCCAGGGGCTAGCTGAACCAGCTGCCCAGTGAAAAAAGGATCGGGCTGCTGCTTTCATCACCTCAGAACTGTCTTTCCTTCTCAGGAAAATGATCCGTTCACAGGTTTTCTGCGCAGAAGAGCACAATATAGGGAATAACATCTTAGTTGCACGGCTGTCCTGGCAAGAAATGGGTAGAGTTCAAGTCTATAAAAGTTGAGATCCACTCTGCACAACCGCAATGACCATGTTCTAATAAATGCTGTAAGAATGCTGTGATGTAGATTTTTTTTGCATATTTTGCTCCCTTCCAAACTACTGAGAAGTAAATTTAGCAGCATATGTGGCTACATAGCTGTAAGCATCTTAATGCAGGGGCACAATCATTACTAATAAAATATTAATGAAGTTCTTATTAACAAGAGGGGAAGTGTCAGGTTATGATCAGGATTCAAATTCTATGATTCATTATGTGGTGCTGGGCTGTTCGTCCACTTTTGACTTAAGCTGCACTATAGAAAAATTATAAGAGTCAAAAATGGCACATCAGACTTTCAACCGAAAATAAACAGAAGGCAGATAGCTACAGTGCCAATTTGGCAGCTTAACTCTTTATGGTACAGGGAACAAATGTTAGAAACAACAAAAAAGGCAAATATTTATCCCTGCTTTAAATGTTTCAAGATTTACAATAAAGTACCACCCCCACATACACCCCAGCTAGGGTTATCATGTCTATACTACCAAAACCCCAAATTCATGAATTCTGGATGTCACTGGAGATACAGGAGAAACCAATTTTTTTTGCTACCACTTAGTGGCCATTTTCTACAAAAATAAGGCAATCCTATTTTAAGTAACAAGGAAGATAAGGACGTGTCTGTTTTAATATATGCAGTTTTTCCAGATAAATAGCCAAAAATTCTTTTTCAGATGCCAACTCTGTTCACATTAACACTGAAGTACTGTATTTCACTGTCGTATTTTTTTTGCTGATGTGCGAAGGAAATATTAAAAGGGCAGAATTATATTTCCTCAAAGGATCTTAAAGAAGCAGAAAAGCATGCCCAGTTTTTCTTAATAGTCCCAAGTCTCCCTTCCCCAAGCAGAAACCAGCTCTGTAGAAATGCAGATGTGCTAATCCATTCAGGAAGGTTGGAGGCCTCCAGCTAGAAGCTTAGGAAGACAAAGACCCTTAAAATCTACATACCCCACCCAAGCTCTAAGACAGGACATACTGTAATAGGATTAACGCACAGATGCCAAAGGGGCACACACTCATAAAGTACATGACACAGGAAATACAAAGCCTCAAACAGGAACAGGAAACAACCTCAAGAGCCCCAGAGGGTATAAAACCCACTCTCTACTACATGTGGGCTCTCTTTTCTTTCAGAGCCATCTTTCTGTCTGGCTTTCGTCTTCAATAAACTACAACTTTCTTTCTAAAGCAGTCACCATGTTTATTCCCGGCTTGGATTGAACCCTGATGAAGACTTTTCCTTCAACACTGATATAACTTGTCTTCCATTAGTTCTCCCAAAAAACATTTTGTCTGTTTCAAGTGATGTTGGTATGGCTGGTTTACAATAAAACTGTACAATAGTTGATCTGTATTTTCACATGTGTGCTGGCAGGGACTTTTATTTATTTATTTATTTTTAAAAGGGACATTTTAAAAAAACTACAGCATAAAGAGAGAGAAAAAGATAAACGGTCATATGGTAAAGGGAAAAAATTTAAAGAAAACACCCTTACAGTTACTATTGATAATATAAAAGCAATCCTTAAATTTAACATTAAATGTAGATCATATAGAAACATATGCTTCCTCTTCCTATTATTAGAGCAGACTTTTCAAAGATAAATAAGAAACTCATATCTTGCATCCTTTTCTTAACACCAGGAGATAAATTTTCATTTGCATAAAATTATCCTCTGCTATGCACCTGGCTTAAAAGAGCCAAAACTTTTTACGAAATGACAAATTCTAGAACCTATTTTTTTTAATGATTGTTTTTTGGTCCTGCACCTCAAAATTACTGTTGTGTTCAGACCATATTGCTTGGTTAGCAGATGTTTCAATTTTTGCCAAGCAAATGTAGATAAGTCATATTCAGCCTACAATGTCTCAAAGTTTTTAAAGCAATCAATCATGTTTTATCAAAGTATTGATCCCTTGTGCAGACATATTCTAGTTAAATATCTTCCCTGAATTTTCAAATTGGATTATTCCACAATGTTAACTTCTCGTGTGATTTGGAATCAAAACCTCATTGCTTAGTTATTAATGGTAAGCTTTCAAGACTGGAAATGAAGATCAATCTATCAGAATGATCCTTTTCATAATGTCATCTCTCTAGTGCAGTGGGAATGGTGCTAAGATTGAATATAAAGGTTTTATAGCAATCCCAGTATTGCAATTTGGGAATTGGTTCTTAAAAGACCCTAAATTATAAGAATAACCATTAGATTAAGGCAGTGTTTTTAATAAAAGGCTGTCAAAAGTGGCAAGTTATTCAATTTTTATTCATTAAAGAATGCACACATGTGAGCACTAAAATTCCACATACTATATGTGTATGTTACATGCAGACAGATAAGAGGACCATGTTTAATATATAACATTTTAAAGAATATGCAGCTATTTTTCAAGTGCTTTTTTTTACAATTGGAAAGTGTCACATTTATGTTGAAAATAACCAGATTTCTTACAGACCAATATATCACTGGAAATCACCAGTGCCTTGCTTGCATCATTAATTGTGTTGATAGCTGCTTTTCATTTCTAATATATGATGCCCTTGATAAGCTTGCCTTAGTTGCCCACAAGATAAAATTATCCATGATGATATTTTTCTCACATTCAATTCTGCCTTTCCTTTTCCCACAGAAGCTGTACTGTTTTAATCTATTGTTGACTATCTTATCCTGAATAGTTAGAGCCTTTTACAACCATAGCAACTCATTCAATTGATGAGATGAGGTATACATCTCATAAGCAACAGTTTATAGCATTACAATATTTATTATATTTATTATAATATACATCTGTAGGTAAATTAATTTTATTTTGTTAAATTGAAATTACATTTATTTGCCATTTATCAAGGCAAATACTCTAGGTGTCTTATAATAATAAAAAGGAAGAAAAATGAAAAGATACATAAAATATCTTTCTTTACATCTCATTTAGCAGTTACAGTATATTCCTTAAATCAGAAACAATACTAAATGACTAAATCAGAAAGAGAGAAGGGGGGAGGGAGAGGGAGAGGGAGAGGAAGGGAGAGAGAGAGAGATGCTGTTAAGATTATTGGTTTCATTCAGATAAAGTTCTCTCTTACAGCTTTACTCTCATGCTGGTATGTGTCCGGTGCACCAAATTTGGTCATAAATGGTTGGAAAATTATTCTAAAGATCAAACTGAACATTTTTGGCCAACAGTATCCTAAACATGGTTCCAATATTACTGTCTCAACAGACAATGAAGGATGCAGTTCTATAAACACTTATTTGGAGAGTATGTCCCATTGAAAACCGTATGATATATTTCTGAAAAGGTATGTACAACATTATGTGGTAAGGAAATCACAATTTCATTGAAAAACAAGTAGAAGATTAATCCACTTGGATAGCCCAAGGTTTATAGGTCCCAGGCTTGTCTCTTGGAATCTAAACAAGAAAGGAACATGAACAGTTATTTAACCATGGGATTGTTTAGTATGAACTAAAACATAATTATCATAGTGAACATTCTAGACTGCATATTTGCTTGATAAGATACAACACAACATACCAGGGCTCTATTGTGGGCTGCTTCAATTATGTGCAATGTTAACAGCCAATAAAATACTCTACACGAAGCATTTCCCTCCAATCTTGAGAGCCATTAAGGAAAAGTGGGGCAGAAGATGGAACACTCTGTACTGCTGCAATTTGAACCACATGGGAGTTTTCTACAACAGTGCATTCTATCAGTAGGTTGGGAGTTGTTGGTGTTTTTTTTTTAGGCATAACAATACCATAAATGCTATTGTAACAAAATTATTTTATTTTGCTTTATTTTAGCTACTTCTTTGCAACGTTAATCTTAAATATTTCCAAAATATTTGGAAATTTGAAATTTGCTTTTGGTTAGTTTACTGACTTACTCTATATATCTCCATATATTTCCTGAAACTTTTGTAAAACCTTGAACTGCTAGCTTTGTTCCATCATTTCATGAACAGTGAACCTGATTGACTTGAGCAGAGTAACAAATGAAATTTTGTTTTGTTTCAAACTGAAGGTCAGTGTTTTAAGAAGGCAACTATAAACAACTGCATGCATACTAATTCATGGTGTACAATATTTATGCAACACCTTTCAAGCGTCCAGATTATTTTGCTATGAAATGAACTTTCCACATTTAACGGGCAATAAAATAGCATGATATTTTTATTGCATTGCATAATAACACACCAAAATTAAACTTCACAGAAACTCTCATAACATTTGAGTTGGTCCTGGACAAACTCATAATACTAAAATTCAGAGTGCCTAACTCAGCTGAATGATAGAAAGCAAGGATAGCAAAATACATTTTAGATTAGTGATATCAGTGAATTGGTGGCTCGTTCAATCAATCAATCTTTATTACGGTCACAGACCAGCACCACAAACAAAAGCATTAAAAGCAATAATAATAGTAAACAAAAACAAAAATAAAAGGCAGACAGAATAATATATTGTGGTTGGTGGTGGATTATCAGTGGGCAGTTAAAATTCGCCTAATTTTACATACAGCATAGCAAAATTTGGCCACATTCAAAGAAACTATTTTGTACTGATCCAATAATAATAGTTGCACATAAAAAGATCAGTATTTCCCAGATATTTTATTAGGCAAGGTGTTATAAATTGAATCTGTGAGTCCTTATAGAAGATGCAGTGCTATAGTTTCAATAGTGTCCATAGGGGCACAGTCTCAGCTCATATAGTAGTTTTTTGATCAGCCCTCCAAAACTGCTGTGAGAAGTGCTTTGAAGCGTGCTAAGGTTAGTGCCCTTCAGATTTTTGGGATGGTTATTTGATATAAATATCTTGTTGCTTCAAAAGGGGGGGGGTTGACTGCTGAAATAAACATTCTTGAGAAGAGCAGCCTGATCTTGCTGGATTTCCAGATGTTAAATACCGTATGTTGTTTAAGTGCAGTATGTGCACACTCATACCCCATCATTAAAAAAATTGGTGGTTCAGAAATGGGAGAAGCTTTGCAGCTTACACAGTAAATCACAATAAAATAATATAACAGAGTTTGAATCACATCAGGTAGTGGCATTAACTGATTTTGGAAACACAGAGGAGGAAGGAGAACCAGTCAGAAAAGATTATTTAGTTCAGGGCAGAGGGGGAATGTGAAAAAGAGATTCAAACTAACTATGCTTAATTATGCCAGGTATCAATTGACTGGAAGAATTCCTTTGGCAGGCTTTCAAGTTTCTGTTAGATTATCCTATGAGCAATCAAGATTGTTCCAGTAATCCAAGTGGTTCTTTCCTGAGTTTGCCAGCTCACAGAGCTTGATGGGGAGGGGAAGATGCTGGGAGAAAGGATTGTATCTGTCTGTCTGTCTGTCGCTCTCTCTCTCTTTCTCTCTGTCTCTCTCTCTCTCTCTTTCTCTCTCTCTCTATGTGTGTGTGTGTATGTGTGTGTGTGATTCCTCTTCCATCTGCATTTCCTAATACCTTCTGAAAAGTTGCTGGAAGAAGAGAAAGAAGATACTTAAGAGCAGCTTGAGAGGTAATTATAGGGATAATTGACAGTCTCCAAGCCCATTCCTCCTGTGGGAGCCTTTTCTGGTTACAATAAATTATCACTTACAGAGTAGATAACCTGGAACAACTATTGTGTTGTTTTTTTCCTGAGTTTTAAGTTTTCCTTACTTATCTTAACAGTATTGAACATCTCAGACTCTGCCTTTATACTCTTTCATTTACAATCTTTGCCTTGCTGGTTGAAGTAGAAATGAAGGTTAGATGCAAAAGATAGAGAATATGACAGGGTAAAGTCTTACCATCTCTGTAAAGTAATCAGCACAGGCCATGCGAATCCTCTCTACATTCAGTGGACTGTCCAGTGTGAAAACAGAGTTTAATCCTCTTTCCTTCCGTGCAGCACCTATTGCGTCTCTTATAGCAAAAAATACAGAGGATCCGAGGAATACTCCAGATTCCCCCAATCCCTGGAGAAAAATAAAAATAACCAAAGGGAAGGAAAAAAATAATTGGTGCAATATTCTTGTACAACAGTATTTAAGCTATCTAGTACAATAATTTCACACAGCTAGGAGTCTGATCTAGTCATCCTATTCTTATAAAAGCATCCTAAAATTCTGAATATTTTCAGTGCACAAAAGACTAAGCCCCTTGTGAACCGGAAATACAGAAAATGTATTACAGTTTGCAGAAATTGCATCAATTTCTACACATTACACATGGCAAATACTGAAGCTCAATGTGGGAAGAATCCAGAGAAAGAAATATTTTGGGGAATATTAAAAAGGCAGAATATATTTCCCCAAAGGATCTTAAAGGCAGAAAAGCAAGCCCAGTTTTTCTTAATAGCCACAAGCAGAAACTCAGCAGAAACCAGCTTTTAGAAATGCAGATGTAATAATCCATTCAGGAAGGTTGGAGCCAGGAAGCTAGAAGAAACTGATGAGATTAGGAAGACAAAGACCCCTAAAATCTACATACCCCCACCCAAACTCTAAGGACAGGCAACATAATAGGATTAATCCACCATTATCAAAAGGGCACACTCAAACTCAGGTCAAAATACATGACACAGGAAATACAAAGCCTCAACCAGGAACAGGAAACAACCTCAAAAGCCCAAGAAGGTATAAAAATCCACCACTCCCAGCAACATGTGGTCAGCTTTCCCAGAGCCACGTTTCTGTTTGGCTTTGCTCTTCAATAAACTACAACCTTTCTAAAGCAGCCTCCATTTTGTTTATTCCCAGCTTGGACTGGACCCTGATGAAGATTTTTCTTTCAACATCAAATACTTTGGCCATCAAATGAGAAGAAAGGACTCATTGGAAAAGTCCCTGATGTTGGGAAAGATTGAAGGCAAATGGAGAAGGGGATGGCAGAGGATAAGATGGTTTTAGATAGTGTCATCAATGCAGTGGGCATGAGTTTGGGCAGACTCCAGGAGACAGTGGGGGGAAAGGGGGCCTGGCATGCTACAATCCATGGGATTATGAAGAGTCGGACAAGACTTAGTGACTGAACAACAACAAATATAGTTAAAAGGATGTTACAAATTCAGTTTTCACAGAAAGCAACAGGGAAGTCTTTATGGAAACCTTGCATTTTAATTTACATATTAAGTAATTAGTAAGTATTATGCAAGCCCCTCTTTCTTGGTCATCAATAAATGTTTTAACTGTAATTGCTTTATACAACAAAACTTCTTTTCAGGAAAATGTTTATTTTTACTTGTAATGCATAGTTTACAAACAATTTTGATTTCTTAAGCCTATTTTCCTACTTTTATAAAAATGTAAGATTTACTGCATATTGTCAGACTACTGAACCATCCAAATCTAATGTGTTTTCAATTGAAGCCATGCCACCTTCAAAAGTCTATCAAAAATTGCCTCAGCTATTAGACTGAAGCACTACACATTTCACTTTCATAGAGACCAGTGGTTAACAATTTCCTGTTTGATTAATATTGCTGTTCTTGCTTTCTAAATTAATATGTAGATCTTACTGTCCACATGTAGGGTTAGCAGTCTAAAAGTGTTCTGCCCAGATCATTTTGACTTGGAAAAAGTCCTTGATTTTTTTTTTTTTTTAATATCTGATTTTGATGTTTTGTTTTTAATATTAATTTATGATACAGACTTTAACTGAAGGGTTGTTGCTTGTGCTATTATTTTTATTGTATCTTATTGACACAAACTGCCTGGAGTCCTGTGTTTGGGCAAATCCAAATTATTACAATAAAATAAAATAATCATCATGCCTCCTGGAAAAGTGATTCATAAACCTGGAGCACTCTGCAAGCTGTTCTTTATCCTTTTGTGGAGAAAATAAATCTAGCAAAATGGAGGCTGCATCCTTCTTCCCACCCACCTCCATCTTTTGGACATGATCAGGGTCAAACCAAGTTCATATCTTTGCCTATCAGACTCAAATTGACCCTCTCTGGCCCAAAACAAATCCCCCTTGTAATCCCATCTTAACCAAACAATAGAAGTCTTCTCACCGGCTCATAATACAGCCCAAGGGCAGCCCTAGGAACATAGTAACAACATACCGGTGGTAACAATCCTCAAAGTTCCATCCTCAATCAGCCTGATGACTCAACATTCCATTGCTTTTAACAGTGGACATCCTTGGCTCTGCTGCCTTCCTGAAAGGCCCATTTGCCTAATAATAAGTGCATTGAAAAAGTCCTGCCTAGCTTCCACAAGCTGGCATCCAAATCTGATCTATCGGATTTCCTGCTTTATAGCCCTTAACTTCAATAAAAATATTTGCTTGCCCATACTTCGAGATCTCCTCTTTCTTGTAAAGCAGGCACCCAGCAATCATTAAATAAACATTAAATAAATAAGCTGGCATTTTCTCCTTGTGGTTGTGCTCCTCACTTCAACAGTCCCAGGACAATCCATATTATTTGCTTACCCTGGAGGAGTAGATAGCAATTGGATTTCTTGAGTTTGGCAGCAAGTGGGTTCTAAGGTCTTCTGGAATATCACAAAGACCCGGTATCTTATATGTGTCAGGACCCAATGTATACTGCTGTCCTTCTGGGGAGAATTTTATTTCTTCTGTTGTATAAAATCCAAGTCCCTGAATAAAGCCACCTTCAACCTGAGAAAATAAAATACACATTTTCTGTTTTTCATGTATTTCTTCTAAGAAAATAACTTCTTAAGTTTGCAGTACTAAGCATACTTCCTTGGAAATTTGTTTCCCTTAATGTGAATAGGCTAGTGCTGTAGAAATAATCTTTTTTGTTCTTCTGCAGAGCAGTAACTCTGACAATTTTCTTAAACCTGGAGATATCTAGTCATTGGACACTTCTGTTGACTTGTGAGAATGCAGTAAAATCAAGGGTAAGGTAGATGATATCCTGATGTGATAATTCCACGGTACAGCATATGCTGGTCTGCAGTTCTTGTTTAATGGTTCCATCCTATCTCAGGATTTTTTGGACCTATGAATCTTTCCACAAAATGTAGAAAATGCATATTGGCTTTCTATGTCTTAACTGCCATCCACTCTTAATTTACATTCACATAGCAACTGTCTTGTTATTTATAATTTTCTTTTAAAAATTTATTTGTCAGTTAGGATTCTTTTATTACCCCATCATATTCCAACTCTATCACATAATCAATATTTATGTAGAATTAAAAGAATAGTAAGCATTGGCAAGAATTGCATCCTTGGTCCCCTGCCCTTCTGCACTTTTCCATTCCAACAAGTCCATTACCATGTCCCATTATATTCAATCACAGTATTTCACTATTACTGAAGGAAGATGTATTTATTTATTTATTTATTAAATTTATTTGCAGCCTATCCCATATTGAAATGATGTACAGGATATGTGAATAGTATGTTATGTCGTAAAGAATAAAGAGAACCTCTTTCTCGAACATCCATTCTGAGAAGTGCATGGGTGCTTGAGATTCTGAACGCAATCTTTTTCAGCTACAGATCTCAATGAATCAGCTACTACTCTTTATTCTTCCAAGCACTGCTTCTGATGCAAGTTTATCAGACATCCATGAATCCTTCTTGCGAATATTTCATTGCTATAATCTTAAGCCCTTTACCCTAATTACAACCCTCCTTCCCTCCATTCAGTTTTTTTTTCCAGAGGCAGATCACATATACTGTAGTTTGATTGGAAAGAGAAAGTAAAAAAAGATGCAAAAATAAGGTCTTGTAGTAACACATCCTTGTATACTAATTGTGACACCATAGGACAGCAGCACTATTATAGCAATCTGGAAATAAGAATACCAAGATAGACTAAAAATTAATGCAGATTTGTACTGTTTCTACAATCAGGATGCCTGGAAGCTTCTTAATATTCAAATGTGAAACAATACAAAAATAAAAAATTCAACAGTGTAGATTACCTAATATATAAGAACGCAATGTGATCAATAAGAGAAAACTGAATTCTGCAGCATGGATATACAAAAACATCACATTCTTGTTTAGTTATTACAGCCTATCTAATCCAGCCTAGGATTGATAAGAAAATGATATGGTGTCATTTAATTTATCTTTTCACTTACCACAACTTCTACCTATTTACTATTAAAACTCTCATTGTCATGGCTTTTAACCAGGCAAAATGGTATAAGCCAGGCAACAAGGTACCTCAAATGGGCTAATTTACATAATGTGTCCAAAATCCAGAACCCATGACACCTGAGGGAATGAAATTCGGGAAAGTGTTATTGGCGGCTGCTGCACTGCAGGGCTGCTGCTGTTGCAGTCATATGATCTTTATTTTCAATATTGTGTGACTGTTTCCCAACCAGTGTCACAATCCTTTGCTCCTTCTTCCATCTAACAGCAGCACTTACCTGCCTGCTGGAAGGGGGAAAGAAGGGAGGGAGGAAGGAAGGAAGGAAGGAAGGAAGGAAGGAAGGAAGGAAGGAAGGAAGGAAGGAAGGAAGGAAGGAAGGATAACATGCAACTGGGATTCATTTCTTTGACCTTTCAGGATAGCTTGTTTGCTTGTAGTTACAATAAGGTAGGAATTTAAAGTACATACCTGCCCTATGTCAATGCCTGGATTGATGCTGAAACTACCGTCTATGACAATGTCAGTTCGGAGGTTCTGTTGCACAGATAAATTATCATTAACACATTTTATAGCAGTTCAGGAAAAAAATGAAAGGGTGTGGACATTTAAGCCTATGATATTATAATGACAAATATATTACTACCATAAAGTTTGGGGAAGTTTTTCCAGCAGGTATATTTGGGGGCTTTGGTCTGGAAGGGCATTGAACCTTTGAACTTGTCCTTCTAGACTAGAGCCTCTAAATATGGCTATATGTCAGCTACTTTATTAAGAGGAATAAGCTAGGGGAGAAAGGAGTACAAGCACAATATTTTTCTGCATTTGATAACTCTAAGAGGATCTGTTCTGTCCAAGAAAACGTCACCAAGCTGAGACCATAGAACAAATGCTGTTCTTGGGCACAGCCTCAGAAACCACTTGGGAGTTCATGACAACTCTGGCCCTGACCCAAGTAATTTCTGACTCAACTTAAAATCAGGCCACGCATTAGGCCTGGTTTGTACCTTGGGGCAGTGGCAATGTTATCTAGAGTTGGGGAATGTTACTATCAATTCCTTGTCATGGACGGATTTTCCTTGCTGGTTCTCGATTATTCTGGTGTCACAGGGAAGCAGAGCCAATTTGAACAGCCTGCCTCAAATACCCGATAGATTCTAATGAGTTCCAAAGGGAACTTGTAGCGTTCCTGGGGTTGTGGTGCATGATTCAACTGAGTCTCTAAATGCTGCTTGGAATGAAGGCAATTTTGGCCTTGGATCAGATTGTGCCTATGCAGTTTCTCCAGACATATAGATCCTAGAAGGCCCCAGGCTTTCAGAGGAGCGTTGGTGATGAAATAGCCTAAGAAAGCTCTACAGTGTCCCTGGAGGAAAACGAACAGTGAACTTGACCAAACATGGGTAAAATCTTTCTTAAGGGTTGGCAATAAAAACAGTGAAACAATTATTTCTCCATCCCTATTGCATCTGCAGAGAGGTGGCCAGTAACCTCTTCCCTCCTCAGTAAGAAGGAGCCACAGGAACTCTTGCAGGGCTTCCGTGAAAACAATTATAGTTAAATGTCAGACAAAGTTGCTCAGTTTGTCTCAGAATTGGAATTTGGCTCTTCAGATCCCAGGGAATTGCCTGAGGCAATTGGTGATCTGGGAAGAGTTTGAACTAGTTGGTGCTGATGAGGTAGATGAGGCAGACAGAATCTTTAGAGCTGTGAATTATGTTCTGGATTCCTGTCCCTCCTGGTTGATTAAGGTCTCCTGGGAAGTGACAGATGATTGAGTCCATGCAATGGTAAATGCTTCTCTGTGGGAGGGGATGGTTCCATCCACCTTGAAGGAGATGGTTGTCTGTAAACTTAAGAGATCATTGTTGAACACAGTGAATCTGGATAACTTTTATTCAATGTTCAATCTTTCCTTTTTTAGGAAGGTCATTGAGAATTGGTTGGCTTAAACTCCAAAGATCTCTGGAAGATGTAGATGATTTGAACTCTTTTCAGTCAGGATTCAGGCCTGATTATAGTGCTAAAACAGTATTGATTGTGCTTATTGATGATCTCTTGGAGATCATCCTGGCCACCCTTGATCTCTCAGTGGTATTTGGTCACTGATCATGGTGTCCTCCTATGCTGGTTTAGGGTATTGGAATGGAAGTCATCATAGTATGATGATTTTACTCCTTTCTTTATAGCTGCTTCCAGTTGGTGTTAGGAGGGTGGGAAGAGTTAACAGAAAGCTCTGCTTTGTGAGATGCCTCAGGCCTCTGCATTCTCTCCACCCCTATTTAACATCTACATGAAGCTGGTATCATTCACTGGCATAGAGTGCCATACCATCAGTATGCTAATAATGCCCTATTACAATCCCATCCTGAGCCAGCCAAGCAATGTTGTCAAGATCCTTTCCTGATGCCTGGAGAGTGTAAAGGTCTGGGTGGGGGTTCAGTTTTAAGTCCCCCCCCTGCATTGTCAGTTCCTGATATTTTTCATCTTTAACTCTGTCAGAGGTGCACTTCCCCAATCAGTGTGCAATTTTGGATTCCTACTGGACTTACAGTGCCTCTCAGAGCAGGTAGTAGCTGTAACTAGGGGGACCTTTGCACAGTTTCGTACATCAATTGCACCCATTTCTGGACTGAAAGGTCTTGCTCATAGTAACTCATATCTTAATTACTTTCTGTTTGGATTATTATCACTTGCTGTACATGGGGCTGCACTTGAACAGGACCTGGAAGCTGAGCTGCTCCAGGAAGCAGCAGTGTGGGCAGTCTTTGGCATTTCTTGTTAAGCTGTACTGGATTCCAGTAGGCTTTCTGGTGTGATGCAAGGTGCTAATTATCATTTATAAAGCCCTACATGACTTGAGGCCAGGCTCTCCCACTGTCTGTACTTGGCTGTCTCTGCTATGCCCATATTTAGTAGAAGGTGTATGCTCTATGATGTGATTGCGATCATTGTTAGCTTCAGATGGGGAGAGGCCATTGTATGGTGTGCAGATGGGCATGCTGACGCAGGGCAGCACAGAGCTGCGGAATCCCTTTTTGCACTCTCTGAAGCTCTTTCTCACAGTGACAATCTTCCATTATCTTGTGATGGGACATATGGAAAACTGTGGCACAAGATCTATGCTAAATGTAGCATACTTAAAAAACAACCATCTCCTCATGTTCATCCCAAATGTAGACCTCCCCTTCCCCTCTGAAAACTGGTCTTGTCTATGGACATCACCCTTTTCACTAGTTGCATTAACATTCCACCCAGTGAGGATCTTCATCCCCTGACCCATGTTATATACAGGCCTCCAGCCACCAAATCATTTCCTGTCTTCCGCTAAGAAACCACCTGAAAAGCTAGCACATTTGCCCATTTTGCCTAACATTGTCTGTGCCAAGGACTGAACTTGGAGCTTTCCACATACAGTTCCACATATACTCCCCTTCCTGGTTTATGGACCCTCTGGTGGCATTGTCTAATTCTACAAAGATTGTTTTAAAGTATTGACTACAAACAACATACCCTATAAAAGCTTTCCCCAACCAGACACAACCTGGATATTTCAGACTACTGCTTCCCCTGTGTCTGTAGGCGATGACCTGGCACTTAATAGTGTCCAATCTAAATAGGTTCTGATTTGACTGAGCCAATAGTTGCTAAAGTTTCCCAACTTGAGTGGTCAATTGTTTATACCTTTTAAATACTTGCTGATATATATTACAATCTCTCTATGTTTATCCTTCAAAATGTTTGGTGGTTGAGCGTTGCTTCAGCGCAACAATTGCTTATCATCCAAATCTAAAAGGCAGGAGGGTCACTTAATCACCCCATAGGCTATCTCATGGTTGAGCAGAAAAGTGGAGAATATGGTCCACTTTTGGACTGGACTTACCTTATGGTCACCAGTGAGGCAGTCAATCTCAACTTCAGAACATGATGCACCAAAAATAAAATATGAAAATGCGTGACCTTCTCCTTTCTCCCAGTCCATATTGACAACATATCCTCTGATGGAAAAGGGAAAAAAATGAGAGTGTTTTCTTTAGATGTCTTTTCAAATAGACATGCACAAAACATGTGAAAGGACCAAATTATTAAGATATTCTAAAAGAAATTTAAAAAAGGATCTGTGGTGAGATGAAGAAGATCCCTCTGTTTTAGTAGAAAATAACAAATGGAAATTGATTGCTAGAGAGAAAAACTAACGACAGTAGTCATTCCTGCTGTATCTAATTAAGGAGTTCAAATGATACCTAGAATTTGCTGGGGTAACGTCAGAACTGCCTGAGTTTGTGACTCAAATAAATATTACCCACAGCTTTTGTCAAACATTCTGTTGCACTGAGCTGTTCCAAAATGATAGTCTCTCTTTGAGTCTGTCAGTAACTTTTCCCAATCCCAATTCCAACATATTTTTTGAACCTCACCTATTGGCTTATTGTAAAACATTCACATTGAACAAGACAATACGAGAAATAAATCCTTCCCTTCTGTTTCTCTGTACCTTTCCAGAGAATTAAAGCACTATCAATCTTTCCTTAGGTGAGGATAAAATATATAAAGGCATTACATTTTCTGGCCTCATTATCACTCCCAATCATGGTCTCTTGTGCATCACTGCCCAATGACTCTTTTTGTAATTAATCTGATTATGCATGTGCAGGGTGTGGTAAGCAAGGTAATAGGTTGATTCATCCCTTCATCTTCAGCATGGATCTGTTCTGTCCGTATTCATGTCAGAAGCACCAGCAAAGCTAATTGAAGGGTGCTTCAGATTTGAAAGGATTTGCCAGTAAAAAGCCCAGGGGACACCCAACTGCCAAAAGTAATGCAATTTTGGGGGAGGCTCTTTTCATGATCCCATGGATCTGTAACTGGGTTAAAGTTCTTAAGAGTTCTATTGGCTGATTATTCTAATGCTGTTGTGCAATTGAACGGTGTCTGAATATACTTGACCATCAACTCTTTTCACCCTTCAGCAGAGAAGGTCAGATAGAAACATCTGTATGTCACATTGTATTGCACAGGTAGACACAAAGCAGGGCTGTTTGCATGAAAAAGAAGTGTGGTTGTAGACAATGTAAAAGAACAATGGATTTGTAACTGACTGACCAACTGCACTCAATGTGTAGTCCTTAATGAAACTGCATCTACATGGAGGGAAGTATGCAGTGGGGTACCCCAAGGCTCTATCTTAGGCCCAGTACTCTTCAGTATCTTCACCAATGATTTAGATGAGGGGAAAGAAGGGGAACAAAGCGGAACTCATCAAATTTGCAGACGACACCAAGCTGGCAGGAATAGCCAATGCTCCAGAAGACAGGCTCAAGATACAGAAGATCTTGACAGATTTGAACATTGGTCAACCTATTTTCCAAAGCACGTGAAGGAAGGACAAGAAGCAATGGCTGGAAATTAATTAAGGAGAGAACCAACCTAGAACTAAGGAGAAATCTCCTAACAGTTACAACAATTAATCAGTGGAACAACTTGCCTCCAGAAGTTGTGGGTGCTTCAACAGTGGAGATTTTTAAGAAGAAATTGGACAACCATTTATCTGAAATGACATAGGGTTTCCTGCTCAAGCAGGGGGTTGGACTGGAAGACCTCCAAGGTCCCTGCCAACTCTGTTATTCTTTTATTCTGTTAACTTCCATGCAAAGAAATACACCTATACCACACCTGTGCAAATTAGAAGGATCACCAGCACTGGAGTCTATGGTAGTTCTTCAGGAAGACAATAGCAGAATGGCAGCAGATAAAGGTGATTAGAGGGGACTTGAAAGATTATGCCCTGAAGTGGCCCATAAGTTCCTTTCTCATACTGGGTGGTGAAGAATGATACATTTTACATACCTTGTGGCTGTTGAGTGTTATTAGTTTAAAGGAGGAAACATATGTTAGCACTGGTACAGCTAAGGGTTGCTTATGAACGTATTACTCGCTAAGAGGCTGGCATGAGATAAAAACAATTTCATATGGACCCAGCAGAAAAAAAATATCTGGCTTACATTCAAATGGAGGGAAGGATCTTCCTAGTATTGGGCCTTTGAGAACAGTCATGTTGCTCTTGCCCTCCCAAGACTGCAATGATATTCAGCACGTGAAATTCCCATTAATTCCCAACCTATCACCTTTGATATTGAAAATAAAATAAATCACTGCTTCAGACAGGAAGGCGGTGCAGAGTGGTGAGAATGGCCAAAAAGATCATTGGCAGTTCCCTCCCTCCCATCCAGGACATAGCACAGAAGCGTTGCTTGAGCAGGGTCCGTAAAATTATCTGGGACACTACACATCCTCTTCATGACCTGTTTTCCTTGCTACCTTCTGGGAGGAGGCTTCGTGGTATCCGTAGCAGAACATCCAGATTCAGCCATAGTTTCATTCCATACAGCATTAACCTTGCGAACTCTCAAACTTCCTCCTTGCGTTATATATTCAAGATGGACAGTATTTAATATTTATTTGCTATGTATATGTAGGGATGTGGGTCTATACAGTATATATGTTGTACATAGTATGTTTAGGTGTGTGTCATGTATGTGTTTCACTTTGAGAGCGGGCAACTAAATTTCATTTTTGATGTGTGCCATTGTGCCCACAATATAAAAATGACAATAAAGGTTATCTTATTTAAAGCCATTTAGGAATTGGGAACAAATTGCTTACTTGAAGAAGCCAGTAGCAGAGAGGCTGATGCTTTCCTTGTAGGCAGCTTTAATCTGAAAATGGTAAATTGTTAAGTAGCAATATTTGTAACACTGACAAAAATGCATTTGTGCATAAAACAAAACCAAAATGGGGGTCATTAAAGGTCAGCCTTCCTCCTCTGCATAAGAGAGATGAGAAAAAAGTCATGTTGAATTTGCTATTTGCTTGTACATCTAGGATTACTTCCCCAGAAATATATCTTTGCTGACACTAAGCAACTTCACTGGTTCCACATCATGGAACTTTAGGACTGGAAATTCTGTGTTTAGAAGATGCTTCTAGATACATTTGCATGAAGCTGGCCCCTTGCCTCAAAGGTTAATTTTAAGAGTGCTCCACACATTTTCCACTTCTAATATTCTTGAATTTACTTATAGTTTCTTATTCTTTTTTTAATCTTGTCACAAAATGTTCATTAAAAAGGGAAAGGACTACCTCCAAAGGATGCTGAGTTGGTTATTTTATCTTATCCTAAGAGAGCCCATTGTGCACAGAGCACAATGTAAAGCTCAGATGTCACCAAAATGAGTTCATTGCTGAAATTAGATAACTTTATATATCCAAAGCTCAGTAGTACCAAGAAGTGCCATATATCAGCAATGCTCCCTGTTAGATAAATTTAGAATTGCTGACTATTTTGACATAGTGTTCACTTTAACTGGTGTACTGCTTCTGCATTTATAGCTGAAGTTAATGTAACAACTGTTCTCCTGAAGATGTGCTACTAGTAGGATTAAATTACAATTATTCTGTTTTAAAAATATAAATGATACCTACCCAGTCTTCCCACTTTCCTTTAGGATTTTTTTTAATGATTGGTTCAAGGCGCTTCCTTAGAATTTGACAAGCATTCTATAGAAGGTGATACCAAAGAAAACAGGAAAAATTAGTCCCAAAGAATATACTTTATTGTTACGATGTTATCCAGATTTAAAAGGCACATTTAATTATTGCATGGTGGGATTGCCATTTTTTTTTTTTTTGCAAGAGTTGGGGCATTTTTAATGTTCACCTTCGTGACATGAATAATTGAAGGACTGTTTCTTAACCAAAACTACAGTTTTGTTCAAAATTCTTCTAGCATCACAGATGCTCACATGCCAAAATGCAGTATACAAGAATACAACACTGCCTCGCTAACTGCACATTATAACAGTAAATGTGAGTACTGTTATGAGGAAAGAAATAATAAGGCTGTATAATTATTTTTGAAAGCAAACATAACTGGTCTTCAATTGCTTTTCTGCAACTAGACAATAACACAGAGCAGCGGAATGAAGATGCTATTTTACACTAAGTCAGAATGAATTTCTCTGGCCCAGTATTGTCTATTACATCTTTCCCAAGCAGATCCCCAAGCAGATTCTTTCATTCCCAAACTTTTCTGTCAGCTTTCTGCAATCCTTAGCCCAGACCTGTTTGGATATTGCAGGCATTATAGCTCAATCCCTTTGGAAAGGAGAAATATGCTCTATTTAGTGAAAACTACTCTATTTTGTTTATTAATAATGCTCTAGCATCTTAAATATTCGATCAGATAATATCTGATCCTTTTATTAAGACACTAAAGCATGAATTTGAGATCTCCTGCACACCAACTGGCTAAAAACAGGCAGTGGAAGCATGGAAATATATTTATTAAGTTCATATATTGCAGTAAGTCATCAGTTGGTATGATCTATAAAATCACAATTATTTTTTTGTATTTGCAGTTCTATGTTGGTGAAGTTTTGGATTAGCACTAAGGAGACATTGGTTCTAGCTCATTCTTAGACATGGAAACTGACTGGGTAATTTTAGACCAAGCACTTTCAGCCCAACCTACTTCATAGACATAGAGCATTGTTACTGTGAGAAAAAATAAATAAAAGGGTGGAGCATTATGTGGCCACATAGAGATCTTGAAGTAAAGATAGAAGGTAAATCTAATAAACCTCTCCTCACCCTGTTCCCCCACAGATACTGCCTGAGTTCACACGTGTCAAAATCAAATAAATCACTTATGCTTCAGTGTGATGTGTGAACTCAGTTTCTGTGTAAAGGCAGAAGAAACTTCCACTATGACTGTAATATAGCTGTTAAAACAGAAGGATCTTTTTTAGAAAAAGGTGGCAACTTCTGGCAGTGCCCATCTTTTAAAACCAAAGATGTAAACAATTTAATGGGACATCAAGCTATTTCTTTTAAGACAAATGTTCTATATCAGGTTGGAACATTTTCCCATCTAGTTCATCACTGCCTACTCTCACAGCAGGAAGCCTCTCTAGACTCGCATAGGTCTTTCCCTTCACTAACTGATCCTTTAACTGCAGATGCTCTATCGCTGAGCATCTCCCTATCTTTCAAATCTAGCAACAGCTGGAGAAAAAAAAAAAGGAAGGCTCTCATTCCCCAAAAGATAGATTTTAATGTCAGAAGGATTAAGTTCCATCACATTTCAAAATAATTGAAAAGAACACCACCAATTATGCATCTAACCTGGACTGCTTTCCCATTGACATCTGCACCGATTGATCCCGCTGTAACAATTGCATTTGGTATTGTGACTGTAGTTCTTTCATACTGGTGTATATAAGATAGTGGTATCTTTAATTCATGGCTAGCCACCTTTTGGTTTTAAAAAAGAAAAATATTAGCATTTGTCATCTCCCTGGAGTTACAGCCCAAAATGCAATCACAATTACTACTACAGGGAAAGTTTTGTTTAAATAATTTATTATTATAAGACATAAGTACAAGTAGTCCTCGGGTCACGACAGCAGTTGGGACTGGAATTTCAGTTGTTAAACGTGTGGTCATAAAGTGTGACATCACATGAACTCATTGCTTAGCAATGGCAATCTTGGCAGTCCCCACTGCCATCCATTAGTGACGAACCATGCGGGTTGTTAAGAGAGAGAACCTCATGTGACTGCGACATGGGAAGAGTTCCTCAAAACCAAATCCCAGGCAAGCAAGTTGACAGGGAAGAGCTACAGGTGGGTGCTAAGGAGTATGAATGGGTAGATGCCATGGAGTTTGGCAGGTCGTTGCCATGGACAGAAGTCACAGAGTGCAGGTGATTTGGAGGGTGCCACAGAGTGCAAACAGGGGCCGCAGGGAGATGCTACTGAGTGCAGGCAGGCGAGTGCTGTGGAGTATGAGATCTCTATGCCACCTGCGGGATCCTCTGGAAAAAAGGGTCAAGGGCAAAAGCAACTTGCAGGGACAACTTGTGCCCTCCTGCCACAAAGTGCAAAGAGATGTTGCGGACAGGCATTAAGGAGAGTAGTCTGGTGGGTGCTATGGATAGGTACAATATCCCTATGCCAGCTGCATGGGGGATTCTCTGGAAAAAAGGAGGCAGAAGCAAGAGTGCCTTATAAGAGCAGCTTGTGGTCTCCTGTCAGCTTTCCCATTGATTTTGGTTGTGGGAAGCTAGCAGGGAAGGCCACAAATGGCGATCATGTGACCATGGGACACTGCAACCATTGCAATTTTGAGCCAGTTGCCAAACACCCAACTTGTAATCATGTGACCATAAGGACACTGCAACTGTTGCAACTTAGAACACTGGTCATAAATTCCTCTAATTCAACACCTTTGTAACTTTGAATGGTCACTAAACAAACAGCTGTAACCTGAGAACCACCTGTAATACTTTATATTATTTCAGTACAACAACATCTATACAGCAATGACTAGAAATTATTGACACTCTAATGTTTAGATAACCTAAACATTTAAAGATAGAAAAAAAGAAATATCATAGTGTTAACTATTATTTGAAATATGGATGTTAATAAGCATAAGGTTCCTTACATTTTACATCCATAGTAAATCTAGCATTAACAACTGCAAATTACATCAAATTTTTATTGTACAATAAAGGTTTCTGTCTTAAGCTGGATATTTAACACTGATACTGTCAGTATTGTTACTTATGGTTTGTGCATGTTAAAGGAAAAAACAGACAAAACAAAATAAACAGGAATAATGTTTTAAAATAGGAAAAGAAAATAAGGCTATTTGATTTCTAATTTCCCTTTTTGTGCCTCTACAAATTTGCAGTGTTTATAACATTTAGCCCCTCTTAGAAGTCAAACTATAAGCATTTACATTTGCCAAACTGCATAATATATTCCGTGTAAGGGAACCATTCTCGCTTAAATTTAGTTAACCTTCTATTGTGAATATGTACTGTTAATTTTGCCATTGCTGCATATTCTCCAACCTTGGAGACAATATTTGATTGTCTGATCTGACAACCAGATATTGTCAGAATTGAATCTTTCTTCTAGTGTTGAGCAAAATTTATTCTTGCTGCTGTAAGCATGTACAGTATATCTCAGTAAATTATGATATTTCTTGTTAATATTTTCTGGGGTTATTGTACACCCAGTAAGAAAAAATATGATTTCATTTCAAATGTACATATTTTCTGCATTTTACTATGTATATCTTTTCCATACCGGTAATCCTTAACTTATGACCACAATGGAGCCTTTCCATTGTGGCTGTAAGTTGTGACAGTCATAAAACAGGTCACTCACATGACCAACCTGATTTTAAGGCATTTTTTTTGCAATAGTCATTAAGTGTACTCCGTGTTTATTAAGTGAATGAATGGTTTGCTATGGGCTGGTTTTGTTAAAAACCAGAAGTAAATATCAGCATTTGGCAAAACCATTGTAAAATGTGATCATGGGATTGCAAGATGCTGCAAATGGCCATAAATATGGGCTGGTAGCTGAGCGCCCAATATGCGGTCACATTACTATGGGCGGAGATGGCCACCTGAACTTCAGAATTGGGTCATAAATATCCACAGGGAGGTCCATCATAATTTTGAATGGTTGTTAAGCAAGCAGTTGTCAGTCAAGAACTACCTGTAGTTTTGATGTTTTTTTTATATGTCCAGTACACGTGGTAAAAGATTCCTTCTGTTTCATGGCATCTCCAGCATTTATTGTTATATGATTTACCTACCTTGGAAATTATTGAGAGTTATGTGCACCATCTAGAAAACATTTTGTATCCAATTTTCTTTGGAGTTGTAGCTCAGGGTAAATTTTATGGATTTAATCCATAATTCTTCCCATTGTTGTGATTGTTTCTTTGAAAATTTGCATCCATTTTATCATCCATTTTTTTATTTGTTCTGTGTTTGTGTTGTACCAAAGTAAGAGTTTATATCTGTGCCCTAACAAACAGTATTGGCATGGGGGGTGGGGGCAGAAATGTTAAGTAATTTGATAAACAAACAAACAGTGGAACATTCATGCACATTTATTTCTGGACAATAAACATATTGTAAACCATATGCATTTATAGTCGCCACCCCCAGTTACTGCCTGTCAAATGAATTGGACATGCTGGAGAGAAATGATGGAGGTTGTAATTCAACACATGGAAAGGGCACCCAATTTGGAAAGATGGCTTTATGCAAGTTATGAATATTAGATATTTTTAAATCTTAATTACCTGTAACATCTTGGTATAAATTCCTTGTCCCATTTCACATCCACCATGGGACAGTAGTACTGACCCATCTTCATAAATATGAACCAGGGCAGCAGCCTACAAAAAATAGAAAATTATTTATTTACTTATTTAACAAAAGTTAGTTTTAATCTTTTAATTTAAATCTTGTTATACAGAAGTAATGTATGGAGAATTGTCCTAGGAACAAAGTATTCTTCATCATACCAGGTTTTTTTTAAAAAAGGATAAAATGAGTGATAAAATCAGAGCATAGTATTGTAGTATTGTAATACATGTTGCAAGTCTATTTGGACGTGGGAAACCATGAATTCTAGTCCTCCCTTGAGTAAGAAAACCAGCTGGGTTGCTATCTTTCAACCCTAGGTAGAAGGTGTTAGCAAACCATTTCCAAAATGTTGCCAAGAAAACTGCATAGATCTGTCCTTGTAGTTAACAGGAATCATGGTTGACTCTTAAGATGGTTAACAATAACAAAGTTAAAGAAAGAACTGTCTAAAATGATGAGATACAGATTGCACTTGGTGGTAGGTGAAGTCTGATGGAAAGCCTCTGAGAGCTTTGCTTTATTTGGACAGTGAAGTAAACATTGCTCTGCTTTGCATCTCCAGTAGATCAGTTTACTATTATTAGTCCATTTAATGTTATGACTTTGTTCAAAATTACAGTGTAGGTAGTCTTCAACTTATAACTGTTTATTTAATGACAATTCAAAGTTATTACAGTCTCAGAAAAAGTGCCCACAGAGAGGATGAGGGTTGAAGCTGGAACCTGGGGGAAAATGCTCTTTAAGTCACCAAAATGATTTCTATAAGATTTACCTTTCAATATGACATGGGACTGACCAATTATTCAAGATTTGTCAAATAACACATCACATTCTGAAAAGTGAACATCTTGCCTGGTGGTAAAATGTGCTATTAAATCCAACTGAAAACATCATGGGGATGATTGCAAGTCCTTTCTTCTTCCAGTAATTTTGTTTATTAAATTCCTCAGCAGCTTCTTTTCTGATGTAGTAATCAGACTTCTTCAAGCATTCTTTCCAACATGCTAGCAGATTTCTGGCATCCACTTTTTCTTTGAAGGGCGTTTCAGATACTGTTTTGTATAAATTCATCTCCCTGACCTTTAGCAGAGACACAGAAAATACTTTTAGTTGCTTTATATGTTTAACAAATCATGTAAAACTTGGCACGTGTATTTATATATTCTGCATTAATAACAATTACCATGCCTTTAGTATGCTAAAAAAAAAAAAATCACTGCAGTCCAAAGATGCAGTCCAGAGCAGCCATCTGTTCTTTGAGCAGGAAATGAAAGTCCAGGAAGACCATCAGATTATGCCCCAGTTCCAAATGGGTCAATGCATAGTGCAAGCCCATTCAGGACCAGAGGGGATGTTTCCTGGAACTGGGCAGTCCAAGAGTCACAGCCAATCTTGCTAGTGCTCAGCTTGAGTCTGTCCTTTCCATCCAAACCTCCACTGTCTCCAGGGATAGGACAAGATCTTGACAGCATTGCTTGGTTGGCCAGGGTCCAGAGTACAGCTGAATATAATCACTATACTGATGATTCCTACCCTAAACTTCTTTCGCTGTAGATATTAAACAAGAGCAGCGACAAGGTCAAACTCTGTGGCAACCCACAAATCAGGAGCTTTGGACCTGACTCCCCCCCATCCCCAACCTTATTATTATTCCCATGTCGACTCTGCCACAAGCACAATCTATGCTGTCTCAGTGCTATGTCCTGACCTAAAAAGAGTCCAGATAATTTCTTCCTATATTCTCAGTAATTGTAACCTCACCACCTTCTCAACAACTCTTTCCCAAAAGATTGAAGACTGGACAAAATCTTGTGCTATGAATAGAAGTGGAAAGCAAGCTAGCCATTCTGCAGAATATACAGACCTCTGTCTACCCAATAATTTGGCCTTACTTCCTACCCTGTCTTCCCATAGATGCTGCCCTAGGCAGGCTCTTTTCTGTCTGTGCTCAGGATACATTATTTTGAGTCTGAAATATTTCTGTTCAGAGTGTTCTGTATTTATTATGTTTCCTAAACATAATCATATAACAACCCCCCCCCCCTGACATTCGTGGCAAAGATGGGAAGAAAAGTACTGATGGTAAACAGCAAGGTTTGTATAAATTGAGCAGGATATTATAATAGAACATGCACATAATTTCCCTATGTATTCCTGTGGTGAATTTCCACCCTCCTCAAAGATACTAGCTATAGGGATGTCTCCAGTCGAAGTGACCATTGCTATGAAAATAGCAATAATTTTCATAACAGATTGATGGCCAACCTTGGAATGATCATTTAGAAAAATTCAGTATGAAGAGAAATGTTAATATATAACATATTTCTTTCTCCCTTCACAGTTATGGCCAAGCAAACAAAATGTGTCCCACTGCCTGAATGCTTGGCCTACATGGGGTGGGACAGAATAGTGCAAGTACAGAGGTTCCTTTTCAGCTGATGACCTTCTCCTCCATTTTATTGGATTGGCATCAGTTCTAAATAACAGCTAGTATCCAAGTGCTCTGATAGAGCTGATGTTGTGCTGAATCTCTGAGTTTCTCACAATGCTTATGTCCCCAGCTGAATATTTATCTGGGACACTGTGAGAAATGGAAATCGTTGCTATGGCAACATTTAGAGTACTGTCACATCAGCTGTTTTATAGCCATCCAAGTCCAATGACCAAAGAGGGGAGGCAGCAGAGAGCACTTGCCCAAATTCTCCACGAAGCAGAGACTGTCCCACAATGAGTGACTTAGAGTGATTAATCTGTTCAAAAAGTCCCCAAAATTAGCACTCATGAGAGTGTTCTAGCAGCACTGCTTGAGGACAGTTAACCTTAAGTTAAGATACTGTAGACTGTTTCTTTATAGAAAGGTCACAGTTCGTTTCCACAATAAGTAATTAAACATCCTTTTGCTCTCAAAATGGTGAATTATTCTAGAATGAGTCTTAGTGGCTATAAACTAGAGAAAGCTAACTGTGCTTTAGATGCACTGAAGTATCTTTCTTAAGACCCATGTCAGAGATATCTGGAATGTTTTCTTGGGAAAATCCAAAATGTAACTTATGGAAGTTACATTGTGGCAACTCAGTTTTCACCATCAGGATGAGCATTTGTGTAAATATTTAAACTGGGACAGAAAGTCATCTCCCAAAGATGAACCATGGTATAGAAATATTGCAATAATTAAAACGATAAATAAATCGTGCAATTATTCAGCATGACGAGAGAAGTTTATTTTCAGTCTTATCTGATATTTGTCGTGAGCCTGCAGTGGGGAGTTGTGCTGTTTGAGATGGCGTAGTGATGACAAAATGATACACTGAGATAAACAGTCAGTTCCCCTGTTGGTGCAAGGAAATTATCTCTGTGGGGTACAACAGAAAAAAATGTAGCTATCTAAATTTGGTTCAAATATAAGGGAAACTTCCCTGGCGATATCAAAGAACAGTCTGCCAATGAAAGTTGTGGATTCTGGATCTTGGAGATTTTTAAGAAGAGGTTGGACAACCATCTCTTGTGGATGGTATAGGTGTTAGACCAGAGGAACTTTGTGCTCCTTCCAATGCTATGAACCTTTGATTCTATGAAGTATTGTTTATCCAGGGCCTTAGAAGTTTTGCCCCTTCCAGCCAAGCTCCCCAACTGGAAATAAATCTGGCTGGGAGAACAGGCTTAGGAGTATTTATCGGGGAAAATATTCTGGTTTCTCTTCAGATCTTTTACCTTTTATTACCATAGAAGGGGTTCAGATCCCTCTCCTTTCTGTCAATTCTACTCTGCAAATGAAGACTGACATATCTTTGTTACATTTGCAAATGCCAAAGCAACATTGTGGCCTCACTCTAAATTACAGTAAAGGCTTCAACACACCTTTTTTGCCATCCTTTATTTACCTTATCAGGTGGAAGATCAAGGCAGTCAGCCACAACTGCTATCCACATTTCCGCACTTAAGGCTGATTGTGCAAATCCAAACCCTCGAAATGCAGTATTTGATGGTAAATTTGTCTTGCAGGCCCATCCTTGACTTCGGAAGTTGGGGATATCATATGCATTACAACATTTTAGTACCACATACTCTATTACCTATAAGAATAGATAATAAACCTGTTAATTAACATATCTTATGGAATTACCCTCATATTTTAATTCTCAGCATGCTTGGGTTCCTGCTGTCACTATTTATCTTCTATCTTTCTTTCTATCTTTCTATCTTCTATCTATCTTCCAAAAGGCTATCACCTGACATTCACCAGGTAACACCAGTGGGGAAAGACAGTGGGCATTTATACCCAGTGCTATCATTTATCATATGGCACAGAGACATGATGACTACAGAATTTAGCCCACCCTCCCTTTTTTAAAAACTTCAAGTATTAAAACATGGACATTCGATGTGAAAGGAACTGCAGTCATGGCAATACAGCAGCTTCAACTATGATAAAAAAGAAAAATCTCCAAATAATACAATATGCTGGCAGAACACAAAGTGAAGTTGGTCTTCTACAAATGAAGAGCCTTCTCTATAAAACATACATCACCGGAGGATTATGTATACAAAAAAAATTCATAAACAGAGCACAAAATATGGATGAAGGTGGAAAATAAACACCCAGTTTATAATCAAATTCAAATCAGTTGTTATTGTGTTCATTAAGCAGCAGAAGGCAAATATAACCATGGGCGTAAAGTTGAAATGAAAAGGAGTATCTACCAGACCATAACCATACAGGTTCAACTCCTTTTAGTTACTATATGCTTTATTTTATATATGTAGTCCTTGACTTACAACCACAATCGGGTCCAGAATTTCCATTACTAAACAAGGAGGTTGTTAAGTGAATTGCACCCAATTTTACAACCTTTTTTTCGGCACAATTGGTAAGTGAATCACTGCATTTAAGTGAATCATACAGTTATTATGCGAATCTGTCTTCTTCCACTGACTTTGCTTATCAGAAGCAGGCTGGGTAGGTCGCAAATGGTGATCATGTGACCAAACAATGCTGTAACTGTTGTAAATAGATGCTGGTTGCCAAGCACCCAAATTTTGATCATGTGACCACGGGGATGCTGCGACACTTGTAATTGCAAGGAATGGTTGTAAATCACTTTTTTCAATGTCACTGTAACTTCAAATGGTCATTAAACAAATGGTTGTAAGATGAGAACAACTTATATGAAGCCATGCAGAACTTGGCTGCCTTATCTATTGTTTTGGGGCTGAGGTTAAATAGCAGGAATTGTGCAAACAGGTAGTCCTTGACTTCTGATCTTAATGGAACCCAGAATTTCTGTCGTCAGGCATGACGGTCGTAAGTCAAGGCACCACTTGACCAACATGATTTTATAAGCTTATTTTATTGCAGTTGTAAAGCGAACACTACATTCCTAAGTCAATTCATTCCTATGTGCTGGAAACCGGCAAAAAATAATAAATTGCTGTCACATGACCACGGAACCAGCTATAAAAGTGAGCCAGTTCCCAAGTGCCCAAAATGTGGTCCTGTGACTGCAGGTGTATGTGTGGTTGGAACTCTGAACTGGGTTAGAACCTTTTGGGGATCCATTGTGATTTCGAATGGTGGCTAAGCAACTGGTTGTTAAATGAGGACTATTTGTATTGTTGGGTGATAAATCCTCTAATACTATTCAGAAACAGAGCAGATATGGCTCTATTAAGTTCCTTGTAAAAGTGGCAAAATCGCTGAATAAACCCTACCTACTTTGATTCACAGGGACATACTTGCCATGACCAGGGTAGATATACCTTCTGGTACTGCTGCCTGGAGGGCATTGCATTGAACTTGAGCATCTGAAAGCCCTTCTCTGGTTCAGGACATCCAAGTGCAATGAGATATGCAGTTGGTACTATGATATTCTCACACTGACAGTCAGGAAAAGATGGAGGCTATTGCCTGCATGAATTTGGTGTTCTAGATCAAACAGCTACTGCTTGAGCATCAGTGTTGCTTGAAATCCACTGATAGTAAATAAGAAGGTGAAGGCCTTAGATGTGATGGCTTGCTGTATAAACTGCTCGCCTCCCCATAGTTTGAAATCTGTCCTCTAATATCAAGGGGACAAAACTGTGTTAATCTTAGCTAGCAATTTAATATGGTCTGCCATATTCTGGTTCCCCCTCTCACCATTCCAGGCTCCATGTATATGGATCCATCAGAGACACAGCAGTGGACTTTGAAGATTGCTCTCAGGAATTTGGATTGAGTAAGTTCCAGTGGTACAAAGTTGGGAGATGGCCCTAGCTGCACACTGTATGGTAGCTTTGCTACGAATTTGGGTTCAAGTCACAGAAAACAGGAGGGAAAAGAACCCAGTACAAATACTCCATGCATTTTCCTTTTTCACTAAAAGCAAAAGGCTTCCTAAAGCAATCCTACTCCAATTTCGTGGACCTTTCCAACTTTTTTGAGATTCCAAATTTTCATCAAAGGCTGTAGTGAGTGATGGAAACTCAACTTTTTTTCCAGTTTCTCACCATACGCTTTTTCTATTCCATTTGAAAAAGTCATTTTTTCCCCTGAAAGCAGCAGAGGAAAGTGCTGGGGTAATCTGACCTTAACAAGGAAACTTTTCTATCTTGAGGAGATGTGGCTTGTGAATCTGAGTTTGTAGTCTGGAATGCATACCAGGTATCTTCCCTTGTTCTTAAGAGCTTTCAATTTAAAGAATTCATTTCAACATTTAAATCCATTTAATTCTTTTATAAAATTGAGAACTGCATGATATATCCTAAATAGCATTCCACTCATATTCAATTTCTGTTGCTTTGCATGTATATTGAGAGCTTCTGCACCAGAGACAAATTCCTTGTGTGTCTAATCACACTTGGCCAAATAAATAAAGTATTCAAGTATTCTATCATTAGCAAATATAAGATTATTTTTCTCTCAGCTAGCACTAAATATATTGTTCCCACGTTTGAGTCTTCTGTTATAAGAAACCTACCATTTCAGTTTCATCTAGTGTACATCCACCATTTATGAATAGTAGAAGGTCAACAGCTTCAATTTTGCCATCCTTCATGAATCCCACCTAAAATCAGAACAGTGTATTGTTAGAAACACATTACTTCTCCCCTTTCTTTGAATCCCCTAAAGTTTATTGGAATTTTCTCTGGGCAACAAAAGCACCAGCATTTATTATGTCTTTAATTTTTTCTTCAACAATTTTGATGGTGCTGAAATGACAATAAGCTGTGTGTTAGATAAGCTTTTTTGTTGAGGAGACCATTTGGCTGCTAATGTGTCTCCACTTAGGAAGTTGTTTTGACAGTTACTCATCTCTTTTGCTTAGGTGGAGATCCTGGAGAGAAATGAGTTAAAGAAGGGAATATTTCAATTATCTCAAACCGTTAATAAATTGGCAGCTATTGCAGGTGAGGAAGCACTAACATGATACACTTAAACTGCTCAATTTTTGAACCTTTCCTAAAAACAGTCACACATAAAACAGGAAAGGAAGGAAGGAAGGAAGGAAGGAAGGACGGTTGGTTGGTTCTGAATGGGAGATTACCAGAGCATGTATGAAAGATATTGACCAAAATAGCTTTTTTGCCTTGGGTTAAACCTGCCCTATGTCTAGAAGATGCCTGATTTCTGCATGCTTTCTGCACAGTCCAAGACATTGTGTACAGCAGCAGTATAAGGGGACAGAATAGACCAGAAAGAGAAATTGTGTTTTTGCTGATGGACAAGGACAAAGTAAATCTGTGTGCGGTAATAATTTAGGTACATAAAAGTGCTGCCATTTAAAATCAAAATAGCTTACTTTATATTTTCCATAAAGCGGATGTCGGCCTCCAAATACTAGCATGTCATCTTGTCGCTCCAGGATAAAACGAACTGGACACCCCGTTCTACAAAAATGTATGCAACATTATGATGAGTTGCTAGGACACCAGAGAATATATGCCATGGTGCAGGGATTTCCAAGCCTTTGGGCTACTTTTGGAATTGTATCAACTTGTTATGGGCATAAAATATCTCTTATGATAGATATGGTAGTGATAAAATTGGCATTTATCAGCAGGCAAACAGATTCTTCTCACTTCGGTTCACATTGCTTTTTACTCCTCAATCTCAATCTCAATCTCAATCTCAATCTCTCTCTGTCTCTCCCTCTCTCCCTCTCTCTCTCTCTCTCTCTCTCTCTCTGCAAACACAGAGTTTTATATCCTGCCTTTCATGCAAGAATGCAAGAGCTTGTCTGATCTAGTGGTTACAGCAACAGACTGGAAAGCAGAAGACTGTGAGTTCAGTCCCGCCACATTTTCCTATGAGGACGATGTGGCTGAGAGAGGGTGATTGATCCAATATTATCAGTGGGCTTCTCTGACTAGGGATAGATTAGAGCCTGGGTGTCCCCAGTGCCAGTCTAACATTTTAGCTACTGTACCTCACTGGCTTTTATCTTTTAAAAATGCCTACAGGCAAGTGCAGTCCTAGGAATATTCTTAAAAATGTTGTGCTTGAAGCTGGTGCTTTGGTTTATAGCATTCTGATTTTCCATTTCATGACTTTAACTAAAATGATAAACATAAAAACAGGTGAGGTACTGAAGTTGACAAAAGAGCCCAAAAAATGTGCACGAACAGACTGGTGTTTATGGGAGACACAGTTAGAAATCAAGCCATTCGGTATCAAACATTTTATATATGTTTTATACACAAGCAGTATAAATATCACGATTTCTGTGTAAAACAGCTCAACAGACATCAAGTTTCTACCTAAGTCCAAAGAAGGTGATGTGTGAGAACTGGAGCACATAAACAATTACTGTATTAGATTATTAGGATCTTTAGCTATATTTCATTGATAACTTAATTGCAGCATTTCAAAAAAGCTGATGAAAGAAAGAAACATGCAGCCATCTAATTTATATGAAAGGTACATTATAGTTAATACTGTACTGCTGTTAAATGTGATGCAACTTCTAAAAACAGTTAAATTTTAAAGCAGCCACCTGCCTTCTTATATAACATAAGAAGGATGAGGCTGAGTATTCAGTATAGGTAGAGTCTCTGAGCCGCTATAGCTCTACACCTTAAATAAATAATTAATTTTCTTCATAGCAAATTGATGTCTATAATTTTAGAAAACCTGAGAAAATAAACAAGAAACCATTAAATATATGAACTGGGTTTCAGTTATTTGGGATGGTTGCACTTTAGCTTAGCACTTACTTCTTTGCAGCCACTGCTGCTGCCGCTGCAAAAAATGGAGGTTTAGTTACTTTTCCGCCAAAAGCTCCTCCAATTCGTTTTGTATGGCACATGATCTTATTGCTCTGAACATCTAACACAGAAGCCACCATATTCTATAAAAAAAAGAAAAGCATTCCCAGGTTTGTATACACCTGTCAAGCAGCATATCCCCACTTAATTATTTACGGCATGTATACCTAGGAACAGGTATAATTCCAACTCTATGTATGTATGTATGTATTTGGGGATTCTATCCTTAGGATTGTACATACTGTATATACACATTTCTTTAGAGCCACTGTTACGGTTAGTTAAAGGTTCTTGAAATACTCCAGAACTTTGTCTTGGGGAAGTGATTTTGGAATTATGCTTCCCCAGTCCTACCTCAATCATTTTGCAAAAGGCCTTTTAGTTTCTGCTCACTGTGATGAATATAAACGGAAGCAGCATGCAGGGAGCTGGGGGTGAGAGGTTCCTGATGTATCCTATCACAAAGGACAGGTTCCTGTTCCAACACTAGTTCACCTTAAACTGAAAAGTAATAAGCAGTATCATTTTGAAACTTAGATTATTTAAATAATAAAGAAGCAATATTGTGTTTTGATAGCCTTTACTGTCTACCTTGTTGTTTTAAATCTGTATTTAAGTTTTGTAAATCACATGTTATAACCCTAAATGTGCTTTTCAAAAGGCAACCAGACTTTCTTTGTTTGAAGACATTTTGCTTATCATCCAAGGAGCTTCTTCAGTTTGGAACTGAAGAAGGTTCTTGTGTCAACGCTGTAACAATGGATGTTCCCGCTCTGACAACTGATGGAAATTGCACCCATTTTCGCTTTGCTTTTAACCTGCTTTTTCTTCTATTTAGAAATCAGATGTAGAGAGGGGGTTGGGGTGAATGCTTGAGCTCAGCTAGCCATAATAATAATGCAGCTCCGTGGGAACTCAAGGACACACTGATAACGTTTTGGCGGGCTGAGGAGCTGGGGAGAGAGCCCGCACTTCAGACTAATTGGAGAATGTGATTAATGACTGCTTCATGGGAGTGGGAGTTGCAATTTGTTACTTTGTATCTGGGGGAAGGGAATCTAGTTTTGGGTTCAACTATGTAGTGCCGATACTTTGTTTCCTGAATAAAATGTTCTTTAAGGAAGAATGTTTGCCTTGAAGTTCTTTTGATGGGTTTCATCTATCGGAACCATGACATCTTGGATGAGAAGTGAAACATCTTCAAGGAAAAAAGGAAGAAAGTCCAGTTGCCTTTTGAAAAGCACCTTTTGGGACAACCATGACCTGGATGACTGAGAATCTCCATAGACACCTGGTTATAAGTACAAAATAAACAGAGGCAATAAAATCAACTAATATTGATATTGTTATTAATGAACACAAAAACCAATACAATTTTAGAGCATATTCGGAAGTGGGTATGTGACTTGTTGCTGCTGAATCAATGGCAAAACCTCAGTTATCTCACCTGTACATGTGCAGCATCCTGAGCGGACACATATATATCCATAGTATTATCTTCTTTTCTTGGAATGACACACACACTATTTGTTTCCAGGTAAAAATGTTCTTGACCCCCAATGTGGACTTCACCTATTAAAAACAATAGTGTCAGGGAGATGATTAGTATCTGATTTCATTACTTACTTCAAGCTAGATTCTAACTTTGCCTTCCTAAGTCTGTATCTCTCTGGATGCATTGGATCAACTCTCAGACTTCCCTTGGCAATACAGTTTGGGAATTCTTGAAAGATTATCAAATAACAGACCAAAACAATAGAAGCAGAATGATAAATAGCAAAGGAATATGAAAGCAGGGAATATTTCATGCCATTATCCTATGATAAATATTTCATTTTAGGCAAACCTTCTGATCCATAGATATTTCACTTGTACTGAGTTTAAGCAAAATGTCAATGAACCAACTGAATCTGCACTATAGAAATATATTGCTTATTACTGGGACTTCATGGTTATTCAGTATCGATACTTCTTACCTTCAATAATTTTGTCCACAGTCTGAAATGCTTTTTCCACATTTCCTCTTTCAACCTTTTTATCTTTCACTAAGAAGGATTCATGATTAATTGCTTCCTGGAATAGAGAAGGAATTTTTGAGATCAAGTTCTAGAACCCAAGAGATACTACAGAATTAATGTCTCACATTTTGTCTCAGTACAATTGCATTGACTTTACTCTAGTTAAGAAATTGTCTCATTGCAAATATGAACACAATTGGCTTCTTCCCAGTTCATGAAATACCTGATCATCAAAATAAAATAAAATATCTGTCATGAAAAATAAAATAAAAAATTCCCAAACTGTATTCTTTCATACTGGCCAAAGGTAGGGACATTGCCTGTGTGCTGTGAGTAGCACTCAGCTCCTAATTCTTAATTTGTAGCTTCATGTGTATAAGTGGGAAACATATTTCAGATAAGTATATGGTATAACATACTGGCTTTATTGAGTTGTGCTATCTTTATGTGAGCCAACATATCATTATCTTTCTTGACACCAGCAAGATAAAGAAAGTGATGCCTGCCCTTCTTAGGGATGCTTAGTGAATTTCTGATCTACACTGCCTGGATTAATGTTATTTGAAATTAAAATTATTTTCCGATTTATTCTTGTGTAGTTTTTAAAATGAGGTCTTACTCAATTACAAAATATATTTAAAACACATCTCTTACACCTATCCAGACATGCATACATGACTTTTGGATCAACAATGCATATGTTGTGAGAAACCGTGTGCTTATAAACATACTTTTGTGTATTTTTAAATTACAGAAACACAATAGAAGCAACCAGAATTACGTATGTCAAAGTGAGGCAGGCTGGATATCATTATCATCAGAATAGAGCTGGAAAGGACCTTGGAGGTCTTCTAGTCCAGCCCCCTGCTCAAGCAGGAGTCCTATATCATTTCAGACAAGTTGCTGTACAGCCTCTTTTTTAAAACCTCAAGTGATGAAGAACCCACAATGCCTGAAGGCAAGCTGTTCCACTGGTTAATTATCCTCACTGTTAGGAAGTTTCTCCTTAATTCCAGGTTGCTTCTCTCCTTGATTAGTCTCCATCCATTGTTTCTTGTCCTGCTCTCTGGTGCTTTAGAAAATAAATTGACCCCCTCCTCCTTGTGGCAGCCTCTCAAATACTGCTATCATGTCCCCCCTAATCCTTCTTTTCTCTAGACTGGCCATTTCCAAATCCTGAAATCCGTTCTTCATATGTTTTAGTCTCCAGGTCTTTAATCGTCTTAGTTGCTCTTCCTTGCACTTTTTCCAAAGTCTCAAAATCTTTTTGTAATGTGGTGACCAAAACTGGATGAAGTATTCCAGATGTGGCCTTACTAAGGCTTTATAAAGTGGTACTAATACTTCACGTGATTTTGATTCTATGCTTATGTTTATACAACCAAGGATTGTATCAGCTTTTTGGCTGGTACGGCACACTGCTGACTCATGTTTAAGTGATCATCCACTAGGACTCAAAGGTCCCTCTCATAGTTACTGTTTTTGAGCCAGGTTTCGCCTAATCTGTACTTGTACCTTTGATTTTTCCTGCCCAGGTGTAAAACCTTGCTTTTCTGCACATTAAATATCATTTTGCTGGATAGGGCCCATTGTTCAAGTCTGTCAAGATCTTTTTGGATTCTGAGCTTGTCTTCTGGGGTGTTGGCTATTCCGGCCAGCTTAGTCTCATCTGCAAATCTGATGAGATCCTCTTCTATTCCCTCGTCTCAGTCATTTATTAAGATATTGGAGAGTACTGGGCCTAAGACAGAACCTTGTGATACCCCACTGCTTACTTCCCTCCATGTAGATGAAGTACCATTAAGGACTACTCGTTGAGTACGGTTTGTCAGCCAGTTACAAATCCAGATATAAATGATTTGATTGTTTAATGTTTTGGGTTGAAAAGAGTCAATCAGTAGAGCAACTGCTGATTACAGATCAGAGATTTTCCATTTGGAAAAACCTTAAAATTGGAGAGATACAATTGGTATGTGAGAGAAGGGACGAAGCTTTCCTAAAACCCATTGACGGGAAACCTACAGAGGATTCCTGTACCTGCTCTTGTTAGCACATGAAAAATGAGCCCCTGATGCATCAATTAAACATGATCTAATTTAGGTTCACCTTAGCTTTACTGGGCAAATATACATCAAGAATAAAGGTGTCATAGAGCTCTTCTCTTCTTCCTTACTTCTTTGTTTTTTTGCTAACAATTTGATTCTTTATTGCATCAGACATTTCTCAAAAATGCATAGAGAGACTTGCCAGAAGAAAAGAGCATTCCAGAAAATAGGAATAGCTTCCTGTTAGAAAAGGCAAAAGCAATTTGGAGTTTTTAGTTTTAAAAAACAAATTAATGGAGGAAGGGATGTCAGAATTAAATAGATGTTGTTTTCTGCTCTCACAACGCTCTATTCTTGTGCAGTTGATTAGCAGTAGCTTAAGGACTAATATACAATCCAGGATTAATGTTGAAATTCACATAGCAATGGCAGAGAAGGCCCACCTCCTAAGACCCACCAAATGTAAATCCCTAGCAGAGGAGATCCGAAGCATGTCCTCTCTGCCAGATCAGATAGGGTGAGCAGATGTAATCAAGGAGAGGCAATCTCTCAGATAACCCAATCCATGCCATGTACAACTTTAAAGATCAAAACCACAAGATTGAATTGGACCCAGAAGCAGATTGGCAATCAATGCAGCTAGCAGATCAGGGGTGTAACATGTGCTCTTCTGGAAGCACAAATAACTGCCCATGCTGCTTCATTCTGTACCAGCTGAAGTTTCCAGATACTCTTCAAGGGCAGCCCCATGTAGAGTGTATTATAGTACAGGTAATCCTCGACTTATGACCACAATTGGGACTAGCATTATGGTTATTCATCAGTACAGTCTTAAATTGAGATACCATTTGACCAGACCCAATTTTACAACCATTGCTAAGTGAATCACATGGTTGTTACATGAATCCAGCTTCCCCAATGGATGTTTCCCCCCCCCATCTTTTGCCAGAAACCAGTAAACCAGTAAACAGGAAATCAGCTAGAAACCAGCAAAAAGGTTTGCAAACCACAATCACATGATCGCGGGGCACTGCAATTGTTCATAAATGTGAGCAGATTGCCAAGCACCCAAATTGCAATCATGTGAGCCCAGAGGTGGTACAATGATCTTAGGTGTGAATGCAGGTCATAAAGCACTTTCTCCAAAGGCTGTTGTAACT
Source organism: Azemiops feae (assembly GCA_023970755.1). Taxonomy (NCBI): domain Eukaryota; kingdom Metazoa; phylum Chordata; class Lepidosauria; order Squamata; family Viperidae; genus Azemiops; species Azemiops feae. Next base: position 242,672 of record JALGBA010000497.1, on the reverse strand, counting down.
TTGAACCATTGTTAAACAGTTGTAAGTCGAGGACAACCTATAGTTCAATCTGGATGTGATTAGGACATAAGTAACAGTGAGAAGGGCCTCCCAGTCTAGGAACAGGCACAAATGGAACATAAGACGAAACTGTGCAAAGGCCTTCCTAGCCACAATTGCCTCCTGCTCTTTGAAGTCATGAGTATGAGAGGTTCCCTGATTGTGCACTGGGTCTATCTGGGGACTGCAACCTGATCCAACACCAAAGATGGCATAGTCCTAGAACCAGGAGGTCCCAAAACCCAAAGCCACTCAATCTTGCCAGTGTGCTGCTGAAGCCTGTGGTTCCCCATCCAGATCCTCACAGCCTGTAGACACTGGGATAAGATGTTCAGATCATTCCTCAGTTCACTGGGGCAGAGATATATAATTGGATATCATCAGTATATTAATGATACCTCAACCCATGGTGACAGATGAGTTCACTCAACTGCTTCTTGTAGATGTTAACTAGGTGAGAAGAGAGCACCAAGCCCTGCAGCATCCCACATAGTAAGGGCAGGTGGCTAAGCTCACAGTGTTAAGAATCTTGTCCATTTCCTCAAGTCAAACAAGTTCCAACAATTCCAAAATAACCAGGCAAGACTCCTATCAGGCATCTGCCCTGGACCTGTAACAAGGCTGATGTCCAAGTACAAGTGGATCCAACTGACTTTGTCTGTCAGATGCACAACAAATTTCTCCACATGCCCTGCAAGAGTCCCCACTACCCAAGAGACCTTATGTCACCTGAAACAGGACCATGCAGCAGCTATCTGAGGGTGCAATAAGGGCAGAGAAATACCAGCACGTTACCACCCTCACTGCTATAAAGGTGGCCTTAATAGAGACTCTAAAACATGCTTGGTTGAGTTCATCATTTTCTGAGTGCCAGCAATGCTCTAAATATCACTTCTTTAGCTTAATTTCCTTAGCATCTCATTGAACCATGCATAGTGATGAGATCCCTGAGAGGGTGAGTTACATGGGCATAATTCAATTCAACCCTTCAGCTGCTCTCTTAAGCTGTGACCAAGTGGTAACCCATCCAGGTCTGTCAGTCACTGGAGGGGGGAGGGCAGACCAATCTAATGGGTCCAGCCTCATTGCAGTGGATAGTAGCACTAAAACATCTCATGGAAATCAGGATATGATCTGACCATGATGAGAGTGATAGCAAGAGTCCCCCCAATTTTACAGCCCTTGCTCCAACACGATCACCAGATCTGGAGTATGACCACTACTCCATGTCAGGCTCTGGGTTATCTGGGAAGGCTCATAGCTCTGAACTCCCAGTCCACCTCAGACCCCACTCCTAGAGAAGGCAGATTGAAGTCCCCCAGAATCATAAACCTGGGAACTCCATTGCCAACCCAGAAATGGAATCAAAGAGTCCAGGCAGGGAGGTTGCTGTGCAGTAGGAAGACTGATACAACAACAAGCTCAACTTAATGAATACGGTTTCAAATTCAGTGACCTGTGGTGCCCCTAAAAGCCATAAGAGATCCTGGATGACAATCAGCACACCTCCACACATGCCCCTAGTCTTGACCGATGCCACACCTGAAACCCAGTTGGACATACTTCCGAAAGCATTACCCCTTTGTGGGCCTTGTCAGGTCTCAGTGATACAGCCAGGTTGGCCCTCTCATTGATGATTAAATCACCAGTGAGGGAGACCATATTGCAGACAGCTTGGCACTGAAAAGCAGCAGCCAAAAACCAGGGCCCCTGAAGGTTTGCTGACAGGGTACAGGGGCTATGATCTTAGTTACACAGTTAAGGAAATAGTCACCAAAATGAAGAAAGTTTACCTCAATTGTCAGAATCACTTCCAGATCTTGATAGTCGATTTTCACTTTTTTTGCAGCTTGTTTTGCACACTCAAAAGATGTTGCGACAACACCACATATAATATGCCCAATGAATATTACCTGCATAAAACCCAAACCATAGAAACTGCATGACTTTTGAATACAGTACAGTAAAAACACGATTTGATTTATCTTTATAAACTTCTTGTAAGGTTATTTGTCTTTTTTTAAACAAAGTTAGAACAAATTTTTCTTTCCCCTTCCCATAGATCTTGTGCACCCCTAATCTTCTCCTGAAGAGTTGTGTGGAAACCTTTGACTATTCTTATGGTGGGGAGTGTTCAAATCAGTAGTTATTTCTCCTTGCTTGATGTGTTAGTGAGATGGTGATGATGATATTATCCATTCAGTCATGTCCGACTCTTGGCAATTCTATGGGCCAAGTCTTTCCACATCTTCTGATCTTGCACTGCTTCTTTGAGTTTTTGTATGCTCTGGCAGGTGTTATTTTTGATGGTTTCCAGCCATCATGTTCTTTGGTAGCCTGGCTTTCTTTTACTGCTAACTCTTATCAACATAATTGCTTTCTCCAGTGAATTCCCCTACATGACAAAATAAGTGAAACATAGTTTTGTGATTTTTCTTTCTAGTGACATGTCTGGTATTATGGGCTTCAGTACTTGCTTGTTGGTCACCTTTGCTGTCTAGGGAATACGCAGAAGCCTCCTCCAGCACCACAACTCAAATGGGTCAATTTTCTTCCTGTTTTGCTTACAGGTAGCTATGGGAAATACAAAAGGGTGGACTAACCAACGTTTGGTTGCCAGGCTGATGTCCTTGCTTTTCCATATTCAGCTTATGTTCATCATTGCTATGCAACCCACTGCAATCCAACGTTTGATTTCTGGGCTGCGTTCATTGCTTTGAGTGATTTGCGACCCTAGGAAAGTGAATTTTTCCACCCATTCTAGCTCTTCACCATCAAATTCTATTTTGACATTTCCAGTCTTGCAGTGGTCTTTTTGATGTTCACTTTCATTTTCTTCTTTGATTTTCTTGATCAGATGTTCCAGGCCTTCTTTGTTTTTTTTTTTATAGGAGACTTGTATTGTCAGCATATTGAAGATTGTTGATGTTTCTTCCTCCAAACTTTACCCCGATTTTTGATTCTTCGAGACCTAGCTTCCTCATGATCAGGCCCTGCTCACCGGCGACGTTGGAGCCTCCCGCGTAGGCCTTCCGTGCTGCTTCGCTCGGACCGCCGGCTTCTGGCTGTGGGGCGGCCTCCCTCCGGAGCTGTCTTTCCCCCCCCTCCCGTATATGTCGAGCCCACAAGGTTTGACAAAGGGGAGAGAATGCAACCTTATCACTCCTTTCTCTATCTTAAACCAATCACAGTCTCCATAGGCTGTTCGCACAGTGGCTTCCTGATTTGTGTACAGTGATTTCACCAAGTTGATCAGATGTGTTGGTAGCCTCAGGTCTTGTAGGGCTCTCCGTAACTTCTCATGACCAACACTATTGAAGACTTTCTTGTAAATGAAGCACATGTAAATGATATTTTGATAGTCAGGAGATTGTTCCGTGTTAAGTTTATTCCACCAAAATCAATAATTTCCATTATTCTAAAAGGTTGAGCAAGCAGGATACAGGAAGTCCTCAACTTATAACCATTTATTTAGTGACCATTCAAAGTAACAATACCACTGAAAAAAGTGACATATCACCAGTGTTCATACTTGTAACCGTTGCAGCATCCCCATGGACATGTGATCAAAATTCAGATCCTTGGCAACTGGCATGTATTTAAGACAGTTGCACTGTCCTGGGATCATGTGATTACCATTTATAATCTTCTCAGCTGGCTTCTGACAAGCCAGATTCGCTTAACAACTGCATTATTCATTTAGCAACTGCAGTGATTTGCCTAACAACTGTGGCAAAAAGGTCGTAAAATGAGACAAAACTCTCTTAACAACTGCCTTGCTTTATAATGGAAATTTTGAGCTCAATTGTGGTTGTAAACCGAGGACTACCTATAATTGCAAATCTGTATCTTGGGTAAAGAAACCCTAGAACAAGAAGAAATTCCTATATTAGCTAATATGGGCATAAGTTGTGCATAAAGCTTGACTGTTACATGGAAATAAAATATCAAATAAGAATTACTTCATCTTCTGCAAACACATCCTCTTTGCCATCACCATTTTTTCCTGGAATGTCTCGAGCTGTTACTATATCAACCACACCTGGTTCTTTCAAGGCTTCTGATATATCAATGGCTCTGGAAAAAAAAGAAGAAATATGTCCCATTTAGCTCAGTCCAAGGAATTAGACAAATTCTGTAATGTACAGTACATACCTGTTTTCTTTTTTTTTTTATTTAAAGTTTTTATTGATTTTTAATACAATTCAAAAGTACTTATTCAACAAAGGTGTTGTCTGAGTTTATCATTCACTAATACAAATTGAGTTCCTAATCCCTTATTCTTTTCTCCAGTGATTGATAAAATAAGTCCAAAGTTTGAAAGTATTCTGTTTCTTCTTTTTCTTTCAACCTCAAAATAAGTCTGTCCATTTCTGCACAATCTAGTATTTTTTAAATTATTTCTTCCTCTGGTGGTATTTCTTCATTTTTCCAATATTATGTGAATATGATTCTTGCTGCTGTTATCACATGTAAAATCAAGTATATATTTCGTTTGTCAAGCTTTTCTGGAATACATACCTGTTTTCTAACCTCAAGTAAACATCAATGACAAAAATATATACTTTTCTTTATCTATCATTCCAAGCAATTTAAGACTACACCAGACAGTCTAGAAATTGTCTTCCGGCTCCAGTTTCTGATTTTACCTAGTTAACTATAAACAAACAGTGACCTAATTCAGACTGAGCCTGTTGTTCAAAGGAAAGAAATCATTAAAATGCATTCTTCCTAGAGATAAGAGAGAGCAACTGGTCCGAAGTCATCCAGCTGGCTTTATGTGTTTGGCATAGATTGTATCAGAGATTTTATTTTACATTTATTTATTCTTTTAAAATGAGACACTTATATACTGCTGAAAACTTCAACTATGCAACGTTTAGAAATTTTGTAACATTTCTTTTTCTTCTATATTTAGTTTCTTATTGTTTCTTGTATTTTTTATTTTCCCTTTTTCTTTTTGTGTATCATTTAGTAAAACTAATTATGAAATAAAATAAACAAACATTGGAAGGAGGGAAGGAAGACAAGGAAAACTGTGAAAATTAAGAATGGATTTCTTGTGAGAGGGATATGGCGAACAAGAAAATCCAGCGCCTGCAAATTGTATTCTGCAGAATTGGATCCTGAACATCCCTCTTTTCCTTTACTTTTTATGTATAACCTTCACTCTTGACCCTGGCCACTGCTGAACTTAAAATTTTAAAACAGATTTAAAGTGTGTTCCGAAACTGTGGAAATATGGCCCCCAACACATATTTCTCATGCTTCTTCTTTCATGTTACTTACAGAATTTTGGCATGGGCCCGTGTGCTGGTTACCACTGCCATGTACAGTTGCCCATCTGCCGGTTCCATATCATCAACATAGACAGCTTCACCAGTGGCATGCTTAATACCAGACTCATGCTTCATGGGACGTCCCACAGGGTCCTGAGGAGGTTGTTGAGCATCTACACCCTGTCACATAATAGAAAGTCACTGAAACTATTGAGAAATGGCATTTACAAATCCCTTTCTACTTTTTCCTGAGCAAAAGATTACATTTCTACTTATTTTAGGGTTCCTTATCTTTGTGAACAATCAATCACATGTAAACTAGTGAGAATGTAAGTGCATTCTCACAAAATGATTAAAACATGGTCAGTCACAATACTCCCGTATTACCAGAAGACCACTGGTTCACCCCATTTTCTTTTCTAAGAATGCCTCTGGGATCTAGGGCCTAAGAAGCATTGTTGTAAATGCAGATTACAACTGGGACTGCCCTTTGTTTTGCAATATTTTCATATCCCGCTCATTTTTAAAAAACAGAAATATTTTTAAAAATAAAACTAAGGCAGATAATTTGATAGGCATCAATGTGTATGTTGGAAGGACAACTGTCACTTTCAAGGACCTCATTGGGCACCTACATCATATATTGTCTGACGATTATGTATATAACTTGGAAAATATTCCCAGTAATAGCAGAAAGTCCAGGTGTCTAGAGCAAAAGCAAAATGCCCTCACCTTTAGGAATTAGGTAGGTGATTAGCCAGGCCACAAATGCCCCTTCCCATTTTTGTAGAGTCATTTCTATTAACTGATTGAGATATTTGTAGACTATTTAGAAAAAATTTTTTTTTATCTACACATAACTCTCTTTAAAACTGACTTCACTGACCTGGTATGTTTGGATGCCTTTTGGTGGTATATCATAGAATTCGCTTAATGCACTCATGTATTCCTTCGGTAAATCAGGATACTTGTATGGAATCTGTAGGAAGTTAGGAATTCGTTTAATATATTATACCAATATTTCAAAACTGATTTTGCTAGGGGGAAATCCAAAGTCAAAAGATACTGTTATATTCATTGTAACATTAACAATCATTTAGCATTATAAGAATCAACTTACTTTATCTCTTCTAGCTTCACAAAGTAGTTTTTTATTTGTGGTAAAGGAGTGAGAAGGAGTGTTTATTTATATTTTAGATTCAACAAATTTACCATTAATCAAGTTTAAATTCTATACTGGAAGGAGTTGATACAATGCCATATCATAAAGTATGATGTGAAATTAGTTTGTATCCCAAATTCAAATTAAACACAATCTGCCTAGAATCAAACAATAGTGCAAAATCAGAAGAGCTTCCAAATGTATTATAGTAGAATATTATGATTTTAAATTACAGTAGTGGTATTTAAGATTCTGGAAACTACATTGGCTTAAAAAATGATGCAACCAAAAGAAACCATCAATCAAATTTTAGTTTATTCCAATCTAGTTCTATTCAATTAACTATGTTAGCAAAAGATTTCCTAATAGATTACTTTTTTTATATATGGATGTGTTTTAGAGTAGAAAACTGGAGTCAAAGGACAGATACATATGCTTATGAAAGTCTAGGTTTATTCTCATAACTACAATATGGTGTTTACATGTATAAGTAAACTGATGTCAGCATATGTGCAAGCGTGATAAATAATTACTTTGAGAAAGCATAGCATCTGCTGAGACATAAGTCTAATTTACACAGCTGTTCTTCATTAAGCTTCCTAGGATTACCATATCTGAGCTGTTCAAATTCAGACAATGACTAGATGGCAGTAGAGTTACAATTTTCTGTGTGCCCATTGTAGTCCTAAACTTTTCTGTGTAAATTTAATGAAGTGAAATGTTTATTGGTTACATTTCTATTCTTAGCCACTATGGGTACCTATATCATCAAATTGCTGATACTGCTTTCCTACTATATAGAAAATGCTGTTTTATCAAATTATTGATGCATTTTGATATTTGATAAACATTGATTATTTTGTGAAGAAGAAGCTAAATGAATTAACAGTTAATATAGACAGGCCCATCTGATTTTAATATTACAACAAGAAAGTTTGGTGGGAAAGATGGCAGTCCAAGCATACACCTATTACTGAGCTTGCTCATAAAGGAAAATGTGAGCAACAAGTCCCAGGCCACCAACTCACACACTTCATGTTGTCAGTGATCTACACAGAGTAATTTTATCCTCCAAATAGCTTTGGAAAAACTGTTTGGGTATACAGAAAGTTTATTATTTACCATGTTTCTTAAATTGTTTAGTACTTTCAGATAGAATCGGAAGAAGAAACTGATAAGCAGAGTGCGTCTGTATTCTACTTTTCCACCAGGTGCTGAGGGAGAGAGTGTGATTTCTTCAAGAATTAACTTGCAAGCTTCATTCAGCATCTGTTCATTCCAATTTCTGGGAGGGAAAAGTCATAAACCAAGCATGCTTAAATGAACAAAGTACAGAAGGAAAAATTTGGATGAGCAGTGATACACCCTTCCAAATACAGGTAGTCCTCCTCGTAGAATGGGGCAAAACTCACTTAACAAATGTTTCACCATGCAACAAAAATTTTGGGCTCAATTGTGATTGTAAGTTGAGGACTACCTGTACATGCACTATAACATCACTGCTTACAGCATTGTTGATAGTTGTAGTGGTACTATTGAATATTGCAATGACAAGTTCAAGATTTACATAGTAAACGTTTTAAGAATCCAGAGCTAATTCTGTGCTTTTATTTTGGGATAATTATTAGCATACATAAAGTTAGTAATATAACATTGTTCTCCTATGGAAATGTCTAGTTCAGTGATGGCGAACCTTTTAGAGACTGAGTGCCCAAACTGCAACCCAAAACCCACTTATGCATCGTCGAGTGCCGGGTGGGTGTGGCCCATTGGGTGGGCGTGGCCCATTGGGTGGACCTGGCTGCGGTGGTAACGGCAGATGGGGTGGGACTAAAAAGTTCAATCAATCAATTCCAACTTTGCAAGATCTTTTTTTTTCCGCGAGAAGTTGAAATTGACTGATTGAACCTTTTTTTTTTTTGCACACGGCGGCGGAGGCCTAAAGTGAAAAGGTTTTATAAAACCCAGCTGAAGGCCTAGGACTGGGGCGACGGCACGCGTGCCCACAGAGAGGGCTCTGAGTGCCGCCTCTGGTGCCCGTGCTATAGGTTCGCCACCACTGGTCTAGTTACTATGTCAGTGAATGTGGAGAGTCTTCTGGAACAGATTTGGGAAATGTACAGGAAACATCAGCCAAATGTTTAGATTTGGATTTGGAATTTTTATTCACCTATCATGTCCTTCCCAAGGATCTGGGATAGGCAGATTTTGTTATTTGAATTATTATTATTATACACAACAATGTGAAATTACAGCTTTAAACTTCATACGCATTAAATTCTTCCAAAGAACCTAGAACCTGTTTTAATGTACAGTGTAGTATATATGTGAATCCAAGGAATGTGGCTTTTTGTAATTGACAGATGGAAATTTTGTTAATGCACAGATTTTCTAAGTGCTGTCCAAGATTTTTTGATATGATACTCAGTATGCCATTAATCAGTGGGGCCACCATAGTTGGTTTATGCCATAATCTTTCAATTTTGATTTTCAGATTCCGATCTTCTCCAATTATTTGTTTTTTATTCTATTAATCTATTACTATTATTATATTTATTGGTCTCCTAACTCCAGAGTTTGAAATTGGGTGGCCAATATAATAAAATATGTGTGATTCCAGACTCTAAGCAGCATGCAAACTAGAAAAATAATAAAAACAGCTAAAAACATAAAATCAGACAGACTAAAATAATTTGATAAACAACATTATCTACAAAACAAAACAGGGGCTTTATAAATCAAAAACCAATTGGGACCAAAGCCAGGTTTTCAAAACGTTTGTGAACCCTGGGAGAGAGGGCATCATCCTTATATCTTTATGGGGTATTATGATATTTTACACATCTAATATTTATTTTTTGAGGGCAGAAGATACTCAGCCCTGACAACTAAATGATATGACATACTGTATAGTCCTGTGATCCTTGGGTCAATATTACATTAAAAAAAATCTTTCCCAGCAACTTGGCTATTTAAAAAACAAGAAAGCAAATGTACCTTTTACCTTGCAGTGCAGGTTCATAGAAAAGTTGAATTTCTCATTTCTCTTAATTCAGTTCAGCAAGAATATTTTAAAGAAGTACTTTTCTAAATATTCAAAATCCATTTTGAAACAGAAGTAATTCAACTTTTTTAAAAAATAAAGAAGTACTTATAGTACAACTTGTGGACCAATGCATTATATAGGTAGTCCTCGTCTTACAACCAGAACTGAGCCCAAAATTTCCATTGCTAAGCAAGACAGTTATGTGAGTTTGCCCCATTTTACAACCCTTTTTGCCACAGTTGTTAAGCAAATCAATGCAGTTGTTAAGTGAATCATGCATTGTTAAACAAATCTGGCTTCTCCTATTGACTTTGATTGTCAGAAGCCAGGTGGGAAGATTACAAATGGCAGTCATGTGCCTCTAGGAAAGGGCAACTGTCATAAATACAAGCCACTTGTCATGTGCCTGAATTCTGATCATATGATCTTGGGGATGCTGCAACAGTCATAAGGGTTAAAACCAATCATTAGTCTCTTTTTTCAGTGCTGCGGTAACTTTGAAAGGTCACTAAATGAATGTTGTAAGTTGAGGACTACCTGTAATCAGTACTGTCCAACATTGCAGAAATTATTGGTTGTTCAAATTTACTCTTCTTGGAACCTCTTAAATCTGTCCAAAAAAGTTGAAGAACCCTCGGGAGAACCTTAGACAGTTCAGAAGGAAGAAAACAAGGGGCCATCCTACTGGAGAAGGAACATTTCTTTTCATGATATTAGATGGTGCTTAACCACAATTTCATTAACCTATGTTCTCTGATTGCCATCTATATAAATAGTAAATAGTACCATTGACTTATACCTTCCAATGAGTTTCTGGCAGGAATTCCTTGCACTCACAGTTGTACAATTAATACCTCCATATAAAATTGATAGGTCCTGAATGACATCTGTGCCTGATTGGAAAAGGACTTTCATTGCAGAATTTGTCACCGACAGTGCATTTCTTCTACGATCTGCCTGTCGGAAGGCTGATACAAATTCATTCTGGTAGATGGAAGAAAGAGAAATCTGACTGTTTCCTCTACATACTGAAATGCGCTCCATTCTTTAATTCACATGTGAAAAAAATGCTTATTCTGAAAATATCTTCCTATGAGAGAAACAGAGCCAAGCGATATGTGGCATTATTCATGCTTTTAAAGAAGAAAATGTCACCAAGACATTGAACCAAACTACTAATATTGCAGTCCTATGAATAATGTTAGTTTAACCCACCTAATCCCCACTCCATCTCTCCAGAATTTCCCCTCCATCCAACCTTTGTACAGTTTCAACTTCTACTCTGAATAATGGGAGGAACAGTTTTCTAAAATGTTTGGATCAAAGTATACCACAATGTGTGATTAGTTCTCAATGCTGTGCATGCTAAACTTTCCACAGGCTATATGATCAGAGTTGGAGACAAATGCATGGACTTACTTCCTTTGAGAATGGAATAAAAACAGAGACAATGACTTCATTTTTCAAAAGATCTGCTTGAGGCATTCGTTCAAGGAATTCATCATTTAGTGGAATCTCCCGTGTACCATCTGATAGAGCAAGTAACAATTTTTAGAGAAAGTGCTCTGTCAGACAGGGGGCTTACCTACCACATGAAAGAGAAAAATACTCATATGCCCAAGAGAAGCATTTATGCAGGTAATGAATTATTTTATTATTTTGAATAATTCTTCACATTTATATGATTGCTGGCAATGAATAATTTTATTCTTTCCAGATTTGTTGGCTATGATCTCTGATTCCGACTGACACTGTACCCAGAGTTCTCTATGTTCCAATCTACTGTATATGCCTGCAGGAATGGAGATTCTTTGGGCTAAAATTGTTTGTTTATTATTTTAACCATATGTTCTGCAATTTGGCCATTGTTCTACATTTTATCCTACTAGTGAAGAGAATATCACCTCAGTTGATGACATAAAGAGAAGATTTCAAGGTTTTAAGAATAAAGTACATTTCTTAAGTGCAAAGTCTTTCCTTTCCTCCTTTCCTTTCCTTTCCTTTCCTTTCCTTTCCTTTCCTTTCCTTTCCTTTCCTTTCCTTTCCTTTCCTTTCCTTTCCTTTCCTGTTTAGGAATTGCTGCTGTTTGCAGCATCCAATAAGGACTGAGACCAATTAGGCATGCTTTAATTTATTTCTAGCATTTAAAATGTGAGACGTCACTAGTAACACTTATAATATTTGTAATTGTAATATTTCCTCATAATCTTGTGAGAATATACCAGCCTTCCCATATATCAGGTGCCCTCTAGTTGTGCTAAGACTAGAACTTCAGAATTCACAGCTAGTATGTTGAGTTGGCTCAACACAGATGGGATGCACAAGGTTAGGCAGTCTAGTTCGCACACCGCGTAAATATAAAATATCAGGATGCTCTGTATTTACCTTCTGATGCCACATAGAGAATAGCTTTCCCAGCTGCCAGGACAGGGTTCAAATCCCACGTGGATCCTCTGCTTACAATGTGTCCTCCTAAAGACTAAGGAATAAGGCTTATTTGCTTCTTGTTCACATCTCTATACAGATTTGAAACATAATGATCAGAAAGTAGAGGTCTTTTTTATTCATAGTGTATGAAGTTAGTGAAATAGCCCTATTCAATAATAAGAGCAATTTTAGCCTTGTTCAATAATAAAAGTAATTTTCAAATGTTGGCAGTAAAATCTTGTACATCTGTATTCAGAAGCCAACCCGCTGAATTCAGTGGGATCTATTAATATATATGTCTCCTAAATTATAGCTGAAAATTACTGCAACCAACATATCGAAACATATTCAATAAAAATTACCTCAGCTCTACCGTCTAAATTATTTTTATTCATATTGTAACTTTTCCCATTATCTTTATTTAAGTAAATGCTTTATAACATTCTCTTGTATATAGATATTTATAGGAGAGGCTGCTGGGGGGACGTGATGAAAACTGTGATAATGGAGTTTTCACCCTTTACATATTTCCATACAACATTGCAATGCAAATACAAAAGGGCAGAAATTGTATTGTGTTGTCACTTTTGTCATTTGAGGTTAAGAATAATTACACTCTTGTGTCACATGAATACTGGATTGGTTTGCATAACTTGCAATCAATGAATCACTCAAGAAGTCCTCTTTAATTCTTAAAAGAAAACAATTTTACCATTATAATCTCAACTGCTAGATTGGGGTTCTTGGTTGGGGTCACTAGGTGGACTTGTAAATCTGTAAGCTTAATATCAGAACAACTTGTGCATTGAATATGGGGGTGGGTACTGTCCTGCTAGTGGATTTTTCTCCATAGATTGGGGAAGAAAAATATTACATAGATATTCCTCCTCTCACAATTGGCCTGCCACCTTTTGACTGGTAGGCAGGAGTCCCTGCTAGAAATCAGGGAATCCTACTCTTATATTCTCTGGAGATAATGACAGGCTGTGGAATAGCTTGTAGAGAGATGTAGAGCTAATGAGATGAAGTGATATGCATATTGGGATCAAAAATCATGTAGAAAACACACAGCCAGACTTCTGATCTGTTCTCCAGCCAGAGTCCTCAGTTGCTTCAAGAGGGTACAGTAAATCTTGGTCTTCTCTGTTGGGAGCTCTGAGACAATGCTTAATAGGAAGTCTCTCAACTGGGCAAAGCGGATTGCTGCTCCTATTAGTATGCCTGAAATCAAAGAATTTTCAAAGAACATGATTACTGGGAAGATTAGAAACAATAACAGTAAGAATAACAATGCATAATGTCCACTGAATTCAGTGATTACTGGGAAGATTAGAAACAATAACAGTAAGAATAACAATGCATAATGTCCACTGAATTCAGTGATACTTAGATGACAGACAGACAGACAGACAGACAGACAGACAGACAGACAAACAAACAGATTTGCAATCTCAGTCATATTTGTGTGCCATCATTACATCGGATGTGATGTGATATGCAGCCTTTACAACGGAATAACAAGTAAAGCCTACTCTGCTTAAGAACGTATATGAGAGAAAATGATGTTTATGTAGGCATGCAACTACTCATATTGGGCCAGGCTGGGTACACCTTGTCCATAGCAGAGGAAGACGGCAAGGTCAGCTGGGGACGGCAGGCCAATGGAGCACATAGAATATCAGGGGCATATGGGGCTTTGTGCCGCAGTGCTGTGATAGCTGGCCATGGGGTGAGATTTGAGGTGGCACTCCTCAGCAGTGCCAGGAACACTACAGCAGAAGTAGTGGCCAGGGGATGATGGAAGTCAGCTGAGACTGCAGAAGGCCCCAGGTCTTTACTTCAGACCCAGCATTACATGTGCTACCACCACCACTGAGGAGTGCCACTTTGCAAGGATGGGGGATGGGGGGAAAAACAGGCAGGTGGGGTAATAGATATGCCCCTGTGGTCATAAGTGCAAGTGGGCCAAGAATTTTGATTAAGTGACTACAGGGGAATTACAACAGCTGTAACTTTGGGGACCAGGCCATTCATTCAGCACCACCATAACTTTGAATGCCCACTGAATGAACAGTCATTAAGCAAAAACCACCTGTACATTCTAAATCTAAACCTTTCTTTATTTGAAGACCATCTGCAGTTCTTTGGCAAGGAGCTTGCTGATTATTGTAGTTTGTGCATGCTGGACACTGTTTAGTGACTGCCTCAATTAACAATAGTTCATAATTACAATGGTGATGAAAAAGTAACATAACCGATCCTCACATTTACAACCTTTGCAGGTCTGTAAAGTAAAAAAAAGCTGAAGTAAGATCATAAGCATAGTCATGGTTTCACATACTCATGGTTTCACTTACTTAATGATCAAGTTACCAGTTCCAATTATGATCACTAAATGAGGACTACTTGTGAAAAATATATTTTGTTGTATCTTTCTCCAATCACTTTTGCCCCTTATTTAAAATGGACATGTCCCACAACAGAGACGTACCGTTGCCTTTAATGCTGGTGACCTGCAGTTCTGGAACCCTTACAGGATGGAGGAAAAGGGGATAATAAACATCCAGAAGTTTCCTATCAAGTCCTAATAGGGAGAAAATTAGAATCAGAGGCCAGAAAGAGAAGGCAAAACCAAACCTTGGGCAGCAGAAGCAATCTATGCAAATGTTTGCTGTGCAGAGTAGCTGCCAGATGAAACTGGAATGAGTTCTGGAGACAACCAGAAGTAACATATAAAGTTTTGAGTAGTGAGCATGTAAGTACAGTACATAATAACGCTGAAGCCATTCAGGCTGTTCTTTTGTACTGCTGAGCTTGAAAACTGAACTGCCACCATCATGTCTACTTCTATCCTCAGAGAGCTATTTTAGACAGCTAGAGAAGGATAACTCAACCTATGTGGAACCTGATTAGATAAATTGCTTTCAGATTGATTTATCTTCTGGCAAAGTAAGGGAATCACATTTTTAACGATCTCCTTTGATTAAAAAGAATAGAAAATCGGATGTTTCTGTTGTAAAAACAATAAAAACCATAACTTGCCCATTTTCTGTATCAGGGAGTTTGGAATTGGTTTTATAAATAAAGCACATTCAAATTACATTCCCACCTTGTTCCCTATCGTGACACAGCTCTTTCTGTTACTTCATTCTCCTGCTTGTTTAAGTCCATACCTGGTAAATTCTCTTTAAAAAGGTAGCTTGTAATGTTTTGTATCACCAGTGTACCAGCAATTTCTGTTTTCTATTACTGCAATAGTGTATCCATACCACCCACATATACATGTACAGGAAGGAAGGGTACCCAGGAGCTTCTTCTCAGTGAATGCATTCAATAGTTTATTTTGTGCTTCTTCCATCAGATCACATTCCCTCATGTCTGACCATGTGACACGTGGGGCTCGATCTACTTACCTACACATGTATTTCCTATAACAAGAGGTGCTTGTAGGTAGGTAGCTTTCAGCTGGAGAAGTTCTTTTAGAGATGCTGGAGAAATCCATGTTGTCCCTTTTCCATTGAAAACCAGAGTTTTCCTCCTGTTCTCTTCAGCCATTCTCTGTGAGGAAAGGCAACACTGATGGAGACTGTACATACTCTTTGTGTTACTTAATTAGTGGTCTTTTACACAGAGCAGAATCTCCTCCAGAGCATCTACTGTTTCTGTGTCTCTTCTGTGCCTGTGACATATCCAAATGAGTTGCTGCTTGATGGGCATGGATTAATGGACACAGCAGTAACTACTATATGTATCCCTCGGTCTAGTAGCATTCATCCCTATCCATAGTTCTTACTGCAGGAGAGCCACATTTCTTTTGCATGAACATGGGAATCATGTGCCATAAGGTACCTGTGCAATTATTGTTACAGGACAAGTGGCACTTTCTGAGGGAGTTTCAGGTTTGCTTTTCAAAAGGGATTTAAATAATATCTCTGCAATCCTGCATATTTGTTACTTTGCATTGATGGTTTGGTCACCATGTGAGCCCAACAACTTTTTCGTTTCTGTTTGCATTCCATTAAAACTGCAGCTTTATACTATGTTTTGTTTTAAAAGGCTGATAAAAGCCACATATACTTCGGCAGCGGGCACAGAGATTTAAAAATAAACATTGGTCATTTTCAATGTGTACTTGTGTGGCTGCTCAATGACAAATATTCCCCATATTTTTTTAAAGAAAGAAGTCAGCTCTGAATGTCTTCTCTGCTAACTTCTGGCCTGCTCATAGTTAAAGGAAAAAAATTCAGGATAAATACTGCATTGAAAGTTCTACAGACTTAAAATTGCATTTAACAATTAGCCATACAATATTAGTAGTTATTAATGATTGAAAAAAACAAAATTTGGGAACATGGAGAAAGCAGTTGCCAAAAAAGATGCCATAAAAATGGAAAAGAAAAGCACTGACTTGAGGAGAGGCAATTATAATCAGGAGAATGGGCCAGAATCAGAAAAAAAAATGCTGCTGTATCATGCCATGGAGTTCGACCTAGAGCATCTCAAGTCAATAGGCTACAATACAGGAAATCTTGTAAAAGATTGTAAGAACTTTATAAGCTGGATAAAAGATTGATCTCCTACCATTAGTTCAGGAGGAAATATGTAATCCTGGGTCGGATCCCTGGGATAGAATTTTTCTGGCTTACATAGGCCTGAACACATCTAAAAGAAAATTATCCAAGATGAGCCGGCAGGATTCAGAGAATGATAGTCAACAATAGACCATATTTTGGTACCCCACCATCTGGTACAAAACTACACTCATAAAGAGAACTCCTGCCTCTTCATGGCCTTTCTAGATTTTAAACATGCCTTTGTTTCAATTTCCAGGAACGCCCCTTAGCAAAAATAAAAACATACAACTATTAACAAGTGCCTCCTCTTTCTATACAGATATTAAACCTCACCTTAAGAGTGAATGCAATACACCAAGTATCCCTCTCTGGCACAGTAAGTGTTCAGAAAGCCGTGAACCGAGATGTACTCTTGCCCTCTTCTTTTTAACTTGGATGTTGGTTCAGTTGCAGACCTTCTTCATAATCCAGATTTCCACATGGATAACTAGCAGGGTGCAAAATCCCTATACTCCTCTATGCTGTTGCTGCTGCCATAATTTTATAAACCCCAATGGGGCTGAAAAGAGCAATAATAGTAGTATTTTGGTACTACAGAGAAAAATCATCTGGTTCTTAATTTTGATAAATGTAAAATTCTGAACTTGCTAAAGAGCCACCCCAGCAATCCTGAAGAGTAGAAGTGCACAGGTTAGGGTGTGTTACTGCATTTAGGGTGGTTTTCCACTCTAAAAGCACCTGGAAATCACATCAGTATCGCATAATGCAGTCAGCTCTTAGATCTACAATTGCTATTATGTGCTTCTTTTATAGAAGTGGAGGAGAATTAATCCTGTGGCATTAAAACTTTTTGAGACCAAATCACTGGCCCAGATGCTTAATGGGGCACAAGTAGAAATTTATGTGAAGAAGGATGCACTGGGAACAGTGCAAATAACATTTTTGAGATCTATCCTTGCTGCACCCAATGGAACAACAAATGCTGAATAATGCTTGAGACTGGAATGCCTGCAATCTAGATAAGGGCTTGGAAGAGGAGGATAAACTACTGGCTGAAAATCTTTCCAGTTTTAATAGATAATTTTCCTTTTCCCTGGAAACAGGCCATAGGGGAGAAATTAATATCATATAGATATTCTGTTCTGTTCTGTTCTGAATTTATTTACGATATGACCAAGCAAATATCTGCTCACTCAGAAAGTAAGAGATATAGAATTTCAGGTTAAAGTTAATAGGTTGCCCCTAGATGATAGAAATTGGAAACAGTAAATAAGAGCACTTGGGAACCAGCAAGATATCTATACAATCTAACTTCCCCCCAGGGTGAGAACAGCATTTTTCAAAGCTTACCATCTGCACTGCTGCAAGGCAGATATTTCATGAGCATACCTGCCCATGCGGTGACAAAAGATCAAAACCATTTCATATACATTGCTAATTGTAAACTACATGGGGATATCTGATCTGCTTAAATTCTGCACCTACTATGTACATTTTCAGGAAAACCAGACTGTTTCTAAGAGAATCTTATTCTAGAAATTCCTGTGCAGTAGTCAAATTCTATTTTGCCACAATGAAAATAAAGTCTATGGAAATAATTGCTTCTGTATTATTTATCACTTTAGATTTAACATATACTAGCTAACTTGTAGATGATATATATTTTAATTAATTAAGTAATTAATACATTACTATAATAGTGTGTCACACTTTTATGTGTTATTTTATCTTTGTTATGCTAGTAATTAATCTAGTGCCTTTTACTGTCATTTTTACATTTGCTGGTCATTGACCAAATAAATTATTATTATTAGTTGGAAATGAGGCTCTGATGGAAGTAGCTTATTATCTAAGGTCACAGGGGATGGTGGCCATCTAGACAAGGCCAGTCAGAGATCTTTCTGTGTTCCTCTGATCAGTATTGTTAGATAACAAAAAAACATGGTGATAGAATCCTGTACCAATAATGTTAGAGTTCTTTAATTATGAGTAGAAAATGTTCTCTGCCAATTTTTCTAAAGGAACTGAGAAAACAAAAGTTTTCGCTTTAATCTCTTCAAAGTACATTAATCCTTTTTAAAAACAAGAAAAGGCTAACACTGTTCACAGACTAGAATTCTGCTGGCCACGCTCGATTTTCCTGTTCCAGATCAAGTATCAGAATCAAGAAACACCTGGATATTTATTCAGGTTTTAGGCAAAGATCTTCCTCTGCTATATTATTGAAAGGTGTGGTGAACATTTTTAATTTCTGTGGAAACCCCCCCAGGACAGTTTAATTTAAACATTGTTACATTTGAGTCCTGCCAAAGAGTTAATCAACAAGTTATACATATCACAATACCATCCTTGTCAGAACTTGCCTCAGCACAAAACAGCTTTGGAAGGCAAAATGTTTAGACAATCCGTGGAAATCATTTCATTAAACTACTGTATTACAAAACCCCTACATCATGCATCTCTTCCAGCTGATGAGTTTTCACTTGATTAGTAAAGCAAGCTAGTCTCCTCTTCCCTAAGAATTATATTATTAATATTATTAGATTTCATCTAAAATTAAATTATATTACTTCTAAATTTAGGTAGAAAATTGCTATTCCAAATTCTGACATAGCAATGCATGGATATGGAAGTATATCAATTCTTGATTCTAAGACTGCAATCTTATGTCTATTTATGGGGAAAAAAACTTCACTGAACACTTCTGATTCAACAGGGAAAAGATTCAGATACTGTTGGATCAAAGATTTGGCAATTTCCAATCATTTTTCATGTCAGCCATTGGTAAGGCTATGAGATCTAGATTACAAACATCCAGATGACCAATAAATGCCAGTAAATAAAAAAAAACTAATTTGTGGACATTTGGATGCTATGACACAGTCTCTGTGACTTATTTATGTCAGATATTGGGATGCAAGTACAAAGAGCTGTGATCATGCTAGTTCACAGATCAGCAGGGCAAAATCTAACAAGTTTAGTAAATGTCAAAACCTGAAAAGGGAAGGATATATTTTCCACTCCAAATAATGTAAATACTTTCAGACACTGTGCACCTTATACATGTTTAGAGGCCAATTCAAAATCTAGTATAATCATT
The DNA here is from genome assembly GCA_023970755.1 of Azemiops feae. Lineage (NCBI taxonomy): Eukaryota > Metazoa > Chordata > Lepidosauria > Squamata > Viperidae > Azemiops > Azemiops feae. The sequence continues at coordinate 223,045 of JALGBA010000497.1, read as the reverse complement.
AACAACTTTTTATGTTGACTATTAATTAAGTAGGCTGTGATTTATGTAGTGGTTTTTGCCACACATACATTACAAGCCATTTCTAAAGTAGATGGTATCAGATGAAAGAGACCTCTTCATAAGATTGGGAATCTAGATGTTCCTATAAGATTGATATATACCACCCAAAATAAACCCTTTGGGACTTGCATCATGAGTTAATTCATGAAAGTCATAAATTCTATATAGCATACCTTTCCTCTTCTTAATGATGGATCTTCTGCATAATTCTCTTTTTCGTCACTCTTCTCTTTTTCCATGCAACATTTTCCACTCCCTGCCAATGGGCAGCATTCCTAAACAAAGAATTCATTCCATGATATTCAGGAATATTATGATAATACTGGAAAGAAAGCTAGAGGGGGTTATTTATTATTGTTTTGAATAATTTTATTGTTGTATATTTCTTTGTGCTCTTTACAAAATAATCACTTCTTCCATCCACTGTTGCAATAAAACAGCATTTTCTTCCATTAATGGGCACTTTCAGCAAAATGAATTCATTGATCATTCATTGTTTTCTTACCGAAGAAAAAGCACTAAAGCTGTCCATTATAGGTCTGTATCCAGTGCAACGGCACAAATTACCTGGAAGAAATGATGACACAGATTAAATTTATTTCAGTGATCAGTATGCATTTTGTGTCACCCTTTTAATGCACGTGCATCATTCGGGCAGGCTAACAACAATTATAATTAACATAAACTTTACATAATTTACAAAAGAAACAATCATTTTTATAAAAGAAAAACTACTTAAGAGCAAACCAAAGCAGGGAAAAATATATTCAAATAAACTTTTATTCAGTGCATAGAAAGAATGCAGCAGTTTTTCTTCCTAATAGTTCTCTGCAGGCATAGGATTGATTTCCATGGTGGAAGTGTTTCCTCTCTGGTCTAATCTTTGTTCCCTTCAACAAAATAAATGTGTAGATGAAGACTGTTCCCATAAACAAATATAATGTTAAAGGGTACATGAAGTAGGTACCCTTAACTATACCTTAATCAAAACTTGATTACTTTATATATTTTAATTTATTACATTAAAATTATACATTAATTTATATATATAAATGCTCCCTTGCCATTTAGCCCTTTGCTCTGATGATGTTAACAGGTTGTTAACGAAAGCTCAGCAATAAAGAAGCCTTTTTCTAATATCCTGGAGTTCATTATTTTATTTAATTGACTTTAAATGTCCATACCTGGGATTCCAATATTTAAAATTATTAAAGACATATATATATATATATATATATAGTGCCATTTGTACTTTAAAAATATTTCAAAATAGCTACGGCCACCTGGAGCCAAGACCTGGGGAGGAGGTTCAGTCATTGGTTATTCCCTCTTTATATTTTATATATTTTAATACAAGTGGAGAGCAGGTACCTGCAGAGAAGACAAATATTGGAAGTATCTGGTAGCAGAACCAAGAAAGAGCTGTTCAGGAAGCAAATACACACTGTATAGGTAGTCCTCGACTTATGATCACAATTGAGCCCAAAATTTCTCTTGCTAAACAAAACAGTTGTTAAATGAATTTTGTTCCATTTTACGACCTAGCTTGCCACAGTTGTTAAGTTAGTTACATGGTTGTTAAGTGAATCTGGCTTCCCCATTGATTTCCTTTGTCAGAAGGTCACAGAGGGTGATTACGTGACCCTGGGACACTGCAACCATCATAAATATGAGTCAGTTGCCAAGTGGCTGAATTTTGATCACGTGACTATAGGAATGCTGTAACAGTCCTAAGTGTGAAAAACGGGCATAGGTCACTTTTTTCAGTGCCATTGTATCTTTGAATGGTCACTAAACAAACTGTTTTAAGTTATTACCTGTAAAAATAGCCCCTTCTTTTGGTGTATGTCTAAATTACTAACAAGCTTTGAAAGGAAGATAATTTTTTGTAGAAAGGCAGCCTACCGTCCAAAGATGCAACAATCTGCTCCATGCTGGGTTCAGGATGATTTCTCAGAAGAGAATACATAGACATCACCATTCCAGGAGTACAGAAGCCACATTGAGAGCCAAAACACTTTGCCAGCCTTTCCTGGAATCAAAATATCTAAATTTATGATCCACAGGAAAACATTATCTTGTACATATATTTCTAACTGAAGACCTGGTTCTGCCAGCGGGCCTTGGGAATCTAGAGCAGGCTAGAGCCCATTAAATGGTTAGTTTGAATGTGAGTTGTCGCCAGGGTGGGGATTATTATTTTATTATTATTTTTTTTTGTTTTTATTCTTTTATACAGTGTTTTTATATCTGTGTAAGCCGCCTTGAATCGCCATGTGCGAGGAGGCAGCAATATAAATTTTCTAAATAAAATAAATAAAATACCTATTTTTTTCATAGCATGGACTTGAATTAATTGTTGCCATAATGATTTGTTTATGAAATGTTGTCCTTTTGACCTTATTATTCCAACTCTATACTGTATTTATAGGATTTTTAAACTGATTTTTCCATTGATTATTATAAAAAACGATTACTTTTTTAAAAGAGAAAATGTGGTTGTAATATACAATGTATGTCTAAAATAAGGCTACAGAAATTGTCACAAATACACTGCATGAATCTTGAGCAAAAACTGCATTGCAAGAGCTGATGCCTGTACAAACTTTCGCAACACGCAGTACAGCCTCTATGCTACACTTTTTTTTCACTGCCTTAAACTGTAGCCTGCAGTGCAAGACTTCAGAAGAAATCTTTCTAAATGTTTTATCTCTGTATTACAAAGCTCCTACATGCCCACATTTTTGATACAGAGCCAATGCCCAACTTGACAATTTGCTATATATTTACTGTCAAAATAAATGAAAATGTTGCCGAAAATAGAGATCTCACCCTAAAAGGCCCCATGGGAACAGAGGTCACACAAGTGCATTATCATTTCAAAATACCACATAAAAGTTTAGTTGTAATCCTTTAAAGAATCTGTCATAAACCTGATTCTACATTGCAAGGGGCAGTGCTTTTTTTGTCATAGAACACACTGGAACGGCGTTCCTGCACCTTTTTTTGAAGGGAAGAACCGGCTTCTTCTAAGCCGCCAGTGCGAGTAAAGCTCTGGCTCGGTGAAAGGAAGCTGCCTGGGGAAATTGGGGACATTGAAGGTCGATCCCGAAACATTTCCACGGCCCTGAAAACAGACCCTCTTCTCTGCCTTGGTTCATGGGGCTCCCCCCTCCACTGCCGCCTGTCCTCACCGCCAGGGACCAGGACTGGCTCCTGGAGCGAATCTCTTCGAGGGACCAGGTGCGTTCCCAAAGCAGCAGTGCCGCCGCTGCCTTGGTCACTCTGGCTCTGGAGGAAGCCTCTGTGTCATCAGAGGCGGAGGAGGACGAGGTGGCAGAAGACATCCCCAAACAAGCACCCTCTCAAAAGCCGCGGCAATGGCATCCGTGACGCTGCTCATTTGATCTGCGCCTCGGAAGCTCCCTAGAGCGGTTCCCCCCCCGCTCCATAAAGGATGCGGCGTGCTAAAGGCTTCCATCAGTCCACCGGAGCTGTGCGTGAGTTCCAGCACCTTTTTTTTTTTTTTTACAAAAAAAGCACTGGCAAGGGGTGATAGGGGAGCCCCTCCCTTCTCTGGCAAATGTGGGTCACAGTTAGAGCAGCAATACATTCACCAAATACCTTGGCACATATATCAATGAATGGGAAGGAAGAAGGAATCTGTTATTGCAATCACAACAGCCAGATAAGGAGAACCATGAGAAAGAGATATTTAATGAGATGGGAGCTAAGGAAGTTGGGAACAGAAAATTGTTAAGAGTTATTCTTCAACTCAGATGGTATGAACCAGGCCTGAGAAAAACTATAGATTCGAATTCTCAATTCAGTTTTGAAAAAAACACTATAAGTCATCAAATTTTAACTGGTATAACCGCTTATCTATTACTCTTACCTGTATAGGATTAAGTTTGGTCTTTGTGGTTCCCACTCCTTCTACAGTGGTTATTGCAGCACCATGGATGGAGCACAATGGAAGCAGACAAGAGTTGGCTGGATAATGACTTTGGGATGTAAAGGAGAGTATCCACATGCTTAACCATTAAAATAGTTGCAAATGATCTCTACACCATCTAATCTGACATGTTGTCTGGGACCTCAGCATTTCATAGCCCTTCAGAGAGACCCTAATGTTGGGTCAGTACTTTGGAATAATATTTGCTATCACTTGAGACAAAGTTGATGCAAATTTACATTAAACATCCATGTATTGGTTTTCAATAGAGATGTAATAGAATTCAAAAATAATTCCTGTGATTTGAATTGAAATACAAAGCCGTGAGAAGAGAACCTTTGTGCTTGATGGTCCCCTGCAAGACCCTTGCTTTCTTTTTTTTACACCTTCTTAGTTTGAAACCAGCCATCAGGAAGCATTAGAATAGAGGACAGAGTACCAAATAGGATTGAATTAAACGGTATATTCCATCAACCACCAGTTATAACCTGTTCTTACTTTGGTAATGATTCAAAAGAATTGCAGCCAAGAGAAGTGCTACAGAGATTCACAAGCATCCCACCACCTTATATAATAAGGGAAGTAGGGAGGGACAGTGAATATCTTCTTTTGAAGCACTGTAGCTTGAACAGGTATTTATTGTTTTAACCAAAGCTTGGCATCAGGCCTCTTAAACCCATGTGGGCCCACTGAGATTCCAACTGCTTCACTACTCTGTTTTTGGTTATTCTTGTCTTTTTTTTGCTATCTGTATTTCCACAATTCCTTGGGATAAAAGCTACATCAGAAAGTTTCCTTAACTTTGCATAATCTTTAGGCAGAATCCAGCTTCCCCCTTTCTGAAGGATACTGTATTTTTTTGGTTTCAGGATTATAGGTCGATATCATCACAGTACAGGCCCCACAGCCTCCAATTCCACAGCCATATTTAGTTCCAGTCAGTTGGACTGATATAGCATATTGTTAAGGAAAGAAAAATTGATTTCCGTTAAAGACTGTATATTTTGCCAGAACAGTTTCCCCATTACTTTAAATTTCCATAGGGAGCAAGTGGGAAGAAAATAAATAAGGATAAATTTCCTTACAGTGAGGACAATCAATGGAACAAATTGCCTTCAGAAGTTGTGGGAGCTTCATCACTGGAAGCTTTCAAAAAGAGACTGGACTACCATCTGTCAGACATGGTGTAGGGCTCCTGCTTGGGCAGGGGGTTGGACTAGATGACCTACAAAGTCCCTTTCAACTCTGTTATCCTGTTAAAGTACATCCCACAATTGGGACCAGAATTACAATTGCTAAGCAAGGCAGTTGTTAAGTAAGTCACGCCTGATTTTACAACCTTTTTTTGCCACAGTTATGAAACAAATCATTGCAATTGTTAAGGGAATTGTGTGGTTGTTAAGCGAATTTGGTTTTGACTTTGTCAGAAGCTGGCTGGGAAGGTTGCAAACAGCAAGTACATGAACCCAGGATGCGGCAACTGTCATAAATACATGCTGGATGCCAAGCGCATGAATTTTGGTTATGTGACTGTAGGCTTGCTGTGACAATTGTAAGTGCAAAGGCTGGCTATAAGTCACTTTTTTCAGCACTGTTATTAGTTCAAACAGTCACTAAATGAATGGTTGTAAGTCGAGGAATACCTGTAAAAGTCTGACAAACAGGGAACCTACCAGCAAAAGTTATACAAGCATTTGCTGTTATACATGTCTAAATCTCTCCTGCTCCTCATACTGAAAGGTAAACCTGGGGTTCTAAAAAGCCTCACTTTGGTTTATTCTGTCATTATCCTAGCCAGGGAAAGTCAGGTGCCCTTAAAAAGTTAGGATACTAGAGAAAGATTATTATATTCTTACTGTTAAAGATACATCCTGCCTTTTCTCCAAGAACCCAGCAGGTTCTTTCACATTATTCCCCACACGAGCAAACTTGTGAGGTAAGTTGGACTGAGAGAGACTGATTGTCCCAAAGTTATTTATTGAGTTTGTATGACTGAAAGTGCACATCACATAACTGCAGAAAATATAAATAAAAATAATAATCACAGTTCACTAAGAAAAAATGTAGTGTAATTAGGTGACTTGGTTGCTGTCTTCCAACTAACTCCACAGAGTGGTTGTTGTGGAAAAAAATAATAATAATTGGAGAAAGGACCACCATGTACACCACTTGGGCTCCTAGAGAAAAAGCAGAATATATATCTATCAAATAAATAAAATTGTTCCATAAATAATCTTCCTCAGCAAATATGTAAGCACTGTATTTGCATATGTTTCTCAGTCTAAATATATTATGTAAGTTTCTGAATATCTACAAAGCAGTTGAGCAGGAATAATCTTTGCACATATATCTATTGCAAGGTATATGTAGGATAAATTATATCCAGGAAATAAAAAAGGCTATTTTTAAAAAAATACAGTAAACATCAAGTGGCACTATAAATAATATCTTGAAGGCTTTTCTATTCTTGTAATTAAATTTGATACCAATATTTGTAAACTAAGAAAAATCCAAGTACAAACTTTTAGTAGCTGGTTTGAAGTTGCACTTTTGGGAGCCTGTCCCACAAAAATAGGGAAAGCAGCATTTTCCGATTTTCCATTCCTGCACCCACAACTGAAACATAAAGTAATACTTTAGATCTATCCATCAATGCTATTATTTTAGGAAAGATGTTAATTTCTGGGAATCTGCTTTGCATAGTATGAATAAATAGGAACCAAAAGGCTTTGTTTTCGTAGGGAACTGAGGTTTACTTCACTTACATGAAAATTATCATGCATTTTGCATAATCAACAGAATTTATTATGAAACTGTCACTGTGTAAGAAATTTTATGAACTGGAATAGCCATAGCAATAAACCAGCCAATGAGAACTGTTTTTGATTAAGACACAGTATTGGCTGTGTGAGGCATGTGATCCAGCCTAGGTCTGGGCGTGTCTTAGTCTTCTCTGTGTTGTTTTTTCTGATCTCCAAATTAAGAGTTGTTGGTGTTCCCTAGAGCTGAAGAAACTGTTATGTATCATGTTTTTATATATTTTATAGATAAAGTTTTTCTAAACTATGCCTCCTACTCATTTTGAATGTGTGCTTATTTTTTGGGCCTATTTTTGTGCTGGAAAGCTGTAAACTCTTTAACAGAAACGCTGTAAAGAAAAAGGATACGCTCCTTTCTCAGGTAATTAAGCAAGTATTCTTCAGGATTGGGACAATTCTCTATCACCTGCATTGAAAGAAGATTTAACAGTTATAAAGATATAATGCACTTTGCCCCAATAGGTTTAATACTGCTTTTAAGAGTGGAATTTAATACTGAATACTCCCCCACCCCCTTACTTAGGTTTAGCATTACAGGCTTACAAATCTCTTAGCTTGTTTGAGTTAATTCAACTGAGACTTGAGTCATCTATTAGTAGAGGGACAATGCAAAGTTCTTTGGGCTGTGGACATTCAGACCCAATAAAACCATTAGGATAAGAAGGGGATAGGAGGGACATGGCGTAAGCCATAAGAAAGACCATAGCAAATCAAAAGACAAGAAATAGACCATCTTTCCTTTCGTCTGCCCTTCCTCCCTTGGCACTATAGCTCCATTTACATTTTACTCTCTGTGCAATGCACAAAAAATTCCTTTTGGTGTTGATATGTTGATGGGAACAAACCAACATAAAGTTCTACTAAAAGATTTCTACTCTCATAAGAAAACATCACTGTATAGATAGGTTTATAGTTGTTTATGATATGAAAACTAATTTATTTTTTGCATCTCCTTACTGAGGCTTTTTGGAATATAGAGACTATTTGGAATACATTATAAACAATTGTAGTTCAAAGGGACCTCTGAAGGCAATGGTTCTTTTGTTTCTAATTAAAATATTCAGGGAGCAGTGATGTTATTCACACCTCCTGTTACTTTTGGATTATTTTATTACTCAAATGGCAAGTTAAGACTGGCTGAGCTGTGATTTCTATTAATTGATAAACTCAGGTAAAGCCCCAAGGCACCATATTTACCTGACTAGGAATGAACTTGAGGCAACACCTTAAGTTCCTTCAGGTGTTCACTTACTTCTCTAGACTAAATCAGATGGTTCTCCCAAATATGTATTGTCTCACCCTATCTCCAAATTAAAACTGTGTAAGGTGAAGAAGGAACCTGTGAGTGGTGTCAGAACAGTGATACAATTAAAAAAAAAAAAATTATCAGCGACCCAATTCTAGTGATCTTTTTTTTCTCTTCGTTGGATTTAGAAACAGTCTTCCAAGTTGTGGCAAATATTTCTTAACACGATTATAGATGATTTTTGAAATGAAATTTGACTCTGTAGTTGCATTTTGGATTGTGAGCACTAGATGATGTCACTTATGATTCCAGTTTGATTTATAATCTGAACAAATTATCTGTTCAAAACTCAGAAGTCTAACAGCCTAGTAGTTACTGAAGTTGGCACTATTAAGAATGATTGCAACAAGACAGCACTTCTCAATCCAAACTAGTGATCTTCAAAAAGAAAAAAGAATGCATATTTGGAAACCATAAACAATGGTAGAAGGCTGATAATATCTTTATTTAGGTATTACATTGGTAGCATTTCCATACTTCTTATTCTTAGTTATTTATTACTAACAGGAGTGTTGTTTGTAGAACTATTAAAGTTATTAGCATTGATGAGGATCTCCGTTTTTAACCTCTTTGCTTGAAATTCTTTTTTTTCCTAGTGATTTATCTCTATTTAGCACCTACTTATCAGTATTTTGCATTCATTTTCTTGTTCATAATTATTTATTCTACTGCTTGTTGCAAATATAATTTTGAAGCCAGGAAAACTTAGCAAAGAACTGACATTTTTGGAGAATTGGTAACTAAGGAAACCTTTGAACAGATTTTCACCCATTATTCAGATATGTTTACTGAATGAGCTGAAAGACATTTCAGCTACTAAATCTAAACATGCAAAGACAATATCCCCTGACTGGAACATGTTCTAGTTATGGCATGTTTGCAGAAAACAGAGCAAGGCAAAGAGTAAGAGAAGACTGCAAAATGTTAACACACTGGGAATATGAATGAGGTAGGTTGTTTCCTGGGTATTTCTTTATATTTTAATACTCTGTTTTGTGCTTTTATTACACTGTACTAGAATTCTAAAATATAAAAAAGCAAAAATGTAATTCACTTCAGACCTAAGGGATGGGGACATTTAAAGTTCCACATTTAAACCTCTCCCTTCAAAATTTTCTAGTTGCATGTGTCATGCAACTAAAGTGCCCCTTGAGAATATCAGTTTGTAGTAAATCTGGCAAAAAGCTACTTAACATATTTGATGCTATAAACATAAGACTGCCTAATTACCAGTTTTAAATAGAAAAAGAAATGTTATCTGACTTATTTCTTAATAACTTTTCAGATTATTGTTTAGCAATGTCTTAATTAGCTTAGTCTTGGCAAACCCTTTACATTAATTACAATGGTAAAATAATAATTACACAATGTAACAAAATCATTTCTGTAACAATTCAGTTCATTTAATTGATTTAAGATCACTGAATTCCTGTCCTATTGGGCTACATACAAATACGAGAGTAATTTTATAAATTAATAAGTATGTCAGAATTATGTAGTTTTATTTCTGTGTAGGCATCACTAGTGCATATACACAGATCTCTCCCTTGTACTGTAAAGATATAATATATTGCAAATCAGAATGAATCACTGTGCAGTGTCAGGAATAATATAGCATCATAGGGCATTCTTTACCTTCCTGATTTTTTTTTTTTAAAAGAATATATGTTCTGTTAGAGAAAAGCAATCCTTACCTTCCTTCCATTCACAAAAAATACAAGCTCATCTGATGGTTGAGGACAAGTCATTTTGCAACTGAAAAGCACACTTTTAGAACTATCAGGAATGATGTGGTAAAAGAATGAAGGATTTTTCAGTGGCAAGTCAATTTCTAGAGACTAAGCAACAAATGAAATAAGGAGGGGGGAGGAGCCTGAATAGAATTATTCAAAATCTCCTTGGAAGGTGGTTTTTCTTCATCTCCAAGCATAGATGGATTTATTTAGTTGGAAGAATTTAACACTATCTAGAGGTAAATCAAGTTACTTTAAGAATCACTGCAGTAGTTTAAGTCTAGAGTTCAAAAATTGGGAAGAGAACACCCTCTGGACTTTTCTCTTAGAGGAAATCATATTCATTTATTCCTACTTCACTTGCAAGTGTTCTGGAAGGTAGGGAATTTTAGGAAGGGAAGCATCCAGGAAAATGATGGGAGAACAGGGGGCTGTGCAAAAAGTAAGACATGAAAAACTCTCCCTCTCCTTCCTCAGCTGCTAGATCACAGCCCAGTGAAATGGCACTCATGGCTGAAAAGTTTAGTAAGCATGGCGCTTTCCTAGTCCTTTAACTGGATGAAATGATGCACCATAGGGCAAAACCTTTTGAACCAATGTACCTCAAATGGGCTAATTTACAGAAAGCATCCAAAATCCGAGACTCAGGACTCCCATAGAAGTGAAATTTGGCAAATTTTACAAAACTATGACATAAACATTAACATAAAACCCTTTGTGACATAATACAAAGTGTCAGAAAACATTTCCTGTGCTGATGCTTGATTGTGCTATATAGTTCAACATAAGCTATTTTCAACATAAGCTATTTTCAAGGCAAATACATCTCGGAATGTATCCCTTTTCCAGGCAATACATAAGAAGCTCTGTCACTGCTGAAGTTATTAAGGAATCTGGTAAGGAAATACCTCTGTAAAGATGACTCAATGGGTCACAGGTTTTCTAGTACTTTGCTAAAAACCCTATTTCACACGGTACAAAGTACAATATTTATTTCATTCAGATACAGGATTACGGTATATGCTATCTGCTAACATGACCATGAAAAACCAAGGAACAATTTTACACTTCTTTCTTTATTTATAAAATTTTTAGACTACCTCAATTTCAAAGGAGTCTAAGCAGTGTGCAATGCGAGAATATAAATAACTAATTACGAATTACTACACAGTATAATACAAAACAGGCATAAATACCTTGGCTCTGAAAATCCCATGATCAATTCCAAAAGGCAGTCTGCAAAAAATGCTGTTATTAGTTGATTGAAAGCTATGCAAATGCAAGCCACCATTGCTTGGAAGCAAGTTGTTCCAAAGGAGGGATACCTTAGTGAAACTGCTCAGTTTCATGTCCTCTTGCTGTTGTACCTTGAGATAAAAGGGAATTTTCAGCAGGCACTCCTTTGTGACCCATTCTGCATGGGAAGAAGTTACTTGCAGGTTGTCTATTAGATAGCCAGGTCTCTAGCTATACATGAATGTATAAATATTGAGCAGTACATGAATTACACTTTGCAATAACTGATAACCGATGCTGTTCCTGTGCCAATATTTGTAGCCTATTAAGCTGCTTGGCTTAATACAGGGCTTTTCAACCGGTGGTACGTGTACCACCAGTGGTACGCGAGCACATGGCTGGTGGTACGCATAGGACGGGTTGAAAAAACATGTAAAAAAAATGTAAAAAAAATAGTATTTTTTTTTTTTTTTGAAAATTGTTTTTTTTTTAAAAGTGTAAAAGTGGATGAGGTGAAGCGGCAGCAGCGCCGCAGAGGCTTGTGGCAAAGTCAACTGGAACTGCACGTTGCCTGGGTCCTACTGAGAGCCCAGGATCAAAGCGCGCAGCTCCAGCTGATTGGCGGCGGCCTTGGGGGTAGCAGGCAGCCTCACTCAGTCTTCAGGGGAGATTCCGCCGGAGCTGCGTGACGCATTGCCTGCCCCCCCGCCCCCACCCAGATGCCCTCACCTCCCCCAAGCGTGTTTTTTTTACTCACCTGGTTTCAGCAGCATTCCCTTTCTCCTGTCCTTTTTGGCCTTCGCCATGTGTTTGTGAGACAAAAAAAAAAAGTTCCATGAGACTTTCTAACTTCTCGCGAGAAGTTAGAAAGTCTCATGGAACTTTTTTTTTTTACCCACAAGCACGTGGCGAAGGCAGAGAAGCACGAAGGCAGAGAAGCAAAAGGAGAAAGGGAGTGCAGCTGAAAGCAGGTGAGTAAAAAAATGCTTGGGGGAGGCGAGGGCATCTGGGCGGGGGCGCCAACCTTACACTGCATGGTGGCGGGAGGGTTAACGGTGGCGCACGGGGGGCCCAGGAGGAGCTGTGCAAAGCAGGCAGAGGGGAGGCCGGGCAGATTGTGGGCGCCGGCAAGCGAGCGAGCTGGGCAGGGGCGCGGAATCGGCGTTCCTGAGCACACGCCAATTCGCGCCCCTGCCCATCTGGCTCGCTGGCCGGAGTGAAGGGGAAGCTTCTGCGCGGTGGCCGCTTCCCAGCGGCGGCCGGGCCGCGCGGGGCTTCCGAGCGGCGGCCGGGCCGCGCGGGCTTCCCAGCGGCGGCCGGGCCCGCGGCGCTTCCCAGCGGCGGGCAGCTGCTGAGCGCGGGTGGCTCAGCTGTAGCTGCACACACCGAGCCTGGCGCATTCTCACCACACGGAGGGCTGGCAAGGTGAACCAGCGACATCCAGGCCCTGCCTGCGCATGCGCAGAGGCTGAGGCGCATGCGCTCTCCTCTGCCTCTGCGCACGCACAGGCAGGGCCGTGATGTTGCCGGTTCACCTCACCGGCCGCTCCGTGTGGTGAGAATGCACCGCTGCCTGCCAAAACCAGGCTGGGATCTGGACGGTGTATCGAAGGACAATGGAAGGGAGGGAAGGAAGGAAGGAAGGAAGGAAGGAGGGGAAGGACAATGAGAGGGAAGGAAGGAAGGGACAAAGGGAAGGAAGGAAGGAAGGAAGGAAGGAAGGAAGGAAGGAAGGAAGGAAGGAAGGAAAGGACCATGAGAGGGAGGGAGGGAAGGAAGGAAGGGACAAGGAAGGAAGGAAGGAAAGGACAATGAGAGGGAGGGAGGGAAGAAGGAAGGGACAAAGAAGGAAGGAGGGAAGGAAGGAAGGAAGGAAAGGACAATGAGAGGGAGGGAGGGAAGGAAGGGACAAAGGGAAGGAAGGAAGGAAAGGACAATGAAAGGGAGGGAAGGAAGGAAGGAAGGGACAAAGGGAAGGAAGGAAGGAAGGAGGGGAAGGACAGTGAGAGGGAGGGAGGGAAGGAAGGGACAAAGAGGGAAGGAAGGAAGGAAGGAAGGAAGGAAAGGACAATGAGGGAGGGAAGGAGGAAGGGACAAAGAGGGAGGGAAGGAAGGGACAATGGGAGAGAAGGGAGGGAAGGAAGCCAGGTACCCACCCCAGTCCCATCCCCCTCCACCAGAGACCCACGGATTCCCCCCCACAGGCACCCTGCAACCTGGGTAATCAGCTGGCCACGCCCCCGGGCCATTGATCACATGACCCTGGGACTGTGAACGTCATAAGTATGAATCAGTTGCCAAGCATCCGAATGTAAATCACATGACCCTGGGGATGCTGCAACAGTCATAAGTGTGAAAAATGGTCATAATTCGCTTTTTCAGTGCTGTTGTAACTTCAAACAGTCACTAAGCGAATTGTTGTAAGTCGAGGACTACCTGTACTTTCTCATTTTTTCCTTTTTTTGGGGGGGTCAAGTTTTTGATACCTTGCTGGGCGAGTGGTGGTACTCGGATATTGCCTTATTCGAAAAGTGGTACAATGGGTGAAAAGGTTGAAAAGCCCTGGCTTAATAGGCTTTTTGGGCCAGTCAAAGTTTCCAATGGTCTACAAATGCAGTCTGATATAGCAAAAATACAGGAATCCAGTTATGAGATAACAATGCATCCTGTTCGAAATAAACCTCTAATGCACGGGTCCCCAACCCCCGGTCCGGTCCATGGCATGCCAGAAATCAGGCTGTGCAAACAACGAAGCTCCATCTGCAGGATGCAGATAGCACATGAACCCACGTCCCCTGTGGTCTGAGGAAAAACTCTCTCCATGGAACTGGTCCCTGGTGGTCAAAAGGTCGGGGGCTGCTGCTCTAATAAGTAGTCTAGGGTTGGGCCATAGCTGCCTGGACACAGATTCTACCTGTCCATCAGGAGCTGTGAGTCCAGAAGGACCCCAAGTTGTGGCTTTTCTTTTTCTGGTGAAGAATAATCTAGCCGAGAATCAAAGTTGGTATTATTTTGGCGTCAGTAGCCATAAGAATTTTCAGCCACTCCATTTTGCTTGGGTTCCTTCCAATCCAGGTTTGGGCAGTTTCCACACACTGGAACAACTTTTACTGGATCCCCCATTCAGCTCAGGGTGACATTATGAAGATGGATATCAGATGCATATTGATAATAGCTCCTCCTGAATAGATGAGTGAGTTCTTCCAGTAGCTTCATGTAGATGTTAAATAGGACTGGAGAAATGACCAAGAACTAGGACACATATTGATTTCTATGGGGAAATATTATATTATATGATCCTCATAAACAGGTTGCACCAGATGAGGTTTCTGTATCATTAAAAACAAAAGTATATCTGGCACTCCATACTTGTGGAGGTTTCACCTCTTTTTTGCATGGGAGAATAGCATTTATCCCATGGATGTTTGTACAACCCATGATGAAGGATGTTTGACACTATGATGCAAGCCCTAACTTCCATGCTTCTTGTATCCTGATGTGGAATTCACTTGAACCTCCCCAGTGGACACTTATGACTACCATAGTCATAATTTTAAATTAAAAAAATGTTTTCTGAAGAGGAAAAAATTAAGTTCTCACTTCACCTCTCTTGATTTACTGTAGGTTTAGTAATCTCATTTTGTAAAAGATGGGGAGAACATAGTGAAACTCATTGGAGAAAATACCTGACTCTGCACCGCATATATTTGACCTGAAGGAATTTCAGGGAATAGAAAAACCAGTTTCAATTGGCCCTTGTTCTGATGCTGTGGGTGCCACATTGCTTATTGTTGGAATTATATATACACTTGCAAGACCTGTAAGATTTGTAATTTAATCTGAAAGAACAGAACATTTCCGTAACATATCTCAAAGCAAACAATCTTCATGAATATCACCATGTGACACTGGAGAAAGATTTTGCCTAGAAACATTTCTTGGGTTTCACTTCTTGGGTTCTTGGGATTTTATTGGGTCTCAGTGAGGTGCTGACACCCACTGTTTCCTTTAAGCACCCAATTTGAAAATTGTCTCTAATGTCAATGCTTAGAAACCTGATTTCTATTTATTATTTTTCTGGAAACTTGAAACTGCAGAAAACAGGCACTTCATTACTGAGATATTTCTTCTGTCCCATTCTTAAACCAGTTTTCTTCCTTATCTCATATTCTATGCACAATAAAAGCATTTCTCCATCATTTCTACAGCTGGATTACTGATGCACATGGTTATCTTGGCAGACAAAGAGGAAGAATGCAGGATGGCACTATGTTTCTAGTAGCATTCTTCGCAATTATGTGGTGCACAGTAGATTCAGTCAAAAATATATCCTAGGGATGAGGAGCTTTCACAAGCTTCAGTGTGACATAGTATAACCAATTTCATTTCTAGTATTAGAGAGGTCCTTTTCATTTTGGGTAAGGGAGTTGAATAAGATGTTGATGGCCAATTTGTCGTCACAGTAACAGAAGCAACTATTTCAGATATAAGGCCAGGATGCACAACTACAACATGTCATGATAAATTCCAGGTTGTGGCAGTAAGTTCCAATTATCTCTGCTCCATGGGTATGAAAAGGAATAGGAATTCATGCTCTTAAAAGAAAGTACAATATACTACTGAAATTTGGTTCAGACTGCTTAAGCAGCTGGTTAAATATGTTCATTGAGTTCACTTCTGATTTGAAGATTCACATCAAACTGGAAACTTGAATTGGGTCATTTGACATTAATAACAGATTTCATTCATTTCATTTCATTCCATTTGATTTGGAAAAAGAAAATGATTTGGAACTTTACTGATCTTCTTTTGAATTGAATTGAATTTCTAAATCCAAATTCCATGCTGCTTGATATCTATTGCATTCAGAAAAACAGGTCAAAGGAAGTTTAAAGTGAGCGCACTCTAAAAATTTAAATTTTCTAAGTAAGCAGAACTTCTTTGGTATAAATGGAATGAAGGACTTTTGAACTTCCTGATTCCATCTGATTTATAGAATAAATCAGACTTATTTACCAGAAGTTAACTGATATCAGTCACTTGGGCCAGACTTTATATTTATGAAACCCTCATTAATCGGAAAATAAGAATACTTGTAATTTATTAAATGCCTTTGCCCAAGCCTATGTTAATTTTAAGAGCCACTTTCTTGTTTATTTTGAATTATATTTGGCTTAACAATAGCTTTTAGTTGTTACAAGAATACACAGAAAGTTTTAAATGTGTACAACTGTAATATGGGAAGGAGCATGTTTCAAAACTTATAATAATAATCATGACAAAATAGGAAATGTGCCATGTGCTTATATAAGATGTAAAATAAGTACTCAACTCATCAACTCCAGGATTGTGTAGAAAGCAATTAATCCTATTCATGCAAGTGCAATCAGAATTTATATTTTATAATATAATACAACCTTAACAAATGATTTTTTAAAAATGAAAACAAGAATGCTATATAACTCTAGAGCTATTCAGCAAATTCTTCAACAGTGCCTCCAAGTTTAGCCTCCCTCCATTTCTTATGCTGAGAGCAATAGGGCAGGTTAAAAGCAGTGGTTATGTCTTGGCTCTAAAATAATATGAAAACAATTTTTCCCATAGCAATTGGCAATGTTAAAATATTGAGATTAAAAATGTTATTTCTAGATGTATGCTTCCTCAATCAACAGCATTCCCTGGCCTGGCACTGGGCAGGTCTGCTCTTGTTAAGAAGCAGTGATGTTAATGAATAGAAAATCTGGAAGAAATCCAAAATTTTATCCACCTCACAAATATAATTTGTCTATTTTTCTGCATGAGATAGGATAAAATAAGTGTTCTCAACTGTCCTCCTCAAATTTCTCAAGAGAAAGGTAGCCGCTATATATCTGCAGTACTCAAAACTATCCAAAACCAAGCCAATAGCACTTTTTTATGGTGCCCAGCTGGGCCCCTTCTCCAATTTGCACTATTAGAACTTGTTTTACTCAAATTTCTAAGACTGGCCCTTCAAGTTTCAAAATATTTCTCTAATGCCTCCCTGAGGCATAAAAGCCTCAGAAAGTAGAGGTTAGGGGGGGGGGGGGAAGGCCATAAACAAATGGCTGCATGACATAGCAAAATTCATGCATACATATATAAAGGAAAACATGTATTTTATGCATAGAAAAACACATATCTAGATAAAATGCCCACATTTGTGCTTTAACTCTATATAGACAGATAAAACTATAAATAAAGAAGCATTTGCTAAGGAAAAATGTTCTTGTAATAAGCTAACACATTCCATTCTATTGATACAGTAATGATTTTTAAACTAAAGTTAGCAATAAAAGGGAATTGGAAAAAGCAGTGCTTTGCAGTCATTACCCAAAGTTATTTAACAACTGAGTTGAATAAATATAATATCTTTGATGTCCACTGATTGTCTGGTGTGTTTTATTTCCAGCTTAGAATGAACCCAGGGAAGGTGTTTTAATCCTTCTGACAGAATAGAAGAAAGAAAAATAACTTTTTTACAGAAATATTTTCATGATTGTCTGGGATATGGCTCAAGGTCCAAAGGACAAACAAACTCAATTGGAATTCCAAGAAGAAAGTTTTATTTGGATAAAGCTTTTGCAAAAGCTGGTGGACTTAACTCACGCAGGAGAAAAAGCTACACCCACAATTTTAAAAAGCATATATTTATAACCTCTCACGAAGCTGGTTCCCCCCACCCCTATCGCACTCAACAGCCCACCTGCTCATCCCGATCAGCTAATCCGAAGCGCCTAA
Organism: Azemiops feae; assembly: GCA_023970755.1. Classification (NCBI taxonomy): domain Eukaryota; kingdom Metazoa; phylum Chordata; class Lepidosauria; order Squamata; family Viperidae; genus Azemiops; species Azemiops feae. Next base: position 205,177 of record JALGBA010000497.1, on the reverse strand, counting down.
ACAGAATACATTTCTTTTTCTCCTCCCAGGAAAAAGCCCCTTGCGTCTGTACCTGTTGTGTTAACCATGACCTACTTTTGCTAGCATAAGCTCTATCTTTATTTTTGTATTTCCTCTGCTTGCGGTTACGGCTGACTTCCTAAGAACAAGCTACATGTCTGAGATCTAAACAACAATCTTGCACTTCTAAAAGCTCAAGTAACTCCATTTTACAACTATTAGGCCATTAGGATTAATTTTTTTCATAAGATCATTAAACAATTTCTGATCTTATTATCCCTTACAAAGATTCTTCTGTTTTGTGATGAAATGTTGTACTGCTGTTAGTTACTGCAGAGGTCCCTATGCAGAATTGCCCATGAGACTGGCAAGTGACATTTCTGCAGAAAATCCAGAGGCTTCAACACTTCTATCATAACACTACAATCTCCTTTTTCTGGGAAGCCAAAGATTTGTGTCATAAAAACATTCACTTTTCCAAAGTTGCAGTCTCAACACTCCTATTTAACATGATTAATAGGAATTTCCCCCACCAATTCAGTAGATAAATTTAAGATTTTCTACACTTTGTAGCAAATATTATACAAAGAGACATATTAATATTCATTGTTTGCACATAAGTGTTCAGTTGGAATTCTAACACCAGGTATAGTGCTCGTATAAGAACATCAGCATGGAAGGAGTTGCTGGGGAGCACACAGATTCCTATTCAAATAAAAGCAGGAAAATTGCTAGTTTCAGGATTTGCAGGCATTTGGGATGCATGCCTTGTCTACTTACAAAATGGCTGTCTTGGTAGCTAGACACACAACATTTATTAGAAGGCAAACTGATGACTTTGCTCTCCATCATACCTTTTGACTATAATCTTCCACTACTTTAATTTTCTAAATTTTTTTGTGCGCCCTTATTAGTCATTTGTGTTTATGTGGCACCTCTTAGTTTCTTTTAATGTAAAGGATCAAAAGAATAATTAAACCAAATGCAACATTTACCTGTAAGGCATCAAGAGCAAATTAGTGTTGATGTGTATCATGTTCCCCAATCCTGAATTCGAAAATGTATTGCTTACTTTACCTTTACTGCTATATTTACATCCATTCCAACAGATCCAAATGAACCACAGGGCATTAGGAAAGGTTGCGGTACTTCTTCCATAGAAGTGAACATTAGACATTGGAACCTTTAACTCTCAGTTAGCAATCTAGGATGAAAAATTACAATTCACATTCGATTGAAAAATAATGATTTAGAACTTTATCCATAAAACAAGCTAAATGTGTTACATCTCAAAGTTTGCCTATGGAAAACCTTTTGAGTTTCAAAAGATTCAGATTTTAAATTCTAATAGAAGTGGAATACTGAAAAATAGACCCAAAATAAGGATGTGGAAAACATTGGAGCTAGAAAAACTGAGTAAATTTCCAATTCAACAGTAGCCATCGCTGATGCTCACAATGAAGTCAGGATGCATTTGCACATCTCAGAAGTGACATCATCCTGCTTGAACCATCTTCTCCAATGATTATTGTCATTTGCAATTAAGGTGGGTCTTCTCTGCTGTAGCTCCTGTGCTGTGGAATATTCTTCCTTCAAAGATTAGAATGGTCCCAATCCAGTTGGGTATTTTTTGTAAGGCTTTAAAATATAAATTAATAAATAAATGAATTGATGAATAAATAAGTAAATAAACTTGGCTGTGTACCTGGGCCTGCGGCTCCAAATATGTTAAGAGCCTATTTTTTGGCTCTACTGTTAATTCATTAATTATCTTGGCTGCTGTATATATTTATTTTACAATTATTTTTATTGTTTTTAAATTTTTGTTTGAGAATTGTAAACTGCCCAGAGTCACTTGGTTGGGATGGGTAGCCCTAGAAATTAAATCAATGAATAAATAAAATCAATGAAACATAATGTTAAGATAAAAGATGGCAACATGAAGAACCAAGGGGGCCTCACTCTCCCTCATCAATGCCTGGGTAAGGGCCAGGTCTTCATGGCTCTTCTAAATAACAATGGAATGGGGGCCAATTGGATCTTGGGGGGAACCTTGTTCTACAGAGCAGACACTGCTACAAAGAAGGCATGCTTCCAGTATCCTGAGAGATGACATTGTTTAACTGAAGGAATTCAGAATTCATCCCTAAAGAATCCATCCCTACAAGATTGAATTGGCTAGGCAGATGTTATGGGAGACAGGCAGTCCCTCAAATAATCATGCTTATGCCATTTAGGCTTGAATCCTGAAGAGGAAACCATCAATGAGCAGCCAGTTCCAGAGTTGCCAGATGAAGAATTGCCTGAGGAGCTTCATTGCCCAATGTCCTGTCCCAGGCCAAGCATACACCAATACATAAAGAAGTAGTTGCTCAACTTACTAAATGAGGCTTGCAAACAGACGCACTTGCAGTTTAGAGATAGGTCCCTCCTGATATATTAAAAATGTCTCATGGTGTGCTCAGAAAAATTTGATGGCATGCTATCTCGATTTCCTACCTTTTGGGAGCAATGTAATTTTATATGAGCTAGAGCAGGGGTAGGCAACCTTGGCTCTTTTATGACTCGTGGACTTCAACTCCCAGAATTCCTGAGCCAGCAGGAGTTGAAGTCCACGAGTCATAAAAGAGCCAAGGTTGCCTACCCCTGAGCTAGAGCAATGATGGTGAACCTTCAAAAATTTGGAAAATGCCTAAGTTGACTTTGCTGGCATGTCTCTCTTTCACACACACATCCTGAACAAAAGTGAAATAATTTTCTATCTCCTCCCCTATTTTCCCCACAACAACAACAACCTTATAAGGTATGTTGGGTTGACAGAGAGGGACTGGCCCAAAGTCACCCAGTCGGCTTTCATCCCTAAGGCAGAACTACAATTCAGGATCCTGGTTTCTAGGTCAGTATCTTAACCACTACACCCAACTCGCTTAAGTTAATTTCTCAAGATTTAGCTTGGAACAAAACTGCTTTTAAATCAATTTCAGGATTGGCTAGAAATGAATGTCCAGGAACCTGAATTAATATAGCTGTGCTATCAGATTGATGGGTATTTACAGCAGAAGAAGTCTGGATCTGAGTCAATAGACCTGTTGTCAATCCTGCAGTTTCCCTTGCAATACCTATCCATGAATTGACATCTCCAGATGAAGCCATTCAGGTTGAGGTGCTTGCCCTTGACTTACCAGAACAGAAAAGGCACGAAGGTGCAAAGAGGACCTATGGGGGCAAAGGACACCTAGCTGTTATATACCCTGCCAAATTTAGCTTCTTTGGGGAAATGGAGCTCACCTGGATTACAGGGGATAGTAAATTAGGGACAAATTTTTGCAAGTTAAGTAAACACATCACACCATCCTATTGAAGGACCTAGTACTTTCTGTTCTGCTGAAATTACAGGAAAGCCTGTCTTGCAAATCCAGGCCACGATGAATTCATGGACATTAATTTTGTTGAGAACCAGGGGATTCCCCAAAAGTGCCATGAACATAAATAATGAATGTTGTTCATTATTTTAAGCAAACTTGGCCTGTGCTAGAAGTCCACACACTTGTCTCGCTGGTAGTTAACAAAACATCTGAGATATTGTTTCAGAATCCCATTCTCTCATTCCATCTGCCCATCTGATTCTAGATGATGCATGGAAAAGAAATGGATCTGGACATGTAGACTTTTGAACATTTCTTGCCAAAACTTGGCAGTAAATTATGGACCATGGAAAACATGTTGTAAAAACAGTTGAGCAGTGACTTTGGCTATGTGCTCACCACTGGTTCTTTCCTCTGACCTCTCCAGCTTCCTCTGTTCCAGCCTCAGATAAGCCCTTGCATGAATTATTAGCAATTCATCAAGTATTCCAGGACCAGTTATGAAGGACAAGGACAATTATGAATGCTTTGCCAATTGTCATCACCTGGCTGGGCATCCTTCAGCAGGGGGGGAATTAGTTGCAGTCTCATCACCTTATTATCTGATATCCATCAAAGAAATTGGCTCGATTGGGCTGTTGGTTTGATCTCTGAGCTGCAAACGTTTCGTCTCCATTCGGGGGAACATCTTCAAAGCGCACTGAAGATGTCCCCCTGAATGGTTTGTAGCCAAATGTCCAAATGAATTGTTTGCAGCCGAATTGCCAAGCTCGAAGATCAAACCAACAGCCCAACTACCATCCCGAGCTACTAATATTCAAACACATTTCATGTTCACCCTGTATTCCATCTTTCCTTATTGATCTCTGCTGCACCTCCAAATCCTCATTGTTTTATCTCAACAACTACACCACCCATTGTGGTAGAAGAGAAAGCTGAATATAAGGTAGGCCATATTTTGGACTTCCTTCTTCACTGGGAATGTCTCCAGAATTTTATGGACTGAAAAGGTTATAGACCAGAGAAGCATTTCTGAGAAGACATGGGTGGTATACATGCTCCAAGCCTCATGTATCTTTTCCATCAGCAGTACCTAGATAAGCCTTTTCAAATTGCAGAAGAAGAAGATCCTGAGGAGGGGATAGTGTCATAGCCAGCATTGACGGATGAGGAAACTGACACAAACAGTTTCAGTGTTGCAAGCAGAGGAGGCTGCACTGCCTAGTAACTTGGAAACACAGCTAATGCTGGTCTTGAAATTGAAAGATGAGGAGTCTGGGGTGCCACCTTCTCTCAGTACAAAGGCTTGCCCCATAGAGAGGAAAGGTGCCTTGCAAAGCTCCTTGTAAGAAAGGAACCCCCTCTTTCCATATGAGTAACACTGGAGTTACTTCTTTTAAGAAGAGCAGCAAACTCAAGCTTCTCTAATGGCAATAAATGTTTGTTTGCCTGGATTTTATGTTCCTTGACTCCTAACTTGAAACCTCGTGACTATGACTCTGGACTTGATGACCTTTCTAAGACATTTGTCACTTGGATTTCACTTGACCCCTGTTGTGCCTGACTTTGGAATTGGAAGTCTCTCAAGGCAAACTTGCTGAACTTTGGGCGACTTGATTTTTCTGGTATGTGTGCATATGCATTTGCATTCACACTTCCTTTGTTACTTATTCATTATTCATTTGCTTCATAAAGTTTCTAAAGTTTGCAATCACCTTTCTGTATGTTCGTCAGTGCATGGCCTGAGACGTGACAGATAATAGCTAGCATTGTGAATTACACCTGGAAGCAACCACAACCAGTGCAGCTCACAAAACAGAGGGCTTACATGGGAACACTGAGACACGGCCAGTACTGTCTTCTGTACCAATTGAAATTTCCAGGTGGTCTTCACTGCAGCATGTCCAGGGCGATATGATCATAATCTAGATGCTCAAGTGCATAGGTCATGATTATGAGAATGCAGGGAGCCACAGCCACCATTTTTTACTTTCGCTTTCAGCTTCCCACCAGCAAAGTCAGTGGGGAAGCCAGCTTTCGTGAAGAGCTGTGGTGCTGCAGTGATTAGAATGGAGTATTGCAGGCTGACTGCCCACTGCCAGGAGTTCAATCCTAACTGGTTCAAGGTTGACTCAGCCTTCCATCCTTCTGAAGTCACTAAAAAGAGGACCCAGATTGTTGGGAGCAATATATTGACTCTGTAAACTGCTTAGAGAGGGCAGTAAAGCACTATGAAGCAGTAATTAAGTCTAAGTGCTATTGCTGACTTTGGCAAAGGGAGAAAATGCCCATGGGACTATGTTCATATGCCATACCTATCCAGGCAAAAGGTGGGCACAGTGCACTTGGGGCTGGGGCCTGCAAAGGTGCTGGATGGGAGAACACACACTGTGGAGGGAGCTTGATTAAAATGCAGTGAGTAGTGGGAAATAATGGGAGGCATGAAGAGATTGTGGATAAAGATTGTTAGAGGAGATTGATTGGACTTGTGAAGTGTCAGGAAGCTTGTCTGGAGAGATGGTAGTCTCCCTGCAGGTGCAGGGAGACAGCAGAAGAGGAGTTCAGAAACAGGAGAAAAAGTGCATGGCAGCTTAACAGAGGTTGAGGAGATGTAACCAGAAACTCATAATGTCTTGAAAATTACTGAGGGAAGAGCCAGAGATCTGGTTAGGGATTAAGATAAGATCTTAATTGTTTGGAAAATGCTAGGGCTATGCAGCATTTGGATTTGAAATGGTAAAGCTGGCTTGGAGGGCATCATGTCATCCTGGCCAAACACATTTTGTTTAAAAAATTGCAAATGGGCTAAATGGACATTCATTCATACCCTCTCTGAAGCAGTTTTCCTTTGAATCCAAAATGCTGCACAGCCCTAGAATACCTTGTAAATTTTCCATGCCAAGTTAAACTAGTCTTTCTTCATAAAGACTGCATATTACCTCGGTCCTGAGGAAACAACTATTTGCTTTACCTACTTGGTGACAGACAACTTTCCTGTACCTTTCCTGAAAATGACTTGAAGTAGAGACAGACAACAGAACTCTAAAACAAACAGATTGGATGGCCATTTTGTGTTAAATATTTTCCTGTTTTGGTTCAAAGGTGAGTACATTGTATCATGACTGGAGGTCTCTTTCAGGCAACCATAGCAGAATTGCATTTTTGGGCAATCAAGGCAAATGCCTTGACTGATTATGTGCTAACAAGTCATTTTCAGCTCTTAGTGTCTAGATAGATAAACCTTCTCCATGACAATCTATACCCAGCCTGTTCTTTCAAGTCTCTAAGCAGTGCATTCATCACCATCATAACTGAGTTCCCCCCTCCAGCTGCTGGTCTTCTTTTTTCTCCCACCTTTCCCAGCATTAGAGTCTTTTCTAGACAGCTGGGTCTTTGCATAATGTGTTTGAGGTAGAATATTTGAGCCTGGTCATTTGTGTCTTAAGTGAGAATTCTGAATTGATTTGTTCAATGGTACATTCATTTGTTTTCTTGAGTGTCTATGTTATTCTAGGAGTCTTCTCCAAACACCAAAGGTCAAAGAAGTCAATACTTTAACTATCTTTAATGCCTCCCACTTAGCAATAGCAAGTGAATGTGTACTATTGCAACAGCAGCTATTTTTCTCTTTTTTGTTCTATTTGAAACAAATTTTCCTTTCCCATTTTTTCTCTTGCCTTCCTCTTTCCCTTTCCTCGTCTTTCTCTTTCCCCTCCTTTTTCATTCCTATCCTCTTTCCCTCCTGTCTTGCTTCAGTTATTCTACTTATTTCCAGAACATTGGAATAATGTGAGAAATGGATTGTCAACATCTTTCACGAACTTCATTTATTCATATTAGGATGAAGCATGCACAATTACTTGGGAGTTAGTCCATGTCAAAATCAGCAGAATTTACTTCTGAGGATTGTTGCATTCCATATCACAACTGGAATTCCTGAAAGCAGGTTTGAGACTTAATAGAAAATGTTTAGTGCAAAGACAATATGGGTGTTCTCACTGAAGAAAACCATGTGCGGCTCAGCCCACTTGAGATACAGAAGATATTTTTTCTTTTGCTGCCCTACAAGCTACACCTACAGGAAAGCTAGAATTAGTCCCCTGAAATTTCCTTTTCTGCTAATTTTCTGCCATCAATATAAGTAGCCTTTTACCAATTTCCTTTGTGCAGAGAATTAGATCAAGGGCAATCACAACGAGGAGTTAAACAGAAGAATATAAGCAATAGAAATATGAAGTGCAGCTTTTAGACTTCATTCCTATCTCGTCCACCATCACCACATTTGTGAGGAAGGGAAGTGGAAAGGCTAGTACCATTCAATATCATGATAACTGAAGAAACCAGCACTGAGTTTTTATAGTTTCCAAAGATGTTCTTGGTCCCTCTACTTCATAACTTGAATTACTTTCTGACTGTCCTATTTTATTTGACTGCAGTGTTACTTGAAGGGCTAATAATCAATAATTCCCCATTTGCCGGTTTATGGACACCAGAATCCTTCTTTCACTACAGTTACCAGATATCTGAATGGGCAAAGGAGGATATGAACAATTGGAAAGTAGGGCAATTGGGAAGAAAAGGAGAACACATTGTTTAATTTTCTTGGCACTTGCAACAAACATTACCATGAAAAACTGAGGGAAAAATTCTATTTAGATCTACATGCATATGAAATTACTTTCTCCAATATCAATCAGAAAGACTGGTTTTTCAACTGCAGTATTTTTCCAGCATACCTTTACTTATTTATCTACAGATTGCAGTGATCATATGGGAGGGCGTTTGGTGTGGTGGTTAAGGCATCGGGCTAGAAACAAGGAGCCTCTGAAAACTAGTTCCAAGGCACAAAGAAGCCAACTGGGGGACCTGGATCAGTCTTTCTTTCTCAGCCACTTCTGAAAAACTTTGCCAAGAAAACTGCGGGACTTGTCCAGGTAGTTGCCAGGAATCAACACTGACCTGAAGGCATGTGTGTGCTTGCACACACACACACACACACACAAACACAAAGTTATCATAGATTTAAAGCGTCTGAATTGAAGACAATGGCTGGAATTAGGAAATAACTAAAATCTAGACATAAGTCTGTCAACAAACTAGGTAAAAAAAGAAGCAGACAATTTACAAGGTCACATGAACGTTTGTATGACTACTATGGTGATAATACAAAAGATACAGTAAATAGATACTAAAAAAGCCAGACAATATTTAATTTTAAGGCCATGCCTGCCAGATACAGGACAAAAAAGAGAACAACCCTCACTCCCTATTTCCAGCCCTTATTCTTCCTAGATTACAGAACTTCCAACCTCTTTAATAACTGAACAGTCTTATTCTATTCCTTATTTTCCTGCAAATAACATGCTTTTCCTGTTTAAGCCACCAGATACATGATGTTTATTCTAACTTTGGTTAAAACTTCAATGTGTATAAAAATGTATTGTGCATTCTTTGTCTCCTTATAGAGAAGTGTGTTCATATGATCAGGTAATCCTTGATCAGTCATGGGCAGATTCCCAAACAGGTGTTTAATCTTAGAAGGAAAGGTGGACAAAACTTCCTCCCTCCCCAAATATCATAATATATTTGATTATACTGCCAAGACAACCCAAATTGAGACAGCAAATCACTATCCCAACAAGTGTTATTTTGATATGGCAAGGTGAATAACAAAGGATTCATAATGACACGGTATTCTGAAGTACAATAGTTTTAAGTCCCAAAGATATTTTAAAAAATAATCTTCAGGTTTTGTTGTTGCTGGTTCTTTTCTAGAACTGTATACCTTTAATTGTAAGGTATAATATACCTAGACCAACAAATGAAAAAGTAGGTGAATATGCACAACACGTTGACCACAAATTAGCCGGTCACTATTCATCCTCACCCTCCTTGCTCTCTCAATGGCTTTTGATACCATCCAATCATTATAATTTTCTGCATCAATTTTCAAAGTGTGGAATGAGAGAAGGCATAGATTTGCACTGGTTTTCCTCCTTTCTCAGGTGATTTCCAATCAACATTAGTAGGAGAGAAGAGATTTCTCTCTAGGCTTCCACTCTGGGGATTCCTCAGACTTATAGATTTTCATTGCTTCTATTTAATTTCTAAATGAAGTCACTGGGTAAGCTCATCCATTGACATGAGGTAAAGTATTATCACTTGCTGATGATATCTCAGCTATAATTCCAGTCCCTGGCTGAATAAATGATGTCATTAAAGTCTTCCCAAGCATCTGAAGTCTATGGGGATCTAAATCAAGGGTGTCAAACTGCCGGCCTGTGGGCCGGTTGCACCATATGGAGGCCGCGCCCACCCCAGCTCCGGCAATGCAAAAAAAGTTGCGATATGTCATGACAGGTCACATGACGTGGCAAGTGTGACACCCATGATCTAAATGGAGTAGAACAGGCTTCAGCTCAACTCTAACAGAACCATTGTTAAGCAACCCTCACTTTATTTCTCAAAAATAAAGCTAAGAAAGCATGCTGCACAAATGTTTCCTGCTCTACTTGATCCATAGCTATTTCTAAGAATAGATCTAGGGTGTGATTTTTATAATATCTGTAGGAATAGAAAAACCTCAAACTATGTAACATTGTTCTGAAACCATATTTAGTCACCTACAACAGCTAAAGTGATATACAAATTTTCACGTTACTCACAATATATAACTTTTGAAATAATTTTAATTCAGAAAATACTATGTAATCTTTGAAAAGGTTAAATTTGTGTTGATAACAAAATGTTTTCCAATACCTATTTACTTTGCTTATTTCATTCTGAAACTTGGTAAGAGATTAAAGCCAACAATTAAAGGAAAATAAGTGAAATCACTGAGAAAGAAATTATGAAATCTATTTAAAGGATAGTGTATTCATAGAAATCATTGTTTTCTGTATATTTTCTTTAGATTAATCTGGATTTAGTCTTGAAATGTTGCTTATTTTTCACTTTGAAAACTGGAAAATTAAGAAATGTATCCTTTGTAGCATCCTCTCCTTTCCTCAGTTTGCTATAAAACAAAATGATTAAATCACTGTTGGGTATAAAATTGAATATTCATACAGTATAGCTGAGATTAATAAATGCTACAATTAATAGAATATCTATCATTAGATGATTTGCATTTAATTCTTGACACTGTAGGCCTAGAGTTACCAGACATCTGGCAAAAAGAGACATGTCCTCCTTTTTGTCCTCATGTCCTCTGTCTGACAAGCATAGACTAAAAATAATATATTGTCCATCTTTTTCAGTATTTAACAAGCTTTCTCTTCCTAGGCAGCTTTTTTTTCCATAGCACTGCACTTTTGTAATACAGGTAGTGCTCAACTTGCAACCATTATGGAGCCTGCTATTATAGTCATAAATCATGACGGTTGTAAAGTGGGTCATCACATGACCAGACCCGATTTTACTACTTTTTTTGTGTTGCTTATTAAATGAACATGGTGATTGTAAAGTAAATACAGTGGTTGTTAAGCAAGCCCATTGTTCGCTATGGAGCAATGTTTTTGAAAACCTGAAGTAAACACTGGTTTTCGGCAAAAACATTGTAAATCATAATCACTAGACTGAGGGATGCTGCAAATGGCAGGAATGCAGGCTGGTTCCCAAATGCCCAAAATATAGTCAGGCGACTGGGGGGGGGGGGGGGGGCGCTGGCATCCGAATTTTGGAACTGGGACCTTTTAAGGCGAGCTGTCATAACTTTGGTTGCTAAGCAACTGATCATAAGTCAAGGATTACCTCTAAGTGCTAACTGCAAGTTAGTTATTTTGTGATCTTAATTAATTGATTAGTATTCTCTAGATTGCTTGCTGTGCTGTCTGAAATTGATAAGACCTTATTCAGTTACACGTTGGTGGCTTTTTCTCCGAACCACTCTAGCACATTCCTGCTATTGAAAAACCGGGCTTTCTGATATTAGGAAAGTAAGTTTATATGCATGTAGGCCTAACTACTTTTTTTTGACAATTTTTCACTGTAATTTTAGTTACAGATGCCAAGAAAGCTAAATAATGTGTCCTTCTTTTCCCTCCATTTGCCTTCCTTTCCAATTGTCTGTCTTCCTTTGCCTGATCTGATATCTGGTAACAGGCCTCACTCCTGTGATTAAAGACTGGCAGTGCTCTTAATGTTATCAACTGAGTCCTTCTGAAATTTTCTATGATAACAAAAAGGTCAAAGGTTTAAGAAGATAAACATTTTACAAGTTAGGATGCTGGATCTGGATAAGAGAGGATCTTGATTCAAGTCCTCAGAGGACAAGGAGCACATTGAGAAAGTTTGGGCAAGTCATTCTCTTAGCCCAGGGGTGTCAAACTTGCAACGTTACGTGACGTGTTGCAACGTATTGTGACTTTTTTCCCCATTGCCAGCAATGGGGTGGGTGCGGTTTCGCCATGACGCATCTGGCCTGCGGGCCAGCAGTTTGACAACCCTGTCTTAGCCCAAATAACTCACTTGGCAATTACAGAGATTGATTTTTCTCTGCCTCTTTGGCTGCACCCTCACAGAACATTGTTATGTGCACCATTACTCAAACAGTAAGATAATGGGACAGGTAGGGGAAATCTCACTAATTTTACCTTCTGATAAATGGGTGACTTAAAATCTCTCAAAAGTCTAAAAAATTGAGAGGTCTGAAATGTTCAGCCAACTCATCTAGCTATGAGTTCAGGTATCAAATCAGTATCCAAGAGGAAGTGCAGTCTCTAGGCTGAAAAAAATGCATATTTCTAGCATAAAAAGATAATGCAGCACATGAAGTAATTGTAATAGCTGCACTGAGGTAAGCCAATCAGTGATAAATTTTTTCAGAAAATGTTGACTAATATTTTCACCTCTTGCTACTATATCTATTGCTCATGCCTGAAACGCATTGGCAATTTTAACCTATTCCAGTGAATCTCCTTTATTTATTTTGTTAGAATTATACAGATCTATAATGAGAATTCTGCTCAACGTGAGAATAAAAACAAAAGGATGGGAAGAAGTACAAGGGAAGATATCTGCATAGAAAAGATTATCCAGTTACAAGAAAGATAAGCCCAACCTCCTTCAAATTTGGGTGAAGAGGAAAATTAAAAGCTGAAATAAATAAAACTTTCATTTTATGGACTTTAAAAGGGTTGGTGTACTAAATATGCAATTCATTATAAATATCTACTCAATAGTAACTGTAGAAAAACCGCTCTAACTTTAATATATCTTCAATGATCAGAAATCAGATTTAACAAATGAAGAATTTACTTTTCCAAAAACAGAAGAGCTTAGGGAAGAAAATATATTCTAACCTTTGGATACTGGGTTCTTTGTAGCAAACTGTTGCTCGCCTGCGTCTAACAGGTTGTACAGAATGTTCTTCTATATCTTTCTTGGATTTGGGATTTGAATTTATACCAATATTTGTCAATTCTTGAAGAGGCTTGTTCCCTAGGAATTCAATTAACACTTAAGTCACTAATTAGAAATATTTGTGGATTTTTAAAAAGTCACTTATATTTTATTCAAAAATATGTGTTATCTTAACATAAGAGTCGTTTGATAAGTGAAATGGACCACATAAAAATTTATAAATAAATGAAATAAATCAGCTCCGCATGCATACATGTTTGGATTACACAGGTCTTTGAAGCATCTTTGATATGGGTTTAGAATCTTACTATTCATAAATTTATCTCTCTACTCTGGCCAAATTCATTGGAGAAAGCATGTTGCCCACTGTGTTATAGAACACAAGACCTAAAATTATCTTTCTTAGGTTTTCATTAGATCAAACTCAAAAACAAGGACCTTACAATCAACTAATTTATATCATTTCATGTCCATGACTAGATCAGAGTTTTGTGATTATTTTGAAACATTTAAAGATTTATTGTGCATATGCTTTCATGAGGACTAGCTTCTGTGTATTATTTTCACTTGTCAGATAAACTAATTATAGAATAATAAATTGACACCTAAGATAAAGCCCCTGGAATACAAGCAAGAGTTACAATGTCTGACATGTAAGGGGGTGGCATCGTATAGCGTTGGTAGTGAATGTCCCTCACATGTGTGCAGAGATCCCTCTTACCATCAAGAAACCCAAAATGACTTAATGTTAGAGATAAGGGAACCCCTACACCTAACTCCATGCTTCTAGGTATTATACTGAACATGTATCTACCACCTGAAGCAAAAATCTGCAACAACTGTGCTTGTCCTATTTTCTTTGATGGGCATTTTTTTTAAAAAAAATTATAAACAAGTTTTATTGGTATTTTTTGGTTTTACATCAAAGTGCTTTAAGAATCCATGTGGAGATAGGGTGGTCAATCATCCCCCCCCAAAAAAAACCACACAATATAATCAAACATAAATAATTCAATAATTCCTTAAAAGTTCCTTCTCTATTCCCTCAAGCTATAACCTAGTATTAATACATTTCTAAATAAAATTCAATCATTGTAAAAAAAAATATCAATAGTAATTCACTTATATCCATCAAAATCCTGTTTTTAAGTTTAACTATTTTACCATTACCATTTTCCACTTTAGCCTAAAATGAACACATAAGTTACATTTCGGGTCTCCCAATTTCCCTTTGATAGGCATTTTTGACGGAGCCTATTGTATCAGGCATTCTTAGAATTGTAATGCCATTAAGAAAATGAAAGTATAAATAAGTAAATAAGATGCTAACATTCCTTTTTTGTATATGGTAGCAATAACTTAGTTTTGCGAGGGTTTTTTTTAGTTTTCAACCAGAGTAAGTCTTTAACTGCATCCCAATGAAGATTACACATACCAGAATCTTGCACTGGCTTTCTGTTGCACGATTCTTCATAAGTTATATCTGCCTTCTTTGTAAAAATACAATCATTTTCTTCTTGATAATACCTTTCAGATTTATTTAAAACAGGGATATTCTCCTTTTTATTTTGATCGTGTGTACAAACAAAGTAAGTTTTTTTGCTGGGCTTTGATGTGGAACCTTTTTTTTCATTTATTGCTTCTGTAGAAATTTCAGCATCTTTTAGGGAACATGAAGTTACTCTCTGAACACTGAAAATTCTTCCTTCCTCTTTAGATGCCTCATGTGGAATATTTTCATCATATAATTTTTCATTGTGTAATTTCTGTTTCACATACATTTTTCTCTCATTAAGAGAGCCTGGATATATAATATATGTCTTCCGGCTAGCTTTTGCAAAAATTCTTCTTTTGTCATTTTGCGAAATCTTTGAAACATGTAAAGCATCTGTAGATCCTTCTGCTGTTATATTGTATTTGCAAGTAACTTCTTTGCTACTGCATCCACTTTTTACATTGGTTCTTTGACAATGTTTTGTTTGGCAATCATATCTGCATTCCTTTGATCCAAATCTTTCCAAATTTCTTAAATGCTGCATATTTTCCATTTCATAATAGTTTGATTTGTTGATTTTGGAAGTATCAGGATAACTCTCATTTATGGTTAAATTTTCTTGTTTATCCATTATGGGGCTTGCCATTGATAGCAAATTTCCAATATTACTATCTTGTAATAATGAATGAGGTATAGTAGATGTTTCCAAATTTTCTCCTGGATTCTGCCTGATTACGCCCTCTACGGTTTCAGAAATTGTTTTTTCCTCTTTTTCTGACTGTAAAATATTAGTAGTTTGCAGTTGACAATTGATATCTATTAAATGCAGGTGCTTGTAATTTTTGTTACTGTCTTTATTATCTTCCTCAACATCTTGTTCATTGGCATTTTCCCGTTCCACTTCCCAGGATGTTGTCTTTTCAAACAATTCTACCTTGAGTGGTAATTTTTTCTTTGATTTAATGGTTTGGATGGGTTTTGGAACATTTTCATTACTTTTTTTTTGGTTCATTGCTATATTTTTAATGTGCTTCTTTGTACTTGCAAATGTTACTTTTCTTAGATTTTCTGAAATTTTGTCAGCTTTAACCTTATTAAATTTCTTATCTCTAGATTTAATTATAACTATTTCACCCAATTCACTCGCAGTTAATTCCATATCAGTATCATATATAGTTTCCTCTGATTTTTGACTTCTTATTAAATCTTCTTTGTTCATGTGAACAAGCTTACTGCTAGGTTGGGAAGTCAATTTAATATGTGAAACACCATTTGGGTCTCTCTGATTACCAATATCAATATTGCAAATGCTGGCCGTGCAAAAATGTAGTATACAGTTACTATCTTTTTTTGTACCAAAGTTGTTTACAAGAGGGTGAATACTTGAAATGCACATTTCTTTCTTTCTTTCACTTATATATCGATGGATTGGAAAGGGATTATTATGTCCTTTTGACTGACTTTCATATTCATTTGCAGATGATGCATAATCTAGAGAAGTATTATTAAAGATATTAGACAGCTTTTCTGAAAAGCAAAATTAAGAAAATTATTTAAAATGTACAAGTTTTATTTTAATATGTATAACATTGGTTTTATATTGCTATTAAACAAATGAAATCTTTTTTCAGTACTAATCACAATGCAATATTTGACTGGCTTGTAGATCTTTGCAGAAGTATTCATTAAGACTATGTATACTTTAAAAATGACTATGAAGAAGTGCTGGCACATTATCTCGCTGGTATTCATTACTTTGTTGTTCAGTTATTTTTAATGAAAAAATCATTTTTTCATTAAAAAAACCTCAAGCAAGTTGAAACAAGAATTTGCAGTTACTTTAAACATTGCATTAACTTAAACGAGTCAATTCCTAAAATTGCCACATTTTTCCCAATGATTTTTCTGTCTAAAAAAAGTCTATTTTAATACATTTGTTAAAAATGCCAATTAAATGAGTCATATTATCAAGTCTTCTCTGAAGATTACATTTGAATTAGTATTCTCCTGTATAATTTCCTTTTCACCAATTATCAATTGTTTTCCTTATGTTATTTCCTTTCCCTTTAACATTTCTGTTTTTTGGCTTCTGAATTAGCTAGCTGACAGAACAAATTCCAAATGTTGAATTATTCTATAGCATGTATTATCTTTCATTATTGTCTTTGTTATGAGTTATTGAGGTGAAGTCTGCTTTCTTCCCAAACATTGGAGCGTTGAGAATTTTAATTCTATTTATCAATTGTTCAGTCTCTCTCAGAAAATCACATCTGAGTTGTGTGATGATAATTTGGGATGAATTAAGATCTCTCTCTCTATATTAGATTATATTCTTCTCCACTGTATAAAAATTAATACAGTATACCTTCTGGAAATGTATTTGTGGCAAATTCTGTTTCCATTTTATTTATTTCACTTGGTTTTGGCATTTGCTTAGGGTCTAATATCTGCATGTTCATTTGATCTGCTGTAATTTCTTTTGAGAGTACAGATATCTGCTCAAAAGGGCCATCTGTGTCACATACAAACAAGTTCCCTTTTTCCCCATCACTTTCTACAATATGAGGAGTGAGCAAATATTGTTCAGTAGGTCTGAAAGGAAAAGAAAAAGGAGAGAATTATTAAGAGTGAATAATATTCATTAATATAAACATTTTAAAAACAAAATGAATTTTGATTGTATGATAAACTGTATTTACACCTTTAAAAAGGAACAAAACAAAGGCTCATAATTTAAATAGTACTGAAAGATGATTTGAGCCAGAGTACAAAGTATTCCATTAATAGTATATCATATTATGGAAACATGCCCACATACAAGGCAGATAAAATACTAACTAGACTTAAATATTTCATTTAAAATCAATTGGATATGCTATATAGTCACAAAAGACAACAATATAAATTGTAGCTTGTGCTAGCAAAATAAAATAAAATGATAATTTCATAAATTTTTCTGATGTGAAAATAACTCATATATTGGTTATGCATATTTTGGATTTGAGAGTGCAAATATTTTTTCTGAGTAAAAATAATCTCTGAAACTGTTTCCGAAGTAGCTCTTCACAGTTGGTTGAATTGGCAGATTTTCCTCTTTTCATTTTTATCTAGTTTAATATTTAAACTCAAATATTACCTTATTTGATTTTTTGAAAGCTTGAATTCATGACCAGAATTGCTGCACTGAGCATCATCCATTGTTACAGGTTTTGGAATACACTATTCAAAGGAAAAATATGTTAGCATACTCCTGATATACCAAGATTTTCATGGCTTGGAATTCCGAGACTTGTGGCTGCTCTTGCAAAATAGAACATCTGCTCCTCATATCTGCTCCCTATTACTCCAACTTATCTTTTGCCATTTTTATGGTTAAGTGGGGACACAAAACTGCAGTTACCCCTTCATTCTCTAAGTAAATAGCATTTTGATCAAAGAACCATGGACAAACAGATGGCTGCCATTTTTCTTCATTTGGAATTGGCTTTTAATTTTTTTAACTAAAATGTTTAATGTTTTAATTTTTAACATGAAAAGTCAAAAAATGCAAGAAGCCCTGCAGCCTGTGAGCATATTTATATTTAAGTGTTTAGATTGTGAGGATTTTCTCCAAGGAAGGAAATATTAATCAGTAATTTACACTTTGTAATTTTGTAATGTACATTACAAATCATTATGAAATATAGATTAAATGTGGAACATTGGTCATTTTAGAATATTATTTATGCTAGACAAAATTTATGCAGTTTGTTCTGGGCCTACTCAGCCTCCATCCTTCCGAGATCACTAAAATGAGGCCCCAGATTGTTAGGGGTAACATGCTGACTCTAAACCCCTTAGAAAGGGCTGTAAAGTACTATGGAGTGGTATACAAGTCTAAGTGCTATTGCTATAAGATTCAAATGTTTGCAGCTGTTTGCTAGGACAACGGTGCCCAACCTTTTGGGCACCAGGGATTGGTTCTGTAGAGAGAGGTTTTTCTGCAGGCCGGAGGGAATGTGATTTCGTATGTTGCCTACATCCCGCAGATGGGGTTTCATTTGTTTGCCAGCCCAGTTTCTGGTATGCTGTGGACCAGTGTTGGTCCATGGAACGGAGGTTGGGGACCCCTGCTCTAATCTGTTTCATAAGGCTGTTCTGCTGTATAGGGCAGCGGTCCCCAACCTTTGTGGCTTGGGGGCCTGGCTGGGGGGGGAAGAAGGGGACCGGGCCACACAAGGGGCGGGCCAGCACACACGTGCAGCTTGACTCATGTGAGCGGCAGCCCAGTGCAGGCCCACTGTTCGCATGAGTAGAGCTGCGCACGCTTGTGTGCGCCGCCCCCCCCGCTCATGTGAGTTGAGCTGCATGCACGTGTGTGCCAGCCCGCAGTCAGGTTGCAAATAGGCCACAGTCTGATAGTGGGCCGCGGCCCAGGGATTGAGGAAATATAGGAAATATAAAGCACACAACATACTCATATGCACAGTGCTTATCTATAAAAATGCTTATTTTACTAAAACCCAGATCAAAATAAAGGCCATGTATCCACATTGTACACTTACAACAGAAACTTCATTTTGAAGTATTAAAATATTTAATTTATATTATTTTATCAATAATTTTATATTAAAGTAATAGGAGTAAAATATATTTTACTCCTATTAAAACAAACTATTTTGCACTACTGCACCCTCCCCCCCGAAATAAGAATGGCACTATCTCTCCTAGAGTTCTGGAAAGCTTTGAAAACCTGGCTTCGATCCCAGGCTGGGGTTGATTTTTGTTTTTTGTTTAATGGCCCTTGTTTTATTATGTGGATTATACTACTAGAGCATGTTAATCTGGGCTGTTTCTGTTGATTTAATATTTTTAATTGTTTTTAGGTCTCTTTTACTTTTGTGCACTGTCCAAATCCACTAGAGATGGAGAATCAATGAATTTAAATAAATCATAAATAATATATGTAGATCTGAACTGATGTCTATATACATATTTCAGGTGAATAGAATGCTGGTTATTTTTTATGCACTACTTTTTTCTTGTAATTTCACCATATGTCAGAGTAATATCTGAAAATATCTGAAAAAACAAATTAAAACTAAGATTTGTAATGATGAGTTACAAACACAGATGTAATAAGCAATCCTGCTTAGGTCTATGATATAGTCATTCAGCTGGTACATACCTCAGAAAAGGTGCTTAATTCAATTGCAGTTAAAATATTATTCATGAATGCTTGAATTTCTTTTAGAGTTTTGTTCTGTGTATTAAAAAATAAATATATATGATATGTCTTTATTTATACCGCCAAAGTAAGAAAAAAAGGTTGCTTTTTTAAAAAATGCTCAATGTTAGGACAAAGAAAGAGGCAGTGTTGAAACATATTTGATCTAGGGAAGCATAATAAATATATATTCACATTATTCTGAGACTGAAAATATGCCACAGCTACTGTACATCAGCAAAATGTCTGTTATGTCCAATGTCAATTCAGAATGGGATTAAAAAAAACCCATAAAAATTGTACACATTATATAAAAATCTACTGATGAACCAAAACCTTGGGAAACATTTCATCCAATTTCCCCCTTCCAATTTCCCCTCATCCTTTCAAACCAGATAGTATAGAAGGAGACATGGCAACCTGAAGTTTTTATAACATTATGGGGGATAGTGCTGTCAGTCTGTATATGTCTTATATACTGTTGGATCTGCCAATGATACATGAAACATTCAATTGATGAATCTGCCATGGTATTTTGTCATCAGAGCAAATTTCTCATAGTGTCTCAATTATTAGACTGAGCATAAGATTTTACCTAAGCAGATTTCTTAAACGATTATTTTAAAAATCTAGGAAAGAGGTAATAAAAAGAAGAAAATACCAAAATTATGAATTTACTGATTTGACTTTTCCATAACGTGAAGGCTAAAACAGCCTTCCAACAACCAAAATGATGCACAGACATCACCAGATGCTGTGCACAGAAATCAATTTCTTATGTAATACAGTATTTCATGTAAGATTAATATTTACCAATTAATAGAATTCCAAAGTGTGGTGCACAATAAGAGCACTATGTATGACAAGTTAGAAAATTGACAGAAATCCCTATTTTCTGTTTGTGAACAAGAGAGAGGCATTCCTTCTCGGAAATGCTGGTTGATGAAATTAGTAATTGATTAAATGGATTATTTATGCACAGTGCTAATAGCTATGCATGCTTATAAGCAGGATAAAGGCAAATAGATATCACCACATTTCCATGAATTCTAGAAAGAGAGATAGGGATACTTATTTTATAAATATTTAGATATTATTTTTCATTGGACTGAAACTATTCGTTGTGGTTTAGACCTCCAATTATTTAGTAGGGAATTTTCATCATTTCTTTCTCTGCAGGAGTTCTTAATCAGAGATAGCCAGCAAGGTGTAGAGTTAAGATGTTGGATTAAGAAAAGTTTTTATTATGGAAAAAAAGAAATAACACAGTTCAGGTAAAAGAAAGGCATGTGAAAGAAATTCAGAATAACCTTCCTCTGATTCTATTTGATATAAGAAGAGATAGAGGGAAACTCTGGAAGGCTTTGAAAATTCTGTTATTACAACCTAAAACAATTAAATAGCTTTCCTAAAATTCTTGCATTGCGTATCCCTGACCTAAGCTATCTTGAATGATTAACAGAATGAATATGATGTATGTCACCTTCAGCTTCTAAACAAAAGGCAGAATATAAATCTAATAATTAAATAAATCCAACATCAGATTTTGAGGACATTCAAGGAATTGCAAAGAAAAATAAAATTGGCCCCTGAACATTTTACTGATATAAGTTATTCCATTAACAGGAAGGAATAATTGGATATTTTCTGTTATTTTTATTTTCCTAAGTCATGAACCAAATATTAGATCCCACCATTTACTTTTTAGAATGTACCAGGTAACTTAGCTTTTGGCGAAGTAAGATATTTTGCAAGTTCAGCCCATCCAATTCTTTTTGTAATAACAGCTTTTCATTTTTCAGCCGCTGAGAATTTTCTTTCTCTGTACAAAGGGCCAGGGCCAATGCCTTATTATTACTTTTCAAAGAATTTTTTAAAAGTGAAGAGTTGTCTGAATAAAATGAAAAGTAAAAATTAGGGCATGTTCATACTGCTACTACTTCTGGTCCATAAATCCTCAAAAGTAATTTGAATAATAATGACATAACTATATTTTATTTTCTAAACTTATTATACTGTCATATTGCTAGAGAGTAGGATACCAAAGTGAGAAATATTAAATAGTTGGACTTTACAGCCTAGGAAACCAAAATGAAGCCAGAGAATCACTTATCAATTTCTGCAATTAAATTACTTTTTCACTGCTCAAACAGCCTTCCAACAACCAAAATTATGCGTGGATTTCACCAGATGGTGTGCATAGAAATCAAACTGACTGCAATATATTATTGGTAGAAGTAAATGGAAGAACCCAGTTATAATAGCAACGATATAGCCAGGGATGGACTGTGGAATAGATCTCAAACTACTCATATGAGTTACAAGTCAAGTCAAGAACAGGGATCCCCAACCCCCAGGCCATGGACCAGTACAGGTCTGTGGCCTGTTTGGAACTGCAAGCACCTTGCAAGCGAAGCACCTTGCGAGTATCTTTCGAGCAAGCGAAACTTCATCTGCGCATGCATGGGATCTAGGTTGCGTGCAAAACCACCCCCCAACCCCCCGATCCATGGAAAAATTGTCTTCCACAAAACCAGTCCCTGGTGCCAGAAAGGGTGGGGACTGCTGCTTTAGAAGGTATTCCCTATTTACAAGAATCTCTAGTATTAGAAGATGAAGTTAAGTCAATACTTTGGTCATTGCTAAGTTGGAAGGCTACAGATCTTGATGATGTATCTATAGAAATGTGGCTATTATAAAAAGAAGAATCTATAATGTTTCTAACAAAACTATGCCAACAAATCTGGAGACCCACACAGTAGCCAACAAGTTAGAACATATAGTCTATATATCATTATCAAATAGAAGAGACTTAACACATAGTGCAAACTATTGCACAATATCCTTAATTTTACATACTAGCAAATAAGGTAACTGAATACAGATTAGAATCCTACATGCAAAGAGAAAGTCCACATATTCAAGCTGGCTTTAGAAAAGGCTGCAGAATTACATATATTACTGCTGATGTCAATAATGCCAAAAAGGAGTAAATATATGCTCCATTAATTATAGAAAATCCTCTGATTGTATCAATCATGTCAAACTGTACGATGTACTTAGGAACATGGAAATCCCAAAGCATCTCATTGTCTTAATGCAAAATACATGGTTCAGGAAGCAGTTTAGATGGAACATGGTGAAACAGACTGCTTGCAAATCAACAAAGGAATGAGACAAGGCTGTAAATTTATTTATTTTTTTCAACTTATATGATGAATATATATTGAGGGAAGTTAGATTGGAAGATGATGAGTGTTGAGTGTGTAAGAAAAATCAATGACCTGTGTTATGCTGATGTCACTATTCTGATAGCTGAAAATGCAGATTATTTGGGATTTCTAATATTGAAAGAAACAGAGTACAATAACAACATAGGACTATATTTAGCACAAACTAATGACAAGTACAGCAACCAACCTTAGAACTGACAATGAAGATATTGAAGTGATATGCTGGTCTATGATTCGATTTGATTTGACATTCAAATGAGCCTTTAAAAGATTATGCCTTTTAAGATCAACTATTAACAGTAAGGGAACCACAATCAAGAAATACACTGCAGACTAGCATTTGATAATTATAAAGGCCTTAGAAAAGATATTTGGATCCACAAAGATTAGAATTTTGCAGGCAATGATTTTCCTTGTGATTCTCTGTAGAAGTTAAAGTAGGATTTGAAGAAGGTAGAAACAGTGCTTTTGAACTTTCATGGTAGTGAATACCATGGATAAATAAGAAAAGAAATGGATCACAGAACAAATTAATTCAGAGTTCTCATTGAAGGCATAAATCCTGAAGCACCGGGGAACTACCTGAGGATTGAAAAAGAGCTGATGTGGTTCCCATCTTCAAAAAAGAAAAAAAAAATCAGATCCAAGAAACTACAGACCAATCAGCCTAACATCAATACCTGGGAAGATACTGGAAAAATATAATAAAAAACAGATCTGTCAACATTTAGAAGCAAATGAAGTTATAACTAGAAGCCAGCATGAGTTTGTTAAAAACAGATCATACCAAACCAATTTTATTTCATTCTTTGACAAAGTGACTAAATTAGTAGATCAGCTGTGGACATGGTATACTTAGACTTCAGTAAAGTATTTGATAAAATAGTCCACAACTTACTTCTTGGTAAGCTAGAAAAATGTGGGACAGCATCACCACCAAATGGATTTGTAACTGGCAGACAAACCATACTCAACAAGTACTCCTTAATGGTACCTACGTCTGCATGGAGGGAAGTAAGCAGTGAGGTACCACAAGGTTCTGTCTTAGTCCCAGTACTCTTCAACATAAATGACTTAGATGAGAGAATAGAAGTGGAACTCATCAAATTTGCAGATGACACTAAGCTGGCAGGAATAACCAACATCCCAGAAGACAAGCTCACAATCTTAACAGACTTGAACAATGGACCTTATCCAACAACATGAAATTTCATGTGGAGAAAAGCAAGGTTTTATACTCAGGCAGGAACAACCAAAGGTACAAGTACAGATTAGGCAAAATCTGGCTCAAAAACAGTAACTATGAGAGGGACCAGGGAGTCCTAGTAGACGATCACTTAAACATGAGTCAGCAGTGTGCGGCAGCAGCCAAAAAAGCTAATGCAATCCTTGGTTGTATAAACAGAGGCATAGAATCAAAATCACATGAAGTATTAGTACCATTTTATAAAGCCTTAGTAAGGCCACACATGGAATGCTGCATCCGGTTTTGGTCACCACGTTACAAAAAAGATGTTAAGACTTTGGAAAAAGTGCAAAGAAGAGCAACTAGGATGATTAAAGGCCTGGAAACTAAAACATATGAAGAAGGAATTGGATATGGCTAGTCTAGAGAAAAGAAGGACTAGGGGTAACATGATAGCAGTATTCCAGTATTTGAGTGGCTGCCACAAAGAAAGGGGGTCAACTTATTTTCCAAAGCATCAGAAGGCAAGACAAGAAACAATGGATGGAAACTAATCAAGGAGAGAATTAACCTGGAATTAAGGAGAAACTTCTTAACAGCGAGAAAAATTAAGCAGTGGAACAACTTGCCTTCAGAAGTTGTAGGTGCTTCACCACTAGAGGTTTTTAAGAAAAGACTGAACAGCCACCTGTCTGAAATGATATAGGATCTCCTGCTTGAGCAGGGTACGGATTAGAAGACCTTCAAGGTCCCTTCAAGCTCTATTCTGATTGAATTGGTTGAAACGACTATGCTCACATTACCATATTTTGGACACATTGTATAAATATTTCATGCTCTGGAGAAGTCAGTAATGTTGAGAAAAAGTGAAAAGGGAAAAAAGGGAAATCAGAAGCAAGGCGGGTAGACCCAATTACAGTGGCAAAGGGAGCACTGATGGAAGACTTGAAGAGCAAAAGGTTATGGACAGATCATCTTGGAGAAAATCTATATGGTTGCTAACAGTCAACATCGACTTGATGGCACATAATCAAGACAATCTGATAGGTCCAACATTCCATTAGCTCTTTGCCTTTTTGTTGTTTTTATTTTATTTGGTAACTATATACAGGTATACTGCAGAAATTCAAACATTTTATTTTTGCAAGTATGAGTCTGATTACTTATAATTTAATTTGCACTTACTAATTATCTTGGTTTTGATTTTAAATGCAAGAGAAGCATTCAGCTTTGTAACTTTTAGAGGTCCATTCTTCTTCTCCCTCACATGCTTTTTCATACCTCCAATGGTAAAAAGGGAAGATGCTTCAGGCATTACATCAATTTCTATCTTTGGTTTATTTCTGTGAAGACTTAATAATGGATATCATGAAAAATATATATTAAAGTTTGCATTTAAAAATATTTTGAATTGTGTAGTGTGAGTTAGGTAACAAATTCCTTGTATATCTAATCACACTTGGCCATATAAAGTATTTTATTCTATTTATCTCTATTATTCAGCCTAAATATATTCTTGTTTCTAAATATAATATTTAGAATATAATGATAAGATCACTTTAACAATTCAGTCATCAAATTAAAATACACACTGTACTGAAAAAGTCAGATTTTCTATTTTTAAAAAGATCATTATTTTCAAATCTTTCTATAGCTCAGAGCAGAAGTTCACAGAAATTATTTATGATGTTTACACAACATATTTGTGTCCTTTCAGTTTAAATTTACACTGGCTTCAGGACATTCTGGCAAACTAGTATTTTCTCTTAATCACATGTCATTGGCATTACCAGAACAATTGTTTCATCTAAAATTTAAATTATTTTAAGCCAGTTCCTGAAAATAATAGTTTTTCTTATTTAAGCCAACAAGATCCCAAGACACTGCTCACACATTGTACATAGTGGTAAATGTAGTACTCCGTCCTTTAGGTCATTAGCCAGTACGTTATACCAGCCATGTTAGTGAACAGACTTTGACCATTATTTTTACATGAAAATACCAACAGAAGACCTCTTGTGCAGTGGTGGGATTCAAATATGTGAACAACCGGTTCTCTGTGTGGATACCGCTTCCGGAAGTCCATTCTGGGCCTGGGCAACAAAAAATTAGCTACCGGTTCTGCCGAACTGGCTGAATCCCACCACTGCTGTTGTGCCTATGCAAGTGGGGTGGACCAATCCCAAAGGAACAAGACGGTGCCTCAGAAAACTTGATCCCATGCCATGAAGGGCTTTAAGGGTGAAAACCAATACCTTGCAATACCTTGCAATCAAGGCAGCTTATGTAAGAGTAGTGCTATATGTACCAATTTAGGGGCCTCCAGAACTGTCTGTACCACTGCATTCTGTACCAGCTATAGCTTCCAAATACTCTTCAAGGGTAGCCCCATCTAGAGCATTGTAGTAATCCAATTGGGAGATGACTAGGGCACAGAGCTTCAAGATCCAGAGAAGAACGCAACTGGCAAATATATACAGGTAATATATACAGGTAATCTTACAACAATTCGTTTAGTGACTTATCAAAGTTACAACAGCACTGAAAAAAGACTTAGGTCTGTTTTTCAAACTTATGACCATTGTAGCATCCCTGTGGTCATGTGATCAAAATTCAGATGCTTGGCAACTGACTCATATTCATGACATTTGCCGTGTCCGAGGATCATGTAATCCCCTTTTGCAACTTTCTGACAAGCAAAGTCAATGGGGGAGTCAGATTCACTTAACAACGGTGTTACTAACTTAACAACTGCAGTGACTCACCTAACAACTGTGGCAAGCAATGTAGTAAAATGAGGCAAAATTCATTTAACAATTGTCTCACTTAGCAACATAAATTTTGGGCTCAGTTGTGGTCATAAGTTGAGGACTACCTATACTCTTGTTATAGTCTACAAAGATATCTTCAGCATGTCAGGGTTGCTGAAGCATGCTGCAGCCCTTGTCATTCTCACTGTTCTTCTTTGGTAGGTGGTGGGAGAGCAGCTGGCTTGCTACCTGCTACATTCTGATTGGCAGAAGAAACATACTGTCTCTGGAGGGCATCTCAGAGGCTTTGTCTGCATTAACAAGGGTTCAGATAATCCAAATTAAATTACACAGACTCTCTCCCCATCACTGCCACCGCTTGCAGCAGCTATGTGCTACTCATGTGAGGACAGCAAATCTATCAGCATCTTCTCAAGTGCAATAAAAGGCTCTTATAGGGGCAGCCAAATATTACAATTTATTTTCCTTCCAACTTCAGGACAGGAGAAAAGCACAAGGATCCTATGCAGTTAAGCTCTTATTCTGGTTTCGTAAGAAGGAACTAGCCTCTTCACTTACCTATACCATAACACAAACTTATTTCAGTGGTTATTATTTATGTCTTTTATTTATTCAACAGCTCAAGGCAAAGTACACAAAGCTCCTTCCTCCAGTTTCCCCCCCACAAAAGTGACTGGAGTTTGAAAGGGAAATCTTTGCGTTAGAGAGGAGTTTTGAGCTGCTCTGAATTGTCCATGCTTTCAGAGGGCTCTTAATGGCTTTTTTTCTGAGAAAAAAAATCTTGAAAAATTGCAAATGGGAGGCACAAGTGCTTGGACCCATGAATGATAAAAGCCACTGCTGGAAACATTGTTATCATTTGTATTCTTTTTCCACACGAGAATTAATTTCTACTTCTGAACTTTAGCATTCAGATCAGATTCTACCTGTGGAAGTTCCCCTTATTTATTAGAAACCACAAATAGTGGGGATGATCTAAACCTTCAAGCCCAATCCTTACTCATGCAAATGAAAGAACTGCAATATGTGCATTGGATAAACTATGTTTAATCTTCTGAATTCTAGAAAAAAATATGCTGTGGGGTGCGCCTATGTGCACAAACCTCGTTAGGGAGCAGTGAAAAAAAAGTGGGGGAAAATGCCCTTCTTCATATTAAGAAGAGAGGAAGAAAGTGATTCCGACACCTGACAGGGAAAAAAAAAAGGAGAGCCCTAACATGTCATAATTTCTCACCCGGGACACTTCAATGAACTATGCTTGTGACGTAACTCCGTCACTCTCCAATTTAAGAGAAAGGGCTATGGCGCTCAACCCCAGAACCGTTTAACTGCGGCCACGCAACAGCGCGCGAGCCTTGCGGTGCCTCAGGCACGCGCTGGCATTCAGCGCTTGAACATTAGCGCGTGGACGGAGTTTGGACCCTTCTCGATCAGAAAGCACGGTGGAAGAGCGATCGGTGGGCAGCTGGGGCTCTAGGGAGACTCGCTCGGCTAGTTGTCTTCGTGACTGAGAGCCTTTTTTGGCTTTCTAGCCGGCCCTATTCTTGCCCGCTTATCCTCCTCATGCTTGCTTAGCCGCGCGAGGAGTCTCGCGGAGGCAATGCAGGCAGCTTGGAAAATTTGGAGCGAGATCTGTCGAGGGAGGAGCAGTTTTTTCAAAGTGGTTTCTGTATGTCCTGTTTTGTTGTCCTGTTGCGTCCATGGGTTGTTGTTCCGGGGGCTGCTCTAAAAACGGGCGCTTTTCTTTCTTTCTTTTTCTTTTCAAATCCAACCCGGGCGTGACTCCTCTTCCGCCTCCGTCCTTTCCGCCGGATTTGGAAATGGAAGCGGTAGAGGGTAGCGCGAAAGGAGGCGGGATTTCGCGTGATTCTCCCGAAATTTCTGGGCGGAACTTCGGACTAGGAAGGTAACGGACCGCACGAGCGGAGCGTTTCCTGGGGCTTCCTCCTTGGCTTCGCCTCCCTCTGATCCCTTTGGGCTCCCGGGTTCCTCTTCCTCCTCTTCCTCCTCCTCCAGCCGCTGCTGTTTTCTGGCTGTAGAAGAAGGAAGGGACTGGCTTGGGTTTCCTTCCTCCCTCCCTCTTGCCCGGATACTGCGTGTTCTTCCCTGCCCTTGGAAACGTACATAATTTCTTATTAAAAGAGGAAAAGGAGACAGCTTGACTGACTTAGCAGGGGAGCAGGATGCCTTCAGATAAGATTGCAAAAATCCAGCCAACCACCAGATGGCAGCTAAGAGGCAGAAAATTATAACTCCTTGCTGGCTTTTCGGAGCTGTCCGCATTTTTGTCTGATAGCTTTGTTCCTAGGGATAGCTGGACTTACTTTATGTGATGATGATACTTAGCAGGCTTCTAAGAAATCTTGGCTGCCGATCTGTAAACTGGATTCTTCCCAATGTAGAAAACCTGATGTCCTCCAGCTGTTTAATACAACAGCTCTGTACTCTTTGACTATTGGACATGGTTAAGGTAAAGAATCCAGCTTGCCTGGCCAATATCCATGCTTCAAATTGTACAGCATGGTCATTTGTCATTGTTTGTTCCAAATTCTCTCTTGGATCTTAGAATTTTAGAAGGGAGAGAAATGCTATCGCTGGATCTAGCAAAGAACTCTGCTGTTTAATTTGGACCTAATTTGTATCAGAAACATTAATGACATGGCAAAGCTCTCTAGGAGACCTATCTCATTTGGACAATTTCATTGGACCTAGACATTCTTTTCCATTTCTAGTCCCCTCGTGTTTTCTCATGGCACAATATATTTGGAAGAAGAGGAATAGGAGCCCATATATTGAAGTACTCATGAAGATGTTTTGTTATTATTTGCTAAACAAGTTTATAAACCAGGCTGTTTTTATGGATAGCAGGCTATTATTCAATGTATTTGTCTAGAGAAGTCATAGAGCATGCACATTTATTTGATTCATAAGTCACACTTGCACAGCAGCTCAAGGTGGTGTACAAAATGCTGGCCTCTATTTTCCCCCCACAATGGCAATCCTACAAGGGCTCCCAAGCTTGGGTGATCTCTTCTGAAAGGAGGTTCTAATAAAAACATATGTAACTTGGCATTTAGCATTTTGATGAAAACTATACTTTATGCTATGGTTCACAATCTTACTATGCCTCTTTTATTCAGATAAGCAAATATTCATGGCATTTCAGTCTGAAATTGTAACTGCTCAGTATTTAGAATTGCACATTACTTCACAAGTTTCTCCCAGAGCATATTGGATAAAGGAAGAAATGCCTGAGGAACATGGTCTGTCCTGACTCCAAATAGGTCTTTCCAAGTGTAGGAACATTACTTTTCCAACATATAGTAGTTCTATTAATGTAACTCAAGTTTCTTAGGATTAATGTTATAAGAATAGTTGGATTTTCCGTTATGAATACAATTTGCTTTCACTGTAGTGGTTGAGAAAAAGTCACCTAGGAACAAGGCATTACTAGTAGTGTGATGCCCCCCAGATGTGTCGGAACTACAATTCACATCATTCCAGCCACCATGACTGAGGAATAAGAATTATAGCAATTGAATCCCCAACAATTTTAAGAATGCTGTGTTAGAAGTGTGACCTGCATGTGCATTCTCATGATGGTATGCATCTTCAACATTTAAGAGATTTCTACTAAGTCCAAAGGATTGAGGTGAAACATTTGCACAAAATTTAAGTCATTTAACTATTATTTTTGAGTGATGATGCTACTGAAATGCTAATTTTCTTACTTAATCTCCTAAATTCAGTTTTATATAACATTTATTTCAGGTATCAAAATACATAATCTAATCAACAATATTAACTGCAGAAGTGATGGATGACAGCAAGTCTGAAAAGATGGTAGATATTATTCGACTTAATGTTGGAGGCTTTATGTACACAGCTAGATGTGAATCTTTATGCCGTTTTAAGGATTCAATGTTAGCAGCTATGTTCAGTGGAAGGTTTCCTTTAAAAATGGATAATTCAGGTAAAAAGCTTCTTAAATTGTAAATAGCCTTTGAAAAGGCGAACAAATGCATTTCAACATTTATCACAAGATAACTTGGTTGTGGGTTACTTTGCATTATTTTTCCTGTGAGCTTGACTACCACCTCTTCATTTTTTCCATTTGCATCAGTTCATTCTTATGCCCTTATTCTGCAGATGTGCAGTCTGTACTATTTCATTCTATAGAGAAACAAGTGTCCTGAGTTAAAGCCCAATGCACAGTTTGGGGGTGTGATTAGATATTGTCCCAGTATATTCTGAGCTCTGCAATAAGGTAATCCTACTTGATTTGGCTTCTGTTAATCTAGTACAATGTGTTGAACTATGTCCAACTTGTCTAATATAAATTAAACTTTAATTAAACTTTAATTACTCCCTTTTTTGTTAACACAGATTTACTGGGCAATATAATATACTACAGTAATGGCAGTATACAAAATGTAGTGTACATTTTTTGTTTCTGTTTCCAGGAGCATGCCTTATTGATCGTGATGGCAATCTTTTTAAATATCTCTTAAATTATCTTCATGGAGAAATTTGGATTCCTGAAAATGAGGAAACACGAATTGCATTACAAGAAGAAGCTGATTACTTTGGCATTCCTTACCCTTACAGTCTTGTTGACCATCTAGCTAATGAAATGGAGACATATTGTTTAAGAACAAATGTAGAACTTAAGAAGGTCAGAATTTTCCTATGTTCTTTAATTGTTCTGCGATATATACTCAACATTTGGTAAAGGACAAGTAATGCATATTTCTCAGCTGGAAAATAACTTTCACCCTTTTATTAGGGCTTATTCCACAAACCACTTTGTCTAGGATGGGCTGGCAGGGAATAAGTTGAAAAAAAGTTAGCCATTATATATAGAGATTATTATTGATAGGACTAAAGAAAATATCTGCAGTTGTAATATACCAATCCTCACAATCCAATTTTAACAGACATTTTTCATACACTTGTATGCATGTTTTATGCATATATTAAAACATAGCCCATCATTAATGGTAAATACAATTCAGTAATCCATTTCAGTATTACTGTATTTTCTCTTAACACATTTCTAATAAAAATCTAATATTTTGTCTGCATATTTAGCAAATTACGTTGACTACATAGAATAACTACTAAAGTATTGTTAAGCTATTTTTCAGAGTAGAAGCGGTAAGACTGCAGATATCTGTGTTTTTACCAGTGGCAAAATGCCATGAACTCAGTAGGGTTACGTTGACAGAAGTAGGCTGCAGATATTTTGGATACTTTTTAATAACTCAAATTATGTAAAATATATTAAATAGCCAGATTGTTTGATTGAATATATATGTTGGTATACTCCTTTTCTAGGCACTGGTAGGTTTTTGTGACTCTTATGGCTTAATATGCACTAAACCAACAGTTTGGGTCTTGCATTACCTCAATACTTCTGGTGCCAGCTGTGAGAGTAGAGTAATTGGAATATATGCCACAAAAGCTGATGGAACAACTGCAATTGAAAAGGAACTAGGAGGACGAATAAATAGTAAAAATATCTACAAAAGGTGAGAAGTTTCTCAGTCAGGTGACTATATATTAACATAAGATTATAAATGAATTTACATAACTCATTATGCAATTTCTGTTTAGAGAAAAAATGACAGGTATTCTCCAGATGCTTTAGTCTTCAATACTACTCATTCCCTGTCATTGTGAACAGTGACATATCATCATGGGACTTGTTCCTCAACAGTTACCAGGAAGTTAGGTTCCTACTATTGTGCTCAACAATAGTGGCGGTTTTCTAAAAATAAGCAAATCTTTCCCATTGTCATTCTTTTTGAGATTTGCTTATTTATACAAATTGGCTAAGATTACAGTCTTATATCTAATCACAATGATGTAGTCTCATGAAATGTAATACAACAGAAGTTACTTCTGGGTAGAAAAATATACTGTATAATTATTACTTAGATTAACATTAAAGATTTAATATTAAGCACTCTCCAATTACGTTTCTATATTGGTGTGTCAACATCTGCTAGAAAATGCCTGCATACTCAGTAAATCTTCTCTGGAATATTTGAGAACATTTGATACAGGTTTGAGGAATATATAGGAAAAGGAGATCAAGAGAAAGTCCAGTTGTATAACTAGGTTTCTACTTCTGTAATGTCTGTGTAGTACTCTGGATCTTAACTGTTATTAATAAAACTAAGCCTGGAATATTTAAACATATATTGATTGCCCAGAAAATACAGTAGATTAAACAGTAATTCACTCAAATGTAATTAATTGTGTGATTTTGAGGTAGAACTAAATGTTACTCTTGCTATCTATTCAGTTTGTTTGCATAAGGTATATCTATTTATCTGGATAGCTAGATGAAATTATTATGTAAAAATAATTAAGCAAGTAAGAATGCTACATTTAGTCCTACAAATTGTGTTATCAAAATTCAGCAATGAAGACAATGTAATCTAGTCCTGGTACTTGGCTGAATAAAATAGTTCACTTAAATACATAATTGAGCCTAATTGTGCTAAGTTGCTTTCTTTCAACCATAGTTTCTGGAATATACCACAATCTCTGGGTTCAGATATCATACCAAATCAAAAATTATGTTTCAGCACAATATGGAGTCATCAATTGCAATTTATAAATTGTGCTTTATAGTCCACTATGATGTATGAGCTCAGCCATTATAACTTCTTTTTCGTACCATAATGAAAATTAATGATGGTTTAATGCAATGTGAGAATCCAATTCAGGGACCAGTTGAGATTAATCCTAATATCCTTCCATTTTCTGTTGTAGAATATTTTATGAATTGCTGCTACTTCTTTTGCTAAAGAGAAATTTCAACAATGTGGTTATCTTAAATGTTTAGATCATAGGAATGAATGTTCAAATGGTTATGATTCTTTGGTATGAAAAAGTAACCTTAGCAAAGTTTTGTCTTTCATTTAGTAAAACAATTTGTTTTTTTCTACTTTTTTTTACTAGAGAGGCTGGAAACAACATCCAGTACATTTGGAGTTACTATTCAGTAACAGAATTGAAGAAGATAATGGATGCATTTGAGGCTTGGGAAGGAAGAGGTATGTCTCTGTGTGTGTGTTTCTATATTTGAAGATGGCATTTTTTTTTAAAGAATATAAGTATTTATGGTTGGGAGTCGGCTGTTGAGGGTTAACCAGGGTATTTTTTCATTTATTTTTCATTCATTTTATTCATTCAGCAACATAAGAAAAAGAGAATAACTGGCTCTTAATGTAACAAGACCAGTATCTTGGACACTATTATCACTTAGGCTCAAACAATCAACTATCTATTATTTCAGTATAGTAAAAATGTAATCAGCAATTGTGAAATAGAAGAAATACCATTTCAAATATCATGTATTGGGTTCTTTATATCATGTGTTGGCATGATAGTTTAATATTCATTTCTGCCAGAACAAATATTGTGAATTTTGAAAACATGCACATACTTGCCTAAAGGAGTCAGTTAAATATAA
The DNA here is from genome assembly GCA_023970755.1 of Azemiops feae. Lineage (NCBI taxonomy): Eukaryota > Metazoa > Chordata > Lepidosauria > Squamata > Viperidae > Azemiops > Azemiops feae. Next base: position 171,072 of record JALGBA010000497.1, on the reverse strand, counting down.
TAGCCATTATTCTGTTCTCTTTTTAGAAACATATTACTACTTCAGGCAATTGCCTGAAATTGAGAAAGGTAACAAAATAGTATAAATTAAATAACTGATAATAAGATAAAAAATATTATAAATTAAAAAATAGGAGTTGCATCCTGCAACCTCTCCCTCCCTCCACATACAATCAGAACTACTACAGCAGGTTGAAAATCTTCCAAAGGTTGGGATGCGTGCAGTAAAAGCAGGGGTCCCCAACCTTCGGTCCGCAAATTGCTCCTGGTCTACAGCCTGTTGGGAACTGGGTCGCGCAAGTGGCGAGTGAGCATGCAAAGCTCCATTAGTGCGTGCTCGGGATTAGGTTGTATGGATGAAACCATCCCCTTTCCCGCCATCGCCGCCTGCTGCCGGTCCACAGAGCCGGAAAGGTTTGGGACCGCTGAGTAAAAGGATGAGGAGAAGAAAAAAGATTTCATGTTTTTATGTCAGCAACTTCACTTACGTAATTCTGGATGTAGTTCAATTTTGTACATAGAAAAAGATATTCAGAATATTGCTCTTTAATTATGGGAACACAAAGAGAAACTGTTGTAATAAAGGTATGTTTCCAGTTGCATTAACACATTCCTTATTGCATATCAGTGAATTTCAGATAGAAGTTACCAAATTTATGCATCTTGAATATTGTGAAATGATATGTTTGAAATTACAAGGTGCCAGCTACTGGCGAGTACCACAGGAGCTGATAGAGTGTTGGACTCTTGAGGAGCATTCTTTGAAAGGAAGCCTTCAGAATATGTCTCCAGTACGTAAACGGTAAGTATTGTGGTTCATTTGCCTGTTGTAGCCTTTAAGTGGAATAAAAGTTATATTTGCACTTGATTTTTTGTATTCAGTATCTTCTGATAGAAGAATCGTGTGTTACCAAGTGATATGTAGTTAGTGTGTTATAGAAGGATCAGTAAACCCTCCTGCTTTGAATATGTTAAACAATACATTACAAAACACTAGGGTTGTGTATCTGTTTTGAAAGTTTTTAAGAAGAAATGTTTTAGACCTTGTGTGAGGGCAGCTGTGCTTTCATTAAAATAGTGTAACTTTTTTCTGATCTCCATTCAAGCCTAAAATAAAGTGCTTTTGTTTTAAGAGTCACATAAAACTAATTAATTCAATTAGAATAGTCCATCTCAACAAGTGATTCTTGGCAGTGAATAGTCTTAAATCAATCTTCAATGAAGGCATTTCTTAAAGCAGCAGTAACTTTTTTTCAGACTCATGTAAAAACTTCTTTAATGAGTAATGGAGAGATGCTACACTCATGCTGCTTCTTCTCCCCCTCCTCCTCCTCCTCTCACAAAAATCCATGTTATTCTCTTTGCTATAAAATGCAAACCCATTTTGTAATACTTAATAATGAACACAAGAAAAATATACTTGGAAACATGCTGAAATTATATTTGGTATTAAATAAGAATGTATCTTTTCTATTGTTTGTGCCAAATACAGATGATTATCAGTATAAATGTGTTGTCCTAGTTTCTTATACATTGATGATTGAAATGTCTGATATATGTGTATATGCCATTTTAGGCAGATATCGGAGTAAAAATAATTTTTACATATGCTGAATATTATACTTATCCTCTGTCTTTACTGGATTCAGTGGACTTAATGATTTTTTTTACAGACGAATAATTGATTCTCCTGGTGAGGAAGAAAGACAACTGAATTGCAGAACAGCTCGAAAGCCAGTTCAATTCTCTGGCCCCTCTACAAGTACCTGCATCAAAGTTAAGAACTCAGCTTCTTTAAAGATAGCAGCATCTTCACATCCCCAAACGGCTCTTAAGTGTCCCAGCAACAATACTTCTTTAATAAGCAAAAAGATTTCGAGAACTCTTTATGCAAAGACTGTCCCATTGACTAAAAACTCTCAGGCTTCTCTTAGAAACGCTGACCATGGGGGAGTTGGCCAAATGATCCCAAAGTCTCCCTCGTCTAGAAAGTTTGCAACCGGTCAGGTGATAAGACTGAAGCGGACTCCACTCTGTAATGAATCAGTTGTGAAGAAAGTTAAACAGCAATTTCCATCTACTGCAATTGCTGCTACTTCTACAGGTCACTCAAACTGTGAGCATTCGGCCCTTTCCCTGAGGTGCACTACTAACAGAGATGGTCTCCAGAATAGCTAGCTGAGTGGTGATGTGTAAGACTGATCTCTTTAAGATCGTTATTTTTTAACAACAAAAACTTTTACCTCCTGAGAGGACGAAACAATCCCAGGTTCCACAGAAATATTCTAATAAAATCCTCTAAGATGGTGGATGGTAGTCAGTTGGTGTTCATTTTTGTAATGTACATTATAAATCATTACGAAGTATAATTAAATGTGGAACATTGGTCATTTTAGAATATTATTTATACTAGATTAGGTGTGTTCCAAGGCTTTTAATTTTTTAAAAACTTGTGCAGTTTTTCTGAGCCTAATCAGCCTTCCATCCTTCCGAGATCGATAAAATGAGGACCGAGATTGTTAGTGGGAATATGCTGACTCTGTAAACCGCTTAGAGAGGGTTGTAAAGCACTATGAAGCGGTATATAAGTCTAAGTGGTATTGCTATAGAGAACAGCAAAGTCTCTTCCTCCTGAATAACTAAGATTCTTATTCTGCCATTGTTCTGGCTGTTCTGCTTTCAATAGGTATGGCCACATATTTCCAAGATGTTAACCATGTTATATTAAACATATATTAATGTGGTTTGAGGTATACATTCTTACTACAACAAAGCTGAGATTCTTACGAAGATAGGTTGCATGCAGACAGCTGTGAAAATATTTTTATCTAATGATGAAATTATCTTTGGGTCTATTCTTCCAGTTTCTCTAAGAATGTTGTTTTTGCTAAATGCTCGGGTTTCTCTACAACTTGCTGTGTTCTTCCCAAACTTTCTATTTCTCTACCCGTCCCTCTGGCCCGAACACAGAAAATATTTGATCAGCAGAAAGATATTTCCCCTCCAGTTCCTTAAAGTTTGAAAATATCTTCTCTTGATGCTATTAGGACACTTTCATACCCCCACTATTTCCCATTGTGTCAAAATCCTTTCATCTCCATTTATCCCAACAGATCTAAATAGTGCTTTCTCCTCAGTCAATATCCTAAGTTCATTTTGGGGTCATTCGTCTGACTCTGGCCATATAACTTCTTTCCCCTTCAGTTCCTCAGAGAATTGAAGAAGTATCAACCCATCTTTACCCTTGAAAGGCAGAGCCCAGAAACTCAAAAGCATGCTGAAGTACTTCTCTGAAAATGGGAAATGGATTACTGTACCCATAAGTTCCTTGTAGCTGCTGTAAGAGTTATAGAAGCAAGGCTAGTTTCCGACAGGGGTGTCATTTTTTTCCTGAGTATTTAATCTTATAGCAGCCATAGGATCATTCTGGCTTGCTATTCCCCCTCCTTGCATTAAAGAAACAGAGTGCGCATTGGAGGTCAAGTCTTTTATCTCTGGAAACAGGCAGCTGCTGCTTCTCCTAGTAATGTGAAACAGACGGACTGGTCAGGTTTGTATAGAATATGCAACGGTGCTCTTGGCATTCATTCAAAGGGACTTTTTAGAGATTTAGGCTTTCCTTAACCTTAATGGATGGCTTTGGTGTTCTCCTGAACCAAGGCAGGCCTGTGTAAACAGAGGCACTTGACTATCAATAAATGAGACTTCCTAAAAGGAAATATTTCTTTTAAGCTCAGAGATGTATGATTTGTATTTAATTTCCTTTTGAAGACACTGAATGGGAGCAGTGTCTTCCTTTTGAAGACACTGCATAGAAGCTAGCTATACAAATCCTAAAGGAAAACTACATTCCCCAGCCTTGTCATTTTTGGCAGTGTGAGAAGTGTGTTATCAACGAAAGAAAAGGTAGTATGATATAGTGGTTAAAATCTTTGACAAGGATTAGTGAGACTCCTTATGTTTAAGGAGACAGTATAACTAATGGGAAGGAATATGAATTTGCCCCATTCCCCCCTCCCAGCAAAGATGGTCACAGTAATTAGATCAGAGAAGTAGCCTGTTGCAATAGTATTAATGGGAATGTTAAGTTTGCCCTCTTGAACTCCCCAAATAAGTGTAGGAATAGCTCCCCTCCCGAAGAAAAAAGAATCTCAGACTGAAACACATTCAATTTTTAATCCACAAAAATAATCAGTCATTAAAAAGAACTGAAAGGCTTGGAAAAACTGTTCTGTGTAAGTTATATAAATTTCAAATGGAAAAAACAGACATTTTACAAATATTATAGCACGGAACAATTAATATATAGTTTTTCTACTATTATGATTGATCTTGAGTATTTTTCTGGATATGACATTAGGTCACACAGAACTATGAGATTTGTTATGTACAATTGTTGAATTCTAATATGGGAAGAGTGAAAAATGTTACGTATTTACATAACAGTCCAATTCTACAGATGCCAGTATTTTAGCTCTTTAATACTGAATGACTGAAAACAAACTGGGCTATAATAAACATTATCTGTAATGACATCCTCTTACAGTTTATTTTTCAATATCAGTCTAATAAATCTATAAGTACTGCTGGCTAAAGCTGCATTATTATGAAAAAATAATCTTGAGTATATTGAGCAAAGCTTTCTGTGTAGAAAACAAGATAAAGTTAAGACAATTTCAGCAAGTTTGGCTTACAACAATTGTAATATTTTTCTCAAGCTATTTTGTCAGTATTTGTGGAGTACACAATAAGGGAGGGGAGAAGCACCTTTATTGAAAAAACTAAGATGATTACTGTTATCATGCCACCAAAGTCACAGCTGGCACTGTGACTGAAAGGGCAGGTGTTTCTCCAGAAGTCTCTAATTTTGGAGGATATAAATTACAGGGAGAACCCCTTCCTATATTGCTGCACAAAGGACTGGGCTCTGGAGGGCCTGGAATAGGATGCTTTTGCTGTGTTTTCTCTGGGTATGCTCCCTTTTCTAGATTTTTTATGGGTGTTGGTTGCTCTTGAGTTTTTACCATGCCTCTGTTTTTGGGCTTAAAGCTATGATGGTGCTGCCGTCGGTATTCATGTCGGGAGTGACTCTTTGGGTTGCTCTGATCAGACTCATCACCAGGACTTTGGGGCTTGAGAGAACCATTGATTCGAATGCCATGGTAGTGTGCATGAAATCTTCGTCTCGGACCTGAAGGCATATTCTGTCCAGGAAGAAAAAAGAACACCAGGACTCATTTCAGTAAAACCTGCATCCAGTTCAGTTTGATAAAAGTTGGGCAGTATTACTATTATGTGTACCAAAGCCTATCTATTACAGTATATTACGCATGTCAGCACCATAGTCATTGAGGCTATTCTAATGACCCCATCAACTTTGCTGCCTCTACTGCCTGGAAATATAAAATCATATCCTTCCCCAGTTCCTTTTTGGGGAAACTGAGGGCAGGTGAGGAGATAACAGAATAAGCTAATTATTGGCAATTTGCTTGAATTGCTACTACTGTAATTACATTCCTCTGACACTAAGACAAAATGGCACTGGGCCTGGCTTAGCTCAACTACCATGTTTTGGAAAATGAAACATTTTCAGTGTTCAATATTTCATCCATGAATGTGCGCAACACTGGTCCAGGAATGGGCGCAATTGGCACACAAGACAAATTTGTGCAAAGGAACCTTAGCTATGGTTGCCACCTGCTCTTTTAATAAGAACCATTGTTTCCAAGAGAACCCCAAATTGATTAGTCATGAAGATAGATTTATAGCCATCATTGAATAAACCTGGACATAACACTTAGGCCTATTCCAAAACAAAATGTTTCTGGAACAATAGATTGTTTTCCAAAAGAATGAAGTAACACATCATCCATCCATTCTTCTGGAGACATTTCATTAGCTGGATTGAGTTGGTATAAATGAAAGATAGAAGAGAGTTTATATATGGATATGATATTAAGCCATCATCGCGATCTCTTCAATTCATTTATCAGTGCGGCTCATTTTGGACTGAAAAAAAACATATTCTACTCATGTTAATTTTTAAGAACATAGGCATTAGCTGAAAGGTATCTTAAAGTCACATACATAAATCCAAAGGTGTTGCAGAATCTAGAATCTTTTAATAATAGAGCATTTAAAAGAATTTCTGAATCTGGGAAGAAATTAACTCAATAATCTCAACTATGTGTCTATATGATGTTTCTCATACAGTTGTAAATTTTTAACTTTATAATTTTTATGCTGATTCACAGACAAAACTTTTTCCTTGACCTTTACCTGTTTATTTGTTGAAGTTACATGAGAAGAGGATTCTGTAACTGGGAGAACTTGGCTTGAACCTTTAGTTGTTGCTGTTTTGTGATCAGAAGTCTTGGCAGGAGTCTGATTAGAATATTTTTGGCTATATGTATTTTGCGTGCTGGTCACTGATTTTGAAATTTCTGACCGAAGGAACATACTGGATGGTGTTCTTGAGGAGTAATTGTTTTTGGGATGGAAAACTACAAAGAAAGATACAAATTTTATCATATAATATATTGACATGAATTCCAGAAAAATTAAACCAAAGCCAGTGTATACATTGTATTTACTAGCTATGAAAATGGTTCTAACAAGTGTTTTAAAGAGCAATTAATGAAGAAGCTGAGACTTTACTACAACTTACTTTCCCCACAGTGTAATATCTGCGTTTTTAACTGTTCAGTGTCACAGGAAAAGCGGGCAGCTCTACCCAATTCTTCATCGTATTTACGTTCACTTACAAAGTGCTACAATGAAGGGAAAAGTAACTGTTATAAATAGCCTCACATGATTAAATAATTAGAAGATCACACTGAAGTCCAACTTGTTGAACAAAAGCTTTTTAAGGAGATAAGTGTTCCAATCTTAGAAAGTTTGGATATTTTTTATATTTTATAAAATGCTATTATAAAATCTGATTCAGAATCAGTAATACAACACCCTATCCTCACATTTGATGGAAGGAGTACTTGTCACTGGAAAAAATAACTACAATTATACAAGGGAATTAAAGCACGAGGCTCAAAAGAAAACAAAAAGAATTCTGCAATTTTAATACAACTGGAAATAAAAGCAGGAATATTACTATGCTTATATGAATCTGAATACTGTATTACTTTTCAAAATCTTACTACAAAATACAAGGGAGATAGAGCACAGTTTTAAGTAAGATGACATTCTAAAAAAACTAGATTTATATTTTGCTTGAGCCCTTGTGGCGAGAACCCGTGGTTCTAAGTGCTGAAATAGAGATACATGACTTGTATATAGCTATGCTTATTTTTAAGAGAAATATCCTTTTAAAGATGACCTTAATTTCAGCTCGCAATTCAGCCAGCTGAATCTCAGCCATCTGACTTGCCAAATCTGTTAGTCTCTTCAATTCTTCAGCTTTTTTCTGACGCGCAGTCAAAATATCCACTGCCAAAGAAAAAAGGATAATGCAAAATGTTAAATGTTCACGTGGAAGAGATAACCACTATGAAAAATTAATTGATCCATAAATGTATGATTTCTTTCTTTGCTTATGCTACGTTATCTGAATCTTGCCTTTCTCTAAAAAGCTTCGAGTGGGATTACTATGTTAATATGCTATGTTAACAGTTTTCCATTCACCCTGGGAAAATTCTAGACTTTCCCAAGAAAAGTGAATGATTTAAAAGAGAGGCAGGAATCATCCCAAATCTGTTGGTGCAGTATTGGAAACCAGCTGTTTTATCAGCCCTCTGCAAAGACGTAATAGCCCTGAGCCCGAGTAATCTTTTAATCTCAGTTTTTTTTCTTTTCTTTCTGCCACTGTTCACTTGAACATATTTAGCAAGCATTACTCATTTTTTTTTATTTCCAGTACGAAAAATATGGAGCAACATCATACACTGGATTTATATTTTTATCTTATTAATTTAGACCACACTGTCTAGTAAGATTCATAATAATGGACCTGTACACACTATCATGCATGCAAATTCATTGGCAAAGTCAATGATGATCGGAATGATTAGTGGAACAAGAAGGCAAGCAAAGAACACATTGGCTTGATACCATCAAAACTTATAGAAAGATGAACATCCAAAAATTGCTCAACAGGGTAGCATGGAGAGCACTTGCCTATAAAATCGCCAAGAGTTGAACACGACTGAATGGTTAAAACAACACTTTTGTCAATTAAAGAAAAAAGCGGGGAGAAAGGACCCATCTTCACTGATAGAAATATTTCATTATTCACTCTCCAATCAATGGTAAGTTCCAAACACTTAACTGTTGAATGTATAGCAACCAAATTATTCTTCAGTCTCTGCGATATTAGCTGGGGAAATTTATGGCCAAATTGAAATGTATACAATATTCAAAGTTACTTTTGAAATAAACTTTGCATTTTAATTTTAATTTCTACTCACTGGCTTCTTGTTTAACCTTGTCGACTTCTGCCATTAAAGCCACTTCCTTGTCGATGATACTGAAAATGGAAACAATTTAATTTAGGACAATATTAATGAGAGACTTGATTAATTATGTGCTTCGAAACAGTTTTCAAACAGAATTTATGGCAAGAGTTATGAAAAATATTGCTTTCTGGAGAAAATTAATTTAAATAAAAATGTAAGAAATCAGCTTTCTTTTTGCTCCAGATTCAAACATATTACTTCATTAAAACATATGTTCAGTTATTTATATTAGTGTTACATTCTTATATATGATCCTTAAGCTCACTAGATGTGGACTTAAACCAAATCTTATATATATATTAGTTTGAAATTGTGGAGTATGTCAAATGCAGTCACTATCAAAGATTTCTATAATGGTTTAACCATTGTTCATTTCTATAATGTTCAAGAGACACTGTTATAGCTAGACTGATATCACAATATAATTTATTTTTTAAATTTAATAAACATAATAGTATATTTTCTACCAACAAAACAAGGTTTCATCTCTGCTGATGTTCTTTTGGTTCATTTAACCTGCTGAATGGGATTTTAGAAACTTCAAAATTAGTCCCTTCTAACTCTGTTATTCTGTATTCTAAAAGAGTATCTTAATGTGAACAAATATGGAAAGTAGTAACACATTGGACATTTATTGATCTAAGTGATATATTTTGCTGCTGTGCAATTCCACATCCAATCTATGTTAAAAGGAAAATACTATATATGAGCTCATCATGGCTTGCCAGTCTATACACACAATCAAAATTTCCTATTATTGTATTGCTGTATATTGCTAAAGACTCAGAAAAATGCCACACTGATGCATCTTTTTCTGCACTATAACTCAAGAGAATAGGAAAAGGGATAAAAGAGATGTTTTGAGAGGTGTACAAAACAGTTTGATCAAACGCATCCCAGGATCCTCTGGGCTTTGGCAGAGTGTTTCTTCCTCTGATGCTGCTTCAGTTTGTAAAACGTTTTGTGCTTTGGGACATTGATTGTGTTTCATTAAATTACTCCCTTTGCTCTTTAGAACACTTTGTTTTATGGATGGAATTGACTTAAATATGCCGCTTAAGAAACAACTTACACAACTGTCATTGTCTTCCTGTAGATGGCACTCTTATGCATATTCAGTAGCATGATATTGTACCAAGATCATTCACACAATTATTGCATTAGCAGCAGCGGGCAGCTGGTACCCTTCTCCAGTACCCACTCCTTTTAAGAAACATTTAAATGTTTACAAGTCTCTCTCTTTATAACTTAGAATTCACTAGGAAGGCATGGAAGTTTCTAATAGACAGATAGATTTTGTAGAGGGCAAAAGAAGGTTACAGGGCAACTGAGCGTTATACCTTTGGCTGCATGGCACTTGATCCCACGTTTAGCTACAGAACACTGTCTTCTTCCCATATTTAATACAGGTTAATGAGATTTGAGTAACAGTTGTAGAACATCATAATTTATCATTGGGGGCATAGCTCTTTCTGCAAGATAAAAAGCGCTGTATTCAGGCTCCCACACTTGCTTTAGAATTAAGCCCTTTAAATGATTGTTTTATTTCAAGGTGTAGCTTCCAAATTTCCACTGTGATGCTGATGGCTGAAATACTTTGTCAAGGCCAATATTTGTCTTGGTTGCTCTTTCCTTCCAGGTAGAGATATCTGAAAATGCTTATTTTGGGCCATTTTGCTAATTGGGATTGGATGATCCAGAACTGACTTTTAGCTGATGGGAAATGCTTCCTGTGCACAAGATAGGCCACTTAGTGGCTCACCTAGCTTCTCCTGGTTGGAGACTTTCTGGACTCCTACCATGTTTCCCTGAAAATAAGACCCGATCTTTTTTTTTTTTTTTTTGCTCCAAAAGAGGCACCAGGTCTTATTTTTTGGGGGGGGTGTATCTTTTTCACTCACCTCATGGCAGCGGCACCGACAGCCCTGTCCAGCCGGCCCACTTCTTCTGCGGCCGAAGGAGCAGCTTCATTTTGCAGCTGAGAATGGAGCTCTAGCCTGCATTTCACCATCAGAGGCCTTTCCGAAAGGCCTCTGCAGCTGAGAACCGAGCTACGGATTGAATCTGCCCCTTCAGCTGCAGAAGAAGTGGGCTGGCAAGGCAAGTGTCAATCCATGGGAGGCATGGCTGCAATGATAAGCTCCCACTCCCCCCCATCCTGCCCTCGCTTAATTTTTAGGCATGCAGCTCACCCCAAAACTAGGGCTTATTTTGGGGGTAGGGCTTATATTGGGCACACCCCCAAAAATCAAGCTAGGACTTATTTTCAGGGTAGGTCTTACTTTTGGGGAAACACGGTATGACTTATGGCAAGGGGAGCTGAAATAGCTGCAGAGATGTGTGGAAATTAGATACAGGTAGTCCTCACTTAACGCCTAATCACTTAGTGAATGTTCAGAATTACAAAACACTCCCCAAAAGATACTTATGACCTGGATTTGAAGTTCCAATGGGCACCTCCCCTGCATCACATGATTTCATATTATACATTCAGCAACTGGCCCACATTTATAGCCTTATGTACTGTCCCATGGTCATGTGAGCACAATTAATCTTTTTTTTTTCCAGAAACCGGCATTTATTTCCAAATTATTTGCTAATTACTGCTGCCCTCACTTATCTCCCAAAGACACCTCATGTGCACTTCCCCTAATCCTGGTCTGTGAAAGCAAGAGGGCTCCCGCAATCTACTTGTTTTTTGTTTCTTTAGAATTGGGAAGTGTTGGGGTATCTGACTGTGCCTAGGAACCAAAGACATCAGTCCCTCCTATGTGGGAAAGGAGATCTTTCCCTTTTGAAACTTAGATGCTGGCTGGCCCAACTGTTAAGAAGTGTGGGGCACCATTTGGCAGTTAGTATTTCCTTCTGTCCTCACAAATTGCACTTCTTGCAAAATGTGAAATGTGAAATACTTGTAGATAGAGACTGAATCAGAATTCTTAGCATGTCAACAAAGTTCAGAAATTTAAAAAATCTTGTAAACTTGACTACATGATTCTACTCAATACAAGGTGCTTAAAGCAGTTATAATTGGATAATACCTATAATCAGACATAATAAGGAATCAGACTTGAGATGGAAGCTAGGAAGTATAATAGATTTTGAATAACTAAAGAAAGTTTTTAAAAATATGAAAACAAATAAAGATTCTGGACCACATAGGAATAGAGTAAAATTTTATAAATGCTATAAAGAATTTTTATCATCATTGCTCCATACTAGTAATAATATAAGGATAAATATGTACCAGATTTTATAGACTTTAGGCCGTTAAAGAACCCTTAGAGAAGTTTGGAAGCATGATGTTAATTTAATACATAATTCTTGGAAATTGAAACTTTTAACACTTTTTTTGTCACCCTAGGAAAAAACTAAAAAAGTAAATGTGGCCTAAATAATTAAAATAGATACCTTCAAAAACATAAACTTTGCATCTTTTCAACAGAATATACCTAATAAAGGACAAGAATTATCTGAGTGCTTAATGCAAATATATGTATGATTGCAGATATAGAAAAGTGATTAGAAGCTCTGTCGAATAAGTGATGAATAGAAATGCTGCCCGGCTAGGAAAAAAATGAGCACACCTTTTATTCAGCTATGATTCTGGAGGATAGATGTTACATTATGTATTTTTGCAGTGGTTTGGAATATAGCACGGTTCCATTATTATATCAACTGAATTCTACTGGCACAATGCTCAAGATTTGCATAGTAAACCTCATTCTTATTCTGGCTGCAAAAAGGAATTTTAATAGAAAATTCAAGCATGGAAAAATTATCCTAGCAAATGGAGTTCAATGTTCTTAAAGTTAGGTAAGTGCAAAATTCTCTCTCTCTCTCTCTCTCTCTCTCTCTCTCTCTCTCTCTCTCACACACACACACACACACACACACACACACACACACACACAAATAGTTTTTCTGTCCATGGAGCTCTTCTCTCTGAGCTGGGCTATACTATGCTGCTCTCTCATTTACTACTTTTTATATCTGTTCTTTACAGTGTAGATATTGTAGGAGGAGGCTCATTTTAGTCTAAGGTAGCCAAAGAGCAAAAAGAATCAGGTAGCACCTTGTCAGATTAACACATTTGGTTGTACAGATCGTCCTTGTTTAACAACCACTTTTTCAGTGACTGTTTGAAGTTACAACAGCACTGAACAAGTGGTACTTATGACTGGTCCTTGAGTTCCAGCCATCCCAGACCCCCATGGTCATGTGATCACGACCTAGGCCTTGGTAACTGGCTTTCACTTATGATAGGCGTGGTATCTTGTTGTTGCATGATTTCCATTTTAGACCTTCTGTGATAATTTCTCATAACAAAGTCAATGGGAAGCCGGCAAGGAAGATTGTAAGTTGCTCCAATAAGTTGTTCACACCCTCCTCCTTCCAGCAGCAGCCACCCTTGGATCTGCTGTGCTTCCGCTGAGCTTCATGGGATCCTTGCACACTCTCTCCTGCCTGGCAGCAGCCACTTTACCTGCCTGCTGGCCTAATTGCAAGCCACCTGGAACTTGCTTAACAACCCATGATTCTTTACTTAACAATGCTGGTATTGCTGTCACTAAGTGAGGCAGTCACATGATACGCTTTACATGGCATTACTTAATGATGGAAATTCTGGCCCCAATTACTATCACTAACTGAAAACTACTTGTAAGGTGTAAGTTCCTCTCACTTAGACATGCTCTTCCTCTAATATGAGATCTATCACCACCTACTAGCAATGCCCTTATTCTACTTCAGGCAAAAGACCACACTTTGTGCAAATGGACACAAATTTAACACCAGGTCTGAAGATAAGGACAATGTAATATTAGAGCATTTCAGCCTCCCTGGATGTTACTGATCTCAAAGTAGCAGTTTTGAAACAAAGGAATTAATTACCCATGCACAACTGAGCATGAGACAGCTAAGCCTACAATCAATTAGTTTCAAGTTATCTCAAAGGTCAAAACAATAGATTTTTAAGCCATTGCAATTGTTAATGGATAATGTATCTATAATATGTGCCCTATGGAACCTCCCTGTGCAAAACCATCCTGTCATTCCCTCCCCTCCCAAATATTTAAATCTTACCTCAGTTTAGCTACTCTACACATTTGATGGAGTGACCTGTTGCTTATGAAAGCTTCTCCCTTACAATAAAATGTAGTAGTCATAACAAGTGCAGCCAGACTCTTTTTTGACATCTGTTCTTTACGGAAACAAAACCTGCAGAGTTAAGCTAATGTATGGTCAGGTTTCTGATTTTTCATCATTTTAGAAGCAAGCATTGCAGTTCTCAGCTCATAAAGAATGATTTTGACTGTAATGTTTACTGAATATTATATAGTGTAAAAGTGAGGGTTTTAATATTAAATGACACATAAGATTTCAACTGCTTAGACTGCTAATATATACTGTTATGTGCTAGAGAATGACTAGCATACTGCAGAATGTATTAGACTAGACAAATGTACATGCCTCTGATACTTTAAAAGTTAGGTGCCTGTGACCAATGACACATGCCATTATGGTATTCCCTTCGGGGGTAAGCAATGTCATGCAAAGCACAGAAAGCAAAAAAAGGTAAATAATCAGAGAAGAGAGAAAGGATAAAAAAATGTCTAAATCTAGTCTACAACAATGCCATCCACTACATCTCTCCATCCCTTTTTATGTGGAAAACATTCTTGCTTCAATACCACATTTGATTTCTGATTTTTGTGATAGTCCCACAAAACCTGAAGCTGGTGATGAAGTGGGTCAAATAAAGAAAATGCTGGGAAACATCAGGTCAGCTAGCAGCTGTTCCACGGTCCCACATATAGACCATTCCTAATTAATTAGAATGAAGGTTCAGGAACATCAAATTGAGGGGTCAATTGAAGCAGCAAAAAAGTCTTCCTTATAGAGTGAGAGCAGAATGGCATCTTTTGTAAAATAAGCATTAAACCATTCTGCTTACCAGTTATGTAATTCAGAAAAAGCAGCTTTAATTTTCTTTACTGAATTATCCACCTCCTCTTTGACCATCATGCGGTATCGAGTCAGTGAAACCGTGCAGCGCTGAAGATCTTTAACAGATTTCTCAATATTTAGGCCTATAAGAAGAAACAACCATCATCCTTAGTTAGTACGGTACATTTACATTCCAGCTTTTCTCCAGGAACTTGAAGCAGGGCACCTCGCACTCCCCTCCTCCAATTTTACCTCAACATCAGGGACACTATGATTGGACTGAGAAAGAGGAAGGGTGAGCCAAAGCCACCAGAGAGCTTCCATGTCGATAATGACCTCCCTGTTCTTGATTCAAAACTTCAAGCACTAGAACACATTACCTCATCAATTACTATTTCACTAACAACCTTGATTAAAAAAAAAAGATCAGTTATCTATGAAGCAAATATGCAAATGGTTATACAATACTCATTATAGATATATTAAAAAGTTCTTTTGTAATTATACAGGATATGTTTTAAAAGTACAATAATTTTAGAAAATAATTGAAAACATTAGAAAACAATCTATAAGCAGATTTTTTTTTTAAAAAAAAAAATTTAAACACCATACACACTGCATCTCTAAATTATCTTGGCAATTTATATTACAGTTATAAAGAAAAATCCACAAAGAATGTTCTGTGTGAACAAATGGACTTTTTACAGTATAGAAGAAAATAGTTACTGTCCACCAGTATGTTAATTTTTCTCTTTCTTTCAGTTTTTTCAAACTAAATATTTGATACAAGAACCATTATAGCATGTTTCCCTTTTGGATGTCGATCCTTCAGAAGTAAAATTACTTGCTTCTGATTGAAAAAGATTAAATTGCTCCCTATTTTGCAATATCTTATTTGCGATTTAAAAATCATGCTGAATATTCCAATATTTATTTTACCTAAAACAAATTCACTACCCTTATATCAATCTAGGGTTTCATTTAATTAATTTTAGCAATGAATGGCTCTTCCTCTCATGCATGTTTACCTGCCCTTAGTCTCTGGGGATTTTTCTTCTGTCTTTCCTCTTTGCCCTTATTGGGCATTAATTTCATTTAGCATTAACCTCATTCAGCTTATTCTTCTAATCTTCTCTGTGTTGAGAGGGACCAGGAAATTCTGGAGGTTAAGGAGAAAGAGGCTACAAATACACCATCCTGATCTGACTTCAGCTGGTAGGAAATGTTACAGAAGACAGAAGCTGCAGGAAGAGTCTAATTATAATAATTATACAGGATCCAATCTGAGTTAGTCACCAGGACAGAGGTTTAGTCTTCCAACCTTTGGGACTTGTGCTGGAGTCCATCCTCAGGGAACTTCTCTCTAGCAGAGTGTGTGCTTTGGGCTATTCTGTATGTGCAACAAGCACTTGTACAAGTACTTAGGAGGTGAGAGCTTGGCAGCACAAGAAAGCAATAGCCTATGACTTAATAGCCAACCACCAACACCTCAATCAACATCTAAAAAGCCACACACAACAGGTACCATATAAACATCCCACACAGAATAGTCGAAGCACACACCCTGCTAGAGAAAAGTTCCCTGAGGATGGGGGTTCCAGCACTAGTCCGAAAGCTCGGAAAACTAAACCTCTGGTCCCAGGTGACTGACCCTGATTGGATCCTGCAACATTATCCTGGGACACATTTATTCTCCTTCATTCATAATAATTATACTATAATATCTAATAAACTAATAAGGTGATTTTGTGACTCAAGGCAGATGCTCCCTGAGCTGTTTGTCTATAGATAAGAAGTACATTTGCTTTTACAGGATAGGCAAAATATATTTACATTCACTTCTGAAGTGAATGGTGAAGTTGCATTTACAGTAATATTAACTGGGAACAGCTGAATTGAATCATGATCTGGGTTACCTCTTTTTGGGACTGAATCTTCTGCTTTCACTTCAAGATGAGATGCAGGGACATGCAATGATTTATTGGTGGTAGCTGGTACTTTTGATTTTGTTCTACCAACATTGCACTGAAGTGGTGGTGAATATTGGAAAGGAACAGGAAGCTCTCTGCTATTTTGTTCTGGCTCTACAGACACTTTCGTGGATTCTTCTTTTTTGTCTAGAAGAACAAATAAATAAAACAATAGAAATGATATACAAGGAAGATCAAAAATAGCCTTGTGGCAAGATGGGCAGCAAATAAATTTAATAAATAATAATATTAATCATGGACAGTAAACAGAAAGAAATATCGAAATAAGGCAGCAATTATTATTTGAATAGGATTTATTTGCAGAACTGCCTTTTTCAGATTGTCTGAAGAGAGATTGCTATGCTTCAGATGCCATCAATCAAGAAGTGTCATGTTATGTGACTAAAAAGGCATGTTTCTCGATAAAAGTTTAATTAAAACCTTTTTTAAATAATTCCAGCCAGCAATATTATATTCCAGCTACTTTGCTGATTAGGACAAGTGACAAAAATGCCCAAAGCAAAGAAGGAAGCAACTAAAATGGTACCAGAGGACAGAATAGCAGCAGCAGCCAATCATGCGAAGAAAAAGATATACATGCCAAGATCAGGCAGCTGTTCTGCATTATGAAATACTGTACAGAAAATAGTTAAGAAAACCACTTCTAAGCAGACTAAAAAGAAGAAAAGAAAGAAGCAAAAGCTGTGAGAGTAATCATATAAGATAGGATGGTTTAGTCCACATATGAATGCCAATTCACATTTTCAAATCAATATGCAAGCTGAAACTAAACACAGAAACTTACAATTTTTAAAATGTAGATATACATATATACATATATATTAAATACTTTAACATTCTTTACAATATTCTGACATACATCCAATGAATATTAAAGAAGATGTGCACAAAAGTTTCATTTAGCGGTGAAAAAATATATTGAAGTACTTTAATCCTGGCTGAATGAAAATGATGGAAATCAAGCTGATCCTAACATACACACACTAACCTGCTATTTCTGGTCTTGCCTCTCTTCTGTCCTTGTATTCACAGCTCTTTTCTTCATGAAGATTTTTTGATTTTTCACTAGCATATTTGCCAGGGAAAGTATCTTTTGCACAGCCGTTCAGCTGGCAGTCATTTAGTTCTTGGGATTTCAGAGACACCTTTTCTGCCCCATCCTCTCTATCCTTTATATCTTTGTTGCGGTAATATTGTTTTGATTTGCTTCTTTTTCTTTTGCTGTTCTGTATTAAATAAGGTTAGCAATATTACTCCACATGGGTTATGCTGCAATAAGAAAAACAAATCAACCCACATTTCTTTCTTTCAATTGCAAATTCTATTCAATGTACTAAATGCATTTTTTTTATTATCAGGGCTATATTCATGTTCCTTAAAATAAACATGAAGTAAAGGAAATAAGGTAATAAAATAATTACAAATAGTTACAACTGAGCATTGGCTATTTAAATAAAAAATTTTTTTTTAAAAAAATATAGCCTATTTAATGCTCCTAAAAATCCCCCCCCCCTGTTTTATTCAGTCACTGGTAAATAAAAGGAGAAAAGGGTTGTTTTTTTGAAGAACATAATTATCTGTTATGTTTTGCAATTGTTGGATTAATTGTAATAACTCTCCATGCCCCATAGAGTCTACTCAATAATCAAAGTTAAAATTGTATAAATAAAAGTGAGAAGCACTAGCTAGAATCTGTGATCTAAAGCAGGGGTCCCCAACCCCCGGTCCGTGGACTGGTACCGGGCCGCGGCATGCCAGCAACCAATCTGCACAAACAAGCAAAGCCCCATCCGCGGGATGCAGGCAGCACACAAAACCACGCAACCTCTGGTCCGCAGAAAAAACCTCTCTCCACGGAACCAGTCCCTGGTGCCCAAAAGGTTGGGGACCTCTGATCTAAAGAGAGCCATCAGAGTTCTCTTGCCCGTTGAAAGTAATTTTTATATATGTCTGCACAAGGATTTTTAAACGGTATGGTAAAAGAAATTAAGATGATGGCAACAATGGATCAATCAAAGCTGCTTGTTATGTGTGACAAGCGAGTGGAATTGTGATCCTACCATAATAGCTTTCATTTTGACTATACCTTGCATAAATTCACTCTGTGCTTATATGTATACCTCTATAAAACACCCCCCCCCCAATACACAAGCACATAAGAGTGAAAAGCTCCAAACTGGGTCTAATTTAAAGTATTAGTTTGGTTAGAGCAGGATTATAGCAACAACAACAAAAAAAGAGATAGTTTCTTAGCATCAGGTGGGGTACATATGGCATAGTAAGAACATAGATATAACTTTATTGGGCTGCTGTCAAGTTATTTTCATTAGTTTGTTTGGCTTTAGCTTGGTAGCCATCTTTATATAATTGCTATAGGAGGTTATAAGGCTTATTATGCTTACTATAAATAAATACTTTTTTAAATTCAAGGATCAGTTAACAGTGAAGAACTGTTTATTTTTTTAAAATAAATGTTCAAAGATTTCAATAGGGCGGGCTACTTCAATTGTTTTGTTTTTCTGTCAAATTATCCAGGACAATCTGCAAGTACATTAAGGGAAACTGCAAGGAATAATTAAAACTAAAAGTGCCCATTGATTTTGAAGCCTCTTGTGTGCAGATGTGGAACTGTGCTCACTAAAAAAACAAAACAACTGGCAAAAAACTATGGCGACAAATCAGTTGCTCGGATCTATCTATCTATCTATCTATCTATCTATCTATCTATCTATCTATCTATCTATCTATCTATCTATCTATCTATCTATCTATCTATCTATCTATCTA
Source organism: Azemiops feae (assembly GCA_023970755.1). Classification (NCBI taxonomy): domain Eukaryota; kingdom Metazoa; phylum Chordata; class Lepidosauria; order Squamata; family Viperidae; genus Azemiops; species Azemiops feae. Next base: position 151,878 of record JALGBA010000497.1, on the reverse strand, counting down.
TCTATCTATCTATCTATCTATCTATCTATCTATCTATCTATCTATCTATCTATCTATCTATCATCTATCTATCTATCTAATCTCCTGCCTTTGAGGATGCAATAGCTCGGTGTTGAGCTTACCAGTTGGCAGCCCAGGTTCAAGACCCAAGCACTGCACAACAGGATGAGCTCCTGGCATTTGCCCCAGCTCCTGCCCGTCTAGCAGTCTGAAAACATGCAAATGCAAGTAGATAAATAGGTACCACTTCAGTGGAAAGGTAACAGTGTTCTGTGTGTCTCAGCATATAGTAATGCTGACCATATGACCACGGAAGCTCTTCAGACAACACTAGCTCCCTCGGCTAAGAAACGGAGATAAGTACTGCTCCCTAAAGTTGGATACAACTGGATAGGGGAAATCATTAGCATTACCATTATCCTGCCATTATTTTTATAAACAACTTAAAATGGAGAACAGTTCTAATACATCTTCCTCCTCTTATTTTCCCTACACCAGCAACCCTATGCGGCGAGTTGGGCTGACAGAGAGTGAGTGGCCCAAAGTCACCCAGGTGGCTTTCATGGCTAAGGCAGGACTAGAACTCACTGATTCCCCGTTTTCTACTGTAGTGCTTTAACCACTAGACCAAACTGGATCTCAAATTTATGCAGATATGAGTTTAAACAGTTAACTCAGCTTTGGAATCATTTACCTTTTTTTTCCCAGTCATATTCCATTCTTTTAGAAATTGAAGTGCGCTACCTGAAGAGGAGAAGAGAAGGAATGATGAATATACAATAAGCAATAATAGTGGCTCAGAATAGTTTCCCATTTTGGAGTGCTACTGATGGTTTAAAACTCTGGACGGTGTCCAAATTTTTAAGAGCTGTCCTTGCAGTTCTGAGATGCATCAAGAATGCTTCTCTATAGTTAGAGACAGGTTTGGTTTCTGTGGCTGCCAGAGTCTGGTATTATCTCATAAATTTCGGATTAAAATTATTTTTTCCCTCAGTGGGTCTGCCTTAGTGACCTTTCTAAATTGTCAGCAAAGCAGTCATAAAGTTAAGTCAACTTTATGGCATTCCCCCCACCCCCATCCCCCCAAATATTCTTTCTTGGATTTTCTTGGATCCTGGAGGTTACTATAAAGAAGATGAAAATTTGCTGATAGTTTCTAGTTGGGGCTTATTTGGTGATGCTTATAAATGCCTTCTCAGGTTACAAAACAAGAATAGTCTCCTTTCAAGAAATGTTGAATATTGCCTTTTAATCGGGCACCCAGCCTTTATTTCACCTTGCAAAGAATGAAACATTTAGCAATTAATGCTTGTTTCTGAAGACGCAGTGAAATTCGAAAAACATACAGACCATCCATGAAAGCTTGTACTGCCTTGTTTACATTGTTATCAAACTGTTGTAACACCAACACTATCTCATTGTTGCTTTTGTTGGGAACAACTGAACGCACTGCATTGATCTGCAAGTAAGAGAGAAAAAAACATTTTGAAACAAGGAAAGGGCTACTAATGCAAAACAAAATACAAATCAAAAGACAAATTTGTGTTGTATTTTTGTATTAGGAATTTGCAATTATCTTTCAGACTTGCAATAGCCTATTTGTATAAAACAATCAGAATCTCTTAATGCTAGTGATACGAAAGAAAGAACATGTGAAAATTGGTTCCCTCCTTTTTGTATGTGTTTGATAAATTCCTACGTTGCAGTTAAGCTACAGCTGCATCCCCATCCCCCTTTCTTGGCAGCAACTTTTTCCTCTTCCCACCTGAAAATTAGCACTGACATTTCTGTTTATTTGCATCCTGCAGCTTGTTTGTTAAATTTTGAACAGCTTTTCAGATAATGGTACACAAGGGCAGCTGTTATATGCACTGTGCCAGCCTAGATAGGCTTTTGACATTTCAAATTTGATGAATAGCATTTTCATGCTGTACATTTTCAACAAAACTAAATGTCCCACAAGCCCTGTGTCTGCTTTCATCTGGCTACCCAACTGGTCTAATCATTATGCCTCTTCTAGGATAACACATGATATGCAAGATGGAAATTTTCAGAGATGCGCTTTCTATTTAGCCCAGGTCATTGCAGAAGTGTGCCTATACCACTGAAGATGGGCAAAGAATAGAGGATGATAAAAACATCTGTGTCCCATACTTCGAACACATTATGTAAGACCTAATTCTCTAGAAAGGATTCTAATGTTGGGGGAAAGTGGAATGAATTATGACCAGCGGCAAGATGGAAGGACACAGTTAGAGCGGCAATAGGTGCAATATTGGAAGACCCGAAGGGCAGATCATGAAAGAAAAAATCTATATGGTCACTAAGAGTCATACTGACTTTTGATGGCACATAATCAATCAATCAACTTGCTAATAAAAATATCCCACCAGCTACACGTATAATGTAGTTTAATTCTCCAACCATCAATAGCTCTCCAAATGTTTTTAAAATGTCACTGACTTGTGTTAAAGCTTTAATAGCTTAATGAAAGTTGGGTTTTGCCAATAAATAAATACAGTAAATAAAATGTAAAAAAAAGAAAAAAAGAAAGTTGTCTTTTGCTCTGACTTGATTTTGGCATTTTTAATTCTCTTAATTCTTATTTTTGTTTAATGGCTGCAAAATTTTTGTTCCTCATAGATCTTAAATATGTAGAATAGAATAGAATAGAATAGAATAGAATAGAATAGAATAGAATAGAATAGAATAGAATAGAATAGAATATCTTTATTGTCATTGTGTAACTCACAACGAAATTAAGAACCTCATGCATCAATTAATAACTAGTAAAATTGAGGATTTCAGTGGGTCTAACTTGCATGTTAAATTATATCTGCTGACATTCTCTGTTATGTCAAAATTTTATAAAGATGCCTTTGTCCTGCCATCTCCTGTATCTAACCATACAGGAGAAGCAAATGCATGATGAGGACAAGACAGGGAATTAATTAATAGGGGAAAGTATCCTGGAAAAAATGAAAGAAGTTTTAGGGTGCAAAGTTAAGACATGCCCTAAAAGAAAGTGGGCTTGACTTCTATGAAAATACAATATAAATATAAATTTAATTAAACTAGGAGGAAGATGATGAAGGAAGGAATAATACTGATTGTATAAAACCAGAAAAGGTATTAAAATTGCATGTCTGAAAAAGTCCTAGCTATTGACAAAAAAAAAATACTTCAGTAATAAGACAACATGTATCAACTGATATAACGCAGTATTTGCAATGCTGGACCTTGACAAGAAAAACCCAGGTTCAAATTCCCAATCAAACATGGAGTCCATTAGATGCCCAACCCACCTGATGGTGTTGTTGCAAGGACTAAATAACGGATGATATAATGTACAACACTTTGAGCTCATTAAAAGAAAGTGTGTGTGTGTGTGTGTGTGTGTGTGTTTGTGTAATAGATAAGATGATATTAAGATCAAGCACATATGCAAGTTAGGATTTCCTTTTCATATAATCCAGACAACCAGAGACTGGCATTGAGTTCCAAACAGGAAAGGGGATTGTTATATAGCAACAACTGAGATTCATTCTTGTTACCAAGAAGCAGAATTTAAATGTCCTTGGTCGAAGCAAGAATGCAGGGCAGCTAGCTCAAGGACATCCACCGAGCATGGGAATATCGACTAATTCTTTCATCTTCTATGGAAAGCAGGAGTGTGCATTGTTTAAGGTTTGAATGGACTGATCTATATGTCCTGTGTGCTGCATGATGTGATCATTAAAAATTGTACCTTTTCCTTGATGTTTGCTGGTGAGCTGATTTCTGCCATCTCCTACTTGAAAGTGCTGCAATAAATTAGCTGCAAGCTGCAAGAAAAAAAATATACATACAGCGAGTTATGCATATAAGTCTGAATACTTTAATTTTCAATGTCTTACCCATTCAAGAATAAGACTGATAATGTTTTAAATAGACCCTAAGTTTTCCTGCTGCTTTAGTCTAACAATTTGAATGTCATGCAGAAGGCCTGGAAATGGCTCATTTGCTGATTTTTATAGATCAAATTTCTGTTAAGAACACAGAAACAGGCCATGCCATTTTTTCTCTCTGGTGGGCCGATACTTAAAAGGAAAAAAAAAAACATTCTGGGGATGAAACTGTTGAGACATTACCTGTTCATCAACAAATGTTTTTATTAGAGGAAAATTACTTTTTGAAGCTCAAACCTAAAAAATTGCTAAAATTCTTGCTTTGGGTTTACTATGGCAAGACCACATAGTACTAGGTCTTAGTCTGGCCAAACAAAAGCTGTGTGAAGGAAGAAGAAAGAAGCAAGATTCAACACTACTAGGAGTAAAAACAAATATCTGAAGTTGCAGAAGGCAGATTCCATTTTAAAACTTCAGACCACACAAGCTCAGCCTTGAAAGAACTATTTAAAGAAGAGGTAGTTATAAAATTCAGGGATGAATATATTTCAGGAACAGTGATGTTATTTTTCATTAATTATTTCAATATACTGTATTATTATAGGTGCTCCTCGACATATGACCATAACTGAGCCCCAAATTTCCATTGCTAAGCAAGACAGTCATTAAGTTTTTTTCCATTTTATGACCTTTCTTGCAACAAATGTTAAGTGAATCACTGCAGTTGTTAAATTAGTGACATGGTTGTTAAGTGAATCTGGCTTCCTCACTGACTGCTAGTCAGAAGGTCACAAAAGGTGATCATATGACCCCAGGACATTGCAACCATCATAAATTTGCCAAGCGTCCAAATTTTGATCATATGACCCTGGGGAAGCTGCAATGGTCGTAGGCATGAAAAATGGTCATGTCATCTTTTTTCCTATGCCGTTGTAACTTTGAATGGTTTCTAAATGAAGTTTAGGACTCCTTGTACATAACAGGACTTCACAGAGTTTAAGTCTGCAGGATTTATTTTGTTTTGTACTGGAATACTGGATGCCACCAAGTATGGCAGTTACCAAAAATATTCCCATCAACTGGAATACTTCAGAATGATACACGACTGTTATTCTCAGCAGCTTCAACCACCATGGCCATTAGTGAGAGGTGCCAGAAGTCACTGATCACCAGCTTCTGAAATTTATTTATGTCTGATCTACTCAGTCATCAAGAAAACTGGCTGTGCAAGGACTCTCAACAAGAACTCTCTATAGGCATTCCCTGGGCAGGCAGTCTTTATTTGGAGCACACTATCTGAAACATAGCCAATGTCCAATCCAGTATAGAACTCTTAAAAGTGATCACTGGCATCATGAATAGTATCTGGAAACTGGTGACCAATGCAGCTCCCACAATATTGATGTTATACAACAAAACAGTTAATAAGCAGACTATTGTATTTTGCATTTCTTATGTCAAGAACAGTCCTAATGAAAATAGTCTAACTGTTAAGTGACAAGGACGCAAGAGACTATAAAACTGCGCCTTATATATTACAGGAATAGTTGGAACTACTAACCAGCTAAAGATGAGCACAGAACCTCCAGGACCCAACTTCTACATACTTTTCCAGGAGTTGAGAGTTCAGGAATATCCCCAGAATGCATAACAGTTCTTTCTGGGGGAGCCCAACCCCATCCAGAGCTGAAGTTGGTATTGTAGTAGAACTAATGCAAAACTACAGTCCCTCAGTTTGCTAGGACTGAGTCTCAACCTGATTCTCTCCATCCAGACCCCTTACTGCTTCAGAGTCAAGAATTCCATTGCATCTCCCAGACGTTCCCATGTAGAGAGGTATAACTGATGTTAGCCTTATGAGGTAGACCAGAGAAGAAATATAAACAGATGAGCTAATTCTATATTATTGTAAGATTATTACATGAACATAATCTTGCAAGTCTGAAAGTATATCCCTCCTTCTGTCCCCTTTATAGCCCAAGAATCTAGGGAAGGTCTTTTCTGAACTTCTTGATCCACCCATATTCTCACTGTGGGCTAAGCTGCCTTTTATCTGACTCCTTGGCTGTATCTCTACATCCTGTCTCTCACGGTCATTCCCACATACCATTACAATTATATTTAGCCTCATTTCCTTCAGAGGTTGCAGCATTAATCAACCCCAGAGCCACCAGAAAGTGATCTGTCCTTTAAGCTTCTGCATATTGGAGTAAGCACTAATAGGAATATTTGGCATTTGGGGTGGATTAAATTAGCTTAGTCCCACTTTTATCTCACATTTTATCTCAATCCATTTTTATAATAAGGAAATAACAAAGTCAAATAATCCTGAACCGAAGAGGTTTTTTTGAGTACCAAAACATAACAGAACTTGAGTTTCTTCATTATAAAATTCCCAGCTATCCAAAATTTATTTACTTTAGCAGTACTGTATCATTTAAGGTGATTGCTCATTTATATTTAAAACTGAGCACAAAACAGGTATTACAATGAAAGATCTTAGCTCAGGATTTGCTTTTTCCTTTCAGATTCTGAATATTAAATATTAAGAATGTAGTATATATGTGGAAAGTCTTTTAAGAAAAGGCTGAAAGTCAGCTTCAATACTTCTTTCTTTCTTTCTTTCTTTCTTTCTTTCTTTCTTTCTTTCTTTCTTTCTTTCTTTCTCTTTCTTTCTTTCTTTCTTTCTTTCTTTTTCCTTCCTTCCTTCCTTCCTTCCTTCCTTCCTTCCTTCCTTCCTTCCTTCCTTCCTTCCTTCCTTCCTTCCTTCCTTCCTTCCTTCCTTCCTTCCTTTCCTTCCTTCCTTCCTGACACTGTATAAACTGTCTTGGGTGTAGGAAGAGGAAAGAGACTAAAAGAAACAAAATACAGCTGCTTGCTGAAGTTTCTAACCTCCTGGGATTGGTTTCGAAGCACACTCAACCTGATAAGAGAAAAATGCTTTCTTATCTCTTACACGGGGGATGGGGAGGGGGGAGATAAGAGGCTGTAAACTGATAAATATTATGTATTTATTCCAAGACGTGGCTCTCATCTTGCAAAGTAACAATGTTTCTTTCAATATAATAGCCATATATTGGAAAAAGCTAAACAAAAAAGCTTCCCACTTCACATAATTTCTCTCTCATGTATAAAAGAGCTTTTAACACATAAAAACATCTTATAGAAATTGCCAATGCAACACCAACAGGGTATGAAAATAAAATATAAAAAGATTTATATGTTAATTTAAAAATTGAGAAAAGAAAGGGAATAGCAAGCAATGCACATTTTAAAGAAAACCTGTTTAAACATAAGAATGCCTATGCTTCTGTTCTTAAGTTTGTAAGCTATTTTGGGCACTTATGAGAAATGGATATGCAAATTTACTACTACTACTACTACTACTACTACTACTACTAATAGATAGTACCAATAGTGATAGGAGCCTTGAGTGCAATCCCAAAACATCTGGAACACCACCATCAACATTGACAAAATCACCACCATTCAATTGCAAAAACCAACTTTACTTGAAACAGCTTACATCTTTAACACTCTCAAACAACATAAATAATAAAATATGAAAATTTCCGCAGTGATCTAAGCAAATAAATGACAAATCCATCAATAGCAGTTCAATAATTCTTAAATCATCATTTTAGTTTCCCAAGACACATCCATATTGTTCCATCTCATTATCCCTGGAGTGACACTCAAGGCTAAGCCACAGATTGGACCTAAAGATAAGGAGATTAAAATGGGGTGTGCAGTTTTTGCACTATTTGGCTCAGCCGTTCTGTCAGAAGCAAAGAGTTAAAAAGTACAGATAAAAGTTCCTCAAGTGTTAAGCTGATTTTTAAAAATACTGTCAATGCGTAGTTATCTTTTAAACCTGTAAATGTGTAAACAATCTAATGCTTGCAGCAATAACGGGAACATTACGGTAGATTCTTTCCTCTGATGCTGCTGACACTGCAGGAAGTAGTTTACTTTTCCAATTGCTGGAGCACAAAAGAGGAAAGGCAAAACAAAGCAAAACAAACAGATGCAGCTACTACAGCTAGCTCAGGAATTTTGGGAGTTAGAAGTCCAAACGTCTTCAAGCTGCCAAGGTTGAGAAGCACTGCCCCACATTAGCCCAGGGCCTAGACAGAGCCAGGTTTTAAGGATTCGTTAAAAAAAAAAGGGGGGGGAGGGAAAACCATCTAACTTTCAGGTTTAGCTAGCAGTACAAAGAGCAGCAGGATGGACAGTGATATGCAAATTGGTTGTCTGAAGAGAAGCACTTGCTGTGGCACTATTGCTTCCACCAGCTTATGTTCCCTAGAAAGATTATGATCTGGGGCCAGAGACATTTTGGAGAATTTCAATTGCGAGGGCTAAAGTCCAGGCACCCGTTGCTTGTCTTTAGAGAGTCAAGCCAACATTTGTTTAATTAAAAGGAAACCAGACTACCATGCTGCCTTCTGCTGTCTGTCAACCATCAGGCACCATCACTGAGGGTATCTCTTTGTTGCCAGGATTTTTTCTCTCTTTCAAACAGAAATGAAAAACCAAACATGGGAAATTCTGCAAGCTGCCACTTTATGCATTTTCAGCTTGTCAGGCAGCTGAGTCACTCGAAAAGAATCCTTGCTGGGGCTGACAAGTGTTTGCCAAAATCCAACTTTGCCTTAGCTGCATTTAACCATTTTTTAAGATTGAAAATTGATTCCAGTTTATGAATGTACTGCCAGACTGTCAAGGGTTCTCTTCCTTTCCCCATCAGCCTCTTATTGCAATCAATACAGTGCTGTAATCTTCACCCATACATGCATTCCTCCATGCATCCATACACATAGGCAAAATATAATATTTATCTACTAAAATATCAATTAAAGACAAGTCACTGACCAATAGCATCTCAATGTGTAAGTGTAAATTACAACTCTGTCAGGATGCTTGTCTTACAGGACACCCTACCCCTCCACCAGATATAGACAGCCCCTATCCTCTTGACCTTCTGGAAGGCATGAAAACCTAGGCCTGTTAATAAAACGGATAATTCTTTCAGGACGCTCAACTTTTAGTTTGTTTTCATCTTGTTTGCCACCCAAAATTCCTCTGGTAGATTTTGAATGACTGATGGTGCTGTTCCAGAAGTGGGTGTGGATTGTGAGAATTGTGGCTGCTTCCAAAATGCTCCTAGAAGCACGAAGCCGAAGACACCAGCCTGAAGATGACGAATGGGACTTCGTCGATATATATATATATATATATATATTATACTGCATAAAAACATTTACTCTTTAATCTCAGAGCTCCTGACTTTAATATTTCTTTTTTCCTTCGTATATACTTAACAACATACTTCTCATTACTTGCTGGGCTCTTGCTATACACTAGACCAGTGATGGCGAACCTTTTAGAGACTGAGTGCCCAAACTGCAACCAAAAACCCACTTATGCATCGTCGAGTGCCGGGTGGGTGTGGCCCATTGGGTGGGTGTGGCCCATTGGGTGGGCGTGGCTGCGGTGGTAACGGCAGACAGGGTGGGACTAAAAAGTTCAATCAATCAATTCTAACTTTGCAAGATCTTTTTTTTTCCTGCGAGAAGTTGAAATTGACTGATTGAACCTTTTTTTTTTTTTTGCACATGGCGGAGGCCTAAAGCGAAAAGGTTTTATAAAACCCAGCTGAAGGCCTAGGACTGGGGCGACGGCATGCGTGCCCACAGAGAGGGCTCTGAGTGTCGCCTCTGGCACCCGTGCCATAGGTTCGCCACCACTGCACTAGACCCTAGTGTTTAATTTGTATTGTCATTTCATCAGAAACTACAATAGATTATATATGCATTCACACACAAACACACAAATGTACATAAACAAATAATGAAAAGCATACAAATAAAATATTTTTTTCCATTTCGGCACAGTATTTTGCTCTAGCAAAAGTAATAATCAACTTCGCCTTGTACTGGTTCATTTTTTTCACCTTGTATTGTTAGCAATTGTCATTTATAATTTCCATATTTCCAGTGTTTCAATTCTCAATAATGAAAAGTTTTGTCTACCAATACAATCTTTTTTTAATAACCCATGTGTAAATGGATTTGGAACACTGCCATGCCAGTATATTTGTTAAGCCTGCCAACGAGCATTTGCAATGAAAAACATTATTACAAAGAATCACAGGTGATCTCTGTTTATGGCATTTTTACAGCATAATTAAAATTTATCTGGCTTATTTAATCACTGAAGGAAATGATATGATGGCAAATATGCAGGGAAGAAAAAGTTGGATGTGGTTTATCAAAACACGATTAAGACAGTGAGACTGGAGACACATGTGATTTTAATCCACAGAAACATTTTGAAACACGTGAATAATTTTAAAAGAGAAAGGATTATAAATTTAATTGCAAATTTAGTATTACAAGACAAAGTACATAATAGAAGCAAACCGTATTTAGACTTTCTGAAATAAACACAGTAAACATCTTGCTTATGAATATTTCTAACAAATATCCCTCTGAGTTTTTATTCATTTTATTATTTTTAAAAAAATATTTAAAGTGCTATTCAATAGTTTTATTGACTTCATTCAAAACTGATGAGGGTAGAAAGCAAAGAAAGAAGCTTGAATCTTATTTGCATATATAATTTATTCAAGCCAAAAGTTTCCATTGGATGGCTATTCATTCTCTAGTAAGATTCACACATCATACTAAACCATATTTAACTACATCTTATTGAAGGAACCACTGTTTGCCAACGTATTTATTTTCTTCAATGATTAAAGGACACTATGTCTTAATATGATGTGTAAATCAGGTTTCTTTCAACAATTTCTGTCCTGTCCAGAAACCTTGCTTAATTACATAATCATGCCAGATACAACAGTTGAAAAACAGATACTTTAAAATCTATCTATCTATCTATCTATCTATCTATCTATCTATCTATCTATCTATCTATCTATCTATCTATCTATCTATCTATCTATCTATCTATCTATCTATCTATCTATCTATCTATCTATCTATCTATCTATCTAGTCTGTCTGTCTGTCTGTCTGTCTGTCTGTCTGTCTGTCTGTCTGTCTATCTATCTATCTATCTATCTATCTATCTATCTATCTATCCAGTATATAGCTCACACATGTTTTTTATACGCATATGTGTATAAATAGATAATATATTATCATCATCATTATACACACATACACATACAAATTCTATTAACAGCAATAGACATGTTTTCCTCAAAGTTATATAAATACTGCTCTAAAATAATTTTGGCTTTAGGAACTAACTAAACCCTTCCCAAATGTTTTACTTGATCTAATTTATTTTCTATTGATCTGAACAGCTGGCATATTTCTGTCTTCCCTAAAACAGGAAAACATAGGTGCCAAATGCAACTATTTTCTTTATCACAAGCATATATGAAAAATGAAAGCACTATAGCAAAGAGCATTCACTTTCCACCTCATTAAAAGGCAATGGGTGCCATGGTGGAACTAATAGATAAACTAAGTCAACAAAGGAAATGCAGAGACAGAGAGCGGGAGCGGGGTAGATGTAAAAAACTTACCCAAATTGGTTGCTTGGCAGCAGTTAATAGGTAAATGAAATCTGATGTGTGTTCATGATTGCATTTGGCTGAGTCCTAAAGAATGCTTGCAAAACAAATTATCATGACAGACATTTTTGTATTGCTGTGAATCAAGCAAAACCAATCCTGGGACACAAGGCATCCCATCTAGAAGTCTGTAAGAGGATTCAAAGCATTCTTTACTTAGTTCTAAATTTTTTGCAAGTGGACGAAGGAAAGCAGGACTTGTCGGTTTTAGACCTACAAATCATTCTAGCTGGTGTCCCAAAACAAGGTAACTTAGTTAAAAACATTTTTTCTTTACAAGCCTTTTAAAATCTTTGTTGCCTTAACCCTATTTGGTAATTTTTAACCCTACTTGTCTTATTTTTGCTTCCAATTTTTACTGGTAGGTTTAATTAGATCTTTACCAAACTGATGTTTTCTTTGCTTCATATTTTACTTTGCAATTTAATTTTATAGCTGCATTGTAAGCATGTGTTGGAAATCAGTAAGCATTATGCTGTTTTTTTTAGAAAAATAACAAGATTATGCCTTCAGTGAAACATTTCCTTTTCTAAAGAACCATTAGATTTGAAAATCACAAATTCAGTGCATTAATATTCTACAAAATAAATTACCAGAATGATAAGAGCTAATTACACAAATGTTTATTCACATAACATACTATGTCATGAATACAAATTTCTATCTATCTATCTATCTATCTGTCTGTCTGTCTGTCTGTCTGTCTGTCTGTCTGTCTGTCTGTCTCTCTCACTCATAAAATCTTAACAGCTGTATAATAACTGAGTAATCTTTAATTGTGAATTGACTTCTAAAATCTTACAGAATTTGTACCTATCCTACTGGAGCAGGGACACAATATGACATAATAGATTTAAAAAATGACATGAAGCCCACCATTGCTATTTTCTGACACTGCACTGATTATAGGATGTCATTGTCCAGTTTTTTAATGTCAGCAATGTCAGGCCATATTAACTGCTGCATCACCATCCTTCCTTTCTTTGGCACACATAAAGCGTGCAACCCTGCAAATTCCAAACCTGTTTGACTTTCCAAGATTTGTGGCAAAAAGAACGGCATACAATTTTTTTTCAGAATGCCAATCAGAGTATTTTAAAGCTATTTTTGAGTAATTACAGTTATGAAAAAACATGTAGTATATTCAAAAGCATTTCTGTAAGTAGAAGAAAGGGGACCTCAAAAGGACAATGAGTTATTTTTATGAGATCTGGCCACCTTTTTAGATAAGCCTACAAGTTGAAAGCGGTGGGCCCCTGGAAAATGTGTGGAAGTCATGACCCATGTTTGGAGGCTGTCAGGGTTTAGATGGAGAAAAACAGGTTCAGACTCAAGCCAAATAAAGTGGAATGGCTGTTGATGAGTCTGAATGATTCCAAGACTCCTCCAGGAACAGAAGGCTCACCATCTGGGAGTCCTCCTGGAATCAGGATTCCTGCTCGAGAGCAGTAGAAACTGTTGCCAGAAGAGCTTTGGCACAGCTTCCGTTGCTGCACCAGCACTGCTGCCCTACCTGGAATAGGAAGAAGTGAAGATAGTCAGTCATATTGTTTGTCTCTCAATTGCATGACCATAATTCACTTTATATAAGGCTGTTGTTGAATACCACCGAGAAACTGCAGCTAGTTCAGAATGTAGAAGCATGCATATTTAATTGTGAATGGTAGAATTGCCATGCTGCATGAGCTGCACTGGTTATCAGTAGGTTTCTGAGTACAATTCTAGGCGATGATCACTATAAAGTCCTACATAGCTTGAAGTGTTGGTATTTAGGGCATTGCTTTTACCAGATAGTTTATGCCTGTCCTACGCAGATGATCAGAGAATATCTGCTAAGACCCATCTGTGACACAATATACACATATACACACATTTCTAGTTATTATTTCAATTATTTTATCCTGAACCTCTGTTAAATGACAAGAAGACACTCTATATTTTATGTTGTAGTTCATTCGTAAGTAGAAATATAGCATGATTGATATTTATATTTATTTAATTTAACATGCTAGTTGTCTAGTATAATCTAATTTGAGGAATATAATGCAGTGCGGAGTATAAAATATATACAATTTGCCTATGTGTGCCTGTGAATTTGCATAAGCAGCATAGATGGCATGGTTCTGTATTGTACAGTAACGCAGAGCTTTATTCTCCATATCCATCATCAATTCTCTCAAATTTTTCAGTGTCAATCAGGAAGAATGAAGTTAATGCTATTTAATAAAGTAGTGGAAAGGTACAATGTAAATACTGCAATTGATAAGGTGATTCATGTAGAGGAACTTGGACAGAACTCAATCACAATCTGGGTCTAAATGCAGTAGCAGAAAGCATCTATTAGAAATTGAAAGCTAGCATGTACTTTCAAATATGTCATTTTACTAAATGGCATGTATCAAAAGGGCTATTTTAAGGTTGTTTATATTGCACAAAGAACAACCCACAAAATTATAGGCATTGCAGTGCAAAGTATTATGTGGACACAGCAGTGGTTTTCCACTAAAATGTTTTGCATTAAAGCCTCAGATTGGATATATGCGGTCTATCTCTAACATTCGCAGGATTTTTTTAAAAAAATAGCTTAAATGTTCTCAGTTTTACATTGATTTTTTAATGGTATGTTGGACAGCAAATTTCAAATCACCAAAAATATTTACAGTCTGTTGTAAAATATTTTAAAAAATGTGTGACAGATGACTTGAGATTTTTCTCCTGCTCCATCTTTTTATATATTGTTTCTGAAGCCTCATGGTAACTGGTTCTATGGAGCTGCCGATATTTTGAACTAAACAACGTATTTATTATTCCATGCTTACTATCAAATAGCTGTTTTGTGAGATTAGCTGGGGTAGTAAAAGTCAAGATGGTGAGCACAGCCATCTGATCAAAGTTCCACTTTTTTTAATGTGTGTTTATTGACTTATCTGATACCACTGGAAATTACTGACATGAAATTTATGCGTTTGTGGGTATGTTTGTGTATCTTTTTTACTGGAGTCACAAATTAGAGGAAAAATGGGATGCCAATAAAAAAAGAACGGACAATGTTTTTTCCATATTTGTCTATAGTTTTTTTTCTTCTGTATAATTTTATGACATGACTTACCTTTTTAAAAGATTTCCCACCATCCTCTCCACTATCTAGCAAGCTCTCTTCTGGCTCATTCTACCTGCTTTCATGGAAGACTACCATAAATTGGCTGCCAAAACCCATAGAATCCCCAGATAGCAGCAATTCTGCTGGCCCTACTTCATCTGCTATTTTGTGGGATGGAACTTGAAGGCACTATAATGGCACGCAGGTGGGAGGCTGATGTAGCTAGCCTTCAAGCAGTCTGTGGTGAGGTAGAATGATTTGGGTGGAAAGAAAATGCACAAGACAAAATGAGTGGCTGAGCCCTGAAGAAAGCTTCCAAAGAGTCTTTAACCTTTTTCTTGGTGGGTTCCAGTGAAAATTTCAAAAAATTACTATCAATACAACTCATGCTGATCCCAAACTCCTATGTACTGTACGTGCATAAATGATGAGAGAAAAAGAAGATAAAATTATTTATCTGTCAGAGAAAATAATATATAAGTAAATTGGCATTGTCAATAGTTGTAATTTCTTAGGATATTCTAATGGACATCCTAATCAGAGGGGTCTCATAAACTAGTCCAAATTTAATAACAAATCAGCAATGAAGTAGCTGCATTCAAAGGAATGCTTCAAGTTCAATGAAGACCAGTAT
Organism: Azemiops feae; assembly: GCA_023970755.1. NCBI lineage: Eukaryota > Metazoa > Chordata > Lepidosauria > Squamata > Viperidae > Azemiops > Azemiops feae. Next base: position 136,652 of record JALGBA010000497.1, on the reverse strand, counting down.
AAGACCTTAAATGTCATAATAAACTCGCTTATTTGCTTATTTATGTCATTTTTTTCTCTTTCCCATATAAGAACAATGAAATACAAAGTAAAACATAAAACTTTAACAAAGTGTATATATAACAGAAAAATAAAGTGCAGCAATCTCAGTTTTAAAATAGTATTTGAGGCTACATGACTTATTAAAAATGTTGGATTTAAAAAAAGGTATTTGCCTATTGCTGAAAACACAACAAAATGTCATCTGGTAATTTCTTTGAAAAAGAGGGCAGCAGTGAAGGTGCTAGAAAAACTTGAAAGATCCAGGTTTGAAGCCATATTCAGCCACAGAAGCTCTCAGGGTGACATTCAATTTCTCTGTTTCAAACAACAGGGCTGTTATGGGGAAAAATGAAAAGAGGACCTCTGTCGCCTAGAACAGGGGTCCCCAACCTGTGGGCCTCGGGCTGCGGGATAGCCTGGCCACTCACCCCCACTTGCACTAGTGCCACACAGTGAAAATGGGGCACCGCGTGGCGAAAACGGAGTGCCGCTAGCGCTCACATGGCAAAAACGGGGCAGTGCTAGCAAGTGTCATGCAGGCACTAGTACTGCCCCATTTGTGTTGCCATGCACGCGGCCCCGTTTGTATGTTTGTGTGCGTGCATAAAATGCTTCCCCCTCCCTTTCCCTCCAGTCCGACAACCGAGAAAGATTGGAGACCTCTGGTCTAGAACTTCTAGAATGAAAGGCAGGATAAGCATCTTAAAAATAAATCCCATCTCAGCCCCATTTTATTCACATTAAACCCTATCTGGCTTACTTCACTGGTCTTCCCATTGCAACACTCCATTTCTTCAAAAATGAAGATGCTTACTACTTTTGTAAGTAAATGGTGAGAAAGAAGAAAGATCTAATTTCTAATTGGGAAATCTTTTTTCATTTAATTATACCAACAATAGCACAGTATAACCAGTGGAACAACCTGCCTCCAGAAGTTGTGAATGCTCCAACACTGGAAGTTTTAAAGAAGATATTGGACAACCATTTGTCTGAAAAGATATAGGATTTCCTGCCTGAGCAGGGGATTGGACCAGATGACCTCCAAGATCCCTTCCAACTGTGCTATTCTATTCTATTCTATTCTATTCTATTCTATTCTATTCTATTCTATTCTATTCTATTCTATTCTATTCTATTCTATTCTATTCTATTCCATTCCGGGTATTCCTTAGTAGAGTTAATTAAATATATGCTTATAGAAAGCAATTTTATTATTTTTCAGTAAAACTCTTTCTATCCTGTCATTAGGGACAAACAAAATCACTTCTGTGTGAACTGCATAAATTACTTCACCACTATGGACATCTACGGCAGGCATAAAACTGATTTATCTCATTTCTCTAATGAGATAGAACAATTATCCATTTTAGTGTGATCAATAAGAGTTGGAGTATCTAATACTTTCTTTTTAAATACTATCAAGAGTCTTTAGGATTGTTGGCTCTGTCTTTAAATATTTAAAGTTTCTGAACTGAGGCAGCCAAAGTAATTTTGTTACATTTTCATTCAATTAAGTTTGCCTATGTTTTAACGAAAGGACTATCTGCATTTCTATCAACAATTCCTTCATGTTTATTAAATAAACACACACACACACACATTGAGGTCAGATTGTTAAGTTAGTAATAAGTATTGTGTAGTGGGCCTCAGTAGGCAAGGAACAGACCAGCATAGTTACAACACCATTTATTGACTTGAACAGCAACTGAAAACGGCGGGCAATTGCCTGTAATTATATCCTGAGCCCACAGGGCCTAAACCAGTCACCATACTTGAAAATCCCGCCCAAATATGAATGTTCAAAGTTTCCCTCCAAAACAGTTGGAGTTAACAGTCAGGGTCATCTAAAGGTTAGTTTCATTTTACAAGGCTTAACACAACTATATATATTTCAATACATAACAATAAGGTTGTTAAATGAATCTGGCTTCCCCATTGACTTTGCTTGCCAGAAGGCCACAAAAGGTGATCACGTGACCCGGAACACTGCAAGTCATAATTACATGCCAGTTGCCAAGGGTCTGTGTTTTGATCACACGACCACAGGGATGCTACAATGGTTGTTTAAGTGTGAAAAATGATCAGTCACTTTTTTCAGTGCCGTTGTTAAGTTCAAACGGTCACTAAATGAATGGTTTTAAGTCGAGGAATATCTCTAAAGCAATGTCCAAGTTTGCTTCCTGAACTGATAGCATTTTGAAAAGGGTATTGTTTGCACTAAAAAGTATACAAAGAATTAGACCTTTTCATGTTCAAATTCTGGAGAAGAAAAACAAGGAGAAGAAAAAGGAAAAACAAATCACCAGTGAGTCATGATGATAGGAAGAAGGAAGAAAATTCATTTTTATGCAATCATCAGTTGACACAAACTCATGACCCTTCCTGTGAAATAATAATTTATATGTCAAAACAATAATTTCACAAAGATTATTTACATACTTAAACCACAATATTTCTTGATGCTTCTTAATAGGCTTGCCTGATGAATGTTAATGTCACTAAAATCATAGTAAAATCATGTGAAGTTAATATTATTATGCTAGAGAAGACATACTCTATTCTGAAATAATACTTTTCTTCTTAACAGGAATCCTCCAAAGGGCCTTTCTCTGGTTGAAGAAAAATGATGAAGTTCTAGAAATATATCCTTATAGCTTGTAATATGAAAAGTTTAATGTTCTATTCCAATCTGTAACTGCAGGTAGCCCTCTTATGATGCGTTGTTTAATGATCTTTTTGAAGTATGATGGTCTGAGATGGTCTCAGAAAGGGTCTTTATGGCCTGAAAAGCACTTTTGGTCATTGTAAATCATTGCACCCCTCCCCCATAGTCACGTGATTAAGATCTGGGTGCTGGGGGGGCGGCGGAATAAAATGTTTCATCCTCTTCATGTTTTCTTGGAAGTCATGGGTTTAACATTTCACTGAAAACAATTGAGGTCATGGGACTAATTTTCAGAGAAATCTCTATTAGAATATATTTTAAGCACTCAACCCTATGCCCTTCTAAGGTTAAAGTTGTGCATATAACTGGCCCTCTTTTTTTCTGTTATTTCGAATATAAATTCAGTACCCCTTTCATGCACTGTCAAGGTTTTTTTTTAAAACCTGCTGATTGGATAAGGGGAAAGCTGAAACATAGATGATGTATTTTCTCTCTGTTTGCCTGCAAAATCTGCTGAGCCAGCACCATTATTTCAGATATATTCATTTTTCAGTATTCGCTGCACAATCCAGACAGAAAATAAGAACAACCTTACCGCCTACTCAAGCATTTGAGCTTGATAGGCTATGACTATTCTATATCTGCAGCCAAATTCTGGATTCCAAGTCCTAGAAAATATGGAATCTACGAAGACAGAGTTCTAAATTATAAGTAACAATGATTTACTTTGCAAATGTTGCAATTAGTTTTACCCCTTAGCAACAAGAGATATTATTCCAGGGTATTTATAGTGAGTAATGCTCAAAATATCAAAGAATTTGTGCCTAATTTTGAGCACGTCCCTATTTTGGGCTTAGTTTTATTTCAACTGGACTTTGAAGAATTAGGATAGGAAGAATATTGGTGCTTTGGGGATTGGAGATGCCTCATGACAATACAATGGACAGCCAAGGAAACAAATGAATCATCAAACAAATCAAACTGGACTTCTCACTTGAGTCACAAATGTTTAGGCTCAGATTATCCTACTTCAGACACCTTATGCAAAGACCTAGCTCTCTTGGAACAGTGCTGGGATAGGCGAAAGGAAAGAGAAGAAAAGGATTAACAGCAGCAAGGTGGATGGACTCAGTTACAGTGGCAATGGATGAACGATTGGAAACCTGAAAGATCAGATTAGGGACCAGGCATCATGCAGATCATGGTCACTAAGGGTCAACACTGACTTGATGGCACATCATCAACCAATCCATCAAATGAATCAATTTCTTTCAACATGTGCTAATAACGATCGTCCTTACAACAAAAGTGCACAGGGAGTGCAATAATCTTTTTAATAATTTCTATTGCCAATATATTACAGAATTTACATATATTAACATCTTAGCAGACCTTATAACATGGATTACCTTGCTGAAGTTTTACATCTAATCTTGTAGCCTTTAAAAACAAAAACTTTTTTTCTCAGACTAATACTTGCACTAAAATAGGAATATCCAACGAAAAAGTACTTTGGTATTTTTCTGTTCTGATATTTTTTTCCACTCAGTACCAGCTCAAAAACATGCAGAATACCACAAGGGCTGTTATTTAACTTAGCATGTCATTTCAAGCAAAATACCAAGTGGTTAAGAGATCAAAACATTCCTTGAGAACTCTTCCTTATAGCTGGTGCTTCCTTTTCATATTGCATTTCTCTCTATATAAAGTATATATTTTCGTAACTTGGATGCATGTCATCCAAGTATCTAATAATATCCCGATTTAAAGGCTGTCCCTTTCAAGATCAATGTAAAGATAAATCTCCCCATTCTGTTGACTATGATGTATTTTAAATAAAATTTGTTATTTCCTACAACTGCATTTAAGTGTAAAAATCAGCACTGCAAATCTACGTCTATTTTTTAATCATGTTTTCCTTTTTCTTTATAAATGAGAGGCCAACCTGTCTTATATAGCTGCCCATGATATCTCACTTCCCAGCTGTTTACTCTATATTGAAATCTGGAGCACCTCTCCCAAAGATTGGAGGGTTGAGCTGAAAGCAATAAAGAGCTAGTTTGGGGATTCTGTTTCAAGGTTTTTATGATGTTGTGCCTCATAGCTTCTTTCAGCTCCTGAACCTCAGTTCTTGGGAAAAATAATGCCAGGCAAAAGCTTCACAGGTCCCCCTCAGTAGCTCAAACAAAACCACAATGGATGGAAGTAAAAAATTATTTTGTCAATTTCCCTCTGCAACACTGGGCCAGCTGGAGGGCAAAAAAAAAAAAAAAAAAAAAAAATTTCCCTCACTTTTGTGAAATGAAGTTGTGAGGGTTTTTTAAGCTGGAACGATGGTTTTCACTCTTCAGCTTTTCAAGTCTGCTGATGTGAAGAAAAATAACAGGACACCTTCCACTTTCTTCTGAGATTATAAGTGGTTGAGTAACACAGTGGCTGGAAAAATCTTGGATACTCAATTTCTCCCTCATCCCCAGGTTTGAAAAGAAATAATAAATGGATGGAAAATATTGTGACAATATTTATGGCCAAGCTATATTTGACTAATATTGCTAAAAATATTGCACCAGTGTTGGGATCTGTGTATTGAAATTTCCCTTTTACAATGGAAAAAAAATTAATGGAAGAAAGACATTTTTACAATTAACATACAAACATCAGCCTAAGCCTGCCAATTTGGTGTTGGCTAAACTTCTTGTGTTCTGAAACTGTACAATAATTCAAAATGAAAATTGGATGAATGCTATTCTCCTGGTCATGCTGTACTCTCGCCCCCTCCTTCTCTTATCAAACATACATATAATACCGTAATAAGCAACATTTTATAAGAAGGGTAAGCCAATGTGTTTAATTATACTCTGTGTGCAAAACGCCTATTTTGCATTTTTAATATTGTGTATAAAAGATGGTTCCAATTAACTTAATGAGGAGAAATTTTGTCCCATAAAGGAAAATTGTTACGCCAGCATTTGTCTGTGTTTATTTATTTATTTCCTTGGTTGAACCTCAGTGATTATCAGTCTTAAATATTGGGGCTTTTGACTTTGCCTTAAAATGTAATTATTCCTTTTCATCAAGAAATATTGGCCTCATTGACTCATCAAGCTTAATTAAGACTGTGTAAATCAGTGAAAATCCTGCCTGTTTTACTTTCTATATTAATTTGGCAATATTTTGCTCTCTCCACTTCTATTCGATATCCATACGAGGCCAAAATGCAGCCACGCAGGAAGTTATGTATGGTTCTAAAACAACATGTTATGCCTCTACTTTGCAACCTGTTCTGTTTGCCACTCCAGGTCCAAGTCAAGGTGACTTTTAAAAGCCATGGGGCTTTAAACAAACAAAGAAATTAATTAATCAACAATTTATCAAAACAGCCGTCATTGCAAATAATATTAAAAGAGATTTATTATTTATATATTTAGGGGGAGTCCTAAAAATACTGGCTCAAAAATTAGCATGGAAAGAAGCACTGTGCTGGGATAGATACATTAACTATTCATTAACTAGTTCAAGTCCCGCCTTAGCCATGAAAGCCAGCTGGGTAACTTTGGGCCAAGTCACTCTCTCAGCCCAACCCACCTCACAGCTATGGGGAAAATAGAAGGAGGAAGGAATATTGGACCTGTTAGCCGCCTTGAGTTATTTGCAAAAATAATAAAGGAGGGATATAAACAAACCAACCAGTCCCAAAGTGGAATACTCAAAAAAGCAACAGAAAACACCAGATCATAAAGAACTGGTGAGTTCTGTTTTACAGTTAAGATATATGCTTTTGGTGCAAATGCCCTAAAGCTGAAATGGAATAAGAGGGATCTCCCCCTTTGCTTCATTTCTTTTTAAATATAGAAGCCAGCGGTTAATGTCTGAGGGCTGAGCTTCCTACAAGTAGTTTAGTATATTTGGATATGTGGTTTTTTGGTTTGGTTCTTTTCCGATTTAGCAATGCTGCTCTTTTGTTACCACAAAATAAAACAGGGTAGTTATATAAGCAAACGCTGTATCTGGAACCCCATTCTTTTCAGTGGTAATTTTATCTAAGAACCAAAAAACCAGCACTAATTGTGATTAATTATTAGTTACAGAATATTTTAAACCATGATACCCTTAAATATTTTCAAATTATTCATGTACCTTTAAATATCTTGGGGAAAAGATATGTTTTCCCACATATAATGGGCACTTTCCTATTGCCACCTTTTTCACCCTCCAAGCCCTCAAAAGAATCTTGAAAGTGATCTGCGATATTAATAATTTCTGTAGATTTGTAAACTGGATAGAAATCACTGCAGCAACCAAACTACCACAGATCCTGCACCAACAAAATTCTTTTTGCACAACATAGGGAAACAAGAGAAAAAGCAATAGGTTGGTTTTGCACACTGGTTGTTTCCGTACTAAAAAGGGGGGAACAAAAACAAAGCATTTCTAACTTTCACCACCCATTGAAAGGGGATTTTTGGGTGGAATTATTGAGGGAAAGCTAGTAAGCCCTGAAAGTAGCAGTTTCCTTACAGGAAGTATAGGAATTGTGAGATGTGAAACAAGAGGTCTCTAATGGATAAAAGCAGCAGCATTGTCTTTAAAATGCCCAACTAACTAAACCCAAATTAGCTCCTAATGCAGCTGACCTACTTGAAAAAAATAAGCGCAGCTCTACAATATAATTATATTGATATCATGGGAACACAGAAGTCTAGAGCTGCTTTTAAGTGGGCACAGAATTCTTGTGTGGAAGAGTGCAATGCTTAATATACTTCTAAAATGCCAGGAAACCAACAAAGCTGGGATTCCTCAAGGCTCAAACTCAAAGTAACTTAAACCCCGACTGAAGAAAGCATTCCTAATGGTTTATATTAATTATAAATATTCTTGCAGATTATTAATAACTCATCAGAAACTTACAGCAAACACTGCACCATTGTCTACCATTCTAGGGGAAAATGCATACTTTTGGAGTCTTTCAAACACAAATTCTATTCTAAGATTGTATCTGATTTTTGGTTCTTAGCATATTTTCCTATGGTTGTTTCTATTTTGTTTTCACTTTACAATCCCTTACAACATATTTGAAGGAAACCTTTTGTGTCAGTTTCAAAATATTAATCATTTTTCAAACCCCTGGAGCTGCCACAGCTCTAGGCGTAACAAAAACGCCCTTGCCCCATTCCACACAAAACAAGATAAATTATTTGCCAACAAATTCTCCTCCTCCTTGTTTTTAATACATGGGTACATTTTTCTGACTATGTGCAAATAGACACAAACAGACACATTATAAAAGGTAGCCATACTGCTGTGATGACACAAACTTTTCTGTTAAGAAGTCTCTGCTAGCTACAATGATGGAATGGTAACATGGCAGTATTTTTACAACTGCATTATTTGCACAATTGTGCTAATCTGATTTCTAGAGCCTCTAGGGCAGAGGTCCCCAATCTTTTGGGCACCAGGGACCGGTTACATGGAGAGAGGTTTTTCCGCGGACTGGAGGGGGCATGGTTTTGTGTGCTGCTTGCATCCCGTGGATGGGTCTTTGCTTGTTTGTGCAGACCGGTTGCTGGCATGCCGCGGCCTGGTACTGGTCCATGGACCAGGGGTTCGGCACCCCTGCTCTAGGGTTATGATTGAGAAAGAGCGAATTAATGGCTCACTTAAACCAGAAGGGGTGGGAATGAGTTTGAGGCAAGAGAACCCTTCATGCTGTTTCCACAAACAGGGAAAATCAACCTTTAATCAATTGTGTTTATCAGTCATGAGTAGAGTTCAGAACACGATCACTTAGAACAGTGATTCTCACTCAACCTGTGGTTCACGGAGCCCTGGGGGGGCCGCAATGTCATCACAGAAGGTCTGTGAAGGCTTGAAGAAATGTTATGATTTAAATCTTGAGTTAAGTCTTGGGGGTCCATGGCCACGGAAGGAATTTAAGGGGGTCCGTGGTGAAGAAAACCACTGACTTAGAAGGTTGCCTCTATCCCTTCCTTAGTGAAAGCTGCAGTGAAGACTGATGATGGACAAAGGAATTAGGATGCATGGCAAAACAAGAGCAGGACCACAAGTCCCAACAAAGTCAAACAAAAGAAACAAACAAGAAAGCTTTACTCAATTTTAGTTATACTGGAAGGAAGCCAGAACATATTCTGATTTATTCCTTCTAACAACTCAAAGAGATTGGAATAGGCAGGTCTGAACAAGAAGTGGCAGGAGGGCCCACAGTCTATTATGGACATATTTATGGGACTTTTACAAGGAAACATTCTAAGGAAAAGTCCATTTCAGTCTATAAATATAAATTATATAACATAGATACAGAGTAGGTTTATTTATACCTATTCATTCAAAATAATTCTGGACTCTTACAATGTACTCACATAGCTAAGGTTATCTATATGGGGCTATATCTATAAGAGTCTGGTTCAAGTTCAGTTCAAGTACTGGTTATAATCTGGAAAGGCTTGTTGAGAAGACTACCTTCTCCCTTAGCAGCCTGCCCTGGTATTCATATCTTCAACAGAGGAGGCAATTTAAGAGATGACATTGTCATTCAGGCTTTTGAGCGCCTTAGCAAAAAAATCAAACTAATAAAAAGTATTCTTCAAGTAGGCTGTGGCTGATCAAGTTAGAAGTGATTTTCTAGTTTTTTCCCCTAGTGTGTGTGCTAATGATGTTTTAGTTGTATTTTTAATGTTATGATTTAACATTATTGGTTGGCGGCCATGACCACCATCTGTTAGTGGAGAAACAGGATATAACTCAAATAAATCTCTTATATTACCATCCATTGCTTAATGGAATTAACTGAAGAGCTCCAAGTAATTTGGGATCTTATTTGAAATGGAGGAAGGTGTAGACGGCCTTACATAAGCATCCACTGAAAAAGTAGATTCTCTGTATTCAACCTAACATATTTAACACAGCAAATACCTGAATTAGGAGATTTAGTAAAAAATGTCATGTTTTTGCCTTAATTATGTTTCTAGGTTCAGGGTCAGAGAAACAGCGTTCAGAACCAGGGCTAGATTACAATTCCTCACTGAAAGTTTCTATAATATTAGCAAGGCAAGACGTATATTAGGAAGTATCCAGTTGTTGGGAATAAGTCTATTATTTTAAGTCAGTATCACATTTTTTTACATTTGACAGTGTTATTTGTTTTGATTTATTATTTATTCCATTGCACTCTCCTTTCCATAATGCTTCAGGGGTGTAGGTGTTATAATTAATTACTTCTCAAGCAACCCAATTCCTGCTTCTGACTACATTTTTTCCTTCTCTAGAACCGTGTTCTCATCCCCAAATAAATAATTAAAAGACCTTACAGACTATGAAGTTGCCACCCAGATGTGGCCCTCTCCTAAAGCATGATGAAAAGCCCCAAACACTGCAAGGAAGCTCCAAAGTTTAAATTAGCGGCCATCTGCCTTTTTGTCAAAGATTAAATTAAAGACTCATAGGGTTACTGTATCTCTTTAGCAACATTTTTGGATGTGCAGCTGTGGATTAAATAAAATTATATGAGAATACAAGGAAATAACACTGGCTCATGTTTGTATCCTGTAGTGAGTGGATACTATTGAAATACAAACACTTTTTTTAAAGGCACGTAATCGGAAATGTTGGCCAATGACATATCAACTTGGCATCTCAAAATGCAACAGTATTTGCATTTGTAATAGCATGTGAGCAAACAAGTTCTCCTATTCTTTCCACCTATCAACAGAGGAACCAGCAATTGTAGTTGAGTTACAAACCTAAGCAAAAAAAATTCTAAATAAGATGTCTATGCATTTTGAAAGTACGGAAGAAATGCAATCCTCCTGTTGCTCTCAGTAAAGAGTTAACGAATCTCAAGGCTATGGCAGTGAAAAATGTAATATAAAGAAGGACGAGGAATGTGAACAGCTCCTGAAACCATAGTTTAAAAAAGCCAGAATCTTGATGGAAATCAGGGAAACCCTTCATTCACTATTCCGTTTGCCTTTTAACTTTAGCACAATTCAGCAGTTACAATTTTGAGCAGCTCCACTTAAAAAATATAATCGAACCTTTCCTGAAAAATATTGCAGCTTTGCCGCCCTGATACCTGACTGCAGTTTTCAGAAGCTACCCAATCACTTAATTACGTTTTCAAGCCACGTCGAATCAAATATTTCATCATACAAATCAACAGTAATATATATACTTTTGAAAGTACCTTATTCGGGGGAGGGGGCAGTTATAGCAAGAGAGTTGAAAATACAAGAATATGTAGATGCCTCGTCAGATTCCTGCTTGCAGAGAGCATTAATACTGTACAGCGCTGTAGTGCAAAACGAACCTCAGAAACAAAACAGGGTTAACAGTTCCTGCCTAGTTAGTTAATAAGCGAACACTCTTATCTCTGGGCTTCCCACGCACACTCCGATATGATCCAAGAATGCCTCCAGCATCACGCCCCTTTACTGCTTTTCAGGGATCACTGTGCCATTTCCTCAAAACTGCAACACTGCGATCACCCCGGCTCTTGAAAGAATACAAGAGATTAACAATGCAAAAAGTGTGTGTTTGTGCGTGTGTGTGTGTGTGTGTGTGTGTGTATGTATGTGAGAGAGAGGAGGGAGAGGGGGAGAGGGGCAGGGAGAGAGAAGTGGGCCACCTATACCTAAATAATTTCCCGTTCAACAATTAAACTAGATTCTGTTCTCTTTCTTCACCCCGCTCCTCCCAGCGCCACCCATTTAATTACAATTCGCTTTGACCAAGACAACCAGAGCTGCTCTGGAGGGCTCGGAAGGGCGAACCCGCGATTATTTCCCTCCACCAGTAATGCTGGATTCCAGCTCCTCCAGGGTCTCCGATCCGTTTCGCCGAAGAGCAGAATTCATTTGGCACCATTTACCTTCGGAGGGGCAGCAAAGCAGAAAGGCACACAGGTCGGGTCGCTTGCCGCGGTGCTTTACCTCGCGGTCTGGTCCCGCCTGAGCGACGCGGCCCGGGCAAGGAGAGACGGGTCTCTCCTACAAGCAAGCAGCAACAGGACAGCGAAAGGCGAGTTGCGAAGTAGCAGGGAGATACCAAAGAGGCGGCGTCTTCCTTGATTTTCGTTTCCCTGTAGCTCGACGCGGGCGGGAGAGCGCCGTCCTTTCCGTTCAGCTGGGCTTCTACAGCGATTCAGTTCCCTCGGCTCGTCACTCAAGCCCAGATGAGCCCTCCTCAGTCACTCCCACCTCACAGGGTTTCCCCCTCCCTTCCTCTATACTTACACACACATACCCTCTCCTCGCTATAGAACAGATTGGGAACTGGGGGGGGGGGAGTCTCACTTCCTCTTCAAATGCATTCTCTTAATTGCCTCCCCCCCTCATTATGAAATGACCTCTCAGTCCCCGCAGACCCTTTCCCCATTGCGTGCCAAAATAAATGCAAAGCGCGGCTTCCTACAGCATTGCATTTTTGTACGTTGTTGCCCGCTGCTTGGATCTCTACACAAGTGAGTGAGCCTGGTCGGGCACGCCGGCGGGGGCGCGCGTGTACTAACGACAGTTCCGTGGGACGCAGCCAACATATTTTCTAGCTGAGGCATTTTGGACGGGCTAAAAAATAAAAAAGTAACGAGGAGTTTCTTACAGCCAGGCGTGTCTAATCCGTCTCTTCTTTTTTTTAACAGGGCAAGAGGTTAAACCGTTTTAGAGCAGCTTTTCCGTGGTCAGATGTGATGCCTCCCGGGGTTGTGCTTCTTTTCTCCTCAAATATTCGGGAATTGTGAGACTTGCTTTTCAGACGCTTGGGACATGTTACTGCTGATATTTATGAGCAAACCAAGCTCTCTTCTTACTTGTGAAAAGATGCGATAGTCGTCGTGGTAAATCCCTTCGAAGATAAATAGTAAACTTGTGGCAAAAGCAGCTAGTGAAAGGGAAATGTGTAGTGCAGTCATGTTCACTGGAAAGATCGATCTGTTTTCAGAAGGGCCAGATTATCTCCTTAAACAACAGTCTCTCCATAAGTATCACCAAGCCACCCTAAAATTCGAAGGTAAAAGTATATCTGACTGCATACTTATTGATTAAAGAAGTGTATGGTCTCAACTACACCATCTGTAGTGGTAGTTCATTTATTTAAATAAATCAGAACTGTTTTTCACCTTGTAGAGGTAGATAGGCAGTTGGAGATGAGACAGCGTACAGGGGGGAGGTACAAAAACTATCCTCATGGTGTCTAAAGAACAACCTGCACCTGAACATCGGCAAGACAAAGGAGATGGTGTTAGACTTCCGGAAGAAAAGAGAGGAACCTGCCCCACTTTATATCGAAGGGGGCTGTGTGGAGAGAGTTTCCTCCTTTAAATTCCTGGGAGTCTACCTCTGTGAAGACCTTACCTGGAAAATTAATACAGCCCAGGTGGCCAGAAAGGCCCAACAGAGACTCCACTTCCTTAGGGTCTTGCGGAAGAACAGGGTAGAACAACGACTCATGACCTTCTTCTACTGGTCTACTATTGAAAGCATCCTCACACACTGTATTGGTATGCTGGCTTGTCAGCCATGGACAGGAAGGTATTACAGAGGGTGGTGAGCATGGCACAAAACATTGTGGGCTGTTCCCTGACACCACTGGATGACATCGCCAGGGCCCGTTGCCTTGGCAGAGTGAGGAAAATTCTCAGGGATGACTCACACCCTGGTTGGTACCTCTTTACTCTCCTACCATCGGGTAGGAGATATAGAAACATAGCCAGCCGTACCAACAGGCTGAAGAACAGTTTCTATCCATGGGCTGTCAGGCTCTTGAATGGGACATAATTTTATGTATGATAGACTCGTGAGGCCGGCGTGTTGTGCAATTAGCTCACAGGGTGTAATATGTTGGTGGGATTGTAGTCACTGTGAGTTGTGTATGGGGGGGGGGTGCACGGAGGGAGGCTCAGCCAATCTCACTGTATACATGTTATACTTTGATAATAAAGGTTCATTATATCATTACATTAAAGATTTAATAAATAAATAAACCTACTTTTCTGAGTAATGCCTGTACTTATTTATCTGAATATTGGTTTAAAAAGTGACCATAAACAAGCAGTCCTACTCATTTTTACTCACAGGAAAATGCTCTCAGGTACCGTAACACCCAGATTTTAAAGAGTTTTGCTTGCACCTGTTGAAAGAAAAATCTTCAGGGTCCAGTCCAAGCCGGGAATAAACAAAATGGAGACTGCTTTAGAAAGAAGGTTGTAGTTTATTGAAGAGCAGAGCCAATCAGAAATGTGGCTTTGGGAAAGCTGACCATATGGAGCAGGGAGTGGTGGGTTTTTATACCGTCTTGGGCTTTTGTGTTTGGAGTTGTTCCTGTGGCATGAACTTTGACCTGAGGTTCAGTGTGCCCTTCTAGTATTCTGATGGTGGTGGGTTAATCCTATTATATCCTAAAGGTCATGTCTTTAGAGTTTGGGTGGGATATGTAGATTTTAGGGGTCTTTGTCTTTCTAATCTCATCAGTTTCTAGCTTCCTGGCTCCAACCTTTCTGAATAGGATTATCAAATCTGCATTTCTACAGACCTGGCCTCTGCCTGGGGGAGAGGGGCTGAGGCTGGTTTCTGGGGGCTGGTTTCTGACTTTTAAGATTTTCTTTCTCCATTACTGTATTCCTTTGGGAAATATATTCTGCTTTTTAATTTTTCCCAAAATATTTCTGTGTGTGTGTGTGCTGTCCTCCTACATACCCAATATTTCATATTATAGGCCTGTGTAAGGTTTTTCAGCTCAGAATCCTAATAAATTCCAATGAGACTCTGAACACCAGGCTACTGCAAAAGAAACAGCTTTATTCTTTGATCAAAGCCAAAACTGGGTGTTTTCTAATCTCTTGTCTCTAACGCAGAGAGACGGGGAGAAAAGACAGGCCCACTAATAAAATTTTTCCCTTTTATAGCTAAGGCATTTTCTCAGGCTAAAATATTTCTTTTTCGTCTGAATACATGTTTTCTTTCTCTATCAGGTTAGTTCAGTTACAGCTTGTTACAAGGCTTGTGCTTCGAATACACAATTGCTGGCAGGCGGCCAGGAATTTTCTCCTTGAGTGGATACATTTGCAGCCATACATTTCAGGCTATAGTGAACACATTTAAAGTTACAACTAAGCCTTTTCTTTCTCCTTGGTCAGCTTTTAAGTTATCTCTGAGCAAAGTACAGAGCGCAAACAAGAAAGAATTAACAATGGCTGGGTTATACATAAATGATTATATTTTGATTCCTTCACCTGCATACCAGTTCACTGGGATTTCCTCCCATACAAATGTGTAGTGAACTGCATTCATGGAACAGTGCTCTAGTAATGTGATGATAGTTTGAAACCACATTACTGATTCTTCATTTTTTGGCCTCCAAAGTTGCATTTCTGGTTTATTAAAATCAGTGATAGTTTTGCTATTACTTAGAAAATAGCATTCTCATCTGATTATTGTTTTTTTATACAAATATGTTTTGCATTTGCAGTCTGCTGAATATTATTTCTAACTATTCTGTACATAGGGGCAGTCAAAATTAATATTTTGGAACATTTGAATGTTTTGCATTTACATATTTTAATACACTGTATTTTGATTCTGTTCTTTTCTAATTACAGAGCTCCAGCATTCGTTTTGTATTAGGCGGCTTAGTGAACATTTGGAGAATTAGTGGAAACTCTTCTGGAACACAACTGCCATTTCGAAACCAGCTGGGAAAAATAACATTTACAAAAGACTTGGACAGTAGTGTTAAAACATTTGAAGTATAAGATAAAAGCTTTAAAAAGCATTAAAATTATTTTGGATGTCAGAAGTGTAGAGAAAAATATGGAAAGAGAGCAAAAATAAAATAAATCCATCTGTATAGTTCATGTTTAAAATATATGCATTCAGCCAAAAGTCAGTCATTTTATTTTTCCATTTCATAGAGTGCCTAAGAATTTAAATATGCTCATATAATATCTGTTACTCCATTAGGAAAAGTACTTACTGAATTATAACAGTATATTGTCCAGGAGTTTACATACCACTGGTATTTAAAATGTTTAAATTATATGCTGAAATTTTTCATCTTCAGATATACTTCCATAATTGGATATTTTAGTAATTTGAGCTTAAGTGACAGGAAACATGTTTTTTTATAAGTCTGAGGTAGTCTTTTCTTTGCTGCCAGGAAAGTCCAAATATTGAAAGATGCCAAAGCCTCATAAAATGGTAACATTTGCTCCCTCTTTTTGAATCACACTTGAACGTATATTTAAATGCAGGTAATAGTATCTCAGTCAAAACAATTGTGGTAGAGAAGGAATCTGAAATGAAGGAATAGAAAGCACAGGTCCCTTTTGTCCTGGTAATTCCTCCATTCAAAATCTCCTCACATTCTATTTCTCTTGATACTTAGCTATGGCAATAAACCCACATTTGCAACCTTGTTTGCAGGGAGGAAGTGGAATGATTGGTACAGAATCAGTTTTGATAAAAGTGTGTGTGTGGGGGCCTCATGAGGAGTAAGAATCTTCCCATTCACATCAATGGTTTGTCCTATCTTTCAAAATCTGTTCTGCTGGTTATATTAAAACTTCCCCACCTCGTAATTTTGCCATTTGAAATTGGTCCCTCAGGTCCTTTTTTTCTTACAAGATTTTAGATCTGCCTTTAGACTAGCATAAGAAAGAAAGAATTTGGGAGAGAATTTTCAATGCAAGAACAGCTGTGGGGAGTACAAGGGGCTCAGGACCCACCATTTTGATCAAAAAGATAAAAGCAATGTTACAATATTGTGATGCATCCTCTGCCCCTTTTGACCATCATGTGTATGAAACGAGGCAGAGTACAGTACAATATCACAGCACAGCTTCAATCATTTGCCCTTCTTGCCCCTCCCTGCTGATACCTCTAGTAACGTCCTCAGCTCCTGGACTCTCCAAACATTCCAAGGGAGATATGCCATCCCCGTTGGACAGTCCCAGTTCCTTCTCCTCCTCTTCCTTCACAATGACGCTACCAGAGGAATGGAAAAAAACTGATGTGGTTCCAGTCGTCAAAGTGGGGAAAAAATTGATCCAAGAGACTACAGACCAATCAGGCTGGGAAAATCCTGGAAAAGATAAGCAACATTTGCGAGCACCTAGAAACTAGAAGCCAACATGGGTTTGTTAAAAACAGATCATAACCAGGCAAATCCTGCTGCCTTCTTTGACAAAGGATTGGAGAAATGCTATGGACATAGTTTACTTAGACTTCATTTGACAAAGTAGACTACAGCCTACTTTTTGGAAAGATAAAACAATGTATGTAGGAAAAGACCAGGCTAAGCCTGAGGGAGGAGTCAAACGCATCATCAGTTTAGAGTTCTTTCACACCCACAAGAGATCTAAGTCTTGCCCTCCTTGAATTCCAATGACTCTTATCTACCACCAATTGGCCTTGACTGTTAGTAGTTCATATTTTTATTTAGAGGTAGCATGAAATAAACTTGTATTCATTTTGGACCTAACCCTGGCACCCTATTTCTTGTGCCTGACAATATGGGATAGCTTCACCACCAGATGGATTCACAACTGGCTGACCAACTGCACTCAATGTAGTCCACAATGGAACTATATCTACATGGAGGGAAGCATGCAGTGGGGTACCTCAAGGCACTGTGTTAGGCCCAGTACTCCTCAATATCTTTATAAATAATTTAGACCAGGGGATAGAAAGGGAACTCATCAAATTTGCAGATGACATCAAGCTGGGGGAATTTCCAACACATTAGAAGACATACTCAAGATTCAAAAGGATCTTGACAGACTTGAGCATTGGGCCCTATCCAACAAGATGTGGTTCAGTGTTGAAAAAGTAAGGAAAAATCAAAAGTGATGGTATAGAATAGGCGGTACCTGACTCAACAGTAGTAACCATGATAGGGATCTAATGCACCACCACTTAAATATGAGCCAGGAGTGTGTGCAGCTGCCAAAAAAGCCAATGCAGTCTTAAGATGGATCAACAGAAGGATAGCATCAAAATCATGAGAAGTAATAGTACCACCCTATAGTGCACTAGTGAGGCTGCACTTGGAATACTGCACCCAGTTCTTGCCACCACAATACAGAAAAGATACTGAAACACAAGGTAGCAGGCAGAAAAGAGCAACAAAGATGATAAGGGATCTAGAGGCTAAACTGTATGATGAACAGTTGAGAGAGCTAGGTATGTCTAGCCCAGGGGTAGGCAACCTTGGCTCTTTTATGACTCGTGGACTTCAACTCCCAGAATTCCTGAGCCAGCATGGCTGGCTCAGGAATTCTGAGAGTTGAAGTCCACGAGTCATAAAAGAGCCAAGGTTGCCTACCCCTGGGCTAGCCTATAAAAGAGAAGGATTAGGGGAAACATGATAGCTGTGTTCCAGTACTTAAGGGGCTGTTACAGAGAAGAGGAGGTCAACCTATTCTCCAAAGCAGCTGAGGGCAGGACAAGAAGTAACAGGTGGAAGATCATTAAAGACAAATACAATCTAGAACTAGAGAAAAAATTCCTGACAGTGGGAACAATTAAACAATAGAAAGGCTTGCTTCCAGTAGTTGTGGGTGCTCCATCACTGGAGGTTTTCAATAAGAGATTGGACAACCATTTGTCTGGAATGCTTTAGGGTCTTCTGTTTCAGCATGGAATTGGACTAGAAGACCTCCAAGGTCTTTTCCAACCATGTTATTTTATTTCTATGTTCTAAGAGTTCATAAATGGTTACTCAAGAAAAGAAAAAGAACCACAACAAGATAAAATTGATTCAGAGATCTGTTTCTCATACTTTAAATGTATGGAATGTACTGCTGTAGTTTCCCATTGCAATGGCTTATATTGCTCTTTTATGGGACAACAGCAACAAAATCATATTTTTATGGCTGAATATTTTTCCTCTAAGAAGCCATATTAGAGGATTCAATTGTTTGGCTACTGTATAAAGCTACTGTATCTCATTGGAACTTGTTAGATTTGAAAAAAGGTTGGAGAACTGGTCTAGTGTACCTGTCCAGAGAAGCCCATGTGAATGACTGTTGTATCCATGATTTTAAAAAAATATCTGAATCCCCTTCCCCCTGCATCAAGTTCACTTTTGACTCAAGATTTCCAAATACTTAACTGACTTGATCCTCAGACCCTGTAGCAGTACAAGTCTAAGATTACATCAGTTGCTGATATTTAATCCTCTTTTGGCCTATGAAGGTTACACAGAGAAAACAAAGCATCAATGAATTCATTGTATGTAGCTGGAAGGACCTAGCTTTAAATCAACATGAAACTAATCTGAAACATAGTACAATTATTTTAGAAGAAAGGTGACATGTCCCAACCCAAATAGGTTATCAGAGAGGAATCTGGCAACTGGTATTGTAGGTTTCAGATCCTGTTTGAAAAATGAAATCAGTAGAACCAGAAATAGCTTGAACAAATGTTTACACTGATTGCTGCTTTATATGCTGTTGCTTCAAACTAAATCACTGTACAGACATTTCTCTTCAAATGTCCTTGCTTCAAGACATTGCTCAAAACAGCAATCTTCAATCATTTATAAATATATAATTTATGCATTAATTACCCACTGAGGCCCCCTAGGTAATCTGTAAAAATCTATTAAAACATATAAAAGAAATTGATATAAAATAATAAAAACTGCCTCCTCATCATCATACATTAGGAAGCTGGAAAAAAAACCTTCTCAGAAGTAGCATGGCAAACCACTTCAGTATCATGGCTAAGAAGACTGCATGGACATCCCAACTCAGGTCTCAAGCCCTTTTCAAACACAGCCAGATGCATAACTTGTAATAATCCAAATCTGTCGTTATCAGATTGTAAATGTAGCACAACTAATTCAGTCTCGCTGAATATGATAAAAGGCACATGATATTTGGCAAATGATAAAAAGGCACTCCAAAACACTTCCTTGAATGAGATGTGTTTGAATATCCCACTATCCCTCATGTCCGTCCACGAAGACTCAGAAGGACACAAGTTTGATCCAACCGAGACCACAGTTGAAATCAAGGGGAGAAAGAGAATTCTTCGAAGTCTGGTTCTCCACCAATAAGTCAATAAACAGACACATTGACATCGACCCAATCTACCAATCAATGAGAACGAAAGAACTACTTCAACCGCAATCCCGAAGGCAACATTTAAAACAAACAAACAGGCACCCCATGACACAGCAACAAAAGTCACAACCCCCCCACAAAAGACCGGACCATATCTCAACAACAGCAGCCAGCCAAACAACCCGAAACTAGACCATGACCCAGAGGCAAGTAAACGAACAAACACCATTTGCATCACATAGACCAGGGGTGTCAAACTCAATTTCATTGAGGGCCACATCAGGGTTGTAGCTGACCTTGTAGGGCCGGGGTGGGCATAGTGTGGGTGTGATCAGAGTGGGCATGGCCAGCTCAACGTTGCTTGTGTCTGGGGGCGCCTGTGATGGCCCAGGCGGGGCTGGGGGGGATCCATTGTCTCCAGCTGAGGAAGGCAAGACCAGGGCGAGCAATATACCCTTGTCCTCCAGAGGAGCCTTGCTGTCCCTCTCAGGCCATGCAGAGGACCCACAGTGATTCAGGCTGCCCAGAGGCCTGGGCAGTGGAGGGCAAGTGCCCAATCCAGCCTTTCCCAAGGGGGCGCCTGGCTGCGCTTACCTCCTCCTCAAGGCGGCTGCTGATTGGCTTGCTCTCCTTGGCCAAGTTGCTCATGGTGTGTGCAGGAGGGCAAAATGTGTGGGTCAGAGGGAGGCCCACTCCTTCTCCCTGCGAGGAGATCAAAGCATCCTCAGCAATAGGTCAGGAGGAGGGGACAAGGGGATGGCAAAAGGGCAGCACGGCTGCTCGTAACCAAGTGCTAAGGCAGGACTTCCCTCAGACCCTTCCTCCCTCTCATTATAATCTTCCTTCCTCCAGTGAGCGGGTCATGGAGGTGCTGGTGGGAGGGGAGGTGGCACTGATCAACAACCTGGTTGCGTCCATCAAAATCAGAACACACTCAGCCTTAGATCCACGTGGCAGCCCTGGAACCAGTGAGAAGCTACCCCATCACCTCTGCCCTGCCCCCTGGGTGTGCGCACAGGAAACGACCAGCACTGGCATGCTGGGTGAAGTCAGCCTGTGGGGCAAGACAGCCAGCAGGGACCCCAGACTCCGCCTGCTCACCACCAGGGGGTGCGGTGGGGGAGCCCGTCGCTGGTTCCAGGGCTGCCTCATGGATCTATGGCTGAGCATGTTCTGGATTTGATGGCTGGCACCAGATTGTAGATCAGTGCCCGGTCAGCCTGGGCCAGGCCAAAGTGCCAGGGCCAGTTCTTCGCTGTTTCCAGAGCATGTCCCTGGGCCAGACGGAACCACATGGCAGGCTGATCCGGCCCATGGGCCTTGTGTTTGACATGTCTGATATAGACAATACTTAAACACCAAAGACTATGGCCCAGCAACAACAACCAGCCAATCAAACAGCTTGAAACCAGACTATGACTCAGAAACATCCAGACAAATAACATCCATATCAATTTACATCACACAAAAAGGTATTTAAAGGCCATTGCTATGACAGATGAGCACAATTCAAAGCGTACTGAAGATGTCCCCTCGAATGGAGACGAAATGTTTGCAGCCAAATCGCCAAGCTCAGAGATCAAACCAACAGCCTAACTTCCTTGAATCTCTGGTCCAGGAGTATCTCCAGACTGAGAAGCTGATTCTATAGGGTGGCAACCTCCTCTCAAACACCATATAATCAAACAGATCAACTACCTACCGATAATATATCAGCCTTTTCTAGAAGCTCACTTTCTAGACTGAGATTTCAGTTCTGTTGCACTGTTGAAATATTCATACTAAACATCAACTACATCAACTGTGTTGGGTGAAAAAACAGAAGATGTCATTCTTAGCAGTTACAGTTCAGCTTTCATCTCCTAATTGGTAGTCTCTCCCATGTAGATGTAACAAAAGAAAAAAAAAAGAGTGCTAAGGGTTTTTTTCAGAACCATAGCTGGAAATTTGAATATATTTTAGGGGGGGGGGGGAATCAAAAGACCTTCCTAGCTGTAAACAGAGTCCTTGTGATTTCTGAGTAATAGGTTAACACAGGAATTCAATAAACAATTATATTCCATAAAGTATAATTTTTAAATAATTTTACTCAATGTCAACATAGAGTATGTAAAGAAAAAATATATGTGGTACTATTTTTAGAAAGCAACAGTAATGGAAATAAAGGTTCTCAAGGCACCTTTAGACTTCAGGAAGGTTCCAGATTTGTTTTAATATGTGCATATGGTTCCTACTATGTACTTAGTGTTTTATATGAGGCCAGTCTGAACAAAGGACATTGCAGCAACCAAGAAACAGAATGGGAGCTGCATGGAGGGCATGGCTTCCTCAACAGCCTATTTAAGATTTTGTATGGTGACCAAGAATCAATAATTAAAACAGAATATGGAATCATTTAACATATGTAGAATATACACTTTAATGAGAATATTAAAACAGAATATTTTCTTAGTCTCAAAAATTATTTATGATTTATGGTGAAATGTAAACTTCTTTATTTGGGAAAAAGATTGGTGAATCTAGAAAAAAAGTATAGTGGGATCACATCACTTAAAGTTCATATCATTTTGTAATATGTAAGCCAAGGATTCCCCAAATGTAGCATATGACTGTGAAAGTTGGGTCATGAGAAAGGTTGAAAAACTGATATCTTTGAATTATGGAGAAACTTGTTGGAAATATTTTAGAATGAAGAACAACAGGCTGAATACCAGATGAAGTAAAGCTGGACAGTTAAATGGAAGGATAAATAATAGTTAAAACTTAAATAATTTGGATACATAATGAGAAAGCAAGAATCATTGGAGAAAACCCTGATGTTTAAAAAATTTGAATGCAATTGAAAAAGATTAGAGTTAGAAGACAAATACAGACATAATCATAAGCTTACAAGAACTCAAAGAAGCAGTTGCTGATAGACAAGCCTGGTAAAATTATGTGAGGCTCAGAAGAGTCAGGGGGTCACTGAACAACAAAAATTAATGACATGACATAGATCATAACCCTAAGCAATTGCACTGTTGCTTTTATAATGTGATTTTCAAGTCCAACTTTTCATTATGAAAGGACTCATTTCAAAGCTAGATACTGTATGAGATATCTGTGAGATATAAGTATATCTCATTTATGAAATATGATTTTACTTCTTTATTTCTAAGGCATTATAATTCCAAACATTTATTTCTTGTTATACTGTATTTAGGTGGCAGAGAACACATCATTTCAGATGAAAACATCCTCAAATCTTAAATTAGACTGTATATTACTTTACTATTTAAAAATTACATGAGAGTAACCTAATATTTTTAAAAGGTCAATAGATGAAGGAAAAAAGCATTAATACTAATCCCTTTATTTCTGGATCAAGAGCAGTTGTGAAGTTCCAGATTATAAAAAGATTTCAGGAAGACTTTAGTCTACTGGAGAAGACAGATGGATAGTTGACTTCCTTAGTAAGAATTTATTAAAAATACCTTGGTTGCCTTTTTTATGCATAATGCAAAGTGTTTTAACCTTTGTTTAATAATAGGCAGGTTAGCAAATCAAGCTAATCCAAAAACACACTATAATTTAGTGTAATGTGTGAACCAGTCCAATATTTCTCGGCATAAGTTTTTCCAAAATATAATTCTAACAATAAGACAGCCAGTTTTCTGATTCAGTTTCAATCCAGAAATGGTTGAGTGTTTATTTACTAACATTAGCAGTAACTGATCCTCATGAAAAACTATGCACAACTCCTAGTGTGTCATAGTATATAATTAGTGGATTTGTCACTTATGTTTATAGACCACATATCAACTAACACTGTGTCTTATTTCATGTTAACAGAATAAATAACAAAATAACAAAGCTAAAAGGGACTTTGGAGGTCTTCTGGTCCAACCCCCTGCTCAGGCAGGAACCCCTATACCATTTCAGAGAAATCGTTGTTCAATCTCTTCTTTAAAAACTCCAGTGTTGGAGCACCCACAACCTCTAAAGGCAAGTCATTTCATTGATCAATCTGTTTATTACAGCCGTAAGGCCAGACACAATCAAAATGTATAACAACAGTAACAATCTTACTTCCATAATTACAAGATATAAAACCACCAAACAATCAATATAATATAATCCAAAATTCTCAAAGTAAAACCCCCTTAATAGTGGTGCGACGTATTGTGCCAATGGTGGCACAAAATTGGGCAACCTGAATTGATATTTTCGGATCCTTATCCGAAAGTAGCAACTTTAAATAAAATTCATACCCCCTGTCTGGAAATTTCTTCAATATCGGATATATAAGAATCTGTCTAGAGTCATTATATAGAGAACAATGAAGCAGCATATGACTTAGAGTTTCTATAGAGCCATCGCCACATGGACACAACCGAAGGTGCATAGGAATGCCCTTAAACCGTCCAAAAAGGACTGCTGAGGGCAATGCATCCAGCCTGGCTAAGGTGAAAGCTTTACGAAATTTCAAAATTGTAATGGAAAATAGATAAGAAGCTGGGAACAATCCTTCTGGAAGCAAATGACAAATGTTGGAATGTGCCACCTTACTTAGGTTTGTTTGAAGGTCAATATCCCAGATTCGTTGTTTCAAGGCAGTTCTAGCATTATCAAATCCTAATGAACACAGACTTTCCATAGAAAAGCCCAGCGATTTAATTTTATCTAGGGCTTTTTTTCCCCACGACGATTTAAAATGGTCTATAAATACTAATGGGGCTAAACCCACAGGCATCAAAACTAACTTTAGCCAAAAGGTAAGAAGAAGGAACCATGCTCTAGCTTCTAATGAAACCATACCTATTTCTACCCGTAGGATGGCATTTTTGATACTTTTAGGTACCATCAGTATGGCTCTAATAAACTTATTTTGAATAATTTCTATAACATTAAGCTTTGCTAGTGAACATATTTGCGAGCCATAAAGGAGCTGAGGGACCACCTTAGCTTGAAAAACCTTAGAAGCTGCCGGGATATAGTAGGCTCCTTTTGAATGATAAAATTTTATGATAGCTGAAGAGGTGCGCTGTGCTACACTTGCCCGATAAAGAAAATGAGTATTCCAGGATAGGGAGGCATGAAACTGCACTCCAAGATATTTGTAAGTACGCACCTGTTCAATTGAAGTCCCATCAATTTGCCATTTATGGATCTTATGATGGTAAGAGGCAAATACTAAAACTTTAGTTTTTTCATAATTTATTAAAAGTTTGTATTCTGTGCAAAATAAAGCTAGTGCCCTAAGTGCTTTTCTCATTCCCACCTGGGAAGTGGACAAAATGACTATATCATCGGCATACAATAGTGCTGGAATTGCACGATCAGCTAAGATAGGTGAATTGATTTCATTGATTAATTGTTTCATTGATTAATTACCACCTGAGGGTAAGCAGTATGTGGCAGATCCTTGGGTTCACACACATGATTGGACTATATTCTTATATATATATATATTGGATGTATATGCTGGGCATCTCATTTAAATATGTAAGATGTTTCTCTTTTCTTCAGTATATGCATGTGCATGTATGACATGTGAGCAAAGTCGAATTATGCAGTTTCTGAATTTTTGACACACCAAGGCCAAAAGGTTCACCATCATAAGTCTCGTCTGTCCTGCAGCTCACTCAAAATGGGGCTGGGGGGGGAGCTCCAGAGGCCATATGGGTGGGGCCATGCCTGCAGCAACCTCAAGTGGTGGGTAGCACTGGACAGATGCCCCTCCAAGCCTCTCAACAATCCCATTGTTGTTAATGAAATATGCTAGATTGTACCTACAACCCAAACTAAAGAAAATGGAAAGAAAAGATCATGGAAACTACTATTTTAAAACTAACTTATTAGCTGTGGACTGAGGATGAGGTAAAGGCAATGCCACAAGGCCATGTGTAAAAACTTTAGTGGGGTATGTGGCATTTTGCTGCCATGTTAGGGGAATATAAGGATGAGCCAAAGTGGCACTCTTGCATCAATGAGTCAGCAAAAAATAACACTGGTGTGAAATTTGCCTTCCTGATTTTTATTAATATCTATCCTGCTTTTATTGTATTTATTCCCAATTGCTGTCATTACCTGGCTTTCCTTCAGAGATTGGTAGTGAAGCATTACATCCATCTTAAGGCTGCCTTGGAATAATGGGAAGATATTCTTTTAACACTGGTGCAGTTAAGGATGACTTAAGCCTGTCTAGCCTGTCAATGCAATGAGGTTATTGCAAAAAATAAAACCTTGCAAAAGCATATTTGTGCTGTGGTTAAGTGGAAGTAGGGTAAGCCTCTTGGTTTATTAACTCATATTAAAATTGTTCCTGCAATATTTCTTTGCTTTCTCTTTCAGTTATAGCATTTTCTTTTAATGTTGTATCTGGGCAGGAGTTTCCTCCCTTTTTCCAATAGTGTTGGTATGAGAGACTTGCAAAGTACATAATACATTATTGCATTTTAATCCTCTGCAGATGGTACAGTAGACATATGTTTATACATTATTTTCCTATTCAAAATGGTCTTTGTGGTGCACTGCTTGATCAAGATGAGGAATGCAACTTGTCTTGAAAATTGGATGAGACTTTTATGACATTCTGCACAAATATCTTGAAATGTCAGATATTAATTGAAAAGACTGTGACTCCTGACCAGCAGCTCTTTTTAGTTTCTGCAGTTATCCAGCAAAAAATAATCGCTTCAGTTAGATCTGTATTGTGTAAGATAAATAGAATTTGCACACAAACACATACAGACATGTACATTGAGGAAATACTGACTGCTTTAAGTTAAACCATGGTTTTTGTACTGTTTAAACCAAAACTGGCTGGGTTTAGATAGCATAAACCATGGTCTAGAAATCACAATTGGCTAGGTTTTTACAAAATACTATGTCAAACATATGATGCTTTATGCAATATAGGAAACCGGTTAAGGACAGATACAGTAGATAGATAGACAGACAGACAGACAGGCAGGCAGACAGATGCAGAGTAACTAATAGCTGACTGGGAATTACTTTCACGTGTATTATCTTGTATCTCATAGCTAGGAAGCGTGATATGACCTTTTAAAATATGCCATAGGTTAAACTATTACTTTTGCTGTGATGGTAAAATGTAAATTGGCCTTTTATAGTACATGTTGATGCTCCAACATTTTTCTTAATTGGCTAAGCTCACAATGACAAAATTTGGAAATTGGCTATAGTGACAAAAGTTGGAGGTCTCAAACCTAATCTCCCAGAAGCCACCTAGTCAAGATACCTTAGCTGTGTCTCCTGTCTTGGTGGATGGCTTGAAAGTACTTGCTGCCATTTCCTACTTCCTAATGTTCTGTGATAAATGATTGTAGCCCTGTGAACAAAGGGAAGGCTTTGACACAGGTATAGGATCCAAAAGAAAAGAATTATTTCTTTTCTTAGAATAGAATAGAGTTGGAAGGGACCTTGGAGGTCTTCTAGTCCAGCCCTCTGCTCAAGCAGGAGAATCTATACCATCTCAGACAGGTGATTGTCTAGTCTCTTCTTAAAAATCTCCAGTGATGGAGCGCCCACAATTTCTGGAGGCAAGCTATTCCACTGCTTGATTGTCCTCACTGTCAGGAAGTTTCTCCTCAATTCCAGGTTGCTTCTCTCTTTGACCAGTTTCCAACCGTTGTTTCTCGTCTTTCTCTCTGGTGCTCTGGTGAACAACGTGACCCCGTCTTCCTTGTGGCAGCCCCTCAGATACTGGAATACTGCTATCATGTCTCCCCTATTTCTTCTTTTCTTTAGACTAGCCAAACCCAAGTCCCGCAGCCATTCTTAAGTTTTAGTCTCCAGGCCTTTGATCATCTTAGTTGTTCTTCTCTGAATTTTTTCCAAACTCTCAACATCTTTTTTGTGATATGGTGACCAAAATTGGCTGTAGTATTCCAGGTGACTTCCCTCTCCTTCATCTCTATCTTTTGTCTCTATCAAGTAGACTGCAGAAGAAAAATCATTTTTTGCCTAAACAACATGAAACTGAATGTCAATACATTTCATAAATAAACTTTATTCCAAGGGATGACCACCTAAGAGTGTAAAATCAAGCCACTTGTTGTTAACACTACCCTCCACCTGAACATTTCCCTCGAGGCTTCAATGAGTCTCCAAGAAATGTCCAGGTGTGTATTTGTAGTTCTACAACTGTGGTGCTGAGGTTGAAAACCATTAAAATGGTTTTTACCAGTCTGGCAAGACAAAATAATTATTTCAAAAAAGCTGACTGATAATGAAAAGGTTTCAAGCAAAAGGTTACGTTCCTTTCTTGGATATCAATCCTTTGGAAGATAGTGCCATCCAGATAGGCTTCACTGTAATGATACAAGGAAAATAATCTAACAACTATCAGAAAATGTCTCTGCCTTGCCATGATATATTTCAGTGCCATATGTACTCTTGAAAAAAAAGATTTGATTAATTATCATGTTGAGAGAGAACAGGAGGGAGAGAAGGAGATGAACAGTATAAAAGCCTTATAACCGGATTCCCTGAGCTAAAGCTGATGTCATTAAAGCACAAATGAACAATTCCAGTTATATAGTTATAATTAGATAATGAGGTGGCTGATTGCTAGCAAGAGAATTATGATATACTAAATGTGCAAATATGTTTGTGTGTGCACAATATACACACTTACACACACTCAACACATTCACATGGTTAATGTGCCAGGAAAGAAAATGAATTCCACTAAAAGGCTATTGTGTTCAAAAAGTTGAGAGAAACAGATTAAGAAAGCTTTCAAATTGCCACGAAGCAGAGAGGTAGCACATCTGTTTCACCCTTTTCCTGGAAGTGACACTCTCAAAGGAACCCAGGCCATAAGATTTGATATCTAAGATTTCATCTCAATGAAATGTCTTCCAGCTATTAATGTAGGTCATTCACATTTGGCAACCAATGATTTCCAGCTGTTTGCTGTTGAATATGAAAAAAGAAGGAATGTATTTCAGTTACCAAGGACAAAGAATGCATTTTGAATTAATTTCATAAGGTTAGTTTCTATAACCAACAATAACAAATATGAATTGAAAGCCTTCCTCAAATTCAGACTCTCCAAATGTATTTGTAACGATTCCCAGCCTGCCCAGTTAGGATGGAAATTCACTGTTGTGTATGAGTTCATATGAATTACAATCAAATGTATCAGAAATTTACAAGACTTGGAAAGGTTGAATTAATTTTTTATTTATTTTCAATACATGAGAATATGTACTCACTATGATTTTAAATATATGGAACATTCTCCAGAATTTTAAAACAGAGAATTAAGAATTTTACCTCAATTAAGCAATATATTTTTAGTTCTCACGGTTGTGCATATACACACACATTTATAATCCAACCTCCTGTTCAAGCAGGAGACCCTATACCAGGGGTAGGGAACCTTGGCTCTTTTATGACTTGTGGACTTCAACTCCCAGAATTCTTGGGTCAGCATGACTGGTTCAGGAATTCTGGGTATTGAAGTCCACAAGTCATAAAAGAGCCAAGGTTCCCTACCCCTTCCCTATACCAATTCAGAGAAATGGCTGTCCAATCTCTTAAAAATCTCTAGTGATGGAGCGTCCACAACTTCTGAAGGCAAGTGGTTCCACTGATTAATTGTTCTAATTGTTAGGAAATTTCTCCTTATTTCTCAGCTGGTTCTCTCCTTAATTAGTTTCCATCCATTACTTCTTGTCCTGCCTTCAGGTGCTTTGGAAAATAGGTTGACCTCCTCTTCTTTGTGGCAACCCCTCAAATATTGGAAGACTGCTATCTTGTCATCCCCAGTCCTTTTCATTAAGCTAGACATATCCAGTTACTGCAACCATTCTTCATTGTTTAGCTTCCAGTCTCCTATCATCTTTGTTGCTCTTCTCTGCACTCTTTCTAGACTCTCAATATCTTTTTGAGAATGACCTTGGGAGACAGGAGGGAGTGCTGCAGACTAGACAACCATCATGCCCATATCTTGAAGGGATACCAATGCACTATCAAGGTGATAGGCCAGGAGGAAGGGAACATTTGGGGACCGTTATGAGCACTTGGAGAGGTTGATAATTCCCATCTTTCCCTACCATTATCAGCTAAGGCACAGTATGGAACATCAGTCTAAAAAACAGGTATTTCAAGTGTCATATATAGAATATGGAGAGCATGTAGTGGGTACTTTTGCAAAATGGATGCTAAAAGACGTGGTTGTCTTGAGAGACATATTAGAACAGAGGTCCTCAACCTTTTGGGCACCAGGGACTGGTTCCATGGAGAGAGGTTTTTCCATGGACTGGAGGGTGTGATGGTTTTGTGTGCTGCTTGCATCCTGCGGATGGGGCTTTGCTTGTTTGTGTGGACAAGTTGTTGGTATGCTGTGGCCCAGTACTGGTCCACGGACTGGGGGTTGGGGACCCCTGTATTAGAATGTTCCCTGTCATCCCTCTCCTTCCATAGAACAATTCCTTCCGATTTCTGCCTTTTTTCTAGGAAGGTGAGAACAGTTCCAAACAAATACAGAATTGCAGCTATTCATCATTTTATTTATTATGTGAAAATCTTACGAGGGATCTTTGAGATCAAGGAATTCCTGGAAATAAAGCTTCTCCTGAAAATTTATACACTGCTCTACAATTTAAAAAATCAAGAGGACAGAAAACCTGGGTCAAGGAAGGTATATGCAGGATATAATAATTTTAAATAGCGAGGTTTATTGAAGTTAACAAGCAATTTTAGAGGATATAAATAATTTTGTTGTGTACATTCATTATTGAATGAAAAGTCAAATTTGAGTTAGAGGTTAGTGAAAATAAACTTATAATTTTTTGCCAAGTTCAGAGACCCCCTGAAAGCTATCTATGAACTATGGATCCCTGTGGTATAGATTTTTATATTATCTGTATATTATTAAACTATTGTTTTCAAATATCCAGTGAATAATACATAAATTAATTATGCTGGTTTTGCACAAGGGTTTAACATTAATTATAGTTATCAGTTCATGATTTCAGAGACCCTTTCTGTTCTTTTTTCTTGTTTTTAAATTTAAAAAGTGAATAAAGTGATAATGCTAAAAAAAATTATAACGCTTCTAATAGCATGCAACTTGATTAGCTTATACTGTGAGACCAAGAAATACCAAGACTAAAAATTGCAAAGTATAACAGGAAATGCAGATAAGCTCTCAGCTGACATAATGAAGCCAAATGAACAATTTAACATTCAAATCAAAGAATTTCTTAATTGTAATCTCTGAGAGCTGAGAGAGAGAAGAAGCATAAAAATAAATATGTGATTATTGATTTGCATTTCTAGCAACTGGCATAATTTTAACAGTCATCAACTATCTAAGTAGGAATTGGTATGAATGAGATCTGCAAGATGCAGGAAGGCTCCTGTTTGGTCTAGAATTTGGCAAATAGGTTGAATCAAGTATGGCTGTAGCTGAAGGAATGGCATTTCAGCCGTTCAGAAGAAAGCTAAGAAGCAAGCTGTCACGGTTCCGATACATGAAACTCATCAAAAGAACTTCAAGGCAAGAATTCTTCCTCAAAGAACATTTTATTCAGGAAACAAAGTATCGGCACTACATAGTTGAACCCAAAACTAGATTCCCTTCCCCCAGATACAAAGTAGCAAATTGCAATTCCCACCCCCATGAAGCAGTCATTAATCACATTCTCCAATTAGCCTGAAGCACGGGCTTTCTCCCCAGCTCCTCAGCCCGCCAAAACCTTATCAGTTTGTGTCCTTGAGTTCCCACAGAGCAGCATTATTATTATGGCTAGCTGAGCTCAAGCATTCACCCCAACCCCCCTTCTACACCTGATTTCTAAATAGACAAAAAAGCATGTTAAAAGCAAAGCAAAAATGGTTGCAATTTCCATCAGTTGTCAGAGTAGGAACATCCATTGTTACAGCATTGACACAAGCTCTGCTAAGTGAAATGGATTCTACAAAAACAGGAGAACATATTATTGAAAGAAAACTCTTCATCATGTTCCAGTCCAAGCTGGGAATAAACAAAATGGAGACTGCTTTAGAAAGAAGGTTGTAGTTTATTGAAGAGCAAAGCCAGACAGAAGTGTGGCTCTGGGAAAGCTGACCACATGTTGCTGGGAGTGATGGGTTTTTATACCTTCTGGGGCTCTTGAGGTTGTTTCCTGTTCCTGTTTGAGGCTTTGTATTTCCTGTGTCATGTACTTTGACCTGGGTCTGAGTGTGCCCTTTTGGTATCGGTGGGTTAATCCTATTATGTCCCCAAAGCTCATGTCTTTTAGAGTTTGGGTGGGGTATGTAGATTTTAGAGGTCTTTGTCTTCCTAATCTCATAGCTTCTAGCTTCCTGGCCCCAACCTTCCTGAATGGATTATTGAATTTGCATTTCTAAAAGCTGGCCTCTGCCTAGTTTCTACTTGAGGCTATTAAGAAAACTGGGCTTGCTTTTCTGCCTTTAAGATCTTCTCCATTATTCCTTTGGATAAATATATTCTGCCTTTTTAATATTTCCCAAAATATTTCTTTCTCTGGATTTTTCCCACAGTATCTTGCGCAGCATTCTGTTCCCATAGGGCTAAGTGGATGGTTGTTAGCCAATGTTTTGGCAACTTTTAGAGGTGCGGACTTCAACTCCCAGAATTCCCCCAGTCAGTTGGGCAAGGACTGAACAGCATGGATATTTATATGCTCATCCAACCATGAGTTCTATGGAAAAATAAACAACTTCTTTTTCCCTAAAAGAGTATGAAACAAGAACAAATTAGAGCAAAATAGCTAACACAGATATGTAAAAAGTTCATAGAATAGTGACTTGCAGTGTAAACTTTTGGTTTATAAAAATAAAAGCTTTATTTCTATAAGATCCATATATTAATGTATATGGAACTAGAAAGGGAACCAGTTCCGTTTTATAGAATCTTGGAATCCGCTAGCAAGAGGAGCTTGAGTCTGTTTGGGGGAAGAGAGTAGTAGAAGGTTGCTATCAGGTCACTGAAGGAGTGATTCAGTGCATATTCCTCTTTCCAGGTATATTTCAATTTCTTGTCATCCTTATTCCAAGATTGAAAATTCCTTTTGTTCAGTCTACCCATTAACTGATGCCCAGGGTTCTTAGAAATACTTGCAGAATAAGAGATTATGATCCACTCAACCTTTTTGGCCTAAGGGAGCACACCCTACAGTAATTTGTGCTGCAAAGGAGATATGCTGAGTGAAAGGCCACATTGTGGAAGCATAAGATTTCCATGGAAAATTTTAAAGGAAGCTATGTGGGTCTACAACTTCCATTACTTAGATCTAGACCACCCATTGAATGTACCAACTATAAATAATGGGAAATGTAGCCCAACAATTTTGGAAGGGACCAAGTTTAGGAATGCTGGTTTAGACAATAAGCTTCAACATCAACTGGAAAAGAAATTCCTGCTTATAGCAATTATGGAAATATGATGCATTTTCTCTACTATTTAAACATTTTGAACACCAGAGTACAAACTCTACAAGGTCATTCTCTGTATACACTATTCATTCACGTTCCCCCCATGCAATTATGTTTTCATGAAACAGAGACACTTCTCAATGTGGCAGTTCTTTGTGCAGAAATGAATTCTGTGACCCTGAATTGAGAATGGTGTTTACATTTGAGGTTTATAGAATTGACTTGAGTGACTCTTCCTGACATGGAGCTGGCCCCTAAAAGCTGACAGCAGTCCATTTAACATGCTTGTAATATATTTGGAATAGCCATTGATTTTTACTGTAGCATTTAATAACTGACAGTATATTATCTTAGGCAAACCTGCTAAAAGCAATCCAAAGTGCAGATGACAGAAAGGAGATAACAGTTAAGCCATTTTACATTCTATGAAACTGTTCTGCTGATTTGCTCTAAATAAGATACTCAGTTTCTTTATGTATTTGAAATGGAGAAAAATCTGTTTTTAGATAGGTGATTTCCTTCCTCCCTCCCTCCCTCCCTGCCTGTTCCTTTCCTTCAAGGAGCTTCGGATAGTACATTTAACTTTAATGATACTATGACCTATGCCAAACTTAAGGACAGATAATGTGTTATCTCACTGTGTAGAAAAGACCAGAAAATTAGCTCCAAATGAAGACTAGAAACTATACTTTATTGAGATAGGCAATAATAATAAAATCCTGCAAGCTTGGTTGTGCTTTATTTTCCCTCCTTCTTATACCTTAATGAATCTTGCCTGAGCTGCTTCTGAATACCATCATACTTCCTGGGACTTAAAGAATGTTATTGCAATCTTGTCAAGGTTATCTTCCTTTCTCTCTACAGAGCGAGAGCGTTGCTGGAATTTTCTAATGAGTTTTATGGATGAGTAAGGATTCAAATCCAGTTCTTCTTTTCTAATCCGAGGTACGAAATCATATCTAGGCTGCATACTTTTAGATAAATAAATAAATAAATGTAATAAAGCAATTTAATAATAAATAATTTTAGATTCTATTAGATGGTAGCAAAGAGAAAAGAAATAGCTTAAATCATCTCTGCCATCTGATCATTGTCTGGAATACTGCAGCCCATATATAAAGGCCACAGTCCAAGGTAATTCTGTTCTTTGTATGCTGTAATTTTCTGTAAGCCATCACAATGATCAACAATTTTTGATTTAGGATCATATGAAATGAGCTTATTTTTAAACCTGATTGTTGATCTAAAAGTGTATGTTGAAGAATATTAAATCATAGCTAGGCTGAAACCAAGAAATCAAAATGGCAGAACATTCTTTATAGAATTGTGAAGAATTGATCTTGAGCAGATTACTGTTCATATATTGAGAGATGCAGAAACTGACGTCTTGAGGTTTTTGCAGCCTATTCTTATTCTGAATTAACAGAAAGTAATTCTATGGGAGAGCAGGACTTTCTTCCTCTTGAATGTAGGGATAAAGGGATTGAAACTTTTGATTCTCCAGTTAAATGTAATATTTTAATTATTGATTGTAGCAAGAAGATACTTGGTTTTTGTTATGTCCTGGGACTGCTGAATGACTCAGCAGGCTCAGGAGGCTGCAGAAGGCCTGGGCAATCCACGTGGTTGCCCGGGACCAGACAGGCTGTCTCCAGCTTTGTGCGCATGCGCAAGGCGGGAGACTAGCCTTGCATTGATTGGTTGACGATGTCCCTTGCAAGGGAGTATAAAAGGCCCTGGCGCCATTTTGTCTTCTGTTCTGTTCGTGATCTCAATAAAGAGTTGTGTTTGTTACTCCTGCCTCGCCTCGATGTCTCTTTTTCGAAAACAGAACAGTTTTATTCTTAGGGTCATGGAATCATTGCAATTTTTCAGGTATGCATAGTCCATGGGTAAAACAGAGTTTTCTATGCCAATGTAGCCTAAATAGCATTCAGTTGCCAAAAGATTTGGTTGATGTCCCTACAGAGTTCACTGGAATAGCACAATAAACGCTCCATTAGCAAATGCTGTACAGATATATACCATCCTGGAGTATGGTGACTATTTGTTGTAGCTGACAGTCAGAGACCAGCATCTCTTATCTTTGGTGGATGTTAGACACATATAGAATGTTAAGAGCATATCATGAAAAGGTCACAAAATATCTCTACTAGAAAATTTGAGGAGTCACAAAATACTTTATCTTGCTAAGTACAACCTGTAACAAAACATCTATTTACTAGATAGCAAATTGATGTAGATGTCTCCTGCCATCTTATCTGGCACCCAAATTAGTTGAGGCCTGACTTCAACTCACCCTTTATTTTTATTTTTTTTCTGAGTAAATGTGTATTTTTTCCAAGTTAACCTCTGCATTGCTGCCATTCACCATATTGATTATGCTTAGGTATTCCTTGCAAAAACAAACAAAAAACAAAGATGCCAGAGTCCTTTGCTTTGCAGCATGCCCATCTTTTAAATAAATGTTTTAAAAGTCCATTAGGGCAAGGTATCTATTAGGCACTTTTAAGGTTTGGTAAAAGTTTCCCCTGTCCAGTCGTGTCTGACTCTAGGGGGGCAATGCTCATCTCCATTTCCTAACCATTGTCCATTTCCTAAGCGTTGTCTGAGGACACTTCTATGATCATGTGGCTGACATAATTATATGCCAAGGTGCACGGAATATTGTTACCTTCCCACCAAAATGGTACCTATTTATGTGTTTGCATTTGCATGCTTTTGAACTGCTAGGTTGCCAGGTTGCCTTGTATAAATCTTCAAAGGCACAAATTAGGGGACCTAACCAGAGATAGATTCAATTTCCTATATTTAATCCCAGAACAGCACAAGAAATGATAATATAAGACGGGTGATATGCCTCCATCAAACACATCGCTTATTTTGCTGCTGTTCTGGCTATATAAATTGTCTGATTAATTTTCCAGAAGTATAGAATCCATCACAGATCTAGTGCTGGAGACACAGCTAGGGAGGAATATTAGCCATCATTAGGAATCTTTGTGGAATTTATTTCTTTATGAATTGATCAGAAAAATCACTCAGAAGATCGTAGTGCTTTAAAGTACTCTAATGTGCACATGCACGCACGCACACACAAACACACATTTTGTGAAGTATTGCTTTTAAATCTATTGGAATTTTTGTGCAGATTTTATAAAATTAAAAATTAAGGCAGAAATGAGAAGACAACATATGTTTGGGAATAAATATATCTAAAATAAATTGATATCAAATATAAAATAATGTATTAATCCCCAGTTATTATGTAATAGTACAAGAAAAATACACAAAAACATCTGCAGTTAATAAAACAATGAATAGACATGTATCACTTGTGAAATAAAGTTGATTTTCTTTAAATAACCTAGTTTTAATATGCCACTATATTATTTTTATTTTGCTGCAAAAGTTTGACTATTACTCTGAAAGTTAAATTTTTGTAATGGCTTAATGTGCTGAAAATTAGCATAACATTTTCTTGGGATCCTAATTGGAAACAAATGGCTTTCAGGCTTAAGGTGATTCCCATACATAGGAAATACATATTTGCACTGGAACTCATCTTGATGTTTTTCTTTTGTTTAACCATGATGTAAGTAATTAGGCTCTTTTCAGGTCAGGATCTTTCCAGAAAAAAAACCTCCTAAGTTTTCCATTGCAGTGCATGGTTTCTAGAATTTTTTTCCCTAGAATCATGCCAGAAAGGCCTGGGAAAGAAAATGATAAGCTGGCAAGCGGAAGTAGAGTAGACAAAAAGAAGATCTCTTCCAGCACAGTGAATAAACAAGACAATATACAGAAATATATTTTCAAGCTCACAATATTGCATATAAACATTCATAACATGTTTGTTTCAGTACATATAATGGGCACCTGGTTCTTGATAATGTAAATGGATGAACATGTAATGAACATGAATATGAATGTAGAAATATGTAGAGCATGTGATGATTTATGAACATGAATAGAAAAATATGTAGAGTTTGTTGAAGATATCCAATACAGCTTCTTTGAACACGAAGATGGAAGCTTCACATGAACATAACCCTACAAATACTTGGTAAGGACAGCCGAAAAGATCATAGGAAACTCACTTCCTGGTAGTCAGGATGCTGCTTATAAGCACTATGCGCTTAGAGCTCAAAGCATTGTTAGAGACCCCACACACCCATTTTACAGTCTGTTTCTGTTGCTCCCCTCTGGGAGGAGGTTTCGAAGTATTTCTAGCAGGACTATCTGATTCTGTAATAGCTTTGTTCCCTATGCCATCTGCCTGGTAAACTCGCAAGATTCGTTTTTCTCACCATGCACATGTATACATAGTCCAAACTAGATTGTATTGTTTCTCTGTGTCTTATAATATATGAAGGTATATGCGTAATTATTTATTTATTTATTTTTGTCATATTTATGTAGTGTATATTGGAGATGGTGACCCTTTGACAGCTGTATGCAACAAAATTTCATTTTAATGTATGCCGATTAGTGTACATTCAAAGTGACAATAAAGTTATTATTCCATCCTGTCCTATCCTATCCTATCCTATCCTATCCTATCCTATCCTATCCTATCCTATCCTATCCTATCCTATCCTATCCTATCCTATCCTATTTCTTTAGGCAATGCATTTCTTTCCCAGGATTGTTTCTTCCTGATGAACATGAAAGCAAGTGCTTTCTAGTGCATTATATTCAGTACAAGGGCAATGAAATATTTTAGATACAATGGTTGGAGATTCCAAAATGACATCCATGTAAAAAACAAGAATGTCTGGGTGCATATTCCTAATGAAGATCAACAGCAAATCAGGAGCAAAACCAAGGGGGGGGGGAAATATCTCATATACTATATTACTGTGAGAATTTGCCTACTGCTAAAGAATGGAACCAAGTGGAATAAGTAAAAAAAAAAGGTGGAAAAAGAATTTGGACTAGTAGGAATCCATGTCTGAGCTACAATCTGCTTTTACAACCAAATATGATCTTAATTCCAGAAATGTTTTCTGTTTGGCTTGGGCAAAGAGATCCAGCCTTAGTTTGTTTTCCTAGTAAATATTTCCAGTAAGGGCTTTCTAGATTTAAACTAAATTTAATATGTCATAAAGGATAATTGCCAGTTTAGGTGGCCTATATTGCAGCAATTAAAACTTTTTAAAGCCCAAAGGGTTAAATGTTTTTTTCGGAGGTATAATGCACAAAGTTATGCTTACAAGGGCACCCATGCCTTACAAGTTATACAATCAAAACTGCTGAGATCCTTACTCCAAATTTTCCTTGTGGCTAATGTGCTTTTCTGCCTAGAACTCAGCTTTGTCTCAGTTGAGAGTTGATTATGACTCTCCAGTAGAGGGTTTGATTTCAACAAATTTGGGGAAGTGAATCACTAGACCAGCTAATTCTGACAGACTGATGCCAATCTTTTAGGAAGAAACAAATACTGGATGTCCTGGTTTATTATGGGCTTACCCCCAACCTGTACCTGTGTTAGGCTTGGATGAAGCCTGGAGACATCTCAAACTGAGATTTTTAGGTCTTGATTTACCAAGAGGCAGAACCAATGCTTCTCAACTCTAATAAACAAGCTGAAATACTCTCCTTTTACAATTTCCCAATATGCATATCTGTATGCATTTCTAGGTATATTTTGTGTAGACATGAATATATTTTTTATTTTTTAATTGACATCGAATATGCATCTTTGGTCTATGAACATATATTTTAGTAAACTAAATTGAATAGGTGGTATAGAATATATAAAGTAGGCCTCCCAAATTCCTCCAATGTTTCTTTAATGTTATAAAGCTTAAAGTGGTTCAAAAATGGAAAATTCATGAAAAGTAATCATATTCAATTAATATGAATTTATAGTCAATGAAACTTTGGATTTGATTCTTCTGAATGTCAGCTTATTTCTGTATAGAAGATAAAAAAAGTGGACCACGTTGCCAAAGAATGTCACTGACACTCTTATTGATATCTTGCTGCCTTTGTTTTTTCTGAACATCCAGTGCTAGATAAAGTGGGAAAGACAGGGATAAAAGAGACACTGGGATAGGGGACTCACTGGATAGAGAATATATTCTTTTTGTCCTCATTTGGAATATATTCAGATCTTAGGCTAACAAAATTAGAGAAAACAGATCAGTAATTAGTGTACTGTCATTATTATTTTCTTTGAAGTGATTTAATCAAAATTAAAGGTATTTACACTAGAACTGTGTATGAACTCTTAATAACAAAGAAACCATGTCCTTGAACCTTCTATATAACAGAAATAATAGAATTCCACTACCAGATAAATGGTTTAAACAGGAAACTGGAGTTCACCACATGAAGAACTGGAACATGACCTTATGACTTCTGTGATTTTTGTAAATGATTCATTGGAATTTATACTTTCCTACTATTAAGACAAACTATGAGTTTCAATCCATTAGGTAGTAAAATAGGGTTTCTTCAGGCTTTGCTCAGCCTTAAAGTTCTATGCTAGAGCGATAGCTCTGTTTAATCAAAGCCTTCCTTAGCTGAAAAAATAAAAGCTGTATTTAATCTCTCTCTCCTCACCCCTACTAATTGTGCACTTCCTTCAATACAATTGCAGCAATGTAGCTTTTATCCCATTTCTGCATCCAGCTTGGGTGAGCATTTAGATATTTCCACAGAAATGTGGCATTTGGAATTCACCCAAAGAGATTGCAACAGATTGGTTCTCTATTGTCTGTATGTTTTGCAAGCCTGCCGTAAAGCAATGGACTAATATATTGGAATGGGATGGATACAGTGATTTTCTATGCCAAATTAAATACTGCAGCTTCTTCCAGGCCAAGTTGACATCATTTCTACATGACAACAGGCAAGGATCTGCTCTGCATCTGGCAGGCATCCTGACTGAACTTTGTCTCTTGTGTTTCACTTCAAATTTCAATGGCATGCAAATGAGCTCCATATGGACAAATCAAATGCAAATGAACTACACAGTAAATGGGGAATGCAAAGCTTTAATTTCATTCTTAGAGCCCTGAAAGAACAAGGCAGTCTAGGTAAAGGTTTATAGCCAAGGATTTAAAAAAATAAAGCTATGCACGGGTTGGGGGTGGGGTGTTGGGTTTACCAGATTTGAAACTGTATTTCGATGCTTGTTGTTTGGTCTTGTTAAAA
Organism: Azemiops feae; assembly: GCA_023970755.1. Lineage (NCBI taxonomy): Eukaryota > Metazoa > Chordata > Lepidosauria > Squamata > Viperidae > Azemiops > Azemiops feae. The sequence goes on along the minus strand of JALGBA010000497.1, from coordinate 96,295 downwards.
AAGTGGGCGAATCTCCATAATAAGAGGCTACTTGATTTAGAAGGTTATTTATGGTATGACAAGGTTAAAGTCAATGTTGATTTCAACAATCACTTTGTTAGCTGTGCCATTCTAAGAGTTTGGAATAAATATAAAAACAAAGTTTTCTATGATGATGTCTCTTTGGGTGTGTCCCCAAGAAGCTTTTTTCAGAAAAGAAATAGTGGCAAAACCAGACTGGTGGACCTATGGTAAAATAATATGTTTTAATTTTGGTGATCTTATCCTCAAGTCTAAGGAAGAACTAGAATCAGAAGGACATGTCTGCCACTGGTTTATATATTTACAACTGAAAGAAAGATTTAATTTAGACAAAAAGAGCTATGGGTTTGACTCTGTTAAAAATGAATTGGAAATCCTGCTGTGTGGTAATGGTGAACATATCATTGCTAAGGTCTGTAAAATGTTTTTGAATTTGAATTTGGAAAGTGAATATATAAAGCATTGTATGATTCAGTGGGCAAGGAACTTTGGATATAATGTAAAGTTTGAACAATGGGAGAATATATGGATGAAAGATTTAAAATTTACATTAAATTACAATTTAAAAGAAAAAATTTATAAGATGATGTATGGTTGGTATTTAACACCAAATAAGTCATCAAGAATTATAAAGGTATTTCAAATGAATGTTGGAAATGTAAATGTAAAGAAGGGACTTTTTATCATTTATGTGATAAAGCAAAGAAATATTGGAATAGTATTGATATTCTAATACAGAAGATTCTTAAAGCGAATATAAAGATAAAACCAGAAACTTTTCTTTTGGGCTTAATGAAAAAAGACTTGGGAAAAAAATGGGAACTTTGATGCTATATATGTTGATGGCAGCAAGATTACTTTATGCACAAAAACGGAAGGATGCTCTAATCCCCACTATGGATGAATGGCTGCAAAAGCTGATGGAGTTAGCAGAGATGGCTAAATTGACTGCTTTAATAAGTAGAAACTTTTGTTTCTACTTGGAAACCACTTCTGGACTTTGTGCTTGAGGTGGAAAAAAATGAAACTTTGATTTTGGGTTTGACTGATTAGTAGGTTGTTGTTATAGAAGTGGCTAGTTTATACTATCATGTAGAATAAAAAGTTGAGATTTGATGTTACTATCTTATTCTACTGCACCAAAGGGAGTCGGAAGTCAATGCCTTTTTTTTTTGTTTCCCTTCTTTTCTACACTTTTCCCTTTTCCCTCACCTGTTTTTGCTTTTGCATTTTTGTATTTTATATTATCAACTAATAAAAAGGATTAATTTAAAAGAAAGTAAAGCCATGCATGGATCATTAAAGGATAGATCCTGAAATTCTCCAAATGAGCCACAATAAAGAGAAAATGGATTGTCAAATACTTTTGTTGAGTTATGGCTATTAATAGGATTATGACTGTTGCTAAGCTGCTTTTATCAATAGAACAGAATAGCATGCTGGTAGAGTGAATCTTTATTAGTATGAGTATATTCTGAACAAGACACTTTTAGGAGGCTAAAGGCTAAAAAGTAGGCAGAGCTGAAAACAGCATCCTCTTGTTTTAGCTACAAATAGGTGGCCTCACTGAAAGCACTCTTATTGAAGGCAGAAGCCACTTCTCACTCACAGCCAGGTCAGGTTAGCTTTGAGACCATTTCAATACAGAATTGGAAACAGTAAAAAGATAAAGCATCCCTACCTGTATAACAGAGCCAGGTTTGACTCTTTCTCTGATGGCCCTGGAGATTAAACCTCTGACAGGCTACATATCAAAGAGGTGATAATGACGGCAGCAGTACAATTCTAGTCTCTTGCTCCTGTATGGCTATTAAAAAAGCAGTTCTTTATGTCAGCTCTACTACCGTATCTATTCCAGTAAGGAGAACTGCTTATTTCAAGTGAAAGCCCTGATTGCTAAAAAAGACAATCTGAACAAAGTCTTCATAGGCATCATTATCTCTTGAAATATTTTGGAACAAAGTATTGAGAAGTATTGATCCAACTGGTTGTGCAGCAAACACTGCAATAAATGCTGCCTGCTTTTAAATCATAGTGGAGTTTGTTTCACATATCTTCATGTACCTGTGTCCACTTTCTGATGTCAGTCCAAAGCTCTAGCTTGTGAGTGCTCTTTCTTCTTGTTCATATCCCAACTGAGCAACTCAGAGCATACCTGTGTTAGAAGAATTGACTATTTCTTCCTCAGTAACAGTTCAGGCCACAGCCCTGTGGTAGGTTTAGGCCTAGACCCTCCCCCCTTTCTCATCAAGGATGGGCAGGCTGCTTTTTCAAATGCAAGTTAACAAGGCAAGATTGACTACCACTTTGAAGAAGAGAGGCAGACAAAGCAGAGCAGAGGCAGTAAAGAGAGAAAGACAATCAAATCCCTCCTTCCCCAAATATTTTTGATTTATAGGAGTCATTGTTTCCCTACCTGTAGGAGTTTGATGACACTTGTTGACTTGGTAACCAAGTTAAGAATGGGGCTCAGATTGAGGGAGGATGTGCTCTGTTGCTCAATGAAAAGTTTACATGCATGACTATTCTACTATTTCAAATTAACTATAATGTTTGTATTCATTTGCATATAGAAAGAAAAATCTATTCTGTGTATTAAGAGGGTGTGTATTAAAAAAAAAATTCTCCCAACTGCATGGAAGGAAATAACTGAATGCTTGCAATCAATCAAGTGAAACAAAAAACCACATTTGGAATCTCTTTTACTTTAAGCATTTCAATAACTCTCAAAACTAGCTTTATATAACTTGGTTTCTTTAAGACAGAGCGAGAAGGAAGAGAAAGAGTAGACTAGGGTGGGGTGGGGGAAGGAGGTTGTATTTGATTCAGCTCCATTTCAAGAATAACTAATTGTTGCAAAGAATATTTGCGGGTGTGTCTGCTTCAGCTGTGCTCTCTGTTCTCAGCTAGGCAGAAGATGAGAAAACATCAATTTAGAGAATTTTCAAGGTTGGATTCTAAGGGATTGGATACAGGAGATGATGAAAAATATGCCAGTAAAAATTTCCCTTTCAGGCTTTTCATAATTGCTATCTCCTTTTTATTCTATTTGAATTGTCTTGGTAAGTTACCTCTAAGGATGATTCCACCCACATGCAGCTTTTATGATTGTTTCTCAGAAAATGTTGAACATCCTTCCCCTAGCACACGGGTGTCAAACTCGCCACGTCATGTGATGTGTTGTGACTTATCGTGACTTTTTTTTGCATTGCCGAAGCTGGGGTGGGCGCAGCCTCCATATGATGCAACAGGCCTACGGGCCGGCAGTTTGACACCCCTGCCCTAGCAGAAGGAAGGAAGGAAGGAAGGAAGGAAGGAAGGAAGGAAGGAAGGAAGGAAGGAAGGAAGGAAGGAAGGAAGGAAGGAAGGTGATTAGAGAGGGGGCAGGAAAGATTATACTTTTTAATAAAAGTACCTATTTTCCCCCACAGATTTTAGGATAGAAAAGCATGTTTGAACAACTCATATATTCTTACCACAATAAAGACAGATAAAATGACCCATTTTGGAGATAATTCTAATGTTCCATTCTCCTAGAAGGATAGAAGCTCCCTTAAAACATTGAGAATAATTTCCTATGTAAGTGTTTATAGTATTGTACTGCAAATCACATTTATTCATCAGAAAGCTCATAATACTGAACACCATCAAAATAGATATATCCTTCCTATTGCTCTTTAAGGAAGAATGGATCTCCAGTTCTAAATTGGACAGGCTCTAACTTAAAGCTATCCAGAGAGGTTGGATTACTATTCCCATCACCCAATCAGCATGACGTTATTGCGAGTTCTTACATCTGAGGTGATAATAGCTATAAATCATTATGTCTGGGAGTCCCCAAGTTAAAATTCAGTTTAATAAAAGGCAAAGGAAATTACACCAACCTAAATCTCATAAATATATCCTGGAAGAACATCTTCATCACATTCCTGACAAATGTGATTCCAGTTAGAAGGAAACTCTTCTATGGAACTTAAAATTAATTTGTGGGGGAGCATGTAACTTTTCAAGAAATCTGAGACAAGGGAAATAAAGTTTTACAAATCATAAGCAGCAACTGAATTATAGAATACAGGTAGTCCTCGGCTTATAACCATTCATTCAGTGGCCACTCACCACAGTGCTGCAAAAAATGGGCATATGCCCTATGCCTGAAGCTACAGCCATTGCAGCACCCCAGCAGTCATGTGATCAAAATTCTGCATACTGCCTGCACTTACAGCTGCAGAGGCACTGCAACTCCCCCCACTTACCCATCTCCTCCCTGCAATTTATGCCTCTTTGGCTACACAGTGGCACTAGTCAGTGGCAAGGCTGGGGTTAAGATAGAGCCCTGGGGCCTTCAGTGGTTTCAGTGGCTGCTGCCCCCCCCCAGACATCTGCTTCAGTCTCAGGGCCACCACTGCCATTGAGAAATACTGTCTCAAGTACCACACCGTGGCCAGCCACGCAAGCACCATTGCACAAAACCTGTTACCCCTGCTGTCCTATGCTTCACAGGCTGTGCTGCACCCCACTAACCTTCATTGCCTCATGCCATTCTCCAAGCTGGCATCTTGTTCATTCTTCAAGCTGATGTCCCAATCACACTATTTGGAAAAGGAATGGCATGTGCAATTTGAAGAGAACAGGGTTCCTGTCATTCCTGTACTGTGGCATCTGAATTTCTGGACTTCAGTCCATTTGAAAGAAGAGTTTTCTTTCCAGGTTCTGCTAATCACTATGGCAGATGGGAAGCCATGAAATCTCTCAATTCTCAGTTCCCTGAGAATGGGCTCCAGCATGAGTTCGAAAGCTGGGAAGACTAAACTTCTGGTCCCAGAGACCGACCCAGACTGGATCCTGCGAAAGAATTAGGATATGGGTGTTTGGGGGGAGGGGTTGTCTCAGACTCTGCACTGTCATAACAAAACAGCCGTCTATCCTTCTAATCTGCTTTGAACAACCAAAATGTGTCCAGCAACAAAATAATCGTGAATCAGACGCGAATCAGATCAAATTACTTTTTTGGAGAAATGATCAAAAATAGAGTTTGAATTATTTTGCGTCCAAAGTAGGAATTACACACATTTTAGGTCAAATTGAGGGTTCCCTGCCCTCATTAATTGTATAACACTTTGGCCTTAACACCTACGGTTACTGCTTCTCTCTCCTGATCTTTCCGCATAACCTTTGGTTCTTCACTGGCATTAATAAGCAGAGGGGAAACTGAGCGCATCATTTTATCCACTGAATCTCCTGTAGAAGTCACAGCCATGCATGATGAACATGCATGAATTAGAAGTTTGAGGAATTAAAAAAAGTAGTTTCCTCAAAATCCTGGGTAATGCTATGCATATTTTTCCAATACTTTGGGTTGGGTTTTTTTACATGTTTATCCATACGGTAGCCTGTTCCTTCTGTTTTGTCTCATTTTCAACATTTATTGCTGTTTGTCTATTTTGTCAATTATTGCCAGAGTTGTATACCATCAGTAAAATATGATATACCAGTTCTCTTTCAAGTCATAGCTAAGAGAGACCCAGGGGGCATTTGTGTTCACAATGATTCATCCTCCATGTGTGCCTGTCTGAGAGGCAGGAGTCAGAAGTTCCAGGAATTTATTTTAACTGTGGCAATTAATTGTGCTGACCAGATGCAGTACAGGAGAGAGTATTTCCTTTGTCCACCACCATCTTGTCAACCCACTTACTTTTAAGATTCTGAACAAATGCTCTATGGTGGGTTGTTCCAGAAGTTCTCTCAGCTTATACTTAATATTTTTGAATCTTACAGTTAAGCATCTAAACATTTTAAAGAGGAATAAAGCAATATGGAGTTCTACCTATTGAGATAAGATCCTTCTCCTTAAAGTGGGCCTGTGTATGTGGGAGAAGATGAAGCTATACTTATTTCCCTCCTAGCATTCTCCTGACCCATCCAGAGATCACGGCTGCAGCGTTGAAGATGAAATGCAAATTACCATTCAACGGAACAGAAGCAAAATCTACAGGTATTCCTTCCAAGGGATATCTACCAGACAATAAATGAGCTTAGTAAGATTACCAAGATATATGAAGAAGTGAAGTTTTGGGCTCTGTAAGCTAGCAACATGTTAAGATATTAACAGTTTCCCTAGACATCTGATATGAAAATAATGTACTTTTGAAGTCTGTTTTTATGTTAACATGTGAGGCTCTACTTATACATTTATAAATGCCTTTGTTTTGCAAAATATCAATAAACTTTCCATGAATAAAGTAAATCTTAATCCGAATAATCATTGCATCCTTGTAACTTCTCAACATTAAGGAGAATGGATGAATGGTACAATAGTTTTTACATATGTAGGACATATTGTATAATTTGGGAGATATCTCTTATAGGTAAATGGTAATGTTGGAATGTATTATTCAGTGCATTTATAAATATGATGGTTTTTTATGGCTTTTCAGTTATAAGAATTACAGGAAAGGTACATTCCAAATGAAACAGAAGATCCTTTATTGGCATATTTCAATGAGGGACTTTACTTGTAGTTGCCAGAGATGGCCCTAAAGCAACTGCAGGAAAGATTATGAGTTTTTCATATATAACTGCAGGCAAGAAGATGGAGCAGAATTCCAGAAAAATCAGGAAAGGAGTCCATTTTTCTTCAGACATGGAAACACTTGGGGCTTTATGATTTCTTGTAAGAATATATGCTCAGACTTTTGAAATACGTTCAAAACCCATTTCCTAAGCTTAATAAAAAAATGTTTCTCTGTTATTATTCATCTATTCTAGAAGATATTATTATGCCAAATACAATAAGCAGGTCCATTAAAACTGGTGGGTTAGGCTGAAGTTTTTCTTGTAGAAAGCCTGTGGGAAATAAAAGAACACCAGGAAATGATTTTTAAAAATGCTTGCTACATTAAAATATAAGAAAGTTTAATATATGTATGTTTGTCGGTGTATATATAGAGGAAGGAGCTTGTTTTTTTAAAAAAATATTTTCTATCTATCCATGCCAGTTATCTCCTTCATGGATTACTGCCTTGTCGTGGCGAAGGGGCTTGTGTAATTCAATGAAGCTATGAGCTATGCTGTGCAGGGCCACCCAAGACGGACAGGTCATAGCAGAGAGTTCTGACAAAATGTGATCCACTGGAGAAGGAAATGGCAACCCACTCCAGTATCTTTGCCATGAAAACCCCATGGACAGTACCAAAAGGCAAAAAGATATGACATTGGAAGATGAGCCCCTCAGGTCAGAAGGTGTCCAATATGCTACTGGGGAAGAGCAGAGGGCTAGTACTAGTAGTGCCAGAAAGAGTGAAGCGACTGGGCCAAAGCCGAAAGGACACTCAGCTGTGGATGCATCTGGTGGTGAAAGGAAAGTCCGATGCTGTAAAGATCTTTTCTCCATAGGAACCTGGAATGTAAGATTCATGAATCAAGGCAAGCTGGACGTGGTCAAACAAGAGATGACAAGACTGAACATCAACATCTTAGGAATCAGCAAACTAAAATGGACAGGAATGGGTGAATTTAACTCAGATGACTATCAAGTATACTACTGCGGGCAAGAATCCCTCAGAAGAAATGGAGTAGCCTTCATAGTCAATAAAAGAGTAGGAAAAGCAATACTGGGATACAATCCCCAAAATGACAGAATGATCTCAGTTCAAATCCAAGGCAAACCATTCAATATCACAGTAGTCCAGGTCTATGCCCCAACCACTGGTGCTGAAGAGGATGAAATCGACCAGTTCTATGAAGCCCTACAGCACCTTATAGAATTAACACCAAAAAATGATGTTCTTATCATGGGGGATTGGAATGCTAAAGTAGGAAGCCAAAAGATAACCGGAATAATAGGCAAGTTTGGCCTTGGAGTACAAAATGAAGCAGGGCACAAGCTGGTAGAATTTTGTCAAGAGAATACAATGGTCATAGCAAACATTCTTTTCCAACAACCCAAGAGACGGCTCTACACATGGACATCACCAGACGTTCAACACAGAAATCAGATTGATTATGTGCTCTGCAGCCAAAGATGGAGAAGCTCTATACAGTCAGTAAAAACAAGACCAGGAGCTGACTGTGGCTCAGATCATGAGCTTCTCGTTGCAAAATTTAGGCTTAAATTGAAGAAAGTAGGGAAAAGCACTAGGCCACTCAGGTATGAACTAAATCATATCCCTGATGAATATACAGTAGAGGTGACAAATAGATTTAAGGAATTAGATCTGATAGACAGAGTGCAAGAAGAAGAAGAAGAAGAAGAAGAAGAAGAAGAAGAAGAAGAAGAAGAAGAAGAAGAAGAAGAAGAAGAAGAAGAAGAAGAAGAAGAAGAAGAAGAAGAAGAAGAAGAAGAAGAAGAAGAAGAAGACGATGACGGAGGTTCGCAACATTGTACAAGAGGTAGCAACTAAAACCATCCCAAAGAAAAAGAAATGCAAGAAAACAAAATGGCTGTCTGAGGAAGCTTTGCAAATAGCTGAGGAAAGAAGGGAAGCGAAAGGCAAGGGAGAAAGAGAAAGATACACCCAATTGAATGCAGAATTCCAGCGAATAGCTAGAAGAGATAAGAATGCCCTCTTAAATGAACAGTGCAAAGAAATAGAAGAAAACAATAGAATAGGGAGGACCAGAGATCTCTTCAAGAAAATTGGAGATATGAAGGGAACGTTTCATACAAAGATGGGCATGATAAAGGACCAAAATGGCAGGGACCTAACAGAGGCAGAAGAGATTAAGAAGAGGTGGCAAAACTATACAGAAGAACTATACAAGAACGAGCTTAATGTCCCAGATAACCATGATGGGGTAGTCACTGACCTAGAGCCTGACATCCTAGAATGTGAAGTGAAATGGGCCTTAGGAAATCTGAGCAACAACAAAGCTAGTGGAGGTGACAGTATTCCAGCTGAGCTATTCCAAATCTTAAAAGACAATGCAATAAAAGTGCTACACTCAATTTGCCAGCAAATTTGGAAAACTCAACAGTGGCCACAGGATTGGAAAAGGTCAGTTTACATTCCAATTCCAAAGAAAGGCAATGCCAAAGAATGTTCAAACTATCGCACCATTGCACTCATTTCACATGCTAGTAAAGTTATGCTTAAAATCCTACAAGCTAGACTCCAGCAGTATGTGGATCGAGAACTACCAGAAGTACAGGCAGGATTTCAAAAAGGCAGAGGGACTAGAGATCAAATTGCCAATATACGATCATGGAGAAAGCTAGGGAGTTCCAGAAAAACATCTACTTCTGCTTCATTGACTATGCTAAAGCCTTTGATTGTGTGGATCACAACAAATTGTGGCAAGTTCTTAAAGAGATGGGAGTTCCAGACCAACTTATTTGTCTCTTGAGAAACCTATATGCGGGTCAAGAAGCAACAGTGAGAACTGGACACGGAACCACTGATTGGTTTAAAATTGGGAAAGGAGTCCGGCAAGGCTGTATACTGTCGCCCTGCCTATTTAACTTATATGCAGAGCACATCATGAGAAAGGCAGGGCTAGAAGAATCAAAAGTTGGAATTAAGATTGCCGGGAGAAATATCAACAACCTAAGATATGCAGATGATACCACTCTAATGGCAGAAAGTGAAGAGGAACTAAAGAGCCTCTTGATGCGGGTGAAGAAGGAGAGTGCAAAAGTTGGCTTAATTCAACATTAAGAAAACCAAGATCATGGCATCCGGCCCTCTCAATTCCTGGCAAATAGATGGGGAAGAAATGGAGGTAGTGACAGATTTTATTTTCCTGGGCTCCAAGATCACTGCAGATGGGGACTGCAGCCAAGAAATTAAAAGACGCTTGCTCCTGGGGAGGAAAGCTATGGCAAATCTAGACAGCATACTAAAAAGCAGAGACATCACCCTGCCAACAAAAGTGCGTATAGTCAAGGCCATGGTTTTCCCAGTTGCAATGTATGGCCGTGAAAGTTGGACCATAAGAAAGGCTGAGTGCCAAAGAATTGAGGCCTTCGAACTATGGTGCTGGAGAAGAGTCCTGCGAGTCCCTTGGACTGCAAGGCGTTCAAACCGGTCAGTCCTAGAAGAGATCAACCCCGACTGCTCTTTAGAAGGCCAGATCCTGAAGTTGAAACTCAAATACTTTGGCCACCTAATGAGAAGGAAGGATTCACTGGAGAAGAGCCTGATGCTAGGAAAGATTGAGGGCAGTAGAAGAAGGGGACGACAGAGAATGAGGTGGCTGGATGGAGTCACTGAAGCAGTAGGCGTGAGCTTAAATGGACTCCAGAAGATGGTAGAGGACAGGAAGACCTGGAGGAACATTGTCCATGGGGTCGCGATGGGTCGGACACGACTTCGCAACTAACAACAAATGCCAGTTATGCTATAATTAAATGTTATAATGCTAATACACAGTGGTGGGATTCAAATATGTGAACAACCGGTTCTCTGTGTGGATGCCGCTTCCGGAAGTCCATTCTGGGCCTGGGCAACAAAAAATTAGCTACCGGTTCTGCCAAAGTGGTGCGAACTGGCTGAATCCCACCACTGCTAATACATAACATCTCCAGCAGCAGCCCTATACTACATAATTCATATAGGCTACACCTATAACTTTTTTTTTGGGCTAGTTATAGAGAGTGCAGTTTATGTTCACTTTCTTCTTTCAAATTTTTAGAGCTTCACTAAGCAACATCATATTTTCAGATCTACTGATATCAGCAAGAAAATGTGGGAAAGACTATGAAAACGGACATTTTCAGACTCCTGAATTTGCCTAGAAAGAAAATATATCCATCAATGTACTGAAATATATATAACAGTTTCTATTTTTTTCCTTTGTAGAATCTACAGAGTCACTTCAACAATGAAATGGATGGCATATAAATTTAATAGGTAAATATGCTATTTCTCCCTCCAGCTGGCTTAAAAATACAGTAAAAAAAATAACAATAATCTACAGTTAATAACAGTAAACAATAAATATGCATGCTTTTTCTGGAAATGATTGTCCTTGGGATCTATAAATTTTGGAGCACAAAATTAAAAATATTAAATAAAATATTAAAAATCTACTAAGCACATTGTACTCAGAGCCAAAGCTAGTACAACATGTACTGATGATATCATAATGTTTGTTTTAATCTGGTGGATGAGCATCTGCTACTTATTTACAATCATTTCAAATGGCACAACGATGCAGGAATGAGACAGCCTGGGGATGATGGATCTAAAAATGTATTATAGAACTGTAAGATGCAGAATAAATAAGAACTCCCCTCTCCAAATGAATGTACAGTCTATTTATAAATGTGAAGATAGAAACATGTCATAGAATGGATCTCAAGTCATGTGGCACATGACTTCTAGCACCATCTTATCAGACATTACTCATATCTTTTTATACGGGAGGCTCTGCCTCAGTGAAAGCTATTTGGAAGTTGTATGAAATTAAATAATTAATTAGTTAATTCATAGAAGAAAAGTTATTGTTATCTCTCTTGAATTCCTGAAAGTTCTCCAACAGTTCCTAGGAGAGGAGGATCCATGAAATCTGGCAGACTTACATCCTATATTGAACAATCTTCCCGTCCTATTACATGTCCTCAAACTGCAGCCCACAATGTCCAGGAGAGACAAATGACTTTAAGAATCAAATTAACTTTGTATCTTTCTATTAACCCTCTTAACTTATTAGTTCTGTTCATACAAAATGTTAAGTTAGGATATTAAAACCATAGCTTGCTGGAAACATTATAGCAGCTTGATTCACACATTACACTAAGCACAAATAAAAACTTTATGGCTTACTGTGATGTGTCAAGTGAGTTTATATTTACCTACTGTATATATTCCTAGGCTAGACATTTTGCCTTGTATGCAAAGTCATATTCTGCTGCTACCTATGGTTGGTTCATCTTCTGATTTTGTTAGAAATTTCAAAAAGGGGCCCTCTTGGGTGTTTTTGTTGTTGTTGAGCTTTACACTTAAGATTTTTCACTAGGCCTCATTGGGTCTCCCCCACACCTGAAACATCCCATGCTTTGCGTTTAAGACCCACATGTTCATTTAACAACTGCATCAAGAAGAGTGGGGAGTAGGAGTTGTTAAATGAAGCTGTTTCACTTAACGGCAGGCTCCATTACGGTTGTAGATCAAGGACTACCTGTAGTAATCCAGGACTTAAATGCCATGGGCAATATGAAACAACAGGGACCTGAAAAGTGTCTGGCATCTGTGCCAGTTACCTCAGGATGTGCCAATGTTATTGATCGATATGATGATACAGCGCCCATCTCACACAAGTGACTTTTGTGGTTTTACAATGTTAAAAGAAACCCTCCAAACATAACCCCCCACCTAGTGTCCAAGGGTAAGCTATCAACCTCATTTATCATCAATCGTAGCAGAGCTCATTTCTGCCCTCACTGACCCAAATGCCTGGGGAAAGAGCAGGCCTTCAGTGCATTGCAAAAGACTAACAGTTGGGGGCATCCAAATCCCCAGGCAGGTGTTGCTTCATGGGCTTGGGCTGCCGCTGAAAAGGCAAGACTTCAGGGTCTCACAAGATGACATTGTTTAATAAAAGGGACCCTGAGCACATCCTCCCTACTAATCTGATGGGATGGACAGCAACAATAGGAGAAAGGCAGTCCTGCAAGTAGCCTGACCCTATGCTAAGAAGGGCTTATTATGAAGTTATTATTTTGTCTGTGTAGTAGAATCTAAGATGCCATTTCCTCTGGCAGATAGAAATGATGGAAGTGGTGGATAACCTTTAGCTTGCTTTCTGCATGTAGCATCAGCAACCTTTTTTTTTTTTTTTGCCTCCCCCCCCAACCTGGAGTGAAAGAGGCCAACTTTTTGGAGCACTTTTGGCATTTATAAGGTAAAATGGGTACCTTTAGGTTTCCCTGAGTATCATAAGTTTAATTCTGCAAAACGGATGTTTTGTGGACCCCAAAATATGGTTAAGTTGGGAATATTCAGGTATTTTCATTTTATAAGAGCTTCTCATTTTAATAACTGTTCTTACTAAAATTTCTGGCCAAATTAAATGGCATTGCTGCAACTGAAGAATTGAGTACAGTACTCAATCACTTTGTATCCATGTTGCAAATATAAATAACAGACTCAGGATGCCACTGTTTCATTCCTAGGACAATAATCTCACTTTATCAAGTAGAATTTGATAGTGTTTTATGCCTCTTTCTAAAAATGCCCAGGCAGTTCTATTTTCTTGCATATACATTGCCTGCATAATATACATTACAGTAGTTATGCAATTCATTTAACATACAATGATATTTGAAGAGAAGAAGGTGGACCCTATTGCAGAAAGAATAATGTCCAAATGGTTGTTGTTGTCCAGCAGCTGCCCAATTAGCCAGTCAGGATTAGGAAAATCCCTTACAAATATTCTGTGATTGCAAACCTGTGGTTGCATTTGAGCACACATGATGCCACACTGGCAAACAGGTGGAATGAAGGGTCCCTCATGTAGAGTAGCCTATGCTTTTATACTGAACATCACCAACATTACTTCCTGACAGTTAGAACAATTAACCAGTGGAACAACCTGCCTCCGGAAGCGGTGAATGCTCCAACACTGGAAGTTTTTAAGAAGAGACTGGACAGCCATTTGTCCGAAATGGTATAGGGTTTCCTGCCTGAGCAGGGGGTTGGACTCGATGACCTCCAAGGTCCCTTCCAACTTTATTATTATTATTATTATTATTATTATTATTATTATTATTATTATTATTATTATTATTATTATTATTATTATTATTATTATTATTATTATTATTATTATTATTATTATTATTAACTGTAGTACAGTTATCCAGGTTTACATAGTCAAATCAGGCAAGTGCAAAAAGCAAGAGTTTCTGCCACTGATTTTTAGGTTTCAAAGCTTCCTCCAACTGCTATGAATTGTTCATTTTCAGCTTCTCACAAAATCAAAATGAGTGAGGATTTACCATTCTCTTGGGTTTTGCTGCTTAGAATGAATGTTACCTGCACCATTTTTGATGAGCCCAGAGCCATGGCTCAGACAAGGCAGGATTGCTCAGGCTTTCTGTCTTTAGGAAACTCCTCCAAAAGAAACATTCTGGGTCATGTTGTAGGGAAGGAAGAGGGGTACCCAGAACAAGTGTGTGTGTGTGTGTGTGTGGGATATCTACCCTGAGTTTAATTATAGAGACTATCAAAGTCTACTACCTGGAGCCTGGAACCAAATCATGTCTCAATTGGTGGGCTGGATCAAATTGCCTTTGACTGTCCAGATTCCTGAATTTTGTTTTAAATGCAAGAGCTGAGAATTTAGCGTATTTGGACCAAAATTTGTGAAAGAACAAAGCCAAGTATTTCACAACATGTGTACAATATCAGAAAGCAATCTGGCTCCTGCTTTTTAAATACAACTCTAATTGTCTTCAAGATAATTCCCTTGTCCAGGAAACATCCGCCACATGTTCACTTTATTAATTTTATCTTCTTTCTACTTAATTCATGCTTTCAGGCAGAGATCCCTGCCAAAGTGCAGCAACCTTTTGTTCTGCAAATATAGTGCATTCAGAAAGTACTCAGACTGTAAATTTATTTTAAAAAACCTGAAATATCACATAGGCATAAGTATTCAGACCTTTTGCAACAACACATGGAATTTAGCTCCAGAGCCTCCCAGTTCTCTTGATCACTGCTGACATTCTACACCTTGATTGGAGTCGACCTGTGGTAAATTAATAATAATAATAATAATAATAATAAAGTTGGAAGAGACCTTGGAGGTCATCGAGTCCAACCCCCTGCTCAGGCAGGAAACCCTATACCATTTCAGACAAATGGCTGTCCAGTCTCTTCTTAAAAACTTCCAGTGTTGGAGCATTCACCGCTTCTGGAGGCAGGTTGTTTCACTGGTTAATTGTTCTAACTGTCAGGAAGTTTCTCCTCAGTTCCAGGTTGCTTCTTTCCTTGACTAGTTTCCATCCATTACTTCTTGTCCTGCCCTCAGGCGCCTTGGAGAATAGCTTGACTCCCTCTTCTTTGTGGCACCCCTGAGATATTGGAATACTGCTATCATGTCACCCCTAGTCCTTCTTTTCATTAAACTAGACATACCCAATTCCAGCAAAACGTTCTTGATATGCTTTAGCCTCCAGTCCCTAATCATCTTTGTTGCCCTTCTCTGCACTCTTTCTAGAGTCTCAACATCTTTTTTACATCGTGGTGACCAAAACTGGATGCAGTATTCCAAGTGTGGCCTTACCAAGGCATTGTAAGTGGTATTAATACTTCACGATCTTGATTTCTATCCCTCTGTTAATGCAGCCCAGCACTGTGTTGGCTTTTTTGGCAGCTGCAGCACACTGCTGGCTCATATTTAAGTGATTGTCCACTAGGACTCCGAGATCCCTCTCACAGTTACTACTATTGAGCAAGGTACCCCCTATACTATACCTGTACATTTGGTTTTTCTTGCCTAAATGTAGAACCTTACTTTTTTCACCATTGAATTTCATTTTGTTAGATAGCGCCCAATGTTCAAGTCTGTCCAGGTCCTCCTGTATCTTAAGCCTGTCTTCTGGAGTGTTGGCTATTCCTGCCAGCTTGGTGTCATCCGCAAATTTGATGAGTTCCCCATCTATCCCCTCGTCCAAATCGTTGAAGATGTTGAAGAGCACTGGCCCCAGAACAGAGCCCTGGGGCACCCCACTGCACACTTCCCTCCATGTAGATGCGGTTCCATTGAGGACCACAGCTGAGTACGTGCCGGTCAGCCAGCTACGAATCCATCTGGTGGTGATGCTGTCTAACCCACATTTTTCTATTTATCAGTAGTAGGTTGTGATCTACTTTATCAAATGCCTTACTGAAGTCCAAGTAAATTATATCCACAGCATTCCTCTGATCCACTAATTTTGTCACTTGGTCAAAGAATGCAATAAGGTTTGTCTGGCATGATCTGTTTTTGACAAACCCATGTGGCTTTTAGTAGTGATTTTGTTTGCCTCTAGGTGTTCGCTGATTCGTTGTTTGATTATCTTTTCCAGAATCTTCCCAGGATTGAGGTCAGGCTGATAGGTCTGTAATTTCCTGGGCATTTTTTTCCCCTTTTTTGAAGATGGGAACTACATCAGCTCTTTTCAGTCCCTCGGTAATTCCCCAGTGCTCCAGGATCTTTGAAAAATATAGTTCAATGGTTCTGAGATCACATCTGCCAGTTCCTTGAGAACCTGGGTGTAATCCATCTGGTCCTGGTGATTTGAACTCGTCTAGGCTGGACAGGTGCTCACTTACCGTTTTCTTGCCTATCTTAACTTGCATTTCTATTCTGTTTTTTATGGCACTATTTTTGGTAGGTTGGTCTGTTTTTTCCCTTTGTGTAAAGACAGATGCAAAAAATGAGTTAAATAGTTCTGCTTTCTCCCTGTTGCTTGTCACCTTTTTGCCACTTTCACCCACTAGTGGACCAATCATTTCCTTCACTTTTTTCTTGTTTTTTACATGTTGAAAGAAGCTTTTTTTGTTATTTTTGACTTTGGTCGCAAGCCTTAGTTCATTATGAGCCTTAGCTTTCCTCACTTCATCTTTGCAGGCTCGGGCTATTTGCTGATATTCTGTCTTAGTTATGTGCCCCTCTTTCCACTTTCTATATTTGTCCCTTAAATCATGTCCAATCAATTAAATTGATTGGACATGATTTGGAAAAACACACATCTCTCTATAGAAGGCCTCAGAGCTGACAATGCAGACTGTAGGCAGAGCAAAAGCCATGAGGTCAAAGGAACTGCCTGCAGAGCTCAGAGACAGGATTATTGCAAGGCACAGATCTAGGGAAGGCTACAATAAAATTTCTGCTGCACTGAAGGTTCCTAAGAGCACAGTGGCCACCATAATTCTCAAAACCAGCATTCTACCAAGAGTCAAACTTCTTAGCCCGGTCAAACTGAGCAATCAGGGGGGCCTTAGTAAGAGAGGTGACCAAGAACCCAATGGTCATTTTGACTGAGTTCCAGAGATCCTGTGTGGAGATGGACAGCAACAGAGACTGGGGGACTGGTCAGGGTTGAGGGAAAGCCGAATGGAGCAAAGTATAGGGATAGCCTCAAGGAAAACCTGTTCCACAGTGATCAGGACCTCAAACTGAGCCGAAGGTTCACTTTCCAACATGACAATGATCCTAAGCACACAGCCAAGACAACACAGGAGTGGCTTAGGCACAACTCTGTAAATGTCGTAGAGTGGCCCAGCCAGAGCCCTGAGTTGAACCCTATGGAACATCTCTGGAGGGACCTGAAAATGGCTGTCCACCCATAATTACCATCCAACCTGACTGAGCTTGAGAGGATTTTCAAGGAACAATGGCAAAAAATCCTCCAATCCAGATGCGCAAAGTTTATTGCATCATACTCAAAAAGACTCAAGGCTGTAATTGCTGCCAAAGGTACTTCAACAGAGTACTGAGTGAAGGGTTTGAATACTTGTGCCAATGTGATATTTCAGTTTTTTCTTTTTAATAAATTTACAGACATTTCTAAAATTCTGTTTTCACTTTGTCATTATGGTAGTAAGTGTAGATTAATGAGAAAATGAGAAAAAAATGTGGAATCAGGCTACAGCATAACAAAATTGACAAAAGTGAAGGGGGTCTGAATACTTCCTGAAAGGACAGTAAGTGTGAAATACTGGATGTGGTTCCGAATGAATATTCTCTAATAATTTGCCCAGCTTGAATAATTAGCAAATTCCTTCTGACCACAGAAAAAAGGTACTAACTAAAGCTCTTCGCAATAACTACTTAATCTGTTTTAACACTGGAATCAATGTGAAATTTAATCCTTTTTGGACCCCAATGCACAGGTACATCTACAAAATCTGGGACACATTAGGGTTATATTCCCAGAGTTCCTATTTAGAAGAGGCTAACAAATTTGAACAAAACCTGCTTCTCAAAATAAATACAATACTCAAGCCAGTTAGTACACTTCTTTTTTTTAAAAAACCTGTCAGAAAACGAGACTTTCTGTATGGAATTATTTCTTAAAATTTGGAATACGAATTTGGAATTTAAACAGGGGGAAATCACCACAGATTTTTATGGTGTGGCTGTTTCTGGTAACAAAAAGTGCAGATATGCCCTTGTTCAAAAGTATAAGGCCACTTCAAGGTCACAATGATTACCAGGGAGGCTAAAGGACCATTGTGACATCATGACCTCCAGCAGCTTAACCTCTCAGCAACTCAAGTCTTATGTCAAATTGGCAGCAGTGCTCAGGCAAGAAGGCATTTCTCTCCTAGCTTGTTGGTCTCTGAGCTGGAGGAAAGGAAAGAAAAGGGAAAATCATGTAAGCAAGATTTCACAGCAAAGTCTTAATTCTCCAAGCAGGCTCTCTGCCAACTCAATGCAGGAAGGGGTATCTTCATACTCTTTCTCTCTCCAGTTTTGGAAGAACTTTGCCCGTCAGCTGAGAATGAAAGGAGGCTCATAATTAAATCTGAGGGAACAGTTGGTGGAAATTACTTTCATTTTCCCTACCGTCCGCAGGGAAGCCATCCTTCTGAACACACTTTGGTCCCCTTCATAATCATGCATCCACATGGTTGGCCCAAGTGAAGATAGTGGTGGTGGTGGTGGGGAGACAAGCATACTTAGATGCTTGTTTGGACTAGGGGCTTCATTTTTGTGAACCTGCTTTCTCGAACAACAAAGCTCCAGAAATTTGGCTTCTGCCCCAGGCCTTGGCTCAGTGTGTGGCCGGGCCTTTTAAAGTGGAGAATGGGGGTGAATTGTCTTCCTACTTCTCTCTGGGTAACTATTGTTCTTTTCTTATGTAATTTATTTTTACTCTGTTTTTAATTGTGAAGCTACTCAGAATAATTCTGCAGTCAGAATTTTATCCACAGTCTTCTCATTTTTATTCCACTTCCTCCTAACTGCATGTAATCTTACACAACTGCCTCCTTATAAGATAGAGGAAGATAAGAAGTCATTGCATTAGACTCAAACCTCCTTGATCTACTTCAACAATTACAACGTACTGGAAGTGGTGAGAGTTATAGGTCTGGTTAGTACTGAAACTGCCAAAGCCACAATGAACAGGTGGCAGGTCAAAATGACTACTATGACATCAGCAGCTTAGTCTCTCGGCAACTCAGGTAAGAGGTAAAAATGGCAGCAGTGCTCAGGAGAGAAAATAGAACTTACTTTGTTTGGGTTCTGAATTGAAAGAAAGATAGGAAAAGGATAATCATGTAAGTAAGACTTCATAGCAATCTTCATTCTCTAAGACACTCCGAGAAAGCTCTCTGCCAATTCCCCCCAGGAATGGATACCTTTAATACCCTCTAACGTTTCTTCCCAGTTCAGTGGTTTGGGGAATAATTGGGACTGAAAGAAAGCTCATAGACTAAATAGACGAAAGATGGTGGATATTACGGTGCTCTCTTTTGCTGCTCTCCCCAATGAAATGACCCTACTGCACACATTAGCCTACTTATCCTGAATATCTCTGCTGTCTCATCATAACCAGGCATCCTCATCACAGTTTTTGCCACTATTGCAAATCTTCACAGTGTGCCAAAAATGTAAATCACCTGAAGAAAATTAGTTCTCCAAACTTGCCCATTTCCTGGCAGTCTTTGGGGAGAATTTGCTCTCCATCAAGATGCTTCACTTTATCCAAGAACAATTTATGCACAGTCAGGAAAGGGGAAACGTAATAGAACATTCCCCCCAAGAAGCTCTTTTGCCTTCCTTATCGTTGCTATCTTCTACCTGTCCCTGCACAAGGGAAATCTCTGCAAATAATTTTTCTCATCTTTTTCTCTCTATTGCAGGCTATCCAAAATAATACAATTCTTTCTTAAAAAGAATAACAAAGTTGTCCCAGAAGGACTGCTAAAGAAAAGGCCCTGCATCCTCCTCATCCTCAAGAAGAGCCACAAACTCCAACCCATGCAGACTCTCGGAAAATCCTCCAAAAAGTACTTGGTGGATTCTGCCTGAAGGTGGGGGCCCTTCTGACCTTCAGAGAAAGAGAAAGTCCAAGAGGGGCAGGATCTCCTCCAAAGCTTCTGCTGGGGCATCAGCACTAAGGAAATGGCGGTAAAAAACCTAGAAGGTGATAGAATGTAGGAGAGACTAAGGTTGTAACGGGGAGGGGTTGTTAAAAAGGAGTAGAAATCTCTAATATATGATTCTAGTCTTCAGGAGAAATTAATCTTTTGTCTCCCGAATAAGTATTTCAACCATCAGAGCACGTCTCACTTTTCTTTTTTAAAACAAAATTTATGTATGGCTGGATGCCAGCTAGTTTGGGAAAGAACCCAGAAAACTCCAAATCAAGTTAATATTCCCTGTAAGTGGAATTGAAGGCCTGGAGGTGCAGATTATGATTTCAGAGATCCCACAGTGCCTGAGGACTATGAAGAGGAACAGTAGAATGGGAGACCTAATGATGGGCTGTTCTATTGATTTAGAGGTTGTTAGAATTCAAGGGATAGAGGCACTTTGGCATTAAACAAAACCTCCCTTCCTGCTGTTTTGGTCTTTTTTTTCTCCTCCAGATGCTTAGGAGCAGGAGGACTTACTGTCTTGTTACTGGCTGCTTTGACCACATCTACTGCTTTTCCATTCCCACAAGGTGAATGCACTGGGGCTGTTAGGAGCTGGGCGTGCTAGGAGCTTTTGAGGCTGTAGAGTGGAGTAGGCCAGAGCTTGAAAAACAGAGCCAGAATAAGTCGCTTATTTTTGGGGGGCTGCGCTAGAGGCTTGGATTGGAACTGGCTGCATTGGGACTTTTGGCCATTGATGGAGCTAGCTGGAGGACAAAACCAGTGGATCAGTCAGTGGAATGGACTAGAAAATAGGTCACACTCATGGGCCCCTCAACCTAGTTATGCCAGCAAGTCTGGGGATACTAGTGAGTAATGGTTCCATTACTATTAACACCCCTTGCCATTTCTTTGTTTTAGCTAACTAAACTGCTTCTGTCTGAAAGAGACTGATACTTTTCTCTTGACCCCTTCTGGAAAAGTCTCAACTCAGAATTCTGGGAGTCTCTGAATTCTGGGAGGTTTCCTTTCTGGGGAATTAATAAACACAAGCTGGTTAATGTTGGCAGGGAGGGTTTAAAATGGTTGGAGGCTTGCATTAGCATTCCAAAAAGATGTGATGATTCCTGCTTCCCTCCCTCCTGTTTAGCAAAGTGGAGTGCAAAGAAAAATAGAGCAACAGCAACACTCATTTCTTCAGAGCCTCATTACTAACAAAGATAAGCTTGTTTCCCAAGAAAGGGAGAAAGTAGAACTCCATCACATTATTTCCTTGAAAAGTCTGTTTGATTTACTTATTCCTATGCAGTTGTTATGGCGGATATTCCATTCACTGCACCTTGATCTGTATTTGTTTTTCAGCCTTAATATCATTCCTTCCATGGAAAAGGTGGGCAACTTATAGCCAATGGACTTCATGTTGGTCTAGTACCTCCTCTGGATCCTGCAATGGGTGGACCATAAATTTCATCCCCTTTCTGCTTGATATATTGTGAGGTGGGGGTTGTGATGCCCATAGCTTACTGTCACAATTTCAGATTCCCAGGCTTCTAACTGTTTTGAGAATGCAAGGGAAAATATGGCACTGTTTAGAACAGTGGTTCCCAACCTTTTCTATACCCTGCACCCCTAGAACGCTTCTAATATATTCTGGCACCCTTTACAAAAGTTCGAAATAACGGCAAAGAATTATGCATATACAGTATAATTTTGAAAATCCAAGTTTTTGCACCCTCTGGAATATCATCTTGCACCCCCAGGGGGTGTGAGCACTCCTGGTTGGGAACCCCTGGTTTAGGATAAGCACCATTCCTCTTCCTTCTTACTTTTCCCAAATAAAATCAAACTGTTGGCTCAGCCATCAAGCACTGAAATATAAGAATGTAAATCACAGTTTACACAATTCTGTAGAGAACGACAATATCCCTGTTAGGTTCCCTTAACTTTTTAAAACTTTACTGAGAAACAAAATTTCCCGCATTGATTCTAATACATCCTGAGAGCACTAGTTTCTTTTCCTCTACTACATGACTAAAAAAAAAAGAGAGAAAAAAGAGAGAAGTTAAACAAATGTGTTTTCCCTGGACACAAAGTTGCCTAACCTTCCATGGGACAAAATTGGCTCTGTCTACAGGTGTCAAAGCAGGTTCTTTTCAAACTGTAATACTAATACATACCCATAAAACCATATCCTAAATAAAGGAAAGTGGCATAGAAACTGTTCTGTTCGCAACATAGACATGAAGACGAGGCAGTTGGTGCAAAAGATGTTCTTTATTGTGTACATGCACTGAACAGAAGCAAAGGAAAAAATGGCAACATGCCCTTTTATACTTCACCTGCAAGGGAAGGCTCAACCAATGAATGCAGGCCATTCTCCTGCCTCGTGCATGCGCAGGTTCCCTGAGCCTTGCTGATTGGCTCAGCAAGGCCCAGGACACAACACCCCTCCCCCCTTGGCTTGGACGATACCGTCCCCGCCAATAACCAGTACCACGTAACATTTAGTCCAAATGCACCCTGGCTATTCCCCGTACCCTTTTGTAACCTGGTCCCAGTGGGATTCAAGTTAATCCACAGTCTTTCACTTTTTGATAACAATCGCCCCACAGGGACCGCACATACTCCTGCAAATATTTAGGCCTTAATCCGCCCCGATCTTCACGGATCCATGGTAGGGACGGGTGTGATGACATTTGGGGGAAGTGAATTGGGTGCCTGGAGTGCTGGCTCCCGGTCTGTGCACAACAAACCAGGGCTTTGTCGCCCAGAAGACTCAGGGGTTCCCCCTAACTGCTGACTGGCTGGATCCGCTAAACCCAAACCAGATTTCCTTGGTGGGGTTGAGTTCCCCGAGTTCCTTGGTGGGGTGGAGTTCCCCGAAAACCCTTGGAACTCCCCTTGGGAGCAATGTCCCTCAGGCCCAAGGCCAGCAACAGGGGTGCCCTGAGTAGCCGACTTACGGCCATTTGCCCTAAACCGGGGAGCTCTGCCAGAGTTAGGAGCTGCCTCCATGGCAGACCCCTCTGCATCTATGCCAGAGTCAGGATCCGCCTCCGTGGCAAGGCCCTCCTCTGGGGCATTTGACAACCCCCCTGCTTGGAGAGACTGTGATCCACAATCGTAATTGGGGTCTCCCTCCCCCCGAGAGCAGAGTCAGGGGAGGAATGCCGGCCTGGCAGCCGCCAACGCAGCTGGTCTATGTGGCGCCGGAGGACACGCCCATCATCCAAGACCACTTCGTATGACAGAGGCCCAGAGACCTTAGAGATTACAGCAGGTACCCAGAGATGCCCCTGCCCATAGTTCCTGGTCCAAACTGGATCACCCACTTGAAGTCTCCTAGGTGCCCGCGGCTGCGACACCTGTGAAGCCATCGGGTCTGGGTGAAGTCTGTCCAGCTTTGTGATAAGTCTGCGACCCCAGCGGAGTTCAGCTGGGCCCTTTCCAGTAGCTGTGCATGGTGTGGTGCGGTGTGTGAGAAGAAAATCAGCTAACCTGTGATGCCAGGGTCCTTGAGTGATTCTCTTTAATGCGTCTTTCGTGCGCACCATGCGTTCAGCCTGACCGTTGGTGGCAGGATGAAAAGGAGCAGAAGTGGCATGCCGGATCATGTTGGCTTGTAGGAATGCCTGAAACTCAGAAGAGGTAAATTGTGGACCATTGTCTGAAACTAAAACATCAGGAAGGCCATGGGAAGCGAAGATTCCTCTGAGCACCTGGATGGTCCTGGCAGTAGTAGTAGAGGACACAGGAACGACCTCTAGCCACTTGGAATGGCTATCCACAAGGAGGAGGAAGAATTGCCCCTGAAAGGGCCCAGCATAATCTATATGGACACGTGACCAAGGAGTGAGTGTCTCCTTCCACCTATGTACAGGGGCCTGGGGCATTTCTGGCCGTGATTGCTGGCACATTTGACAGCTCTGAACCTGGGCCTCGATGTCCTTATCTAGGCCAGGCCACCAAAGATGGCTGCGCGCAAGTGCCTTCATCCTTACTATTCCCGGATGTCCCTCATGAAGAGAGAGCAATACTCTAGTCCTCAATGAGGCCAGGATGACTACTCGGTTACGCCATAGGATGCACCCCTTGAATGTGGACAATTCGTGCTTCCTGCGCCAGAAACTCTGGAAATCAGTACCAGGACACGTGTCAGGCCATCCTGGCAACACACATGTCAGCACGCGTGCAAGCATGTGATCAGTGGCAGTTTCTGCAGCCACATCCCTAGCATTGAGGGGAGATTCTGGTAAGTCCTGAATAGATAGAATGTGTACAGCAGGAGCAGGGGCTGCCTCTATTTGCTTAAGAGGTAACCTGCTTAGGCCATCTGCGTGGCCCATCTCAGTACCTGGTTTGTGAACCAGTGTATAATCATAAGCTGCTAAGAAGATAGACCATCTCAGCATTCTAGGAGATATAATCTGAGGAGTTTGTTTGTTGGTTGTAAACAACCCTAGCAAAGGCTTGTGGTCAGTATAGACTGTGAAATGGCGTCCATACAAGAAATCATGAAATTTCTTGATGCCTGAGATTATTGCCATGGCTTCCCTGTCAATCTGCGCGTAATTTCGCTCTGCAGATGAGAGGGTCCTAGAATAATAGGCCACAGGGACTTGTGTTCCATCTTCCTTGAGATGGCTTAGCACTGCTCCTACCCCATAAGGGGAAGCATCACATGCGATGCACACTGGCAATTGCTCATTGAAGTGAGCCAGTACAGCATTTGAGGATAATAAGGCTTTGACCTTTGTGAAGGCCTCCTCATGTACTTTTGTCCATGCCCATGGAGCCTGTTTGTCTAAGAGCCTGTGAAGCGGCTCAGCCACAGCAGCTTTATTTGGGAGAAAAGAATGGTAAAAGTTCAAGAGGCCCAAAAAAGCCTGAAGTTCAGTTTTTGACTGGGGACTAGGGGCCAGTTGGATGGCCTTGAATTTGGACTCTGCGGGGTGGATGCCATCTGCATCAATGCGGAACCCCAAGAACTCGGTGGATAACACACCGATTTTACACTTGTCCCGCTGTAGCTTCAGCCCAGCTTGACGGAAACGCAGCAAGACAGCCCTCAGCCTTTCGGCTAAGTTTCCTGATGATTCTCCTGCAATGAGGATGTCATCAAAATAGGGGCAGACCCCGGGAATCCCTCTGAGCGTTCGCTCCATCACCCCTTGGAAAATGCCAGGGGCTACATTGACCCCAAACTGCAGCCTCTTCACTTTGAACGCACCTCTGTGCGTGCTTATGGTTTGGGCTTCAGCAGTCGCCTCATCAATAGGTAATTATTGATATGCTTGAGCCAAATCAAGCTTGGCAAAGTACTTCCCTCCTTTCAGTGAGGCCAGAATGTGGCTCACCACGGGCACAGGATATGCATGCTGCTGTAAAGCCTTATTCAACATGCATTTATAGTCCGCACAGATACGGACTTCCCCATTGGATTTTAGGGGAGTTACTATGGGGGTTTCCCATGGACTAGAGTCCACAGGTTCCAGAATGCCTTGTTGGAGCAACTTGTCCAACTCGGCATCAATTTTGCTCTTTAAGGCAAAAGGCACCCTCCTTGGCTTGACCCTTATGGGTGTAATGCCTGGATCCAATTTTAATGCAATGGGAGGCCCCTTGTACGAACCAAGTTCTGAGCTGAACACATCAGCAAACTCCTTACATATTCCTGCAAGGCTAGCTGTTTGCAGTTGGTTCAGACCAGTCACTTGGATCCCAAGCGCCTCGAACCAATCGAGTCCTATGAGACTCGTTCTATCACCCCCAACAACTACTACATCCAATAATCCATTGAAGCCCTTTCGCTGCACTCTGAGCATGGCTTCCCCCTTCACGCTTACTCGCGTGTTCTGGAAATCAGTGAGAACAAGATTGGATGGCCTGAGCTTTACTCTTGAGCCACTCCGGAAGCAAATCTGAAATAATAGAAAGAGCGGAGCCTGTATCCAGCTCCATAGCCAGGGCAACTCCCTGCAGCTTCACATCTATGCGCAGCTTTCTCTTAAGGGGCCTATGTGTTCCTGTCTTGAACACCCCCCTCCGGGACGCGCAAAAACCCACCCTGTTTTGGCTGGGGACCTTGGTACCTTTCAGAGGCAATTCTGGGGACCTGTTCTTAGGACGGCCCATGCAGGCCGGTGCTATGTGGCCTTGCCTTCCGCACGCTCGACAGACAGCAGATCGAAGTCGGCAGTCGGCCCTCCTGTGGCGACCCCCACAGCTGAAACATCGACGGGATGCAGGCAGTGGCCCTCTCCGATCCGGCAGTCGTCTCTCCGCCGATGGCTGGATCTTGTCCACCTCTTCCTCCTCGGAGTCTTCTCCAGAGGCCTCACGCGCGGCCTCCTGGTGGATCGGGACGGTCACTGAATGACTCTTCGTAGACCGCAAGGCCTTCACCGCGCCTCCGGCTGCTTCTTCTGCTGCGATTTCTCGTAAGGCGTCTTGAAAAGTGACGTCCGTCCTTGCAAACAGTTTCTGCTGTACTTCGCGGCTTCGCAACCCGCACACCAGTCTATCTCGGAGCCTTTCCTCCAAGTCTTGAAACGCACATGGGCGTGCGGCCTGTCTCAAGGCCGCGACAAAATCGGCAGCTGATTCGCCGGGCCGCTGGTCCCTTTGCTCGAATTGATGCCTCCAAGCTATGATCGAGAGCTTGGGCTCGAAGTGTTCTCGCAGCATCTTCTTCAAATCGGCGTATGCGATCGATTCCAATGGTGCCGGGGCGACAAGATTCTCGGCTATTTCAAAGGTCTCTTGCCCACAGACACAAAGCAAGTTAGCCGCTTTCAGGCCGTCTTCCTGGACTTTAGAGTACTGAAGTAGTTTTCGATGCGAGCTGCATACGAGCTCCAGTGTTCAGGATGCGCGATGTCGAATTCGCCGAGACGGCCCAGCTTGGACATCTTCTTCCTCAATGGCCTCGTCCACGCCTCTCGCCATAAGGAATTGAGAAGGGGTCCGACAAGCCAAGCCCGCCTCCAGCGTATGTATGCTGGCCGACGACTGCTCCTCCTGGACGCCGCGCTTCTCTTCTCTTCCCGGCCTAGGTGAGTAGGCCTACTTCTGTTTCTTCGGGATCCCAAATGGCGGATCCCACCTTCGTCGCCAATGTTCTGTTCGCAACACAGACATGAAGACGAGGCAGTTGGTGCAAAAGATGTTCTTTATTGTGTACATGCACTGAACAGAAGCAAAGGAAAAAATGGCAACATGCCCTTTTATACTTCCCCTGCAAGGGAAGGCTCAACCAATGAATGCAGGCCATTCTTCCGCCTCGCGCATGCGCACGAGGCTTGAGACAGCCTGTCTGGGTCCCGGGCAGACACGTGGTCTGCCCGGGTCTCTACAACCGGTCCCGGGCAAACACGTGGTCTGCCCGGGTCTCTGCAGTTGTCCTGCAGGTTCCCTGAGCCTTGCTGATTGGCTCAGCAAGGCCCAGGACACAACAGAAACTATGTAGATACCAAGATTCTCACTGTCACAGGGAAACTAATGATGGAATCTACTTTCGCTTCCATCAGAGCATGCAGTGCTGGAGGATCTAAAAAATCTGGAGATGTCGACCTCTGGAGAAGAAAGAGCAAAGTGAAGATGGGTTTACTAAAAGAATGAAGAACTGGCAAGTAGACCAACTCTTTGTCATTCTTCTCTCCACAAGGAAAAGACTTGAGATCACCACAGTCCTTCATACAGCTGCTCCTTGCAAGGAGGCCACAAGTCAGCAGTCTTCAGTGGGTTTAGAATTCTCAGTGACAAGGGAATAACTATCTTTTTACTCAAACTGTAGTAGGTGCCTTCAAAAGGACACTGGGTTTGCATACAGTATTTTCTTTTGTAATCAATTTCAGTATTTTGTAACCAATATTATTCCCTTCTATATTATATTGAAGTATTTTCTTTTGTAATCAATTTCAGTATTTTGTAACCAATATTATTCCCTTCTATATTATATTGAAGTATTTTCTTTTGTAATCAATTTCAGTATTTTGTAACCAATATTATTCCATTCTATATTATATTGAAGATTAAATATTTAACTGCATTTGAACAAAATCAGCATGTGTGGGTATGTGTAAGTTATTGTGATAAGCTAAACCAATGCAGGCCTTCTCATACTTCTTATTTTTGTTAAATTCTTTCAAGAACTGATTTCTAGTTTGAAAGAAATGACCATAATGTAGGACAGATATGGACAAAACATTTGAACATTTGTGGGTGATCAATCTAGTTTGGCTTTAAATACAAAGTCCCTAGTCTGCCAACTAGAGTTGTGTACTCAGCAATGTTTCACGAAACACACACTGAAACTGTCTTTGAGCAGTTGCTGAGAACTGTTCGCTCTAAATTCAGGATCTCAGTCTCTTCATAGAAACGTCCATTCCTCATTTTCCTCAAGATTTCCTTCCTGGTGCATTTTATCCAGTTCTTCACATCAAGACACCAACAACCCACTGGAGGCCCTGGAGGATAACACAGGACAACCTGTGTGAGCCAGATCTATTAAATCTTTGTCATTCAAGAAGTAATGTATATTTATGCATTTGGTCCATCCTTTTCTGACCTAAGGCATATATGTTAGCACATCTTGGGACAAGAAATGTTATATTCCTATGGTTGGAATGCTATTATCTGGAATTCTTTTGTGAACACATTTTATAGCTGTAGTAACAATTATGGCCATACTGGACATACATTAAAATTACAGTCCTCAAGTTATGATGGCAATTGGAATTGCCATTGATAAGTGATGTAGTCATAAAGCATAACATCATATGATTGCATTGCTTAGTGATAGCAATTCCACCACTTGCTTGCTATCACTATTCCTTTAATTTTAATGTTCTTATCTCTTTAAAGATAAGGCCACCTACATACATAATGCACCTATTCAGTGTAGTAGTCCTTAGTGCTATAGCAATGGATGAGTCTTTTCAGGCCACTGTCAATCACACCAAAGAGTTCTATTGGGGGAGAGCAAGAGAACTGGATCCCTTGCAGCTTCTCCTTCATCAACTCTTATTGCTTCGGTGTAAGAGGAAAAAATATCATTATCACCTGATCTATCTTTGCCTTTCATTGTACACAATGGGCAGCTCTCAGAACCATTATTATTATTATTATTATTATTATTATTATTATTATTATTATTATTATTATTATTATTATTATTATTATTATTATTATTATTATTATTATTATTATTATTATTATTATTATTATTATTATGAATACTTGTTTATTTGTACTATTCCAGTGAAGTAACTAAAGGAGTAATCCTTTAGGTTGGATTCACAAAAGAATGTTTCACCTAAAGATGAACGGGAAGTAAATGGGAAGGCTCTTTGAGAATGTATGTGAAACATACAAGGATGTTCAAGGGAAACAAATTACATCAAATATAATTGGATTTCTTATTGGCTTAGTTTACTCAGTGCTTTTTTTGTAAGAAAAAAGGTGCCGGAACTCACATCTTGTTTATCTTTTATTTAAAAAATTATATATTCAGTCCTTAACATAAATTTAATGTATTGTATTTAAGGCAAATGTTCATAGTAAATTTTACACTAAAATTAAAAAAAGATTTTCAATTCACCAACGATTTTTTAAAATAAAGAAATTATTTACCTTTCGCACGTAGTCAATCACTGTACACACACCCACACACGTCAGTTGTGTAATGAAACATAACGGTCGCCGCCCGCAGTAAGCACTCAGCGCGTGACCACATGACCAATCACAAGCCTAGAGTGCCACAAGCCGAGCAGCACATCACAACCAGCGTGGACGAAGTACGCATGCATCGGACTCGACACACAAGCAGCCTACATGAACCGTTTTAGTGATTTTGCCGCCGACCTGCTTCGCTCAACAGGACAATTCAAGTCCACGTGGACCAAACATCAAATTTTCAAGTTACTTTTAAAACTTGAAAAATCCATTGGAAAAAGATGCCGGAACTCCGTTCCAGTGCATTCTATGACAAAAAAAGCACTGTGTTTACTTATCCAAATTTTTAAGTACTAAGATTATCATGTCTGTGAAAGAAGTGAAGGAACAGGTCAGGAAAAAGGAATGAGAAACTAAGGATGAAGCTGAAATTCCTTTTTAAATGCATACTTGGTTTTATTGGAATTGGATGATATCAACTAACCCTTAATATTTAAGAAAGCTTTTAAAAATAAGGTGGTGAAATGGTGAGCTTGGAAAGAAGCACTGATAATCACTTCCATATGTTGATATAAGAAAAATGTTACTTAAGTACAGCTTTCCTCTGAGGAAAAAAAACAGTCTCAACAAAGTCACACAGTCTGCTGCCTTTCAATTCTATCAGTTTTTTTCAGAGCACTATTTACCTCCTGTTCATCAAAGTAGGTTGAACATATATTTCAATGTAGGAATATTTCAAAGCAGTGTCTTTAAAACAGGGAGAGGGCAAGAGATTATACAAGTAGTCCTCAACATATGACTGTAATGCCCATTATGGTAATATGTTGTAAATGTTATAAAATAGCAGTCGATGTGACTGACCCAATTTTACAACATTTTTTGCAGTGGTCATTAAACAAACCAATGGTTCACTATGGGTATGGTTTTGTTTAAAAACCAAAAATTCCAGTTTTCAGCAAAACTTGTAAAACGTAGTCATGTGACCATGGGATGTTGTAAAAGCCGTACATGTAGCTGTGTTGCCAGGTGTCCAAAATTTAGTCATGTGACTGCAGAGGGGGTCTGAGCACTGGAACTTTGAATTTGAGTTCTAAGCTGCTTTTTTGGGTTGGTGTAACTTTGGTTGCTAAGCAACCAGTTGTAAGTCAAAGCCTAAGTTTTAACAATCTTAAGGCAAGAGAGCATTCAACTGAAAGGTAGCTCATCTTGCAAATGTATTAAACGTTTAACCATACTGTACATATAGTACAATGCCATAAAAGAAAAATAAGCAACATGCTATCAGCGTCATTTTGTTCTTTGACATATATATGTATAAATACAGTGCATTTGTGTTCTGGTTTTCATGAAAGTATGCTTTTGTAAAACTTTTTCCAAATATATAAAAGCATGCGATGACTTTCAGAGGATAATTATATTTGGTATGTTCAAAACTGCCAAATCAGATAAATTCACATTTAAATGTCAACTAAATAAAATTATCTCTCATCCTTAATCTATAGTAGGTTCATTGTAATTCTGAACTGATGTAAGCTTCAACATGATTGACAATCATGTTCACTTGTATTTTGGGTATAAACTTGACAAATAACACATTCATTCACAGTATGAAGGAGGAAATGCTTGAAGATCTATGCCAATTAAATGTCATCTTGAAAAGCTGTTCATTTTAAAATAGCAAAATATGAATTGCGTCTTGATTTATCCCACAGACTTTTCTGTAGCTTTCTCAAAGCATTAAAATCCTTGCAAATCCTATTTGAAGGATGCTGTTGACTTGGTGACATGGAGCCTTTATCAATGATGTTATGTGACAAGACTCTAAAAAGCTGTTGTAATGATATATCTCCGTCTAACCTTAATCAGTAGCCAAGACAAGTAAATAGCAGAGAGAGAGCCAATTTAATGTCATGCAATGATTCTTGGGTTATGACACATTGCAAAGTATCTTGGAATCAATTACAGTACATCTTCCAGATAATGTATGGTCTTATTGGAACTGAAGCAGTATTGGTACAAACACAAACGATGAGGGATGGATGCATCCAAGTTATCGTAAATCCCTTCCCAATAACCTGGATTTTAAGATAGTAAATGGTATATGTGCTTAAAAGATGCATAATATAGCTCTTTTAACTCAGTATAGCAAAGCATTAAAACTGACTGAAGATGGAAAAACTATTATACTGAGTGCTGGATGAAAAACAAACAGGGAAATAAATTGCTGAAGCAGATGTCTGTTATGAATGAGGGGGGGGGGTTGAAAGAAGGCGTGGGGAGAATAATATTGGTAAAATATCACAATTTCCTGCTCAAATGATTTCTCAAGAGACAGCACACAGTTTATGAGGTATCAAAATGCTCTTTAAAGCACTGCCAGTCAACCATATTAAAATACTTTCTTCCAGTCCCTGGGCCAGTTGAAGATTATGCTGGCCTAAACCATGCTAACCCTATTGATAACTTTATTCAGTCTCAGTGACAAGGCTGGGGACTGATTGCTATCCTTATTGCTTTAGTGCAGGACAAATTAGGGAAAGTAATTGATGAATTCTGCCTTCATTTCCCCTCTGACCAAGTATCAACTGCTTGTGGAAAAACCAATCACTTCCTAAAATTTGGTAGGAAAAACATGAGTAATTGTGTAGGATCAGAATGGCTGGTTTAGCCACCTGTTACCATTTCTCAAATAGGATTATTTCAAAACATGGATCTAATGCTCTTTTGAAACAGTGCTAGGCCCATTAACAAAATTAGCCCATCTGGCAAGATATAGTCACCTGAGGGCCGAATGAGGTGCTTTTTGCTAGCTGGAGTAATCTGAGAAACATTCATAGCTGCTTTTGATGAGGATAAGGGGTAACCACCTCCCCAAAGGATGCAAGATTCTGGCCTCTATTTGCACTCCTTTGCTGATTTTATTACATTGCATTGCCTATGGGTATTTCGTCTATATTACATGTTGCAATTAACATTATTCTTTTGATATGCTTGGCTTATAAATCCTTTCAGCTGTTTATCTTGTCTGTTTTATGGCTTTTGAATTCAAAAACCTGTTTACATTTTAATGAGGCAAAGCACCATGTTGAGTGAATGCGTCAATTAGCTCTCCTACAGACTTGCTCTTCTTCAAACAACTACCGTAGGCAGTTTTATTCTCTAATCCACATTTTCCACTGTCTGGTACTGCTCAGGCAAATCAATCAGTGCAAAGGAAACAGGAAGAAAAAGGTAAAGGCAAAGGGGAATGAGCAGGCTTGTATCAAACTGAATTGCAAAAACGGGCCATCAAGAGAAGGGAAAAGGCAAGAGATGGTGATGACTGAGATCATTCCTAGCCCTCCTCCTACAAAATGCCTGATCCAGTCAGCCATTCATCTAGTTAGCTTTCCTTAAGTATGATTTTAGCAGTATAAAAAGTTAGCTGTGTCACATGTCATCAGGTAAGAGTCTCTCCCTCTGGAATCAGGAAGGTCCTAGCATCCCATGAACTTTTCAACAAAAGCTTTCAGTACATTACTGCTTGTTTCAGCTCAGCAGTGCCGGCAGCAATGGAAGAGGAATAGCTGTTGAAAGAGAGACAAAATGGTGGGGTGAAAAAATAATGCCCCAGAGGCAACAAAAACTCAAACACTAATCCCAACCACATTTTATCTTCTTCCAGAGTTGTGCTATAACCTAGAAATGACCGCTAGGTGGTGGCAAATACTCTTTTGAGTTGTATGGCTTTCTAGACCTTGCTCATTTCCTATCTTTTCAGAGGCCCTCCATTCAAGCCTCTGCCATTCCCATTCATATCCTTCAACTTTGCCCAGCGCTATCCCTAATTCAATTCCGATCAGGCCAGGGCACTAAGAACACATATAACTTCATGCTTTTAACAAAAAGCAAAGCAAGGAAGGTTGTGGAGAGTGGCAGCTTAGATTACAATAACTATGGCAAATGTAAGGGAACCCAGGAGAATTTAAAAGTTGATTAAAAAGAGCACCGGCAAATAAGTTATGGCACAGGGAACCAGGAGCAGATATGAACTCACTTCCTTGCCCTACCTTTATCCAACATTCAGTAATATTCTCGAATGCATTCTCCCAGGCAAGGTGGATTTGTAATTAAGTCTTGATGGTTGGCACCGTGACCTCTGATTCATGGGGCAAAGGTTCTATCACTCTTAAACCCTGCAGTATCATTTAGTAACACATTCCTGGCTTTCCATGGAGATCATCACATCCAAAGTTAAATCTACCAATGCCAAAGAATACAGTTGTTCCATCTCTTGCTCAGAGTATCTTAATCTTTGCCATTTTAAGATGTGTGGTCTTCAACTCCGTACTGGAATTGGTGGGTAGCACATGCTCGCTGGGGAATTGAAGTACACGCATCTTAAAATGACTAAGGTTGAGAAACACTGCTCTTGCTCATCTGAGATCATCTGGCATTTGTCCACAGCAGAAGGTTCCTGTTTTATTCTTCCCTTTTCCTCTCTCTCAAACCTGGATTCTTCAATGGCAATCCACTGCCGAGCTCAAAGTGGCCATGGTTTATAGATAGGATAAGTTGAGCCATTAAAGCAGGATCCCACTGCCAGCCATATATTCCTGGATAACACCTCTCCATTTCAAAAAATGGGATACCCTTTTATTACACAAGGGTGATCTCTTTGAACTGTTTTTCTTTCTTGTTGTCTGTGCAATGTTGGAAGGTACAGTAGAAGCTTCCCTCAGTTTTTTTCTTCATCAATTTTTTATTTACCTCCCGCACTTGTTCACTGGTCAGAAGTTCTGACAGGATATAGTCTTTGTGCTATTTATTTATATTTTATTTGGCAGTTTTATATGAGTGTCCATCTCACACAGAGAGACCCTGGATAGTATGCAGCAGAACGATCTGATTCTTCCCCAGTTTCTTTGATGCCACGGATAGTAAGGAGTCTTTGGTGGACCCTGGGTCTGAGGATTGGGTACCCTGACCTGACATTGTGCATATTGGGGCTAGCGGTCCTTTATAGCCAGTTGCTTGCTCCAAATGAGGCTAGTGTGTGTGTGTGTGTGTATATAGATCCTAGAGATAGGGGAATTCTATGCAAACTGGAATAATGTTGACTGATATTTTGATATTCCTACAACAAGAGTTAGTTTAAAACTTAGCATGACTAGGTTTGAATTAGGATAAATTTTACCTACCCCTTTCCAGGTTAGATCTCTGAGTTAATTAGCCCACTTTTTTTGTATGCTCATGACACACTAATACCTCCCCCGAATTAAGCATGCATGGGAAAGGATCAGACACTTGCAATTAGGACATCTATTGTTGGCAGAGCTTTCTGAGGCACACAGAAATTCTTGGATTTCTACAAGAAAAGAAACTAATTCTATAGATGCAAAGAGATGTGCAATTAGAACAGATAGAAGCAGATGTAACGCTAATATATATTGACAGATCCTTTTAGAATATTGTTTCTGCATACCTGAATCTGTATTCAGGCAGATTCTTTGACAAGAGAATCTATGGTTAGCTATCAATCAGATTTTAGAAATAGCACTAGCTTCTGGGTATAACACAATCCCCAATAATTTAATTCACGCAATGTACAAAAGCCTAATGTGGCTTTTTTTTTTTTTGCAGTATGGCTGAGCAAAAGTATGGCTTATTTAACAATTTAAGGTTAGATAAATATGGATTAGGAAGATACTTAAATCTGGACTGTCTTCCAATTGCTTTTGCAGCTAGTACTGCAAATTAATGGGAAATGTATAATATTAAGTGCTTTAACTGGGGGAAATATATATATATATATATATATATATATATATATATATATGTCTATATATAATATATATATATATTATATTCTATATATATATCTTATATATATATATATATATATATATATATATATCTTATATATATATGTCTTATATATATATATGACTTATATATATATATATATATGTCATATATGTCATATATATATATATATATAAAACCAAGATGGAAGCAGTACTTTGCATTACTTCTCTCAAAAAAACAGGCTTTCTCCCCACTCCTTTAAACAGATTGGAAAGACATCCTACGAAGAAAATCAGATATTATTATATACATGGAAAAGAAAAGGAAGAAAGCAGTCTTGTCTCTTTTTGCCTCTTTCCTCAATTAAAAAAAAAAACACCACCTGAGTATTCCTGCTGCAATGCTGAAACAGGAATGCTTGGAAACACTTAACAAAACCAAACAGTTTAACTGCACGTGTCTAGAGGCATGGAGATCCAGTCCCCAGGTATCAGTGGTACCACAGACACTACTGAAGATGTTCTTGAGAGCTGCAATCAGCCGTTGCAGTCAAGATGTGGCAGAGAATTGGTTTTCACTAGGAGTGCAAACATATCCTTTAGATGCACACCAAGGGTACATAACTGAATGCAAGGATGTTTTTATACTCCCCTACAACAAAATTGCCCATGTGTTATAACTGTTGAAAAAGACAAAAATGCAGATGCTCAGCTGCAAACCACAAATCTCACGCCCTTAAGAAGTAAGCATCAATGGAGGAATTGAATTCTATTACAGAACAGAAGCAAGAAGCAAAAGGAGGTGAAGCCAATGAAGTTTTAAAGAATGCTCCCCTTTTGCACCTCACTGAAAATTCACTGCAACGTACAATTTCCAGGATAGGGGAAAACAACTAACTTGTCTTTATCATTTTACTTCCAGGAAAGATAGAACACTCTTGCATGAAGCTCCTGGAAAGATTTATTTCTTAACCCATGGGACAATTAAAAAAGAGTTTTAACTTTCTAATGTAATAAGCACAATCACATTTTAATGAGGCAAAGCACCATGTTGAGTGAATGCATCAATTAGCTCTCCTACAGAAAATTCTTACTACTGAAATACCCCAAAGAGATCTTTGCCACCATTTGGTTGTCAAATATATTATACTATTAACCCTACCTTTTCACAAACCCTTAGCAAACTGCACATTCTTACTACCTTCTTTCATCCTGTTGGCTCCCTTTTCCATCTTTCTATGAATATCTGGAGGAGTGGAATTAAAGAACAGGAAAGCATTCCAAGAATGAGTTAACAAAATACAAATAGTCCTTAGCTCAAAACCATTTGTTTAGTGACAGTTTGAAGTTAAGGCACTGAAAAAAGTGACCTGATCA
Source organism: Azemiops feae (assembly GCA_023970755.1). Taxonomy (NCBI): domain Eukaryota; kingdom Metazoa; phylum Chordata; class Lepidosauria; order Squamata; family Viperidae; genus Azemiops; species Azemiops feae. The sequence continues at coordinate 59,424 of JALGBA010000497.1, read as the reverse complement.
TTTTTCACACAACCGTTGCAGCATCCCCATGGTCACATGATCAAAATTCAAGCACTTGACCCATGGCATGTATTTATGACAGTTGCTCTGTCCTGGGGGTTATGTGATTGCCATTTGTAACCTTCCCAGCTGGTTTCTGACGAGCAAAGTCAATGGGGGAAGCCAGATTCACTTAACAACTGCAGTGATTCTTTAATAATTGTGACAAAAAAGGTCATAAAACTTAACAACTGCCTTGCTTAGCATTGAAAATTTTGGATTCTATTGTGGTTGTAAGAAGAGAAGTACCTGTAATCAATGGAATCTGGAGAAATATTGAGGCCCGTTGGCTATGGCTTCTGCTGCCTCCTGCTGCTGGGGACTCCAACCATTCCATTCTTTTTTTATTACTTTTCCTCCCCCTTATCTTATATAGCCAAAACTGTTCCCAGCTTAGATTACAGATAGAAGTGGTAAGATAGCCTTTGCCCTCAAGATTACAATCTGGAAGCGACAATGGTGGAAACTGATGAGGGGAGCTTTTCTTCCTGTTGTCTACTTCTAACAAACTGGTAGAGCAAATATTTCAGGTAGCCTAATAAAGTGGCTGTTGTGTCAGAACAGACAATGGTATTTAGTAACACACAAACCCACACTGCATTTTCTACTTATTTACACATGTACTTATTTGACTGCATGTGCCACTTCAATACAGAGAGAATTTTGAGTACTGTATTTCACATTTCCATCTATCAATAAGTTAAAATAGCTACACATTTCAAAAAGAAAATAATAGTGAAAAGAATTTCAAAGAAAATAAGGCCACCAAGGGCATAATAAAGGATCTTTATTATGAAACTAAGTTTTTTTCCTCCAACTCTCAACCAACATTCCTTGGTAATACTTTTGTCTTCACCTCCTCAGCCTTAGGCTGCAACCCTAAAATCATTTCCTTGGGAAAATTTCCATGGAACTCAGAGAGATTCACTTTTGAGCAGACAAGGACATGACAAGGATAAGCCCTTTCAGGCTTTTAACTGACTACAGTGGATTTTTCTTTCGTAGGGAAAAAAATAAAATATTCTAACGGGGAATGAGTGCAGTAAGAATCCAATAGACTAAAGGCCTCAATCTGAATTGAAATGGGCAGTTCTGTCTTCACATTTTCCAGTAATGCACATGAGTTCTCTGCCTCATATATGTCAAACTCTTAAAAAACTACTGTGCTTTTTTAGCTGAATGTTTGCAGAACAAAAAGTCTCGTGAAAGCTATTTGCCCTGGCAATAATTCATTTTTGCCAGCCTGAACCCATCCTGTGTGCCACTGTTGCAGTATCAGATTTTCTCAGATGTGACAGTCTGAACGGCAGGAAGCAAATCTATGCAGATTCATCAGCTTGTGCTATTCCATTGAGACAGCAGCTTCAAAATCTATGTAATTATTGAAAAGTTGCAAACTCACACATATGGATTTCTGAACTGTACAATGCTTTCTAATCTTGATCTTTTGCTAGTTTTGATTTTAATGCATTAAAAAGTTCAGTTTGTAACAGTACTTAATGATGAAGGATCTACATCTTATGTGGCTTTACTACAACTGTGAGAAACACTAAGTACTGTTTAATGTTCAGTTGGGTGCAGTGAATGATCTAGCTCAGGGTTGAGCAACCAGTTTTTAGCTTGGAGACATTTTTTCAAGGGAAGATTAATTAAGCAATTCGCCAATTGTAAGAAAATCCATCAATTGTTAGAATCTCACTAACCCTTCCAACAAAATTTAAGTGAAATATATAATGGCAAACTAAAAAAAAAAGAGAGAACTTAATTTGTAAAGTTAGAGTAGTAACAACCTTTTAACTTGAATTAGCTCAAATGTTGGCTTATTATAGTATGATTGTATTAGGCATGCTGCAGACAAAATCATATTTTAACAAACCAATGAATAGTTAAAAAAATTTCCTTACTCCAAGCATTAGGCTGGATTCAAACCAGAGAAATATTCCTGTCTATAACAAGGAAGAAGTCATCATAGGTACTTACTGACATTATACCTATATATAGATATAAGCCTTGACTGAGAGCAACAAAATGTTTGGGCTGTGATAAAATACTCCCACCTAATGTACACAGATGAGAAATGCAAGAAAAAGCTACTAAGGGCTTCTCAGACATACGTGTTTATCTAACCCCCCCCCCCCCATTCTGCCTAAAGAATAACAATTCCTTCCCATGATCAACTCAGGCATTTCTGGCATTTGTCAGCACAAAATGGAGTTCCCAAGGAAGAGATAATTTTACTTAAAGCATCCTAGTCAATTTCTCCCAACAATGTGTACAGGATTTCAGGAGAAACGAACTTTTTCTTCAATTTGCAAGCAAATTCGACTACGAGGGAGGTTCATGCTAGCCAACTCTTTTAGGGTATTTATGTATCAAAATTATATAGTCATCCATCTCACAAGAAGCGTCTCTGGGAAGCTTACAACAAAGATCTAAAATAATAAAACATGTTAAAATAATCATTATTAAAATGTTTTAAAAGCATATGGCACAAATGAAGTTAGACTAGCAAGGGAACCACCAAAAGATCTCACTGGTCCCTAGTCTCCCAGCTTTGATGACAAAGCTAGATCTTTAAAGACCTCTGGAAAGTAAATAAGGATGGAGCTGATCTCACTTCGGAAGGGAGGGGGGGGGAGGAGAATATTCTATAAAGCAGGTACCAAGACAGAAGGCCCACCTCCTGGGACCTGCCAAATATAATTCTCTAATAGATGGGACCTGCAGCGTGGCTCTTCTGCTTGATCTAATGGGATGAGGTGGTGTAATCAGGAAAAGGCGGTCCCTCAGATAACCCTATGCTATGAAAGGCTTTAAAGGTCAAAAACAGCATCTTGAATTGGACCCGGAAGCAGATTGGCAACCAATGCAGCTCGCGGAGCAGACATCTTACATGTGCTGTTCTAGAAGCACGTATGACTGACCATGCTGTTGCATTTTGCACCTGCTGAAGCTTCCGTATACTCTTCAAGGACATCCCCATATTATAGTAATCCAATCAGGAGGTAACTGGGACATAAATGACTGTGAGGAGAGCCCTCTGATCCAGGAATAGGTGCAGCTGACACCTAACATTGAACTGTGCAAAGCCCTCCCTTACCCATGACCACCACCTGCTCATTGAGCAGGAGTCATGAGACCAGGAGGCCCCTCATATTGCTCATCAGGTCTGTTTGGAGCAATGCAAACCAATCCAGCACCACAGATAGTATTTTATTTATTAGACTTTTATCCCGTCTTTATTACTTTATAAGTAACTCAAGGCGGAGAACATACATAATACTCTATGAAGATTCTCAGTCATCCAGGTCATGGTTGTCAAAATGCACCTTTTGGACATACATAATACTCCTTCCTCCTATTTTTCTCACAATAACAGTCCTATGAGATGGTGGGGCTGAGAGAATGACTGGCCCAAAGTCACCCAGTTCTAGAATCGGCAGGCCTCAAAACCCAAAGCTATTCAGTCATTTCCAGGGTTCAATTGAAACCTGTTGTTCCCATTCAGACCCTTACAGCCTCCAGACATCAGGGTAAAACATTCACAGCATCGCTTAAGTCATTAGGGAAAGAGATATATAATTGATAAATATATACGATCAGTATGCTGAAGATACCTCATTCTATGGGAATGGATGAGATTGTCCAGCAGCCTCATATAGGTATTGAATAGGAACGGAGAGCGCACCTAACCACGTGGCACCCAACATACAATAATAGGGGCTGAGGGTGGGATCTCTCTTTCCCAATCATCACCAACTGGAATCGACCTTGAAGAAAGGGGGCAAACCAGTACAACAGGGCTGCTCATGCTCAATCCTGCTCACCCAAAAGCCATTTTCAACCCATACTCAGGTCTGAATTCTGACCGAAAAGAATCCTGATAATCCACTTCATCAATGTGTTTGGAAGTTCTCAACCAACTTCTCAACCACTTTCATCAGAACATGGAGGTTATCCTGGGTGACAGTTATCCAGTATTCTGGAGTCCAGCAATGGCTTCTTGAAGAGGGGGTAAACCAAGGCCTCTTTTAGAATAGGACCCTCTCACTCCAGCAAGAATTCACCACAAGAATCCACTCACACGATGCTCACCCCCCAAGCTTTTTTTAACAAGTCAGGAGAGGCACTGATCTAAGGAGCAGGTGGCTGAGTTCACAATCCAACACCCTGTCCACTTCCTCAGACCCAAGAGGTTTAAAGCATTTCCAGATAATCAGGCAAGAGTTCTCCCTAGGCCTCTCCTCCAGACCTGCAACGACGCTGGCATTGAACCCCAAGCAAATTCAAGTGACTTTGTTCAACAGATGCTGAAAAAAAATCCTTTGCACAGCCTTGCAGGCACATGTCACCTGAAACGGAGCCAACTATCCACAGATAGGGTGGCGAAGTAGATGTTTTGCCACTCTTACTGCCACAAGGTAGGCCTTGATAATGGCTCTAAACCATGTTTGGTTAGGTTCACCTTTTGTGAGCATCAGGAATACTCTAGTCTAGATCAGGGGTCTCCAACCCCCAGTTCATGGACTGGCACTGGGCTGCGGCATGCCAGCAACCGGGCCACGCAAACAAGCGAAGCCCCATCTGCGGAATGCAGGCAGCACACAAAACCACGCCCACTCTGGTCCATGGAAAAATCTCTCTCCACATAACCGGTCTCTGGTGCCCAAAAGGTTGGGGGCCTCTGCTCTAGATGTCTCTTTTTCAAATTCTTCAACTCTGTGAATGGGAGACATTGCATGGATGTGATCCGATCTAAAGCTCAGCTGCACCCCATTCCAGGCAGTGACCCAAGGCCTCAGATGGATTGTGCAGCAGGCCAACAGGAGCAGCCCCCAACTCCTTCTGAAACTCATCTAGGCTCATCAGTCACCAGGGATGGATGAATCAAATGGGTCAAGCCTCCCTGCAGTGGATAGTGGTGCTAGAGAACTCCATGGTCATTAGGGATTGATTTGATCCTGACAAGGGAGACTCCAAGAACTCCCCCAATTTCAGAACATATAGCCACTGCTCCGATAGGATCACCAGATCCAGTGTGCGACCACTGCCATTTACATTCTACCCTCATCCAATTCAGCTAGTATTTTTCTTCCTGATATTTTCCAATCTACAACTTTAGGCACTGGTTCCCAACAACAAATAATTATATACAATATAAAGAATCAAAAGTATCACTGCATATACTGAATTGTTTAAAATACCAATTAAATTAATTCAAATGGATCAATTGATGGGAACAACCAACTGGTCAAGAAGAAAAGAACTGGAAAGCTGAGACTGAAAACTACTCTTTAGCTTGTTAAAATTCATTTTAAAATTGGCATTCTCTTGTACTTCTTTCATATGATGAAAGAACATAGCTACTGGAGAATGCATATTCAATCCAAGTTATTAATTTCAAGCAAGAATCAATTAATCAATCCCCAAATGCATAATTGTAGGCATGAAGGAGTATAGTTGCTGCTTGCCTCACGTTCTGCATGTGCATCTCTTTCTACCCCTTCAACAACTCTTCTGATGTGTTTGTACATATAACTGTACCCACCAGAGATAAAATACTTTTATACTCCAGGCATCTGGTAAAGTGGGCTGTGATCCAGAAAAGATGAGCAGTCATAGATGTGTTAGCTTTTCAAGTGCCACAAGTCTGTTATTTCTGTTGCATTCTACCAGAAACTGCATTACAATAGTTTTCAAAAGTAAAAGATACAGTAAAATAATGCAGCAAAAAATAGGAGAAAAAAGTCAGTGTCTTAAGGACAATTTCTAAGTCAGTGTCACAAGATACAGGTGAGGTTCAATAATTATGTGTTATACTTTTATCCAGGCTGCTCACCATTGCTATTTTAACTCATAGTAGCTCTTCAAGGTTTCAGAGATCTTTCCCCTTATTTCCTATTATTTTTTTTCTTTAGTTGAGAAGCCAGAGAATAAACTTGATGTCTTCTGCATGCAAATCAGGTATTCTATCCCGAGTCATTTTAATAGCACCATTAAGGCTGTAAATGTAGATACCCTATGGTGATATAGCCCAGATACCCTGCATTAGTATGTCTTCCAAAATGAAGACATGCATTCAGACTGGTGGCTTCTTATCTGTCACAACAGGGAAGTAAATGATGACATCTACTTCAGCACATCATCTAGCGTGATCTGAATGTTCAAGGGGATCAATATGTATGGCTCATGGAAAGATCATCATAATATCCAGGCATTTTGCCTGCTGTTTACACAAGAAGTACAGTGATCCCTGTGGAAGTGGCTAACTGGATGGTCAATTGGCTGTTCTGCTATTCTTTCATTAACTGAGGCATTCCCAGATATATTTTCTTCAGTGTCCTGCTTTTCCAGTAAAATGCACAAACAGGAGAGTTAAAATACCTCAAAATATTTTGCAATCTCAGATAATCAATTCAAATCATCTTATGCTATCAAGTTTTAAATCATTTTAAATGTATAAAAGGAGCAATACTCAGAATGGTGAATGTTCCTTAGAACATTCACCTTGGGATTTTAGCCACTTAGTAGATGTCAATTTAGTCCTATATATTTTATATTATGAAGACTTACATTTAAGCTCTGGCAATGTCACAAATCTGCCTCATTGAAATTAAGTTCACCATACCATATCGTACCATACCATACCATACCACACCACTATACCATACCATACCCGCTCCCCCAACACCACATCATATCACTATACCATATTTTGGATCTCAGCTAAAAGTTGCACATGGCTATTATAGTTTTTACTTTCATGACCAAATATACAGAAAAAAAGCACCAAAGTAAAAACAGTACAAAACTTGATTCTGGTATAAATATGAGGTCTATTGAAACATCTTTACTTTCATTGCTGAATGATCCAGATAATATGTCCACTGAAAAGTAATTTAAGTATTCTAGTGTACTTGATCATTAAATCAAGAGACCTTGGCTGTTAAGTACTGTGTATCAATGGAGTCAGGTAAAAGTCTGATATTTGGAACGTCACTTCTTTCTTTTTCTCATTTTTTTGAGACCACCCATTTCACTGTCTGAAGATGGTTGAAGAAAAAGGATGCAATGTTCAGTTACGAACTATGAATTATCTTCTTCCAGAGCACATCAAGATGCTTATCATACAAACCTAACATGTTCCCCATTACATTGGTCCAAACTGTGCTTTCAGCTCTGATGGGAAAGATATTATTTATATTATTCAGAGCAAGATGGTATTCAAGCAAAACTCACAAAATTAGTCCACTATGTATTGTGGCATACAGATCTTGAGATGTCTGTTGATATGTCAAAATATTACTAGTATATGACAGTCTCTGTCCTGTGAACTTATTCCAATAGGTTTGGGTGTTCAATCCAAGTAATCATCCAGTCTGGCTTCACACCCTGTGTGAATTCTCTTCGAAACCTTTAGAGAAAACAAAGTAAAATAATGAAGAGACAATTGCGTAAGTCAAGCAACAAACCCTTTGTGAGTGGCCTTTATATTACAATTACAAATGTAATATTAAAGTGGTGAACAAACATAATACTAAAAATAGATTTAGATTTGGCTGCCAAATCTCTCAGATAACGACTGCAATCTGACTTAAATTGACAAAGCAAGAAACATAGCAGAAGATTTCAAGAACATCTTAATAGTTGCATCTATTACTACTTCTATTTATAAATGAACATTAACGAAATCTGGAGGTTCATGCAAATCATGTAATTAGATTGAAGGCAGAAGGCATATTGAGCATACATAGGAACTAGAAGCCCTTAGGCTCTTCCAGTAATTAATGATGGAAGCTTTATTATGTTGACATAGAAAATGGACAGAAAATACTGTGCAAATGGAGCAACTAATTATCCAAAGTACTTGTTCTCATTGTCAACATTCATAACTGATAGTTTTTATTTATTGCATCCCTTAATATAATAATGTTAAAAAGCAGAGATGACTAGATTAGACACAAACATCCAATTGGAGTCAGAAAAAAGCTATAGGAATGAACCAAAATATTCCTGTCATTCTGACATTTCTTTAGTAGTTGTATACACTTACTGTACGTTGTCCTTCAAGAACTGTTTTCTGCTAGAGTGTCTTTTAATTATTAGAATCACCTGAGGGTTTATCTCTTTTGGCTTTGATTGTTCTATGCAAAGTCCCTTATATTTTCAAAACTGTCTCCAAAAACCATAAGAAAACATGATAACTTGAAACCTTGAGCTTAAAAAATGGAAGCTAATATAACTAAGCACATAAATGCAAAAACAAAAAAAAACCACCCCACCCCAATTGTGATCACTACAAAAAATTACAAGAGAATATTTTTAAATGATACAAGATTCTGAAGTTTATGTGTTTTAACTATACCCAACAGAAAATTATTGGGGAAAAATGGAAATGACATAGATCCCTATTCATTTTCATTTTTCAGTTCTTAGAACTGAAAATCTACACAATCTTCTGCTTAAGAACCATTCTCTCTAAACATCTGCTTCCCATTTACAGCTAAGGAGAAAAGTATTCTTAACTGCCTTATTAAAAGCCATCCTCATATTAGGATTTATGTGTGTGAATGCTGCTCTGGCTTCCATCTCTCTTGAATAGGCACCTCAACCACATGTTCTGCAGATGTGTTGGACATTAATTCCCATAAATTATGCAAGAAAGAGAATGTACGAGAGAATCCCACAAAGTATAACTAGAGCCAGTGTAGAGCTACATCAATACAGTCCTCCAATATACATGTTTATTTTTTTCTCTAATATATGAATGAAAAAATGTGAAGAAAATGTTTTGCAGTTGGAAATCTTATATGGTAAAACTAGATACAAAGTGATATGTTTTTTCTTGAAAAGCATCTCGACATATGTCTACATTTGATCCACCAAAATGGCTTTTAGCCTCTCATGCACTCCCCAAACTTGCTTCAAAGAATCTTTGCTCCACACTTTTGCAAATATCTTTAGGAAGAAGCAAAAATCTTGCCTGCACAGCCTCTCTTCTGGTGGTGGATGAAAACAGTCACACAAGATTGATTCTTGCAAGACTAACTTGTATTATTTTTACAATAGAAGAGTGGAAAAAATATTTTTGGACATTATTTTAAAAGCAGTAAAAGTAATAGAAATGTGGCAATGTATTTATTTATTAAAATATTGTTATGCTGCTGCCCAATCAAATATTCTGGGTGGACTACAAACAATATATAAGAGGTATCCTATAATCACTCCATTCAAAACCCTTTATTATATATTATCTTGTTACAGTATTAACTCTTCTTTCTTCATTTTATAAACCTATCCCATTTGTTTAGATACCTATCTTTCAGGCTAAAATAAACTTATCAGAGAAATTGTCTGATAAGCTAATATATATACAAATTCTCCTTTATAAGCTGATTATAAACCTTTGCCTTTCTGAAAGATCAACTTAATAGCAGCTATTATTGGCCTCCTAGGCCATTTTGTTCATACTATACTGCTTATGTTCTTTATTCCCTTCAACACTGACCTTCCAATAAATCCATTCCCCCCCCCCTTTAAGTTACAGGCAGGCATATTGCTTAAGATGCAACAACATCACTTATATACTACAGAGCTAACCTTTTTTAAAGTACACTGATTCAACTGAAGTTTTGCCATACCCAAAAAACAAAACCACAGTCAGATAGAAAATCAATGACTGACTTACTCGTAGTTTGCTAATAAAAGATGTCTTCTTTTTGGTGTGCTTTCACCTCTAAGCGCAATCTGGAATACTTTGGCTCCTTCTGGACTCTTATCAGGGATGTCAGCACTGCTCAGATACCAGAAGGACATCAGGATACTAACAAACTTCCTGCCTGTTTGTGGGGCAAGATAAGATTTAGAAATAGAGAAAGACATCTTATATGAAGAAACACAAAAGAACATCTCTCTCTCTAACACACACACACACAAATGTACAAACTACTGTGGAAAAACTATTTGTGAGGATAGCAGTGGCTCCAAAGCCTCTTTCAGAGACAAAGCATGAATTACCACATACTTGGTTCATGTATCAGTCTAATCCAAAATTTACTTGTCCAGTTTCCTGAACATATAACAATTAACATACATAACAAGCAGAATGCAGACCAACAATATTATAAGCTAACACAATGTAAAAAAACAGGCAGAATTCTGTGGGGGTTTTTTATATGTGATTCTTCAGCCATTACCTACTCATAGCTTTTTTTTTTTGTAATATATTTTATTGATTTTTTAAAAACATAAATCACTTAATAATTGGTGAACAGTGTGTTGTCTGGGTTATATTTGTAAAACAATCATTAACAATTGATTTCTATAATCCATAATCCACATAATGGTTTTAGTTGATTTCCTCTTTTCCCAAAATATCCTCTTTTGCAAACATTGAGTTAATACAATTCTTATTGTTTTGATAGATAACAATTCAATATATAATGTTCCCTAATATTCCTAAAAATAATAATCACATCAATATAATATTTCTTTTCTATCCAATCATTCTGGTTGCCTTATCATAGATCCTGTTACAGTCCTTATTTTAGTTTGTTTCTCCCACCAAATTCTAGGTATTCTTACTGGTTAAGATTTTCTCAAAAATTAATTACATTCAAAAATTTAACTCTATTTTTCCATATGAACCATCTCAACTTTTACATTTCTTAAGAAATAGATAAAACAATAAAAAAGGAGAGCAAGAGTAAAGAAACATAAAAATAACATACTACTTAAAATATATATCCCTAAGCTAATATATATTTATTTCCTAAATTTCTTATTCTTTTTAACCATAATTAAAAATATGTTTAATCTTTGAACATTCCATTTAATACATCTAGTCATCTAGTCCTTTAACTCTTATTCAAAACATTTTGTTTTATCCATTATAATTTTCTTAAATTCAATCACATTTAAGTATCTAAAACATTTCCTTTATCTAAGTCATTTCAACTTTTTTATATTACTCATATCAAGAAAGAGAACAAAAAAGGGAAAAAAGCATACTATATTATTTAGGGAATTCATCCCTCTTAGAATGACATATATATTCCAAAACTTTTCTATTTCTTTAACCACATTCAAACAAATGTTTCTTTTTTAAGTATTCTCTCTGGTAAGTCCCATCATCTATTTTCTTGGTTTCCACTTTAGTCTTTTTCCTTTGCCCAGTATCTTTCTTAATCAATGTATTTTGCTGAATCAAAAAGTTTTTCTGTATGTTCGTAAATGTTGCTGTAGATATAAAAAGTAAATCAGGTGAAGTGTCTTTGTACGGGGCTTCTGCCTTTCCACGTTTGTTGAAAACCTTTTTCTTTTTCTTTCTCTCCGCTTCTCTTATCATTTCCTTTCTCTCCAATGTTCCTGACATCTCTACAGTCCATTTTATCCAATCTGTTTTCTTGTCCTCAGATTTATTTTGTAGTCTTAAGGGTTAACTTGTTTTTTCCAATTCTTGTGAATTTTTTTCCACTAGGATTAAATCATGTTTCCTTATTTTGTTAAGTTCTATCTTTAAGTCTCTATTCTCAATTCTATATCCATTTATCTGTTTTATCTGCTCCTTCTGTTGTTGTTTTCTGGGAATTTTTGTGTTGTAGAGTTAACTTAGAAATAGATCGATTTATATTTTCAAAGTTATTTTGGATTTCTTTGTGGTTTAAAGTCATTGTTGTTTGAATTAGTTGCAGTAAACTATATATTTCCTCCTGTGAAGTATTTATGTTTTCATGATATGTTCTTTCTACATGTCTCTGATCCATGATGGCCAAGAATTTGAGTTTTTCTCTTCCTTTCTTTTCTCTGCAAATAGCTTTAGAGTCCCAATTAAATAGATATTTGTAATCCAAATAGTTCAAAAAAGACTTTTCCCCCTGAAATTTATAATTCTCTCTTTGTCTACAGCCCAGATTATTGTCTTTTTTTTGTCACAGCTGTTCTTTGTTGTTAAAGCTTTGAAGGTCACAAACATAGATTAGCTTTTCCCAGGTTTTGCCAAGTCTTAAAGTCATAGCTGTCATAGTCTTCATCCACCACTAGGTGTCAGCAACTATTTGTTTTTCAATTTCCAAAATGAACAATTATCTTTAGAATGAGAGTCTTAACCATTCAAACAATTTTAGATTTATCCAGATTTAAGTATTAAATTTCAGGTTTTATATTTATTTCACTTCCATATATTTTGATCCTCCATAAAAAGATTAATTCGCTGCTTCCCTTAGTATAAAGGTGGGGCGGAATCCCCCTCCTTCCCTTTCAGAGGTATTTTGCTTCTTGGGGATCTTTTCCAGGAAATTAAATGTAGAATAGAAAAGAGAAGATTGAATTCCTCACCCAGTTTGAAGCACGCTGTTCATAGTTGTGCTGGTTAGTGCTTTTGGACTTCGGTTGCAAGTAGCTTAGGCTGGTTGATGCAATACGGCCAGCCTTTCTCCTGTTGGGTTAGAAGGCTTTCCCCAAGTCGAACGGAACGGCCGCCGCCGTCCCAGAATCGCTGGAGCACCCTTCTTTCTTTGTCACCTCTCTGGGGCGACTTAGACCCATTTAGGGTCCCCAGGCAGGGCGAAATTAGCCGCGGGGGTGCGGAGAATCCGCAAGCCCACAACCGGTCGCTACCGCGCAGGACTGGAAGTCCTACCTACTCATAGTTGAGCTTTGAACTATGCAGCCACTATTTTCAGCTATCAGAGAACCTATAAACTGCTTCCATTTCCAACACAGGAGAGATGGTTCTCCTGTATTTTCCTTTTTCCCTCCAGCAAGAATCTAGGTACAGTCACAAATTAATTGCTTTCTCCTACTAAGACCAACACAACCTAATTTTATGTATGTTTGCAGATATTAAATGGGAAAATTCATGACTCAGGTATGAATTAAGAGTTATTATTGTTTCTAATGTTTGCCATTCAAATGATTAATTCACCTTAAAAAATAAAATTACGAAAGTTGTTTGTCCTGCTGGCCAACTTACAGGAAAGAAATTAGCTGTGTGCATTTCTTTTTTTAAATATTGAGTCAGACTCATTGTACTACATCAAATCTCATACTGATAACTTGAAGTATAGTTGATGGTCAAAGGTATCAAAGGCCTTTCTCACCAATCTCTAATTAAACATTAGATATGTATTTAACTAGTAAACTATGGATCTTCTTAAAGGGCCAAGCAAACTCATTGAGTTACTAGATTGTGTGCTGACATAAAGTCCATTCCATATATCAGCTTCCACTGTTTTAGAACACTGGTTCTCAAATATCTCAGGATCTCTTTACATTTTTAAAAATGATTGAGGACCCCAGAGAATTTTGATTTGTGTGGGTTATGTCTACCATTAGTTACTGTAGTAGAAATTAAAACTGAAAAATTAAAAAAAAAAATTGACTTCACGGGCTCTCTGAAAGGCTCTCAGGAACCTCCAGGGATTCCTAGATCACATTTTCAGTGCCATTTAAAAATAATAATAATAACTACTTGATTTTACTTTAGCCCAAAAGATTGCTAGCACAATCAAATATATACAAAACCAGACACAAGTAAAAGTAGCAGACAGGTGCTCAAGATGAACACTATAATTAAATAGACAGAAAAGAAATTTTAAGCACTATTTAAAAAGACTGAGGAATGCTTCTGTGTTTTATAAGGAATGTGAAATAGAACGGAGGCATACCACTGTCATCATAGTAAATGCCCACATCTCCTGCTGCTGTGAACATAATTTCATCCATCTCCGCAGCCAGAGCTTTTCTGTGGTTTTCAGACAATGAAGAGAGCTTCTCTCTTAAGACCTGAATCATCTGGATTGGAAATGGAATTGTTAACATTAGTGCTTATTAATTCCCTTACACCAACTCACTTAATCAGCCATATAATAGTTATATAAGACAGTTATTGAAAACTATGCTGCCATTTCTTCCTGCCACTTCAAAAGTCAAGTATTTTTTAAACATCAGTGTTGTTTTAAATAATTATTAGATATTCTGCTTATGGTTGATCTCCTTTGTGTGGATTCTGAGACTCCCATTTAATATAGAAACAAGTAATTGGGGAACGGAGCAATGAGTGGCTATTGTAGACATTACTTAATGAGGGGAATAGTCTTTTATACAGGTAGTCCTCCACTTACAAGTATTTGTTTAGTGACCATTCTTAGTTATAACGGCACTGAAAAAAGTTATTTATAACTGGTTTCCACACTTACGTTGCAGCATCCCCATGTTCATGCGATCAGAATTTGGGCACTTGGTAACTGGCATCTTTTTATAGCAGTTGCACTATCCCAGGGTCATGCAATCACCTTTTGCGACCTTCTGACAAGCAAAATCAATGGGGAAGCCAGTTTCACTTAATATGTTACTAACTTAATTCATTTAACAACTGTGGCAAAAAGAGATTGTAAAATGGGACACGACTCACTTAAAAACTGTCTTGGTTAGCAACAGAAATTCTGGGCACAATTGTAGTTGTAAGTCAAGGATTACCTGTGTATCCTTAAAGGCACCGTTATAAAACATTTAAGAGTTCTATTAGACTTAGTCTTCTTACTGAAAGCCGTTCAAAGCTGATGCTGTGGAAAACCGACGCCAGTAAGATCTGCTAAGCCAGGGGTCCCCATCCCCCGGTCTGTGGACCGGTACCGGGCTGCGGCATGCCAGCAATCGATCCGCACAAACAAGCAAAGCTCCATCTGTGGGATGCAGGCAGCACACAAAATCATGCACTCTCCAGTCCATGGAAAAATCTTTCTCCACGGAACCCATCCCTGGTGCCCAAAAGGTTGAGGACCTCTCTGCTAAGCATTCCATCACTGAGAGAAAGTCATGCCCACACCCTTTTGGAAAGCCTTGGATATTCAGACCATCCCTTCCTTACTAAAAGTTATTATATTAAAACTGTAGGCAGTTCTGTTTCTGGAAATAAAGCGGCATGAATGTTGTAATAATAAATTCTTTAATTAAACCAAACTTCCAGAAATGACAGCATAGCTGAAATAGCTAAACTATGAGAAAACCCAAGTTAAAATTAAGAGAATAAACAGTTCTTCTTCTTCTTCTGCCATATCCGTTATCGGACGTTGGCGATCATGTTGGCAATCCTGTTTTTATCAGCAGCTGCACGAAAAAGTGCTGCTGAGTTTTGTCCAAACCAGTTACTGTGGTTAAATTACACTGAAGCACTAAGGGGAAGACAGAACCTAATTGTTGCCTTTTTTAGAAAGTCAAATGTGAATTGTCAGAGTTTTTGGGAACCAAAAGTTATCAGTTTAGATGCAATCTGCTTACTCTACTTTAGGAACAGAATATAAGTATAAATCCAAACTGTTTCTTCCACTTTTAATTAACTTAAGGTAGTGTTCTCCATTCTCACAATCTCCAAATACACTGAACTTCAGTGCTTACAATTTCTAGCCAACATGGCCAAATTTATACTGCAAATATAGGAGCTGACATCTAACAAATCCAGGAGCACTATTTTGTGAAAAACTGGCTAATGCTGTCCTCTGTAAAAAAGAAATGTTCAGTTCAAAGAATAGAGAGGAGAATCTTGTTTTTCACATATGAGATATTAAATATTTTACCTCTTTTGATACAAGTTCTTCCAATACATCGTATTTACACTGAGAAATTAACCTTGAAACAACAGTAAAGGCCTAGAAAAAAAGAGAAAAATGCTACTTTAATTAAGACTTTGCAGGTCAACTACATTAATGTACTTATAATGAAAACATTCTTTTTAGCCTTTCAACTGATACAGTATTCTCAATCTGAAATGCAGAATCCGATAAAGATGCAGATTATATTGACTAGAATGCAATGTAAGTGCTGTCTTTGTGCATATTTAAAAAGCAAATAATTTAGGTTCAATTAATGCGAAATACAGAAGAACCTTGTGATTTTATTAAACTAAAAACTGATGGAGTAGAAAGAAGACGACCCACAGGCAGAGCAAGAGGACAAGAGCGCTTCGCTACTGTACAGCCATAAACACCATCTCATTAAGCAGCCATTGCTAAACCAACCCCAAAGCTTCCTCGGAGAGGTGTTAAAAAAACTAATAGAAAGGAGAGAAAAAAAGCCGCCCTTCTTTTTTATATATAACAACCCGAAATGCTCAACAAACGACTCACATGCTTCGCCCCTTGCATGAACTCCTGAATGCTGAAGTCGCGGTCAAAGTAGGTGCGGATGAGGAAGAAGTAGAGGCGAGTGCGGAGCCACCTCAAGGGGTTGGGGAAGCCCAGGAACACCGCCCGCTCCTCCGACCTGGAGTCACCGGGGCCGCTGCTATAAAAGCGCGCGGAGGGCAGCAGCAGAAACGGGCAGCGGCCAGAGGGAGCCGAGAGTTGCCCAACCCCTCCGCGCCGGGCGGCTGAGCCTCTCGGGAGGGCGGGGAGCCCCCGCAGTTGCCAGCAGCAGCGCCTGCAGAGGACTCCCCGGGTCAGCCCCATAACTCCCCGCCTCGGCACTCCCATCATGCCGCGGCGACGGAAGAGACGCGGGGAGATCGGAAGGCGGCGAACAGGTTTCCCTTGAGGCGAAGGAGCGGGCTTTGCGCCCGCCTCTCGAGGAGGGTCTCGGGCCTGCAGGAGGGCGAGGGGGGGGCCTCGCTCCGCCCTTGAGTTAGAGCAGGAGCGAAACTCTCCTCCTCGCGGTCTCTTCCCCCAACCCCCCCCCGGCGGTGCTGGGCGCCCTCAGGGCACGATTGGCGTCTATTGGTTTTCCGAGGCCTCGTTTCCAGCGGAGGGAAATCGCCGCCGGACCCAAAGGAGGAAGTGACCGAGCGGCGGTTGCTTAGATTTGAGTGGGGACATGGAGAGGCAGCAAGTCCCGCAGTACACCGGAGTGACTCGGGAGCGTTTTTTGCAGGACATCTATCCCCTGGTGGGTGAAACCCGGCGGTTCAAACGCTCCCCCCCTTTTTTTTAAAAAAAAAATAACGTGGCAAAGAAAGGCATGGTACAGAGAACCAGTGTGGTATAGTAAGGTGCTGGCCTAAAAAACGGGGCTGTTCTAGGCCGGTCACTCTTAGCGCAGTCCATCTCACAGGGTGGTTGTTATGGGAAAAATAGGCAGGAATAATTGGTATAAGTAAAAATTAAAAGGGACAAAAATTTATTAATAAAAACAGTTCTATATACAGTACTCAGATGGGTCCTTTGTTTCTTGGACTTCAGCAAAAGAATAACTTTCTAATTGATCCTGCGTTTAATTCAGTACTTGCTGTGCTCGATGTTAGTATTTACATCCTAAACCAGTACCAGGTGCACATAAGGCAAGACATATTTTCTTTCTCCAGATAAAATAGGAGATGGACATAATTAACCTTTTCTTTGTTAATTGTCATGTTTGGAATGTTGATTGCAGGTTAATTTTGGTAGCTTGTTAAATGCACTTTCAGAAAGTATCTGCCACAGTGGATGTGTTCAGATACAACATGCCAATTTACCACAAATGAATATTCCCCAGCAGTTTGGCCTCCTAGAATGCTCCTTATCTTATTTTTCTGAGTTTTTTTTCCTGATAACAAGCACACTGCAACATTCAGTTGCAGCCAATCACTCTTTTATTTGTAAAAAAAAAATATGTGTGTGGCACTTAGAACCATTGTTAGAAATTCTGATTATGTTTGATGTTGCTTTATTTTTCAACCTCATGCCTTCTAAAGATGTGCAGAATATTACAGATTTCAACCATGTTGAAGTGACCTGTTTTGAATTCAAAATATTCTGGTTCAGGTATGAAATAAGGTGGGTCAAGTATCATGAATGTGTTTTGAATGTGAAACACTTTCAAACTTAACAATTTTTCAAAGACTTGAAAAGCCCATTTTGCATTCAAAACAGCTTTTGACACTTAAAGTGGGGTGTTTCAGATTTGAATCAGTTTGCATATCCTTAAGAGATTTCTATTGTTTTGTTTTGTTTAAAAAAAATCCTTTTAAAAATCAGGGGGACAGAGGGTCAGGTGTCCTTAGGCACATTGGCCCCAATAGTGCTTGTTGTGTTTAGTCCCTTAACTAATGCTTAGAAGATAATGTGTTGAATTTGAAGGTTAGGCAGTTAGCATTGTTTGCAATTAGACCTATTATGGAAGTTGCCATTTAATTTTGGACTTAGGATATATTTCATTCCATCAGCTTTGTCTTTTAATATATTAAAGTAATATATATGCATTTTAAATAGTTTGAGTTTTGCCTTTAATATTTAGATTTGCTGCTATGTTCTTTTAAGTATTTTGTTTCCTGTCTCTTATAGATTTATTGAAAAACAAAAGTATTGACTTGAACCTATAAGGTTCAGTGAACTGTGTCTAGATATATTATTTAGAAATCAGTTACAATTTGTGGGACTTGCTTCAAAGTAGTTGTGCGAAGAATTAGACTGCAAAGCTTTATAAAATGTAGATTAATCCAGTACTGTGTTGTAGAGTGTTCGTTACAGTACTGCTTATCCTGCCATTAGAATAAAGATTAATATGATGTATTTCACTAAAGCATGCTCTGTTAGAAAAATAATAAAAGTTAGAAATACAGATGTTCATTGTATTGGTTACACAATTTTCAAAGAAAATATATGCTTTTCTTAGGTTTGGATAGTTGGGAGTAATAGATAAATCATACCCTTTTGTTTGTTTGTTTCTAATAGCAAAATGGTGGCATGTTATTCAATAACTTTTTTTCATTCTCAGAGAAAGCCTGCAGTACTGAAAGGAATAGATCTGGGCCCTTGTGTGACCAAATGGACAGTAGATTACCTTTGTCAAGCATCAGGAAAAAAAGAAGTAAAGGTTCATGTTTCTGCTGTGCCACAGATGAACTTCCTTAGTAAGAACTTTGTGTATAGGTATTTTGTTCCAAGCTTTACTCTGTTTCTGTAAGTGGGAAGTGATAGCAACTCAGATGTTGCTGTTCTGGTTAGATGTAGACTTGTCACATGCCATGCTTAGCTCAAAACAAACTAGAGATGTGCTGAAGAAGAACCAGCATCTATAGAACTGTTTGCATTAATAAATCTTATGGCTCACTTAGCTTTTCCAGACCTAGATAGTAGAGATTTCCGAATACTGACTTTATGCTGTCAATCCAGCTACACGTTTTCATGATGGCTATGGTTGGCAGGCTTTGTGTATATATGTGAATTGTTGAATCTTTTTTCTAAGACCAAATTTTCACATTCTCCCACCTGACTCTTATACAAACTTGTTTTTCCATCACAGTAAATAATTGTAGTGCCTTAACTAATGAACCAAATGGGGTGATGTAATCTTAAAATTCAGTTAATCCGATTATTATTTGTTTATGAAATTCCTACACTGTTTTCTATAGCTGCCTTCTTTGTGCCTCAGTTAGTTACCCATTGCAACTACAATCAGGTCACAGTGTACTCTAGCTTACAGTCAGACTTATCCTCATTAAAAAATGAAAGCAATTCTGTATACTACCACAAATGTGAATGGAAATCATAAGGTGATTTTGGATCAAATAGTTTGGTTGGAGCCAATATCTGTATGAGAAAATAATTGGAAACAAAGTCATTAGTTTTGACATGAAATGTATTTTACTGAGATTACTCTGATAGTTTTCTGTCATGTGGAAGCAGGGATCCAGCTGTCTCTTCATATTTTAGGAATTATTCTGTTCTAGAAATTTCCAGCTATTAAGCTGTGGAAGGGTAAATTATCTTCCCTAGTTCCTGATCCCCCCACCCCCCTGTGCCCTTAGCATCACCACCTGAATTTTTGGGGAGGTCCACCAATCTTCTAGAAAGCATTTTGAGAGGCAGAGTAGTAGACAGAACAGGGAATTGTTGAGGATTCTATTCCTAATTCTGCTAGAGGACATGCTTCACTAGATAAAAAACCCTTAATTGATTAGAAGAATTGAATCCATTTATATGGCAACCAACTTAAATTTACCAGTAATTGACCTGCAGAAAGTTTCAGGCTGATCCTAAGTCTGTTTCTGGAAGTCCAATGATGCTCATGGCATTTAAAGAAGATGTTTTGAGATAGTTATTATTAAAAGTCAATCCCATCTGTTTAAAACATTTTGATAACTTTATTTTGAATTTCAGAACACTGCCTTTTGATGTATTTGTAAAGAGAGCAGCTGAAATCAAGCATTCGGATTATTTTCTTTCTGAGGTAATGTATTATTTGCTTATTAATAGTTTAGTTTGGCTGATTTTTTTTTAGTGTAGGTTCTTTTTCAGTTATCAAATTACATGGCCCTTGATAAGTTAAGTCAATTAAATATTAATGTGCTTATTCATTGCAATTTATTTTCCATGTGTTTGTATTTTTAAGGATGAAAAGTATTATTTACGATCACTAGGAGATGATCCCCGAAAGGTGAGTACATTGTATAAGAAAAAAACTCATCCTAAAAATGTTAGTTCTCCTCTGAGCTATTTTGGATAGCCTTTACATAAATTTTGTCCTTAGTTTGTGCTTTTTTACTGTGTTTATTTAAAACAGAGAGAGTGGAGGATCATAAAGCTGATAGAGAAAAGGATTGATTAGTGTTATCACTGTTATTTCCTGGGACAGACAAGGAAATAGATGTTTTTGCAAAAAGAATTTTATCCTACCCTGCAACTCCCTGACTCATGATTTGGAAAAAGATTGGAAAAAACAGCGTTTCATTGTACTGTTCACTGAAGTTCTGAGCCAAATGTTACCTTGTTTACCCATGTTAACTTCAGCAATTCAATATTAAAACTGCTCCTAACATATTCATATCTTTTCTATTCCTTTGTGAAATGTATGCCCCAATTTCTTCAGAATCTGGAAATGAACGTAGGATTTGAAGTGTTTCAAATGAAGCCAAAATATCTCTGCTTATTGTGTATTATTTGAACTTGCTCAGTCCAAATATAGAGAAATTTGATGGATGGCCTGGAAATGGGCTTGTTCTAAATGCCTTATTAGTAGCCCAAGCTAATCAACATCTCTTGAATCGAAGAGATTTTGCAGTTCATGAGAGAAGAAACTTTAGCAGGCTTACGGTTACAGATTACGGTCCTTTCGTCTTTCTGTAACATCCTAACAATCATTATCCTCTTCCAGGGGTTTCAGATGTAATTGGATTCCTACATTGCACTAAGCCATAGAATGGTTTGCTTTTGGCTTTATATGCTGTGTCAGTGATAGCGAACCTTTTAGAGACCGAGTGCCCAAACTGCAAACCAAAACCCACTTATTTATCGCCGGGTGCCAGGTGGGCGTGGCCCACTGGGTTGGCGTGGCTGTGGTGGTCATGGCAGACTGGGTGGGTGTGGCCAAGGCAGGCGTGGTCACCTCGATGTTGCTCGTGGGGAGGGACCCCTGTGGGGGTCGGGCAGGGTTGGGGGAGATCCAGGGGGTCTCTGGCAGGTGGGGCAGTGGGCAGGAGGCTCGTCCTGCGGGGTGAGGCGAGGCAAGGCGAGGCAGGGCAGGGGTGCCATTGTCGCAGGGCAAGGTGAGGCAGGGGCTGGGGCGGCTCCTGCCTGACACCATCGGCCCCCGCACACAGAGGCCAGCGAGCGCATGGGGGCCGACTGTCCGTCAGCAGCCACAGCCTGCCGGCCCCTCAACCAGCGCACTCTGGGGCTGTGCAGCCCACTGCCAGCAGTTCAGAGAAGCTACCTCTGAGCTGGATGGCCAGCCGACAGCTGAGGAGGCGATGCAGTGGGTCGTGCCCAGGAAAAGGAGAGAATGCAAGGCTAGGAGGGATGGGACAGGAGGGAGGGAAACCAGCCGTGCTGGGATGCATCCGGCCACGTGGGATCTTGGTGAGTTAGCGGGCGGCTGGTTGAAGAGGGACGGTTGCCATCTCTGGGGTATAGCGTGCATGCCCACAGAGAGGACTCTGAGTGCCGCCTCTGGCACGCGTGCCATAGGTTCGCCACCACTGTGCTACGTGAACCTTGCTATTATGATTTCTAAATGCTGCTTTATAACTTAGCATAATATGTAACTCTAGTCAAGATCAATATTTTTGTTTCAGGATATTGCAGATCTGAGAAGGCAGTTTCCTTTATTGGCAGATGACATTCAAATTCCAGAATACTTTGATAAGGAACAGTTTTTCTCTACTGTCTTCCGAATAAGTTCAGAAGGTCTACAACTTTGGACACACTATGATGTAAATAATATATTCCTAAACACTTATTAATGAAAAGTATGCTAACCTCATTTTGACTTTTATGCAAAGAGGAGTTTTTGTTGTTTCCTTGAAAAATATTTAAAAGGAATGCTGTAGGTGTTAAACTAAGTCAGGACTTTTCTTTTTTCTTTTTAATTTTAATTTTAATTTTATTCAAATACAAATAATACAAACATAATACATATACATCTAAATAAAAAACAGTATAAAAAATACAAATACTACAGTGCACCCACCCCCCTGGAGATCATTTTTATTACCTATATTTCTTCTCATATAACTAACAATATACAATATACAATATATTTCAATTGTGCCCTTATCCCCTCAAAAACAGCATATATTCTTGAGCAGGTTAATTCCCTTTGCCTTCCACCAAGACTGTTTTTATAAAATCGTCCCATATTTCATTATAATTATTTACTTTAATCATCCCTTTTTTAAATTTAATTTCTGTTAATTTATCATTTATTGCCATATTCCATATTTCATTATACCACTCATTTCTTTGAGTAACCCAATTCCGTCTCCAATATTTAACCATCACTAATCTAGCTGCCATTATCAAATTTACAATCAATTCCTTTTTTGCTTCATTTATATCTTGTTTTTCCAACAATAACAGTAATGCAATCCTCGTGACATATCTAAATTTACCTTCAAAAGTTCTCTAATTTCCCTAAACACCATGTCCCATATCTTTTGTGTGCTATCACAATCCCACCACATACGTTTTATATGTTCCAATCTCTTTCTCGCACCTCCAGCAAATATTTGTATATTTAACATCTATTTGATTTAATTTACGTGGTGTTAGGTACCACCTCCATATCACTTTATATCCATTTTCCTTAACTCTGACATACTTATATACTCTTCTGTTCCAAATATTTTTCCAATCTTTATCGTTTATTTCTCCTAAATCTGTTTCCCAGATTAATTTTAAACCTTTTGCTTGATCTTCTAGTTCAATTAATATTCTGTATATTTTCCCAATTCTTCCTTTACTTATATTTCATTTTCCTTACTTTCTTTTATAATAATTTCAAATTTTGTTAACTGTCTATCTTTCACCTCGAATTTTTCTTCCATTTATATCCATTTCTCTAATTGTATTAAATTCAACCAATTTAATTTAGTATCTGATAAAACATTCTTTAATTGTATTGTATTCTTTATCTTGTTCTTCCAGTCTTCCCATTTATATATTTGATTTTTTAAAATTTACTAATCCATTCTTTCAATTCAATCTTAGGGAATTTCTCCATTTCTACCACCGGTGTTAAAGGAGAAATTCCTGGCATTAACCGATATCTCCATTTATTCCATAATTCTATCAAAATTTTAAAAAAGGGATTTTGAATTCTCTTAACATTTTTTTTAATATCCCTTTTAAACCAATACGTTTCTATAGGATTGCCTATTTCTCTTAATTCCTTCAACTCTATATTGCTCCATAATAAATCTCTATTTACTGCTATAATATCTGGGATCACCCTTAATTGATTAGCTATCCAATAATTTCTAACATTTGGAAGACCCACCCCACCCTTTTTTACAAATACTTATATACTATCTCTACAACGAACTTGTAACTCCTGTTGCTTCATCCAGCTTCCCTTTTTCCTGTAGATCTTCTTTATTGATGATTCCGTGCTCCCTTAATTTCTCCATCGCCTCCTTTGTTTCAACTCTGTAAAACCTTCCACCGTAAGAAAATCTTATGTTATTTTTCTTCAATATTTGACAGACTTGATGCATCTCTCTCCTCCATTGTAAAGTCTCATTGCATAAATTTGGCAAAACCTGTATCTGATGCCCCCCAAACATAGATGACATGTTTTGCAATTTGCGCATCAATTGCTCTTTTTTTGCGTATGATCAGAGTCGCACCACAATATCTCTCGGCAATTTTCTTCCCAACCTTTTTGGGCTGACTCTTATGTATTGCATCAATATCATATCTTGTAAAGGGGACATCTGGGAGGATCGAGGTAGCCCAATCCAGTACTGCTTGAATCAATTTTGCTTCATTTTCTTCACTTTTCTCCAGATATCTAGTATATGTAAATTTGATCGGCGCTGACGATCACATATCTCAATCAAATCCTTTTTCACCTAATGCATCATAGTTGTCTGACTTTTTAACACCTTATCATGTTCTCCCATCTAAGTCTTCACTTCTGTAATATTTCGTGTCATATCCTGACTTTGTTTCGCCAGATCTGTTATTCTTACATCCATATTATCCATTTTATCTTTTATTTGCTTCATTTCTCTTAACTCTTGTAAGAGCATATCAAGTTTATCTGGTTGAGTCAGTGACTTCTCAGGTGATTTTTTCCTCACATCCATTTCTAAGGCTTTTTCCACTCGAATCACACGTAAATCTGAAGGGCTAAGGCCTGCTTTGGGTCTTTGCCAAATACTTTCTGCACTTTGGCTGCGTTTTGACATCCAACCAACAAAAAGAGCTCTTAACCTTCTAAGAATTTTTACACAGTCTATAGTCCATACACATCACTTCCTCCCTTTATCTTGTCCTTATCAACTTATCTCCGTGAATGCAACATGATGGAAATAAATAAGTCCAAAGGCAGCAACTATCTTTATTACACGCACCTTATCAAGGCTCTGTCTTAAAGGTGTTTAATATTTTCACTTTCTCCAGATCTCAACACTTCTGACTGAAAGGAGTAACAGGCCTTCACACTGTACACTTATAAATCAGCTATTATCTTTTCAGCTGTACTCCTTTAAACTCTCTCCAAATTCTTTCTCCTATCAGTCTTCAATCATGGGGCCCCTCCTCTCCCCATCAACCTTCAAAAGCCTCTCAAGTCTCTTAGTCAAACATCCAAATTCAAAGCTGCTCTGGGAGAATGTCCAAAACCGAATCAGATACAATCCAAACTTCAGGAGGAAAGCAAGGGAAGTAACTCGCGTTTCATAATCTCTTAAATTTTCATAGTCCTTAATTGGGTGTTATATTTCTTAAATCAATTCTCTGCGATAGTCCGGAGGAGGCAGAAATTCAGCGTCCGCCCCCCCCCCCCAAGCCAGGACTTTCAGACTTCTTTTTCTAAATCAAGATTAAGATTTATACTCCATCAAACATAAACTCTTAAAACACAATCCAGATTGAATGTTAAAAAGATAGTGAAATAGATAATTGCTTAAAAGTTGTGAAACATTCTGATCTTTATGAGGTTTTTCAGGAATCCCGCTGATAATATTTGTTCTTGCTATGCTTAATACAACTTGTCCATTTAGATTCAACTAGAAAAGTCTTAAATCTAGACTAAGCCATTTCCACTTTGTTCCTATAATTTCAGTTGGAGGAATGATTATTGATAGGAAATGATGAATGAGCAATGACACATGTTAAGAAAGTTTGATGCCAGGGTTTGGGAGCCATGAGCTTGAGTATTGGATAACTGAGGAGGTTTTTGTGATAATTTTTGATGAATGAAAGAATTGTGACAGAATTTCTCTTATATCTGATTTAATTAGACATTTGGATTGATAGATAAAATGGCACCATATCTGCTCTTGAAACTACTAGTGCTATCTATGAAACTACACACATTTAGGACACCTTTCTAGTTTCTTGTTTCTTAGCATGACCAAGCTTGTTGGAAGTATGTTTTGGATTGGATTATGAACATGTTCTGACCTAGCTAACTGCTTTTTTAAAAAGATACTGCACAGCCCATCAGCTGTTTTATGAGTGTCCCTCAATGTATTAAGTCTAGTCAGGCATATTGTGCTTCTCCAAATGGGATACAGGTAGTCTTCGTTTACTGACCATTGTTCAGCAACCATTTGAAGTTACAATGGCACTGAAGTTCTAGCTGTCCCAGCACCCCTGTAATTCTGTGATTGCAGTCAGGTGTTTGGCAACTGGCTCACACTTAGTGAGAGTTGCAGCATCAGGTGGTCTCATGATTACCATTTGCAACCTTCCCTGCTGGCTTCCCACAAACAAGCTCAATGGGGAAGCCAGCAGGGAAGGCCACAGGTCACTCCAGTGAGTCTCTTGCATCCTCTCCACCTGATAGCAGCCACCCCCAGCTGCATTCCTACTGTGCCTTGTAGATTACTCGCCCCCTTCTCCTTGCCTGGCAACAGCTACCCCTGGCTTCATGGCACATGTGTCATGCAGCCTACCTTATCACCCTGGTGGCCTGCTTGTGAGCTGCCTAGGACTTGCTTAATGACCTGAGGTCCTCACTTAACAATGGCAGCGGGTATTGCCAGGATTGCCATCCCTAAATCATGCAATCCCTGACATTACACTCTACAATCACATCACAGTGATGGAAAGTCTGATCCCAATTACAGTTGTTAACTCAGTGCTGCACATGGAATATATTAATTTGCTTGAATTCTGTTTTTTTCCTTGTAAATATGTAAATATTTTTTTCCTCATTTCTCTACTATGGATCCTGTTTCTCTGACTGGTTACAAAGCCAGCTGAAAGGAACATGGTAATCTATTAATTCTCCAGGACAGATTTCTTTTAGTAATATATCCTCTTCAAATGTCTTATTATTCTCTACCTGTGCTGTATAGTTAACAGCTAGAAAAAGGCTTTCTGTATCTTTGGACATATGCCCAAAGATTTTGACTGTATCTTTCAATCTATCTAAACAACAGCACGATCTGTCCTTGGAGTATGTTGTGGATTAGACTAATGAGCAGGATGTTAACATTTTTGTTTGAACGTCTCCAGTGAGGCAGGGAGAAAATAATGCAATATTTTGCTGGTAATACTACAATCATTGTTAGTGTTTCTATATAATCTGTGTGTATTTGTACACAGAGGTAAAGATATAAAGACAGACAATGAGAGATGATTATTTTACCTTTATGTGAAAATTTGTCTTAATGCTAAGTGTTCTGTACATGCCTTTTATTAACAGAGGCTCTCCTATTTATCCACATAAGAAAAGGGCAAGAGACTAAAGGTTCATGATCTGACATACTTTTCAGAGCCACTGTAAATGACTATGTGGTATTACTGCTAATATACCTCTAATTTAATATAGCTGCAGCAGTATTGAGAGTCTCATCTGATCACATGCTCAGTAATATTTACTGTTTTTATATTTGTAGATAATGGATAACTTCTTAATTCAGGTGACGGGAAAGAAACAAGTTGTACTGTTCAGCCCCCGTGATGCACCATATTTATATTTATCAGGTGTGTTTGTGTGGGTTACTTAGCTTAAAAGCAGACACTACATAAAGAGTGAAGAACACTCCTGCTTCATCGGATCACATTTCCATTATTTGTAATGTTCCAGTTTCCACTTTGGTTGCCCAGATATGTCTAGGGTCCCTTGGAATAAGTGTCTCGTGTTCTTTGATCCAAAGTGACAGACAAGCTCAACTTTGTATTGCTTTTGAAACCTGGATCATTTTTAGTAGTTGTCAGTAGACTACCTTTCATACATTTGGCGTAGTCCCTTTTTATAACTATTTAAGGTAGTTATCTTCTATATCAGAGTTCTTCAACCTTTCCGGCTTGGTGGACTGGTGGGGTAGCAAGTAGCTCACCTGCTACTTGCGCGCACTCTGAACTTTCATAGCCCAGTTCCAAATGGCTCAAGGCCTGGTAGTGGGCCACAGCCTGGAGGTTGTTCTATACCAGGGGCAGGCAACCTTGGCTCTTTTATGACTTGTGGACTTCAACTCCCAGAATTTCTGAGTCACCCAGGAATTCTGGATGTTGAAGTCCACAAGTCATAAAAGAGCCAAGGTTGCCTGCCCCTGTTCTATACCCTTTACCTTGCATTGTGTACAATGTATTTTTTTAATCTTTAACATAATAATAACAACAGTAGATTCAAAATTCTGTTGAGTATTTTATGGCTTTTATTTGTTGTGCATTTTTAAGAATCCTTTATTGAGCTTTTTCCCCTGAATCTGTCATTTTTCCCGTTTGTAAACTTTACAGTTTTTCATAATCTTGGATATCCTTTTGTTTGTTCTCCAGAATAACCTTGATTTTTGACCAGGGTGCAGACATGATAACTTTGTAAACAGGCATTAAATTATTGAAACTTTTAATACTACCAGGGTCTCTCCCACCCTGAGGTACTCCATCCTCCATTTAATGACCCACACATTTGCACTGGGGAGAGCAGAGATGGAGGGTTATAAAATGAGGTGCTTCACTTAGTGGCTGTCCTGACTTCTGACTGTAATGGGCAGGCTCCATTACAGTTGTAACTCAAAGGGATATTTGTATTCTTTTTAAATAAAGGCATCCTTTGGTGTTGCCTATAAACTTTAAATAAACATAAAAGAAAAAGAAAAAAAGCAAATAAAACAACACAGCCCCTTTCACCCACTAAAATAGCTAACTCGAATAGGCAGTTGCTAATGAGATGCAAATCACTAAAGATCAGTTTTCAGTTGCTTTGTGCAGCAGCATCTGCATTCTAGATGAGACTGAAGAGCAGACTTGCTGTTTGCTTAATTAGAGGTCCCCAACCTTTTGGGCACCAGGGACCGGTTCCGTGGAGAGAGGTTTTTCCGCGGACCGGAGTGCGTGGTTTTGTGTGCTGCCTGCATCTCGTGGATGGGGCTTTGTTTGTGTGGACCGGTTGCTGGCATGCTGCAGCCCGGTACTGGTTCACGAACCGGGGGTTGGGGACCCCTGGCTTAAACCACATATATTTCCATAGTTAGCATTCACTGAATAAAAGAGAGCTACTCTGGAATGAAATACTGTGATTAATGTCTTTGATCAGTTAAACAGCAGTTGTTCTGAGATTGCAAGGAAAGGATGTCCCATTTGGTCTAATAAAGTCTTAAGACTTAAATTGCACCATACTGTATTTAGTAGGGTCTGATAGCTTAAAAGAGCTAGAGAAATGGAAAATCATCATTTTGGCAGCCCAGTACTCAACCTGAGGCACATACACACATACAAACAGTCTTCCTCTCCTGTATGGTTTACTCCCAAATGAGGGGCCTAAATATTATGCTGGTAGCATTAAGAGTAATACAGTTTAATAGAAGCATTGTCATTGATTGTTCATTGAAATCTTCATCAGGCACCAAGTCTGAGGTACTAGATGTGGATAAACCAAACATGAAGAAATATCCTCTCTTTATCAAGGCTAGACGTTATGAATGTCAGCTGGATGCTGGAGATGTCTTATTCATTCCTGGTAAGAAAACCAACAACAAATTCAGCTGTTTTTTTAAAAAAAAAACTGTAGAAGGCTGTCTACTCTTTGGTCTGATTCCGCTTAGAATTTAGTCAGTCACAGGAGACTGTTTTTTATGACTGCATGTTTATGTGCAGCAAATTGTATTTAAAACCACAATAAAAAGACAATTCTATCTCAGCCATGAATTATAGTGATCTGACTCATATATCATGATAAAACCATGGCTTTTGACATGGTTTTTGTCCTTAACATGTCTCTGTATTTGCATATCATGCTAAGCCAGAGTTCAAAAAATAAGTGAACACACTTCCATTCTTATTTGTGAAAACCTATGTAACGAAATACTTAATACAAACACTAATAAAAAGTCTAATTTTTAAATGGTATAAAAATTGTATTTTTTAATAAGTCACTGATGAAAAAAACTAGAGAAAATAAATGTGGTCTTTAAATTCTGAACAGCACAAAATTACATGGCCTTAATCTATATCCAGTGCAAAATTCACTTATGGTATCTATAACAAGCAAGTTAATTCTGTGCAAGACAATAAGGAAAGGGGGAAGAAAATAAGTAAACTGTAACTTCCAACTTTCTTAGATACAGTTACAAATATAAAAAACATTAACCTTTTGATCTAAAATTCAATAATAGACAATGGAATTTTTTTAAACAATTACAATGTTAAATCCCAAAATTAATGTAATGTTTCTTTCAGTTTCAAGCAAAAAGTCCAAAAGTGGGTTCCATATTGAAGCAAAGCTATAAAAAAATCTTTTCTTTAATCAAAGTCGTTAATTTCCCCATCTCAGCCATCCATTAACTTTACTATTCATTATTACATTGTGGCAATCTATACAGGCAGTCTTCAATTTAAGACCACAATTGAGGGCAAAATTTCCATTCCTAAGAAAGTTAGGTGAGTTTTGCCCCATTTTACAACCTTTCTTGCCACAGTTGTTAAGTGAATCACTGCAGTTGTTAAGATAGTAATATGGTTGTTAAGTGAATCTGGCTTCCCCATTGACTTTGCTCGTCAGAAGGTTGTAAAAGGTGATCACATGATCCCGGAACATTGCAACCATCATAAACTCAGGCTAATTGCCAAGGGTCCAAATTTTGATCATGTGACTATGGGGATGCTGCAATGGCTGTAAGGGTCAAACAGTCATAAATCACTTTTTTCAGTGCAATTGTAATTTTGAACGATCATTAAATGAACTGTTGTAAGTCGAGGACTACCTGTAGGTCTTTCCATTTCTGTATATACAAGACTCTCTACTGTTATCATATATAAAAACAAAGTCTCGTGGTTTTCCCCCCAAAAGGTTATTCATTAAACCTAAAAAAGAACCCTTCTGGTTTCACTTGTGCATTTGTTTAAAAAATCTGTGAATTAAAATACTTATTTGATGCCAATAATTTGTAGCTTTCTTACATGTCCACCAAAGGACATGTAAAAGATAAAAGGTGCCTTCAGAAGGATTACATTTCCAACATACGTTTGACACACTATTGTATATCTTTGACAATTTATCATGTATTAAATACTGACACATCATCTTGTAAAAATTCTTGTTTCAAATTAAAGCTCAAAGTGTATTTTCAATCCCTTACTCCCCATATTCTCCCACTGATCCAGCATTATATCTTTTTGCTCAATTAGTCATTCAAGTCTTTAACGTATTCATCTTGTACATTCATTTTCAATAAAAGTCTATACATTTTGGCAATAATACGTTCATCATTAGTACCCAAACCAAATTCAGTTTTGGCATTTGTAAAACCAAAACAATTATTATGTACATTAAATCTTTCTATCAATTGAACATAACCAAAACAATGACAGTAAAACTCTCCTTTTCCAGTTCTTCCGTTGTTTTTAATTTAAAGTCTTCTTCAGAAAAAGTAAGTCTGCTTAAATCAACTAGTTGTGTGGCTATCATTTCTTTTCTATGAAAACCTTGGGGTAGCAACCAAAAGGAGTTTTGGAAATCAATCTTGGGTTATATCTATTCCAAACCTTCAATTGGGCATACCTAACAAAGTAATTTTGAAAATTTTTATTAATCTTAATTTTGTCATTACATAAGATAGATATGTCATCCATATCTCAAATCATGTCCTCAAATCAACTCCAATAACTTCCTCTTACAAGCAAATTAATTCTAACATAAGAAAAAAACAGTAGAAATTGGGGAAGAAACAAGCAATACTGAAATGTTAGCAAATCCAAGATGTGTCGCCCATGTATCTGCTTACATTTATGGGACTGCATTTAGAATACTAAAAAGGAATGTAGTAACATAATGAATACATGACTTAATCAAAGTTCATATACTCTATTTATTTAGGAATAAGGTCCTGTAGCATTCTATGCGTAATGAGGGTGAGACTCTACTTGTGTCATAATTAAATATAAGATTAAATGTCCAAGAGGCAACATTTAATCTTATATAGCCAACCAAAATGCAACTGGGAGGTCACTCCGATTACAGGAAGCTTCCCTTTGGACCTTCAATAGAGGAGAATAGCAGTTTTTGTATAGATAGGTTGAACCATATCCTCATCTTACAAATAATACTATTCTGCATACTGGAAGAGGAAAACTGTTTGATCTGCAGTAGCCAAAATCATGGGCCAATAGCTTATGCCTTTTAATACAGTGGGGCAAAAAAGTATTTAGTCAGCCACCAATTGTGCAAGTTCTCCCACTTAAAAAGATGAGATTCAGTCTTCCCAGCCTGGTGCAGGTCTACAATTTTGTTTCTGGTGTCCTTCGACAGCTCTTCGGTCTTCACCATAGTGGAGTTTGGAGTGTGACTGTTTGAGGTTGTGGACAGGTGACTTTTATACTGATAAAAGTTCAAACAGGTGCCATTAATACAGGTAATGAGTGGAGGACAGAGGAGCCTCTTAAAGAAGAAGTTAAGGTCTGTGAGAGCCAGAAATCTTGCTTGTTTGTAGGTGACCAAATACTTATTTTCCACCATAATTTGCAAATAAATTCTTTCCAAATCAGACAATGTGATTGTCTGGATTTGTTTTCTCATTTTGTCTCTCATAGTTGAGGTCTACCTATGATGACAATTACAGGCCTCTCTCATCTTTTTAAGTGGGAGAACTTGCACAATTGGTGGCTGACTAAATACTTTTTTGCCCCACTGTACATGTGTTAGTCTGAAGAGATGCTGCTCCTCATTTTTACTCTGCACATTTAAATTGATGTCATACCCATGACATGATTCAGATCCAAAAGAGACTGCAACAGTTTATTACATCCATTTTATTTATTAAAATCTTCCAAATAATGTGAGAATTTGGAATACTTCCAAGGCTGTTCTTTCATCTGAAGCATATTGGCTTGTGTACTACATGCACCATTTGGATTGGTCTGTGGTTCTTTGGAGAGCAGATGTAACCTTTTCCTTATCAAATTTAGATTCTATTAGGTTGGAGTGATGATCACTATAATTCAGCGGAATGCTCTTTGAACTAGAATAAAGTGCCTCATGCATAAAAAATAACACTTCATTGTAGCTATCTGCTGATTTGAAAGCTCTTGGCATAACCACCATTAACAGGTCAATTTTTAATTCTTTCAAAATTCAAGGAATTTTGAACCCCAATGAGATTTGTGCATCTAGTATAGCTAATAATGATGTTTAGTTACTAGATAACTAGTATCCTTAGAAGTATAAGTCTCTTTAGACCTCAAACTGGTAAGCATACATGAAAGAAAGAAAAGGGAAGACAAAAACACAATGTAGATTTTTGAAGCTGTACTCTGGATGCCACTTCAATCTAAATTAGTTCATTAGGTGAAATGGGAGTGGTGATTTTCATGGATTATCCTTGCTTTCTCAGCCCCTCCTCCCAATTGTTTTTAACTACAGATAGTCCTCCACTTACGATCACAGTTGAGCCTGGAATTTCAATTGTTGAATAAAGCAGTTATTAAGTGATGATGCCATATGATCACTTCGCTCAACAATTGTGATCCCAACTCTTTCTGTTGTCGTCATTAAATGGAGTGCTAGAGGGAAGGCTGAGTCCTCTTGGACGTGGTGGAATGGGGAGAGGGCCAGGGCTTCCCAGCACATCTGGGAAGTTTGAGCCCTTACCTTACCAGGAAGAATATTCGCATTCTCTAGCGCAGTGGTGGCGAACCTATGGCACATGTGCCAAAGGCGGCACTCGGAGCCCTCTCTGTGGGCACACATACCGTCGCCCCAGCCCCGCGTCCTCCCACAGCCCCCTCACCAGCAGCCCCCCCGGAGGAGAGCCGCCCCCGGGTGCGGCCCACGTGAAGCAGCGCAGCCAAGGACATGGTAGCCGGGCAGAGGGGACAAGACTCCGCCCTTGCGGCCCGTCATGCACAAATGATGCTGTGGGGCACGGGCAGAGGGCTGGGCTACCTGGGTGATTTGTGGCAGGCCGTGGAGGTGGTGGGTGGCCCAGAGGGCAGGGCGGAGCAGGGACGGGGTGGTGGTTTTTGGACACTTGGTCTCTAAAAGGTTCACCATCACTGTCCCAGAGGGAGGCGGGGCCAGGCTGCTCCCCTCCGCCTCTCCATATGCGCCTGCACTCTCTCTCTCTCTCGGCCGTGGGGGAGCGCGAAATCGCTCTGGTGGCATAGATCCGGGCAGCAGAGGCCACACCCTCCCAGCGGGCCACGCCCACCCGGCACCCAGCGATACATAAGTGGGTTTTCGGTTGCAGTTTGGGCACTCTTGTCTCTAAAAGGTTCGCCACCACTGCTCTATTGTTTTGCCAGATTTGAGGTCGGTTCCTGCAGTGTATCAAGGGATTTCCCCTCTGGAGAGATTTGCCTTCGGAAAACCCTCAGCGCACTGGAGGAACACACTGTACCTCAAATCTGTTAAAAAAGCTAGTGAATGCAATAGTTCAGGGAGGCTCAGAACACTGATATTTGCTAGTATTTGCCTCTTTCCTTTGGACAGGAAAACACTAGCAAATACCAGCTTTCTGAAAGGCTCAGAAGGCTGGCATTTGCTAATGTTTTTGCCAGATTTGAGGATTGTTTCTCATGTGTGGGAGGATTTCCCCTTCCTGTATGGAGGAGAGATTCCGTGGTGTGCTTGGGGAATGGATCTCAAATCCAGCATTCCCCTTGCTTGCAATCTTTCCTGCTGGCTTCCCCACTGACTTTCTGGGAAAGCCAGCAGAGACGATTGCAAATGGTGATCACAGGGCACTTGGCAAACAGTTGTAAATGCAGACAGGTTGCCAAATGCCTGAAATGCAGTCATGTGACCGGGGGGGGGGGGACAAATTTTTTTGATTGCCAGAAATGCCTTACAGCACAGATCGGCAACCTGCGGCTCCGGAGCCGCATGTGGCTCTTTGAGCCTTCCCCTGCGGCTCCCAGCCTCCTCTGCCATTTGCAGAGAGAGACAGAGAGAGGCACTTGCACTTCCCCTCTCTCTCTCTCGTTTGTATGTGTGTGTGTTTGTGTGTAAAAAAGAGAGTGGACTCACGGTGTTCTCCGACCAGCTGAAAAGCTTACTGGGCGGGGCTGCTCCCTTTGCTGCATCTCTGCAAGAAGCAGGAAGGGCAGGAGAGAGCTAGCTAGCCCAGCTATGCTGACTCAGGAATTCTGGGAGTTGAAGTCCATGAGTCATAAAAGAGCCGAGGTTGCCCACCCCTGAGCTTGTTGGAGAACAGCTTGAAGTCAGCTTCCCAGGTGAGCAGAAGATCGGAGAGGGGGAGAGAGAGAGAGGGGGGGGGGAAAGGGAGGGAGGGGGGGAGGGAGGGAAAGACCCTTTTGACATCTAAAATGAAGATAACACTGCATATATCCTTTTTTACCTTATATATGTATTTATTAAAGGTAAAAAAGGATATATGCAGTGTTATCTTCATTTTAGATATCAAAAGGGTTTTGCGGCTCCCAGTGTTTTGTTTTCGATGGGAAATGGGTCCAAGTGGCTCTGAGTGTTTTGGGTTGCCTACTCCTATCTTACAGTCTTTAAAGATCGATTTTGATCTTAACTGCGAACAGTAGTTAAATGACCGGTCCTAAATCAAGGTTACAAGGTACTTTCAGAAGAGTTTTGGATGTGCAGCTGAAGAATCAGCAAAAAATAGTTCACCTTCATTCACTGGGATTTCTGGTTAGTATTCTCCCAGCTACAATTCACTACTACAAATTTCCTCTTAGATTTATTGGTCTAAATCTAACCTAAAGAATCTATAGTCCCAAGTATATTTTCAGAACAATTTTCAAATCTTCAAATTACAGAAACATGGTATATTTAGAGTTAATATGTTTGCAAGACTGAAGCATCTTCCTGTAAAGCTGTCACTGTAAAACAATTTCTGATTGATAACTAGAAATTAAATATGTTTTCAGTATATAT
Source organism: Azemiops feae (assembly GCA_023970755.1). Classification (NCBI taxonomy): domain Eukaryota; kingdom Metazoa; phylum Chordata; class Lepidosauria; order Squamata; family Viperidae; genus Azemiops; species Azemiops feae. Next base: position 23,676 of record JALGBA010000497.1, on the reverse strand, counting down.
AGTAATATGTGTAAAATATATTTCACAACTCACTCCCCCCTCTCCAGCCTTGTGGTTCCATAATGTGACTTCTGAGGAATTTGGAGTTGGAGTCAATGTTTTCTGGAAGCAGCTTCCTTCTGAATACTATGATAAAACAGATACGTATGGAAACAAAGATCTCACTGCAGCCTCAAGAGCAATGCAGATTTTGGATAGAGCACTAAAAAACCTGGAAGAACTTCCTGAGGAATACAGAGACTTCTATGGTAGGAGAATGGCATTACGCATCCAAGAAAAAACTTACAACAATAATTATGAATAAAAAACATTTTTGAATACTTAATAGTTGTTCTGAGAAATGTATATATTAAACTCTTTCTTGTGAACCAATTAATAGGATGGCCATTGGTTTACGTACCATTTAAGCCAGAGTACACAAGGCAGTTTTGAACAGACACATACTGCTAAAATGCCGTGTTATTTATGAACATAATATACGGGTATGCTAAGGAGATAAACAGTAAGACTATGCATCAATCTGGATTTGAAGAGATAATGTGCATATCTAATGATGTTGGCACATCCTTAAATGTGTTTTCCAAGTAGCTCAGAAAAGGCACAATTTTTAAGGATTTGCAGACATTTCTAATGAGTTTGGAGTTAACAAACTGTGAAGGTAGTACAACAATCTCTTCAGTGTTTATTTTTTTAATTTACTCTGTAGTTATACCCTGAGCAGGTATACAAATCTTGTAAGAATTTTTTCTTGCAGAAATTGCAACGTATGGTTTTCACTACTTTGCAACATATTGCTTTTCAGTAGAATAAGTACTTTAGTTTGCAAAGAGTTGTGCTTTCATCTGACACTCTTGTATCATAAATATGTAACAATCCAATAAAAAAAACAGATTGTGTATTTCGGATGTAAAACATTTCATTTTTGTTAGTTATCTTGCCCTTTGTGTCTGACTGATGTGTCCCAATAAAGTATCAGTACCATCTAAGCTACTGATTGGAAGCAAAATGTGTAACTGGAAGATACATTATTTTTTCATGCTTAGAAAATTAATTTAGAGTTTAAACATAAATCTCTAAATTACATCTACTCAAAGATTAGAACTGAACAATGTACTCTGCAGTTTAGTAAACAGCAAAACATTTTACTGAACTGATTTTTTTTTTAAAAGCTATCTTTAATACTATACTACTTTCAATGTTCTTGTCCAATGGTCTTCCAATTCTCTATAGAAACAAAAATAAGTATCTTAGCTCCATTCAGGAAAATAAAGTTCAATTTATGTCAGTATCTACTGTAAGAAAAACAATGCTTATTTATAAAAGCAGCCTTCAAAAGTAAACAAAGTATGTCACATTGAAAACATTAGTACAGAAAATTCAGTATCTTTATATTGTGACAGAGCTGTACTGAAGGCAGGCAATATACTATTTCCCTCTTACTTCAGCTCCAAATCTTACTCAATCCTTGAGCAAATTTGGGAAACAGAACTCACTTGACTGCTAGACATCATTTCAGTAAATAGATATATCCTAATTGTAGATGTAATTAATTTTCTCCAGAATACTGTAAGACTCACCTAGTCTTCTGGCATCTTCTAACTTTTATTGTGAAGCAATGTGAATAGTGTCTATTAAAAGCTGGATATTTTAATAGTTGTAAACTACTAATTTGAAGATGACTAAATTACCAGCATTTTATTACTTTAAAAGTATGAACTAAGAAGCAAAGACTTCAAAATATATTTCAAAGTGCAACAATTAACAAAAATCTCATTGGAATGTGTGAAAAGCAAAAATCCCTGCATTTTGGCTGCAGAAACATCATGAGATTTGACCTACTTAACATCCTGGCTTTCCCTCTTCCATGCGCACATCCCTTGGAAATACTGAAGTGAGGGGAATAAATAAGGGGTCAGTGTACAATACCTCAAGTGCTCATAGTGAATTATTGGATCAGAACAAATAGCCATTTCACATTTATACTGATGTGACAAACCTACATCATCTTTACATAGTATGAGAGGGCATCAAAGTCTATGCTAAAGGCCTACTGCTAATAAAACAACTTTCTTATCCTCACAGCTCTCTCATGACAGTCAAATCTGCTGCAGAGGGTTTAGAGACACTAGAGGAGGAAAAATGGCTTCCATGGAACAGGCATATGATTAACCTCCACCCATTATAACCAAACATTAATTTTATAGCTTACTCATGCTCAAAAGCTGTGTGACTTATACACTGGATAGTAAGCAGGCAGTGCTTGCTCTCTTGCAAACAAGGATCTCCATTTGTATTGATTCCTCTATTTTAACTTTCTATCCCATTTTTAAAAATTACTCTTGAAAAGTGCCCTTCTTGCAAAACACACAATGGAATAATAATATAGAGAAATGTTATGGAGGAGGATATTCTGTGAAAATTAGATTATCAAACCGTTTGTTATAGCAAAAACAATTTGGACATAGCCTTCGACTTTTAACATAAGTTTTTTCTAGTAATATTTCCAGTTTATTATCTTTCAACAGTAAGTTTTAAGGCAGGAATCCCCAATTCTTGGGCCGTGGTCCACTACCGGGCCTTGAGCCATTTGGAATTCAGCCGTGGAAGTGGTGGGCAAGTGCGCACGCACTCCCCCACTTGCACAAGCAGCAGGTAAGTGCATGCGCGCCCCATCTGTGCAGAACCATCCCCTCTCCCCTGGCTGCAAAGCTGGAAAGGTTGACGAATTCTGTTTTAAGGGATCCTATTGTGTCACAAATCCTTTAAAATTCAGATGAACTGTATATTCTCCAAATTCTATTTTCAGATAGTGTTCCGGTTTCTAGTAATTTAAGTTTTCAAACAATGTATAAAAATGTTGATCAATTGTACTGGTTCATTAATGATACTTTAATTTTTAACCACAGAAACATCAAAATGTTTTACACTGTAGTGATCCTTCTCTCACATAATTGCTGTTTTATAGAGAATGCTACTTGATGTTCCTGTGTTATAAATAATAACTGTATACGCTACTACCATTTCCCCATAACCTAACAGTATTAATATAATGTAATTAGATGGCTTCATATTCAGCAAAGTAATAATTACAGTTGTTATAAAAGTTCTAACAGTCTCAAGTTACAAAAGCTCAAAATTGTATTGAGAGTTAGTTAACCTTCACCATTAATATGGAATGTTGAACTGTCTGAGAGTATACTTCACAATGCTTAATTCTCTTCCAATGCCCCCCCAAAGGAAAACAAAAATACAACATCTGTAGATGCTTGCAATGGTTAGAAACTGCAGGGCACCTCTGGCACAACAGTACAGTAGTTATTCAGCTTATTCCCAAGGTTAACATATACTTATTGCAATGAAGATAAATACTGTCAAAATAACCAATTTACTGCATTGCTTGTGCTAAAAGTACTAAATAATGTTAACAGTAGCTTTGACATTCTAATAATTATCCCATCTAAATAACAGGATTTTATTCAAAAACAAACCTTCAATTTCATCAAATTAGAATTTGAAGACGATCTTTTTTATATCTAGGCTTGAAAGTTTTGGTCATTATAATTCTAAACAATTATACAAACCCTTCCTTTAACATTAATCTGAATTAGGTTTTTTCTTTTTCCTCTTAAATTGGTTTTCCTCATGGATAATACTGCCTTGCTCAGATCAAAAAGCTGTAACTTTCTGGTGACTTCAGTTACAAGCAGTAGACTTGTAACATCAACGTTCATCTTAGAAAGCATATACAATATTTCCTCTTCCAAGTGTTAAGAAAACACATTATTAAACTTGAAGTTTAAGATCTATTTTGCAGATAACACTGGCATTATTAACACATCAAAATACTTCATGCACTTTGAAGTGATTGTCCAAAGAAGGTGCTTCATCAGCAAAATGAATTTGGCTATTTATATTTGCACCAAACTCCTCAAGAAGGTGTACAAATCTCTTGTGCTCTTTTCCAATCCATGTTCTCATTGTATCAAATACCTGATACGGTGTGACATGAGCATTAACTGAAATTCCAGTCTGTGAAAAGACTTTCAGCACATGAGGGTACGTTACCCAAGTGTTACTTCCTCCAGAATGACCACCATCCAGCCAGTACATAGCTTTTATATTTTGTATAAAAGCATCTATATCCTTGTCCTTTTTTGCTTCTTTCAGTTCGTGAAGTAATTGATTCAAGACAACACAACCTTTACTGAATCCTATTAATGTGAATGAAGCTCTATGAATAGCAGAAGGCTCATTAAAGTTCACAGACTTGCTAACAAGCTCACAGTGTTTCTCTGCTGCTGGGCAACCATTACTAGTAGCAAAAGTAGGTAATTCACAAGAAACTGCCTTTGTATTGTCGCTGAAATCGTACATGCTTTTCTGAGACACCAAAAAATTTTGAGCAAGTTTAAATGCATTAGTTAGCAGGGCATGAAGGTGTCTGAAGGCTCCAAAGTCAGGACTATGTTCAGGTGCTCCAAACAAATTGCTTGCCACAAAATTATCATAGCAGCTGAACTTGTGCAAATGCATACGGGAACATTTTATAATCCAAATGTAACTGCCTGGAAAACGCTGACCAAGAATAATTGCAACATTTTCTAAGCACCATTGTTTCCACTGGAAGTTCTCTGGATGGCAAGCCATAATTTCATGATAGCTCTGAAATGAAATAAAAGAGGCACTATTTTAGAGGAAACTATTGGAAAAAATGCAGGTCACATTCTTATTAACAGAGTAGAAATAATATATACTCATAACATTTGAGGAATGCATGCATTTGAAATGAATACAGCTGTCCTTTTTAAGATTTTCCAGCCTACTGTAACTTATCTGATTTTCCTGAATATGCATGTATGCATTCATTCAATTTCTAGAGCCACCCATCTCAGACGATGACGCTGGGCGGCTTACAAGTCAAAAAAATATTACAGTTAAAACACTAAAGTATTTTAAAACAATCATATGATAAAAAATAATAAAAACATCAAAAATGAATATACATAGCAGCCGAGATACTTGGTGAGTGTAGCTGTAAAGCCAGGAAATATAGCCCTTGACATCTTCAGCATCCCAGGCTTTGGAACATAGCCAGGTTTTTAGGGTCTTACAAAAGGCTAACAGGGTTGAGGTCATTCTAATCTCCGAAGGGAGGATGTTCCACAGAGCAGGGGCCACTGCAGAAAAAGCCTACCATCTAGTCATCACCAGCTCACATTCTTTGGCGATGGGATCTGCAGCATGTCCATTCTGCTAGATCGAGTTGGATGGGTAGAGACTCTTGGAAAAAGATGATCCCTCAGGTAATCTGGTCCCAAGCCACGTAGGTCTTTAAAAGTGAGGACCAGCACTCTGAATTGCACCCAGAAACATACTGGTAATCAATGCAGCTCATACAGAAGTGAGGTTATAGGTACTATAAATCTTGTGCCATTTACCACCCACATTCTAGACCAGTTGAAGTTTCCAAATGCCCTTCAGGAACAGCCCCACATACAGCATGTTGCACTAGTCTAAATGAGAGATTACAAAGGTGTGAAGGGAGGGTCTTCTGGTCCAAGAATGGATGCACCTGGTTTACCACCTGAAGGTATGCAAAGGCTCTCTTAGCCATGACTGCCACTTGCTCTTTAAGCAGGAGCTGTGAGTCTAGCAGGACTTCCAGATTGCACAATGGGTCTGTCTGGGGTAGTATAGCCCCATCCAGAACTAAAGGTCTCTGGAAGGTCCAAATACTCACAGCCACTTCATCTTGCTAGAATTGAGTTACAGCCCATTGATGTTAATGCCATCAACCCCTTTAAAGCTAAAATGACTTAGGATATCTTTCCAACACTTCAATTTGTTACAAAATACCCTGGAATTTGGGTAGATACACAGCATCTTGCCTCAACACCAACTTAAAAAATGGGGACAAATATCTTCTATTTCAATTTTCATCTTAGAAAGCTGAAACTCTCAATTTCTCTACAATGATAGATATAAAGATCCTTAGATCTTCCATTATGTTTTAACCTTTTCTGAACTGGGTATTATATGTTTTTAATTTCAGTTGGCTTGAATAATTTTGCTGGGCTGTAACTATAATAACGGTATGTTTTTTCTCCTTGCCATCAATCTATTCACAGGAAAAAAAAATCCCACAATAAGGACAGAGACAACAGCCTCATTTCTTTTACTATGGAATAAGAATAAATAATGGCCACCACAGGAAAACCTTTTTAGGTTGAAAATGATACAATCAAGCTAGAGCAACTCAAAAGTCAGTTAAGATCCCTGGTGCTTTCAGCTCTACTTCTGTTAAGATTTGTGCAAGATATCTACAGACTCCCATTAGAAAGAAACAAGTAAACCTCCGATATAGACCCAACATATTTCTTAAAGAGTTTTGACTTAATTTCAGGAGCATCTACAATGGTATACCCATAAAGCTGTGAAACGGCAGACTTTTAAGTGCCAATCATGGCCTACAAAAGAGGTCATGGTTTCTTCTGATGACACCCACCCCATTTAACACCGGCCAACGTATTCATGAATTCCTCTTCCTTTCAGTTTTAATTCCAAGACCTGAATTTTGCCAGCAAAGCACAAGTCACGCTAGAAGTCCCGCGTCTGTATACCCAAAAGCAACTCCCTTCTATTGCATTTCTCGGATTGCCTCACTCCTCCGCATCTTCGCCCAGAACCAGGCGACGCCGCTGAACCTCTCAGGGACTGCGGCGTTCACTCGCCGTTCACCGAGCCCTGGCTTACTTCCACCCGCCCCCATGGTCTGCCTTCGCACGTGCGGCTGAGCCACAAATGAGCCCCACGGCCGGGCTTCTCCCAACCCACGAACGCGCGGTGTCACCCCCCTCCCCCTCCACGCGTTGCCTGCAGGCGGTGCGTTTCCTGGCGGGCTTTGCGTCTCCGAAGAAAAGCCGCTCGCAGATGGCCGGCGGCGCCCGCCTCCTACCTGCACGTCCCCCGGGAAGTAGACGACGTGGTGCTGAGACTGCCCCGTTGCGGGGGCAGAAAGGGGCAGGTGCAGCAGCACGTCATTGGCTTTGAAGGGCTCGGCGCCCGGCACTTCCGACAGCCGCAGCAGCCTCGGCCGCGGCGAAGAGGTCGAGGGCAGGAAGAAGGCGCTCCCTCCGCTCCCTCCTTCGTCAGAGCCCGCGGCCCCCGACAGGTAGGCAGCCGGACTTCCACGGAGGCTCATAGTCCGTGTCAGGCAGAAAAAAACGGAGCCTAGAAGTCCCCTCACGACCGAGGCTACAGGTGGACAACACCTGCTCATGGAGGCTCTAACGTTCTGGCCCCGCGCGACCAGCCAGGCCACCAAGGTCTCCCAAACAAACGCGCCAACCAATCGACGGCCCCGGCCTGCTCACACCTCCGAGGCGGCGTAGGGACGAGTGCGCACGCGCCTGTGGGAGGCGAGAGGAGGTGCTTTCCCTGGCGGAAGGACGAAAGAGAGCCCCGATTGGTCGTTCGGAGTCGTTTCCGCTGGTTGGCTGCAAAAAGAAGAGCGGGAAATTGAAAGAGAAGAGGCGGAGCTGAAGGAGAGGCGGGGGTCCTAGGAACAGAGGAGCGTGGATAAAAGTGTCTCAGGAGGTCAATTATACAGTATCAGTGTGGTTGATTAATGCCTTCCTTATAAAAAAGCGAGGTTTTCCAAAATGATCAGTAATTAACTTTCAAAGGTGGATGTTATCATCATTTGTAGTACTATTAAAGTAGGATTTTTTTCATGTAATTGTGGATTGGTGAACAATCTGAAATTTCATGAATGAATTGATGAACTAAAGCAGGGGTGTCAAACTGCCGGCCCGCGGGCCAGTTTCATCATACCGAAGCCGCGCCCACCCCATTGCTGGCAATGCAAAAAGAGTCGCGATACGTTGCAACACGTCATGTGATGTGGCGAGTTTGACACCCGTGAACTAAAGAGTTTAGGGACCCCTGCCCTAAATGTATAAGAACCATATTTGCTGATCAATTTGTAATTATCACTTGCTTTATAAATGATTATTTTTCATTTTGCCATTCAGATCCTTCAAATGCTAACTTGGCTTACACATTTTATCAATCCATCATAAGTAAAACCTAAATTGCCATCATGGAACTCCATTCCAGGTGTCTTCTGAGCAAAAGCCTTTAATAAGAATAGACTCATTCCTCTTGATATTTAACTGAAGAGATAAACATCAACAGCTAAGTACTTAAAACAGACTATTGAAAAAGACAAAGCTGCCTACTAAAATGCATATAAGGTATCGTAAAAAAATCTGAAGGGCATAAGCTAATACATCAAAATAATGCATTGGGAAATAACACAGTAGGCCCCAAAGCCACAGAAAATTGAATGTTCATTTTATAAATTGGGGATGGAAGGAAAGGATATATCCTAGAGGGAATAGCTATCTGAAATACAGATAATTTTTGACTTATGACCACAGTTGTTGAATGAGTTGTATCCAATTGTATGACCTTTTTTGCCATAATTAACAGAATCACTGCAGTTAAGTGAATCACATGGTTATTAAGTAAATCTGGCTTTCCCTATTGGCTTTGCTTGTTGAAAGCTGGCTGAGAAGGTCCCAAATGGTGATCACATGATCCTGGGACACTGCAGCCATCATAAATACATGCCAGCTGCCAAACATCTGAATTTTGATCATGTGACCGTGGGAATGTTGCAATGGTCATAAGTGTGGAGACCACTTGTAAGTCATTGTTTTTTTTATTGTTGCTGTAAGTTCCAATAGTCACTTGAATGGTCGTAAGTGGAGGACTACTTGTACAGAATGGGAGCACTTTAGCTGATGTGAAAATAAAGTGTAATATTTTGTTACAGTTCTTATTTCTCTCTTCCAGAACAACTTCAACCCCACAATTTTTGCCCTTTGTGATATTATTTATTTATTATTCATTCATTCATTCATTCATTCCCCACCTTTATTATTTTTATAAACTCAAGGAGGTGAACATCTAATACTCCTTCCTCTTCCTATTTTCCCCACAACAATAGCAATATTCTGTTGAAATTAGCATGCTATTTCTTTTGCTGGTGCAATGAAGCTGAAATAGAATCCTTACTTAACTGACAAAAAGTATTAATTCTTACTATGAAAAGGTAATATATTTTACTGGAATTTCTAATTCTGTAATAAACTGATCACCACAAGATGGTGCTGTAGTTCTAGGTTGAATGACAAATTGACTACTTATGGTTTGGTTATTTAACAGAACAGAATAACAGAGTTGGAAGGGTCCTTAGAGGTCTTCTAGTCCAACCCCCTGCCCAGGCAGGAAACCCTATACCATTTCAGACAAATGGTTATCCAATATCTTCTTAAAATTTTATATTTAAGTTTCATATTTTATATTTTATTTGGCAACAGTTGTTTCTGTGCTGGCTCCATTTTAAGATTTCACGATAAATATACATATGAGCTGCAGAAGAGGTTCATGGAGAAAGGAGAATTGATTCTCCTAGGACAAAATGTACTGAGATCTGGTTTGATACATAAAATAGCATGAATACATTTTGCAGTGTTGTGGGAATTCATTTGCAAACATATTACAGATATCTATCCAAAACAAAGCTAGTAGCCCCAGAATCCATTTTCAACTCCAGGTTTAAGATTATAATCATATTTATCCAAGGAAGAAGAATATATTTTGTTTGTGTTTGTAGTATTTATATTTTATCAGTCTTAGAATACATAGAATTAATACTTGAAATGCCTGAAGCTTGACTAGAAAGAGTCCAGATAATCTGCTTTCTTCAGGACCCTTTGAAGTTGTGAAACAACCACTCTAAAAAGAGAAGGATGGAGGTTGGAAAGAAATCATTCTGAACTGTTGGATCCAAGGATGGCCTCTTAGGAAGGGGACAGACAGCCCCCTCTTTAAATGCAAATATCTCGCCTTGCAAAGAGGAGTTCAACATATCTTGTATCCAAGCATGCATCACTTCCCAAGAGGCCTCCACCAGCCAGGAGAGACATGGATCTAAAGCACAGGTGGCAGAAATCACAGTCCCAAGAATGCTGCCCACTTCCAGTTAGGACAAATCAGATGAAACTCTTGCCAATAACCGAACGAGACCATGCCTCAAGTCAGTTCCTAAGACCTGCCCAGCCAGCCCAGTTCTAACTGATCAGCCAGTCTGGATCTGATCAACTTTATCCATAGATGCTTACAGTAGTCCTCCTAGTGTTCCTGCCCCGGTCCCTCTCTACCAAGAAGAGACATAGCCAGCTATGAGGGTTGCTGGATGCCAGCTGGATGCCAGCTGTGAGAATCATAAGAATGAAGAAATAGCCTGTTGTGCCATTCTTATTGACACATGGTAAAGCTTAATAAAGGTGCTTGATCAGATTTGCTTTTTGTTTTCCTACTGTGGTGCTGTGGGCCTCTTGTAGTGTCATTTCATTTTGCAGAATTCCTCTGACGGCTAGAGGGCCCTCTAGGATCACAGAGAGGCTGCACAGGCATGATTCACTTCGCTATTCTTGAAGAGCTTTTCTACCTTATTTTTTATTCTTATTCGCATGTTATTAGGAGCATATTCTATTAGAAAAATGCTGGTTAGAACCTTAATGAATTTATGTCTGTCATTGCATCAGATCATGCATCAGAATCTCTATAAAAGTCAGTAAAGAAATACAATTTATATATCCTTTTAGGCTTCATATTACCTTAAAGCAAACATGAGTAACTTTAATCATGATAAGTAATAGCACATGTAGAATGATAATATTATTGACAACAATGGAAGGGTAACTTTGTCTCAGAGGTTAAGGAAGGGGATAATTTTTGTATCCTTGAGAGTCGCTGTCAATTTACAAACAGTGTGAAAAATCATCACCTTGCCCTTTGAACACAACTTTATTAAGTTAAATTTTCAAGTACAGGGTGTAGTTAATTTGATCAGGAACTGCATTCTGCACATTCTTGGTAGTATTTGTATGTTGTGTATTCCACCATGGTGCTGGAAACCAATTCTGGAGACCTGAGCCATCATGAAATTACCAATTACTGTAATAACCTGAGGACTACCAGTATTCTACTTGTGGCTATCTGCTATTCCTTGAACCGAATGCATTTTGTCCCATATTTATGTTATAGCCATGTGATCCTAGACAAAGATGGAGCTGCTTTAAGTAGATGCAGAGCGATGCTACATTCAAAGTAGCAATAGCACGTAGACTTATATACCGCTTCACAGTGCTTTACAGCCCTCTCTAAGCGGTTTACAGAGTCAGCCTATTGCCCCCCAACAATCTGGGTCCTCATTTTACTGACCTCGAAAGGAGGGAAGGCTGAACCGGTGAGAATTGAACGGCTGGCAATCAGCAGAATTAGCCTGCAGTACTTGCATTCTAACCACTGTGCCACCACAGCTCTTTTCCGTGGTACCTTTTTCCTCCAAAATATTGCACATCCCCAATTACCAGCAGTTGATCTCTGAGGAGGACCCGAAAGAGAGAAGGAAGGCAATCACTTACTGCTTTAAAACCTTCAGATAGGTTCTCTATTCACACCTTAGAGTAATCTTCCTTATGAGAAGGACAATAGCTAGTCTCTCTCTCTTTATGTATTTAGCTGTGATTTTATTGACAAATGTTGAGCTACCTATTCCCTTATATTAGGAAAGAGAGATAAATAATTGTAATCAACACATACTGCACACCGAATGATTTCTCTGCCTATAAGAAGCGTAGGATCTGGCTTACCAGATGTTTCTGAATTAGAACTCTTGGCAGCTCCAGCCAACATGGCCAATAGTGAGGGTGTTTGGGAGTTGTATTTCAACAGCATCTGGAGGACCTCAGATTCTCCACCCTTGAAATAAATGATACCCTATGTCCCTATCCAGCTCTCTGATTTTATGTTAGCTATATTTTTGTCAGCAGTTTTGTGCTGTGTGCTTGTGAAGTTGCACCAAATTGCAGCCTTTCAGTTTGGGGAGAATTTTTGAATGTGGTTTGAATGATCTGTTACACAAGTGAAAGCCATTAATCTGTGAGTCACTAACTAGCATGTTTTAATACTTCAAGGCAGCAGTGGTGTCTATATATTTTTCCCCTAGTATTTTTGTGAGGTTGGATTTGAAGTTCAGTATGTAAGAGAAAAAATTTTTTTTTTTTGTAAAAGGGAAGTCCTGAAGCCTTTGAGCTTTATGAGTTGCCCTCTGGGCCCCATTTATGTTGGTGTGAACTTAAATGAAAGAACAGCAATACTTTTATTAGTTTCTTAGATAGAAGCTCTACATAAAACAATGGCATTCTCTTAAAGACTGGTGCTGCAAAATCCCAGTTCTTGGTGTAATTGTTCTTTTTTGCTGGATTTTCAATAAATAAAATCTATTTTATCTTTGTACTCATGGAGAACTATCTATATGTCCCAGTAAGAAGAGCACCAATATCTTGCCTGCCAGGCTAAGAGTCACAAAGATTTATGTATGCTGAGTAAGAGATGGCTATGTACTGTTTTGTAAGTCCTCCATTGCATGTCTTCTTAAAAGGAGAGTATGTCAGCATTTCCATGTCCATAATTCTCCACCCCAATACTGAATTTCTGACCACCTTTTTATTTTAGAAAATATCTTTTTAAAGACTGTCATGACAAAGGTTCTCTTGGTTGAGCCATATAAATGTGTTTATATATATATAAACCACAAATACACACACACACACACACACACATATATATATATTTGTGGTTTGCATTAGAATTAGCTTCATTAAAAATCCTTTTGGTAAACTTGACAATAGCTTTTGTTTTAAGTTATGTATTATATTAATTATTTTATTGAGTGCATTTATATCTGGCCATCCTTCCACCATGGAGCTCATGATGATGTATATGTGGGGTTTCCCACTCAGTTTCTACTCCTGATCAGATTCAAGCCTGCTTACCTTCAACCAGATGTCCTCAGACCATGCCTTTCAAAATCTAATCAAAGGCTTGTCAAAGCTCACCCACAAATCTGTAACATCCATGAACAAAGAATTTATTCTAACTCAAGTTGTGCAGAAACCTGAACTACCTAGAAAATCTCAGGACCATTTGTACTGATACAAAATTTATTTCATATATTTAACAGAAATAGCAGAATAACAGAGTTGGAAGGGACCTTGGGAGTCTTCTAGTCCCTCCCCTGCTCAGGCAGGAAGGTATTTACAATACCTTTAACTATGTATCCTAAAAAATATTTTTTTTATGTTGCTTAACTTGTCCTTATAATTTTCTATAATAAATTGTGAAAATTATGTTTTCACAAATTGTGGAAAACTCACCAAGATTTACCTAACATTTTTCTTTCCCTGTGAACTATACTGATACAAAGAAATGTTTGCTAACCAGCTTTAAGTCCTATTTCTAACTAATTTTACCTGAACTAAATTGAATTGAATTCAATATAATTTATTTCTGAATAAAGACAGTATTACTACATATCTTTGCAGTGTAGTTATACTATAAATTTATACACTAATTATACTTATAGGATTTAACAATACTTCATTTTTCATAACATAAACTTAGAGAATGTCTTGAACTAAATTATGTTTCTTATGCTCCTTTGATGGGAGTTTTATTAGCCTCAAGATAAATTATTTCAAAATTAAGACCAGGCACAACTCTTCAACATTTAGCCTATGTTTAAGCTGAATGTTTTTACTTGGCATCTGAACTAGAAAACCACAACATTACAGAATACAGAATAACAGAGTTGGAATGGTCCAACCCCTGCCCAAGCAGGAGACCTATACTATTCTGGACAAATAGCTGTCCAATCTCTTCTTAAAAACTTCCAGTGATGGAGAACCCAGAACTTCTGAAGGCAAACCGTTCCACTGATTAATTGTTCTCACTGTCGGGAAATTTCTCCTTCTAGATTAGATCCCTCAATAAGTTTCTTTCCATTACTTCTTGTCGTGCTTTGGAGAATAGCTTGTCCCCTTCTTTTCTGTGACAGCCTCTCAAATATTGGAAGATTGCTATTATGTCATCCTTAGTCCTTTTTCATTAGACTACACAACCCAGTTCCTGCAACCGTTCCTTATATGTTTTAGCCTCCAAACCCTTAACCATCTTTGTTGCTCTTCTCTGCACTCTTTCTAGAGTCTCAATCTATTTTTTGCATTGTGGTGATCAAACTGGACACAGTATTCCAAGTATGGATTTCCTCTGTGCAGTCGTATCTGATTCTAGGGGGCGGTTGTTATCTCCGTTTCTTAGCCGAGGGAGCCAGCGTTGTCTGAAGAACTTCCATGATCATGTGACCAGCATAACTATATGCCGAGGCACACAGAACACTGTTACCTTTCCACCAAAGTGGTACCTATTTATCTCCTCACATTTGCATGTTTTTTACAATACTTCAAGTGATCTTAATATTCTTCCTTTGTTGATGTAGCCTAGGACTGCATTGGCTTTTTTGGCAGCTGTAGCACACTGCTGACTCATACTTAAGTGGTTATCCACTAGGACTTCAAGATCTCTTTCACAGTTACTGCTATTGAGTCAGGTACCACCTATTCTATATCTGTGCATTTGGTTTTTCTTGCCTAAGTGTAAAACCTTACTTTTTTGCCACTCAGTTGCATTTTGTTGGATAGGGCCAGTGTTCAAATCTGTCAAAATCTTTCTAAAGTGTTGCCTATTCTCCCTAACTGGGTGTGGTCTGCAATTTTGATGTGTTCTCCTCCTGTCCTCTCATCTAAATTGTTTATGAAGATGTTGAACAGTACCGGGACTAAGATAGAATCTTGGGGTATCCCACTGATACCTGCCTCCATGTACATGTAGTTCCATTGAGGACTAGCCACTGAGTGTGGTTTGTCGGCCAGTTAAAAATCCATCTGGTGGTGATGCTGTCTCCCACATGTTTCTATCTTACCTAGAAGTAGGTTGGTGTTGAATGCCTTACTGAAGTCCAAGCGTTTCACTAGTCCACTAATTTAGTCACTTCATCAAAGAATGAAATAAGATTTGTTTGGTATGATCTGTTTTTGACAAAACAAAGTTGGTTTCTAGTGATAGCTTTACTTGCTTCTAGGGTTTGCAAATCTGTTGCCTGATTATCTCTTTCAGGATCCTCCCAGGTATTGATGTCAGGCAGATTGGTCTGTAATTTCCTGGATCCATTTTTTTCCTTTTCTGAAGATGGGAACCATGTCAGCTCTTTCCCAGTCCTCTCGTGGTTCTCTGGTGTTCCAGGATCTTTGAAGATATGGTTCAATGGTTCCGACATCTGCCAGCTCCTTCAGAATTCTGGGATGTAATCTATCTGGCCCTGGTGATTTGAACTCAACTAGGGTAGACAGGTGTGGTTTTACTTAATTATTTGTTTGTAAAATTTATTAGCCTCCCATCTTACCACACAGTAACACTGGGCAACTTACAATATTAAAAGATAAAACTGTATAAAAATCTAATGATATAAATAAAATACTATAAAAACCAACCTAGCTAAAAAGAAGGGAAGGGAGGGAGTATGATGAGAAGGGGAGAGGGTGGGATCTGTTATTAATCTATTAATCAATCCCAATGTGAAAACCCTCTTTTGGAGCCCTAAGCCAACTGGCAGAACCAGGTCTTTAAACTCTTATGGCAGGTAAGGAGGGTTAGAGACAACCTCACTTGGTGTGTGTGTGTGTGTGTGTGTGTGTGTAAGATGTTTCCAAGGGCAGACGCAACAGCAGAGAGGGCTCTTTTCCTGGGCCTCACCAGCCAGAGCACCCTGGCCGATGAAGCCCGCAGTATGCCTCCTCTGCTGGCATAGATGGGGTGTGCCAATCCTAGTAGATTAGGATCTTACCATTTTCTTGCCTATTTTGACTTGTATTCCTAGTCTGTCTTTTATGGATCTGCTTTTGGTAGGTTGGGCTATTTTGTCCTTTTGCGTGAAGACAGATGCAAAGAATGAATTAAGCGGTTCCGCTTTCTCTCTGCTGCCCATCACTTCCTTGCCATCTTCTCCCATTAGTGGACTAATCATTTCCTTGACTTTTTTTTCTTGCTTTTTACATGTTGAAAGTAACATTTTGAAATTATTTTTGCCATTTTGTTGCAGGTCTTAATTCGTTCTGAGCCTTAGCTTTCCTGACTTCATCTTTACAGATTGGTGCTATATGCTGTACTCTGCCTTAGCTATGTGTCCCTCTTTCCATTTTTTTATACATGTCCTTTTTGTCTTTCAGTTTAACAGACAATCCTTTATACAGCCATGCAGGTTTCTTCTTGGATCTCTTATTTTTCTTTTCAGTAGTATTGTGCTAGACGAGGGGTGTCAAATTCGCAACGTCATGTGACATGTCGTGACGTATCGTGACTTTTTTTGCCATTGCCGGCAATGGGGTGGGCGCAGTTTCGCTATGATGCATCCGGCCCGCGGGCTGGCAGTTTGACACTCCTGTGCTAGACTGTGCTTTTATAATCTCATTTTTCAGAGTTTCCCAAGTTTCTTGAGTTGTTTTCCCCTTTAAGATTTTCATCCATGAATCCTCCCCAAACTCCCTCTAAGTTTATTGAAGTCAGCTCTCTTAAAGTCTAAGACACTAGTTTGATTTTGTTCTATTGCTTGTTAGCATTATATTGAATTTCAATATGGCATGGTCACTCTCCCTCAAAGTTCCTGTAACTCCTTCTATCATTTCATCTCTGTTGGTAAGAATTAAGTCCAGTATAGCTGACCCTCTAGTTCCCTGCTCTACCTTTTTTAGTCTTTTTCTCCCTCTAGATATTGATTGATTCCAAACAACTTAATATAGTTTTTGATTATAACTATAACAGATCCATCAAAGTGATATCTATTCCATTTGACTGCCTGGAAACAAGAAATATGAAATATTTTGAAATATTTTTAATTCCTTTGTAGAGAGTGTTTTAAGAAATTCTGGCTGTAGTCTTATTTATGCTTTTCTGAAAGTAAAGATCTCCCCCAATTCTGAGTTAAAATGCCACACACTCATATTTAAATAAGCAGAAAGCTCTATTGGTGTGAAATTTGCTGCCCCCATTGGCATCCCCTATTTGATTCAGAGCCAAATAGTGGTGTCCTGATTGCATAGCTGCAGCATGTAATAAGCAAAGTGAATGGTTGACTCTTCCATCCTGGCTACCTTCTGTTGTCAGCATATCATGAGCCACCAGGTTACATTCCCCAAATGTAACCCAGCAGAAGGAATTGGGGGTGGGGATGGAAGGGCTGTCTGAATAAAGGGCTCTCTCATTCCTAATTTCTATGTTCCTCTTCCTACCCCTCATTCTCTCATAGCTTGACTTGAATAAACATTAACAAATTAAATCAGAATTATGAAGAAAACTAAGCAGTACAGTAATGCAGTATGGTATTTTTGGTTTTTCTCTTTTCTTTAAATAAGCAACAAATGACAGCTTTGTATTTGGATTTGAAGGGAAAGTGGATATGATGGTGTCATTTGACAATTTCAGTATTTTAGCTCTGTCCTAAACTTGCAGGGAACATAGAGTTGAAGTACTTAAGAGAGTTATGGCTGAGCAGTCTGATGCTACTACATAGTATTACTGCATCCATGTCTTTAAGGAAGCAAAAGCAAAATGGTGATAGACAAGTTGGCTAGCCTGAACAGCCAATAAGTGAATCTTTGATTTCAGCTACTAGTAGTCACTGACCACTGCCAACCTACTTGGGGGGATTAGCATAACAAATGTTGCACATCAGGAGAGGATTCTTGTAGGCCAGGGGTGTCAAACAGGCAGCCTGTGGGCTGGATACGTCATGTGCAGACCACGCCTACCCCAGCTCCGCAAAGGCAAAAAACATTGCGATACGTCACGTGACAGGATTGAGTTTGACACCCATGTTGTAGGCTGTCACCTTAAGAGGAACTACAACCTCATCTGAAATTAAGCAGGTTTGGGACTGGTGAGTGCTTGATTGGGAGACCACTATTATTAATGAACACTCTCAAAGAAGGCAGTGACATACCACTTTTCTACTGTTACTGAGGAAAGTAAATAGATGTGTACATGACGTTTCCATTTTCAACTAAAGTGAGACTTTTATATCTTTTTAATACATTGTGAAAATTATTTATGAAGATCTGTGTTTTCCTTTCAGATTTATATGAGGAAGCATATTATTCCTTTTTTTGTTAGAAAACTATAATATATTATTGCTATCTGTAAGGATGTTTTGCCTCTATGAATATGCTTGCAGAATCTATTCCTGCTTGGGTGTGGGGCCCATTCTCCACTGATTGGTGTTGATTTGGAAGAATATGGAGCAACTGCTTAAAGTAAGCAGATTTTTGAACATCCAAATTTTCACCCATCACGTAAGACTGTCAACCTATGGTCATTTCAATATTATGTATTTATTAGATATTTTAATCCCGCCTTTATTATTTTTCATAAATAACAAGGCAATGAATATACCTAAATATTCCTTCCTCCTCCTATTTTCCCCAAAACAACAATCCCGTGAGGTGGGTTGGGCGGAGAGAAAGTTACTGACCCAAAGTCAGCCAGCCAGCTTTCATGCTTGCTGAATTACAGCTTGAAGCAGCAGCTGCAGGAAGCATAACCGTTTCATCCAATTGTATTACTTATTTTCTATGTTAGTGTGATTTCAATAGTGCATGTGCTGAAAATCTTTCAGGCATATATTATAATGTGTAACTGCAAAATAATATAATAATAAAAGCAAATGCTGGTTGCGTTAACAGAATAATGATAGAGTGACAGTCTGGAGTAGTAATTGTTCTGTTCCAATCTGCATTAGTCAAACTGTTCTGTTCTTGCACAGAAGACATCGAGACGAGGCTGGTTCACAACAAGGATCTCTTTATTGAAACACAGTCCACAGTCACAGAACAGAAGCAAGAACACAATGGCCATTGGCCTTTTATATTCCCCTGCAAGGGGATGCACATCCAATCATTGCAGGCCGTTCTCCCGCCTCGCACATGCACGCATGGCCGGAGACAGCCTGTCTGGGTGCCGGGCAGACACGTGGTCTGTCCGGGTCTCTGCAGCCTTCCTGCAGCCTTCCTGAGCCTTGCTGAATGACTCAGCAAGGCCCAGGACATAACACCCCTCCCCCCTTGGATTAAACAATTATTAAGCATATTGTTTAACACTGTACACACAAACACATCATGGCAGGCCGGTAGGCACGTTATACACTCAACCTTTACTCCTTGCAACCCATTACCTTCAGGTCCCTGTTATGTCCATGGACTTTCACTATTTGACAATATTATCACCGCAGCACTACAATTGTTTTTTCTTCCCTCAGATGGTGAGGACTAATAAATCTCCTATATAGTAAACAGGGACCTTACATATTCCTTTAAATGCTTAGGAGGACCCTTAACCCGCTCTGATCTCTGTGGAGCCAGATTAGGTGCAGGTGTAGTTGTAGGTGTAGGATTAGGAATAGGTGCCTGGAGTGCCCGCTCCCGGTTTGCGCAAAACAAACCAGGACTTTGTCGCCCAGAAAACTCAGGGGTTCCCCCTGACTGCTGACTGGCTGGATCCACCAAACCCAAATCAGAGTTCCTTGGTGGGGTTGAGTTCCCCGAGTCCCTTGGTGGGGTGGAGTTCCCCAAAATTCCATTGGACTCCTCTTGGGAGCACTGTCCCTCGAGCCCAAGACCAGCAGCAGGAGTACCCTGAGTAGCCGATTTACGGCCATTTGCCCCTAGCCAGGGACCTCTGCCAGAGTCAGGAGCCGCCTCCATGGCAAGACCCCCACCTGAAACATGTGTAGGAACATTTGGATAAGCGTCCTCGTGGAGAGACTTTGGTCCACAATCGTAATTGGGGTCCCCCTCCCCCCCTAGAGCAGTGCCCGGAGCGGAAACGTGGCCAGGAAGCCTCCAGCGCAATTGGTCAATGTGGCATCTAAGCACACGACCATCCTCCAAGGCCACTTCGTAGGACAGTGGCCCAGAGACCTTGCATACCACAGCAGTCACCCAAAGATGTCCATGCCCATAGTTTCTGGCCCATACCGGATCACCCACTTGGAGTCTCCTAGGTGCCCGCGGTTGTGACACCTGTGAAGGCACCTGGTCTGGGTGCAACCTGTCCAGTTTTGTGATGAGTCTGCGACCCCAGCGTAGTTCAGCTGGGCTCTTTCCTGTAGCAGTGCAAGGTGTGGTGCGGTGTGCAAGGAGAAAATCGGCTCTCCTGTGGCGACCCCCACAGCCAAAACACTGAAGGGATGCAGGCGTCTGCCCTCTGGGTTCTTGCAGTCTTCTCTCCGCCGACTGTTGAAGTCTGTCCACCTCTTCTTCCTCGGATTCTTCTCTGGATGCCTCTCGCACGACCTCCTGATGGACGGGAACTGCTGCTGGAGGGTTCTTGGTTGACTGCAAAGCCTTCACCGTGCTGCCGGCTGCTTCTTCAGCTGCAACTTCTCTCAGGGCATCTTGGAAGGAAACATTAGCTCTAGCAAATAACTTTTCTTGCATCTCACGGCTTCGCAATCCGCAAACAAGTCGATCTCGGAGCCTTTCTTCCAAGTCTTGGAACGCACATGGCCTAGCAGCCTGCCTCAGAGCTGCGACGAAGTCCGCAGCTGATTCTCCCGGCCGCTGATCCCGCTGCTCGAATTGGTGCCTCCAAGCTATTACAGAAAGTTTTTCAAACTCTAACTCTTGGGAGACTGCAACAGAAAGGTAACTTGGGCCCTGTTTGGATCTCCATTGTCTATTTAAACTGCCCAGAGCTGTGGGGGAGGTTGGGAGACTGCAACAGAAAGGTAATGGGCCCTCCATTGTCTATTTAAACTGCCCAGAGCTGTGGGGGAGGTTTTTCAAACTCTAACTCTTGGGAGACTGCAACAGAAAGGTAACTTGGCCTGTTTGGATCTCCATTGTCTATTTAAACTGCCCAGAGGGTGGGGGAGTTTTCAAACTCTAACCTTGGGACTGCAACAGAAAGGTATTGGATCTCCATTGTCTATTTAACTGCCCAGAGCTGTGGGGGAGGTTTTTCAAACTCTAACTCTTGGGAGACTGCAACAGAAAGGTAACTTGGGCCCTGATTGGATCTCCATTGTCTATTTAAACTGCCCAGAGCTGTGGGGGAGGTTTTTCAAACTCTAACTCTTGGGAGACTGCAACAGAAAGGTAACTTGGGCCCTGATTGGATCTCCATTGTCTATTTAAACTGCCCAGAGCTGTGGGGGAGGTTTTTCAAACTCTAACTCTTGGGAGACTGCAACAGAAAGGTAACTTGGGCCCTGTTTGGATCTCCATTGTCTATTTAAACTGCCCAGAGCTGTGGGGGAGGTTTTTCAAACTCTAACTCTTGGGAGACCAACAGAGCTTGCCCTGATTGGGGGAGGTTTTTCAAACTCTAACTCTCTAACTTGGGCCCTGTTTGGGAGAAATTGTTTAACTTGGGCCCTGTTTGATTGGTCTATTTCTCCAGAGCTGTGGGGGAGGTTTTTCAACTCTAACTCTTGGGAGACTGCAACAGAAAGGTAACTTGGGCCCTGTTTGGATCTCCATTGTCTATTTAAACTGCCCAGAGCTGTGGGGGAGGTTTTTCAAACTCTAACTCTTGGGAGACTGCAACAGAAAGGTAACTTGGGCCCTGATTGGATCTCCATTGTCTATTTAAACTGCCCAGAGCTGTGGGGGAGGTTTTTCAAACTCTAACTCTTGGGAGACTGCAACAGAAAGGTAACTTGGGCCCTGATTGGATCTCCATTGTCTATTTAACTGCCCAGAGCTGTGGGGGAGGTTTTTCAAACTCTAACTCTTGGGAGACTGCAACAGAAAGGTAACTTGGGCCCTGATTGGATCTCCATTGTCTATTTAAACTGCCCAGAGCTGGGGGGAAGGTTTTTCAAACTCTAACTCTTGGGAGACTGCAACAGAAAGGTAACTTGGGCCCTGTTTGGATCTCCATTGTCTATTTAAACTGCCCAGAGCTGTGGGGAGGTTTTTCAAACTCTAAAAACTCTTGGGTACTGCAACAGAAAGGTAACTTGGGCCCTGTTTGGATCTCCATTGTCTATTTAACTGCCAAGCTGTGGGGGAGGTTTTTCAAACTCTAACTCTTGGGAGACTGCAACAGAAAGGTAACTTGGGCCCTGTTGGTCTCCATTGTCTATTTAAACTGCCCAGAGCTGTGGGGGAGGTTTTTCAAACTCTAACTCTTGGGAGACTGCAACAGAAAGGTAACTTGGGCCCTGATTGGATCTCCATTGTCTATTTAAACTGCCCAGAGCTGTGGGGGAGGTTTTTCAAACTCTAACTCTTGGGAGACTGCAACAGAAAGGTAACTTGGGCCCTGATTGGATCTCCATTGTCTATTTAAACTGCCCAGAGCTGTGGGGGAGGTTTTTCAAACTCTAACTCTTGGGAGACTGCAACAGAAAGGTAACTTGGGCCCTGATTGGATCTCCATTGTCTATTTAAACTGCCCAGAGCTGTGGGGAGGTTTTTCAAACTCTAACTCTTGGGAGACTGCAACAGAAAGGTAACTTGGGCCCTGTTTGGATCTCCATTGTCTATTTAAACTGCCCAGAGCTGTGGGGGAGGTTTTTCAAACTCTAACTCTTGGGAGACTGCAACAGAAAGGTAACTTGGCCCTGTTTGGATCTCCATTGTCTATTTAAACTGCCCAGAGCTGTGGGGGAGGTTTTTCAAACTCTAACTCTTGGGAGACTGCAACAGAAAGACTTGGCCCTGTTTGGATCGCCATTGTCTATTTAAACTGCCAGGCTGTGTTGAGGTTTTTTCAAACTCTAACTCTGGGAGACTGCAACAGAAAGGAACTTGGGCCCTGTTTGGATCTCCATTGTCTATTTAAACTGCCCAGAGCTGTGGGATTTCAAACCTAACTCTTGGGAGACTGCACAGAAAGGTACTGGGCCCTGTTTGAGGGCAGAGCTGTGGGGAGTTTTCAAACTCTAACTCTTGGGAGACTGCAACAGAGAAGGTAACTGTGGGCCCTTTTTGGATCTCCATTGTCTATTTAAACTGCCCAGAGCTGTGGGGGAGGTTTTTCAAACTCTAACTCTTGGGAGACTGCAACAGAAAGGTAACGTGGGCCCTGTTTGGATCTCCATTGTCTATTTAAACTGCCCAGAGCTGTGGGGGAGGTTTTTCAAACTCTAACTCTTGGGAGACTGCAACAGAAAGGTAACTTGGGCCCTGATTGGATCTCCATTGTCTATTTAAACTGCCCAGAGCTGTGGGGGAGGTTTTTCAAACTCTAACTCTTGGGAGACTGCGACAGAAAGGTAACGTGGGCCCTGATTGTCTATTTAAACTGCCCAGAGCTGTGGGGGAGGTTTTTCAAACTCTAACTCTTGGGAGACTGCAACAGAAAGGTAACTTGGGCCCTGTTTGGATCTCCCTTGTCTATTTAAACTGCCCAGAGCTGTGGGGGAGGTTTTTCAAACTCTAACTCTTGGGAGACTGCAACAGAAAGGTAACTTGGGCCCTGTTTGGATCTCCATTGTCTAAAGGTAACTTGGGCCCTGTTTGGATCTCCATTGTCTATTTAAACTGCCCAGAGCTGTGGGGGAGGTTTTTGAAACTCTAACTCTTGGGAGACTGCAACAGAAAGGTAACTTGGGCCCTGTTTGGATCTCCATTGTCTATTTAAACTGCCCAGAGCTGTGGGGGAGGGTTTTGAAACTCTAACTCTTGGGAGACTGCAACAGAAAGG